>JAWWNH010000003.1:0-1200000 GCA_034641385.1 Darevskia mixta
TACTGTTTCGCCGAGGGAAAGTTTATCTTCGCAATAAGAATGGACAGATGTCTTCATGGCATCATTGTTGAGAAACGAGCTCGGGAAGCGAGGTTGGCAGCGCCCTGTGGGTGGTCCAGCCCTTTGGGCATTGTTGCGGCTTCTGGGAAAATCAGATGCAAACTGCTGATCTGAATTTTCTCCTTGGGAGCTGTCGTCCTCATCCGATCCCAGGGAGGGTGCAGGATTTCGCTGCTTCCAAGTCTTTGCTTTGGCTTACTGTATGAAAGGAACTATATTCCTAAGTACAGTGTTGCATTAACCTGGAAGGGGGGGGGGTGCAATTTGGAAATCTAACATGGTGTGATGGCCTGGGATTCAGACTCAGATGCTGAACCTGAGGGATCCCAGCCTGCACAGGATTCCCCGCCTCCAGAACCAGCAGAGCTGGGGCTAGGGCTGGAGTCTGGAGGGTCCTCACCTGTGCTGGATCCTCAGGTGAGTCTGCTCTGGCTCCTGATGGGATGGAGGACCCATTGCCTGCAGGTGCTCCACTCCCAGCCCCGTCAGGGGAAGCTGAGGTTGCCTCTGGGTCCGGTAACCCTCCAGCCTCTCCTGAGCTGCAGAGGCTCAGGGCAGAGAGGTGAAGGGAACTGAGTTCCCACAGGAGGAGTGCTCGCCTCCAAGCCAGGAGAGGCGAGTCCCCAGAGGATCGGGGCCGCCCTATGCCTTGGGGCAAATAAAAGCCGACCAGCCCCAGCCCCAAGTTGCAGGAGCAACATCGTTGGTGACCAGTTCCTGCCTGTGTTCCTGCTTGAAACCTGTCCTGCTTTCCTGCCTGAGCTCCTGACCGGCTCCTGGTTCCCTGCTTGCTTACCTGTTCCTGACTTTGCCTGACTCCCTGCCCTGCACCCAGCTTCAGTTATTACGGACAGCCTTTATGTTACCCCTCTGACCACGGACCAGACTTGGACCTCGCCTTTCGGATACCCCACGGGACCAGCACACATGGGCACCCATTACACAGATGAAAAGTGGTGGTGATATTGATAATTATATGCCAACCAACTGACTGGGTGGCTTCCAGCATATATATAAACAAAATAAAGCAATAAAAACTTCCCTGTACATGGCTGCCTTCAGATGTCTTCTAAAAGTTGTTTAATTACTTATCCCCTTGACAACTGATGGGAAGGCATTCCACAGGGCGGGCGCCACCACTGAGAAGGCCCTCTGCCTGGTTCCATGTAGCTTCACTTCTCGCATTGAGGGAACCGCCAGAAGGCCCTCGGAGCTGGACCTCAGTGTCCGGGCAGAACGATGGGGGTGGAGATGCTCCTTCAGGTATACAGGACTGAGGCCGTTTAGGGCTTTCAAGGTCAGCACCAACACTTTGAATTGTGCTTGGAAACGTACTGGGAGTCAATGAAGGTCTTAGCTTAGAAGTCCCCCCCCCCCAAATGGACAAATCACCTATATGCACCCAGAAACAAATAAAACACCAGGAGAAATCAGCAGGCTTCACCCCTTCTCCGAAACAGGCAACCTGCCCAGTATACCTGAAGGAGTGTCTCTACCCCCATCGTTCTGCCCAGACACTGAGGTCCAGCTCCGAGGGCCTTCTGGCGGTTCCCTCACTGCAATAATTGAGGTTACAGGGAGCCAGGCAGAGGGCCTTCTTGGTAGTGGTGCCCGCCCTGTGGAAGAAATGAGCAAACCAGTGATATTTTAGGGAGCAGGCTAGCAGGGGGGCCCCATAACTTCCATCATAGGAGCCTACACAACACAAAACACTGTTGCTGTATGTAGGTTTTATTTTATTTGTTTTTTATCTTATATTTTGGAAATGTACATCCAGGTTTTGTTTTTGTTTCATTTTAAAAAAATTTGGGGCCCCAAGAGCGTGGGGCCCTAAGCTATAAGCTTCTTTAGCTTATACGTAAATCCGGCACTGATTGGGCATCTTATAATGTTTGCACATAAAACCATTGCTAAACATTGGGGGTGGGAATCTACAAGGATCAATCTTCAGATATTGGTATCGGAAAACCTGGTACATAGGCTTTATGGAAAAATTAATACACAAATTTCAATTCATTTCACGTACTTCAAAAACTGTCAACATTATTAAGGTTTGGTCTAATTTCATTGCATATGTCTCTGACAAGAATAATGAAATAAGCCCCCCTTCCCAATATGCAGCAATTTAGCTGTTTTTCCTGCATCGCAGGGGGCTGGACTAGATGACCATTGGGGTCCCTTCCAGCTTTACAATTCTAAGATTCTATGCATCTGGAATGCTTAAGCTATTCTGCATAATGTATTGTACTATAGCTTTCAGTTACCTCTCCAGATGTTTGCTATTGGATCTTTTTAATAACTTCAAAAAAAATTTTTTTTAAGCTTTTTGACATATTTTTCATGAACGAAAATTCTGATTATATTGAATTTTTTAATCATTTTTTTCCACTGCACTTAACAAGCTTATATTGTATTCAGGGGATTGAACTGTTGTACGGGAAGCGGGTGAGTTTGGCTCGTTTATTTATTTCAAACAAGAGTTTGATCTAAAATCCATTGCATTTGTTTTTCGGCACAAATGTAATTTTCTTTTTAAAAAGAAACGATAAAGAGGGCCCCCTGCTTAATAAGAAATAGCTGCGGAGCTGTTGAGGAGGGTGGTTAAAAGAATTTTGATAAGTGAAAAATACTCGGAGTCGAGTGTGGATTTCATGCTCTTTATTCAGCTCATAGTAGCGAGGAATGAAAGTTCCCCCAGAACGTCTGCTTTATATACATTATTTACACAATGGGCCCCACGTGATTGGCTAATTCCAGGATATTCCTGCAGGCCAATCAGGTTGCGGATTCATTTCCCCCTGGAGCTGGATTGGGTGGCTCCTGCGAACCAATCAGACTGCTGCATTCTGAATCCTATTGTTCTAGGACCAATCAGACTGCTGCATTCTGGATCCTATTCAACTCAGTACATAACAGTAAGATTAGCAATAATTCTTAAAAACCGACTCCTTTCCACAGACATCTATTTCTAACGTTATTTGAGTTTTGCCTTCAAACATCCCTTGTGCCTCTATCAAGCCAGTTCCTCTTTCCTATTCTACAGGCTTGGCTAAGTTTCATATCAGTGGGCCAAACTCTCTCACTCTTTCTGTCTCCCCAGCCACCCAATTGCTGGGGGCTTCAGAGACCAGTTTTCCACTCCAGACTCCTCCGTGCCTGCCTCCTTCCTTCCCACCCACCTCCCTCCAGCTCAGCCTTGATGTCTTTATCAATTGCCTTCAAAACAAAAAGCACCACTCCTTGGCCTCCGAGGTTTTATCCAATTTTCCTTCCTTCCCATCCCTTTATGAGCACTATTATTCATTAAAGAAATGGAACATATTACAACGGCTGAAACTTTCACGCCTAAACAGGGCTGGTCCGCCGTCCAGCAAGCCTTGTGTTCCAGTAACATTTCCTTTTGGAGAGGCGTGGGGGAAAGAGATGTGTAGGGCTGGAACGAACATGGAGGAGGGGCGTGACTTAGCCAGCAATTCCATCCTGCCTTGAGATCCCCTCCTTGCAAAGTTTTGGGCTTGGGTGGCCCCTAATTCTATCTATCTATGTATCTATCCATCAGTGCTGGATTTACAAATTTCCATCTGGTACGCAGGCTGAGGACCCTACCTGCCCGCGGACTGTCTCGCCAGAGTGGTGCATGCTCTAGTTATCTCTCGCTTGGATTACTGCAATGCGCTCTACGTGGGGCTACCTTTGAAGGTGACCCGGAAACTACAACTAATCCAGAATGCGGCAGCTAGACTGGTGACTGGGAGCGGCTGCCGAGACCACATAACACCGGTCCTGAGAGATCTACACTGGCTCCCAGTATGTTTCCGAGCACAATTCAAAGTCTTGGTGCTGACCTTCAAAGCCCTAAATGACTTCGGTCCAGTATACCTGAAGGAGCGTCTCCACCCCCATCGTTCAGCCCGGACACTGAGGTCCAGTGCCGAGGGTCTTCTGGCGGTTCCCTCACTGCGAGAAGCCAAGTTACAGGGAACCAGGCAGAGGGCCTTCTCGGTAGTGGCGCCCGCCCTGTGGAACGCCCTCCCTTCAGATGTCAAAGAGAACAACAACTACCAGACCTTTAGAAGACATCTGAAGGCAGCCCTGTTTAGGGAGGCTTTTAATGTTTAATAGATTATTGTATTTTAATCTTCTGTTGAAAGCCGCCCAGAGTGGCTGGGGAAACCCAGCCAGATGGGTGGGGTATAAATAATATATTATTATTATTATTATTATTATTATTATTATTATTATTATTATTATTATTATTATTTATTATTAGCTAAACAAGCTATAGCTTAGGGCCCCACTCTCTTGGGGGGGGCAAAAATTAAAGGGGGGAACCCTACATACAGCAACAGTGTTTTGTGTTTTGTAGGCTCCTATGATATAAGTAAAGGGCCCTGCCTGCTAGCCTGCTCCCTAAAATATCACTGGTTTGCTCCTTTCTATATATAGGGTGCCTACATTCTGCATGGACAGGTTGTGTGGCAACATGTGCAAATGGCTTGAGATACCTATGAGGGCCATAAATTACCATATAGCATATATTCAACACAAAAAGCAGCAACAATTTGTTGTTGACAAAGGACAGCTCTACATATAAAGGGCCCCATTACCTTCAGTAGCTTAGGGCCTCATCAAACCTAAATCCGGCCTTGCTATCCATCTATATCTATCTATCTATCTATCTATCTATCTATCTATCTATCTATCTATCTATCTATCTATCTATCATCTATCTATCTATCTATCTATCTATCATCTATCTATCTGTCATCTACCTATCTATTTATCTATCTGTCTATCTATCCTCTATCTATTGTTTAATTCATATACACCATCAAGGCAGTGCAGGACAATATGCACATGCAAACACAAGGTATTGTTAAAAGAATACCAAATAATCAGTAAATGAGTGCAATTTGAGATACTTTTTTTTGTAAATAAAAAAGCCTCTGAAAAATTGCCAGCATTTACTGTAAGTGTACGTTTCTCCTAATGGACACATGTTTGTATATCATTTCAACACACATTTTTGCAATGCAATTTCCCCTAATATAATGTCTCTTCATATGTCATGTGCACTGATATATGCATTTCTATGCACAGATTACTCCAATATGTGTGTTTTCATACACATTGGTTGAAGAAGAAGATGATTTTGGATTTGATATTCCGCTTTATCACTACCCTAAGGAGTCTCAAAGCGGCTCACATTCTCCTTTCCCTTCCTCCCCCACAACAAACACTCTGTGAGGTGAGTGGGGCTGAGAGACTTCAGAGAAGTGTGACTAGCCCAAGGTCACCCAGCAGCTGCATGTGGAGGAGCGGGGAAGCGAACCCGGTTCACCAGATTACGAGTCCACCGCTCTTAACCACTACACCACACTGGGACTGGTTGGAGAAGTGTGCTGAGAAATTTGGAGAAGGGCCAGTTTCAAATGACAGCTCTGTTTTAGTTTGCAGACTAAATTCACTAGTATTTTAGTGCAGAGTTCTCCTAATGCATACATGTCCATGTGTAATTTTGGCACATTTTTGCAAAGCATTCCCCTCCAATATAATGCCCTTTTGTGCATTATTTTCACCAATATGTACATTTGTATGCACACATTATCCTTGTACATGCAATTTTGTGTGCACATTATCTGCAAAATTCAGAAAAGTCCGAATTTCAAAGGCGGGCTGTGTTTTGGTTCTCATATAGTTTCAGCAAGCACCAGGTAGGTTCACCTTTAAATGGGACCTGAATCTAATTTTATCCTCATCCCAGACACACAGACACAATTATACAATAACAGATTGACATGTAATGGTGTTGCCTGCATTTTAGGACTCTCTTTCAGGGCATGGCTATGAGAGATGTAACTCTAAGCTCCTCATATGCCTGTGTCTGCCTCCTCATCCAAAGCCTTCCTGGCCTGAAGTCTTGCCATGGGGCGTGAGGGCAACAAGTTCCCTTCATCTTGAATGATTCACAGGCAGCCGCGTTGATGAGGTGCCAGGTTGAGAATTCGCCCCCCTCCACCTCTCACGGGCCTTTTTCAGAGTGGAGGGGAAAAGTAAACACAAACAAGGCCTCCCCGGGTTGGAGCTGAGCTGGAAAATGTTACCACCTGCCCAGCTGACATCACCCTGACATCACGCAGAGTGCCGTTGCCAAGTAACACAGGCTCACCACCACCTTCCTTATTTATTAGAACTCTTCCTTGTCACCTGGACACGACCCCCAGGTTCACCTCCGTCACCCAAAAGGCTCTTGGGAGCTGCTGTATACTGAGTCAGATTATACTTGGACGCTGCCTTGAGGGAGCCAGTGTGGTGTAGTGGTTAAGAGCGGTAGACTCGTAATCTGGGGAACCGGGTTCGTGTCCCTGCTCCTCCACATGCAGCTGCTGGGTGACCTTGGGCTAGTCACACTTCTTTGAAGTCTCTCAGCCCCACTCACCTCACAGAGGAAGGGAAAGGACTCCTTAGGGTAGTGATAAAGCGGGATATCAAATCCAAACTCTTCTTCTTCTTCTTCTTCTGCCTTGGTGCCAGGGATGGCTCAGCTGCACAGCCAAGAAGAAGGAAAGGGCCATAGCTCAGTGGCAGAACACCTGCTTTGCATGCAGAAGGTCCCAGGTTCAATCCTCGGCACCTCTAGGTAGGGCTGCGAGAACTTCCTGATTCCGTTCAAGGCAGCTTCCTATGTTCTTAAGCATAGGGAGCTGCCTTGTGTTAGGCTAGATTTGTCCATCCAGCTCAAGTTTGTCCACTCAGGCTGGTACCCTAGGGTCTCACATGCTACTTGGTGCCAGGGACTGAATCTGGGATGTCTTCCCAGAGGTGCAGGTTAATTCTGTGTCCAGGGCGGCTGTCTACCAGCTCCATCTGGTATGCAGGATGAGACCCTCCCTGCCCGCAGACTGTCTCACCAGAGTGGTGCATGCTCTAGTTGTCTCCCGCTTGGGCTACTGCAATGTGCTCTATGTGGGGCTACCTTTGAAGGTGACCCGGAAACTGCAATTAATCCAGAATGTGGCGCCTAGACTGCTGACTGGGAGTGGCCGCTGGGACCATATAACACCGGTCCTGAGAGAGCTACATTGGCTCCCAGTATGTTTCCGAGCACAATTCAAAGTGTTGGTGCTGACCTTTAAAGCCCTAAATGGCCTCGGCCCAGTATACCTGAAGGAGCGTCTCCACTCCCATTATTCAGCCCGGACACTGAGGTCCAGCACCGAGGGCCTTCTGGCGGTTCCCTCACTGCGAGAAGCAAAGCTACAGGGAACCAGGCAGAGGGCCTTTTCGGTAGTGGCGCCCGCTCTGTGGAACGCCCTCCCAGCAGAGGTCAAAGAGATAAACAACTATCTGACATTCAGAAAATACCTCAAGGCAGCCCTGTTTAGGGAAGTTTTTAACCTGTGATATTTTAATGTATTTTAATATCTGTTGGAGGCCGCCCAGAGTGGCTGGGGAGACCCAGCCAGATGGGCGGGGTACAAATAATAAATTATTATTATTATTATTATTTGTGCAGATATGGGGGCAGAGAATCGAAATGGGGAGGTGGAAAATGAGCATACCAGGGGCAGAATTTCTTTATGGTGGCCAGGTTTTTCAATGGAGATATAAGGGACGGAGCCAGGAATCTTCAAAGCAAGTGTTCCATCACTGAGCTTTGGACACTTCTGAATCGGAGAGATTCACCATTAGTTAGCTCCCCGTGACATTTGGCTCTGGGTCCACTTACTGTTGGCACCTCTGCCTTCCTCCCTACCATTCCCAACGGGCAACGACCACCACTGGAGACAGCCAGTGAGTTCATAAGGGACCGCAAGCCAGGAACTAAAGTGGGTTCCTTAAATGAATCCCTCTCCTCATCGTCCTGTAATAAGATTCTTGATTTAACATCAGACCAGGGCAGTGTTTTGCCATTGACTCAAAAAATATGAATGCGTCCTCCAAATGATTTTTCCTTGGAGGTCTCCCATCTGCATGCTGGCTCAGTCCCACCATGTTTAGCTTGGATGCCTGAGCAGAATAACACCATTAGGTCGTCGCAGGCTGTGAGGAACATTTGCTTCTAAGTCCTTGTTCTCGATGGAGACCTTTGCTGCTTGAGCTACTGTCCTGCCAGTGACCTTGTGGTTGTTTGGAGAGCAACACCCTTCCTAGGGTTCGGGAGTGTTTTCACGTCCAATTTAGGTCAGTCCTGGATCCCGCCGGTTGGAAGCCTTTCCAAATGTGTACTAAGGCATAATGAATGAGCTTCCCCCCAGAGCCAAACTGAGTCAACCCTACACGCCTTGAGAATCAAGGGAGCAGACCATGATTTAATGCCTGGGTCCTCCGAGGAAGGTGACTTTTGTCCAACGAGATCCAGAGAACAAGCTGCAGCCTTTGCCAGCCACTCTGTGTCACGAGCGATGGAGGCTTCCATTACACTCTTGTTTTCATCGAAATCAAAACAGCACAAGCATTTTTTCCTGCTGTGCAGATGTTTTGAGGATACAAGACCACAAGAAGAACCCTCCTAGATCACACCAAGAGTTCATTACATCAAGAATCCTGTTTCTAATCATTGGTCAAAAGAGGCACTACTCCATCATTCTCAATTGAGATGTCACTTTTGTTTAGTCGTTTAGTCGTGTCTGACTCTTCGTGACCCCATGGACCAGAGCACACCAGGCACTCCTGTCTTCCACTGCCTCCCACAGTTTGGTCAGACTCATGTTGGTAGCTTCGAGAACACTGTCCAACCATCTCGTCCTCTGTCGTCCCCTTCTCCTTGTGCCCTCCATCTTTCCCAACATCAGGGTCTTTTCCAGGGAGTCTTCTCTTCTCATGAGGTGGCCAAAGTCTTGGAGCCTCAGCTTCAGGATCTGCCCTTCCAGTGAGCACTCAGGGCTGATTTCCTTCAGAATGGATAGGTTTGATCTTCTTGCAGTTCATGGGACTCTCATGAGTCTCCTCCAGCACCATAATTCAAAAGCATCTATTCTTCGGCAATCAGCCTTCTTTATGGTCCAGCTCTCACTTCCGTACATTACTACTGGGAAAACCATAGCTTTAACTATACGGACCTTTGTCGGCAAGGTGATGTCTCTGCTTTTTAAGATGCTGTCTAGGTTTGTCATTGCTTTTCTCCCAAGATGCAGGCGTCTTTTAATTTTGCAACTGCTGTCACCATCTGCAGTGATCATGGAGCCCAAGAAAGTAAACTCTCTCACGGCCTCCTTTTCTTCCCCTTCTATTTGCTAGGAGGTGATGGGACCAGTGGCCATGATCTTAGTTTTTTTTTAATGTCACTTAGAATCAGCTCAAAGTTCTCCTTCAGGATGGGTGGACTGCGGAAATAAACCCATAAACAGACTCTGGGAGTTATTTGATCGTTTATAACAGGACTGTCCAACCAGTCAGCTGTGGTCGGCAGGTCGATCCCCGGGTGATAGCGGTCGATTGCATGCTTATTTCTGTTCACAGAATGTATCTGCCCCCCCCCCCCGCCACAGTTTCCTTCATTCTCGCAGGATTGCTAAAATGTAAGACGGAGTTAACGCTGGCCGGCTTTATATTCGGTGAGCGATTTTCGGCGTGCCCGTCCAAATCCCCCCCAAAAGCTTTACAACCTTGACCTGCCCCCCTAAAAAAAGTTTGGTCCCCCCCCCCCGCAAAAAATGGGTAGAACACTGCCAGTTTTTTATTCTGGGAGTAGATTGCAGTCTCTTGGAAGTTGGACGCCTCCGGTTTATAACATTCTAGATGCAACACTCGAGGGAAACCAGGCATGCCGATCTTATGCAAATCTGGTTTTCTAAATTCCAAACCCAAATTTCTGAAATGAGAAATTTTGATACCTCTCTCCTCCAAAAATTTTGCACCGGCTCTTCCTGTTCAAAATAATAGCTCCAGTTAAATTGGCAAAAATGTATAGAACGAGTGATAACTTATGTTGGAAATGTAGGAAGAAGGAGGGAGGATTTTATCATATGTGGTGGACATGCGAGAAAATGAAGACGTTTTGGGAATTGATATATAATGAATTAAAAAAGATGTTTAAATATACTTTCCCCAAAAAGCCAGAAGCTTTTTTGCTGGGCTTAATGGGGGAGGAAATTGCTAAAAATTATCAGAGACTGTTTATGTATGCAACAACCGCAGCTAGAATACTGATAGCCCAAAGATGGAAGACACAGGAAGTACCAACAATAAAGGAGTGGCAGACGAAGATGGTGGAATATGCCGAACTTGCAAAACTGACCAGCAAGGTACGAAACCAGGACGAAGCGAAATTCCAAAGAGAATGGAGTAAGTTTGTTAACTATTTAAGATTGAACCGTGGAAGCTTGAAAACACTAGCGGGACTGGAATGACCCTACGGCATTGTGGAGCAGTTAAAGAAACTGCAGGGAAAGAATGGACTAGAAAACCTGCTGACGGGAGGGAGGGAGGGAAGTCGCAGCTCGGCAGAGCAAAGATGTATGAGAAATTTTTTGTTTTTGATTTGTTAAAATTGTTTAATTGGAAAAATAATAAAAAATCATTAAAAAACAAAAAATAGCAGGGGCATTATCAATCCTAGGAGAACCTCTCTTGCATTTCTGACGCTTACCCCATACTCTTTGGCCCAGAACAAGTGATTTGGGGGGAGATGCCAAGTTCAACATTAGTTGGCCAGCAAAGCTCTTCTGTCGGCTGGAAATCCTAACATTACAGTATCAGTTCACTTCACTCTTCTTCAGCCACCTGAAAGGAAAAAGGCAGCGGAGGAGGAGGAGGAGGAGGGGTTGTGTCATTGCCAGACAGGAAAGGATAAAAGTCAACTTTTTATGAAGACTAAACAGGGAGAAGCCAATCGAACCAGAGCAGAAATGTGACTGCTTCATAACAACGTTCTGCAATGTTACAGCTAAACTCCATCTGCCTCGGTGGCAGGGCTTTATGACTGAGATCAGGGACCTTCTGCACCCCTTGCCTGACTTGAATCTAGAAATGGAATACACAAGGTGTGGCTGTGAGTGTGGGGGGGAGAGAGGGAGAGTTACAGTAATTCACAAATAAACTGTGTGGTGTTGGAGTGGGGGGTAGGCCAAGATCTAGATCATGGGTAGGCAACCTAGGGCCCGTGGGCCGGATGCGGCCCAATCGTCTTCTAAATCCGACCTGCGGACGGTCCGGGAATCAGCGTGTTTTTACATGAGTAGAATGTGTGCTTTTATTTAAAATGCATCTCTGGGTTATTTGTGGGGCATAGGAATTCATTCATTCCCCCCCCCCAAAGAAAAAAAATAGTCCGGCCCACCATATGGTCTGAGGGACAGTGGACTGGCCCATGGCTGAAAAAGGTTGCTGACCCCTGATCTAGTCCATGTGTGGGCAACCTAAGGCCCGTGGGCCAGATCCGGCCCAATCACCTCCTCAATCCGGCCCGCGGACAGTCTGGGAATCAGCATGTTTTTACATGACTTGAATGTGTCCTTTTATTTCAAATGCATCTCTGGGTTATTTGTGGGGCATAGGAATTCGTTCATTATTTTTTTCAAAATATAGTCCATCCGCCCCCCCCAACAAGGTCTGAGGGACAGTGGACCAGCCCCCTGCTGAAAAAGTTTGCTGACCCCTGATCTAGAGTTATCAAAAGCAAAAGAAAAGATGGAATGGGCACTGGGGCATTCCGGGGGCAAAGTTCTGGAAGGTCCTGCGCAACGAACCCAGCATCAAGGAGAAGACATTGAATGCCTGTGCAGTGCGTAGTTAAACTATGGAACTCACTTCCACAAGAGGCAGCGATGGCCACCAACTTGGATGGCGTCAAAAGAGGATTGGACAGATTCATGGAGGATAGATAAGGCTATATCCATGGCTACTAGCCATGTCGGCTATGTTCTGCCTCCACAGAGGTGGCAATGCTTGTGAATGCCCTGGAAGCCACAAGAGGGGAGAGAGCTCCTGTGATCAGGTCCTGCTTGCGGGTTTCTCACGGACATAGAATCATAGAATCATAGAGTTGGAAGAGACCACAAGGGCCATCCAGTCCAACCCCCTGCCAAGCAGAAACACCATCAAAGCATTCCTGACATGTGGCTGTCAAGCCTCTGCTTAAAGACCTCCAAAGAAGGAGACTCCACCACACTCCTTGGCAGCAAATTCCACTGTCAAACAGCTCTTACTGTCAGGAAGTTCTTCCTAATGTTTAGGTGGAATCTTCTTTCTTGTAGTTTGAATCCATTGCTCCGTGTCCGCTTCTCTGGAGCAGCAGAAAACAACCTTTCTCCCTCCTCTATATGACATCCTTTTATATATTTGAACATGGCTATCATATCACCCCTTAACCTTCTCTTCTCCAGGCTAAACATACCCAGCTCCCTAAGCCGTTCCTCATAAGGCATTGTTTCCAAGCCTTTGACCATTTTGGTTGCCCTCTTCTGGACACGTTCCGGCTTGTCAGTATCCTTCTTGAACTGTGGTGCCCAGAATTGGACACAGTATTCCAGGTGGGAAAGATTCTAGAGCAGATCATTAAGCAAACGGTCTGTGAGCACCTAGAAAGGAACGCTGTGATCACTAAAAGTCAGCATGGGTTTCTGAAAAATAAGTCATGTCAGACCAATCTGATCTCATTTTTTGACAGAATTACAAGCCTGGTAGATGAAGGGAACGCCATGGATGTAGCCTATCTTGATTTCAGCAAGGCCTTTGACAAGGTGCCCCATGATATTCTTGTAAAGAAGCTGGTAAAATGTGGGCTAGACAATGCTACCATTCAGTGGATTTGTAACTGGCTGACTGACCGAACCCAAAGGGTGTTCATTAATGGATCCCCTTCATCCTGGAGAGAAGTGACTAGTGGGGTGCCACAGGGTTCTGTCTTGGGCCCAGTCTTATTCAACATCTTTATCTATGACTTGGATGATGGGCTTGAGGGCATCCTGATCAAGTTTGCAGATGACACCAAATTGGGAGGGGTGGCTAATACCCCAGAGGACAGGATCACACTTCAAAATGACCTTAGCAGATTAGAGAACTGACATCTGGTTGGTCACTGTGAGAGCAGGATGCTGGACTGGCCTGATCCAGGACTGGGCTCTCCTTACCCTCTTATGTTCTCCCCTACTGCAGTAGGTCACATATGACCTGGGTAATGTCAGACATTCTCCTCCTATGGATTGTGATACAGCCTTGCTTGTTTGGGCAGAGGGAGATACTCATAATATTTTGGAAACACCAAACGTGGTGATATATATATATATATATATATATATATATATATATATATATCCCATGGGTATAATTAACTTCCATCTCGGTGGTATTATATGCTTTGCACACACCTATGGGAAGTTCTCTGCGTGGCCCAAGTTCCATTACACAATATCGTGTGTCAGACATGTTGACAGCTGAAGCCCAGGCAGAGCTCCTGAACAGCTGGGCCAGGCCTGATGACCCACTGAATCATCAACACATGGGCACCCTGAGATAAAGTTGCCTGCAGCTGAAGATTCCCGACGGTCCGCCAAAGCAATTAATAACCTCCAATGATTGCATAGGTGGCAGGCCTCTCCGATGATTGACTGGTCTTCCCTGGAAGAGACTCTCCATTAAAATGCTTGTTCAGAAGGTCAGCGCGATCCCGGGAGTCAGTATTTGGAGTCTTCAACATGAGAGCACACATGCTTTTTTCTTCTTCTTTGGCAATCCCTCGTAGCCGAGTAAGATTCCCTTCCCTTGGCAGGGGGTTGGACTGGATGGCCCTTGTGGTCTCTTCCAACTCTATGATTCTATGATTCTATGATTCCATAAACACGGTTTGAACAATGAGTCCGTAAGTGACTGTGGAGGCCAATTCTGGATCTACACGTCCTTCCACAGTGGGGACATTGGTTTCCACGGTGTGGATTTGCTTAATAGGTTTTATTTGATTGGCTGCTTTTGGAACTGGATCTGTAATGGCTTTTATTCAAATACAATAAATGATTGATTGATGAAAAGTTGCTTTTTTCTGAGATGATAACTTTCCCCCTGCATGTCACTCCTGAAAAGATTCCTGTGCGTAAATGAGTCTCACTTTCTTTGTTCTGTTCGTTTGTGCATTTGACCAGTGTTTTGTGGAGGGAAATGCAACCACTGGGCTGAAAACTGCCCCCTCCTGCCCCCCTGGGTTTCCAGCGTGGCCTTCACAGATATTGGCACAAATTGGGGAGGGGGGAGTTATATATCTCCTTGGAGACAATGACTGCTGAGCTGCATCCATCATTGTGAGGTCAGAGGGGTGATAGTGATGCCTCCCCAGATGTTGCCATTGTGATGCCACAAAAACATTTGGCAGCTGAGAGGGTATAAATGTTGGCCAAGTCAAAAGCCGAGGCAGTTGCAGCAGTGGAGGCACTCAGCTCGGGTGGTCTCCTGCCATGTGGTGGCAAGCTGGCCTGCGGAAGGAGGCGATCGCCTGGCGCTGGGATGCTGTGGAGGAAGGACAAGGCAAGTTCAAGTTTACTTGCTGGTGGGATCGCACTTGAAGGTGGCTGAAGTTCAGCTCTGAAGCAGGTGGACTCTGGCAATGGACCTGGCGCGGCTGTTGGGGGTGGATGGATGCCGGAAGAGTTTGCATTCAGTGTTGGTTGATGCCGCAAGGCTACTATACTGACCGAGGGGATGCAAACTGGTTTGAAAGCCTAGTTTTTTTGTTAACAGGCAGCCAAACCGAGGAGGGAAGCTGCCCCTTTGGCAGCGGGTGAGTGTCCCTAGGCGGAATGATGTGAGGAGGGAGAGTTGCCCATCGGCAGCTAGTGGTGGCGCCTACGGTGAAGCCAGGTTCACATTTGGAAGTCAGCGGAGGCCGAGAGGTTGAAGCTGGCTGACATTTGTGAACGCTATCTGGTGACATTCACCTTTGTCTTTGCCCCTCAATTTAATGTCAACAGGCCTACCAATTGAGAACGTCAGCTGGCTGACATTCGTAGAGCTCTTGACGTTACGTCGACGGCCAAAGCGAGGAGGGAAACTGCCCGGCCAGCCCTAGAGGTGGAAAGCAGGGAAACCAGTCCAGTTCGTCGATACTGGTGGCCCTCCACTTCTGCAACCTGCCTAACGGCAGGCCAGTCAGGGATGAAGTTGTCAGAAAGAAGCCGGTGGAAGGGTTTGGAGGGATGCTGGTGGATAGTCGCCATCCCATCATTGTTTTGCCTTTGCCTTTCAGGGACATCCGATGCCAGCGAGGTTTTCCCCAAGATCAGCCGGTGGCGGCAAGATGGCAGGCGGAAGGAGCTGGCGCTGGGATGCTGTGGAGCAAGGAGAAGGCAAGTTCCTGTTGACTTGCTAGTGGGATCGCTACTTGAAGGCCGCCGATATTCAGCTCTGAAGCTGGTTGACGTCTGGCAATGGACCTGGCCAGGCTGTTTGGTGGTGGATGGCTGCCGGAAGAGTTTGCATTCAGTGCCAGTTGATGCCGCAAGGCAAATATACTGCCCGAGGGGATGCAAACTGGTTTGGAAGCCTTGTTTGTTAACAGGCAGCCAAACCGAGGAGGGAAGCTGCCGCTAGGGCAGCGGGTGAATGCCCCTAGGCGGTAACCCCTGCGATCTGCATTTGCATTTAAATGATGTCAGTGGACGCCCTAAGCTGAAGCTGGCTGATATTTGTAGGTGCAGGCCAGCTGGTAGTGGGCGGGATAGTTGCCCCTTTGGCTTCTAGTGGAGGCGTCTAGGTGAAGCCAGTGTTCATACTGGCTGGCATCACCCATTTTGGTCCATCAAGTTAATGACAAAAGGCCTACCAATTGAATGGCCTCTTGACATTAAACGGGTGGCCAAGCAGAGAGGAGGGAAGCTGCCCGGCACGGCCTAGGAGGTGCTCAACTGGAGCCAGCGGACTTCGCATTTGGACGCCAGCGGATGCCGCAAGGCAGATGAAGCTGTCTTCTATTTGTGAACAAAAACTGGTTATCCTTCACCTCCGCCTGCCCATTGCGCAGGCCTGCCAGGGATGAAGTTGCCAGGTATTAGTCAGTGGAGTGGTCTGGGTTGACGCTGTCGGACGGTGGCCATCCCACTCATCTGTTTGCCTTTGCCTTTCAGGGACGTCCAGAGCCAGTGAGGTTTCCCCCGAGACCAGCCGTGAAAGTCATGAAGAGAACCGCAGGACTTAAGTCAGGCAGCTCCAGTTTTCTAAATAAATGGCTTTCTGATTTCTTTTTCTAAATAAATGTTTTTTTCTGAAATCAGATCTGTTTTGTTTTTATTGTATGGGAAATCTCTAGTGATGTCACAGGAAGAGGGGGCTGCACCCCCTTGTGACATCATAGGGAGTTGGTAGCCAATGGCCACAGCTGGGGAAACATCTGCACAGCCCTCCCTGGCCTCACAATGGGGGGGCACCTCATTTTTAATAAATGACTGCTGA
The DNA here is from genome assembly GCA_034641385.1 of Darevskia mixta. Taxonomy (NCBI): domain Eukaryota; kingdom Metazoa; phylum Chordata; class Lepidosauria; order Squamata; family Lacertidae; genus Darevskia; species Darevskia mixta. Next base: position 16,438 of record JAWWNH010000003.1, read on the forward strand.
GGTGCCCCTCCATTGTGAGGCCAGGGAGGGCTGTGCAGATGTTTCCCCAGCTGTGGCCGTTGGTTACGGACTCCCTATGATGTCATAGACATCTACCAACTCCCTGTGATGTCACAAACGGACATGGCGAATGAGGGGGAAGAGGCAGTTTCTGGTGGGGGGGAGAAGCCCTGGGAGTTTGGGGACAGGCAGGGCCATCTGGGGGCACAGAAATGTGTTGCCAACATTTGCGCCCTCTGGGCTCCTGGACTCATCTCACCTAAGCAGCTGCCAAGAAAATAAAACAACTGATTTTGCCTCCCTACCACTTATAAGGGTTTTAAGGGGGTTTAAACACTGCCTGCTTTTAGAAGTGGGACCCCCCCTTGCACCCCCATGATCACAGTGTGGATTTGCCAAGCATGCCTTCCACTTAGCACATTTCTCCCTTGCATCTTGAGTTCGAGTGTCTTCAAAGCCCATGACACCTTTGGTAAAGGCTGTTCTCCAACTGGAGCACTCGCAGGCCAGTGTTTCCCAATTGTCAGTGTTTATACCACATTATTAAAAATTTGCCTTGAGACAGTCTTTAAGCCTCTTTTGTTGACCACCAGCATTACGCTTTCCATTTTTAGGTTCGGAATAGAGTAGTTACAGACTCATTGTTAAAACCGTATTTATGGAAGACAATCTTACTCGGCTACGAGAGATCGCCAAAGAAGAAAGGAGGAGGAGGAGGAGGAGGACGAGGAGGAGGAGGAGGAGGAGAAGGAGAAGGAGAAGGAGAAGGAGAAGGAGAAGGAGAAGGAGAAGGAGAAGGAGAAGGAGAAGGAGAAGGAGAAGGAGAAGGAGAAGCTGCTTAGGAAGATATTGTGGTGTCCCTATAGCCTTTGGGGTGAAGACACCTCCTGCCATCCCCTTCTATTTGTATCCATCTCTGCCATGAGCCCATAGTCTCTTGCCCCTCTCCTAGCTGCCTGGCGGAGTGCAGCTTCCCCCTTACATCCCATTGCATCATTTTCCCAAGATGATGATGACACAACACTCTCCACCGTGTTGGAGGGCAGAAGGTTAACTTAATGGACTCAGGGGAAATGCTAATTCCATTCCCCTGCCCATCATGTTCTACCTGAGGCAACTTTCTCACTCTACCTAATGAGAGGGACGGTCCTTTTTGTCATGCTATTTTCTTAGTGCATCCCACTGTCAAACAGCTCTTACTCTTAGAAAGTTATCCATGATGTTGAGTCGTCGTCTCCTTTCTTGTAATTTGAATTCATTGTTTTGGGTCCTGCTCTCCGGAGTAGTACCCGTGTTTCCCCTATTTTAAGACACGGTCTTATTTTTTCCCCTCAAGAAAACGCACTATGGCTTATTTTGAGGGGATGTCTTATTTTTATTACATAAGCAGCCTTGGCAAGGTCACACTCGAGTTCTGGGGCTGCGAAGGACGGGACGGGCATGGAGCTCTTTGTTTGCTTGCTGGCAGCGGGGGGAGAATCCAAGTTGAGCTTTGAGGAAATGGGCACCAGAGAGACCCGCTTTCGCTGGGCGCTCTCTCCTGCTCCTCTTCCGTCGCCTTCCCTCCTCGATACTCGACAGAAGCCTTGTTTTCCAAGGGGCCTCATGGGTGATGCAAGGGGTGGCTCGGGGGATTTTGTCGTGGCGGCGAGCAGGGAACGCCCGTGCCGCCTTCCCTCTCCATCATGGTGGCTGTCCCATGCGCTCTGTGCTGAGCGGAGTTGGGCGAGCGCGCAGGCGAAGAGACCTTCGGAGTGCCTTTGTCACACTCGCTGCCCCTTCCTGTGCACCCTGCTCTGCAGAGTTCCTGAGCGCTGCTTCTGGGGCTGACTGGTTTTGGTGGCGGGACTGGATGCCCAGCCCTGCCTTTTCCTTGGTGGCCTCCAGAACTGCGCCTATCACTATGGCTTATTTTCAGGGTACGGCTTATATTTCGCAAATGTGAAAAAATCCTGCTATGGCTTATTTTATTACTACGTCTTAAAATAGGGGAAACAGGGTAGGAAACAAAATTGCTCCATCTTCCATGGGACAGCCCTTTAAATACAGTATTTGACTATGGCAGGCATGGCCAAACTTGGCCCTCCAGCTGTTTTGGGACTGCAATTCCCATCATCCCTGACCACTGGTCCTGTTAGCTAGAGATGATGGGAGTTGTAGTCCCAAAACAGCTGGAGGGCCAAGTTTGGCCATGCCTGGACTACGGATATCATATCTCCTCTCATTCTCCTCTTTTCCAGGCTAAACATACCCAGCTCCCTCAACCGTTCCTCATAAGGCTTCGCTTCCAGACCCTTGATCGTCTTGGTTGCCCTCATCTGCACACATTCCAGCTTGTCAATATCCTTCTTAAACTGTGCCACCCAGAACTTGACACGGTACTCCAGGTGTGGTCTGACCAAGGCAGAATAGAGTGGGGCTTTTACTTGTGATCTGGACACTATACTTATTGTGGGAGTTGGGTCCACATGTTTTATGAAGGCTGGACAGTCAGAGGCTACTGGATAAATGCATTAGTGAGTGGTAGCTATATAAAGGTTGATTACCCCTGGGCTAGGCTGTTCTCTAATAAAGTGGATAGGGGGTTTAAAGAGGAAGAGAAAGGTGTACTACAGCTCTACCTCTCTTTCTTTCTTTCTTTCTTTCTTTCTTTCTTTCTTTTCTTTTTTCTTTTTAATAAATCTTTATTGGTTTTAAAACAAAAATACATATATCTACATACATCAAATCGAAAATAAGAAAAGGGAAAAAAAGAATAAAGAAAATTCAGAATAGAAGAAGTAAACAATAAATAATTTTAAATGACAGCAAAAGAACATCAAGAACATTGTTTCACAAAAATCCGTTTTTCAATGTTTTACAATCATAAATAAAAACATAAATAAAAACAACTTCCAATTTTTCACAATGTATTTTGTATACCTCTCTTTCAAATCAGAACCAGTGAAGGCGGTGAAGGTCCTGTGTGAGTGTCTGAAGGCGGTTGGAGGATGGATGGCGGCTAACAGATTGAGGTTGAATCCTGACAAGACAGAAGTACTATTTTGGGGGGACAGGAGGTGGGCAGGTGTGGAGGACTCCCTGGTCCTGAATGGGGTAACTGTGCCCCTGAAGGACCAGGTGCGCAGCCTGGGAGTCATTCTGGACTCACAGCTGTCCATGGAGGTGCAGGTCAATTCTGTGTCCAGGGCGGCTGTCTACCAGCTCCATCTGGTACGCAGGCTGAGACCCTACCTGCCCGCGGACTGTCTCGCCAGAGTGGTGCATGCTCTAGTTATCTCCCGCTTGGACTACTGCAATGCGCTCTACGTGGGGCTACCTTTGAAGGTGACCCAGAAACTACAACTAATCCAGAATGCGGCAGCTAGACTGGTGACTGGGAGCGGCCGCCGAGACCACATAACACCGGTCTTGAAAGACCTACACTGGCTCCCAGTACGTGTCTGAGCACAATTCAAAGTGTTGGTGCTGACCTTTCAAGCCCTAAACGGCTTCGGTCCAGTATACCTGAAGGAGCGTCTCCACCCCCATCATTCTGCCCAGACACTGAGGTCCAGTGCCAAGGGCCTTCTGGCGGTTCCCTCACTACGAGAGGCCAAGTTACAGGGAACCAGGCAGAGGGCCTTCTCGGTAGTGGCACCCGCCCTGTGGAACACCCTCCCGTCAGATGTCAAAGAGAACAACAACTACCAGACCTTTAGAAGACATCTGAAGGCAGCCCTGTTTAGGGAGGTTTTTAATGTTTAATAGATTATTGTATTTTAATACGAAATAAAAAAATTCCTTCCCGTAGCACCTTAGAGACCAACTAAGTTTGTTCTTGGTATGAGCTTTCGTGTGCATGCACACTTCTTCAGATACCTTCTTCAGATGTATTTTAATGTTCTGTTGGAAGCTGCCCAGAGTGGCTGGGGAAACCCAGCCAGATGGGTGGGGTATAAATAATAAATTATTATTATTATTATTATTATTATTATTATTATTATTACTAAGATTCTCCCTGCACCCCAGAAAATGCCCTGCAGGCAAAAACGATCAAAACCCAACATCCAGCCTAATGAGGGCTGAACGTTCTCAATAGACATGGAATGTTGCATTTCATGGGGTTTTTTGGGGGGGTGGGGGGGGCGGTGGGGGTCAGACAACAAGCAGCTGGCTGAAACTCTGAACAGAGCATTCCTTTCTGGAGATGAGGACATTGCTTCTTGAAGGTCCCTTGCGTACATTTGAATATACCAGATGCTTGGGGGGAAACAGCATGGGAAGGCTGAATGATCACCAGAACTCTGGGTCTGATGGACCTTTAGCCTGATCCATTGGCATGCAGGTCTATTTTGTCTTCCAATGATGATGATGATGATGATGTCACTTTTCCCACAGAAATGGTTCAAAGCGACTAACAAACACAACAGAAAGACCAAAAGCAATTACAATAAGCACAGCCAACAGAAAGCTAAAACAAACACATCTGTCCAAATAAAAGATGGGTCTAGTGCAGGCATAGGCAACCTTGGCTCTCCAGATGTTTTGGGACTACAATTCCCATCATCCCTGGCCACTGGCCCTGTTAGCTAGGGATCATGGGAGTTGTAGTTCCAAAACATCTGGAGAGCCAAGAAGAAGAGTTTGGATTTGATATCCCGCTTTATCACTACCTGAAGGAGTCTCAAAGCGGCTCACATTCTCCTTTCCCTTCCTCCCCCACAACAAACACTCTGTGAGGTGAGTGGGGCTGAGAGACTTCAGAGAAGTGTGACTAGCCCAAGGTCACCCAGCAGCTGCATGTGGAGGAGCGGAGACACGAACCCGGTTCACCAGATTACGAGTCTACCGCTCTTAACCACTACACCACACTGGCTCTCAGTGTGCCTATGCCTGGTCTAGTATATCCTGCCCCACCAAAGAAGACCACAAATACTTAAAAAGCCTTTAAAATGAGGGCCCAAATCTGAAGAAAAAAAGGATAGAGCATTCCAAAAGCAGGGAGCCACCACTGAAAAGGCCCAGACTCGCATCGCCACCCTCTGGACCTCCTGTGGAGGAGGCACACAAAGAAGGTATTCAGATGCTGATCATAAAAATAATGTACGTTTTAGAAACCTTTTGCATCTGTTGCTAGAAACATGTTACACCTTTGTGCTTTAGGCTAGATTTGGGGGGCTTGCCTTTTAATGCAAACTTACCTGATTTGCATTTCCTGAAACAATGCACGCACTGTGAAGCACAGCTCTTTGTCAAAATTTGCACTTCTCCAAATTTTGCAATTCAGTTCTCCAACCAAACGTGTAAAAAGAAAAGAAAAAAAGGTGCATAGCTGTGAAAGTCCCTTCCGCCTGGAGGGAGGAGGGGGGTTGCGGGCATCACGAGCCCTTCACGTGCGCAGGGGATGGCTTCATCCCCTGCCACTATTGGCTGAGCCGACAGGCGTGGCTTGCTGGATTTAAGCAAGCGCGCGCCAGGGCTCAGCCTCTTGCTTCCTGCCCCCACCAGCTGATTCTTTTTCCCGCCCACCCTCCCTTTTTTCAGGTAGTGTCCTCAATGACCTTGCTATGGACTTCGGTTGGTCGCCGTTGAGGACCTGGTAGGAATTTTCCCACCTGGCAAATTGGCTGGAGCCTTGTGGTTTTCGCCTACCTCGTAGCAATTCGTCACAACTTAGGTTGGCGGCTAGGCATTGGATTATCTAGGGAAGGCTGAAGGTGGGGGGGGGAGGTTGGGCCATCACCTCCCCCAAATGCTGAAGGGTACTTCGTTAAACAAGTCCGGGGGGGCGTGTCCCTGTCCGAAGCCATGGTAGGTGAGGGCCAAAGGCACGCCCCATATCGGTGACCCCAGGGTGAGTTCCTAGCTGATGTGCAGCAGCAGGACTCTCCCATCCGTGGTTAACCCTTCCCGGACTGCCAGCACAGCGTGCTGGAGTCAGATATAGTTGGTTAGATCCAATGCCTAAGCCAATACCTCTCTACATTCGTAACCAATAAAGTTGTGGCCTTTCTATGCCCATTAACCTTAATTATTGAGTCTTGTGTCTTTATTTCACCACGGGAGGGGGTCGGGATTTGACACGCAAAGTAACATGCAATTAAAAACGTGTGCCGGAATTGCATATATTAGGACAAAGCATGCAAAAAAAAAAAAAAAAAAAAAAACCAAAAGAATACGCTTGTGAAAATAACAAATAGAAATGCATCACAACTGAAGAAAACCGATTGCAAAATTGTGTATATTGGGGGGGGGGGATGCATACAAAATCTGTTTGTTAGGAGAAATCGGTAATAAAATGTGGGTGATTTTTCATGAGGCATTTTTTAAAAAAGAAACCCCAAACTGATGTGGAAATGTAGAGAAAGGGAGATTGGATAGTTTAGGACAGGGGTGGCCAACTCCCAAGAGACTGTGATCTACTCACAGACTTAAAAACTGGCAGTGATCTACCCCCTTTTGGGGGGTTCAGGTCAAATTTGTTGAGCTTTTTTTAGGAAGGAGGAAAGCCCATTAGAGGGGCGGGTTTGGGTCAAAGTTGTTGAGTTTTTTTTTCAGGGAGGAGGTAAAATGTGGAGTTTTTTTTTAGGGGAGCCACAGTTGTTTAGCTTCTTTGGGGGGAACCAGTGATCTACCAGTGATCTACTGCAGATGTCCAGTGATCTACCAGTAGATCATGATCTACCATACCTGTTGGACATGCCTGGTTTAGGAGATTGGATAGTTTAGAATAGATAGGAGTTCCATAACTGATGTGGAAATGTAGAGAAAGGGAGATTGGATAGTTTAGGACAGGCATGTCCAACAGGTAGATCGTGATCTACTGGTAGATAACTGGACATCTGTGGTAGATCATTGGTAGATCAGTGGCTCCCCCCAAAGAAGCTCAGCAACTTTGGCTCCCCTAAAAAAAGCTCAACTTTGACCCGAACCCCCCCAAAACATGGATGGCTTTCCTTCCTAAAAAAAGCTCAACAACCTCAATCTGACCCCCCCAAAAGGGGGTAGATCACTGCCAGTTTTTAACTCTGTGAGTAGATCGCAGTCTCTTGGAACTTGGCCACCCCTTAGGAGATTGGATAGTTTAGGATAGATAGGAGTTCCATAGTTTAACAATGTGTAGCATGAAGAAGTATGTCCTGAAGAAACAGAGAGATTCACCCATGCTACTTGCAATATTTATATACTCTCTCTCTCTCTCTCTCTCTCTCTCTCTCTCTCTCTCTCTCTCTCTCTCCCACAGCTGGGTCTGTGGGAAATCAGTTTTCATTAGCATCCTCTCGCAGTCCCGATGACAAGGGTGTGTGCCAAGAGGTTACGTATCGCTCCGTGACTAACACAGCCCAGCATAACGACTTCGCATATCTCTCTGCTGCCTCACACGGGAAATCCTGCTGGCTGGGGAGCCCTTCCCGCCCCACACGCCATCCCTCCGGTGATATGTGGTCGGAACAGATTGCGGGGCTGATTTACGGCGGGAGCCTGTGAAAGCGAGTCTCTCCCGCTCTGGTGCCCACCGCCGTGCCACGGGGTGGCGAAAAGGAAGGATTAACCATGCAAGGACTAACCATTCCCGTGGCTGAGCTCAGAGCTGTCTGGCCTTCCCCGTCACACTCCCGCGGCGGGAAATTGGAAACAGCTGTGAGCTCCACGACGCCTCATAGGTGACAAACGCAGCCTGAAGGCAAAGAACTAGCTAGTCCACCTCCCTCTCACTTTGCAGCACCTTGACCTCCTCATTGTCTGCTTGTATGGGAGCGGGTGGCGCTGTGGTCTAAACCACTGAGCCTCTTGGGCTTGCCATTCAGAAGGTCGGTGGTTCGAATCCCCGTGATGGAGTGAGCTCCCGTTGCTCTGTCCCAGCTCCGGCCAACCTAGCAGTTCGAAAGCATGCCAGTGCAAGTAGATAAATAGGTACCACTGCGGCAGGAAGGTAAATGGCGTTTCTGTGCGTTCTGGTTTCTGTCATGGTGCCCTGTTGCGCCAGAAGCGGTTTAGCCCTGCTGGCCACATGTGGGAATTTCCCATTTCGTCTTCTAGAACATGGTTTGGAGCTAATAATAATAATAATAATAATAATAATAATAATTTTATTATTTATACCCTGGCTGGGTTGATGGGAGTTGTAGTCCCAAACAACTGCAGAGCATCTTGTTGGCGAATGCTGATTCATCACATCTTCCTAAATATTTGCACTCTGTTAATGGTTGGGAGCAGATCCAAATCTCACCCCCTGCAGAAGGCCTCACATCCAAGAGAGCATCTGGAAGTCCACACCAGGCTCTCAGCCCTGCTTCCCTGCCCTTCCCTCTGTATCTTCTGGGGTGAAAGAGGCAGATACAGCCAATTAGAGGATGACTCTGTGGCTTTCAACAGTTTATTAACCCTCATTAGCAGACTGTTTGGATTGTTCTTGCGAGGCTTGCTTGCGTGTGAAATTTGGAAAGATGGATGGAGAGGAAAAGGGCTTGCTGTGAGCACTTAGAACAGGAGTCAGCAAACTTTTTCAGCAGGGGGCCGATCCACTGTCCCTCAGACCTTGTGGGGGGCCGGACTGTATTTTGAAAAAAAAAATATGAACAAATTCCTATGCTCCACAAATAACACAGGAGATCTCCTTATCCCATCGATGCCCACTCAACCACTTTGATCATTGGAACCAGTACTGCTCTAAAGGTAAAGGTAAAGGGACCCCTGATCATTAGGTCCAGTCGTGTCCGACTCTGGGGTTGCGGCGCTCATCTCGCTTTATTGGCCGAGAGCCAGCGTACAGCTTCCAGGTCATGTGGCCAGCATGACTAAGCCGCTTCTGGCAAACCAGAGCAGCACACGGAAACGCCGTTTACCTTCCGGCCAGAGCGGTTCCTATTTATCTACTTGCACTTTGATGTGCTTTCGAACTGCTAGGTGGGCAGGAGCTGGGACCGAGCAATGGGAGCTCACCCTGTCACAGGGATTCAAACCGCCGACCTTCTGATCAGCAAGCCCTAGGCTCTGTGGTTTAACCCACAGGGTCCCTGGTCTAGTACTGCTCTAGGTACCACATAATACTGTTCCACATCTGTAATAAATCAATATTTTGTTCTTTGGAATCTTTGGAACTCCCTGCCTCTTGATATCAGGCAGGTGCCTTCACTACTCTTTTGGTGCCTGCTAAAAACATCCTTGCTTAGACCCAGATGTTTAGAAAGTCAATGCAATCTGTTTTCCGTCTATTGTTATTTTAACTTTTCAAAAACCTTAAATTATTTCTTGTTGATAGTTCCATTGCTTTATCTTTTTTTTTTGTATTTTTTTTTTTTTTTTGTAAACCATTTGGTGGGTTTCTTGTTTTGGTTTTTTTGGTTTTGCAATCAAGAAGTGTATGAATTGTTACAAAATAAATAAAACGAAACAAGAACACAGATGCTGCTGCTGGAATGATAGCAATTCCTAAACTTGGTAGCGGCCCTCCAGAAATCTAAAATGTAATGGAGGGTAGAGAAATCCAAACATTTGCTAGCTAATTTGACTCGGGTTAGAAGGGGGGGGGGAGGAGGATGGATTCTAACCCCCCCCCCCGGGAGTCATTTTAGATCTAGTGTGTGTGTTTGTCTAATGAGAGCGTGTGCTTCAAGACTTTGGGAGGGCAAAGCCCCCTTCCCCAGGGTCTGGGGCAGGGGAAAGGAGTTATATTGCGACGCTTGCGAAAAAGAGGCCTTAAGCAAATGAGGTGAACTTTCTGCACCAGCACACACAGCTGTATAAACTGAGGCCGCACGTTCAGTCCTCAGTGGCCAGTTACTCCTGCAACGCAAGCGAGATGCCGAGCGTCACCCAGAGACGGATCCGTCAAGCGATTTCGCACCGTTGCTCAGGCCGTCTGCTTTGAGTGGACGGGGAGGTGATGGAGAGGGATGCAGCTAGAGGCACCAAAACCTCTTTGCAGGCTTCAAATGATGGCGATTTAATGTTGCTACATGATCTATAATCAGCAAAGACACTTTAGACAACGGATGCCTCCCAGGCCACCCGTCGCAATGTGCTTTTAATCAGAGCTCAGTTGTGTGCCTAGAGTTTTATGCAAAAGGAGCCTTTTCCTCATTTCTGTTTGTTTATCGAAGAGTCAAATATAACTTAATATCTCTCTCTTTCTGTTTGTTTCGGGTCTCCTTTTTTTTTTTTTTTTTTTTTTAATATCCCCGTCATGGGTATTTGAATTTCGATGGTATCTTTCCCCAGTGCAACGAGAGCATGTTTTGTGGGTCTAAAGGGGGCATTTTAAACTTGAGTGCAGGGGCTTAATAACTCCGCCGCTGACCCAATTCCAAAAGGGGCCCCAAGCCAAGAGGGAGAAACAGTATTAAAATCGATATACGTGGCTATGGGAATGGAGAGAGGCAGAGAGTGCAGGTTATGATGTGTAAATCTAAGGCTCAATTCTAGATTTGAATATGATTAAGAGTGGACAGATCTGTCCACTTCCATTTCTCTCCCCACCCCAAAAAAATCTTTGGTTCAGTTTTCCACCTTTCTGTATCAGGTTGCAATTTATTATTATTTCTTAAAGTCCTTGGGGAAAATCACCAGCATTTTATGAATTTCCCTTAATATACATAGGCTAATACACATAGCCCAATACACACCCTTTGGCAAAGACATTTTCTCCAATAAGGAGAGTGGTTAGAGTGCCGGACTAGGACCTGGGAGACCAGGGTTCAAATCTCCACTCAGTGGCGAACGGAGCCGCTTAGCTGCCTGGGGCGGCAAACGCAGAGGCACCCCTCGGGGGCAGGACGTCGCTCCGCAGTGTGCATGTATCCTGACGCATGCGTCGTGCATCGTGACATCACGATGCACGCGTCATGACATCACGACGCATGCATCAGGACGAACGGCACATGTGCAGTCCATCCGTGCTGGTGCTGCTGCACCCGCGGCAACCTTACGAGCCGCCGAGCGAGCGGCAACTCGTAAGGCTGTCGCGCGTGTAAGGCTGCCCCGTCCGTGCTGCTTTTCACGCTTGGCAGCCTTACGAGTTTCCTTGCGAGCAGCCATCGCATGGACAGGGTGCCAGGTGGCAGGGCTTGGCTTGGGTGTCCAGAGTGTCACCCCCTCCAGGGTAGAACCCGGGGCGACCCACCCCCAATGCTCTGCCCTTGCTCCGCCCCTGTCCCCACTCAGCCATGGAGCTCACTGGGTGATCCAGGAGCCAGTCACTGCCTCTCAGCCTAACCTACCTCACAGGGAAGTAGAAGAGGGGGGAGAACCACATATGACCATCTTAAGCTCCTTGGAGAAAAAGGCAGGATATAAATTCAATCAATCAGTTCATCCATCCATTTATCCATCAATTATTTGGGTGATTTAAAAAGGTTGGTGGCTTCCTACTTTACATGGAATGGGGAGGTGGCATAATGTTTTGGTCCAGGACAATGTTTCGATCCAGCCTTGAAGGCCACCTATCGTACCTGGTTCATGGCAAGGTCACCCAGTGCCTATGTACCTTGATGGCTGCCGTGAAAGTGCCAAAGTCACCAGATGAAATGTAGTGCTCAGTTATATCCTGAGCATTTGTTGTTGTTGTTTAGTCGTTTAGTCGTGTCCGACTCTTCGTGACCCCATGGACCAGAGCATGCCAGGCTCTCCTGTCTTTCACTGCCTTCCACAGTTTGGTCAGACTCATGTTGGTGGCTTCGAGAACACTGTCCAACCATCTCGTCCTCTGTCGTCCCCTTCTCCTTGTGCCCTCCATCTTTCCCAACATCAGGGTCTTTTCCAAAGGAGTCTTCTCTTCTCATGAGGTGGCCAAAGTCTTGGAGCCTCAGCTTCAGGATCTGTCCTTCCAGTGAACACTCAGGGCTGATTTTCTTCAGAATGGATAGGTTTGATCTTCTTGCAGTCCATGGGACTCTCAAGAGTCTCCTCCAGCACCATAATTCAAAAGAATAAGCACACCCAAAAAACACCCACACCATTGTCTGAGTTACTTTCATCTCCACCCTGTGCTCCAGACAATGTCAGCATCAGCCTACTAAAATGCCACAGACCACTCCTTAATGCCTATTCTAAGCTGTTGGCTGTAGATGGTTTGATTAGTCGTATCAACAGCTTTTATTTAACTTGTGTTTCCAGGAAGGTCAGTCATCAGCACCAGATAGGTATTTCTTTCCCTTTGAACAACAACAACAACAAAAAGTATTTAAACTTTTTCGGATATCACAGACAAGTCAGCTGGGTTCAGCTTTCATCCAACAGATCATTGGGAAGCAGTCTTTCTTTGTTTTGTTCCAAGACCTCGCCCTCCCCACCCTCACCCCATCCTTAAGACAAACACCTTTGAATTTATCATTTGGAAGGAAGGAAGAGGAAGGAACAGCTGAGCCAAGGATGAGTCAGCCAGCTCGCCCGTTCATTTTCAAGTCTATCCTTTTTACAAATCGACAGCTCCAGACTTCCAAGTCAAACGAAGGGCAGCCTCATCCCAGCACTCTCAGGGTTTATCCATGGGATTCTTTCCTTTGCACAAATCTTCCATGCATGCCCCAGAGAGTTGCATCCATACCACATGAGTTTACATGGGTGGAAGGTGACTCTGAAGGAGACAGGAGACCCAGAAGCCCCCCCCCAAGCCAGGGAGCAGGCTGTGGTCTCCTTAGTGGGCCATGGCCTTCCACAACACTCCTGATGCCTCTTGAATCTTGCAATCATCCCTCACCCCAAACAGTCTCCCAAGCAGGTGGAAATAATAAGTTCTAGTGAGGGCTGTGTGCAAGCTATAAAGCCCCCAATTTCTAACCTCACATCTGCCACAAAGTTTGCTTGAATGAGAAGAAGTGTGGGATGTATAACACTGGTGCAGTCAAACACAACATTCCTAGAATGTACACAAGAGTTCTCAGTCTCCAGTTAGAGTTTCCTGTACCTGGACTGAGACCACTTCCTCTGTGTGACCAGAGGTGGGAGTGGCCTTACCTGTAGTTACTCAAAGTCACAGGTGAGCAGCCATTCCACCCTCTTCCTCATTGGGACTTTGAGCGAGCAACATCTCAAGAGAAGATGCACTCTTGGCTTCCAGCCAAGAGGGTCCAGATGGAGCCTCCTCCCTTAAGGAGAGTCTCCATGTATACGTATTTAATCTAAGCTAGCCTGCCTTTCTGAGACTTGTAGAACCTTGGAAATGTCTGTGAGTAAACCTTTTTACTTTTAAAGAGCTATGTGTCGTGTATTTACTTTTAAGGGGGAACCAGGGGAAATATGCCAGGAATCTGCCTTGTTATAGAAGTTCAAACGAGCTTGATCGCCACGTTTTGCTGCGCTTAATTGGGGATGAGAATCTCTGCTAGTTTGGAGCTTGTTAACACAAGCTGGGATAGGAAATATTAAACAATATTCCCTCATCCACATTCCCACTCATCTCCCACAAGAAGTTGGTGGTGAAGTCCTCTGTGTTCAGGCTTTCTTCTCAGAAGGCTCCTGAGCTTTCTCTGAGGAACCTCAAAGCTGAGATAATGATGAGATGAACTGGGGGAGCTCAGGTATAAATACTAGAAAACAGATTCTCCATGCAACGCGAATTTCTTTGTTGAAAGTGTTTTAGTGCAAGTTTCTCCTAGTAGACACACGTTTCTATGCAATTTCCCCTAACTAATACTTTTGCAAAGTGTTGTCCTCTAACACAATTCATTTCATATGTTATTGTTAAGAAGAGCCTGCTGGATCAGGCCAGTGGCCCATCTGGTCCAGCATCCTGTTCTTACAGTGGCCAACCAGATGCTTGTGAGAAACCGGGAAGCAGGATCTGAGCACAAGGACGCTCTGATCTCCTGTGGTTTCCAGCAACTGGGATTCAGAAGCATTACTTCCTCCAGCTGTTGAGGCAGAGGACACCCATCACAGCTGCTACCAAATGTGGTAGGTTCACCTTCTAATGCAAACCGAATTGCATTTCTTGCACATCCCTACTATTATAATATAATATAATAATAATAAATAATAAATAATAAATAATAAATAATAAATAATAAATAATAAATAATAAATAATAAATAATAAATAATAAATAATAAATAATAAATAATTTTTATTTATACCCCACCCTTTCCAGCCAAGACCGGGCTCAGAGCGGCTAACACCCATAAAATCACAACAAAATATACAAAACAATCAATTAAAATGCAGGTTAAAATACGATTTAAAGTTTAAAATGCAGCCTCATTTTTAAGTAGCCCACCAATCAAACCATAAAGGAATGAAACATCAGGGTTAATCTGAAACCAACCCAAAGGCCAGGCGGAACAGCTCTGTCTTGCAGGCCCTGCGGAAAGATGCCAAATCCCGCAGGGCCCTGGACTCTTGTGACAGACCGTTCCACCAAGTCAGGGCCAGTACTGAGAAGGCCCTGGCCCTAGTTGAGGCCAGCCTAGCATCTTTATGGCTCGGGACCTCCAAAATGTTATTATTTGAAGACCTTAAGGTCCTACACGGAACATACCAGGAGAGGCGGTCTCTTAGGTACGAGGGTCCTAGGCCGCATAGGGCTTTAAAGGTCCAAACCAGCACCTTAAACCTGACCCTGTACTCCACCGGGAGCCAGTGCAGCTGGTAGAGCACTGGATGAATGTGGTCCCACGGCAAAGACCCCGTAAGGAGCCTCGCTGCGGCATTCTGCACCTGCTGGAGTTTCTGGGTCAGCTTCAAGGGCAGCCCCGCGTAGAGCGAGTTACAATAATCAAGTCTGGAGGTGACCGTCGCATGGATCACTGTGGCCAGATCAGGGCAAGAGAGGTATTGCATTCCTCAATCCAGGAAAACGACCTCATGGTGTCATCAGTCTGTCAAAACCTTTGCAGTTACACATCTTTCCATATTTACCGTATTTTTCCGTGTATAAGACGAGGTTATTTTATTAAGACACTATGCTAAAAATTGGGGGTCATCTTATACACGGATAGTGAAGAGGTGGGACGGGCGATTGGTGGCTGCTGCGAGGAGGAGATTGTCAGCAGCCTTTTTGCGGGCGATTGGTGGGTGCGGCAAAGTCCGCTGGCTATTGGCTGCTGCGGAAATTGGGCGGGCGATTGGCGGTTGCTTTTGGGGAGCATGCAGACGATTGGTGGCTTCGTCAACGTGCGTGTGATTGGCTGTAGCGGTCCTGAGGGGGGGGCGATTTTCGGCAACCCCGCTCTCCCCCCAAAAAGCTCAACAGGTCTGGGCAATTTCTCCCCATTTTCTCAATTTGGAGTCGGGAGGGGTGTTATACACTGAAAAATGTGGTGCTTTGATCACAGAGGGTGTTGGGCCATTTCAAGATGACTTCAGTTGTTTTGATGGGGAAATGCCGTGACAGCATCTTGTAACAAGGAGTTGCCATTTGCAAGGATGCATAATATAGACAGCTGTTTTTTATTTCCTTCTGCTTCTCCAAGCTGACCCTACAGAAATTTTTGTTTTGTTTTGTTTTAAAATAGAGTGGGGGGGGGGATAAAAGTGAGTGAGAATTTAAAAAGAAAAAAAAGAATGTCACATTAAAAGGTAAAGGGATCCCTGACCGTTAAGTCCAGTTGCGGACGACTCTGGGGTTGCGGCGCTCATCTCGCTTTACTGGCCGAGGGAGCCGGCGTACAGCTTCCGGGTCATGTGGCCAGCATGACTAAGCCGCTTCTGGCGAACCAGAGCAGCACACGGAAACGCCGTTTACCTTCCCGCCGGAGCGGTACCTATTTATCTACTTGCACTTTGACGTGCTTTCGAACTGCTAGGTGGGCAGGAGCGGAGACCGAGCAATGGGAGCTCACCCCGTCGCGGGGATTCGAACCGCCGACCTTCTGATCGGCAAGCCCTAGGCTATGTGGTTTAACCCACAGCGCCGCCTGTGTCCCATATACATTAATATACAGATGTGTATATTCTTATTATATGTGTATTAGGATATGGAGGCAGAGAGGTTTAAAAAAACCCAAAAACCTAAGCAACTGAGCAGAATGGAGAACACTGGACTTTCCTCGCCCCCGCCAATCATCAGCTGAATTGCACGAGCCGGTCGCCAAGCACATTTGGATTTGATTTGCATCGCAAAGCTTCATTTCCCATAACGTTGACTGCTTTCCAACATTTCCAACATTATTTTTCTGGATGATTATTTACTGGTTTTAATGACTGCTGAGAGATGCCGTCTCTCTTGTTTTATGAGTTTACATCCTGGAAGGCATCATACATTTGCGCGGAATGAATGGAGGCCCTCGATATTTCAAGGGAGGGAGGAGGAGGGAGGCAGTAGAACCTGATGGGCTGTGATGCGGTCGAGTAAACAAGACAGATGAACCAGAATTTCCATGTCTTGAGAGGCAAAGCGCTGGGATTGTTAAGGTCTCGATGTAAAAGCTTGGCAAGGCTGAGCGATGCAAACTCTCGCCGGTTGAAAAAGCGTCTGCGGTGCAGAACCCGAACTGGTACCTTTCATTTGCAGCCCGCCCCCTAGTGACAGGGACATGGTTACCATCCCATTGGTCTGGACACCTGGAATACTGTGTCCAGTTCTGGGCACCACAGTTCAAGAAGGATACTGACAAGCTCGGACGTGTCCAGAGGAGGGCAACCAAAATGGTCAAAGGCCTGGAAACGATGCCTTATGAGGAACGGCTTAGGGAGCTGGGTATGTTTAGCCTGGAGAAGAGAAGGTTAAGGGGTGATATGATAGCCATGTTCAAATATATCAAAGGATGTCATATAGAGGAGGGAGAAAGGTTGTTTTCTGCTGCTCCAGAGAAGCGGACACGGAGCAATGGATTCAAACTACAAGAAAGAAGATTCCACCTAAACATTAGGAAGAACTTCCTGACAGTAAGAGCTGTTTGACAGTGGAATTTGCTGCCAAGGAGTGTGGTGGAGTCTCCTTCTTTGGAGGTCTTTAAGCAGAGGCTTGACAGCTGTGGCGAATCAGCCCTGTTGGCTGATAGAATGTTCAATTTATCCCCGGCATGTTATGAGTTAAGGTGCAGAACTGAATGACAGACAGCTCGCTCTGAGGAGGCGGAACCTTCTGAGGTTTAAAAGAGGGATCGTCCGTTGGCTCAGGGTGGAGTGGGTGGATTGATGGAGAGTGAGGGCTGGGTGGACCGTAGGAGAGGGAGGTTTTTAGGGTAGGATTAGTTGTAGTGGATGAAACTGTTAGTAACCAAGAATATCTGAAACCATTATGCTTGTAGTACAATAAAATCTCCGTTCTCAATCGTGCCTGAAGGAATCGTCTGTTAAGGAAGTCCAGCGTGATATATACAGGCTCTAGGCTGGGAAAACTCTGAGAGGGGACAGGACTTGACCTGCGAGGGATAGTTTGTTTCCTGGAGATACCCAGAAGGAGTGGCTTGAGGGTGAAAGTCTAAAGCGTGCCACAGAGTTGCTAGCGAGGCTAGGCAGCTGAATACAGTGGGAAGGGGGCTCGAAGTAAAAGAATCCCAAGACTGTAGGCAGTGAAGGCTTTGCACCATAATAGCCCAGAGCAGGGAATATATTGGGACACGCTAGATTGGACGGTTACCCTTGTGCTACCGGGATCCCTAAAGTAGTATTAGGAAGGGGATCGGTCCGAAGTCGAACCCAGGCGGGCAGCGTGTGAGGGGTTGCAGTTAAAACCAGTACACCTGCAGTGCCAATAAACAATCTTACTAGGGTGACCCATAGTCCAGCAAGGGGGTTCGCTACAATTGGTGGCAGCGTCGCGATTCGAATACAAAGCCCACACGCCAAGTTTTGTGTGATTGAGACGATACTTGGTTGACTGGAGATGGCACATTTAAAGAGAGCTAGAGAGCCACCAGCTAAAGGTGATGAGAGAACGGGGGAGGTCTTGGAGAAGGAAGACCCTAGTTTTTTGGAGGTTTTGAAAATGCGGATTGAATTAGCCCGGATCGAATCCGAGAGAGATCAGGCTCGGTTGGCTATAAAGGAGATGCAATCTAAAAGGTTAAGATTGGAACAGGAAAGGCTAGCTTTCAAAAGAGAGGTTCAGATGGGTCAGTTGAGATTGCAAGAGATGCGGCTAAGGGCAGGATTACCTCAGAGTCAGCCCAGTGATGAGTTTAACGCTGCCCACTTAAAAAGATTCCCTAAGTTTATGGAGGGGAATGATGCCGAAGTGGTGATTGAATACAAAGGTGTTGGAGGCAAGGGCAGAATGGGAGTTTGGGACAACATTGCTAAACCTGTGCTGATAGGCAATGATATTGTAGAGCACAGAAGTAAGATGGTTGTCAGAGCCCAAAGCCACACCTCAGAAAGTCAGTTAAGTGTCACTAGTGAGGCCCCACTAGGTGACGGAATGTTGGTGAAGATGGCAGTTAGAACTGAACCCAGAACCCAGTGCATGAAGGAGAAACAAAGTAATGAGCCATTAGTTTGGGAGAAAGATCCAGGGCAGGAGTCAGAGGCATCTGTGGACAAGCCCTGTGTGATTATTAATAAAGAAGACCTGTCAGGAGTATGCGAAGTTAAGCATATGGAAACGACAGTGAAGCAGCCCCAAACTAATGAGCTAACTAAGAACTTTGACAACACTCAGAGCAAGAGTGTTAAAACTGACTCTAGGTCTCGTCAGAATGCTTGGGATGAGAGAGACCAGCCTTTTTCGTTTGGGTATCGTGAGGTGCCAAATGAGGAAAAAAGTTTCAACCCGGTGGAGCTATTATCTGAGAGACAACCTCGTGAGCCGCGTGATCTGGTGAAGAATGCTTGGACCGGTAAAGAGCGGGTGGAAGATCCAGATGTGATCAGCTACGTCCAAGATCTGCAGCGTAATCTTCAAGAGATGCGTGGAGTGGCGGCTGACAACGCCAGAAAGGCACAGCGAAAGCAAAAGTCCTATTACGACGCACGTGCTCGTGATCGCACTTTCCAGCCCGGCGACAGCGTGCTGATGCTGCGTACCAGACGTCACGGGAAGATGGAGACCTCCTGGGTCGGTCCGTTCCGCATGATGGAGAAACTGTCTGCTGTAACTTACCTGGTCGAAATAAACTGTGAGACGGGACAGTGCAAGGTGCTGCATGTATGTCTGTTGAAATCTTATGTTGTCCAAAGTAAGTTGGTTCCGAAAGGGGAGGGGGACGAAGCCCTGGGAACACCATCAGCAGGGTGGGGGAAGTTAAGTCATGACTCTACCCCGGCAGAGGTGTCTTTGGGTGAACCAAATGACACAGAAGGAACCAAATGGAGTTTCGCGGTGACACAGCAGGATAACCTAGTCCCAGAAAAGATCTCGGGTAGTACGCTGGGTATGAGCATGAGTGAGGTGTGGTTAAACCTAGGTGCAGACACACCTACAGAAGTCAAAAAGAAAAGGTATTCTTTTCGTCCTTGTGTGAGTGCAAGAAGAGTGAGCACGATTAGAAAAGCAGCTAAGTGTCAGCTGAGTGTGCGCAAAATGGAACACATCTTGGGGGGCGGCCTGGTCAAGCCTGACACGGACAAGGTGCGTGCTAGACAGGAGTGGCCCAAACCCTCTAGCGAAAGTCAGGTACGGGCGTTCCGGGGTGTAATTGCGGAAAGGGAGCGATGTTTGTCAACCGTCGAAAGAGAGTGTCTGGCGATTATATGGGCTGTTGACAAGCTAAAGCCATATTTGTGGGGGAGAAGGCTTACACTGCACCCAGACCATTCCCCACTGCGCTTGCGCAACCAGAGGAGAAGCGGAAACAATAAGATGATTCGTGGGAGCAAGAAGTTGCAGGAATATATATATATGATATCAAACACATCAAGGGGACGCATTATCCCGGAATGTTGGAATGTATGTAAAAGGTGCATGTATGTATATATTGTTGTGGGTAATAAACTGTAAAGTCAGTTTCCCTGCACCGGCATTCCTCTGATGGACAGTGGATGCCTATGCAGTGTCTTAAGGTGGGGAGAATTGTGGCGAATCAGCCCTGTTGGCTGATAGAATGTTCAATTTATCCCCGGCATGTTATGAGTTAAGGTGCAGAACTGAATGACAGACAGCTCGCTCTGAGGAGGCGGAACCTTCTGAGGTTTAAAAGAGGGATCGTCCGTTGGCTCAGGGTGGAGTGGGTGGATTGATGGAGAGTGAGGGCTGGGTGGACCGTAGGAGAGGGAGGTTTTTAGGGTAGGATTAGTTGTAGTGGATGAAACTGTTAGTAACCAAGAATATCTGAAACCATTATGCTTGTAGTACAATAAAATCTCCGTTCTCAATCGTGCCTGAAGGAATCGTCTGTTAAGGAAGTCCAGCGTGATATATACAGGCTCTAGGCTGGGAAAACTCTGAGAGGGGACAGGACTTGACCTGCGAGGGATAGTTTGTTTCCTGGAGATACCCAGAAGGAGTGGCTTGAGGGTGAAAGTCTAAAGCGTGCCACAGAGTTGCTAGCGAGGCTAGGCAGCTGAATACAGTGGGAAGGGGGCTCGAAGTAAAAGAATCCCAAGACTGTAGGCAGTGAAGGCTTTGCACCATAATAGCCCAGAGCAGGGAATATATTGGGACACGCTAGATTGGACGGTTACCCTTGTGCTACCGGGATCCCTAAAGTAGTATTAGGAAGGGGATCGGTCCGAAGTCGAACCCAGGCGGGCAGCGTGTGAGGGGTTGCAGTTAAAACCAGTACACCTGCAGTGCCAATAAACAATCTTACTAGGGTGACCCATAGTCCAGCAAGGGGGTTCGCTACAACAGCCACCTGTCAGGAATGCTTTGATGGTGTTTCTGCTTGGCAGGGGGTTGGACTGGATGGCCCTTGTGGTCTCTTCCAGCTCTATGATTCTATGATTCTATGGTCTGCCAGTAGCAGTACTATCATAACTGGCAGCCAATGCAGTGGACAACTTGGAGATGCTGGGAAGAGGAAGAAGAAGAAGAAGAAGAAGAAGAAGAAGAAGAAGAAGAAGAGGAGGAGGAGGAGGAGGAGGAGGAGGAGGAGGAGGAGAAGGAGTTTGGATCTGATATCCTGCTTTATCACTACCCAAAGGAGTCTCAAAGCGGCTCACATTCTCCTTTCCCTTCCTCCCCCACAACAAACACTCTGTGAGGTGAGTGAGGCTGAGAGACTTCAAAGAAGTGTGACTAGCCCAAGGTCACCCAGCAGCTGCATGTGGAGGAGCGGAGACGCGAACCCAGTTCCCCAGATTACGAGTCCACCGCTCTTAGCCACTACACCACACTGGCTCTTGAACCTGGGACTATCTGAATGCAAAGGAGACGCTCCACCACTGAGCTACGTCTCTTATAGGTAAATACCAACAATCAATAAAAATTGCTCTGTCCTTGGGCTGCTCGCTCTTCCCCTAAGTAGGGCTCAGTGTTGGATTTACATATAAGCTAAACAAGCTCTAGCTTAGGGCCCCATTCTCTAGGGGGCCCCCAAAAAAATTAAAGGGGAAAAAACTGGATGTACATTTCAAAAATATAAGATAAAAAAACAAATAAAATAAAACCTACATACAGAAAGAGTGTTTTGTGTTGTGTAGGCTCCTATGATGTAAGTCATGGGCCCCGCCTGCTAGCCTGCTCCCTAAAATATCACTGGTTTGCTCCTTTCTATGTATAGGGTGCCTACATTCTGCATGGTACGCAGGTGGTGCTGTGGGTTAAACCACAGAGCCTATGGCTGGCCGATCAGAAGGTTGCTTGATCCCTGCTCCTGCCAACCTAGCAGTTCGAAAGCATGTCAAAGTGCAAGTGGATCAATAGGTACCACTGCAGCGGGAAGGTAAACGGCGTTTCCGTGC
The DNA here is from genome assembly GCA_034641385.1 of Darevskia mixta. Taxonomy (NCBI): domain Eukaryota; kingdom Metazoa; phylum Chordata; class Lepidosauria; order Squamata; family Lacertidae; genus Darevskia; species Darevskia mixta. The sequence goes on from JAWWNH010000003.1 coordinate 38,140, forward strand.
GCTGCTCTGGTTCGCCAGAAGCGGCTTAGTCATGCTGGCCACATGACCTGGAAGCTGTACGCCGGCTCCCTCGGCCAATAAAGCGAGATGAGCGCTGCAACCCCAGAGTCTGGACCTAATGGTCAGGGGTCCCTTTACCTTTATCTTACATTCTGCATAGACTTCTTAATTGTATTTAAGTTCAACAATTACTTTGATAAAATATATATTTTGTTATGTGCAAATGGCTTTAGATGCCAATTAGGTCCATAAATTACCATATAGCATATATTCAACACACAAAAACAGCGACAATTTGTTGTTGACAAAGGACGACTGGACATATAAAGGGCCCTATTACCTTCAGTAGCTTAGGGCCTCATCAAACCTAAATCCGGCCCTGGTAGGCGTTAATATGAAACCTTCCCATTTCATTTCCACCCTTCCTGAAAGTGACGATGTACATCCAGGATATTAAAAGTATCAGCAAAAGCAACCACCTTTCTGGCAAGGATGGTTTCTTCCATGCATCGTGGAAACAGATTCAGTTTGCTGTGGCTAAGGAAGAGTGAACTGATCCATTTGGATTCCCGGCTTCTCCTTTTCCTAATTTTAAATTCCGTTCCCCACCTTAGTTTTCAACATTGTTTTTAAATGAAATAAATAAAATACAGTGGATGCTCGGGTTGCGTACGTGATCCGTGCAGGAAGCACGTTCGCCTCCCACAACACGCACGCGCGTGATGCGATTCTGCGCATGCGCAAAGAGTGATTTAGTGTGTCTGCGCATGCGCGAGCGCCGAAACCCAGAAGTAACCCGTTCCGGTACTTCCGGGTTCGGCACGTCCGTAACCTGAAAACGTGCAACCCGCAGCGATCGCAACCCGAGGTATGACTGTAAATCAACATTCTAATGCAAATTTCTCCTAATATACACTTAGCTTTTTGGTGCAATTATGCACATGGGGGCGGGGGAATCATTGATCTAATTTTCTTGATCCATTTCTGTATGGATTAGGCCAAAGGCCTATCTAGTCCAGCAGTGCTTATGTCTGGACCTGAGCTTTCCCCTCTTGTGATTCCTGGCAGCTAGCATTCAGAGGCATACAGTGAACATACCCATCATCTCATTCTCCTTTAAATCAACCCAAGTCTGTGTCCCTCACTACTTCTTGTAGGATCAAATTCCATTGCTTAACTATGTGCTGGGTGAATAAATTATTCCTGTTGTCTGTCCCAAATCTACCATAGCTGTCAACCCTCCATTTTTTTGTGGGAAACTCCCTTATTCCAATGCCGTTTCCTGCTGCTATCCCGGATTGTTGATATCCCTTAAATTCCCCGGATTTCAAAGGAAGCAGCTCCTCTCCCTCTCTGCCGGCCAGGGAGGCTCCTCAGCTGCGTTGCTCGGCTGCCAATAAGGAGTCTGAGACCGACTGGGGGCGGAGCTTGCATGCCTTGTGCAGCCAGACCCTCACACCCAACCAGACAGACAGCCTGCCTGCCGTCTACGCGCTCGCTCTTTCGCTCACCCGTTCGCGCGCAGCCTCTGGAGCGCAGGGTGGCGAGGCTACTTGGTGCCATTGCACCGCCCTGGCGCCATCCCTTATTTTCAAATCCGAAAGTTGACAGCTATGGAATCTACCAACACTCAGCTTCAAGTTCTAGTTTTATGAGAGAGGGAGAGAAACGCCTCTCCATCTCTACCACGTCCCGCTTTTTCGCTAGCCTAAAGCAGTGTTTCCCAACCAGTGTGCCTCCAGATGTTTTGGGACTACAATTCCCATCATCCCTGACCACTGGTATTGCTAGCGAGGGATGATGGGAGTTGTAGTCCCAAAACATCTGGAGGCACACTGGTTGAGAAACACTGGCCTAAAGCATGCTCAGGATTAGCTTGCTGCACAACCCCTAGACGTTTCACCCATCAGCCCTTCACTGACCGTACAAGCCTTTGCACCCGGGGCAGTTTCGTCAGGTTGGTCTCGTCGAGTCACAGGTGTTCGTCTCTGGGCGACTTTTCCACATTCATGGGTTGCTGTTTTTTAGCCGAAGGAAAACGTTTGCCTCGATTTTTTATTTTTTTTTACTTCCCTCAATTTCACCCTCGGTCCTTATTATGCCCCTTTTATGTTTGCTGGGTTCATGAAAGAGGCAGCCAAGAGCCTTGCATTCTTCATCAGGATAACTTTGCAAGCATTTCCTATGAGTTTCCCATAGCTGGAGAAAGGAAAGCGGGTTTTCTCCACCCCATTCATTTCCCCCCCTTCCTTCCTTCCTTTCTTTCTTTCTTTCTTTTTCTTTCTTTCTTTCTTTCTTTCTTTCTTTCCTTCCTTCCTTCCTTCCTTCCTTCCTTCTTTCTCTTTTTTCTTTTTCTTCTTCTTTTCTTCTTTTTCTTTTGCAGAAATACACTTTGCTGTCTGTAAAATCAGGTGGTGCACAGAAAAAGTTGAAAGTCAGCAAAATGGTAACTTTTGGACAGAAAGGAAAAGAAAGGAAGATGACCCAAAAGTTATTGAAAGAGAATTTGGGCCTGGTGTTTCCGCTTGCTTGTTTTTGAGGGGGCAGGGGTTGCTTTCTTTCATTGGGGCAAGGTGGATTTTGAATGAGGAGGTGCGTGGCCAATGGTCTGGGAGTTGTAGTCTTACAGCATCTGGAGCAGGCATAGGCAAACTCCGGCCCTCCAGATGTTTTGGAACTACAATTCCCATCATCCCTAGCTAACAGGACCAGTGGTCAGGGATGATGGGAATTGTAGTCTCAAAACATCTGGAGGGCCGGAGTTTGCCTATGCCTGATCTAGCTGGAACGTGTCCAGAAGAGGGCAACCAAAATGCTCAAAGGCTTGGAAACGATGCCTTATGAGGAACGGCTTGGGGAGCTGGGTATGTTTAGCCTGGAGAAGAGAAGGTTAAGGGGTGATATGATAGCCATGTTCAAATATATAAAAGGATGTCATATAGAGGAGGGAGAAAGGTTGTTTTCTGCTGCTCCAGAGAAGCGGACACGGAGCAATGGATTCAAACTACAAGAAAGAAGATTCCACCTAAACATTAGGAAGAACTTCCTGACAGTAAGAGCTGTTTGACAGTGGAATTTGCTGCCAGGGAGTGTGGTGGAGTCTCCTTCTTTGGAGGTCTTTAAGCAGAGGCTTGACAGCCATCTGTCAAGAATGCTTTGATGGTGTTTCGTGCTTGGCAGGGGGTTGGACTGGATGGCCCTTGGGGTCTCTTCCAACTCTATGATTCTATGATTCTAGAGTGCCACAGGTTAAGAATATAAGAACAGCCTGCTGGATCATGCCAATGGCTCATCTAATGCAGGATCCTGCTCTCACAGTGGCCAACCAGATGCCTGTGGGAAACCGTCAAAGAGGACCCGAACACAAAAGCACCCTTGTCTTCTGCAGTTCCCAACAGCTGGTGTTCAGAAGCATTACCACCTCTTACCATGGAGAGATACAACATGGCCATCACCCCTGAAAGCCACCCCTGGCTTAAAGAGACCAGCTACAGGTTCAGTAATGGGCACCATCTCATTTACTGGAGAGACACAGCTACCAACACGGACTATCGAACCTCCTCCCTGCATTCAAGAGTGCCATTTCCACCAGGAGAAAACAAGCCAGAATAAGGTCAACCTCAAAGTGCCGCCTCCTTAGAACCCCTTCCTGTGCTTCTGGCAACAGAAAGGCAGATGTTCCTTTCATCTTGATGGCTTTCTTCCTCTGGGATGAAACCCGTCTGTCATTTTTACGAGCTCTAGAGAAGGAGAGCTGTCAGACCATCCTGACCCGCTTGCAGTTTTATTCCCCCGACCCCAACTTGAGTCCCTGAGAAGCCCCTGTTCTCCAGGGGGGTCACGCAAGCATGTGAAAGACAGGCAGTCCACTCGAGTTCCCGCTCCCACCCCCCCCCAGTATTTCAAAATACTGCTGCTTTGAACCACAGAAAGAGGCAACATTGGGAATCAGATGAGGTTTTGTTTACCAAGTGGCCAAGATGCCCAGAATCAGACCTCCGCAAACTTGGCCCTCCATATGTTTTTGGCCTACAACTCCCATGATACCTAGCTAGCAGGAGCAGTGGTCAGGGGTGATGGGAATTGTAGTCTCAAAACATCTGGAGGGCCGAGTTTGAGGAAGCATACCCAGAATGATCTGAGCATCTAATTATTATCTGTGGTTGGTTTTTTTTTTTAAAAAAAATAAGATCCCAAGGCTGTTTACAGATCCCTACAAATGAGATTGCCCTTACAATCTAAAAAAGGATACAGCATCAGAGGAAAGATAGATTGGGAGGGAGGAGAAAACCAACAGGCTAATGTGAAAGTTCTTTAACAAGTCCTTGGGGTGGAGGATAATAATAATAATAATAATAATAATAATAATAATAATAATAATAATAATAATAATTTATTTATACTCCGCCCATCTGGCTGGGTTTCCCCAGCCACTCTGGGCGGTTTCCAACAGAAAATGCAGTAATCTATTAAACATTAAAAGCCTCCCTAAACAGGGCTGCCTTCAGATATCTTCTAAAAGTCTGGTAGTTGTTTTTCTCTTTGACATCTGGTGGGAGGGCTTTCCACAGGGTGGGTGCCACTACTGAGAAGGCCCTCTGCCTGGTCCCCTGTAACTTGGCTTCTCGCAATGAGGGAACCACCAGAAGGCCCTTGGCACTGGACCTCAGTGTCCGGGCTGAATGATGGGGGTGGAGACACTCCTTCAGGTATACTGCACTGAGGCCATTGAGGGCTTGAAAGGTCAGCACCAACACTTCGAATTGTGCTCGGAAACATACTGGGAGCCAATGAAGGTCTTTCAAGACCAGTGTTCTGTGGTCTCAGCGGCCGACCCCAGTCACCAGTCTAGCTGCCGCATTCTGGATTAATGGATATTAATGGATGGGCATATGCCAGCCTCGGTTTCCCTGTTCTCAGTTGGTGTTGCCTCAGCTGCCTCCCCTTGGGCTCCCATTACCTTGTTGCCCCACCTGATGAGTCCCCCATTTCTCCTTACCTTTGCTGTCAAAGGACTCATAAGCAAAGACTAAGCTTGCTATTAGCACAAGAGGGTCCTCATCAAGTTGAATTCTCATTTCATTTTCCTGTGGGGCCCTTCCACTGAAGTCTGGTAAAATGCTTTCACTGGCTCCTTATTCCCCCCCCCCCCAAGCACTCAAATAATACCTTTCCCTAGAATGGAATCAGGAATTAAAATTATTATTCTTAGACCAAACAGTGGAAGCGGGCTAGAAAGGAAATGGTTCTTTCCTTAATGGGGACGGTTGGAAAGGAGACAAGAATCTGAGGATCCAGAGGCCTTGGTGAGCACATTACAGACAGATCAGGGCAGGGGGGGCCTCCTTTCCATAAATGTCCCATCTCAGAGCCTCTTCCCTTCTGGCAAACATCAACTGGGAGTGACAGCCAGGAGAGGGGGGGTGTTTCAATTGCTCTGCTAATCATAGAAATAGAAATGCTTTATTGTCACTGTACCACATGTTTACGGTGAGATTAAACGAGCCCCCCCTCCCTCCCCACAATCTCTCAGTCCTTGTTACACTCTATGTGCTGTCGTACGACCACCAACCCTGAACGTCAGCTGCAATGTTGCTGCCTTCCATTCAGCAGCCTCACGGCCCACGGGTAGAAACTGTTCTTTAACCTGTTGGTTCGGCTTATCATGCTTCTATATCTCCTGCCCGAGGGCAGGAGATTAAAAAGGTGCTGGCCAGGGTGTGAGTCATCCCTGAGAATGTTCCTCGCTCTTCTGAGGCAAAGGTCTTCTGCGATAACATCTAGCGAACTCAGGGGACAGCCCATGATGTCTTGTGCTGTCTTCGCCACCCTCTGTAGGGACTTTCTGTCCATGGGTGTCAAACCAGCGTACCACACCGTGATACAGTAACCTATAGAACATCAGTTTTTGCCAACCTCATGCCCTCTAGATATCTTGGACTGCAACTCCCATCAGTCCCAGAACCATCTAGCAGTCTTCACCAACCTGGTGCCCTCCATATGTTTTGGACTACTCACACCAACCATGATCAGGACAGATGTTGTAGTCCAAAATATCTGGAGGATAGCAGAGACTGGGCTCAGGCTGCAGCCCAGCTCCTACCACTTCTCAGAGGGAGTAGGCAGCATATGGGGGAACATCTCTGGCCAACCAGTAGTTGTTGGACTTCAACCCATGTCAGCCTCTGCGTTGAGAACCTGAAGAACAACCCATGAAACACCAGAGCTCTGGAAGGCTGTGTTGCTCAGGTGAAGCTGCATGGCAACAGGAAGTCCTCTTCTACCTCTTCCTGTCCAGGGAGATACAGTGACCAGCCCTGAGAAGCTGGTGCCTGAAGTTCAGTGTTTTGCCACTCAGGGGAACTGTCTACAGATACAGCATCTCTCGACAGTTCCTTCCTGTTGGTCTTGTTGCCACTCCCTTTCCTGATAACTGGAAAGAGTGTGTGAGGTGGCTGTGCTGGCAAGGAGCAAGAGCAGCAAGAATAAGGGTCTCGGGGTGTGTGTGTTAGAATGACAGGATTGTAGATTGTTGGAAGTGACCCCAAGGGTCATCAAGTTCAACCACCTGCAATGCAGGAATCACAGCTAAAGAATCCTGGACAGAAGCCCACCCAAAACTTCACATGAAGGAGAGTCCACCACCTTCCAAGGTAATCCATTCCACTGTCGAACCATCTACTGTCCTGAAGTCACTTGATTGGCTGCTTTGGGAAGCAGGCTGTTCATCTCAATGGACCTCTGGTCTGCTCCAGCAGATCTCTTCTTATGCACCTATGGAAATTTAGCTTAGCAGAGACTTCGTGGGGACCACCAAGACACCCTTCCCCATGGTGGGAAACCATCAGTGGAGACTGGTCCATAAGGGCAAATGGGGCACTGCCCCACCAGCCTCAGTCTGCCCTCAGACAGCCGCCACCTGCCCACCTTCTTACTTACAATGCTCAGTCCAGGGAGTGACCCTGGCTGCCAGCGTCCTCCTCCTTAATCTCAGTATTGCCTTTGTAGAACTCAGCAGGGAGGAGGATGGGAGGGAATCTAGATTTAGTTGCCTGTCCTTGGCTCTGACGCCACCGGCTGTTGGTCTTCTTGCCTCCCAGCCTGCCAGTCTCAATGGGCATCAGCCACCATTTCTCTGCCCACCTGGTGAATGCCAACACTGCCTCTTATATTCCATAAGGCGTGGATTAGGACAAAAGTAGAACGAGCTGCCTCTGCCTATCATTGGCTCTGACTCTGGTGCCCCCTAGCGTTGGGCTCCCTGCCTTCTGCCTTACCGGTCCCAAAGGGTGCCAGCTACCGCTGGCAACCATGCCAAGAAAGCTTTGTGGCACAATCAGAATTTTGAGGTTGGGTTGGGCAAGGAAGCATTCCAGCCAACAACCCTTTGCCTCCAAAGCTTCTCTCTCTCTCTCTCTCTCTCTCTCTCTCTCTGTGTGTGTGTGTGAGATGGCCTGGGATTCATACTCAGACGCTGAACCTGAGGGATCCCAGCCTGCACAGGATTCCCCACCTCCAGAACCAGCAGAGCCGGGGCTAGGGCCTGAGTCTGAAAGGTCCTCACCTGTGCTGGATCCTCAGGTGCAGGCATCTGCTGAGTCTGCTCTGGCTCCTGATGGGATGGAGGACCCATTGCCTGCAGGTGCTCCACTCCCAGCCCCGTCAGGGGAAGCTGAGGTTGCCTCTGGGTCCGGTAACCCTCCAGCCTCTCCTGAGCTGCAGAGGCTCAGGGCAGAGAGGCGAAGGGAACTGAGTTCCCGCAGGAGGAGTGCTCGCCTCCAAGCCAGGAGAGGCGAGTCACCAGAGGATCGGGGCTGCCCTATGCCTTGGGGCAGATAAAAGCCGGCCAGCCCCAGCCCCAAGTTGCAGGAGCAACATCGTTGCTGACCAGTTCCTGCTTGAAACCTGTCCTGCTTTCCTGCCTGAGCTCCTGACCCGCCCTGGTTCCCTGCTTGCCTACCTGTTCCTGACTTTGCCTGACTCCCTGCCCTGCACCCAGCTTCAGTGACTGCAGACTGCCTTTACGTTGTACCTCTGACCACAGACCGGACTTGGACCTCGCCTTTTGGGTAACCCATGGGACCAGCACACACACTCTCTCTCTCTTTCTCTCTGTCTCTCTTTCTCTCTGAATGACAAACCTGAAGGCATGCTGTTCCTTCTGCATTGGCAGCATCCATCCACCATCCTCACCCCACTCCCACTGCCACGCTCGCCACTCTGCGACGACTCATTAAGACGCTGAAATCCAGTAGTACAAAAGTGGCTACTGTTCGGTGGGCTGAGCGGGAGCCGCGCATTTGCCTTGGCACAGCGGGAGACGATATTTGGCGGTTGTTGATTCAGAACTGTTAACTGTATTAATCATGTAACAAACATTCCCCCGGCCCTGCCAGCCCTCGTAAATCCATCTAGCGTGCAAACCTCCCATCGTAAACACATTCAGAAACACTTAAGCAATCCCTGCGACTGGAAGGGGTGAGCACGAGTTTCCCATCACGTGCCCGGGTGGCTGGGGAGCCGGGCGGCAGCGATGGCGAGGCCGGGAGGGAACGACGTGCGAGTGATGGAGCGGATGGTCTCTTGGACCGGCATGGCTTCCCTTTTGCTCCAAAGGAGTCCCTCGCCCTCCAAAGGCCTGTCAACAGAGGCTAGTGGACTCAGGAGTCAGCACATAGTTGAACTATGGAACTCACTCCCACAGAAACAGTGGTGGCCACTAACTTGGATGGCTCTCAAAGAGGATTACACAACCTCATGGAGGGAAAGGCTACCAGTGACTACTAGCCATGAGGGCTATGCCATGCCTCTACAGTCCACAGTCATTCTTCTGAAAGCCACAGAAGGGGGGAGTGCTTGGGTCCTGCTGGTAAGTTTCCAATAATGGGCATCTGGTTGGCCCCCATGAGAACAGGATGCTAGACTAGATGGGCCATTGGCTTGATCCAACAGGCTCTTCTTGAGAGCCAGTGTGGTGTAGTGGTTAAGATAATAATAATTTATTATTTGTACCCCGCCCATCTGGCCGGGTCCCCCCAGCCACTCTGGGCAGCTTCCAACAAACATTAAAATACATCAAAATATCACAGATTAAAAACTTCCCTAAACAGGGCTGCCTTCAGGTATTTTCTAAATGTCATGTAGTTGTTTATCTCTTCAACCTCTGATGGGAGGGCGTTCCACAGGGCAGGCGCCACTACCGAGAAGGCCCTCTTCCTGGTTCCCTGTAGCTTTGCTTCTCACAGTGAGGGAACCCCCAGAAGGCCCTCAGTGCTAGTTCTCAGTGTCCGGGCTGGACGGTGGGGGTGGAGACGCTCCTTCAGGTATACAGGACCAAGGCCGTTTAGGGCTTTAAAGGTCAGCACCAACACTTTGAATTGTGCTCAGAAACGTACTGGGAGCCAAGAGCTGTAGACTCGTAATCTGGTGAACCGGGTTCGCGTCCCCTCTCCTCCCCATGCAGCTGCTGGGTGACCTTGGGCTAGTCACACTTCTCTGAAGTCTCTCAGCCCCACTCACCTCACAGAGTGTTTGTTGTGGGGGAGGAAGGGAAAGGAGAATGTTAGCCACTTTGAGACTCCTTCGGGTAGTGATAAAGAGGGATATCAAATCCAAACTCTTCTTATGATGATGTCATGTATGGGAAAGGTAAAGCTACAGGTGCCAAGGAATCATGGGGTGGGTCTACCTGGGTTCCACCATAACCAGCAACCTCTCCATCAACACTGAGCTGGACAAGTGTGTTGGAGAGGCAGCTACAGTAAGGGTTCGCTTCTCCGAAAGGGTATGGGAGAATGTGATGCTACCATCTGATACCAAGATGAAGGTCTACCAGGCCTGCATTTTGAGCACGCTGCTTACGTGGGCTACTTACACCCATCAGAAGTGACTCCTCAATGCCTTCCAGGAAGATTTTGGGCATCACATGGCAGGACAGAGTCTCAAACAAAGATGTGCACACATTCCTAGCATGTTTGTACTTCTGTCTTAGAGACATCTATGGTGGCTTGCTCATGTCCACAGAATGGAAGGCGGCAGGATCCCTGTTCTTTAAGGGGAGCTGGCTTCAGGCCCCAAACCCATTGGCAGATCAATTCTGTGTTACAGAGATGTCTGCAAAAGTGACCTGAAGGATGGCGACATTAACCCCTCCATTCGGGAATCCCTTGCAGATGACCGCAGTACCTGAAGACAGTCAGGTCATGTGTCCACACCAGTGGCCAGAGGAGGAATGATCCCTGGGAGGAGCACAGAAAGAAGAAATGCCATGATGCATCTGTAGCAGCAAAATCAGACACCTCCATCTGCCCCAGCTGCAACAAAACATATCTCTCCCATGTCAGTCTCTACAGCCACAGCAAGCGCTGCAACTCTCCAGTGGTTTGACTTTACCCCGATAGTGCACCCTTCCATTGTCTCTCGAGGCCAACAAACCTTCCTATACACATTTTTTTTGCAAAGCCATTTGCTCTTATACATTTTGCAATGTTATTTTCACTATTATGTAGATTTGTATGTACACTCCCCCCTCCCAATACAGTGGTACCTCGTTTAAGAACAGCCCTGTTTACGAACTATTTGGTATATGAACTCTGCAAAACCGGAAGTAGTGTCCCGGTTAGTGAACTTTACCTCAGTTTACGAACGGAAGCCGAATGGTAGAAGGGCACTGGAGGTGGGAGGCCTCATTAGCATAGCTGTCAACCCTCCCTTTTTTGCAGGAAACTCCCTTATTCCAATGCTGTTTCCCGCTGCTATCCCGGATTGTTGATATCCCTTAAATTTCCCGGATTTCAAAGGAAGCAGCTCCTCTCCCTCCCTGCCGGCCAGGGAGGCTCCTCAGCTGCGTTGCTCAGCTGCCAATAAGGAGTCTGAGACCGACTGGGGGCGGAGCTTGCATGCCTTGTGCAGCCAGACCCTCACGCCCAACCAGACAGACAGCCTGCCTGCTGTCTATGCGCTCGCTCTTTCGCTCACCTGTTCTCACGCAGCCTCTGGAGCACAGGGTGGCGAGGCTACTTGGTGCCATTGCACCGCCCTCGCGGCATCCCTTATTTTCAAATCCGAAAGTTTGGAAAAATCCCTTATTTTCAAATCCGAAAGTTGACAGCTATGCTCATTAGGGAAAGCGCGCCTCGGTTTAAGAACAGCTTTGGTTTAATAATGGACTTCCGGAACGGATTAAGTTCGTAAACCGAGGTACCACTGTATATGAATCTTTGTACACTTGGCTGGAGAATTGCATTGCAAAATTCAGAGAAGTATGAATTTCAAAGGCCAGATGGGTTTTGTTTTGCATCCTGATTCAGAAAGTCCAAGTTTAGCCAGTTTGCCTTTAAATGTGAACTGAATCAGTTTTCTCCTCAGTCCCCAGCTGAAAATGTAGATTCAGTGGTACCTTGGTTGTCAAGCAGTGTTATCATTTTAGTGACTAAGTTTTAATTTATATATATTTTTAATTGTTGCTATATCTGTATTGTCCCGGTTATACCTAATTGCAAATTCAAATGTATCCCTATCGTGTTTTATGATTTCCTTGATATTGTCTGGAACTGGTCTGTGACCGTAATAATAAATTTCATTTCATCACCTTGGTTGTCGAACGCCTTGGCTCACCAACAAATCGGCTCCTGGATGCCGCAAACCTGGAAGTAAGTCATAGAATCATAGAATCATAGAGTTGGAAGAGACCACAAGGGCCATCCAGTCCAACCCCCTGCCAAGCAAGAAACACCATCAAAGCATTCCTGACAGGTGGCTGTCAAGCCTCTGCTTAAAGACCTCCAAAGAAGGAGACTCCACCACCCTCCTTGGCAGCAAATTCCACTGTCGAACAGCTCTTACTGTCAGGAAGTTCTTCCTAATGTTTAGGTGGAATCTTCTTTCTTGTAGTTTGAATCCATTGCTCCGTGTCCGCTTCTCTGTAGCAACAGAAAACAACCTTTCTCCCTCCTCTATATGACATCCTTTTATATATTTGAACATGGCTATCATATCACCCCTTAACCTTCTCTTCTCCAGGCTAAACATACACAGCTCCCTAAGCCGTTCCTCATAAGGCATCGTTTCCAGGCCTTTGACCATTTTGGTTGCCCTCCTCTGGACACGTTCCAGCTTGTCAGTATCCTTCTTGAACTGTGGTGTGAATTTCTTTTGGAAGCTGAACATCCGCCGCGGCTTACACGGCTTCCAATTGAGTGCAGGAAGCTCCTGCAGCCAACCGGAAGCCACACCTTAGTTTTCGAATTGTTCAGGGAGTCTAACGGACTCCTGGAACGGATTAAGTTTGACAGCCAAGGTACCTGCCACCCTCAGTTCTGCTGAAAGCTTATCTGTTCTTCTACGTTAGGGTGCAGAGGATGGACGGCTGTGACTTTGGTCAGTACTTCTGGTTGGCCACTGTTAGAGCAGAATACTAGACTAGATGGGCCATTGGCCTGATCCGGCAGCCATTATTTATGTTTGCATTATTTATGTCCATTCACTTTGCAGGCTGCTGGCTGCTGTAGTAAAACTGCGTGAGAGACAGAGCGGGGGAGGGGGAGGGAGGTGTCAGTGACCACCTGCCATACCCACTGCAACTTATGCTTCTATGAATTCTTTCTACACAGGGAAGAGGGAGGAGATTCGTTCCCTCCTGACTCCATCTCAATGTCCTGCTCCATATTACAGAGTAATGCTTCCGCGAATACTTTCTTGATTAAGCTAAAGCCATGTTTAGCCGCGAGCCTGGCGAAGGAGGGAAACCATGTGAAACTCTATCAATCTCAGGGAGCTTAACAGGTTAGAAAAATGTTTGGACAAAAGGGGAAGGCAATAATAATAATAATAGAATGCATCTGGCTTGATAAGCAAGCCTGCCAATTTATAAATTTATACAGACGTCTGGAATCCTTAACGTCAGGGATTCTGGAGCCCCGGGTAATGATAGGTTACTTCATTCTTGCTACGAGAAATGTGTGGTAACCTTCAGAAGGCGAGGGAGGACTCTTGATCAAAGAGGTCCCAAATTAAGGGCTGGCTCGTGCCTGGGAGATGCGTGTTCTGCCTAAACAGCTTGTGATGGCCTGGGATTCAGACTCAGATGCTGAACCTGAGGGATCCCAGCCTGCACAGGATTCCCTGCCTCCAGAACCAGCAGAGCTGGGGCTAGGGCTTGAGTCGGAAGGGTCCTCACCTGTGCTGGATCCTCAGGTGCAGGCATCTGCTGAGTCTGCTCTGGCTCCTGATGGGGTGGAGGACCCATTGCCTGCAGGTGCTCCACTCCCAGCCCCGTCAGGGGAAGCTGAGGTTGCCTCTGGGTCCGGTAACCCTCCAGCCTCTCCTGAGCTGCAGAGGCTCAGGGCAGAGAGGCGAAGGGAACTGAGTTCCCGCAGGAGGAGTGCTCGCCTCCAAGCCAGGAGAGGTGAGTCACCAGAGGATCGGGGCCGCCCTCTGCCTCGGGGCAGATAAAAGCCGGCCAGCCCCAGCCCTAAGTTGCAGGAGCAACATCGTTGCTGGCCAGTTCCTGCTTGAAACCTGTCCTGTTTTCCTGCCTGAGCTCCTGACCCGCCCGGGTTCCCTGCTTGCCTACCTGTTCCTGACTTTGCCTGACTCCCTGCCCTGCACCCAGCTTCAGTGACTACGGACTACCTTTACGTTGTACCACTGACCATGGACCAGACTTGGACCTTGCCTTTTGGGTAGCCCACGGGACCAGCACACAGCTGCACATGGACGCGATACGAAAACATTGTGAGTGACTTGTAGGAGTCAGTGTGCAAAAGCAGCTGAGAAGTCAACCTTGGTTCACAGTTCTCAATTATATATATACTACAGCAGTGGTGGGAGTACTTTCTCAGTCCAGAGGGCCGCATTCCCTCTTGAGCAACCTTCCAGGGGCCACATGTCAGCGGTGGGCAGGGCCAGAGGGGGAAATGGGTGGAGCAATGGATGTGACTTCCGCCTTTGTACAGTAGGTTGAGTTCCAGCTATGCAAATGTCAGAGAGGAAGGGGTGTGGCCTGGGGAGAATCCTGCGAGCTTGATTGATTAGCAGGGTCTGGAGAATTGCATTCAGCCTCTGGACTGGAGATCCCCACCACTGTATTAAAGGGTCTTGGAGGGGTCACTGTTGTGGGATATTATTGTAGCCCAACCAACAATTCGTGCTTTGCCAGATGGGCACATGAAGGGGCTAAGGCTCAGAGAGCTTTCGTGTAAAGTTTCCTAGAGAGAACTCAGTGAGATCACTTCCTTTTTTTGCCTTGGCAGGAAGCTGTAACACCACATACTTCCTTCCTGCCTCAGCAACCTTCTCTTTCTTCATCCTGCTTCCAAGCTGGACACATGTGGATGCTTGAGCTCTGCAGCTCAGACACCATTTTTGAACTTAGATTTTTCACTTTTGTAACTTAGGTAGTAGTTATAAACCTATCTTCGTTTTGCTACTGTAATTGCTGCTTCAATGCCTAGATTATGTAAATAAATACTACTTTTATTTCTTCACAAAACAATGTTTGTATGGCTGTTGTTTTTTAACGAGAAGGAAAGTGTAATACCAGGAAAATCCAGTCTGCCTCAAAGCACCCTGGATTATTGTTTCTAGAAGGTTAAATCAACCTTGTCTTAGTTTAAGCTGCAAAGGGTGGTACACTGCTGATCTCACTAACATGAGCAAGGAAGGATAACAACAATATATCCTCTCCTACTGCCTAAATCCATTCCTACAACTGTTGGGTTCCAATCCCCAACTACAGCAACAGCATCTCTGACTTGAAACTAAGGTAGAGATCTTACTCAGGCCAATAGTGGTACAGGCTCAGCAGCAAGCCAATATTCTAAGGTCCATGAGCAAGGCAAAAGGTTCATAACCGAACTGAAGCTATGAATATGTCCCAACAGTTGACACATCCCTCTTGCCAAGCTTTTAATGGGATTGTCTTGCCCTATGAATATGCTGTGTGCAAACACACATGCTCTATCTGGTCAGGTGCATCTGATCCCACTAACAAAGGTGATGCCTGTTTCCTGTCCCTCTGCCTCCAGCTCTGTTGCCACTTCCTGCTAATCAGCACCTTCCTCTGGCTGGTCAAAGTCTCTCCCTGATGAGACATTGTATTCCGCACGTGGTGTGGTGGAGACAGCCAACAGATCTGCTTCCCCCACTTTGACATCTAGAGTCACAAGAGAGGACCTCCCTCCTCTGTCCCTGAGGGCAGCGTTCCAGCCCTCCAACCTGCTCCCACTACTTCATCCTCCTGCTCTTCCATCTGGGACTGCCACCCCATGCCAGATCCATACAGAGCTGAGGGGAACATGACATGCCACCATCAAAGCAGCCTCCAAATTAAGCATTGGGTGAGATGTCAACGTTCTTGTCTGAGACAAATTAAACCAAAGGTTGGTGAGATTTCACGAGGTCTTGGTGCATGTTAGGAACATGAGAAGCTGTCTTGCACCAGGTCAGACCATTTGTGCATGTAGCCCATAAACGTTTTCTGGCCAGCTGGCAAGATTCATACCTTCCACCCCTACTGGGCTAAATTTGACAGGTGGGTTGGGCCACCCATCTGTCAATCACCTGACATCACAGTGATGCAAGGTGACCCTGAGCTTTGGAGCTCCTGCTTGTTGGGACTTCAAAGTGCAGCACGGGGGGCTATTTAAAAGCCCTTTTGCAAACAGCTCCATGCTGCTTGCAAAAGGACGCTCAAACTACCTTGCACTGCTCTTTGGGCCTCTAGTTTTCAGGAGGTTCATGCAGCAGTGCTGGAAGAGAGAAGCAGTTTCCATTGAAACCACTACTAAGCTCCTGATTGCTCCTTTGAAGCCCCACCTGTCAGGGATCTGCCTCCCCCTGCCAGTCCAGCTCTTAGTGTTTATAGAGAGCCGCCACCTGTTTTGACTACAGATTCATCTTCGAGTGAAAACAGCAGTCCCTTGGGGGAGAAGCAGTTAGTGGCTGGGAGCCAAGGAGTGTCAGGGGTACAGGGATTTAGTGGGAGGCCTGGCACCACCCAGCAGGCTCGATCGGAGGGAGAGACGTCAGGTCCGGCGCATAGATTATGTAGGAGGAGGAGGAGGCAATTTAGGCTGCCAAGATTGTGGTGTTGGCGCCAAAACAGAAGGGAGGCACTTCCGGATTCTGCTAGTGAGTGAACAGACATGATAAGACTGAGCTCTGTACTGCAAATAATTTGGCACTGATTAAAAGAACTAAAAGACAAATGGCTTGGCTTCTCTGTTGAACAACCGATAAGGAAACCTTACACCACCCTTACCTGCCCCTGACGTTGTCCCTGACGTTCCTGGAGCAGAATGCTCAGCTTTCCATACAGCTGCTGCCAAGGGAAGAGCCGAGGTTCACACACAGCAGAAGCCATTCCCTCTAGCCAAGCTTTCTTCAGAGAATATTAATGGCTTCCACATGCCACTGAGATGCTCTGGGCTTGCCAAAACTGTCATCTTCTCCTTTTCCTGCCTCGCTCCCTGTCCACCTTTAAGAATGGATGGACACAAGCCCTAATAATCGGATACATAGAGAATGCGTGCAGGTTGTCCTGTCACAGCTTCCACTCATTCCCCAGTGACTGGCAATGCAGTCCAGATGTGCACTGATTAAAGACTTACGGGAGATGGCGGGGCGTTGCACTTCGGGCAACTCCCTGGACTTGATAAACAACATTTTCTTTTAGGGCTCGTTGTGTAACGAGGAATGGGAAACAGCTGCTTTTTTTGTGGGGATGGGGGGTGTATCTATTTTTATTTATTTACAAGGTTGTGAATATGTTTTGAGGATAGAAGATGGGAAACGGGAACCTTTATTATGGCCAGCTTGAACAATGATGGATCGTTCAGTACATACAGATGGAAAGGGAACGTGTGTGATGGGGGGTGGGTTGAATTTGTCAATTTCACCGTCTTTCCGTTTCCAAGCTTAAGTTCAGTTCTGCACATTTCCGCACCAGTTTATGGTATTATTTTTTAAAGTCCTTATGAAAACTCATCAGTATTTTAGTGCAAATTTCTCCTGTCTTCAATTTTGTCCAATATACACATCTTGGCAAAGCACCTTGTTCTATGTTCTTTTTCACTAACACATTGATTTTTGTGAACACTTTCTCCTGATCAATATATATTTCTGCATGTTGCTTTGATGGAGAACTGCAACTTTGCAACATTTGCAGAACTGCGAATTTTCAAAGAATGACTGTGTTCCAGTCCTGGTATTGCTTCAGAAACTGCAGATTCGGTAGATCCTTATTTCAATGAAAACTGAATCTTTCTTAGATTCTTGAGCATATTTTATGCAGATCTATTCCACATTTTGTCCTCTTACTTGGGGTGCTGTTCTTCTTATTTGGCAACACTGAACCCGCCACCCTAATCTAGACAGATCCTCCTCCAGGCTACATCAAAGTGTAAGCTGCTCTTTTATAAACTCCCTGCTCTCCAGCTTTCCTTTTCCTTTCCCCACTGATCCTCAAACTTCAGTGGTTAAGAAGCATGTTCAATCCTTACTGTGCCTTACCATGGACTGCAAGAAGATCCAACCTATCCATTCTGAAGGAAATCAGCCCTGAGTGCTCAAATCCAGAGGTTGCCGAAGTTGCTGGGCTTTGCTGGACCTGCCTGAAAGCAGCAAGCTTTCCCCTCCTTCTCCACCTCTACTTCACCCAGGGCTCCGCTCCCTTGCTCTGCTCCTGGACACACTCTGATAATTGAGGAGAAGGGTTGAATAAAAAAAAGAAATAATCATATATATATTTCATTAAAAAAAACCTAAGATCGTGGCCACTGGTCCCATCACCTCCTGGCAAATAGAAGAGGAAGAAATGGAGGCAGTGAGAGATTTTACTTTCTTGGGTTCCATGATCACTGCAGATGGTGACAGCAGTCACGAAATTAAAAGACGCCTGCTTCTTGGGAGAAAAGCAATGACAAACCTAGACAGCATCTTAAAAAGCAGAGACATCACCTTGCTGACAAAGGTCCGTATAGTTAAAGCTCTGGTTTTCCCAGTAGTGATGTATGGAAGTGAGAGCTGGACCATAAAGAAGGCTGATCGCCGAAGAATAGATGCTTTTGAATTCTGGTGCTGGAGGAGACTCTTGAGAGTCCCATGGACTGCAAGAAGATCAACCCTATCCATTCTGAAGCAAATCAGCCCTGAGTGCTCACTGGAAGGACAGATCCTGAAGCTGAGGCTCCAGTACTTTGGCCACCTCATGAGAAGAGAAGACTCCCTGGAAAAGACCCTGATGTTGGGAAGGATGGAGGGCACAAGGAGAAGGGGACGACAGAGATGGTTGGACAGTGTTCTCGAAGCTACCAACATGAGTCTGACCAAACTGCGGGAGGCAGTGGAAGACAGGAGTGCCTGGCCTGGTCCATGGGGGTCATGAAGAGTCGGACACGACTAAACGACTAAACAACAACAACCTCAGAAGTGGCAATGCGGCCAATTTAAAGATGGTTTGCAGCTCTCGCAAGGTGGTGGAGGTTTTGGAAGATGCTGCGTGCTTCCTGGTTGAGGCAACATCTTCTCCAACTCAGCCAACAGGGCCCTCCGGGAGCTGCCCAGGGTCCTGATTTGCCTTGACTTGCCTTAATCCTGATCTGGACCAGGAGTGGGAGAGGCTTGGATATGTTTGTCACCACTTGCCCTGTGGGCCCAAAGACCCAGCAGAACAAAACCGTATCCTTCGTTATTCTCCATTCCTGCCTCTGAACCTCCTAACTGACACTCGTTCAAATTCGAGAACTTATTGACAATGTTTCAACACTTATTTGCAAAACTCTCCTGGAACCAAATTCTTGAGATTTTATAACATGCACCGATACCACAACCAAAACATCCAAGCAGACTTCAGAATGTTGGTTTCAAAGTGTTAAACGTGGATTTCTGCAAACAACTGCATTTCTTTTTTAATTATTCCAGGTGCACAAATACGGACTCAAATATTATTGCATTGAGTTCAGGTTTTGGTTCTGTTTTTCTGCTTTTATTCTGTGAAGCACCCTGAGATCAACAGATGAAAGGAGGTATACATTTTTTTAAAACGAAATGTCTGCCCTTTGCATGCATTTATATTAACCATATATGCAAATGAGCCATGTCCTCCCTCTCCCTCTCCCTGTGTATTAGAAGAGGCGGCAGAATGTCTCCAAACTAATATGCAGAAAATGTTGGCTATAATCTTTCCTAAATGTTTAGAATCAAGGAGTAGATGGAAAAATCAGGTAATTTGCCAAAATGACCTCATAGGTCTCTGCCCATTATGACTATCACTATAAAATTGATGAATAGTAACACATAATCAAAAGTTTCCACACCCCCAGACAATAGACTGGGCCGAATTCTCAAGGCTCTTTTCGAATCCATGTGCTGGTCACATCAAGTGTGGGAACTTCACATTACCTCCTCTGGCCCCCAGAAAGGTCACTGGGCACAGACATGAAGCAGCCATATAGTTTATTGGCCAGCTGTCTAAGACCCAGTCCAGTCGTTCCTTTTGTGGCGTGGCTCTCTCTCTCTCTCAATTGGCTCCAACACGCCAGTGATCATATCTCTGAAAGCCTACAGGACAGGGGTTTAATTCCAAATGTACCAATGTCATTCCCCACCCTCCTCCCTTCTGTAGAACTAATGTTCAAGGCTGTGCGAAGTCACCAGACCTAGATGGGGCCACTTGTGACCAAACCATGCACCACCCTCTTGCTCTCTATTTCACTCACATCCATGGGATACTTGAATGTGCATTTTTGCTGCTGCTTCCAGGAAGCCATTATGGAAGTGGGGGGAGAGGACAGGCAATGTGAACAGGTCCACAAGAGCTGGGTGGGTTGTGGCAGCAATGAGGCGGGTGGACCAGCAAATGGAAGGGCACTAATGAGCCACTCCCAGCCACCTGAAGGAATTGCCTCAGTTTGCCTAATGGATACAACCCAGGGCTCAGTCCAGTGCAATCTGTCAGCTGGATCATTTCAGCTGGTTCTGCTTCAGCAAGGCTTGTTCTTCTATATGCTTTGTAATTCAGCAAGGCTTGTTCTTCTATATGCTTTGTAATTCAGCAAGGCTTGTTCTTCTATATGCTTTGTAATTCAGCAAGGCTTGTTCTTCTATATGCTTTGCAATTCAATCTTTAACAATGTTCCACACCAGTTTTCCAGGGCCCGACGTCCTGCTTGTGGGCTTCCCATAATGGCATCTGATTGCCCACTGTGAGAGCAGGATGCTACACCAGGGCTCTTCTTATATACCCCCTCAGTTGATCACCTTGTTCTGTGTAACAAACATGTGGATCAGCTCTTGAGTTGCAGCCTAAATGAGAAGAGAGAGTCTGTTTTGAGACTTTGGGGAGGTATCATTGCGTGTTCCTCTTTCTTTCCCCATCCCACCTCTCAGCAAGCCTCCTCCTCCTGTCCCCCATGAAGCCATCTGGTCTCAGCCTTGGTGACACATTTTGTACTATACATCGACCTTTCAGGCAGCTTTTCTGGCTTAGCCTCCCAGAGGAGGTAATTGCCCCCAGCTGCTGTTCTGGATTTTATTAGCAGATCCCGTTGGTGATAGCTTAAGAACAAAGTGTGCGAAGGTGGATTGCGCTTTGAAGAGTGGCGATGCTAAAAAGACCCAAGTGTCACAATGACATATTAGAATTCCAGATCCCACCAACAGCCCCCTCCAAATGGCCTGGCCTCCCTTCTCAAATCCGTTCCTTTCCTTAGATGTCGAAAACGCTACGTCTGCAGTTTTGGTGTGGCACGCTATATAGCCTGATGTGGAGGAGGGGAATTCTGATACAAATTTCTGAGATTTTCTTCTTCCCCCTTTCTCCTAGAACAGGGGTAGGGGACATTTTCCATCTTGAGGGCTACATTCCCATCTAGGGAAACATCTCGCTGCCACATGCCAATGGCGGCTGGAGACAGAAGCGAAAGTGGGAGGAGCAGCGAAAGTGAATCTTACCTTTGTAAAGTCATTTAGTTTCTACAAACACTCACATACCCATCCTGATGATTGTATTATTTGTACCCTGCCCAAGCCACTCTGGATGGCTTCCAACATACATAAAAACATAATAAAACATTGCACATTAAAAGCATACTGATACAGGACTGCTGTGATGGCCTGGGAGTCAGACTCAGATGCTGAACCTGAGGGATCCCAGCCTGCACAGGATTCTCCGCCTCCAGAACCAGCAGAACCAGGGCTAGGGCCTGAGTCTGAAGGGGCCTCACCTGTGCTGGATCCTCAGGTGCAGGCATCTGATGAGTCTGCTCTGGCTCCTGCTGGGATGGAGGACCCATTGCCTGCACGTGCTCCACTCCCAGCCCCGTCAGGGGAAGCTGAGGTTGCCTCTGGGTCCGGTAACCCTCCAGCCTCTCCTGAGCTGCAGAGGCTCAGGGCAGAGAGGCAAAGGGAACTGAGTTCCCGCAGGAGGAGTGCTCGCCTCCAGGCCAGGAGAGGTGAGTCACCAGAGGATCAGGGCCGCCCTATGCCTCGGGGCAGATAAAAGCCGGCCAGCCCCAGCCCCAAGTTGCAGGAACAACTTTGTTGCTGACCAGTTCCTGCTTGAAACCTGTCCTGCTTCCCTGCCTGAGCTCCTGACCCGCCCGGGTTCCCTGCTTGCCTACCTGTTCCTGACTTTGCCTGACTCCCTGCCCTGCACCCAGCTTCAGTGACTACAGACTGTCTTTACGTTGCACCTCTGACCACGGACCGGACTTGGACCTCGCCTTTCGGGTAACCCACGGGGACCAGCACAACTGCCTTCAAATGTCTATGGAAGGTCATAAAATTATATATCTCTTTGACATCTGACAGGAATGCATTCCACAGGATGGGAGCCACCACTGAGAAGGCCCTCTGCCTGGTTCCCTGTAGCTTCACTTCTTGCAATGAGGGAACAGCCAGAAGGACCTCGGAGCTGGACCTCAGGCTAAATGCTGGGGGTGGAGACGCTCCTTCAGGTATACACCATCCAGGCTCTATGGGAAAGCTCTATGAGGATCTAATATTCCCATTCACCTCCAGGCTCCAGGTCATCAGTAGGACCTTAGGAGAGGCATTGAGGTCTGTTGCCCTCCTGTGCCAATGGCTCCTTGTGATATCATTCTTGGTTGTCCATTGCCGCAGTTGAACTCAGAACTACTTATCGACATCATGGGATCCATGGAGCTACTCTGGCACACAGCACCTGCGGCTTCAACCCTCAAGAGAAGGAATTAGGGCAATGCATTGTGGTTCCAGCAACTGAGAATCTTGCCAGAAGAAAATCTGCCGTGCTTTCGATGAACACTACAAAACCCATGATGCAGCGCAATCCGATAGATGGGCGCATGAATTCTAAGGTGGATCTGAGTGTGACAGTCCTGTGGTTCCAATTCAGCAGAGGTTAGAGCAGTTTTCAAGAGGGGTGCGTTCATAAGACGCAAAACAAAAGGTGAGAGGTATTTGGTGTGCATGCGTGCCTTCAGAATTCTCTTTTTATTAACAAGAAGGGACTTTCAACCGTTAACATATGAACCAGTTCTCCCCGCTGCCATATTTTATTACTTTAGTCTGTTGAACAAGCTGCTGCAAGTATATAATTCAGTTCTGATTGGACAGACATATATAGCCTAACTTTCATATGAATGTTTATGTGAGCTTGGAATATAACTGAAACATACATTCTTGTCCGTGAAATAAAACACATAGTCAAGTAATATGATGTATAAAATGCATTTCAACCTTCTCTTTAGCAATATGTTGGGGTCGCCAGTTTCCATCGCACTCACGAACTATGTAGATCAGCCTTCCCTAACCTGGGGTCCTCAAGATGTTATTAGCACCTCAACTTGCAACAGCCCCAAGCCAGCATGGCCAATGGTCAAGGTGATGGGAATTGCAATGCTGTAAAATCTGAACGTCTTCAGATTGGGGGAGGCTACTTTAGAGCTCCATCTTTCATTATCTTATGTGTGTAAGCTGAGCTGATGTGCAAAGATGTTTTTCTTTGCGTTGGGGAGGGGTGTTACACGGAGAAGTCCCAGGAGTGCTTTGTCACATTATTCTGCTGAACATGTAGATTTCTTCTTGTTGTTGTTGTCACCCCAAAATCACCGGGTGGCTCACAACATAAAAATAAGTAAGGAGAACACAAAATACGTAATAAAAATTAGAACCAATCTGAAAACAAACCAATAACCCCCTCCCATAGGTAAAGGTAAAGGGGCCCCTGACCATTAGGTCAAGTCGTGTCCGACTCTGGGGTTGCGGCGCTCATCTCGCTTTGTTGGCTGAGGGAGCCAATAACGTACAGCTTCCAGGTCATGTGGCCAGCATGACTGAGCCGCTTCTGGCGAACCAGAGCAGGGCACGGAAACGCCGTTTACCTTCCCGCCAGAGTGGTTCCTATTTATCTACTTGCACTTTGACATGCTTTCAAACTGCTAGGTGGGCAGGAACTGGGACCGAGCAATGGGAGCTCATCTGGTCATGGATGCCAACCTTCTGATCAGCAAGCCCTAGGCTCTGTGGTTTAACCCACAGCGCCACCTGGGTCCCATACCCCTCCCATAAGTGAGTCATTTTGCGGGGAGGGTTGCATTTCCTTCTGCCCTTAGAAAGGTGTTCCACACCTCCACCCACAATCTACACAGGCAATTTGGTCCATCTCCTTGCAATTCTTCAAAAATCCTAAAATATGTTCTGTTTGAGAATGACTTTCCACGATCCCTTTGAATTTCCTTTACAGGTGGAATTGGGGGAGCCGCTGCTCAAAGGAGGTGGCTTTATAGGGAGTTAGATCAGTGGTCCAACTAGCTCAGTATAATGTCTAGTGAGGATTTTTTAGAGTTCTCTTCTCATTCTTCCTGGAGATGCTGGGGATCGAACTTGGGACCTTCTGCATACAAAGCAGATGCTCTGCCACTGAGCTGTGGCCCATCACCTCCCCAAGAGCTGGCTGTAACCTGTTCTTGACCTCCCATCACTATGTCTCCATTTCTTAGAATCATAGAATCATAGAGTTGGAAGAGACCACAAGGGCCATCCAGTCCAACCCCCTGCCTAGCAGGAACACCATCAAAACATTCTTGACAGATGGCTGTCAAGCCTCTGCTTAAAGACCTCCAAAGAAGGAGACTCCACCACACTCCTTGGCAGCAAATTCCACTGTCGAACAGCTCTTACTGTCAGGAAGTTCTTCCTAATGTTTAGGTGGAATATTCTTTCTTGTAGTTTGAATCCATTGCTCCGTGTCCGCTTCTCTGGAGCAGCAGAAAACAACCTTTCTCCCTCCTCTATATGACATCCTTTTTATATATTTGAACATAGCTATCATATCACCCCTTAACCTTCTCTTCTCCAGGCTAAACATACCCAGCTCCCTAAGCCGTTCCTCATAAGGCATCGTTTCCAAGCCTTTGACCATTTTGGTTGCCCTCTTCTGGACACGTTCCAGCTTGTCAATATCCTTCTTGAACTGTGGTGCCCAGAACTGGACACAGTATTCCAGGTGAGGTCTGACCAGAGCAGAATACAGTGGTACTATTACTTCCCTTGATCTAGATGCTATACTCCTATTGATGCAGCCCAGAATTGCATTGGCTTTTTTAGCTGCTGCATCACACTCTTGACTCATGTCAAGTTTATGGTCTACCAAGACTCCTAGATCCTTTTCACATGTACTGCTCTCAAGCCAAGTGTCACCCATCCTGTATTTGTGCCTTTCATTTTTTTTGCCCAAGTGTAGTACTTTACATATCTCCCTGTTAAAATTCATCCTGTTTGCCTTGGCCCAGTTCTCTAATCTGCTAAGGTCATTTTGAAGTGTGATCCTGTCCTCTGGGGTATTAGCCACCCCTCCCAATTTGGTGTCATCTGCAAACTTGATCAGGATGCCCTCAAGCCCATCATCCAAGTCATTGATAAAGATGTTGAATAAGACTGGGCCCAAGACAGAACCCTGTGGCACCCCACTAGTCACTTCTCTCCAGGATGAAGGGGATCCATTAACGAACACCCTTTGGGTTCGGTCAGTCAGCCAGTTACAAATCCACTGAATGGTAGCATGGTCTAGCCCACATTTTACCAGCTTCTTTACAAGAATATCATGGGGCACCTTGTCAAAGGCCTTGCTGAAATCAAGATAGGCTACATCCACGGCGTTCCCTTCATCTACCAGGCTTGTAATTCTGCCAAAGAATGAGATCAGAATCTTTCCAGAGGACCCACTCATATAACAATAACCTATAAGTGGCTGCCTACACACACATTCCCCAGACTGTAACCCCCTTTTCTTTTATGTAAGGCGGGGATACTTTCGAGTCTGTTTGAAATATGGCCAGGCTGTATTTATTTCTGTATTAAATGCAATTTATTAGGTTTACAACCTTGACAGTGTGAATACATTACCATTTATTAAGCGCTGGCACTATATGAAAACATCTGCTGCAATATAAGAAATACAGGACATCACAGGGGTAATTCCCCCCCCCCTTTTGTTCTGCCCAATGGAAATACCTAGGGAAACACTCCGGAGGAAGCCTCAGAAGGAAAAGGCTTCTTGCAAGATGGGGCTGCCAGGAATCCTGGCCTGAGACCCACATTGACTTGTAGGGTGCACACACACACACTCATTTCCCAAACGGAGATCACAGAGGGAAAGTTTCACTTGCTCCCTAGAGGGGCAGTCCCTAAATTGTGCAATTTTAAAAAAAAATTGTAGCTTTCTCTCTCCCTCTCTTCTCACAATTTCCCTCGCTAGCACTCATCAACGGGCCTTCTCTGCAGTCGCTCCCCGTTTTTGGAATGCTCTCCCCAGGGAGGTTCTCCTAGCGCCTTCATTATACACCTTTAGGCGCCAGGCAAAAACGTTCCTTTTTAACCAGGACTTTGGTTGACCTAATCAACATCCCATACCCTTTAAAAATGTTTTAAAAAATCATTTTAAGTTAGAGTTTAATAATTATTTAATTACAGTGGACCCTCGACTTACGAAGGTAATCCGTTCCGACGGGACGGTCGGATGTCGAAAAAATCGTAAGTCGAGTCCCCATAGAAATGCGTTGGAGAACGCATTCGTAGGTCAAAAAAACCTTCGCAAGTCAAGGAACCCGCATTTAAAACGGCCGCAACTTCCGATCAGAAGTCAAAAAAATTCAGAAGCGGTGGCCGCTTTGATCCCTCGTAACTCGAAAAACTCGTAAGTCGGGTCATTCGTAAGTTGAGGGATCACTGTAAAAAGGTAAAGGTAAAGGGACCCCTGACCATCAGGTCCAGTCGTGTCCGACTCTGGGGTTGCGTGCTCATCTCGCTCTATAGGCCGAGGGAGCCGGCGTTTGTCCAAAGACAGCCTCCGGGTCATGTGGCCAGCATGACAAAGCTGCTTCTGGCGAACCAGAGCAGCGCACGGAAACGCCGTTTACCTTCCCGCTGGAGCGGTCCCTATTTATCTACTTGCACTTTAACATGCTTTCGAACTGCTAGGTGGGCAGGAGCTGGGACCAAGCAACGGGAGCTCACCCCGTTGCAGGGATTCGAACCGCTGACCTTCTGATCAGCAAGCCTGTGGTTTAACCCACAGCGCCACCTGGTCCCTTCCGAGGGATCACTGTACTTCTTCTTAATTGTAATTCACTATTAATATACTTATTCTTAATTGTATTCCAGTTCAACAATTACTTTGATAAAATACATATTTTGTTATGTGCAAACGGCTTGAGATACCTATGAGGTCCATAAATTACCATATAGCATATATTCAACACAAAAAAATCAGCGGCAATTTGTTGTTGACAAAGGACAGCTGGACATAGAAAGGGCCCCATTACCTTCAGTAGCTTAGGGCCTCATCAAACCTAAATCCAGTCCTGGGCATACCCAACCACTAGTCAGAGTGATGAGACTGCAGAGCTGTGGGGAGGTGGACATCTTTTTCAATAATGCAATTGGGGACTTTGCTTTCTGCCTTCCATACAGGTCACCAAAGCTATTTTTTTTAAAAAAGAAAAAGTAAACAGACCTGGCACGGAACCAGCGATCCTATGACAGATGTCTTTTTTCCACGGAGAGAGAGAGAAGTTACTCTGGTTGGGTCTGTTTTTAATTTGATCTTGAACTGCGTGTTCTGAGATTTTCCACGATAACACATTAGGTGCTCGGTGACCTGCCAAAATTGGGAGGCAAAAATACACCTGAATTTTCTCCGCCTTTGCTAGGGGCTGTTGGTAGATGGCAGCCTGTTTTGCAAGCACGTGAGGAGGGGAGTCTTAATTTTCCCTGGCGAAGATGAATTTATTTATTTTTTACAGTATAGAAAAATGATTGTGTTTTGGGGGGAGGCATAGTAGAAAACGTTTTGCACGATTTGCAGCCACAATCACAGGCATGGGTAAGAATACAATCTTAACCTCATTTACCTTGGAGTAAGTTCCGGTGAATTCAGCAGGGCTTATTCAGAGTAGACCTTGTTAGAGTTGCTTCCAGGAAAACAAAGGGAGGGCATTGCTGACTGGTTGTGCTGTTGGACTGTTGAGTCCGTAAGTGACTGTGGAGGCCAATTCTGGATCCACACGTCCTTCCGCAGTGGGGACATCGGTTTCCGGGCGGGAGTTGATCATGGTATGGATTTGCCAAGTGTGCCTTCCTCTTAGCACGTTTCTCCCTTACGTCCTGAGTTCGAGTGTCTTCAAAGCCCATGACACCTTGGGTAAAGGCTGTTCTCCAACTGGAGCGCTCGCAGGCCAGTGTTTCCCAATTGTTGGTGTTTATACTACATTTGTATAGATTTGCCTTGACACAGTCTTTAAACCTTTTTTGTTGACCACCAGCATTACGCTTTCCATTTTTAAGTTCAGAATAGAGTAGTTGCTTTGGAAGACCAAATAACATGACCAGTCCAATGAAGTTGATGTTGAAGAATCATTGGTGAACACTGGTGAGCTTTGCTTCTTCCAATACACTGACATTAGTTCGCCTGTCTTCCCAAATGATGTGTAAAATTTTTCAGAGGCACCGTTGATGGAATCTTTCGAGGAGTTGGAGATGGCGCATAGCTGTCAACCCTCCCTTTTTTTGCGGGAAACTCCCTTATTCCAATGCCGTTTCCCGCTGCTATCCCGGATTGTTGATATCCCTTAAATTTCCCGGATTTCAAAGGAAGCAGCTCCTCTCCCTCCCTGCCGGCCAGGGAGGCTCCTCAGCTGCGTTGCTCGGCTGCCAATAAGGAGTCTGAGACTGACTGGGGACGGAGCTTGCATGCCTTGTGCAGCCAGACCCTCACGCCCAACCAGACAGTCAGCCTGCCTGCCGTCTATGTGCTCACTCTTTCGCGCGCAGCCTCTGGAGCGCAGGGTGGCGAGGCTGCTTGGTGCCATTGCACCGCCCTCGTGGCATCCCTTATTTTCAAATCCGAAAGTTTGGAAAAATCCCTTATTTTCAAATCCGAAAGTTGACAGCTATGGGTGGCATTGACAGCTATGGATGTGGTCCATGTTTCACAAGCATACAATCAGGTTGGTAGTCCAATAGCTTTGTAAACAAGCATTTTGGTTTCCCTCTGAATGTCCCAGTTCTCAAACACTCTGCACTTCAATCGGGAGAAAGCCGCACTCTCAGAGCTCAGGCGATGCTGGATTTCAGCATCAATGTCAGTCCTTGTGGAAAGATAACTGCCCAGGTAGGAGAAGTGATCAACATTTTCCAACGTTACACCATTGAGTTGGATTTGTGGCGCTGCAGAGGGGTTATTTTGTACTTGTTGGTGCAGCACTTTGGTTTTTTGGATATTGAGCAATAGGCCAAGCTTTTCGTAAGCTTCTGTTGAGCATAGCCATTGTGGCTAGCAGCCATTGAGCAGATGTTCTGAGATGGACAAATGATCCGAGTTGGCATAAGGCAATTTCCAGTGTTCCTGTCACTACCACCAACAGCCACCTCCCCAATGATGAAGAGTTATACCACCCCTTCCTTTTTCTGGTGGCTTCAGATAAGTCATTCGAAATTATCAAGTTCAAAGAAGTACTCTGTGGAATGGTCTTCAATTTATACTCACTTTCTTGGCAGAACTCAAGAATGGTGGATTGAATCCATCGTTTGGCTCGCTAAGATGATTCTCCAGTGAACTGAGCCCGAAGGAGTTTAGTGCACAGACACCATTGCAGCCCCAGGCTTGTGCTCTCTGTTGCCTGGAGAGAAAGCGAAGAAGGAATCTGATTAATCTCAGCACCGTCCATTCCCCATCAGGCGAGAATCGCAAGCAAGAGAGAAAAGATTAACGGGGAGCCATCGGTGCACTCCTGAACTCACTTGCGTGAAGCATCTTGCAGAATTCGTAACACATGTAATCTGGGCAGGATAAGGGGGCGGGGGGGGGATCAGATTAGGTGAGAACATTTGCCTCATACCTTAGTGGCTGAGGAAACAGGACCTTCTGTTCCGAAAATCAGGCTTGTCAGGCCAAGAGAGTTTCCCTCTAGAGACAAGGTAATAAAAGAGAATGGTGTGTGATTCCCCACATAAAAGGGGGAAAGTTTGGTTTAATACTAATGGGTCTCCCCCCACAGCAGTCCACCCACTGAGGTCGTTGGGGTTTCAAGCCAAAATGCTCTGACAAGTAGATTTATCGTCTATCTGAGAGGCGATGAACCGCCTGAGGAGGGAACGCGATCCTCCATTAACCTTGGAGGCAGCCCATGCTCTGCACATCACACAGCTCAAAGCATTTCTGAAGGGTTTTCAAATGCTCTGTTCCACTGCTCTGGGGAAGAGGGAGAACTGGTCCTATTTCATCGCTCAGCCCGGACACTGAGGTCCAGCTCCGAGGGCCTTCTGGCGGTTCCCTCACTGCGAGAAGCAAAGTTACAGGGAACCAGGCAGAGGGCCTTCTCGGTGGTGGTGCCCTCCCTGCGGAACGTCCTCCCATCAGATGTCAAGGAAACAAACAGCTATCTGACTTTTAGAAGACATACGAAGGCAGTCCTGTTTAGGGAAGCTTTTAATGTTTGATGCTTTGTTGTGTCTTTAATGGATGCTTTTGAATTATGGTGCTGGAGGAGACTCTTGAGAGTCCCCATGGACTGCAAGAAGATCAAATCTATCAATTCTTAAGGAAATCAGTCCTGAGTGCTCAAGGGAAGGACAGATCCTGAAGCTGAGGCTCCAATACTTTGAGATCCTGAAGCTGAGGCTCCAATACTTCTCTCCTCATGAGAAGAGAAAACTCCCTGGAAAAGACCCTGGTGCTGGGAAAGATGGAGGGCACAAGGAGAAGGGGATGACAGAGGACAAGATGGTTGGACATGGACAGTGTTATCAAAGCTACTAACATGAGTTTGGCCAAACTGCGAGAGGCAGTGAAGGATAGGCGTGCCTGGCGTGCTCTGGTCCATGGGGTCACGAAGAGTCGGACACGACTGAATGACTAAACAACAACAACAACAGCCACTTGCTTGGGGACACAGGCAAAGCGCTCCTTAACCCCTTCATTCCCATTGGGAACAGGCACTGAGCCTTGGGCAGTGGGTTTTATTCCCTCCCTTAAGCACCTCAGCTGCTCGTTCCCATTTGACTGTGTCTTGGCTCACGCACTGAGCAGGGAACCCTGGGAGTTGGCTCCTTTCTGTTTTAATTGCTCAAATGAACATCTTGGCCTGGATTAACATGCAGCCTAAAAAATACTGGCTTTCAAAACACACACACACACACCACAATTACTGAGGAAACCAAATAAATAAAGTACAGATTATCAAAGTTCAGTGGCTGTTAACCAGCCTTGTAGAAAACATACACAGATAAAATGCTGACACCTGAGACTTTCTCCTTTTTGCAACCTGTTGTTGTTAGCATCATCATTATATGAAGCAGCCTAATGCTCCCTCTTGGCTTTGACAGGTTCCAAGGAGGAGGTCAGTATTTATTTAATCACCTTGATTTCCTTGGAGGAAGCAACTTCCGCCTCTTCTTGGGTGTAAGAGTCAGGCTGCTGGGTTGAAAAAAAGAGGTTGAGATATTTAAGTCATCCTAGAATCTGTCCCTTGAGTGTGACTTAAATGCCAGGGAATTGGAGGCAGGGAGCTGTGATCCTGGCATTCGCCCAGGTTGAAATATGGGACTGTCCAGTTGAAAGCTCCTCTTGACAAATACGACAGGAAGGTAGCAACGTGGCTATTTTGAAAGGCCTTGACACAAATCCTACTCTGGCTTCCAGGCACAATTAAAGATGCTGGCTTTGACTTCCTTTGAAGTTCACCAAACAATTATATTGGCAATTAAAACAGTTCAAAAGGTGAATCTACTAGATGAAAGCAAAACATTTTGCCACCAAGTTTAGGTCTCTTGCGAGAGTTAACCCGTTTTCCGAACAACCGGGGGTCGTTTGAGCAGCGCCTCTCCTTGCCTTTCAAAAGAATTGAGCTGTGTCACAGAGTGCAGGTTGGCTTTTTCAAGGCCTTTGTTCCCTTGCATGGGATGAATTTCAAACTTCTCTTTTTAAAAAACAACAACAACAACAAACCTGGGATGTCAGGGATCTGACCTCACGCAAGGCTCTTGAGACGGGGAAGGAGGGGTGGAGGGAAGTGCAGCCTCTCTTGGGAAGCAGCTCGGAGTCCAGCGGGGATAGCAAGGAAAGCCCCAGTGGTGAGGAGCAGGAACTGCCAGGCAGTGCGGTGGAGCTGAGGGCCAGAGATGTGGACAGAGCCTCAGCACCACCTGAGTGGTCTGAGAAGCAAAGCGGTCAGCTACTTCTGTCGCCCCAAATGCGTAGGGGGGGGAAGCGTAAGGAACGGAGGCGACGCTTTGGAATTCCAAAGCTCTTATGTTGGGGGAGGAACCGGCGAAAGCCACTCCTGGATTCTGGAACCGACTCAAGCGGACATGAATCTTAAATGCTCCGATGTACATAGTTTGTAAATAAAGTATTAGCTTTAGAAGAACGGATGTTTCTGGCTCTTTACGCTCGAAGAGACAACCCCGAGCCCTTACATGAGCTCTGTTGTAAAGTGATATTTAACTAGCTCAAAAAAAGACCTCTGCTGTCTTCGGTGATGCTAATTAATGTACAGAAGACCTGAGCTCTGTTGGCAGCAGACCAATCAGCTTCAAAAAGATCTGAGCTCTGAAACAAAATGCAAAAGATCTCA
This sequence comes from Darevskia mixta, assembly GCA_034641385.1. Classification (NCBI taxonomy): domain Eukaryota; kingdom Metazoa; phylum Chordata; class Lepidosauria; order Squamata; family Lacertidae; genus Darevskia; species Darevskia mixta. Next base: position 70,254 of record JAWWNH010000003.1, read on the forward strand.
AATGTGTGCCAAAAGTTCCCTTTTGTTTTTGCAATTCTGGCACAGAAGCCGTCCAGAGTGGCTGGGGGCAACCCAGCCAGATGGGCAGGGTATGAATGATAAAATTATTATTTATCATCATCATTATCAGGTATATAAGAAGGTGTAATTATCCATTTTGACCTGTATTCATCCCACGCAGCACTGTTTCCATTCTGCTGCAGTTTGCCTTCTGCCCCAAACTACTTTATTTGTCTTGCCGTCTGCTGTAGCAAAATTATGTAAATGGTGTGATTTACGTAATGAATTATGTAAACTACATTGCCAGGACGTTATTCCACCCCATTCATTTCAATCCAAAGGAAACACAATGCAAATGAGGGAGGGAAACAATCGATTTTGTTTGCAGACTGCGAGTAACAACAACAGTGAATACTAGTTGTATTTACTGGATTGATTCCATTCTGGACATGGGACAAATCAGTGAACGTTGGCAATTCCTGCTCCCATTTCCATTTCCGTCAGGATTCTCTAACACCCCGACGCTAATACTGTGCCTGTCAACAACACCCTGAATCCATCCTTTACTCTATGCTGAGCCAGTTCCCCCACTATTTCAGCACTGACATGAAATGCAGTTCCTCTGATGTGATTTAACAAGATATTCAAGTGCGCAAACCTTACTACCTGGACCCAATCCAAATCGGTTCCCGTCTATTAGATTCCATCAAGGGAGAAGAGCTCTCTGGCAAGGAACTCCAACGTCACATCATCATCTTAATGACCATCAGAGGCCTCTCCCAAAGTAAAGCAGGCAGTGCGGGGCGAGATATCATTTTGAGTCGGGATAAGCCGTAAATAATCTGTCCCCCCCTCCACTCCACTCTCCTCAAGGCAATAAAGAAACAAGAACCATTTGTTGTTAGTTATTGTTTCTGGGCTTGGAAGTGACAAGACCAAACAATAAGTGTTCATCATGCGCTAGCGGGAATGGCTAGGCTCACACAGCTCTGGAGGATATTCAAGGAAGCGATCTCATGCCAAGGATGGTCTGCTATCATAAATCTGCAGCCCGCCTGCTGTTTTCCTATGCGATCAGGCAGCTTTGGGGTTGACACGCTTGGAAAAATGCGGCGAGAGAGGGCAGCGCCCGGGGAGATGAACAATGAACATTAAGGATGACCAAAATCATCTCAGATTTGTGCGTTAGGTGGCCAAGAATCTCCCACATACTGCAGATGGAAATCCAAGACGATTGCTCATTTCGGAGCATCCGGCGTGGCCACATGGAACGAGCGAGACTTTCCGTCAAGAGCAGGACTCCGGAGCCCCTTGGAAGCAGGGAGTGGGGGAACGTTTTCAGCCCAGGGGCCGCTTTGCTTCTAGACAACCTTCCAGGAGGAGCCACAAGCCAGTGGTGGGCAGGGCCAGAGGCCAAAATGAGCAGAGCCACGGGTGCAAGTAGGCTGGCTCCTACACACTCTCACGCAACCCTCTCTATTCTCCATCCGGGCAGGCAAGGGGCATCACCAGAATTCGAGCTTCAGCAAGTTTCAGCTCAGCCAAAAGAAAATACTGGAGGGTGTGAAGAAGGGCGTGGCCTGGAAAGTGGGCGTGGCCCGGGGAGACATTCTAAAAAGCCCTTGGTGGGATTGTGGCGTGGCGGCATCGATGGATTCAAGTTATAAGAAAGGAGATTCCCACTAAAGATCAGGAAGAACAGTATGAGCCTAGGACCCCCATATTTACGGGACCGCCTCTTCTGGTACGTCCCGCAGAGGACCCTAAGGCCCACAAATAATAATAGCTTTAAGGGTCTCGGGCCCTAAAGAAGCCAGATTATCCTCCACCAGGGCCAGGGCCTTTTCAGTGATGGCCCCGACCTGGTGGAATGCTCTGTCCCACGAGACTAGGGCCCTGCAGGACTTGATCTCCTTCCGCCGGGCCTGTAAGACAGAGCTATTCCGCCTGGCCTTCCATTTAGCCTGATCCTTCATTCCTTTTTCCTTTCCCTTTTCCTATGAAGAAACCCTTCTGAGACCCCACATTTAAACTCTTCCCTGGTCTCCTTGCTGGCCCTAGCAGGACTAACTTGGCCAGTTAGCCTTGGCGATGCTACATTTACGTTGTAATTTATGCTGTTTTTAAAGTCGTTTTTAGTCAATGTTTTATATTTGTTGTTAGCCGCCCTGAGCCCGGTTTTGAGCAGGAAGAGTGGGGTATAAATAAATTATTATTATTATTATTATTATTATTATTATTATTATTATTATTATTGACAGTGGGACGGTCTCTGTTGGGAAGGTGGTGGACTCTCCTTCCTTGGAGGTTTTCCCTGCCGGGGATGCTTCTGTTGAGATTCCTGCATTGCAGGGGGGTTGGACTAGATGACCCTCAGTTGTCCCTTCCAACTCTACAATTCTATGATCCTATAGTGTTTGATGTGAGCCACTGTGCCCCTTCTCGTGTCATGATGGAGGATAAGGCTATCAGCAGCTCCTATACTAGCCATGAGAGCTATCGTCTTCCTCCAGCGCAGGAGCCAGCAGACATTTTCAGCAGGGGGCCAGTCTAGTGTCCCTCAGACCTTGTGGGGGGCCGGGCTATATATTTTTGGGGTGTGTGTGAACGAATGCCTATGCCCCACAAATAACCCAGAGATGCATTTAAAATAAAAGCACGCATTCTACTCATGTAAAAACACGCTGATTCCCGGACCATCTGCAGGCCGGATTTAGAAGGCGATTGGGCCGGATCCAGCCCCCGGGCCTTAGTTTGCCTACCCATGCTCCAGCACATGCCTATGGATACCAGAGGGTGGTACTTGCAAGTGAGAAGAGAATATTATTGAATATCAGGTCCTGCTTGCAGCGTGTCAGGGTTGCACCAGATGAGCAGGAGTGGTGGCAAGCCCCCCTAGGCGAAGCGGCAACCACGGAAGAGTCCAGAGGAATGAAGGGATTCTTACCTGAAGAAGACTGGTGGCGACACTTCTCAGAAGAGGAAGAAGCAGGTGGGGAAGAGGGAAGGCCAGAACAGGAGGAGGAAGAAGTTGAGCCAGAATCAGGCCCTTGTGAGGAGAGGATCCGGAGGGCCCCCTCCCCTCCTCCCATCTCAGCTGTAGAGCGTAGAGCTGAGAAACGGAGGGAGCAATTGGAGGCAGTTGCAGCTCGTAAAAGGCATAGTGATGAGCTGGCTACTTAAAGAAGGCCGGCTGCTTCCCTCACCAGCACCTGCAACTGCTGTGCTGAAGCACGTGGTTGTGCCTGCTCATCCTGATCCTGAGTACCTGACTTTGGCTGGTTCCTGACGCGGACTGCTTCTGACTTCGGCTTCTCTTGACCCCGGTACTGATACCTGGCTTCGGCACGCCATCCTGTTGGCGCCATAACACAGCATCCCTAACAGGGCATCTGTTTGGCCTGACAACAGGATTCTGGATGAGACGGTTGTTTGGCCTGATCCAGTGCCTCTTCGCGCAAGTGGGCTGTCATCTGTTCATTTGCTTCCCCGGCCTCTCCGCCCCCTCCCCCTTCTTTGTGTTGGCTGCCCTGGCTTCCAGATTAAAACAATATATGACAAAATCTCACCCACTACTTATTGATGCTGGTAATTACATAAGAATTAAAGAGGCTGTGTGTCTTGGAGCCGTCTCAAAGGCCTGCGGTATTCCCACACATGCACATGAGAGCTGTGGGGTCTGCTCGGCTCTCAGACGCAAGGCGGCTGCCAGCCTGCAATTTCCTATTAACATGACACTATTATTACCCACTTACTAAATGCTTCCTGTTACTGGGGTGAGCCAGGAAAGGGCACGTTGACGAGATAACGGCCCCGGGCCTACCATACACCCCAAAAGAGCGAGGTCTGTGTAGACAGGCTCCCGAAGTCTCCTCGGTAAATGTCTGCAGCCGAGATTCATCGGGCCTCCCACTCCATTCCTTCCCCTCTCCACCAGACTCGTAGCAACGGGTGGAGCTGGGAATCGGAGGGGTGATGTCACTCTGATCAAACCCGGTGCTGTGGAACTCAGCATCTGTCATAACAAGTGCGCAAACGTCCAGGCCAGAAGCCGGGGAAGCATGGACTGCTCTCCCTGGGATTAGCTCCTACTACTTAACAATCAAGACTTAACCTTGTCACAACCCTGTGACTCCCCTCGGTCCCAAACCACTTTTCAAGATTCTCCCCAGGCTATAAAGTAAAGGTAAAGGGACCCCTGACCATTAGGTCCAGCCACAGACGACTCTGGGGATGCAGCGCTCATCTCGCTTTACTGGCCGAGGGAGCTAGCGTACAGCTTCTGGGTCATGTGGCCAGCATGACTAAGCCGCTTCTGGCGAACCAGAGCAGCGCACGGAAACGCTGTTTACCTTCCCGCCAGAGCGGTTCCTATTTATCTACTTGCACTTTGACGTGCTTTCGAACTGCTAGGTGGGCAGGAGCTGGGACCAAGCAACGGGAGCTCACTCCATCATGGGGATTCAAACCACCGACCTTCTGATTGGCAAGCCCTAGGCTCAGTGGTTTAACCCACAGAGCCACCCACCCAGGGAGTCTTCTCTTCTTATGAGGTGGCCAAAGTCTTGGAGCCCCAGCTTCAGGATCTGTCCTTCCAGTGAGCACTCAGGGCTGATTTCCTTCAGAATGGAGAGTTTTGATCTTCTTGCAGTCCATGGGACTCTCAAGAGTCTCCTCCAGCACCATAATTCAAAAGCATCCATTCTTCGGCGATCACCCTTCTTTATGGTCCAGCTCTCACTTCCATACATCACTACTGGGAAAACCAGAGCTTTAACTATACGGACCTTTGTCGGCAAGGTGATGTCTCTGCTTTTTAAGATGCTGTCTAGGTTTGTCATTGCTGTTCTCCCAAGAAGCAGGCGTCTTCTAATTCGTGACTGCTGTCACCATCTGCAGTGATCATGGAACCCAAGAAAGTAAAATCTCTCACTGCCTCCATTTCTTCCCCTTCTATTTGCCAGGAGGTGATGGGACCAGTGGCCATGATCTTAGTTTTTTTGATGAAATATATATATGATTATTTCTTTTTTTATTATTCAACCCTTCTCCTCAATTATCAGAGTGTGTCCAGGAGCAGAGCAAGGGAGTGGAGCCCTGGGTGAAGTAGAGGTGTAGACAGGAGGGGAAAGCTTGCTGGTTTCAGGCAGGTCCAGCAAAGCCCAGAAACTTCAGCAACCCCCGGATTCGAACCCAGAACTCCATGCTCTGCACAGGAGCAGATCTTACAGCCTAACCTTCCCATTCACATAAGGAAGGACTTCAAAGACTCACATTACCACTCAAAGTTATGCAAAACCATCATCTACAAATACCTCTCCCAAAAGCAACAAGGGGGTCATGATTTATCAGAGATAAAGAAGTACCTGGTTGGGAATTGGAGCCGCCCATTATAAATAATCTCAATTAGGACATGTGAATGTTGCAACATTTGCAGAACAAAGCAGACCAATGGGAAATGAACCGCAATGGCTTTGCCAAGCCAAGACCTGGAGATTTCTTTTCCAGTGTCCACCTCTCCAGGCAAGGGAAACTGGAGCGATCTCTGAGGTGAACTTCTGTTTCATTCTGCCTCTTTTACCCCTCCCTGCCTGCCTCTCTCCCTCTCGCTCTTTTAAAAAATGAAATGTATCAGGTTCCAAATTAAATACTTGGAAGCTCTCCAGCGCTATTACAAGCCCATCTAAACCATGCCGAGAGGAGAAGGCGAAAAGAGCGGGGGGGGGGGAAGTGTGTGGAACCAGGTGGGGGTGCTTGTAGCTTAAGTCATGGGGGCACAACAGTGAAAGGCAGTTTGCAAATTGGAAATGCACCCGGAAAGAGTGATGATTAAGCCCAGGGGTAGCCAAGGCTGTGCCCCCAGATGTTGTGGACTACAACTGTCATCATCCCTGACCATTGGCCATGCTAGCAGGCACTGATGGGTCTTGTAGTCCATGGCCTATGCACCCCTTTTCCAGCCACTTAACCAATTTTGATTCCACACTATCAGCGAGAGCCAATGAATCACTGGGAGTAGTTTAATGACGATCCATTTGTTTCTTTCTTTCACTTTTTTATTAGTTTTTCCTTTATTACTCACAAGTATATCTTTACATCAAGGGACATGGGTGGCGCTGTGGTCTAAAACTTGCACTTTGACGTGCTTTCGAACTGCTAGGTGGGCAGGAGCAGGGACCGAGCAACGGGAGCTCACCCCGTCACGGGGATTCGAACCTCCAACCTTTCGATCGGCAGGCCCTAGCCTAGGCTCTGTGGTTTAGACCACAGCGCTACTGAGCAGGGTCAAGATATTAACTGATATGCATGAAATTTCAGATACAGCTATATAATCCCTACTGTAGTAAGATAAGACCTTTGGAGCAGGCATTTAAAAAAAATAAAAAATTATGAACCGCCCTAGTAGCCATTGATAGCTTTATCCTCCATGAATTGGTCCAATCGTCTTTTAAAGCCATCCAAGTTGGGTGGCCACCTCTGCTTCCTGTGGAAGCAGGTTCCACTGAGCACTGCATCATGCTTTCATTTGTCTCTCCTGAATCTTGCAACATTCTGCACAATTGGATGTCCCTGTGCTGGTCCCGCGGGTTACCCGAAAGGCGAGGTCAAAGTCCAGTCCATGGTCAGAGGTGCAACATAAAGGCAGTCCGTAATAATTGAAGCTGGGTGCAGGGCAGGGAGGCAGGCGAAGTCAGGAACAGGTAGGCAAGCAGGGAACCAGGGCGGGTCAGGAGCTCAGGCAGGAAAGCAGGACAGGTATCAAATCAGGAACTGGTCACCAACGATGTTGCTCCTGCAACTTGGGGCTGGGGCTGGCCGGCTTTTATCTGCCCCGAGGCATAGGGCGGCCCGGATCCTCTGGTGACTCGCCTCTCCTGGCTTGGAAGGCGAGCACTCCTCCTGCGGGGACTCAGTTCCCTTTGCCTCTCTGCCCTGAGCCTCTGCAGCTCAGGAGAGGCTGGAGGGTTACCGGACCCAGAGGCAGCCTCAGCTTCCCCTGATGGGGCTGGGAGTGGAGCACGTGCAGGCAATGGGTCCTCCATCCCATCAGGAGCCAGAGCAGTCTCATCAGATGTCTGCACCTGAGGATCAGCACAGGTGAGGACCCTTCCGACTCAGGCTCTAGCCCCAGCTCTGCTGGTTCTGGAGGCGGGGGAATCCTGTGCAGGCTGGGATCCCTCAGGTTCAGTGTCTGAGTCTGAATCCCAGGCCATCACACCCACTGAGTTCTAAGGTTATGCATAATTTTATCAACTCTTACCTTGTTGTCCTTTCACCTCTAGCCACAAACCCCTACGGTGCCTGGACCTCAAGACCTGCCCTGCCAGTCTGGATACTCCTTTGCCAACAGATGTTGGAGAGCTCTCCTCTTCAGGGCTGCCTTTTGTCCTAATGATTTTCCCAGGACCTGCAGCAGCTCTCCTCTTGGTTTGCTAACTCATCTGGGTATTCCTTTTTCTGGCACAGGTTTGTGATTGCTGAGTGCCAATGACTCAGACCTGGTACGACAGGAAGGGGGCTCTCTGGAGATAGGAGGTTGCACTCTGGGTCAGACGGGGACCCCAAGGCAGCAATCGAGCCAGATAACCAGCAGACGTGTCACCACGAAGAACGGAACAAGAGAGTTGGGACTCAGCTGACACTCTGGGACTATGGGAGTAATACTCTTGCAGATGTTACGTAGCTCGCCTTGGGGAATCCCCGAGACATTTGCATCGAGCAAATCAGAGGCCTCACATCGCTGATACTCTAGCCAGTGATGGACGCTGTGAAAATCTTTCACATCCCGAAATTTTATTCATTTTTAAGGAAGGGTCTTCATGAAAATTCAGCAACATTTTAGTGCAATGTGCACATTTTCTACAAATCACTTTTCCCTAATAAAATGCACTTTTCTACGTTATTTTCACTAACGCACATATACACAATCTCTCCCCAATGTATGCATCTTTTGCGCACGTCACTCGGCTGGAGAACTCATTGCAAAATTCAGAGAGGTGCGAAATTTGAAGGGTTGGCTATGCCTCAGTTTGCGCCTTGCTCCAGAAAGCGCCAGTTAGGTTGCTTCACCTGTGCATGTGAACGGAATCCAATTTCTCCCCCATTCCTAGCTTGAGCTTATAATGTTATAGATGCAGAGGGCCTTCTCGGTGGTGGCACCCCCCCCCCGTGGAACGCCCTCCCACCAGATGTCAAAGAGAACAACAACTACCAGACTTTTAGAAGACATCTGAAGAAGGCAGCCCTGTTTAGGGAGGCTTTTAATATTTAATAGATGGGCGGGGTATAAATAAATTATATTATTATTATTATTATTATTATTATTATTATTATTATTATTATGGAATTTGCTGCCAAGGAGTATGGTGGAGTCTCCTTCTTTGGAGGTCTTTAAGCAGAGGCTTGACAGCCACCTGTCAGGAATGATTTGATGGTGCTTCTTGCTTGGCAGGGGGTTGGACTGGATGGCCCTTGTGGTCTCTTCCAACTCTATTGTTATGGCGCCAACAGGATGGCGTGCCGAAGCCAGGTATCAGTACCAGGGTGAAGAGAAGCCGAAGTCAGGAGCAGTCTGAGTCAGGAACCAGCCGAAGTCAGGTACACAGGATCAGGATGAGCAGGCACAACTACGTGCTTCAGCACAGCAGTTGCAGGTGCTGGTGAGGGAAGCAGCGGGCCTTCCTTAAGTAGCCAGCTCATCACCACGCCTTTTACGAGCTGCAACTGCCTCCAATTGCTCCCTCCGTTTCTCAGCTCTACGCTCTACAGCTGAGATGGGAGGAGGGGAGGGGGCCCTCCGGCTGCTCTCCTCACAAGGGCCTGATTCTGGCTCAACTTATTCCTCCTCCTGTTCTGGCCTTCCTTCTTCCCTAACTGCTTCTTCCTCTTCTGAGGAGTGTCTCCATCAGTCTTCTTCAGGTAAGAATCCCTCCATTCCTCTGGACTCTTCCGTGGTTGCCGCTTCGCCTAGGGGGGCTTGCCACCACTCCTGCTCATCTGGTGCAACCCTGACATCTATGATTCTACGATTCGATGATGATGATGATGATGATGATGATTATAGATGCTGCAACATTAGCTATAAGGCCAAACACATATATTTTTTAAAAAACAACAACAATGGGGCACTTGGCATATTGAAGGGGTTTAACTGAATCAAATGCTCAGACCTCTTCCACACACATCCCCAATCTCGGTGCAGCCTGTGTTGCAGGGGAAAGGGGCTACAGCCAGTTTCTTAATGTCCCCTCTGCTCTGCTATCTTGCGCCTCGCTGTGTTTCTTCTGGAACAGAGGTCAACTACTAAGCCACAGCTCTAAACACTACATCACAATCCCCGAGCGGCCTTTAAAAATCAGTGGAGCCTAAGCATTTAGTGTTCTGAGAGTTTTTATTATTATTTTATTAGCCAGAACACCTATCAGGGAAGCGGATGAGTTTAAATCCCTTAGAATTAATGGTTCTCTTTCCGAACATTCACATAATGCATGTCGGCAAAACATCGTTCGTCCGTTCCCCCCCCCCCCCCAGTGTGCCTAGGCTACATCTAGCAGACCTCGAGATAATGTTCAGATGCCTCAGAGTCCCCAAGCGCCCTTTCTCGGGGAAAATGCAGCCCTTGTTTCACGGCTGTTTAGAGAGTCTTTAAAATGACAGGCCCAGGTTTCTCTCTCTCTTTCCCCCCAGCCCACTGCCCCACCGCCATTCCTCCAGGATGGCCGGCATTTTCTGCACACTCCATCAAGGTGATCCTAGCAGGCAGGTTCCTGGCTCCTTTCCCCTCGTCTTCGGGGCAGCCTTCTTTCTAAAGGAAACAGGCAAATCCCTCCTGTTCCTCGGACTGGCATGTCTCCTCACTGTTACATCTTCATTGCTTTTCCTGTGCAACAAGGAGATCCATTTCTCTCTTCTTCTTCTTCTTTTGCCTAATTGTTTCTATTGATTTTCCAAATTTTACCAAATCAGACACAAATCAAAACAATTTCCCCAGCCACTCTGGGCAGCTTCCAACAGAATATTAAAATACAATAGTCTGTTAAACATTAAAATCTTCCCTAAACAGGGCTGCCTTCAGATGTCTTCTAAGAGTCTGGCAGTTGTTTTTCTCTTTGACATCTGGTGGGAGGGCGTTCCACAGGGCGGGTGCCACCACCGAGAAGGCCCTCTGCCTGGTTCACTGTAACTTGGCTTCCCGCAGCGAGGGAACCACCAGAAGGCCCTTGGTGCTGGACCTCAGTGTCCGGGCAGAATGATGTGGGTGGAGACACTCCAGGTATACTGGACCGAGGCCATTTAGGGCTTTAAAGGTCAGCACCAACACTTTGAATTGTGCTTGGAAACGTACTGGGAGCCATACTGGGAGCGTACTGAAATAAACAAATAACAAATTAAAATAAGTCAGTAGGGCTGGGAAAGGCCAATGACTGGAAATCTGGAGAATAAGAAGTGATGTAGAGTATCAAGAATGATCAGTGCTGCAACTTAGGGCTGGGTAATGTTTTTGAGCTCAAAGTGTCCGGTCTGAACGGTGGGGGTGGAGACGCTCCTTCAGGTAGGGCTTTAAAGGTCAGCACCAACACTTTGAATTGTGCTTGGAAACGTACTGGGAGCCAATGTAGATCTCTCAGGACCGGTGTTATGTGGTCCCGGCGGCCCCTCCCAGTCACCAGTCTAGCTGCTGCATTCTGGATTAATTGCAGTTTCCGGGTCACCTTCAAAGGTAGCCCCACGTAGAGCGCATTGCAGTAGTCTAAGTGGGAGATAACTAGAGCATGCACTACTCTGGCAAGACAGTCTGCGGGCAGGGATGGTCTCAGCCTGCGTACCATATGGAGTTGGTAGACAGCCGCCCTGGACACAGAATTAACCTGCGCCTCCATGGACAGTTGTGAGTCCAAAATGACTCCCAGGCTGCGCACCTGGTCCTTCAGAGGCACAATTACCCCATTCAGGACCAGGGAATCCCCCACACCCACCCACCCTGTCCCCCAAAAACAGTACTTCTGTCTTGTCAGGATTCAACCTCAATCTGTTAGCCGCCATCCATCCTCCAACCGCCTCCAGGCACTCACACAGGACCTTCACCGCCTTCACTGGTTCTGATTTGAAAGAGAGGTAGAGCTGGGTATCATCCGCATACTGGTGAACACCCAGCCCAAACCCCCTGATGATCTCTCCCAGCGGCTTCATATAGATTTTAAAAAGCATGGGGGAGAGGACAGAACCCCGAGGCACCCCTCAAGAGAGAGCTCAGGGGTCTGAACACTCATCCCCCACCACCACTTTCTGAACACGGCCCAGGAGGAAGGAGCGGAACCACTGTATAACAGTGCCCCCAGCTCCCAACCCCTCTAGATATGCTTTTCGGTTGAAGCTCTGCTATTGTCGTGTGAGGACATGTTACGTCCACCTGAACCTCAGAGAGGTCTGGTGCTTAGACTATTGGACTGGGATCTGAAATTCTCTCTCTGCCATGAAGCCCCTGAGTGACCTGGGGCCCTTCACTATCTACAACCTGACCTATTTCTCACAACATACAATTTGAGGACCGGATAAGGCTTTGGAAAGTGAACTTGAAATTTACGGATTGTATATTGTTGAAAGAGAATTACATGAAAATGATGTATAGGTGGTACATTACACCATTAAAACTGGCCAAAATGTATAAAACAGAACAAAAGAACTGTTTGAGATAAAAAAAGAAGAAGGGGAAGGTACATGTTATCATATGTGGTGGAATTGCAAGATTATAAAAAAAAAGGGAAACGATATACAATGAATTGAAAAAAATATTTAAAACAACTTTTGTTAAAAAACCAGAAGCTTTTCTGTTAGGTATTTTAGGACAAGAATTGCCGAAGAAAAATCAGACATTATTTAAGTATGCTACAACAGCAGCAAGAAGACTGGAGAAATTCCATCAAAAGCACAATGGCAAGAAAATGATGAACTATGCAGAATTGGCAAAGTTAACGGACAAACTGCGTGAAAAGGACAATAGTGACTTTGGAAAAGAATGGGAACCTTTTAACAACATTGGACTCGTTGGCAGGATTTAAAAAAACAGTTACAATTTTATTTACAGAGAACAAGAAATGTAACAGGTGACAACATAATATTATGTGTAAACAGCAGATTGTAACATTTGGTTTAACAAACCAGAAATGGAAGTTGGGGGAAGTCAACAGGGAGGGGGGAAACTGGAAAACGAATGTTAAGTAATGATATTGAATATTTGTTATGAGAAAAGAAAATCAATAAAAATTACACACACACAAAATACAACTGACCAATTTCACAGGGTTAGCTAAATAAATAAATAAATAAATAAATAAATAAATAAATAAATAAATAAATGATGATGATGATGATGATGTTATTTGTACCCCGCCCATCTGACTGGGTTGCCCCAACCACTCTGGGCGGCATGAAGCGAAAAACAGGGAGAAGGAAGAACATTTCCATGAGCTTCTTGCAGGAAGGGAAACTTCAAAACATAATCAATCAATCAATCTATATCTGATGGGTGGGTTCGAATATATACAGTGGTACCTCTGGTTCCGAACGGGATCCGTTCTGGAGCCCCGTTCGCAACATGAAAAACCCGTAATCTGAAGCTCCGTATCTGCGCATGCTCGCCGCGTGATTCGGTGCTTCTGCGCATGCGTGTGATGTCATTTTGCGCTTCTGCGCATCCTTGCCCGCCGAACCCAGAAGTAACCCATTCCGGTACTTCCGGGTTCGGCGCATTCGTATCCCGTGACGAACGCAACCTGAAGCAATCGTAACCGGAGGTACGACTGTACTGGTATTATGGGTTTGCAAACAAAGTGGGACCCACAAAAAAAAGACATTTTGCACCCCAAAAGGCCCACATCTTAACTGTGTGGGTCCCTCTCCTTTCCCTTCTAAGTGAAAAGAATGCGTATCTCCGAGCACAGTTCCTCAAGGTCATGCACTAAAATGTGGTCATTGTTTCCCCGGCCACTGACGCACAGGCGCGCACAAACACAGCTTTGCCAAGGGACGGAAAGAATGAGAGAGCTCGTGACACGGAGGAGGGAGGCTTCTCTCGTCCTGTTTTGCTTTCATCCAGCAGATTCTGCTTGGTCAATCCCCTGTTTAAATGTCAGCCTCCCTCACCTGGCAAGATTTCTAGAGAGCCGACGAGAGCTCTTCTCATTTCAACGGGGTGAAGAGCAGTGACTCAACGACTCAGCTAATCCACAGAAAGGACATTCTGGGAGGGGAGAGCTTAACAAATAAGAGTGTCGGGTTTAAAAAGTGTAGGTGCCACAGGACACCACAGGAGCCGCGGTGATACAGAACTGGTGGACAAAAATGGAGGACAAAATGGTGGCCCTGAAACACCATGAAGGCATTAACCATCTGAAGGAAGATGCATGAAGGTCTGGAATCTACCCACCACCTTTGGCCATATTCTCTTCCCTCCTCCCACCACAACACCCCCCCCCCCAAAAGCTGGTTCCTAACCTATCCCACAGTAGCTGCCGGATAGGATGAACAAAATGACCTTTGCCTGTGCAATTTCTGAAGTGTTTGGGGGATCATGGAGGATAAAGGGCTCTGAGGAAATGCAAAGCTCCTGTTATTAGCTACCGTGAAGAGAGTGCAGACAACAGCTGCAAAGTGGGAGGGGGAGAACTGGTCGGGGGGGGGGGGTGTTCTTAGCTGAGACTTCCTGCTCCGAGGCCCTAGGCTCTCTCCAAAGCGATGCCTCCACACTCAGTGGCTGCTGCTTCCAGTGGAATCCTGGGCACTAAGGGAGCAAAATGCAAAATGTGATGGTTGCAACCAGGTCAGGCTCCATTTCTGCTTGTTTGTTTCCAATATGTAGAGGCCCATTAGGGAGGCGGGTGGTCTAAACCACTGAGCCTCTTGGGCTTGCCGATCAGAAGGTTGGCGGTTCGAATCCCTGCGACAGGGTGAGCTCCCATTGCTCGGTCCCTGCTCCTGCCAACCTAGCAGTCCGAAAGCATGCCAGTGCAAGTAGATAAATAGGTATCGCTCCGGCGGGAAGGTAAACGGCATTTCCGTGCGCTCTGGTTTCCTTCACGGTGTTCCATTGCACCAGAAGCGGTTTAGTCCTGCTGGCTACATGACCCAGAAAGCTGTTTGTGGACAAACACCGGCTCCCTTGGCCTGAAAGCGAGATGAGCGCCGCAACCCCATAGTCACCTTTGACTGGACTTAACCATCCAGGGGTCCTGTACCTTTTTTTACCTTAGAGGCCCATTTTCACCATAAGATGGTGGCAAGGTTTACACAGCACGAAAAAAAACAGTGTGGGAAGTGACACCGGGACTGTGGAGAGACCTGGTATGCATGATCCACCTTGGCCAGGCCTCACCTGCTGGGTCCCTCCCTCGGATCTGACTCCCCCCCCCCACCGCATCCTTCCCAGACCACTCTGATGTGAAGCCCAGACATGTCCCACCCCAGACTTCTGAAGAAGAAGAGTTTGGATTTGATATCCCGCTTTATCGCTACCCGAAGGAGTCTCAAAGCGGCTAACATTCCCCTTTCCCTTCCTCCCCCACAACAAACACTCTGTGAGGTGAGTGGGGCTGAGAGACTTCAAAGAAGTGTGACTAGCCCAAGGTCACCCAGCAGCTGCATGTGGAGGAGCGGAGACGCGAACCCGGTTCACCAGATTATGAGTCTACCGCTCTTAACCACTACACCACACTGAGTCTTTCCCCAGGAGCATCAGCCTCCCGTTCCTCCAGCTTCTCCCACTCTTCACCCTGACCCAACCAGTCCTTCCAGTACATCTCCTTGGCGACTTATCATAGAATCATAGAATCATAGAGTTGGAAGAGACCACAAGGGCCATCCAGTCCAACCCCCTGCCAAGCAGGAAACACCATCAAAGCATTCCTGACAGGTGGCTGTCAAGCCTCTGCTTAAAGACCTCCAAGAAGGAGACTCCACCACACTCCTTGGCAGCAAATTCCACTGTCGAACAGCTCTTACTGTCAGGAAGTTCTTTCTAATGTTTAGGTGGAATCTTCTTTCTTGTAGTTTGAATCCATTGCTCCGTGTCCGCTTCTCTGGAGCAGCAGAAAACAACTTTTCTCCCTCCTCTATATGACATCCGTTTATATATTTGAACATGGCTATCATATCACCCCTTAACCTTCTCTTCTCCAGGCTAAACATACCCAGCTCCCTAAGCCGTTCCTCATAAGGCATCGTTTCCAGGCCTTTGACCATTTTGGTTGCCCTCCTCTGGACACGTTCCAGCTTGTCAGTATCCTTCTTGAACTGTGGTGCCCAGAACTGGACACAGTATTCCAGGTGAGGTCTGACCAGAGCGGAATACAGTGGTACTATTACTTCCCTTGATCTAGATGCTCTACTCCTATTGATGCAGCCCAGAATTGCATGGGCTTTTTTAGCTGCTGCATCACACTGTTGACTCATGTCGAGTTTATGGTCTACCAAGACTCCTAGATCCTTTTCACTTGTACTGCTCTCATGCCACGTGTCACCCATCCTGTATTTGTGCCTTTCATTTTTTTTTGCCCAAGTGTAGTACTTTACATTTCTCCTTGTTAATGATGGCACACAGCTCACCACCACTGCCCTGTCACCTTCCTTGGATTCTGATCCTCAGCCAACTTCTTGACCTAGCATTCTCACTCTGCCCGATTGATCCAGAAGTCTCGGTCAACATCCCCTACCTAGAAGAAGCACACACACACACACACACACACACACACACCCCATCACATGACCCTGTTGTAGGAGAGGACCTCTTCCGGGGAGCAGGGGCCATGTGCGTGGAAGCAGACAGGGTTTATATTTACATCTGGGGGTTTGCTCCTGAGCCAGGCTTCCAGCTCTGGAACGAAGAGCTGCCTTTCTGTGGCTTGGGGCTGCTGCTCCGGGCAGGGGATGGTTCGGCGAGAATGGAAGTTGGCTTGCGACGTCAAAGCGCTTTGTAATTTGCTACCGGATGGTGGCTGAAGACTTCCCCCCCAATTTTCAGAGCAGCAAATACTTTTGGTTTGAGAATCCTGTGCCTCCCTAGGAGCGCACACTCTCTCATCCCCCAATTTAATGTTTGTCTGTCTCTCTGCCTCATGCTGTGTATAATCATGGCTGGCCACAACCCTTTTTTAAGGCATACAGAACATTCCCCTCACTTCAGTTCTCCTGCAGTAGACTTTGACTTTTTTGTTTAAACGTGAACTTGCCCCAAACCCAACATGCTTTGCTGGGAACTATTGATTCTTTCAGATCTGTCTTACTATAGATGCCAGGGAGAATCCATCATGCAAGGTGCCTTGCAGCCAAATGTTGAATTGCCCTCATTCTGAATTGGCTATGCTTGCCCTCGGTGACATCATCATATAGCTAAGGGATGCTGCGAGGGCGGTGCAATGGCACCAAGTAGCCTCTCCACCCTGTGCTCCAGAGGCTGCGCGCGAACGGGTGAGCGAAAGAGCGAGCGCATAGACAGCAGGCAGGCTGGCTGTCTGGTTGGGTGTGAGGGTCTGGCTGCACAAGGCATGCAAGCTCCGCCCCCAGTCGGTCTCAGACTCCTTATTGGCAGCCGAGCAATGCAGCTGAGGAGCCTCTCTGGCCGGCAGGGAGGGAGAGGAGCTGCTTCCTTTAAAATCCGGGAAATTTAAGGGATACAAACAATCCGGGATAGCAGCGGGAAATGGCATTGGAATAAGGGAGTTTCCCGCAAAAAAAGGGAGGGTTGACAGCTATGAATTGGCTATGCTTGCCCTCGGTGACATCATCATATAGCTAATTCTGAGTGGCTACAAAGCATTGTGAAGTCATCACACATGGCAATGACTACAATTAATTTATCAGCTGCCTTCTAAACCACAGTTTTTATGCACTTCTCACATTTTGTGCATCCACCCCTTTCCCCAGAAGTACACATTCTGTGTGTGTTTTTAAGCATAGAACATGCATTTATCCACATGTGTTTCGAACTCTTTGCATTTTATTTTGTTTAGAAGTCTGCAATACTAGACAGCTCCAGGACCTGATTCAAAAAGTTTGGTTGGCTTTAATATGTAGTCCAAACAAAATTCTCCTCCACTGTAGGGAACCCATTTCCCCCTAATTCAAACCAATTTGCATCTTTCTGTGTACCACTTGCCCAACAAAGACTGCTATGCTGCCCACTTTGGTCTCTAAGTAACAACTATTCTATCCCACCTACTTTCTACATAATCCTCTACAGATTTGACCCCTCCCCCCCAAAAAAAGTGCTCTGCTGTGAAAATCCATCCATTCTGTCGGTGGTTTCCTGAAAGAAATAAAGACTGTGCTATTACACACCATTTTGCTGCCTCTTCCTCCGCAATGATTCAAATGCTTTGCTCGAAAGGATTTTTTTAATAAAAAGAAGAATTTTTAAAAGCGCCACCTCTTAGTTTTGGGGTGTGTGTGTGTTTATATTCTCACCCCGGGAGAAATTTAATTAGGCCAGCTAAGCTGCGGACTCCTGGGGTCAATAGCCCGGGCTGTCTTTTTGGAGACGGGATTCTTATATGATATTAAGTTTTCCCTTTTATTATCTCCTTCTAAAACTCCCGCTTCCTCTTCGTTTGGGAAATGTGGGGCTTTTAAAAGAGGTCAGTTGGACGGGATAATGGTCCCCCCCCTTTCCTATTATTAAATGGAAACCTCATGGATTTTCCCTTTGGCCCCTTAGCATCAGTCATCGCAAGGAGAAAAGGAAGCACAGCACCTTAACAAGAGAGAAAGTGGGGGCTGTTGTTTAAATTAAGGCTTAGATCGGGGCTCTGTTGGATCAGGCCCGTGGCCCAACTAGTCCAGCATCTTGTTATCGCAGTGGCCAACCAGATGTTTGTGGGAAACCTGCAAGTGTTATCCTATACCAGTGATGGCTAACCTTGACTCTCCAGATGTTTTGGAACTACAACTCCCATCATCCCTGACCACTGGTCCTGTTAGCTAGGGATTATGGAAGTCGTAGTTCCAAAACATCTGGAGTGTCAAGGTTAGCCACCACTGTCCTATACCCTAGTGGGAACCTCAACACCAATACTAATAATAATTATTTATTCATTCATTCATTCATTCATTCATTCATACATACATACATACATACCCCGCCCACCTGGCTGGGTTTCCCCAGCCACTCTGGGCAGCTTCCAACAGAATGTTAAAATACAATAGCCTATTAAGCATTAAAAGCTTCCCTAAACAGGGCTGCCTTCAGGTGTCTTCTAAAAGTCTGGTAGTTGTTGTTCTCTTTGACATCTGGTGGGAGGGCGTTCCACAGGGATGGTGCCACTACCGAGAAGGACCTCTGCCTGGTTCCCTGTAACTTGGCTTCTCCTGTAACGTACTGGGAGCCAGTGACTGAAGATGACCCTCATCTTAATTATTTGGTCCACGTCCCCTTTCTCCAAGCCACCTCCTTCCCCACCTGGCTCTGCAACCTCCTTGAATTATTTTGCCTGGCTAGAATGTGCCCTTCTGCTCTGACCAAGAACAGAGAAGAATGTATGAATGTGAAACTAACTAGCTGTACAAAGGTGGAATTTGCATTCAGTGCTCCACCCACCTTTGCCTCTGGCCCTGCCCACCACCGTTATATGGCCCTCAGGGCTCAAAAACATTACCCAGCCCTAAGTTGCAGCACTGATCATTCTTGATACTCTACATCACTTCTTATTCTCCAGATTTCCAATCATTGGCCTTTCCCAGCCCTACTGACTTATTTTAATTTGTTATTTGTTTATTTCAGTACGCTCCCAGTATGGCTCCCAGTACGTTTCCAAGCACAATTCAAAGTGTTGGTGCTGACCTTTAAAGCCCTAAACGACCTCAGTCCTGTATACCTGAAGGAGCATCTCCACCCCCATCGTTCAGCCCGGACACTGAGATCCAGCGACGAGGGCCTTCTGGCGGTTCCCTCATTGCAAGAAGTGAGATTACAGGGAACCAGGCAGAGGGCCTTCTCGGTAGTAGTGCCTGCCCTGTAGAATGCCCTCCCATCAGAGGTCAAGAAAATAAGCAGCTATCCTATTTTAAAAAGACATCTGAAGGCAGTCCTGTTTAGGGAAGTTTTTAATCTTTAATGCTGTATTGTTTTTAAGACTCGATTGGGAGCCACCCAAAGTGGCTGGGGAAACTCAGCCAGATGGGCAGGGTACAAATTAATTAATTATTATTATTATTATCATCATCATCAATCATCATTTACACCCCACCTTTCTCTCCAAGCAATGCCACTGTCAAGGTTGCACCAGATGAGCAGGAGTGGTGGCAAGCCCCCCCCCCCAGGCGAAGCAGCAACCACAGAAGAGTCCAGAGGAATGGAGGGATTCTTACCTGAAGAAGACTGGTGGCGACACTCCTCAGAAGAGGAAGAAGCAGATGGGGAAGAGGGAAGCCCAGAACAGGAGGAGGAAGAAGTTGAGCCAGAATCAGGCCCTTGTGAGGAGAGAAGCCGGAGGGCCCCCTCCCCTCCTCCCATCTCAGCTGTAGAGCGTAGAGCTGAGAAACGGAGGGAGCAATTGGAGGCAGTTGCAGCTCGTAAAAGGCGTGGTGATGAGCTGGATACTTAAGGAAGGCCCGCTGCTTCCCTCACCAGCACCTGCAACTGCTGTGCTGAAGCACGTAGTTGTGCCTGCTTATCCTGCTCCTGATCCTGTGTACCTGACTTCAGCTGGTTTCTGACTCGGACTGCTCCTGACTTCGGCTTCTCTTGACCCCGGTACTGATACCTGGCTTTGGCACGCCATCCTGTTGGCACCATAACAGCCACTGGGAACTGAACTGAGCACCTCCTGCTTCCAAAGCAGAAGAAGCTCTTACAATGAGCTACAACTGTCCTCCTAAATGTGCATCATCTGAGAAAATATCCGTTGTGCTTGTGGGTGGGCTGAATGTGGAGGGGGAGGTCTTTGGGGCATTGCCAGACCAAGGGCAGACTCTCTCTCTTTCTCTCTCTGGGGCCACAGCCTGTGGATGTCGAGGTGGACAGGCTAACCCACATGTGTGCACTAACGTCTTGGCAACCTCTCGCTGAGCCCGATGGCAAAATATTAGCACTTTTGGAAGGCTGAAATCTGCAAGCCCATGAATCTTCTTGCTATGGGGTGCCAACACATCCATCAATCATAAAGACAGATGTGTGAGGAGCAGGTGGAGGTGCTCAGGGAGAAGCTGCTGCCAGAAAGCAGAGTGGGTTTGGAGTGGGGTTGGGGGAGAGGGAAGGAAGATGTATTTCTAGGCTCGGCCACATGTACTATGGATATCCTATAAATCTCCCCAGGAAAGGGAGTCAGTCACATCTAAGCTCCCCTGGATTTTCATCTCCTTCCTTTGCAGTAAAGAACTCAGCGTGAGCTGGGCTTGAGTCCCAGAGAAGGCAGCTTCTGGGGGTGCCAGGTTGCAATTCTGAAAGGGAGGGGAGTCTGAGAGTTAAAACGGCTGCCTTGCAGGGATCTGCGGAGGGGAATCAGTTAATTCGCTGGGTTGTGGCCAGTTAAGACCCACTGACATTAATGGGACTGAGTGAGTCATGTCTGTCAATTTCAGTGGGTCTACTCTGAGTGGTTGAATAGAAGAAGAAGAGTTTGGATTTGATATCCCGCTTTCTCACTACCCGAAGGAGTCTCCAAGGGGCTCACATTCTCCTTTCCCTTCCTCTCCCACAACAAACACTCTGTGAGGTGAGTGGGGCTGAGAGACTTCAGAGAAGTGTGACTAGCCCAAGGTCACCCAGCAGCTGCATGTGGACGAGCGGGGAAGCGAACCCGGTTCACCAGATTACGAGTCCACCATTATTAACCACTACACCACACTGGCACTGTATTACATCATAAGTTGCAGAAGCTGAGATGGCAGGGGGTTGGACTAGATGACCCTTGGGTCCCTTCCAACTCTAAGATTCTATGATTCCGTGTGACGAATTCTTGGCAATCACGTGAAATCGGCCCGGAGTAGTTCTGAAACGGACAAGATTCCTCTGCCCAGAAGTGAAACTGTCAAGGAAATGCAAAACCTTTCCCTATACAACTGTACGGGCTTCTCCAATACCTCTGAGGTAGAGCAGCTTGCCAGTTTCACTTCATGTGCACTTACGCAGGCTTTCACACCCAACTACATCTATTGTATTTTGTTTTTTGCTTGCACATCTGGCGACTGATCGTCACCCCCTGCCCCCCCAACAGAAATCAAATTGGATAGGATCCAGCATAAATTGGGTCCAGGATGTTTGTCTGCAGTAGTTGAGCCGCAATATCTATTTTGGAAATTGAACATGACATTTTGCTGCTGTCGCTGCTGTGAAGAAACACATTCTTGCTTAGCTAGGAAGCCTTTTTCCCCAGTATGCAAGAACGGGGATGTGGTTCACTTAGCAACCCTTAATAACAGCAGGAAACCTTGGTGTGCTAATATACTATTACAATTAAAGATGTGATTTCCTATGTAATACAGTGGTACCTCGGGTTACAAACCCCTCGGGTTACAAACACTTCGGGTTACAGACTCCGCTAACCCGGAAGTAGTACCTCAGGTTAAGAACTTTACCTCAGGATGAGAACAGAAATCGCACGCCGGTGGCATGGCAGCAGCGGGAGGCCCCATTAGCTAAAGTGGTACCTCAGGTTAAAAACAGTTTCAGGTTAAGAACAGACATCCAGAATGAATTAATTTCGTAACCAGAGATACCACTGTAGTTAGCATAGCTCATGTTACAGGGCTGAAACCTTCAGTTGTGTCTCAGAAGACAGAATAACTGCAAAACAGTTTTAAGCCAATTTAGTTATTAATTACATTTATATTCCACCTTTTGAGGTGGCATGTGCTGGGCTCTCTGCTCCCCATGTTTTATGCTCACAACTCTTCTGTGAGGGAGAGAGGAGAGAGTGGAGAGGGGCATAGCTGTCAACCCTCCCCTTTTTTTGCAGGAAACTCCCTTATTCCAATGCCGTTTCCCACTGCTATCCCGGATTGTTGATATCCCTTAAATTTCCCAGATTTCAAAGAAAGCAGCTCCTCTCCCTCCCTGCCAGCCAGGGAGGCTCCTCAGCTGCGTTGCTCGGCTGCCAATAAGGAGTCTGAGACCGACTGGGGGCGGAGCTTGCATGCCTTGTGCAGCCAGACCCTCACGCCCAACCAGACAGACAGACAGACAGCCTGCCTGCCGTCTACGCTCTCGCTCTTTCGCTCACCCGTTCGCGCGCAGCCTCTGGAGGATCCAGAATTGGCCTCCACAGTCACTTACGGGCTCATTGTTAAAACCGTGTTTATAGAAGACAATCTTACTCAGCTACGAGGGATCGCAAAAGAAGATTGGGTGAATGCTAAGCATGGGCATCTCTACAGATCTAGGGTCTATGTCTTTTCCTGCCTCATATAACTTGGAAGGGGGAGCAACCCCCTCCTCTTCCTTCTCCAAACATATCAGGTTTGTGAATTTGCCACAGGAACCAGGAAGATTGACGCTGCACCCAGGTCCCGCTCTTAGGTATCCCATTGGGGTATCTGGTTGGCCTCTGTGAGAACAGGATGCTGGTCTAGATGGGCCACTGGCCTGATCCAGGTAACAGCGCTCTTCTTTTGTTTTCTTATGCTCTTAGTTACAGTAGCTCTATCAACCCATTTCAGAAAATTTGATTGACTAGTTTTCTGCTCTCAAACCGGTCAATTAAAATGCCACCTTGAGATATGAAGAATGTGCAAGATAACCTACAATTAAAATTCTGGATGGGCAGCCATGCCAGTCTGTTGCACAGAAGAGCTCTATGGTACCATAAAGTCGAGCTGAGCCAGAGTGTCTCCTGCCAAGAGTGCTTTACTCCTTTTTCAGGCTGTGATTTGGGGTAATGGCAAACAAGCAGGCGTGAAAATTTCACACTACGTACGAGCAACAGAGTCCCCTCTCGTCACTGCTGTTGGGCGCCATTTCTTTCAAGGCACCTTTCACCCCTTCCTCTTCCCATTTCTTCTTCTTTGCTTCTTTCCTCTGCCCTCACTCTGATGCCGTCACCCTGAAGCCAAATCAGAGTGAGGGCAGCAGAAGGAGGATTCCTTACCCTCCCTCTCATTTGGCTTCTGGGAAGCAATGTTCCAAGAAACAAGAAGGCATGCAATTAAAACTTTCAGATTTATATTATAAACTGCACAAACAGGTCTGTGCAGATCAACTCACGGAGCCCCAGCTCACACCCTTCGGGGGAAAGTCCCACCGTTGTCATTCCGTCCATTTAAATTTGGTTTTAATATATAAAATCTGAACATGCCCTCCCTATCCAGATGGTAAGACTACAACGTTTCATGGTCAGATGCTGTGTTAAGATTTATGATGGCCATTTCATTTTTATGTCAACTCCCCAATGCCTCTGCCTTGTGGGCCGGCGATGCGGTTATCATATGTTCTGTATTTTCTACAAAATTCCCACTATATCTGGTTAATATCAGTTAGACAATTTCTCACAGACGCCGCAGAAGGAATGGCTCATTGGGAGGGGTTTGATGGAGGGCTGGGGTGAGGGGGCCTTATCTTCCATGTTGCGCATTACACGGGATCAAATGCTGTCTCCTTTGGTATCTAAGGTATTTACTTAGCTGAGCAAAGTTTGATCGGTTCTTGTCCAGGAGAAGGGAGAGCAATAATAACTTTTCTACTTCGCTCTCGCTTTCTGGGAGAGTTGAGTTATAAATCAAACAGCATTTTTTTTCCTGGTTGCCTTTTTGATGAATTAATATCGCGAGTGACGGCCTCTCCTTGACAGTTTGAGAGAGCCTAGAAAAATCTGGCATGGGGGTCTGGAATGGGAGACTAGAAAAATAACCCAATGTTGGCCTACAGGAGGGTTGATTGGGGGAGGAAGAGAAAACGTCGCCCCCTTGCTCCCCTTCTGAGCAGTGGAAATGTTGGCCAGCGAGTGAGATAATGCGCTCTCCAGATATTCTCCTGAAATACCCAGCATAGCACTGTGGTGGTGGCCTGACGACGTACGAATAATAAGGAAGGGAAGGATGTGTGCATTAGTGCTGGTTCCAAGGAGGCAGGAAGTGGTGAGGGAGGATTATCAAGCGGCAATACTTGCTGAGGAAATGCCAACCAAAACCACCACACAGTTCTCAGCTCTACACCCACAGGGCCTAACGTCTGCCATCTTGCCCAGCTCTAGTCAGATTCAGTAGAGCAGTGGCAAATCTAGAAGTATAGGGTCCCTTCATGGTGGCCACAGCCACACACCTTTCTAAGATTATACCATTATCTTGTTGTTGTTTAGTCGTTTAGTCGTGTCCGACTCTTCGTGACCCCATGGACCAGAACATGCCAGGCACTCCTGTCTTCCATTATCTTATAATCTCTATATATAAAAATGTTCCCATTGCATGTTTGTCCGAAACACCCTTGCTGCGTAACTGCTGGACCAAATCGCATCAAATTAGGACACAGCGTTCCATTACCATGGCAAAAGGATCTGGCATAATAAAAATTGAGAAAAACCACACCTGCCGTGCCTAAAATAAAGGAAAAATGCAAAAAAAAAAAAAATGGCGCCCCTATTACACGTCACCAGCAAAACAGCGCCCTCTAGCAACGGCTATACTGGTACTACAGCTACAAAAGCACAAAAATTGTCGCACCTATTAGATGTCACCAGCAAAACCTCGCCCTCTAGCGACGGCTATACTGGTACTGCAGCTACAAAACCTTCCCCCTGCCAGAGCTCCGTCGGCAATTTGCAAGCTCGCAAACCTGTAATAGAAAAGGGGGGGGCAGAGAAGAGAGTAATTGAAAACGGGGGTGGGGACAGAGAAGGGGCAGATGGAAGGTGAACAGGGGAACTTATTCAATTTCACAAATTCAGCCGCAGCAGGGCGTGGCCGGGTAAGCTAGTTACCCAATAATTATAATCAGTGACAGGGACAGCCAACCCATGAAGCAGGTTTGAAGAAGCTGCCTCCAGTGGCAGAAACCTCCTGTCCGGAAGCTGTCAGCGGCTCCCGGCTGGTTGACCAGGAAAGTATAAAGACAAGGAAAGATTTCTTACCATCTTTTTTTATTTCAATATTTACAGAGAGAGGCTATAGTACTCAGCCTCTTGGATAATGGCGTTGTCCCAAGCAAATCTCTATACACACCCCATCTCTCCCACTTCCTCATTTGTCACTTCTGCAGCTGCTTCTACATGTCCTCTGTCTTTGAGCTCTTTGCTCTCCTACTTTTAAGGCTCGCTGGGTCCTGGCAGATGGAGGGTCTGGGATCATAGCTGTCAACTTTCGGATTTGAAAATAAGGGATTTTTTCAAACTTTCGGATTTGAAAATAAGGGATGCCATGAGGGCGGTGCAATGGCACCAAGTAGCCTCGCCACCCTGCACTCCAGAGGCTGCGCGCGAACGGGTGAGCGAAAGAGCGAGCGCGTAGACGGCAGGCAGGCTGTCTGTCTGGTTGGGCGTGAGGGTCTGGCTGCACAAGGCATGCAAGCTCCGCCCCCAGTCAGTCTCAGACTCCTTATTGGCAGCTGAGCAACGCAGCTGAGGAGCCTCCCTGGCCGGCAGGGAGGGAGAGGAGCTATTTCCTTTGAAATCCGGGAAATTTAAGGGATATCAACAATCTGGGATAGCAGCGGGAAACGGCATTGGAATAAGGGAGTTTCCCGCAAAAAAAGGGAGGGTTGACAGCTATGGTCTAGGATGCTTTCTGATGACAAACATTAAAAGCCTCCCTAAACAGGGCTGCCTGCAGATGTCTTCTAAAAGTCTGGTAGTTGTTTTTCTCTTTGACATCTGACGGGAGGGCATTCCACAGGGCGGGTGCCACCCCCGAGAAGGCCCTCTGCCTGGTTCCCTGTAACTTGGCTTCTCTCAGCAAGGGAACCACCCAGAAGTCCCTCGGCACTGGACCTCAGATGATCCATGTGGTCCCTTCCAACTGTATGTTTCTATTGTCTCCAATTGTGTGTGTGGCGATGGCGGTGGCAGCGGGGAACAGCGCTTCTAGCTGAAAGCCTAACATGTGTAAACTCTCCTGAGAAATGTCATTAAGCCCCATATTTATTTGGCTGCTTATTGGCTTCATCTGACATTCCTGATGTTTTGCTGTGCATGACCCTCTCAGCTATTCTAGTCGCTCTAAACAAGTGGCAATTGTGGCTGGGTAGAACCTGCGCAACCGGAATTTCAGTTTACAGTTCCTCTTCCATTGGAGAGTGTTCTGATCCATTAACCCTACTATACTTTGGGGGTTACAGCTAACCCCCAATGAAGAAAGCTTGAAGTGTTTGGGATGTTTTCTTTTAGAGAACAGGGGAGTAAGAAGTGACGCAATAAAGGTAAAAAAAGGTAAAGGACCCCTGGACAGTTAAGTCCAGTCAAAGGCGACTCTGGGCTTGCGGCGCTCATCTCGCTTTCAGGCCAAGGGAGCCGGTGTTTGTCCACAGACAGCTTTCCGAGTCATGTGGCCAGTATGACTAAACTGCTTCTGGCGCAACAGAACACTGTGACAGAAACCAGAGCGCACAGAAATGGCGTTTATCTTCCTGCCGCAGTGGTACCTATTTATCTACTCGCACTGGTGTGCTTTCGAACTGCTAGGTTGGCAGGAGCAGGGACCGAGCAATGGGAGCTCAGCCCGTCGCGGGGATTTAAACCGCCAACCTACTGATCAGCAAGCCCAAGAGGCTTAGTGGTTTAGACCACAGTGCCACCCGCGACATAATAGAAGCTGATAACATTATGTATGGTATAGAGAGAATGGAGAGATAAAAGAAAAGTCTCTTCTCCATCTCTCATAACACTAGAACTCATGGATACACATCCATGTTCTGTTCCCTATAAGCAATTATCTGAAATGCAATTTCATCTTGTAACCAAAAGATCAGAGTACTAAAGTTATTTATTATGACCTTAGGAGGGTTGATGTGGGTGAGACTCCAAGTCCCAATTGTTGGAGAAGCTAAATCTCATAATTGCTTTCAGCAGGTCCTTTTGAGTGGTGGCTCTGCAACTCTAGAATGCTGTCCCCCATAATGCACACTGAGCAGCTTCTGTGCTTAGCTTTAGATGTCTAAAAAAAAATATGCTCCTATTCCACCAGACTTTTAAATGTTCTTTAAATGTCACACTGAATCTGCTTTCATTACAGGTCATTACTATGATGATTAGTTAACCGTTTCTAATTGGTTGGCTTTCGGAGATTTTGAATTGTTTGCTTTTAAACTGTTTTTATTCTTATTATTATGCTTTGATTATGAGTGCCTGTTAAGCAGAAAGGAAATTTAAAAATACGCTTCAAGGAATGTGACCTTTTAATGTCTCTCTATGATTAAAAGAGTATATTCTTATTTTCGTGAGCTAGAAGCCAAAAGTTCCTTGTTAATAAAACTCAGACTGAGCCAAAAGGAGTGGGGGTAATTTTTTGAGCAGGCGGCGGGGGGGGGGGACATTTGTCAGCATTGAAATGTACACACATACATCTCCAGCAATTTATTTCTTTTGGGGTTTGTTTGCCTTCGCATTCTTGACCGGCTGGGATAATTCTTGACCTGTCCAGGGAGCATTGCTGGAACTCTATATCAATCCAATTTCTTTTTACTGGCATCCCTGATTGGCTATATGTCATTATGACACCATCACATTCTCTCTGTGGTTCCTCATTGGCTAGCATCACTCTAAAAAGGAGAAAAACATTCTAGAAGTATCAGTTTCAGGCAACAAGGCCAGTAAACAACCATACACAAAAGAGGTGACTATTCTTGGCTGTTATGGGGGTGGGAAATATTTCAGTGGCCCCCAAATAACTGCTTTCACCCCAAGAAGCAAATGGGTGTTCTGTTAGAAATGGTACAAGCTATTTGATTTGATTGATTGATTTCCTAAAATTTATATACCCCTTGATTGCGGAAAACCTCAAAGCGATTTATGAAAGATAAAGCAGTAAAATCAATAAAAAAATGCAACCCTGTTTTGCAACATACAAAACTTAAAATACTATTTTTAAAAAGTTATATATGTCCTTGTTTTTAAAAAATAAATAAATAAAAATATTGATAAAGTTGAGCCAATCATTTTCAGAAATCTGCATATGCTTTTTTGAATTTTGCACAACTTCAAATCTGGTTTGAATCTATGAAAGGCGTTTTTAAACCTTTAAATATGAAATCTCATTATTAACCTGTCAAAGTCAATAGTTTTCCAACTCCCTTTTCACCCTCTGAAGTCTCTGCTACAGACTACACCACACTGTTGTTTTTAGTGCTGGATGCTGCGCAAAATCCCAGGTTGTTGTGATGCTGTCAGAAGAGATTTTGTGATGACTGATTAATAATGGTAAGCACCACTCAGTGCAAATATTAGAGCTAAAGGGGGGAAGTTTAGAGGGAATACATTATAGCCCAAAGGGAGAGCAAAGGAAAAGAAGCGAAAGAACCTCTGTGGGAACAGAAGGGTGAGAGCTCAAGCCCAGAATTAAAAGGAAGGCAGTGTGGTCTAGTGGTTAGACTGTTGGACTAATACCTGGAAGACCAGGATTCCAATCCCCACTCAGCAATGAAGAGACACAATCTCTCAACCTAACCTAACCTGATCCAAAACAACACACATGAAAACAAAGACCACCACAGCCAACCACAAATGAACAACCACACCCTAAGCCAACCCCAACCTCTATCACCACCAAAGGAACACAAGCGAACAACAGAGAACATGCACAAGCGACGCTGACACCAAACCCTACATATATTAAGTAAAATAGAAACATCGCCACCCGACCCCACCCCCACCTATCTCCCCCCCAATCCATCTCCTCCTCCCCCCTTTTTCTTCCTAATGTCTCAACAAATGAAACTGATTTGTAAAAATGTTACATGGGAAAAATACGAGAGAGAGACATTGCACATACTTTTGTAACTCAAGAAAATCTTTAATAAAAAACACAATTATTTTTTTTAAAAAAACAACCTCACAGGGCTGTTGTGAACATACAACAGCCACTCACACGCCACTTTTGGAATAGGTGTGGAATACCTGTAAGAAGAACAAAGAATATTTCTGACATACTTGGGAAGTTTTGCTTCTCTGTGTTAATATCCATCCAGAAAATGGTGGGGTTATTATTATTTTGTCTTGCCCTTTTTCTGTTTGTTTGTTTGTTTGTTTGTTTGTTTGTTTGTTTGTTTGTTTTCCCCACTATCGCAGGCACCTTGGATTTACCTCCACGAGGAATAGAAAGTTTTCAAAAAGATGGAGTAGTCAGGATGCTAATAAAATCTTGCATGCCTCATCAAAGTTCTCTGGGGTTGTACAATCTTCTGTTACCTTAACCACTCCTCGTTTGGAGCCAGACAATCTCTCTCTCTCTCTCTCTCTCTCTCTCTCTCTCTCTCTCTCTCTCTCTCTCTCTCTCTCTCCTTTTGATTTTGCCTTCATCTAGGACATCTTTACCATTTAACTGACTCCAAAAACAAATCCAGAATGTGTTGCTTTGGGTCACTATCCAACTTACTCCACAATTTTCCATCCTTTCGTCTTTCTCCTTCTCCCCTGATTAAACTATTTACGTATTTGACAAAAGTTTCCAGCATCAATTAATTTGAGAAATAAAAGCATCTCAGCTGGCTGATCAAGGGATGTTTTTCCCCTTTAGGGAGAACTTGAATAAGTTTTGATTCAATTTTATTATTAAGATTTTGGAGTGTTTTAAATAGAGAAGAAAATGTTGTGTTTACAAGCGCAAATTCCAGGCTCGGCATTGCTAGCAGATGTTTGCGCAGAGAGAAGAAAATGAGACTGAGATGTGGCTGGATGTAACATGAGTTGTAACCAAGCCAGAGAAGAAGGAGCCTGGGAGCTTTGAAGGTGCAGAGAGAAGCCTAGATTTGGAGTCACACTGAATCCAAAGGGGTGAAGAATATAGAAAACTCCCCCAACCCAGCATGTAACCCATAGCTGTCAACCCTCCCTTTTTTTGCGGGAAACTCCCTTATTCCAATGCCGTTTCCCGCTGCTATCCCGGATTGTTGATATCCCTTAAATTTCCCGGATTTCAAAGGAAGCAGCTCCTCTCCCTCCCTGCCGGCCAGGGAGGCTCCTCAGCTGCGTTGCTCGGCTGCCAATAAGGAGTCTGAGACCGACTGGGGGCGGAGCTTGCATGCCTTGTGCAGCCAGACCCTCACGCCCAACCAGACAGACTGCCTGCCGTCTGCACTCGCTCTTTCGCTCACCCGTTCGCACGCAGCCTCTGGAGCGCAGGGTGGAGAGGCTACTTGGTGCCATTGCACCGCCCTTGCGGCATCCCTTATTTTCAAATCCGAAAGTTGGGAAAAAATCCCTTATTTTCAAATCCGAAAGTTGACAGCTATGATGTAACCTATCTAGAGAAGTTGGATAGAGTCTCTAAATTCATATTTATGCATGATTTTGTAGTGTTCAAGCACCTGAAAGTCCACTCCATAATGAAAGGGGGTGGATTTTAATTCATAACACAACAATGTAGTGTATATGTTCTTGGTGTTGCTGCTTCCAAACGGCATTGGTGTCCATTAGCGACTATGGCAACAAGTCACCTATACTTGGCCAAGTCTTTAGTTATGCAAAGGCCCTTTCTGCCAGCAAACGGACTGTGCACTTAATAATAATAATAATAATAATAATAATAATAATAATAATAATTTATTATTTGTACCCCGCCCATCTGGCCGGGTCTCCCCAGCCACTCTGGGCGGCTTCCAACAAATATCAAAATACATTAAAATATCACAGATTAAAAACTTCCCCAAACAGGGCTGCCTTCAAGTATTTTCTAAAGGTCATGTAGTTGTTTATCGCTTTGACGTCTGAAGGGAGGGCGTTCCACAGGGCGGGCGCCACTACCGAGAAGGCCCTCTGCCTGGTTCCCTGTAGCTTTGCTTCTCGCAGTGAGGGAATCGCCAGAAGGCCCTCGGCGCTGGATCTCAGTGTCCGGGCTGAACGGTGGGGGTGGAGACGCTCCTTCAGGTATACAGGACCGAGGCCGTTTTTTATTAACAAAAGCAACCGGGTGTTGAGCAGGATTCTGTACGAATTGAAAGCATAATGAAGACTTGTAAATATAAGCAGGATGAACAGCACAGAAACAACACACAATTGTATACACAGAGAAAACCCAGGGAATTATAGTGTCACATGAGAGACTTGACAAGGCGGTGGGATTTGGCGAAATAGGAAATCATACCACCCAACTCTCCATGTCTTATTGTATGAGGGGCGTCCGTTAAAGATTTCCCCAGACGTACTTCCCGTGGACTGAGACAAACGAAACTTGGCACAGTTATTAGTCCTTCTCTACACAGCTACCAGCAAGAGTCAAACACTTCCCATCACTTTGTGTAGCTGTGGAGACCTCGTCTGTAGAAGTCGGCAGGTTGCGTCAGGTTGCACGACTTGACCTCAGAAAGCAGCATTTCATCGTCTGGAAAAAGCTTGCCCTTCAAAAATAGCTTCATGGTTGGAAAGAGGTGGAAGTCCGATGGTGCGAGGTTGGGAGAATAAGGGGGGTGAGGAAGGATTTCATAGCCACAGGACCGTGCTTCTGTCTGAGCAACATTCAAGTTGTGAACCAGGGTGTAATCCTACAGGAGGCGGAAACCTTTGGTCAGCATACCACGCTTCTCAATTTTGATGGCCTTCCGCCATTTCTGAAACAATGAAGCATAGTATGTCCTGGTAATTGTGGTACCCTTTGCCAGGAAATCCACCATCACTACTCCGCGCTGGTCCCAAAAGACCATGAGCATGACCTTGCCCACTGACGGTTGGACACGTGCCTACTTAATCCCTTTCAGGAATCCATTCGACTCCCGAAACTGTTCGAAAACCAAGGTGTGGCTTCCGATTGACTGCAGGACCTTCCTGAGAAAACTCAGGGGAGGAATCATAGTTTCACATGAGGGAGTTGACAAGGGGGTGGGATTTGGGCTACACACAGGATGCCAAAGTAGGAATAATAATAATAATAATTTATTATTTGTACCCCGCCCATCTGGCTGGGTCTCCCCAGCCACTCTGGGCAGCCTCCAACAGATATTAAAATACATCAAAATCACAGGTAAAAAACTTCCCTAAACAGGGCTGCCTTCAGGTATTTTCTGAATGTAGGATAGTTGTTTATCGCTTTGACCTCTGCTAGGAGGGCGTTCCACAGGGCGGGCGCCACTACCGAAAAGGCCCTCTGCCTGGTTCCCTGTAGCTTTGCTTCTTGCAGTGAGGGAACCGCCAGAAGGCCCTCGGCGCTGGATCTCAGTGTCCGGGCTGAATGGTGGGGGTGGAGACGCTCCTTCAGGTATACAGGACCGAGGAAATAATACAACCCTACTTTCCATGTATTATTGTACATTACAGGAGTCAAAAGAAAAGATCCGTGTCACATTTTGCATGCATTTTTAATTCCAGGGCTTCGTTAACACGAGAGTTGACTCAGTTGAAGTGAATGGGGGAAGGTGAAACACTGTGCAACCAAGGTATTGGGGGGTGTAAATGACCCCAATAAGGTGAAAATCAAGAACATGATAGCTGGTTTTTTCTTACTGCAGCAATTAAGTTGTGGTGTTTTCTAGGACTGTGCGCAGTTACTCTCTGACCAAGGTGGAGACAGCCTTGGATTACCCTAGATCACCCCATGTGAGGAACAAACTGCTGAAGCAGAACCCAGCAGCATGCAGGATCAAATCCTCCGCTCACCACCTGCTCGATTGGAGGGTTCAATCCTGCCCAGCTTGAGTCGTGTGCATGTGTTCCACTGCCAGGAACAAGCGCACACAGCCAAACCTCCTTCTTTCTGTTGTCCTGCCGCCTGACAGCCCTGAATTGCCCCAGGAGGCCCAACGCGGGGCAATCTGGACTGGACTCAACCTAGTATGATAGGTCTGGATTCCCCCAAATCACCCCAAATTGGTTTGGGATTTGGCCAGATCTGGTGACCAGCCCTAGTGTTTACCACCCAGCCTATTATTATTATTATTATTATTATTATTATTATTACTAGTACTACTATTATTATTACCTCCATGTATTTGGAATGCAATAAATGAAGCTGCCTCTCACCTAGATGGATGTTTCTTCTACTTGTTTGCTTTTATTAGCAGCACCTGCTTGTCTCTGCCAATAACCGATATTCTCTAGGCACTTAACAATAAAATTTAAAACCATGCGGCTTAAAACCAGCGGGAGGAAAAATCAAAACAGAATTAAAACGCCCGCCACCACTGCAAGCTAAAATAAACAGAACCACCAGCGTTCAAAGCAGTTGCAGAGCAGAGCTTCAAGGCGCTACGATCCTTTAAGATTGCAATCCCTTCCAGCCTTGCTGGCCCTCCTTGGCATCAGCATTCAGGGGTGTCAGGCCGAGGTCTTTCCCAGCCCTGTAACTGGAGATACCTGGGGTTGAATCTGAGACTTTCTGTATGCAAGGAATGTGCTCTACCACGAAGCTACAGACCCTCCCTATAATTAAATGGGGGGGGGGGGAGAAGCAACGTACTAGGGAGCTATGGATCCCATAGGAATTAACACAGCGGGGATCGTGCCAGGTTCCAGATACCATCGCTGTAACCTGTTAGCTGCAATCAAGCAGAGGGAGTGTGGTGCAGTGGATAGAGAAGGGACCGCAGCCCCTAGGAATTGGCTCCCATGGTAGTATAACTATGGAACTCACCTCCACAGGAGGCAGTGATGGCCACCAACCTAGATGCCTTATTTTCCACCATATTTTATCGATGGCTTTTAAAAAAATAATAATAATAATAATTCTGGATGGATGGCTTTAAAAGAGGATGAGACAAATTCACAGAGGAGAGGGCTAGCGATGGCTACTAGCCAGGTTGGCTCTGCTCAGCACCCACAGCAGGAAGAAGAAGCGAAGAGTTTGGATTTTATATCCTGCTTTATCACTACCCGAAGGAGTCTCAAAGCAGCTCACATTCTCCTTTCCCTTCCTCCCCCACAACAAACACTCTGTGAGGTGAGTGGGGCTGAGAGACTTCAGAGAAGTGTGACTAGCCCAAGGTCACCCAGCAGCTGCATGGGGAGGAGAGGAGACGCGAACCCGGTTCCCCAGATTACAAGTCCACCGCTCTTAACCACTACACCAGTGTTTCTCAACCTCCTCGGGGCAACGGCACAGCTGCCCCACGAAAAAAATCTCGCGGCACACCACGACCCGGGGGGCGGGGTGTCCGCGCGCCCTGGCGGGAGGGAGGGGCAAAAACGGAGCGGGAGATCGGCGGGCCAGGCGCCCGCCCCCCTCCCGCGCCCAGCCCCCCGGCAGCACCTCCACCCGGCCCCGAGCGAGCCGGGAAGGAGCCGGAGCCCGCTCGCCCGCCGCGCAGGATAGCTGCTGCTGCTGCTGCTTCTACGGCCGCCTCACTGACCTCCCGCCCGTCCCCGACCGCGACCGGGGCGGCAGAGGCAGCGGGCGAAGCGCCCGGCAGCCCTGGCGAAGGCGGCGGTCGGCGAGCGGGAAGCGCAGCCGAGGCGACGCCAGCCGCCCGGACCGCCCCGGAAGCGGAAGGGCGGCACAGCAGCCGGTGTCTTCCCCTTCCCGCGGCACAGCAGCCGGTGTCTTGCGGCACACTCCTGTGCCGCGGAACACCGGTTGAAGAACGCTGCACTACACCACACTGGCTCTCACACTGGCTGGAGGCAGGAATGCTTCTGAATGCCAATTGCTGGAAACCACAGGAGGGGTGAGTTGCTCTTGGGTTCGAATCCTGCTTGCAGGTTCCCCACAGGCATTTGGTTGGCCACTGAGAGAACAGGACGCTGGACTAGAGGGGCCATAAGCAGGTCTCTTCTTACCTTCCTATGTCATTGGTGGCTAACCTTGGCACTCCAGATGTTTTGGGACTACAACTCCCATCATCCCTGACCACTGGTCCTGTTAGCTAGGGATGATGGGAGTTGTAGTTCCAAAACATCTGGAGTGCCAAGGTTAGCCACCACTGTCCTATGTTCTGAACTGTCCCCCTGGCTGCCCACTTACCCACTTTCCCTTTAAAAAAAAAATCAAATAGCATGCCTCATCCTCCTTTACTTCTTTTAACAATGCTGGAGAGAGAATCGTTCCTGGGATGGAAGCGGCCTGTCCGTGGTTGCCTGTGTCTTTTTTTCTCTTTCTCTTTTATTGCGTCTGAGTGGAGGGGTATGATCCCTGTTAAGCGTTCCTGCGTAATCGCTTCCGCATGATGGCTGGAGAGGATGTCCTGCCATGCTCTTAACGCTGTCGCCTTCATCCCGCTCCAAAAGTTGAAGGGGAAAAAATGTTAATAGTTTATTCCTGCTTTGAACATGTGCAAATTCCGTATCTGGAGAGGCTTGGCAAACGCCGGGAGAAAAACAGGACAAATCTTGATACGCCCCTCTCCGCCGCATTTCAAACAGTTTCATCGTCAGGAAAAGTGAGCACGGAGATGACAACGAGGGAAGCGCAAAAAGAAAAGAAAAGAGGGTGGGGGGGAATAGTCCGGCAACAATCCAAAAATCTCCAGAGTCTTTCTGGTTTTTTTTTCTTCTTTCAAAGATTTTGACTTCAAAGATTTTTGAAAGGGTTCGCTAGGAAGATGTGGCGTTTGGTCGAACACATGGATGGAAAGTGTTTCGGCTTTGATCGCTATCAGATGTGTGTAGAGAAACAACAAATATTAATTCAGGCTGGGGGGGGCGGAGGAGAGATGGAGGGTGGGTGGGGGGACCCAAGCCCTGGATGTCTGGGTGTCAGTCATCCGTTTCGTGAAATCATAGGGCTGGGAGGGAGAAGGAGGGTTGCTCCAGGGACACTGGCTCAGTGCGCCACCCTTAGCAAAGCCCACAAGCCATATAGGCCATCAGAAAAGCTGTATGGCCGTCCTGTAAATGGAGAAGTAGCATAGACTCTATAGAAGAAGAGAGAGTTTTTGGATTTGATATCCCGCTTTATCACTACCCGAAGGAGTCTCAAAGCGGCTCACATTCTCCTTTCCCTTCCTCCCCCACAACAAACACTCTGTGAGGTGAGTGGGGCTGAGAGACTTCAGAGAAGTTTGACTAGCCCAAGGTTACCCAGCAGCTGCATGGGGAGGAGCGGAGACGCGAACCCGGTTCACCAGATTATGAGTCTACCGCTCTTAACCACTACACCACACTGGCTCTCCAGTGGCCGGTATGGCAAAGTGCAGGACCAAGGAGTCTTCTGACAACAAGGAAACAGACTGAAAGACAACTCTACAGATGAGGATCACAGAGAGATGTTATGGGGTTCTTTAAAATGTAGGTGATGCCTGCTTAGCTGAGGGGTGGGGGAACTTTTCCAGCCCCAGGGTCAGATTCCTTTCTGGTCAAGTTTCCAGGGGTCACATGTCAGGTGTGGCCGTGGCCAGAAGGAAAAGTGGGTGAGCCTCATAGAACGGTAGACTCATAGAATTGTCTCATAGAATGTCTCATTATCTATGTCTCGGGGCAATTTACAAACGCACCATAAAAACAATTTATTTATTTATTTAAAGTACCAAAAAAACAACTGAAGATAAAATGAGCACTAAACTGTTTAGCATATCATCCTCGTTATCATTGCCCGATCAGGCTTATCTCAGCTTCCGCCAACCTGCCTGGGACCATTTGGCATTGTAGTGCAAAGCAGCTGTAGGGTTGCTTCACACATGCAAGAGCTGCAAAAGCAGGTCTCTGCCCTCAGGAGCATGCAGCCAAAATTATGATAGCTGGAAAGAGGTAACACCTCAGAGCAGATGGGAGAGAAGAGATGCTAGTAAGAAGGTGGTAAATGGAAGCAGTTTAGGTTGGGAGTTTGGAGGCATCCAAAGCAGCCCCCACCCCAGTTAGAAAGCCTTCCTACTTGGTTAATGGGTCGGGAACCTCTATAGCTTTAATGGTTAATCATCTATCCACGTGGTTAAAGTGAATTAACCCCCACCTCCAGATGAAGCTCTGGGTGTCTATGGGTCATGATAAGCCCCACTGGTTCCTTCCATCAGTGAAATGCTACTGACCAGGTGTCTTACTGAGATGTGGTTGAAACTGGAAAAACCAAACCAGGAATATCCTGGACAAGTAAGGTGTGTTCACTTCCTTCAAGCGCAGCAAATTTGTGTGTTGAATCGCTCTTTCCTCACTTGCTGTTCACATCAGCATGGCTTCATTAGTGACCAATTTGTTTCCAATGGTGGGGTTTCCCCAGCCACTCTGGGCGGCTCCCAACAGAATATTAAAAATACAATAAAACATCAAACATTAAAAACTTCCCTAAACAGCTTCAGAGAGTTGTTTATTTCCTTGACATCTGATGGGAGGGCGTTCCACAGGGTGGGTGTCACTACCGAGAAGGCCCTCTGCCTGGTTCCCTGTAACCTCACAGGGAGGGAATCACCAGAATACCCTTGGAGCTGGACCTCAGTGTCCAGGCTGAACGATGGGGGTGGAGACGCTCCTACTGGGCCAAGGCCGTTTAGGGCTTTAAAGGTCAGCACCAACACTTTGAATTGTGCTCGGAAACTTACTGGGAGCCAATGTAGGTCTTTCAGGACCGGTGTTATATGGTCTCGGCAGCCGCTCCCAGTCACCAGTCTAGCTGCCGCATTCCGGATTAGTTGTAGTTTCCGGATCACCTTCAAAGTAGCCCCACATAGAGCGCATTGCAGTAGTCCAAGCAAGAGATAACCAGAGCATGCACCACTCTGGTGAGACAGTCTGCAGGCAGATAGGGTTGTAGAGTTCCCATTGTAGAGTTGGAAGGGATCCTAAGGGCCATCCAATCCAACCCCCTGCACCGCTGGTATCTTTTACCCAATCTTGAGATTAAGAGTCTCCTGTTGGATGGGATCCTGAGGGTCATCTAGTCCAACACCCTGCAATGCAGGAATCTCTACACGGTTTCCTGCTGCAAAATATTGGTGGGTGTGATATTACATGGTGCATCTTGAGTATAGAAGGCATGCCATTGGGGATGGGGAAGAAATTTGATTCTGAATCTGCCTTAACTCACATTTTTCCAAAGGACAAGCGAACCACAACACAAACATCCTTTGAAATTCATGCTTCTCCAGATTCTGCAATGCTGTTCTCCAGCCAAATAATGAATACATGGTCTTCATGACTCTGTGCACCTAGAGTTCAGGAAGCAATCCTGCCCCAGAGTGAGTCTCTTTGCAGACTTAAATTACCTGCTACTTTTGGCCCTGTTGTTGTTCAGAATGATCTTCCGGCGATGCAGTCGTGGGGCCAATCTACAGACGACAAGCAAATCTAATTCAGAGTGATGGCAATGACAACCCAAAGATTCACTATTCAGGACAGGAAACACCAGGAAGTCAACTGTTGGGCAAAGGGAAAGAAGGGGTGGAGGGTCAGAGAATATTGACAGGCTAAATAAACTCTTTTTCTGTCAAAAATGTTGACGCCTAAGCATTCCGTAGCACCCTATACATTTTATATTGAATGCTCACTGAATATTCACCTTTGTCAACTATTCACCCGATATTTTGCTGAATTTTGGATATTTGTGGATAGTTATTTCCTGTTTATTTTCTGACATGGTTACCGGTACGTTGTGCTATGCCTTTTGGAAGGAGGAACACAAGACTTAACCCAGACTTTACTAGCCTAGCACCTCTAGGAGTTCTGGACCACAGTTTAGCCTTGCTGGCTGGGCAGTCCAAAACATTTCGAGGGCACCAGGTTGCCTAACATCTGACTTGATCGCTGTTTTCAGCATCAACCCTACATTTCTTACACTGTGCATTTCTGCCCAAAGGATTCGTGGACTTTGTCTCGTTTTGGGTTTTTCTCCCCCGCCTTACGGAAAGTCCTTCATCACCCCTTGAATTGATGAAGTGTTACATGGGGCGCCCAAACACTCCCAGTCAACAACAGGACAGGCAAGTTCCTGCAACAATTTAATGTGCGAACTATGTGTGTGTGTTTTTATGTTGCAATCATGATCTATATTGCTTTGGAGTCTTCCTGTCCTCACAGACAAGGTCTGATGTAAGGAATGCAGGAGGGAGATCACGTTTTAGTTCAATCTGTCTCTCTGAAACCTGTTATTTCCAGAGCTTGTCACTGAACTCCTTTTCAGAACTAATTTGTGTTGCCCAACGTGTCTCCTCTTGGAGAGGTCATGCTTTGCTGCACAAATCTACACTTTTGTAGCTTCCAGGCTTAACTACGGCAATATGCTCTATGTGGGGCTGCCCTCGAAGACGACTCAGGCGCTTCAACTCCTAACCAGAGTTAGGAAGCAGGCATGTATTCAACCCTAGTTCCATTAATTGCCAATTTCCTTCCATGCTTGACTCAAAGTGCTGCTTTATTTTATTTTTTTAACCTTTAAAGGCTTTTGAACTCAAGGTCTGACTTTCTATGTGCCTAAGCCAAAAAAGGTACAAAAATTAACAGCAGGTTCCAAGTTATGAACTGTGATCTGCTAGCATTGCAAATTAAGATGCCATTGAATCTTGGATGGCAAATTCCTAGGGAAACAGGGCTAATTTGATTTCCATAACTGCCAATTTGTGCCGGCTTTACGTTGCGTCGATTTTTTTTATTTTTTATTTATTTTCAGTTTCAATTTTGGGGAGAGAAAACAGCAGTTTGGCTATGGCAGAAATGCCACCATCCACCGTGGTTGCCGTTGGCACCCTTTTGTCCCGGGTGACAATGGAGTGCGCCTCCAGGGGTGAAGTCAAACCGTTGCGTTAGTAGCACCAAAATGACCTCCCTGGGGCACAAGTCTGTATATAAATATATAAAAGGATGTCATATAGAGGAGGGAGAAAGGTTGTTTTCTGCTGCTCCAGAGAAGCGGACACGGAGCAATGGATTCAAACTACAAGAAAGAAGATTCCACCTAAACATTAGAAAGAACTTCCTGACAGTAAGAGCTGTTCGACAGTGGAATTTGCTGCCAAGGAGGGTGGTGGAGTCTCCTACTTTGGAGATCTTTAAGCAGAGGCTTGACAGCCATCTGTCAGGAATGCTTGGATGGTGTTTCCTGCTTGGCAGGGGGTTGGACTGGATGGCCCTTGTGGTCTCTTCCAACTCTATGATTCTATGATTCTATGAAGTCTGGGCTGTATGTATGGAGCTCTTGGGCTGCCCAGACAACAAGAGCAATGCATTTGACACCAGCTTGGCTGCAGGAGTTGCCAGAATGAGGCACACAAGGCGCCATTCAACTGCCTTACAGACTCCATTCCAAATTTGTGTAGGGTTTACTCCTTAGCCATTTCTTCTTCTGAAGATATCTCACAAGGCAGCGCAGGTGTAGGATCAGTTTTCCTTTTCCTAGATAGGCTCCCTTCCCAGGTTGATGAGGCCCATCTGCCCCTCACTTCTCTCTACGGCACGTGCAGAAACTGCCTTCTTGACCATTGGACACACTATTGACCTCATTCTCTCAATCTTCCAGAGCCTGCAATCTTCGCATGCTGGGGAAGTCCCTAACTCAGGGGTCGGGAACCTATGGCCCATGGGCCGGATGCGGCCCACGAAGGCCGTTTTACTGGCCCACGAGCCGCCCGCAAACCAAGCCACCCGC
Source organism: Darevskia mixta (assembly GCA_034641385.1). Lineage (NCBI taxonomy): Eukaryota > Metazoa > Chordata > Lepidosauria > Squamata > Lacertidae > Darevskia > Darevskia mixta. Next base: position 110,808 of record JAWWNH010000003.1, read on the forward strand.
TTGGCAAGTCTTCCGCACGCTGCGCTTAACCAGCGCAGTGTGGCACGAGGACTCGCCGAGTGGTGCCGGAAACCAAGTCTGCGCATGTCCAGATGCCGAAAATTGCTTCTGCACAGGCACAATTTTCAGCATCTGGACATGCACAGACGCGATTGCCAGCATCGCGCTGCGCATGTCTGGCCCACGGACAAGCTCCGTGGAAGTGATCTGGCCCATGGCCGGTAAACGTTGCCGCCCCCTGTCCTAACTCATGGAGGGTTTGAAACCCATCAGTTACCCCCCAAGGCTGCTCAGACCACAGAGCCTAGGGCTTGCCAATCAGAAGGTCGGCGGTTCGAATTCCCGCGACAGGGTGAGCTCCCTGTTGCTCGGTCCCTGCTCCTGCCCACCTAGCAGTTCAAAAGCACGTCAAAGTGCAAGTAGATAAATAGGTACCGCTCTGGCGGGAAGGTAAATGGCGTTTCCGTGCGCTGCTCTGGTTCGCCAGAAGCAGCTTTGTCATGCTGGCCACATGACCCGGAAGCTGTACGCCGGCTCCCTCGGCCAGTAAAGCGGGATGAGCGCTGCAACCCCAGAGTCGTCCGCGACTGGACCTAATGGTCAGGGGTCCCTTTACCCTTTACTGTCTCTTTGTTTGTGTGGTTGGAATCAGTGCCTTATTTCTGGGGGGACGCAGGGGGACGCATACCCCTAAACATTTTGTGAATCTAAGTTTGGCCTCATTGAGGGGCAGTATTTCAATGTGAGTAGGAAAATGAGAGTACCCCTAAACATTTTTTTAAAAAGAAAAAAAAACACTGGTTGGAAGTACGTTTGGGTTGCCCTGGGTAAGATAAAGTGATGACAATGACAATGATAATGATAACGATAATTATGATAATAGTGTCTTTAAGAATAGCCCATTCTTCTGATGGTAAATTGTTTTTTTTAAAATAATTTTTATTAAAGTTTTCAAATATACATTTTCACCATTAAATATCCACCACTGTAGTAATACATTTGTCGACTTCCCTTCTTCCCCTTCCATGGTTCTTTAATTTTTCCCATAATTTCTACATATTCTAATAAAACCATTTAGTTTAATCCCCCCCCAATCCTGTTTCCTCATCTGTCATGGATGCTTTAAGTTGAGATTCCTGCATTGCCTGGGGTTGAACTAGATGCTGACCTTTAAAACCCTAAACGGCCTCGGTCCAGTATACCTGAAGGAGCGTCTCCACCCCCCATCATTCTGCTCGGACACTGAGATGTAGCGCCGAGGGCCTTCTGGCGGTTCCCTCACTACGAGAAGCGAGGTTGCAGGGAACCAGGCAGAGGGCCTTCTCGGTAGTGGCACCCGCCCTGTGGAACGCCCTCCCAGCAGAGGTAAAAGAGAAAAACAACTACCAGACTTTTAGAAGACATCTGAAGGCAGCCCTGTTTAAGGAAGCTTTTAATGTTTAATGGATTATTGTATTTTAATATTTTGTTGTAAGCCGCCCAGAGTGGCAGGGTATAAATAGTATATTATTATTATTATTATTATTATTATTATTATTATTATTATTATTATTATTATTATACCCTGAGGATCACTCCCAACTCTACAATTGATTCTATGGTCATTATGGTGACTAGCCATAATGGCTCTGCAATGCCTCTAAATATCAGTTGCTGGAAACCTCAGGAGGGGCGAGAACTCTTGCGCTTGGATCCTGGGGGAATGACCATAGAGTTCAACGGTCGAGCGCCTCCTTTGCGCTCAGTGCCTTGCTGTCCGTCAGGCTTGGCTATGCGATGTCATCACTGAGGGCAAGGGAGAGCTGGGAGTCATCAACATGAACTGAGTGAAACAGGGTTGCTTGGCGTGCTGGAATAAACGGATCTGTTTTTCCACACAGCCAAAAACGCTTGCAAGCAAAAAACCCAAATGGATTGTTTCAGCTCATCCCAGGGCTTGTCTGGTCAATGCCCTTCTTGTGATGGCCTGGGATTCGGGCTCGAACTCGGAACTAGAGGAGTCTCAGCCTGTGCAGGATCCTCTGCCCCAGACATCGCCTGAACCAAGTCTGGGGCCTGATCCTGAGGAGCCCCAGTCTGCACAGGTTCCCCTGCAACAAGCACCAGCTGAGCCGAGTCAGGGGCCTGAGCCCATCCTGGCTCCAGGTGCAGAGAATACCTCATTGCCATCGGCTGGACCATCACTGTCAGCTGCTCCACTACCGGCTGGGTAGTGCAAAAAAAATAGTTTTCCATGTTCAACAGCTTGTGGTCAGTGCCAGACCATTGGTTGTGAAAATGTGTTGTTGATTGAACATTGTTCTGATATAGAAGATGATATGGATGACGGATGTCTGCTTTCGTTATTTGTAATACATTATAAAAGTTCTGGTTCAAGCGCCTTATTGTGATCTTGTTTCAATGTACCATTGCTTTCACTTTGTTGTTTTTAGCAAACATTTAAATACAGAACTTATGTAGCCTAATAACTAGATCAATGACAACTTTGTATTATTTTCCCTGACGTCTGGTAACAATTAAAAAACGTAGGATATACACAATCAAGTTTAGAAAACTAATCGAAATACAATAAAAAAGATACAGCAGGTCGGCCATTTTGAAATCACGATTTCTCAGTGTTCCTGTCAGGTAATTTTGTCTAATTTTTTATATGTTATTCTACACCCAATTCTCATCAAAATGCCATTTATAGCGCTTTTGTTACAATTTTGCCCAGGTCAGTGTGTATATTAACCGGACTACTGGGTCTAGTAACCTACCGGCGTCTCCTGAGCTGCAAAGACTCAGGTCTGAAAGAAGGAGAGATCTGAGTACTCGCAGGAGGAGTGCTCGCCTTCGGGCGAGACAGGGTGGTGAGTCGTCGGGGGATCGGGACCGGCCATTACCTCGTCAGAGATAAAAGGCTGCCGGACCCCGCCCCAGCTTGCAGGAGCAACATTGCTGTTTGCCTGATCCTGCCCGTGTTCCGGTACCTGACCTTGCCTGGTTCCCTGCTCTGTTCCCTGCCTTGACTCTTCTGGACTGACTCTTCGAACCCCGGACCGGACCTGGACCTCGCTTCCCGGATACAACCAGTTCAATTTGTGCAAGTCAACATTTTGGTTTCCCCTCTCTACGAAACTGTTATTGTAATTCATCAGAGGCTTCTCCCCTCCCTCCCCCACCATCAACTGGTCCAAACTTCTCAGCTCATCGTTTTTCTCTTCTCTTGACCTCCCAGAAACTAAAACTGTTTAGAATTTCACTTCAGTAAATCAAATTATGGTTTAGGCTGGTCCCACTATTCCGCTTCAGGTTTTAGCACCGTTGTTGGACACACTCAATGCCCACAACCTATATATCCGCAGACTTATTCATAGTAAGAAACAGAAGCATGAATTGTATTGAGTTGAGCCAAAATTGCTCAGCTTTTTATAGATATATTTTTCAGCGGTGCTGGAAAATGTATTCTCCTCCTGCACTTTTGTGGGTGATATTTCAGCCCCTGTTGCAAATAACAGTCATTTGCAAGGGTAGGGGGGGAACCGTTGGCCTTTCAGTTGCTGTCAAACTACAACTCCTGTTAGCCCCAGCAAGCATGGCCAATGTTTGAGGATGATGGGAGCTGTAGTTCAGCAGCATACTGTATCTGGAACTGGAGGGCCATATCTGACTGAGCACATAAATGTTTTGAATCACTCCATTGATGCTGTGATCCCTGATTGAGTGGGATCATCCACGTGACTCATTCAGGGTAGAGGAAGAGGGGTTAACCTGAAAATATTTGATATATATTCATGTCACAGTTGAAGAAACAATAGGTGGTTTAGCCCACAGTAAACCCCATTAAAACCAACAGGAAAGAGAAATGCATTGAAAACATCCCACCCATTTCTAAAAGGCCATAGAAAGTTAAAGGCTAAAGGCCTGGTTATGCACCAGGTGAGGGACACTGGGAAACTGCTCTAGTCCCGAACCCTTGGCCCTCCAGATGTTGCTGAGCCACACCTCCCATCCTCCCTGGCCATTGGACATGCTTGCAAGGGCTGATGGGAGTTGTCATTCAGCAACATCTGCAGGGCCAAAGGTCTCCTACTCTTGTGCTGTTCCCCCATTGATTCTGTGGGTTGCAGGGGCTCACACCACCCTAGGTACCACTGTGCAAGCCAGCCAGTGTCTGGATCATGTCCTGCCATCACTGATGATGTGGAAACATATGTTTCCTGGACCAAGATGGTCCCTAAAGGTTTTTCTTTTTTTTCTTCTGGAAAAAACCCACAATTTATCTGGGGCAAAACGTAATGTGCTCGAGGGGTGGGGCTTTAGTGGCCAAGCCTGTCCTATCCTTAACTTGGCCCGGTGTTACATCAGTGATGGGAAATAGCTAGGGCGGAGGAGCAGCTGAGCAAAATACTTTCCATTTGCTGTGAACCTAAAGATTAGGGGCACATGTAATCCTGCAAATGAGAGATCTGGGAAGGGGGGGAGAGAGAGAGAAGGGATCCAGGCACGGAGGAGGAATTTGAGCAAAGTGTACATCACACGTCGGGTGATAAAACATCTGGAAGGCATTACGGGCCTCTTGCTTGTTGAAATGCAGCGCAGAAATGAGTTTCAGGAGACGCGCCGTCAGCTTCCAGGACCGAGCAAGGTGGTGATGGAGAGGCAGAGGGACGTTCAGATGAGAGGCGTGCATGCAAATGTCGCATTTCGGCTCTAAGTGGTCCTGACGTATTTTTATGTGCAGGACCGGTGCTAGGGTTTTTGGTGCCCTAGGCAAGGGGGCGGGCCACGTGACGTCATTGCCCATGACGTCCGGTGCCCCGCCCCCTGCCCGCTGGGCGCCCTGCGCCGCTGCGATTTCCGCCGCTGGTTGGGGCAGCACCGGGCGGCGGCGGGGGGCATGGGGCAGGCTGGCCAGCGCCCCCTCCATTTTGGCGCTCTAGGCAACTGCCTAGTTCGCCTAAATGGATGCGCTGGCCCTGTTTACGTGGTAGGTGGGAAAGCGTGAAGTATTTCATGGCTCTCCTTAGCCATGTTCTGGAAAACCCATGCCTTCCCATGTGTATCGCCCTCTTTGGCTGTTATTAGGTCCAGGAAGCTCAGCCGCCGTCCCAACTCCACTCCAGTCACATTCACCCAGGGAAGATGCTGCTTCTGCTGTTGTGTTCAGGCCCTGCCTACAGATGGGGTGAGCACATCTGCAGGTTTCAGCTTCTTTGGCTTCTCATTTCCCCAGCCATTCCCGTTCTCAACATTGCCACATCAGTTTGCCATTGGTTGGCTGGCATCCGGATGTCTTGAGAGACAGTGGAAGAGTGTGCCTTCGGTGGCAAAGTGAAATTGTTGGAAGGTTGCAGTGCCTGCCATGGCTCTCAATCTTGCTGATGTGGTCCAAAGGAAGGCAGAGCAAGACGTTCAGCACCAGCTTGGCTGCGGGAGATGCCAGAGGAAGGCGTACAAGGCACCATCCAACCGCCTTAGGGACTCCACTCCGGATTTGTGTGGGGTTTACTCCAGGGGTAGGCAACCTAAGGCCCGTGGGCCAGATGCGGCCCAATCGCCTTCTCAATCCGGCCCACGGACGGTCCAGGAATCAGCGTGTTTATACATGAGTAGAATGTGTCCTTTTATTTAAAATGCATCTCTGGGTTATTTGTGGGACATAGGAATTCGTTCATTCCCCCCCCCCAAAAAAAATAGTCCGGCCCACCACATGGTCTGAGGGACAGTGGACTGGCCCATGGCTGAAAAAGGTTGCTGACCCCTGGTTTACTCCATCACCCTTTCTTCTCCCAAAGCCACTCAACAAGCCAGCAGAGGTTTAGGATCAGCACTTTCCTTATGCTGCCATCCTAGGTCAACAAGCCCCATCTGCCCCTTTCTTGACCATTGGACCCACTCTTGGTCCATAGCTGTCAACTTTCGGATTTGAAAATAAGGGATCGGCAGCCTCACCTGTCCCGGGGACAGTCTACGGTTCTCGGGGACAGTCCACGCTGCAGTAATTCCCCCAGGCTACAAATTAATTTACACCAGGCTACAAGCTAAGGCTGAACAAATTTACCTGCAAGCAAGCTAAGCCTCCACGTGTTTTGCTCTGAGGGCAAGCAAGCCCCCGAGTCCGGTGGGTGTTACTCCAAAGTAAGCCTGTCCACGGTGACACGAGGAGGGGAAGCAGAGCGAGCTCGGGGCCCCTTCTCAAACAGGCAGATGGCGCTCGGGAAACAGGGGCGCCGCGGGGCATGGCAGGGTGCGGCAGCTGCCGCCAGGTCTCAGGGATGCTGCAAGGGCGGTGCAATGGCACCAAGTAGCCTTGCCACCCTGAGCTGCGCGCGAACGGGTGAGCGAAAGAGCGAGCGCATAGACGGCAGGCAGGCAGACTGTCTGTCTGGTTGGGCGTGAGGGTCTGGCTGCACAAGGCATGCAAGCTCCACCCCCAGTCGGTCTCAGACTCCTGATTAGCAGCCGAGCAACGCAGCTGAGGAGCCTCCCTGGCCGGCAGGGAGGGAGAGGAGCTGCTTCCTTTGAAATCTGGGAAATTTAAGCATATCAACAATGGCATTGGAATAAGGCATTGAACAAAATGGCATTGGAATAAGGGAGTTTCCCGCAAAAAAAGGGAGGGTTGACAGCTATATATTGGTCTCATCTGCTCAATCCACCAGAGCCTGTCTTCACATGCAAGGGAAGTCCTTAACACATGGAGGGTTTGAAACCCATCAACCATCCTCACCTGGTTTAGCCAATCAGTATGGGTATATGAGGTGCATGGAGTGTCAGAGGAGAATTAGTACCTCTGGTGGGGGACATGTTGTGCTCCTTCTGGGGTAGTTTGTCCACCTTTGGTCCCCACCCTGCACTCAGCTCTCACCTGGGGCTCCTAGAAGCTGTCAACATGTGACAGCAGCCACCCCCTGGGGAACAACAGAGGTAGGATGCTTCAGACTATCCGCAGGAGGGGAGAGCAATTGCTATCTTCAGTTCCTGCTTGCGGGCTCCTCATGGGTTGGCCTATGTGAGAACAGGATGGTGGGATGGAGAGGCCACTGGCCTGATCCAGCAGAGTCTTCTAACACAGACTAGGCAAGGACCACCGGTCCAAACAGAAGTGTGTCAGGGCGGCCCAGCAATTCAATTGAGCAGAGTTCGTCTCCGATTTAAAGAGACATATATATCCATGTGTGAGGTCATTATGCTTGACAGTTTGAAGTGCTGGAGAGGAAAATGGGCCATGCTCCGGCCCCATCTCATCCTTATGGCTCCCCCCCCCCTCTTAAATACATCCAGGCAGGCCTGTCTCATGAAAACACATGCTCAGGGTTTTTAAAAGGGGGGAAGAAAAATCCCCGCTGTCTTCCATCCAAACATATGTCGTGAAAAGCTTTCATTACGATCGCTATTCTCACTCGTGTGCAGATTTATTGAAATGAACCTGACATTTATTCATTTTCCAGTTTGATGGTTATGGTTAAATTATTATTATTATTCGACAGAGAAGGGGGGGAAAGAAAGGAGGAAAGGAGGAGGTCCAGTGCTTAGGGAGCTGAACGTGGCTTGAGCATTTTTCCATTGTGCTGGATAACATGTTTCCCATTTATTACATGAAAAGAGGGGGGGGGGTGGAGGGAGGAGGGGAGGGAAGTCAAAATCCCTCCTGCTTTGAATTATTTTCATAGTCTGGAACACGGTGATTACTCAGTAAAGGGAGAAGTGTCATATCTCCAGTTCTGCCTGGAAGCCACTAATCCAGAAACTGATGGAGGGGAGACAGCAGGTCTATTAAGAAGAGAGGAAAAGCTGTATACCTGCCAACAGGTAGTTCTGAGCAGCCTTCCTCAAACAGGGTGCCCTCCCAGTGTTGGTGGACTATAATTCCCATAATCCCGGGTCATTTGTCATGCTGGCGGGGGTGGGTGGGAGTCAGAGTCTAACAACACTCGAAGGGCACCAGGTTGGGGAAGGCTGGGGCTGGTTAATTCACATGAATGCTGAATGGGGGGGAAATAGTGGTGCAATTGACTTCCGACAAGCACACAGAGTGAGAACAAGACTGAGTGTATGTGTGGGGAGGGAGGGGGGCTTGTTTAATTTCACTGCACACAGGTGGTGTAGTGACAATAAATGTTTATTTATTTATTATTTGTTATTATTTATTTATTATTATTTATTTATTATTATTTATTATTTATATTTATTTACATGACGTCCAAGGGGTTGTGTGTCCAATCCTAGCAACGCCCACTTTACCTTCACTAGGGTCAGTGCTGAAAGCCACTCACAATGGGTATGCGAATGCTCCTCTGAGTTTATCCATTTGTTTCCAGTGGAACTGATGCACTAAGAACCATAGAACCGTACAGTTGGAAGGGGACCCTGGGGATCATCTGGGCCAACCCCCTGCAATGCAGGAATCGGGATTCGAACCTGCAACCTCGGCGTTATCAGCACCACATTCTAACCGACAGCCACACATAATTCCATTTTTCATTGTGCAGAGAACTGGGCGCCTGCCGTTTCCTACCCCATATAAGGCAGGGGTTGGGAACCTATGGCCCTTCAGATCTTGTTGGACTACAGCATCCATGGTCAATAGCCAGGGATGATGGGAACTGTATGCAGGAGAGTATATGAGCATCAGTAATACACATTTTCTTGGGTTCCATGATCACTGCAGATGGTGACAGCAGTCACGAAATTAAAAGACGCCTGCTTCTTGGGAGAAAAGCAATGACAAACCTAGACAGCATCTTAAAAAAGCAGATACATCACCTTGCCGACAAAGGTCCGTATAGTTATGGTTTTCCCAGTAGTAATGTACGGAAGTGAGAGTTGGACCATAAAGAAGGCTGATTGCCGAAGAATTGATGCTTTTGAATTATGGTGCTGGAGGAGACTCTGGAGAGTCCCATGGACTGCAAGAAGATCAAACCTATCCATTCTGAAGGAAATCAGCCCTGAGTGCTCACTGGAAGGACAGATCCTGAAGCTGAGGCTCCAATACTTTGGCCACCTCATGAAAAGAGAAGACTCCCTGCAAAAGACCCTGATGTTGGGAAAGATGGAGGGCACAAGGAGAAGGGGACGACAGAGGACGAGATGGTTGGACAGTGCTCTCGAAGCTACCAACATGAGTCTGACCAAACTGCAAGAGGCAGTGAAGGATAGGCGTGCCTGGCGTGCTCTGGTCCAGGGGGTCATGAAGAGGCGGACACAACTGAACGACTGAACAACAACAACAAAAATACACACACATAAGAAGTAAAGGTAAAGGTAAAGGGACCCCTGACAATTAAGTCCAGTCATGAATGACTCTGGGGTTACGGCGCTCATCTCGCTCCGAGGGAGCCAGCGTTTGTCCTCTTCTGCAGTTTTTCCGGGTCATGTGGCCAGCATGACTAAGCTGCTTCTGGTGAAACCAGAGCAACACCAGCAGAGAGAGTGCTGTTGCGAGCTTCCCATAGGCATCTTGTTGGCCCTGTTGGAAGAGGATGCTGGACTAGATGGTTCTCTGGTCTGATGCAGCAGCTAGGCTCTTTCTTAGTCTTTTATATTCTTATGTGTCAGTAGAACACCACATAGAAATAATCTTGATGCCATCGTTCACAAGACCACGTCAAGATCACTTCTTTGCCATGTTTTATCAATGCCTTTGTGTGCTTTGGAAAGAGGTGAAAAAATTACAAACGAGCTGAAGAAATTGAAAGCTGTAGGAAACTGCATCTACTACGAGACTTCTGGGAGTAATTTTAGACGTGCTCCTAGCAAAACCAGAATTCAGGAGGAATAATGGGCAGAATGAAGCAAAGGAACAATGAAGGCGTTGGGAGCAGGGGAAATCCTCTCATCTCTCATAAGAACGAGAGGTTTTGTGAATGCACAGGATTGTATTTTTTAAAAAATGGTGGTCAGACTTTTTGGATGACTGGGGAGTGGGGCTGCGTTGTTCTCATCAGATCTGCTACATATGTGTCCAGTAAGGGCTGGATTATTTTCAGCAGCAGGGGAAGGGGAGGTCATGTCCTGTGTTTTTGTGACATTATGAAGGGGATGTACTGACAGCGAAAAAGAAGAAGAAGAAGAAGAAGAAGAAGAAGAAGAAGAAGAGGAGGAGGAGGAGGAGGAGGAGGAGGAGGAGGAGGAGGAGTTTGGATTTGATATCCCACTTTATCACTACCCAAAGGAGTCTCAAAGCGGCTCACATTCTCCTTTCCCTTCCTCCCCCACAACAAACACTCTGTGAGGTGAGTGGGGCTGAGAGACTTCAAATAAGTGTGACTAGTCCAAGGTCACCCAGCAGCTGCATGCGGAGGAGCGGGTACGTGAACCCGGTTCACCAGATTTCGAGTCTACCACTCTTAACCACTGCACCACACTGGCTCTTTTTAAGGCATCTTTAAGACTACGAAATCCAGAATGCAGTGCAACTCTGAGCGAAGCATGCAAGTACAGAAACTAGGACAACTGTTTGTGCATACAGAAGGTGGGAAAGAACATTAAATGATTGGATTACAATTTAGATAGTAAGAAAAACAGTCAGGAGTCAGATACCCTTGGAGATCTACCATAGATCATCCCAATATCAACCAGTAAATCCTGATCTAGCCACCCTTTGTGCATAGATCCCTGGTGCATAGACTAACTTCCCTTCCCTTCTGTATTTTCCTCCTTGTTCCTCCTTGTTCTGGTAGCCTTACCCCACTGTTATGTACTGAGCTGAATATGATCCAGAATGCAGCAGTCTGATTGGTCCTAGAACAATAGGATCCAGAATGCAGCAGTCTGATTGGTCCTAGAACAATAGGATCCAGAATGCAGCAGTCTGATTGGTCCTAGAACAATAGGATCCAGAATGCAGCAGTCTGATGGGTCCTAGAACAATAGGATCCAGAATGCAGCAGTCTGATTGGTCTGCAGGAGCCACCCAATCCAGCTCCAGGTGGACGTGAATCCACAACCTGATTGGCCTACAGGAGTATCCCGGAATTAGCCAATCACGTGGGGCCCATTGTGTAAATATTGTATTTATAGCAGATGTTTTGGGGAAACATCCATTCCTTGCTACTAGGAGCTGAATAAAGAGCATGAAATCCACACTGGACTCCGAGTATATTTCACCCACTTGAATTTGTCTCACCCCCTTTTAATTCTACCCAACCCGATGGGCATTGGCACATGTTTTGCGAGAGCAGATTCTACAGCTTAACAATGTGCTGCATTGAGAAACATCTCCTGTTGTCCGTCCTGAATCTTGCAACGTTCAGCTTCCTTGGAAGGCCCCACGGGGCTAGATGACCCTTTGGGTCCCTTCCAACTCTACGGTTCTATTATGAAATGCCTACGAAACAGACTTGGTCTTCCCCATTTCAGAAACACCTTTTTCCGTTTCCCAAAAGCGTGAATTTCAAATGGGTGGGTGGGAGATGGAGGCTGGTCCGCCCTGAGCCTCTGAGGAGTCCTTCCCCCCTTTTCCTTCCCCTCGTTCCCAAACTCGCTCACTTGGGTTCCTCCCCTGTTTTCCGTATGAGCTGATTTCACAACCGAAGGGAGCTTTCGCCTTCTACCTTTGCCCTGGCTCCCTTCCCATCTGGATTCCCTCCCGCCGGTCTTCACATGCCCCTTTGAACCACGGCAAATTATTCAACCCACCCCCTCAATTTGACTTTACAGTTTGGAGCCTTCTCAGCTGTTCTGGCTACGATTCTGTCTCACCACCCCCCACTCCCTTCTCCAAACTCGCTATCCTATAGCCAAGTCGTACGTCTTTAAATATTTTAACCTCCCCTTTCTCATTCCTCCATCTGTCTCTCTTCCACGCCCCCCCCCATACAGTTTATTTTCCCGAAACTTCCTCCTCTCCACTGGCATCTCCCCTGGTAATGAAGTCCCCAGTGCCAAATTTAGCGGGTGATCCTGCTCTCCAGTGGCCCTCCACCTCCCTGCTCCAAGCCTGTCATTCTCCTGTGGTCCAAAGACCTTTCCCATCTCTCCCAGGATGCACCATTCTCCCCACCCCCCAGCTCTGTGCTCTGTCCAACCTTCCTCCAAGGTCATCGACTGCCTTGCCGTGGCCTCGCAGCCGTGGCCTCTGCCAAAAATCACATTTGTTTCAGATTCTATCTCCCACCACCACCAGCGCACCCCCAGATGTACTGTACGAGTCGCATCCCCCCCCCATCAACAAATGTTGCACAGAAAGGACCAAACACTTCCTCCTCCTCCTCCAGTAACCAGGTTCAGGACACTGTCTAGGAACCTTGGTCCGCTTTTGCATTTGTGATTTCAATCATAGGATCGTAGAATTGGAGAGTGTTATGATATACCCCGAAGGGACCCAGGTGGCACTGTGGGTTAAACCACAGAGCCTAGGGCTTGCTGATCAGAAGGTCGGCGGTTCGAATCCCTGCGACAGGGTGAGCTCCCGTTGCTCGGTCCCAGCTCCTGCCCACCTAGCAGTTCGAAAGCATGTCAAAGTGCAAGTAGATAAATAGGTACCGCTCCGGCGGGAAGGTAAACGGCGTTTCCGTGCGCTGCTCTGGTTTGCCAGAAGCGGCTTTGTCATGCTGGCCACATGTCCTGGAAGCTGTACACCGGCTCTCGGCCAATAAAGTGAGATGAGCGCGCAACCCCAGAGTCGGACACGACTGGACCTAATGGTCAGGGGTCCCTTTACCTTTACCTTTATGATACACCCAGCCTGAGGCAGGTTGTGAGACTGCCCCAAAGCCAGAGCACACCAGTGTGCGAACATTCCCGGCTACAAAGAGTCCGGAGCCGCAGTTCTATACAATTGTTCCCAGATAAAGAACAACACACACAACAAGCCATTAATTAGGCTAAATCTATTTATTCCAAGTAATTGTGCAGAGAAAGTCTCTGCTGCCAACCCGTTTACACGGAGCTGCCATATAGCTCGTCCTACCAGCCTCAGGACAAGCAAGGAGAGTAAAAGTTTGAGATTGAGCCTTTGCTTACCATTCCTCCAGGGGACCAGAGCATTTGCTCTTTGTGTGTTGGCAGGAACAGTGTTGAATATTCCAACCTCTTCACTCCTGTGAATTGCGCCTGTGTGCCTGTATTATGGTTGTGAGTGCGAACTACAGCTATATTGGCTGCTTTACAGTGTGTCTGTGTGATAGGTAAAAGCAATACCATTCCAGCTTGCGGCTTGAGTCACTCGGCTTGGACAGAATTCACAACAGAGAGGACCCCCAAGGGTCATCCAATCCAGCCCTTTGCAATGCAGGAATCTCAACTTAAGCATCCCTGACAGATGGTCATCCAACCTCTGCTTCAAAACCTCCAAGGAAGGAGAGTCCACAACCTCCCGAGAGAGACCATACCACTGTCAGAAAGTTCTTCCTGATGGTTCGAGTCTTACTCTCCAGAGCAGGAGAAAGCAACCCCCAACCGGACAACCAAGTAAATAGAAAGACAGAAAAATACAACTCATTTTTCTAAAAGTTGAGAAGGGAAGGGTAGGCATTGGTGGGCACCAAAGGAGGAGGTATCTGAGGACCCAATGGTACCCATATTGGAAATGCCAGACGTAGCTGTACTTCTGGTTGGGGGGAAGGATTTGACTGGGCAATTATTATTATTATTATTATTATTATTATTATTATTATTATTATTATAAATTTTATTTATACCCCGCCCTTCCCAGCTGAAACCGGGCTCAGGCCAGCTAACATCAATAAAATTACAATAAAGTATAAATGAAAGAAAAAACCGTTAATTAAAATAAAGGTTAAAATACAATTTAAAATTTAAAATGCCGCTTCATTTATCGCCCATAATCAAAACCCTAAGGGGAGGAAACATCAGACTGAGTCCAACCCGAAGGCCAGGCGGAACAGCTCTGTCTTGCAGCCCTGCGGAAAGATGTCAAATCCTGCAGGGCCCTGGTCTCTTGCGACAGAGTGTTCCACCAAGTTGGGGCCAGTACTGAAAAGGCCCTGGCCCTAGTTGAGACCAGTCTAACAACCTTGTGGCTCAGGACCTCCAAAATGTTGTTATTTGTGGACCTTAAGGTCCTTTGCGGGGCATACCAGGAGAGGCGGTCCCGTAGGTACGAGGGTCCTAGGCCATATAGGGCTTTAAAGGTCAAAACCAGCAGCTTAAACCTGATCCTGTATTCCACTGGGAGCCAGTGTCTTCATGACCATCATCTTCAGGCTGGCGAAGGAGGTCCAGCACCTGTTGTCTGCAGTCTCATGCAGTGTGCCATTTCCTTCTCCAGCATCCCCTTTTCCTTTACTCGCCCCCTCGTGCCACTAATTTGTTCCTTTCAACTAAAAATGCACAGGGCTTTGCATGAGAATGTTTACAAAGGAGAATACCATTCTGGGCGCTTCCTAGAGCCATGTGTTTTTCATTTGGCAGTATCGCTGGTGCACACGCACACACACACACACACACAAATTAAAAATGCATCTTGTGGCATTTCCAAATAAAAACCACATGGAACAGACTCTGACATGCTTCGCGAAGCCCTGCCCTTGTGGTATTTCGAGGGGAGAGAGAATGAGGAGGGGAAAAAGTCAGAGCAAAAACATTTCTGGCATGCAAACTTGCTTCCCCGACTGGAATGCATTAGCAGCCACCTATAAAGGGAAAATCTCCGCTGCAAAGGGGCCTGTACCTGAAAGCGATCGATCAAAGGAAGGAGATCTGGCATAGGGCTGAAGGTCCCAAATCATACGAGAATGTGTGCATTTGAAGGCCCATATGTAAACCCCCAGAGAGCCAGCAATTTGCCTTGCATGGGAAGATAATATAAGGCTCGCGAACCTTTTTTAGGCCATGGGGGGCGCTATTGGATTTTGATGACCGCCACTCTCCCAGATCAGCCCTGCAACAGACAGAAAGCATGTGTTTGTGCGCACACAATTCACTTTTCCAAGGGAGCTGGAGGGAAAGCCGCATCCAGTGTGGCGGACCTGAAAAACTTGAAATGCACATAGAGTTGAAAGAGGAACTGGGGAAGAGCGGCACTCTTCCAACTTCCTCCCAGCCACTCTGGGCGGCTTCCAACAGAACATTAAAATACAATAATATATTAAACATTAAAAGCCTCCCTAAACAGGGGTGCCTTCAGATGTCTTCTAAAGTTCTGGTAGTTGTTGTTCTCTTTGACATCTGAAGGGAGGGCGTTCCACAGGGCGGGTGCCACTACCGAGAAGGCCCTCTGCCTGGTTCCCTGTAACTTGGCTTCCCGTAGTGAGGGAACTGCCAGAAGGCCCTCAGCACTGGACCTCAGTGTCCGGGCAGAACAATGGGGGTGGAGACGCTCCTTCAGGTATACAGGACCGAAGCCATTTAGGGCTTTAAAGGTCAGCACCAACACTTTGAATTGTGCTCGGAAACGTACTGGGAGCCAGTGTAGGTCTTTCAAGACCGGTGTTATGTGGTCTCGGCGGCCGCTTCCAGTCACCAGTCTAGCTGCCGCATTCTGGATTAGTTGTAGTTTCTGGGTCACCTTCAAAGGTAGCCTCACGTAGAGCACATTGCAGTAATCCAAGCGAGAGATAACTAGAGCATGCACCACTCTGGCGAGACAGTCCGCGGGCAGGTAGGGGCTCAGCCTGCGTACCAGATGGAGCTGGTAGACAGCCGCCCTGGATACAGAATTAACCTGCGCTTCCATGGACAGCTGTGAGTCCAGAATGACTCCCAGGCTGTGCACCTGGTCCTTCAGGGGCACAGTTATCCCATTCAGGACCAGGGAGCCTTCTACACCTGCCCGACTCCTGTCCCCCAAAAACAGTACTTCTGTCTTGTCAGGATTCAACCTCAATCTGTTAGCTGCCATCCATCCTCCAACCACCTCCAGACACTCACACGGGACCTTCACCACCTTCCCTGGTTCTGATTTGAAAGAGAGGTAGAGCTGGGTATCATCCGCATACTGATGAACACCCAGCCCAAACCCCCTGACGATCTCTCCCAGCGGCTGCATATAGATGTTGAAAAGCATGGGGGAGAGGACAGAACCCTGAGGCACCCCACAAGTGAGAGCCCAGGGGTCTGAACACTCATCCCCCACCACCACTTTCTGAACACGGCCCAGGAGGAAGGAGCGGAACCACTGTATAACAGTGCCAATGAGAGGGATGATGGGAGTTGTGATCCAACAACAAGGCTCCACATGACTTATATCTCTGTTCTATGTCAGGGGGAAAGCCCCTAACACCTTAGATATCCCAGTGAGATGGTGATTCAAGCAACGTTGTCAATAATAATTCTATACAAATGTATCAAGGTCAGAAACAGAACAGCTTTCAGTTCCTGTCTCTCACACAAGCCCTTTGTAGATTGCCGATGAGCGTGCGTGTGTGTGTGTGTGTGTGTGTGTACACATATATATGAATGATTGAATTTGGCAGAGAGAAAGACATTTCCAAGAGAAGCAAGGAGGGGAGAAAAAGCTTTGAACCTCGTACCCTGTGCCTCGGTGAGTTATTTGTAGGAACTTTGGGGTGAAATTTGTGGGCGGTGGTGTAAGGCAGATTTGGAAGGGGGTGGCTTACTAATTTCAGAGAGCAACTCTTACAATTTTCATCTTTCTGACTGAGGCTCTTCCACCTCCTGCGAGAGATGGAGGAAGAACAAAACATTGTTTGCGTTTTAACGAGTAACTCCTTAATTTGCCCTTCTTGAACCAATGCAAACCAGAACACGGGTATACAGTACTTCAAAATTCACACTCCTCCAAATTTCGTGACGTAGTTCCCCAACCAAATTAAAACCGCATATAAAGTGTGCGCGAAACTGCATATATCAGTGAAAACAACCTTCTAAATGTTGCAGAATCCAGGGGAGGTTGTGACAGTGTGATGTTTCCAAAACAGCCCTTTGGTTCTACAAAATGAAAAGAAAAGCCATAAATACTAAGAAATCAGTTTGTGCGATTTAGGGCCAGTTGGGAACCTCTTGGTGCCATAAGGCCGGGTTGTATTTCAGAAATAGATTTCAAAGTCTGAAGATTGTCTGAAAATTTCCAAATGAGAGCGCCTTGTTGGGAGGGTGGATTTTAGCTTCTACTGTGCACCAATGTTTGGGTTGTGTTACCAATTTGGTCTTCCTCTAGAACAGTGGTCCTCAACCCCCGGTCCGCAGCCCAGTACCGGTCCGTGGATCAAATGGTACTGGGCCGCCCAAGGAACATTAAATCATTTCCATTTTATTTACTGTGGTGTTAAAATGTTAAATCACTTTATATTCATTTTTTGGTGTAACTGTATTTTATTTTGAAGGCATGTTTAAATACAATTAAATTAAAATTATTACATCAAAACAATCTAAAATATAAACAATCAATGTCCCCCCCTCAGCGGGCCGCGGTAAAATTATCAAACGTTGACCGGTCCGTGGCGATAAAAAGGTTGGGGAGCACTGCTCTAGAAGATGCCCTCCCCCCCCAACAGATTTCCTGAAATTAATAAGCCCCATGGAAAATTTCCCAAAATAATTTCCAAATGAACTGGGGAGGGGGAGCTCAGATCCAATTCATCTACAGCAGGAATGGGGTGCTTGTGTCCCTCCAGATGTTGTTGAACTTCAGATCCGATCAACCCTCCTCTAGCATGGCCGATAGCCAAGGACGATGAGAGTTGTAGTCCAACAACATCTACAGGATTTGCATCCTTGGTCTACAATCAATATGGCTGACAGGAAGGGGAAGAGGCATTTTCCAACTGCTGTGCACCCTCTTCTAACCTAAGGAGTCAAAGCTGGTTCTTGGAATAGGCTTCATCAAACTTTTTCCAAAAAAGGTGGGGTGGAGTGGGGAGGTGGAGAGGCAAAGGAAACTGTGGAGTAATGGCTGCTCTATAAAAGTGCTGAGTGTGCAGCACCCACTGCTGGAAGGAAGGAAGAAGTGCAGCCAGAACTCTCTCTCTCTCAGCCAGTGTGGTGTAGTGGTTGAGAGCGGTAGACTCGTAATCTGGGGAACCGGGTTCGCATCTCCGCTCCTCCACATGCAACTGCTGGGTGACCTTGGGCTAGTCACGCTTCTCTGACACGCCTGTTAGGATTTCCTACACACAAGTAGGACCCTGGCAGAGACACATGCTTGACTGGCATGTTCCCTCCCTCCTGGTTGATCGTTCGGGAGCTTCAAAAGCTTTCTTCAGCCCGAACATCACAGTGACTAATGCCAAAAAGCATTAGCACACTTACGGATCCTCAGAGTTTGCACAGTTGCGTAACAGAACTCAGTAAGTCAGCATTTTGGCTAATCTACCTTTATTTACATATAAACACACACAGAGCACTTCAACATGGCTCCCTCTCTCTCTAGCATCAGACAGCAAAGAGAAAGAACAAAAGACAATAGTCCCGCTTCAGGAAACACAGTAAGACAAACATCCCGTCTTCATCACATCCCATTCCTGTGGAATCAAAACACATATGGGGGAATAATCCCAGTGACTGCAACCTAGCAGTAACTGCAGCTCACACGACGAAAGAAAGATGGAGAAGAAGAGGAGTGTGCTGCATGGCTTGCCCTTTTGTTACCTGGGCATGTAAGGTCGCGCTCACCTCTAGTCACATGCAGAGGAAGTTTGTCCCAGCCCAGGAGGAAACAGGAAGTTCTGACTGGCTGGCCAAAAATCCCCCCGCATGTCCACTCTAGGAATGCTGTACTTGACTGCTATCTATTCATCACATCCCACATCAACATCCTGCTTTCACAATGCCTACCCAGATGCCGCAGTGGGAAGCCCGGAAGCAGGACCTGAGAAAAACTCTCCTCATTTGTGATTCCCAGCACCTGGCTTCCAGGGACCTCCAACACTGAAGAAAGATAAAGATAAATAAACTTTATTTGCAAAGCCTACAAATAAAAACAACAATGGATAAAAGGAACGATCAAATGACTATGATTGTCGTTCAAATAGTGGCCCTTAATCTCATTGAACCCTCGATAAACCTAGCAACCTTTGTTGTTATCAGATCATCTTGATCTGACAAAAGAAAGAACAACGTGGCAGCAGAAGGGTGGCCTGGGATAGTAAGTAAGAGTGGTGTAATAAACTCAGACCTCATATCTCTATAGAGGGAGCAAGACAGGAGGACATGAGCCACTGTTTCCAGGTTGCCATCTCCACAGGGGCAGAGTCGTTTTTCGATTGGAATCTTCTGATATCTGCCCTCAAGTACGGCAGAGGGCAACACGTCCAATCTAGCTAGAGTGAAGGCACGTCTGAATTTTGGGATAGTTAATTTGTGCAAGTAAGGTGCCAAGGAGTCAAACTGAGAAGGGGGAAAGAAGGCATACCAAGGGCAGCGTTTCTTTATAATGGCTAAATTGTTCTGTTGCTCTAAGTCCTTTAGGCACTGTCCAATTAGCCTTTTTGCTTTAATAGGGCCCATCGTAAGAAGCTGCTGTGGATGGAGTCTGCAGGAGAGGAGTTTTTGGTGCGCCAGTTTAGACCACTGAAGAAAGAACATAGCAATGGTGGCTGGTCCATGGAAACTGATGCCATAAGAACAAATGGTTTGCTCTTAACGTGCCATGAGACCTTTCCCCCCACCCTTGTTTCTGCCGCTATAACTCAGCTCCTCCTCTGGAAAGTCTAACACAGGTTTGTGTGATTCTTTCCACCCAGGGTTGGGTCTCCCCATTTTGGCCTAGCCTCCCACAGTGCTACCAGCTCCAGGCCCAGACTGCCTTTCCCCCCTGGTTTTCACAACTGTCCCAGCCAATTTCAGCAAGAGGCGGGGAACCCCCAGTCCTTGCAACTTCAAAAGCCTGGAACTCCCAGGGCCTGGCAGGAGGCGCATAATGCTACTGTAAATATGGCTGCCACGTCTCTTTGAAGGTTCCCGTCCCACTTTCCCCTCGGCCGAATGTATCATAATACGATGCTAATCCACTGCATACGGCTTTGAAAAATGTGCCCAAGAGGGACCACTAGATCATTCTTAAAAATAAAATAAAATAGAACCCTTTCGTGGAAGCACAGTAGGAGAGTTGGAGGCAAACGAGTATGTTGAGTGAGCATGCTCCTTCTTCTTCTCCTTCTTCTTTTTTTCTGCATGCAAGCTCTTGCCAAACCTACAGCATGCTTATAATCTGAGAAAGTGATGGGAATTAAGGGCTGTATATGTTGGCATCCTGCATTCCGAGCTCTGCCTTGATTTACATTTGGTGGCTCTCCCCTCCCAGAAACTCCTCCATGAAACGGTGCCAGGAGAAGGGAGGCTGGCAGAGGGGAGCCGTGCAGGTGGTAGCTCCATTTGCACCTTGGTCTGCTTCTGCCAAGGCACCCCGGACCCTGCCCCCACGCCCCGTTCCTGCTCTTAGCCAACAGAACTAGCGATGCCTCTGCAACCCCAGTTCCTGCTCTTTTAAGATAGTTGGTGCTGCGAACCCCGCTTTCCTCAGTCAGCCACTCCGTTACCAATTTATGATTTTATTCAGGTGCCTAGGATATAACTTTATCCCCTCACACCTTATCCTCCGAAGTTCGACTTTGGAACGATCTCCCTTATAACTCTGGGGATCCCTGTAACGTGAGTGCTCCCGTCCAGCTGGCGTGGCCAGTTATATCTCCTGCTCCGGGCTATTATTATGAAAACCCCCTATGCCTACAGTCCAGGGCTTCCTTTACTCTGAATCCCTCACTGTATCAGCTGCCTAGCCACCGCTAGCAACTCTGTGGCATGTCCGAGGTTTCCACCCTCTAGCCCCTCCTTAGTGCAACTCCAAGACACAAACTATCCCCCTCAGGTCAGGTTTTGCCTCCTCACTGAGTTCACTCTGTTGAGAGCTTCTATATAACGTGCTGGACTAATCAGACGACGATACCTCTTTGCACAAATAAGAACAAGATTTTATTTTACAACAAGCATAATGGCTTCAGTATTTCGTAGATACTGAGCTTAGTTTCATTACAGCTTAGTTCTTCATCAGTTTCACAAACATTAACTAAACCTACCCCAAACCTCCCTCAGACTATTCTAACTCCTCCCTCTCCTGATCCTCTCTAACTCTCTCCACACACTCCACACTCAACCCCGAACCAACGGCTGCTCCCTCCTTTTAAACCTCAGAAGGTTCCGCCTCCTCAGAGCGAGCTGCCATTCAAACAGTTCTATAACTTAACCCATCAAATGCTGGGGATAAACTAAACATTCTTCCAGCCAGAAGGGCTGATCCATTACAGTTGGCCATCCATTTGTTGCTTTATTTGTTTAACATGGGGATGGGGAATATCAGGCCCAGGGCCAAATGTGGCCCTCCAGAAACCTAAGAACATAAGGAGAGTCTGCTGGATCAGACCTATGGCCCATCTCGTCCTTGTCTTCTTCCCCAACTCCTCGAAAGATTCCATCAACGGTGTCTCCGAAAAAGAATTACACATCACTTGGGAAGACATGCAAACTAATGCCAGAGTACTGGTTTTAGCTCTTGTTGTGATCTGTGTGGAAATGGCTCATGGTTCTATCTGATTCTGCAGAGTGCAGAGTGTTTGAGGACTGGGACATTAGCAGGGAAACCAAAATGCTTGTTTACAAAGCTATTGTACTACCAGCCTTACTGTATGCTTGTGAAACATGGACCACTTATAAACGCCATCTCCAACTCCTGGAAAGATTCCATCAATAGTGTATCCAAAAACATTTTACACATCACTTGGGAAGACAGGCGAACTAATACCAGTGTACTGGAAGAAGCAAAGACCACCAGTGTGGAAGCAATGATTCTTCAACATCAATTTCGTTGGACTGGTCATGTTGTGCTGATGCCTGATTATCATCTTCCAAAGCAACTACTCTATTCCGAACTTAAAAATGGAAAGCGTAATGCTGGTGGTCAACAAAAGAGGTTTAAAGACTCTCTCAAGGCAAATATTTAAAAATGTAGTATAAACACTGACAACTGGGAAACACTGGCCTGCAAGCGCTCCAGTTGGAGAACAGCTATTTCCAAAGGTGTCATGGGCTTTGAAGACGCTCAAACTCAGGACGAAAGGGAGAAACGTGCTAAGAGGAAGGCACGCTTGGCAAACCTTCACCATGATCAACTCCCACCCGGAAACCAATGTCCCCATTGTGGAAGGATGCGTGGATCCAGTATCGGCCTCCAGGGTCACTTACAGACTCACTATTAAAACTGTGTTTATGGAAGACAATCTTACTCGGCCTCAAGGGATCGCCAAAGAAGGAGAAGTCTTCTTCTCACATTGATCAACCAGAAGCCTGTGGGATACCTTCAGACAGGACCTGAACATAAGAGCCCTCTCTCCTCTTGTGATTCCCACCAACTGGTATTCAGAAGCATTGCTGCATCAACTATGGCAGCACAGCAGAGCCATTGTGGCTAATAGTAATAATAATAATAATAATAATAATAATAATAATAATAATAATAATAATAATGGCCATTGATAGCCCTCTCCTCCATGAGTTTGTCTAACCCTCTTTGAAAGCCATCCAAGATGGTGCCCATCGTTGCCTCGTCTGGGAGTGAGTTTCATAATTTAGCCGTGCACTGCATGAAGAAGTGGTTTCTCTTATCTTCCCTGAATCTTTCAGCATTCAAGCCAAAGAGGTTCCTTTCTTTCAGGGAGGAGACTTTAAGGCTCTCTTCCCCACCCCTTTTTTTAAGAATAATTTTTATTAGGTTTTCCAAACATATAATCACAATCTTGACACAAATTACATAAAACAAAACACATACAACAATAAACAATAAACACTGAAATCCTTATTTTCCCTTCTTTTTTCCTTATCATCTTAGTTTGACTTCCTCTTATCACTCCTGCTACGTTTCATTGTGCTTCATCTTTAGCAATTTCTTATCATCATTTAATATTATTTTTAATCAATGTTGTTTTACTGTTCTAACTTAAAACTTTATATTTCCTTACTCATATTACTATCTTATCTTAATCATACACCATAAATTTCCTTAATTAATCTTATTTCTATTCTGTAAACTACCACATCTTCCAGTTTTTTTTCTAATTTTGAATCTTACAATAATTTCTAATATATTCCTTAAACTTCTTCCATTCTTTTTCCACCGCCTCTTCCCTCTGGTCATGGAGTCTCGCTGTCAGCTCGGCAAGTTCCATGTACTCCATCATTTTCATCTGCCATTCTTCTATGGTTGGTAAGTCCTTAGTTTTCCAGTATTTTGCAATCAAAATCCTTGCAGCGACTTTAAGGCTCTTCTGCTTCATCCCAGCTCTCTGGTTCTAACTAACCCACTGGAGAAAGGAGGGGGGAAAGCCATCCACTTTGCTGCTAGCATTAATTTCACCTGACATTTTTGTTTTCGTGGCACCGAGGTGTGTGTTTGTGTGTGCATTTTTCCTCCGTTCAATGAGGAAATGAATGAGACAGATGCTGGAAAAGCACGCCAGGGAAAGCCCCGGGAACGGAATCCAGAGCGGCGCTCGTGTTTGAATGTTTATGGACATAAATCTTTTATTATTTTAGCCAGCCGTCATTAAATCAGTCAACAGGGTTATGTAACAAGGAAATGAATTAGCCCCTTTGCTGACCTTTCCAACACAACGTGCCGGAAAAATTCAACACAATTTGCTCTCCTCTCGGCTCTGCGTGCTCCTCCAATCACCTTCGGGGAGGGGAGGCTACGGCAAAGCAGAAGGCACAAATCACCAGGGGTGTTAAACGCAGGCCCGACGCAAGCCGATATGCGATGAACGAGATTTGCTCACTGATGCAGCAGGAAATGAAGTTCTCTCCAACTCACGGAGGAGAGGTGTGGTTTAGTGGTTTGAGTGTCGGAACCAGGATCTAGACCTAGGAGACCTAGGGTTCAAATTCCCAGTGGGCCATGATGTTTGTGGGCTGAACTTGAGCCAGACATTGCCTCTCAGCATAACCAACCTCCCAGGGTTAATAATAATATTAATAATAATAATTTTATTCTTTATACCCCGCCCATCTGGCTGGGTTTCCCCAGCCACTTTGGGCGGCTTACAACATATCTAAAGACATAATAAAAACATCAATCCTTAAAAACTTCCCTAAACAGGGCTGCCTTAGTTGTTTGTTTCCTTGACATCTGAAGGGAGGGTGTTCCACAGGGAGGGTGCCATTACCAAGAAGGGGTTAAAGGAGGTGGAGGAGAACCATGTACACCACATTGAGCTTCTTGAAGAAAAGGTGGGATATATTGTAAATGAAATGTATGTATGTATGTATGTATGTATGTATTGGCTATTAGCCCTAAAAGCTAAGTAGAACTTCCATGTTCAGAAGATGTCTACCCCTAAATAAGAAATGCTACAGACAAACAAGGCTCAGCTTGTGAACAGGGGCGTAGGAAGTGGGGGCGGGGAGGGCGGGTCGCCCCAGGTTCCATCATGGAGGGGGGTGACAAATCATCAAGGAACAATTACTGCCCTACTAGGGTGGTTCATAAAAAACTTTTTTTTGAAAATGCCTGCTCCAAAGGTCTTATCTTACTACACTAGGGATTATATAGCTATATATGAAATTCCATGCATATCAGTTAATATCTTGACCCTCCTCCACGAACATAGCTGTTTACTTGGCCGTTTTCCTATGTCATGAAGGCTGAAATTTCAATTCAGTGGAGCACTTACTGTTCCCAACCCTAACCCTGCGGAAAGCCATCTAATTAGACTTTAATTTGATTTTGACATGTTTTTAGGGGGTAATTTAATTATTGTTTGATTTTATACCCATGCTATGTATCTGATGTTAGCCGCAGGTTGATTTGGTCTGTGACCGTTCAATAAATTTGATTTGATTTGATTTGATGTTAGCCGCCCTGAGCCCGACTTTGGCCGGGAAGGGCGGGATATAAATAAAAGTTTATTTTTACTTATTATTATTCCTTTGTAAGAAAATATGAAATAATGTAAAACCATTTTTGCAGGCAAAAAATAAATAAATCAATGTGGGGGTGGGGTGACAAGAAATTTTCTGCACCGGGTACCACCTGACCTTCCTACGCCTCTGCTTGTGAACTTTTATCCTCCCAGCAGCTTTAAAGAGTGGATGGTGATGTGGGATGCAGATAAAGATGGAGGAGGAATTTGACTCAGTTTGCATTTAAAGGCAAAGCTACCTGGTTTGGACTTCTGGAAACAGGAAGCAAACCCAAACGCAGTTGTCCTTTGAAATTCGCACGTCTCTGAACTTTGGAAGGCTGTTCTCCTGTCAAGTTGCATGCACAAAAACATGGGGCAAATCATCATGAAAACAACATACCAAAAAAAAAATGCATTGGATTTGCAAATGTGTGTATATTGGACAAAATTGCATACAGAAAATGGTATATTGGGATAATTTTTCACAAAAATTCCGATGGGAATTTGAGGGGAGGGGGGAATCAGAAACTAGTGTGCGAATGAATTGAAGAATGAAAAAATGAGGAACTGGGAGAAACTGAAATTGGCAGATTCTTCCATCTCCAGACGGGCATCATCCCAACTTTTTCTCTCTAAATCTTTGCTAAATCTTGAATACAGAAATTTTCAGCGCAGCATCAGACTAGGCCAGGGGTAGGCAACCTAAGGCCCAGGGGCCGGATGTGGCCCAATCGCCTTCTAAATCCGGCCCGCGGACAGTCCGGGAAACAGCGTATTTTTTACATGAGTAGAATGTGTGCTTTTATTTAAAATGCATCTCTGGGTTATTTGTGGGGCATAGGAATTCGTTCATTTTTATTTTTCCCCAGAATATAGTCTGGCCCACCACATGGTGTGAGGAATGGTGGACCGGCCCACGGCTGAAAAAGGTTGCTGACCTGCTGGACTAGATGGACCTTTGCTCTCATCCAGAAGAACTCTGCTGATGTTCTTATTTTTTATATATATAAATCATTTTTATTAATTTTATACAGATACAATAATAAAATTCACATATTCTCTTCTCTTCTTATACCTTTTTGGCTGTTTTTATAGCCGTGACTTCCTTCAAACCTTCCTTGTGACTTTCTGATATTCATATCTTACATTTATATTTCTTATATCAATCCTTGTTCTATTATATTTCTCTCAAAGTTAATCACTATAAGCTCATACTAACAATGATATTTCCTCCTTGATCTACAAAGCTTCTTGTAGTCCTACCAACGTATTCAGTTGAATATTTTCCTTTAAATAGTCTGCAAATTTAGTCCGGTATTTGACGAACTTCTGGTCCCGCTGTTCTCGGATTCTCCCCGTCATTTTGTCCAACTCTGCGTATTCCATTAATTTCGTTCTCCATTCTTCCATTGTCGGTATTTGTTCTTGTTTCCATTTTTGTGCTATTAACATTCTTCTGCTGATGTTCTTATAGTTGGCTGGGGAACTGAACCAGGCTGTCCCTAATCAAAATGCAACACCCTGCTACATAGTAATAATAATAATAATAATAATAATAATAATAATAATAATAATAATTTATTATTTATACCCTGCCCATCTGGCTGGGTCTCCCCAGCCACTCTGGGCGGCTTTCAACAGAACATTAAAATACAATAATCTATTAAACATTAAAAGCCTCCCTAAACAGGGCTGCCTTCAGATGTCTTCTAAAAGTCTGGTAGTTGTTTTTTCTCTTTGACATCTGGTGGGAGGGCATTCCACAGGGCGGGTGCCACCACCGAGAAGGCCCTCTGCCTGGTTCCCTGTAACTTGGCTTCTCGTAGTGAGGGAACCTCCAGAAGGCCATCGGCGCTGGATCTCAGTGTCCGGGCAGAACGATGGGGGGTGGAGACGCTCCTTCAGGTATACTGGACCGAAGCCATTTAGCTCCTTGAGAAAAGATCAATGCAAGTCTGGTGTGTGAGAGAGATGCTCACTGTGTGAGATAGAAGAATCTGGACTGTAGCTCAGTGGTAGAGCATCTGCTTTGCATGCTGAAGGTCCCAGGTTCAATCCCTGGCATTTCCAGGCAGGGCTGGGAGTGTCTTCCTGCCCGAAATCCTGCAGATCCACTGCCAGTCACTGCAGAAACTGCTGAGTAAGATGCACACAATGATCTGACTCAGCATAAGGCAGCTTCCTGTGTTCCTGTTCCTAAGGGGGTGGTGTATTGTGTAGCTCCTGTGTCTGAAGCAGGAAGGAGTTTCCTATGTGCTAAACAATCAGGGCCAAACTGATTGTCCCATGGCTAAGTGTAAGATGTAGCCCAGCCCTGAATATGTGAGATTGCACTCATTCGTAAAAGAGGACATCTTAAAACTCCTGAAGCTCTATGTCACATCGAGATCAACGGCTCAGAAGTGTGAATAACCTGGGGCTGCGGCAAGCCATCGCCGGCTCAAATCCAAGTATTTTCGTTTAAACAGGTCATGTATTAGGCTCTTAAAATAGCTACATCATTTGAGCATTTGACTGTAACTGAGGGCATAAATCACTTAGCGTTTTACCACCTTTGACCTTCGCAGTCAACCACTTTAGGGGCCGAAACGGTCCAAGTTCGGTCTCAGTTGAAAGGCACCCTGGAAAATCTTGCAGGAAACAAATCCACTTTTCCTGATTTATGCACCGCTGAGGGGAGGGGAGGCAGGAAGAGGAGGGGGGTCGAGTTTACTCGCATTTGTAAAACAAAGATCATGGCTCCCCGTTTTAATTTTTAACCAGACGGGTCATTCGAAACCAGCTGGACTTTGCAACCCGGTCTTTGGAAGATGGCCACAGTGATACGTGGAAGGATGGGGAAAGATCAAACAATTTTAAAAGGTCGAAATTTAATTTAATAAAAAGCAATGCTTAAGACCATCCACACTGAAATCTTAACATGGCAGGAGAGTGTATAAGCAGAAGCATGAAAGACCCACCTTCGCCTCATTTTTCTTCATTTGCTCCAGCTGTTAAAGATGTCTTCTGTTTCATTATTCATTTGCTAAAGAGCATTTGTTTCATTAATCATTTGCGGAAATTGTATCATCTGCGCTTTGTGGCTGACATTCATTTTTGCTGCGTTCCTATTGACACACACAACAGCTCAAGAGTTCTTCGTAGAGTAGGTATTTTAGCGTGACACACCCTCCAAGTGCCCTGATTTTCCAGGGATATTCCTGGAATTACAAAAGCTGCCCCGGTTTCTAATTTGACCCCGGAATGTCCCTCTTTTTCCTTCCTCCTCCCCTCCACATCTTAGGGAACAATGAAAAGTGAGGGGGGTGTGCAAAAATGGAGTCCTGTTTACATTGAAAATAAAATACCTACACCAAATGAAGGAATGGGTGAAGCTGGCAAATGCCCTTCCTATAATTTTGGAGGAAAGGCTCACCAATCTACTTTAAATTTTTTAATTGCAATGTTTCAGCAGCCAGCCATTTCTTAGGAAACTCATTGAGCGTTTATTCCTTTGTTGTAAATGAAGCCTTACACTGTCTACCGAGAAGGAAGTCCCATTGTATTCAATGGAGCTTACTCCCAGGTAACTGGGTAAAGACTGTGCAGCCTTACATGGCAAACATAAGCATTTTTACTCAGAACTAATTCCCACTGAGTTCAATAGGATTTCCCCATTTTTCTGTGTATAAGACGGGTTTTTTTATTATTAAAAAATGTAAAAACAATTGGGGGTCGTGTTATACATGGATAGTGCAGAGCGGGGACGGGTGATTGGCATAGCTGTCAACTTTTGGATTTGAAAATAAGGGTTCAAAGTTATGCCACAAAGCTTATGGGGTTAACCTTGGGAGAGTTGTACTGTTTTCAGCCTAACCTACCTCGCAGGGTTCTTGCGAGGAAAACAGAACAGGGAGGTCATCACAGGCCACCTTCAGCTCCTGTTCCTCCCCCCCCCCTTTTCTTTTCTTTTTTGCAAGCATCTTGGCTAAGTGTTTGCAAAGTAGTTGCCAAAGGCTCCACAATACTTGAAACCACAGGTAGCGAGAATGCCCCTTGTGCACAAATTTCCCTTGGGGGCATCTGTGAGAACAGGATGCTGGACTAGAAGGGCCTGATCCAGCCATCTCTTCGGACGCTCTTATGGTTCGCTTCTGTTCCTCCGATTGCTTCTTTTCTGCCTTTTCAGAAATTCTTTGCCATATCAGTTTACAAGACGGCTAGTTTCTGCCCCCAATGAGTCCTCTCTCTCTTTTTTTGCAACCTCTGCTCCAAATGAAGTCTGGCAGGATTGCTGCCAGCACTTTGGATATGAGCTTCAATATATTACTTTCCCAGCTGCCGGCCTGCAAACATGATCATGTCAGGGCCCATCTGCTTTACATATTATTCCTGGGGCCAAGGACATGATTGGGTTGGGTACCGATAGCCGAGTCGTGCCTGTCAGCATTTCACATTTTCCCACAACTTCTGTTTTTATTTGGGGTCTGTGCGTATCTGCGTGCCTTTGCCAAGGAGGGTGGGGGACAATTTAAAAAAAAAATCTTCCTTGAAAACCTTGGAAAATCCTGGAATGTTTTCTTGATCGTTATTATTTTGTCCTTGATTGTTTCCAACTGTAACCCTGTAAGCATCTGCATTAATTGGAGAGGAATCTGGTGGAGAATTTTCCACTCTGCTTTCATCCATCCATTGCATCGCATTTATTGCAGCTTTTTCTCCAGCGTATTTCAAGGCACCAGATCGCCTAGAGAGCTTCATGGCCAAGTAGGCGTTTGAACCCTGGTCTCCCAGGTCATAAGGAAATCCGTTCTGGATCAGGCGAAAAGGGGGCCATCTAGTCCAGCATCCTGTTCCCACAGTGACCAACCATAGAATTATAGAATTGTAGAGTTGGGAGGGACCTCCAAGGGTCCTCTAGTCCATCCCGCTGCAATGCAGGAATCTCAGCTAAAGCAGCCATGGCACATGCCCCCCCCCAACCTCTGCTCCAAGGAACCAGATGGCTATTGGAAGCTCACAAGTGGGACATGAGCAGAACAGCCCTCTCCCCATGTGTGATTCCCTGCCTCTAGCAGTTGAGGCAGAACATAGCCATAATGCCTATAATAATAATAATAATTCTTTTATTTGTACCCCGCCCATCTGGCCACGTCTCCCCAGCCACTCTGGGCGGCCTCCAACAGATATAAAAATACATTAAAATATCACAGGTTAAAAACTTCCCTAAACAGGGCTGCCTTGAGGTATCTTCTGAATGTCATGTAGTTGTTGATCCCTTTGACCTCTGCTGGGAGGGCGTTCCACAGGGCGGGTGCCACTACCGAGAAGGCCCTCTGCCTGGTTTCCTGTAGCTTTGCTTCTCGCAGTGAGGGAACCGCCAGAAGGCCCTCGGCGCTGGATCTCAGTGTCTGGGCTGAACTATGGGGGTGGAGACGCTCCTTCAGGTATACAGGACCGAGGCCGTTTAGGGCTTTCAAGGTCAGCACCAACACTTTGAATTGTGCTCGGAAACGTACTGGGAGCCAATGTAGATCTCTCAGGACCGGTGTTATGTGGTCCCAGCGGCCACTCCCAGTTACTAATGCCTAGTAACTATCTATAGCCTTAAACTTGTCCAAATAAGGGAATCAGTGTGGTGCAGAAATTAAAGTGTTGGAGCAGCAGCTGGGAGACCAGGGTTCGAATCCCCACTTGGCCATGCAGCTCACTGAGTGACCTTGAACCAGCCACTGCCTCTCAGCCTAACCCAGTCATAGGCAAACTCAGCCCTCTGGATGTTTTGAGACTACAATTCCCATCATCCCTGACCACTGGACCTGTTAGCTAGGGATGATGGGAGTTGTAGTCCCAAAACAGCTGGAGGGCCGAGTTTGCCTATGCCTGGCCTAACCTATCACACAGGGTTGTTCTGATGATAGAATGAAGGTGGGGAGAACCAGGTACACCACCTTGAACCATAGCTGTCAACTTTCGGATTTGAAAATAAGAAATATTTTCCAAACTTTCGGATTTGAAAATAAGGGATGCCGCAAGGGCGGTGCAATGGCACCAAGTAGCCTCGCCACCCTGCGCTCCATTGGCTGCGCGCGAACGGGAGAGCGAAAGAGCGAGCGCGTAGACGGCAGGCAGGCTGTCTGTCTGGTTGGGCGTGAGGGTCTGGCTGCACAAGGCATGCAAGCTCCGCCCCCAGTCGTCTCAGACTCCTTATTGGCAGCCGAGCAACGCAGCTGAGGAGCCTCCCTGGCCGGCAGGGAGGGAGAGGAGCTGCTTCCTTTGAAATCCAGGAAATTTAAGGGATATCAACAATCCGGGATAGCAGCGGGAAACGGCACTGGAATAAGGGAGTTTCCCGCCAAAAAAAGGGAGGGTTGACAGCTATGCCTTGAACTCCTTGGAGCAAATGAGGGATCTAAAGAGGAGGATTTGGGAGGAGGAGATAAATGTCTTGGGCTTTCTACTGACACCTTGAAGATGTGAATTGTATAAGCAGTTCTGAAGCATTTCAGACTTATGGTGACAGATAGCACATTACAGAGCTCCTCTCTATATATTTTTAAATAGCCACTAGTGCATCAGAGAGACGGCTATGCTCGAATCCTGAAGTGCTAGGTTTCTATAGGTGGGGATAATATATATTCAATTCCACAACCCCTCGACGGCTGCCTAAATTGGTAGACTCCTAGAGAGCCACCACAGGCCTCAGCCGAGTTTCGGGGGAATCTAAGCTTGAAACGTTGCCAGCCGATTCAATTTGGGGAGGATTTGCCCGAGCGTATTATGTTCCCAAATTGGTTTCAGCTCTCCTATAAATCAAAATAAATAAGCAAATAAAATAACTGCCAGCTCTGCAGATGAGTAAGTGGAATGGGGGGAAGAAAAGAGGATGGAGGAAGCTTCTTGCGGCGACGCAGCCCACAAGCGGCTAAGCCGGGAACAAAGATTCCCGGCAACACCTCCAGAGCATTCTGCAAGCAACCACACCGCCTCGCCCGCTTTGCCATTAGTCAGTTGCCTTATAATGAGTCAGACCATCCCTCCATCTACTGAATTCAGTAATGTCTGTACCAGGCTTGGCCAACTTGGCACCTATGGGTTCAGTGGAGATCTTGCCATGGCCTCCTGCAAAACCTCTGAATTCCTCCCTGCACACAAACACATACTCACTACCCTCTTGGTCATGAGGTGGTGAGAGCGTCTCCCTTTATCCTCCCTTGAAAAGCACATGGAGCTGAAAGGGGAAGTTAGAAAAGTGACGCTCTCCCCACTTCCTCTTTCAACTCTATGTGCTTCTCGGGGCTCAGGTTAAGCTAGATCTGAAGTATACCTGTATTCCTTCGACAAATGATGTCTGTTCATGCACACTTTCTGTGTCTCGTGGAAGGGGGTGGCTGATCCAGGAGAGAGAGAAATGATGGGGGGTGGCCACAACCATAGCTGTCAACCCTCCCTTTTTTTGCAGGAAACTCCCTTATTCCAAAGCCGTTTCCCGCTGCTATCCCGGATTGTTGATATCCCTTAAATTTCCCGGATTTCAAAGGAAGCAGCTCCTCTCCCTCCCTGCCGGCCAGGGAGGCTCCTCAGCTATGTTGCTCGGCTGCCAATAAGGAGTCTGAGACCGACTGGGGGCGGAGCTTGCATGCCTTGTGCAGCCAGACCCTCACGCCCAACCAGACAGACAGCCTGCCTGCCGTCTACGCGCTCGCTCTTTCGCTCTCCCGTTCGCAGCGCAGCCTCTGGAGTGCAGGATGGCGAGGCTACTTGGTGCCATTGCACCGCCCTCGTGGCATCCCTTATTTTCAAATCCGAAAGTTGGGGAAAATCCCTTATTTTCAAATCCGAAAGTTGACAGCTATGGCCACAACACTCATTCAAAAATCCAAATGTGCCCATTGGCCTGAAAAGGTTTGGGGGCTCTGGTCTACACTGACTCCCCTAGGGTTTCAAACAAGGAGTCTTTCCCTAGCCTACCTGGAGATCCCAGGAATTGAACCCAGGACATTCTACATGCAAGGCAGATGCTCTACCACTGAGCTATGGTCTTGAAATATACTCAGAGTCCAGTGTGGATTTCATGCTCTTTATTCAGCTCATAGTAGCGAGGAATCAATCTTTCCCCAAAACGTCTGCTATATATATACATTCTTTACACAATGGGCCCCACGTGACTGGCTAATTCCGGGGTACTCCTGTAGGCCAATCAGGTTGCGGATTCACTTCCTCCAGGAGCCTGATTGGCTGCTCCTGCAGGCCAATCAGGTTGCGGATTCACTTCCTCCTGGAGCTGGATTGGGTGGCTCCTGCGGACCAATCAGACTGCTGCATTCTGGATCCTATTGTTCTGGGATTCAGCTCAGTACATAACAGGTCTTCTCCCATCATTGGAAGCTTTTGGAAGAGAAAATAGCCCCCCCCTCTCTCCCCCCAATATTCTTTCTCTCTCCCATGCAACATCTGGCCACAATTAGTTTGGTATCTCACATATTTCGAGTGGATGTCAGCAATAATTTTTGTTTTTCACTTCATCTCCCCACCCCCTTTGCCTCTGAAAGACCTGGGATGTACTTCGGCAAACTGCAAAATCACCATTCATTATGCAATGGACCTTGTTTTTTTTTTTGAGTACTTCACTTCTTCCTGGGCAGAGAAATCCTGTACCTGCAGCTCACCGGTGTCTGAGACATGTAGCTGCTACCTGTGATGCTCAGTGACTCTTTGAGCTCCTGGGGCATAAGGCGGGGAGACCCACAGGATATCAAATCCAAACTCTTCTTCTTCTTCTTCTTCTTCTTCTTCTTCTTCTTCTTCTTCTTCAAGCCTTGAAATCTCAGGGTGAGGGATGCTCATAGCCTGGCAATCATATTCTGGTAGGGGAATGAGGAAGGTCACACAAGGCGAGAGTACAGGAGCCCAGGCCAAAATGCTTGATGCCCCCACAGCATCCTTGGAAGTACCTCCACAGCCCGCAATCGGGGCTCATATTTTTATCTGACGAATGGCCCCACCAAAGGAGTGTACTGCTGACGTATCGGAGGACTTCTGCTGAAATCTGTGTCGTTTCAATGGCATATCCGCTGGCCCCCTCCTGCGGTGTAGCGCAAGATCTGTGGCTACTGATGAGTCCCAGAGCCCCTCTCGGCCGTGCAGTTCTTCAGGAGAGGATTGTGTCCGAAATGTAATTAGCCTGCGGACGTTCCGATGGCTCCCGCACCAAAGCGCCATTTCCCTCCCCACCCTGTCATTCCCGGCATTTATCATCACCTCATTCTTCCAGCTTTAAGCGCTGCCCGGGGACGTTGCGTAACTTCTGTGCAAAGCTCAGATGCAGAAATCCGGCCTGTTAACGTACGTAGGCTGTTCGGAGAGAAGGCCAACGGACCCACCACTGGAACACAGACAATCAAATTTATTACGGTTGTGTTGGGACCGTGAAGGGAACTCTAATTTTTCATTTTTATGGCCTCTTATGAACACCTTGGAAGCCGGTCGTGAGCTGTGCGGAGAAATGAAGAGAAAATAACAGGAGCGACGTGATGTAAGCAAGATTCCCTTTATGCTGCTTTTTCTACGGAAGAACAGGATGTGAAGCTGGGTGCAGAGTTCTGTTCCCCAAGGATCTTTGCTTTCAGGAATAAGAAAAAAGCTTCTAGACCTCATTGACGTCAGGATACGCTTCGACGTGTGCGGGCCACTCCAGCTGAAATTGTGGGAGCCAAAGGAGTGCACAAGCAAGCTTTCTAGTATTTAGAGGTCGGGGCCCTTTAGAGAACCCTCTTCCTATTTTTTAGCAAAAGCAGGATAGCACTGCACACCTGCAAAGGTTGACTCAGAAGGAAAGTTCCACTGAGATTGGTGGGGCTTTTTTCCTGGCAAGTGGGCACAGGATTCCAACCTCATTTGTATTACTACTGTCAGGATGTCCTACACACAAGTAGGACCTTGGCAGAGACACATGCCCGACTGGCATGTTCCCTCCCTCCTGGGCGATCGTTCGGGAGCTTCAAAAGCATTCCTCACCCCGAACATCACAGCAACTGATGCCAGATGACACCAGCACACTTAGGGATCCGCAGAGGTTTGCGCAGTTGTGTAACAGAACTCAGCAACTCAGCATTTTGGCTAATTTACTTTATTTACATATAAACACCCACGGAGCACTTCAACATGGCTCCCTCTATCTCTATCATCAGGCAGCAAAGAGAAAGAACAAAGGACAATAGTCCCACTTCAGGAAACACAGTAAGACAAACATCCTGTCTTCGTCACATCCCATTCCTGTGGAATCAAAACACATACCCAGTCATGTGATAGACAACAAACCCATGACTGCACACGGGGAATGAATCTCCAACAACTACAACTAATCCAGAATGTGGCAGCTAGACTGGTGACTGGGAGCGGCCGCCGAGACCACATAACACCGGTCCTGAAAGACCTACATTGGCTCCCAGTACATTTCTGAGCACAATTCAAAGTGTTGGTGCTGACCTTTAAAGCCCTAAACGGCCTCAAAGGTCCTGTATACCTGAAGGAGCGTCTCCACCACCATCGTTCAACCCGGACACTGAGGTGCAGCTCCGAGGGCCTTCTGGCGGTTCCCTCCCAGTGAGAAGCAAAGCTACAGGGAACCAGGCAGAGGGCCTTCTCGGTAGTGGCACCCACCCTGTGGAACACCCTCCCAGCAGATGTCAAAGAGATAAACAACTACCTGACATTTAGAAGACATCTGAAGGCAGCCCTGTTTAGGGAAGTTTTTAATGTGTGACATTTTAATGTATTTTTAATCTTTGTTGGAGGCCGCCCAGAGTGGCTGGGGAAACCCAGCCAGATGGGCGGGGTACAAATAATAAATTATTATTATTATTATTATTATTATTATTATTATTATTATTATTATTATTATATGAAAATTTGGTTTTTTGTGATGCCCAAAAGCATCTCCCCCAATTCCAAATATTGCGGTCAGCAGGTGTCTGCGCTGTCCATGCAGCCAGAGGGAGGGTTTTCTTCTTCTGCTTAATGAATCCTTCACATATTCAGGGCCCAAGCAGAGGGATTCAGAGCAGGCTCCCGGCTTGAGCCCTGCCTTACATTCTAAGCCCCGGATCAGAACAAAATCCCCACATTTAATCACAAGTTAATAAACAGAATATTAAAGTCAGGGCTTGTTTTGGAAACAATGTGCAAAAGCCAATGGGGGTCTCTTGGTGCTACGGAACTTTCCCCCACACCCAAATGTCTGCAGGAGCCCCCCAGGAAAGAAATTGTGTGAGTTGTGCGACTCAAATTGGGCATAATAGACCCAGAAATTGGACTAAAATTGCTTCTACGGCCCCTCTGTCCTGTAACTGGAAGCTTTTAATGTTTGATGTTCCATTGTATTATTTTATGTTATGTTAGAAGCTGCCCAGAGTGGCTGGGGCAACCCAGTCAGATGGGTAGGGCACAAGAAATAAATTGTTGTTGTTGTTGTTGTTGTTGTTGTTGTTGTTGTTGTTTTTACAGAAGCCAAATAACCAGATTGAACCAATTAACTCAATCAACATAGTTCCAAGCAGGAAAGTTCCCAAATGAAGGAAGGGAAATCACCATGGATGCAATTTTTTTAAAAAAAGGATATCTAGAGAATCAATATCCAGCATTGTGAAGAACTGGCTATATTTGACTGTGGGTGAAGACAATATATTGGTGATGGTGCCCAGCTCTACAAGTTATATATCCAGGTTTCCATCTTGCTCTTGGTACCCCAGAGCCATAGTCCTGACTGAGAGGCCAGAGAGCAACCAGAGACCTCTAGTGCAGCGTTTTTCAACCGGTGTGCCGCGGCACAGTAGTGTGCCGCAAGACACCGGCTGCTGTGCCGCCCTGGGCCGCTTCCGCTTCCGGGTCGGTCCGGGCTGGCGTCGCCTTGGCTCCGCTTCCCGCTCGCCGACCGCCGCCTTCGCCGGGGCTGCCGGGCGCTTCGCCCGCTGCCTCTGCCGCCCCGGTCGCGGTCGGGGACGGGCGGGAGGTGCCGGTGCCACCGGGCTCGCTCAGGGCCGGGTGGAGGTGCTGCCGGGGGGCTGGGCACGGGAGGCGGAGGGGGGGCGGGCGCCTGGCCCGCCGATCTCCCGCTCCGTTTTCGCCCGCCTGGGTCCTTCCCCTCCCTCCCGCCAGGGCGCGCGGACACCCCGCCCCCCGGGTCGGGGTGCATGTGGTGGTGGTGTGCCGCGAGATTTTTTTCATGGGGCAGGTGTGCCGTTGCCCCGAGGAGGTTGAGAAACACTGCTCTAGTGGGCAGCCAATATACTGCAGCCTCCCTAGGCATGCTGGGAAACAGCCAAGAGATGAAGCAATGGGCCTTTAGCAGCCGCCATTTGTAATCTTCTTAACCCCACTGAGGTGCGGAAGTGTTCAGGGCTGGTTTGCAGGCTCATATCTTAGATGGAAAATCACTGTGAAGTGGCTTTTCCCTGTAATATTCATTTTTAAAAAGGGGGTGGTGAATGGGTTCAAGGCAGAAGCTGCTTCCAGACCAAATATTCCACAATAATGACAGCTTTTCCCAAAGGAATTGCTGCTGCTATATATGAAAACAGTTGGTGAAACGCTGAGACTGAGTATATGGGTCACAAAGTTGTAGACTGAAGCTGAAAGTTGGAAGTTGACTGTGGAACAAGAGGTAGTGATGGCTACCAGCATGGATGGCATGGAAAGAGGATGAGGCAAATTCATGGTGGATCAGGCTGTCAGTGGTTCCTTGCCACGATGACTGTGTTCTACTTCTGCTGAAGGGAGGCAGCATGTCTCAGAGTATCTGTGGCAGGGGATTGCAGCTGGAGAGAAGAAGAAGAAGAAGAAGAAGAAGAAGAAGAAGAAGAAGAAGAAGAAGAAGAAGAACAGGAGGAGGAGGAGGAGGAGGAGGAGGAGTTTGGATTTGATATCCCGCTTTATCAAGGGACCCAGGTGGCGCTGTGGGTTAAACCACAGAGCCTAGGGCTTGGGCTTGCCGAATCCCTAGGTGGTTCGAATCCCTGCGACGGGGTGAGCTCCCGTTGCTCGGTCCCAGCTCCTGCCCACCTAGCAGTTCGAAAGCACATCAAAGTGCAAGTAAATAAATAGGAACCACTCTGGTGGGAAGGTAAACGGCGTTTCCATGTGCTGCTCTGGTTCGCCAGAAGCAGCTTAGTCATGCTGGCCACATGACCTGGAAGCTGTATGCCGGCTCTTGGCCAATAAAGCGAGATGAGCGCCGCAACCCTAGAGTCGGTCACGACTGGACCTAATGGTCAGGGGTCCCTTTACCTTTACCTTTATCATTACCCGAAGGAGTCTCAAAGCGGCTAACATTCTCCTTTCCCTTCCTCCCCCACAACAAACACTCTGTGAGGTGAGTGGGGCTGAGAGAATTCAGAGAAGTGTGGCTAGCCCAAGGTCACCCAGCAGCTGCATGTGGAGGAGCAGGGAAGCGAACCCGGTTCCCCAGATTACAAGTCTACCGCTCTTAACCACTACACCACACTGGCTCTCAGAGAGTGCCATTGTACTGAGGTCTTGCTTGCAGGCTTCCCGTTGGGGCATTTGGTTGCCCACTGTGAGAGCAGGATGGTGAGCTAGATGGGTCCTGCTCTAATCCATTCTTACGTTCCTAGAAGTTGACAGTGAAATCTTCCCTTGTACATGCCATGGTGGAAATCAAGCCCTCGATATCATGATCACTAGTACAGGGTTCCCAAAGTGTGGTCCCTTGACCACCAGTGGTCCATAAGCTTCATTCGGGTGGTCTGCTGTGGTGACTTTTGCATCTAGGACAGCATATTTCCATTAAGCAACAGGCAGAAAAATCCTTAGGTGGTCTGCCAGGACCTTCAGAAAGGGTGCCTTTGGAGGTGGAAGTCAAACTGTTGGCAGGTTGCACAGTGCCTGCTGTGGTTGTAGAGACCAATGCGGGAGAGACATGTTTTGTTGCAGCTGGGGCAGATGAAGGCGTCCAGTTGTTCTGCTGCAGATGCACCATGGCATTTCTTCTCTCTGCGCTCCTTCCAGTGGTCATTCCTCCTTTGGTCACTGCTCTGGATGCATGACCTGTCTGCCTGTCTCCAGGCGTTGCGGTCATCTGTAAGGGATTCCCACAGGGTGAGGTTGATGTTGCCAGCCTTTGTGTCAAGTTTGCAGACATCTTTGTAACACAGAGTTGGTCCGCCAATGAATCTGGTGCCTGAAGCCAGATCCCTGTGGAGCACATCCTTGGGGATCCTGCCATCTTCCATTCTTTGGACATGACCAAACAAATGTAGATGATGTAAAGGCAGGAGTGCACAGAATACACACACACACACACACACACACACACACACACACACAAAACCACCATGAGTACTAGTAACTTTTTTTAAAAAAAGTAACACCTTGAATGGGCGGGACGTGGGTGGCACTGTGGGTTAAACCACAGAGCCTAGGGCTTGCCGATCAGAAGGTCGGCGGTTCGAATCCCCACGATGGGGTGAGCTCCCATTGCTCGGTCCCAGCTCCTGCCCATCTAAGCAGTTCGAAAGCACATCAAAGTGCAAGTAGATAAATAGGTACCGCTCCGGCGGGAAGGTAAACGGCGTTTCCGTGCGCTGCTCTGGTTCGCCAAAAGCGGCTTTGTCATGCTGGCCACATGACCCAGAAGATATACGCCGGCTCCCTAGGCCAGTAATGCGAGATGAGCGCCGCAACCCGAGTCGGACACGACTGGACCTAATGGTCAGGGGTCCCTTTACCTTTACCTAACACCTTGAATCCCTTAGACCAGTGATGGCCAAACTTGGCCCTCCAGCTGTTTTGGGACTACAACTCCCATCATCCCTAGCTATCAGGACCAGTGGTCAGGGATGATGGGAATTGTAGTCCCAAAACAGTTGGAGGGCCAAGTTTGGCTATCACTGCCATAGACTCTAATAATGTATAGCGTACTGTCTGCCTTTTTGTAGCCCCCTTTTTTCTCTCCACTGCCACGCTGCTTGCTCTGGTTGTTTTACCCTGGCCAAAATTGTTAATACAATTATGAATGAACTAAACTAGCAGGCAAGCGGAGTGGTAGGGGGTAATTCTCGGGGCAGGGAGGCGGCAGGCTGGGGCAGTGCTTTATTTCCTGAAACCTTTAATAACAAGTTCCTGGCAAGGAGCTTGATCAAAAACACCCAAAGCCCAAATCCTCTCTGGGAAAAGAAAAGAAAAATGTGAGGCTCTCCATATTCCTTGAGCTCGGTTTATTAGTTCGTATCTTTACCCAGCGGGGGTCTGGCCTTTCATCTCAGCTACCCTACTTCCTCATTAGAGAGGGATCAGTCGTATCACATCAGCAAAAGGATCTGACTTTCGGCGGCTACCAAAGGAAGAACTTATGGATAGGTCCAGGAGGTGGAAGACCAAAGTTGCGCTCTGCAATTAATTCGATCTGGATAGAAGTTGGCTGTTTCCATGGGGGGAGGAGGAGGGGGCAGCCGTTCTGCATCGACATTCTTCCTCGTGTTGCCTGGGTCTCGCTTTAGCATTCGCAAGTCTGAATTGTTTTCAGAGCTTGGCATGGGCTGCAATGAGTCTGCAGAATTTTCCATAGCCTGTCCTCAGCCCAGTTGATCGGGCTGAGGATCAGAAAACAGGTTCCTGGGATGCATAGCTGTCAACTTTCGGATTTGAAAATAAGGGATTTTTCCAAGCTTTTGGATTTGGAAATAAGGGATGCAATGGCACCAAGTAGCCTCGCCACCCTGCGCTCCAGAGGCTGCGTGTGAACGGGTGAGCGAAAGAGCGAGCGCGTAGACGGCAGGCAGGCTGTCTGTCTGGTTGGGCGTGAGGGTCTGGCTGCACAAGGCATGCAAGCTCCGCCCCCAGTCGGTCTCAGACTCCTTATTGGCAGCCGAGCAACGCAGCTGAGGAGCCTCCCTGGCTGGCAGGGAGGGAGAGGAGCTGTTTCCTTTGAAATCCGGGAAATTGAAGGGATATCAACAATCCGGGATAGCAGTGTTTCCCGCAAAAAAAGGGAGGGTTGACAGCTATGCTGGGATGACATTTGAGGGCGTGGCTGTCCATTTGGATGAGGTCTGCATCCTGCTCCCAGGATATCCATTTACCTCCAGTATGTGAGCGCAAACAGGGAAGGTAGAATGGAGAATCATAAAATTGCAGAGTTGGAAGGTACCCCCAAGGGTCATCTAGTCCAACCCCTTGCAATGCAGGAATACTATAATAATAATAATAATAATAATAATAATAATAATAATAATAATTTATTTATTATTTATACCCCGCCCACCTGGGGTATCCTTGACAGATGGCCATCCCACCTCCAATGAAGGAGACCTCCCATGCCTGAGCTCTACTCAGGAAGAGGAAGATAGATCCGAACGATGCTTTGGATGAAGGTCTGGCTTGTGTTCCTGGGAGCAACTAGAAAGCTTCTTGCTTGCATGTTTATTGCATTCCAAGGTGGTGGAATGTGGTTCTACACCTCCTCATTCAATCCCCACAACACCCCTGAAAGGTAGGTTATGTGAGAATGTTCAGGGTGGCAGGAGAGGATATCTTGTTTATTAATATCCTTCCTAACTTGCCCTAGCAAGTTCATTTACTTAGCAAAGTTGCATTCCCCTTTCTTACATGCACAGCAGATAGCTGGTTGCAGGCTCGTGTGAGCCTCTCACTATTATACATTTCAGTCTGTCTTCGGATTGAATAGTACATTCCTGGTAAGTTCCCTTGAATCCCTCTTAAAAGAATAAAGGTGCCACAGTCTTATTCAAAGTCAATAAAATAAGTTTACTCACATCAGTTCACAGTTGGATCCCTGAAGGCAGACTTAGTTACAAGTATGTATATGTGGATCTACCCCATATGGGGGAATAATCCCAGTGCTTCTGCTAGCTGAGAGCTAGCAGAGCAGTCCTAGCTAAAAGCTGGTCAAATGAAGAAGGAAGTCAAAAAGAAAGGGATGGTTCTGCGTGACTCATCCTTTTGTTACCTGGATAGGTTAGGTCGCGCCCACCTGCTATCGTATGCAAAAGGAAGGGTGTTCCAGCCAGGAGGAACAGGAAGTTTCAACTGGCTGGACCAAATATTCCCTCACATGTCTTCTCTAGCATTTCAAGGAACGTTGGACTTGACTGCCTCTATCCTACAGGTTAGGCTGAGAGGCACTGAGTAACTCAAGATTGCCCAGCGAGGTGGTCTTGTGAGATAGCAAAAGACTTCTGGGAGATGATTTATAATGAAATGGAAAAAATGTTGAAGGTAACTTTTACAAAAACAAAAAAAACAACCAGAAGCCTTTCTTTTAGGGATAATAGGACAGGAGATACCTAAAGATTGGGGGGGGGGGTTGTTTATGTATGCAACCACGGCTGCCAAAATGCTTTTTGTACAGGGATGGAAAGAAAACTGGGCCCCAACCAAGGAGGAGTGACAGGTAAAACGAATGGATTATGCAGAAATGGCAAAATGTACAGGAAGAATAAGGAATCAAGAAGACAGAACTTTTAATAAAGAATGGGGAAAATATGTGGACTGTATGAAAAATTATTGTAAACATTTAACCACATTAGCAGGATTGACTTAAAATCAAGAAGTTAAAAGGACAACTTATAGAAAAATTAGAGAGTAACTAATGGAAAGAAATTGTGGGGGAGATGCAGTTTTGAAAATGAATGCAGGAGAAACCACAAATGGGTGGAGGGAAGTCAATATAACTTTGTTTTATTCCATGTTTGTTTTATTCATCCTAATGGATGATTCATATAAAACTGAAAATTGGAAAATAATTTTTTAAAAAAAATAAAATTGCCCAGTGAGCTTCATGGGCAAGTGGGGATTCGAACCCTGGTCTTCCAGGTCCCAGTCTGACACTCTAATCACCAAAGTGAATGCTTAGCTGGTTGCTAGGTGGTACCTAGCAGTTGCTGATACAAGACCTCACCCTGCTCATCTCTCTGTCACTCCTTAGCTGGACAGCTCCCCTGCTGCCTTGAAAGCCCTGGCTCCTGACCAACTGGACAGCTCCTCAGCTTCGTTGGCAAGATCAGGATCTGAGCCACACAGCTGTGGTTACTGGACAGTCCGGTAGATTCAGTGACCTAATGACCCTTCACATTCCAAGCAGTGCTCATAGACCTTGGTCAATGTTTGAGGCTGGTTGGTCTAAGAGGAAGACCTTGGCACATCCAAGAGAAGGTGTGCCAAACCTCTGCCAGGTTTGAGGAGGTTCCTCTTGGACCTGCCCCCTTCCTGTCGCTCACTGTTGCACGAATATCTTCAGCTGTAAGGAGAAGGCAGGAGAGGCTGGGAATGATGGGAGTTGTAGTCCACTAGCTTCAAGAGGATGCCACGTTGGGTACCGCTGGTGTAGAAAATTGGACTGATGTGTTCCATGAAACATGTCCAGATAGAAGTCTGGCTATAGCATTTTTTGGAACAAGTAAGTTTTCTGAGGACTCCGCAAAGGCAACACATGGAGAGTGTATGAGTTACGGTTGTGGAGACAAGTATTTAAGGCAAGAGAGTATGAAATGCAATAATTGCTCCTTGGGGTTCCTTCCAAGGATAATTCTGAAGAAGTGTGCATGCACACGAAAGCTCATACCAAGAACAAACTTAGTTGGTCTCTAAGGTGCTACTGGAAGGATTTTTTTATTTTATTTTATTTTGTTTTAAGGATAATTCTGTGACTCTACTAAAACAGGCAGGCAGAGCTTAATGAAACCTACATTGGTCTTCTACTGGATTTCCAATGGTCACTGTGTGGACCTTGGAAGTTCCTCACCTCTTCTTGCCTTATCTGATGTTCCAGCTGAAGTTCAACAATATCCAGTAAGAGACAGTAAGAGCTGTTCGACAGTGGAATTTGCTGCCAAGGAGTGTGGTGGAGTCTCCTTCTTTGGAGGTCTTTAAGCAGAGGCTTGACAGCCACCTGTCAGGAATGCTTTGATGGTGTTTCCTGCTTGGCAGGGGGTTGGACTGGATGGCCCTTGTGGTTTCTTCCAACTCTATGATTCTATGATCCATATCCAATTTACAAAGCTTAAATATGGCTTTTCTCGGAACAAAGCATGACCATCACTTGCTTTTCAGTAGAGCATGAGACTCTTCATCTCAGGGTTGTGGGTTTGAGCCCCACATTGGGCAAAAGATTTTTGCATTGCAGGGAGGTTGGACTAGACGACTCGTGGTTCCTTCCTCACAACTGATGGCAAGAGGCGGGTGCTGGGGAAAGTTCCCACTGGAGAACAGTGCGATGCTGCAAACCTGATTCTGGATAAGGAGGAAGCACTGCAGGTGCTGCTCGGAGGCAAGACATTGAGAAAGATTTCCATGGAGGCGAAAGAGAGCAAGTGAAGGCCCTGGGTGTGGAACAGGATAGCATAGACCTCTTTTATTCCCCTCACAGAGCTGCATTTCCCAGAGTGGCTTAGCAATCAGTCCCTCTCACCAAGGAACTCTGGGAACTGTAGCTCTGTGAAGCCACAATTCTCAGCACCCTTCACAAGCTACAATTCCCAGGATTCTTTGGGGGGAAGCCATGACTGTTTGAGGTGGTATGAGGTGTCGATATCTTGCCTGTAGCAAAGAAATTTGGGATGGGAAACAGGGTGGTGGTTCGAAAACAACTCCAAAGTCTCCCAAGAGGTCTTCAGCGCTGGAGAATATTCAGGTGTGTGGGAGTGTGCAGGGGTGGACTTCGGTAATATGGCACCCACGCAGGACCAAAATTTGGTGACACCCCTCTCCCCACCCTCATGTTGCCTTCCCAAGGCCGTTAAGCGAGCCGCCATGCTTTGGGAAGGCTCTGGCATTGTCCTAGAGCACAGGCAAACTCAGCCCTCCAGATGTTTTGGGACTACAACTCCCATCATACCTGACCACTGGTCCTGTTAGCTATGGAGGATGGGAGTTGTAGTCCCAAAACATCTGGAGGGCTGAGTTTGCCTATGCCTGTCCTAGAGCCCTCCTGTCTCCTTCCAAACCCTGGGCAAACACTAACTAGGCTTTGGGAAGGAGGAAGGAGGACTCTAGGGCCCTGTCAGAGCCCTC
This sequence comes from Darevskia mixta, assembly GCA_034641385.1. Taxonomy (NCBI): domain Eukaryota; kingdom Metazoa; phylum Chordata; class Lepidosauria; order Squamata; family Lacertidae; genus Darevskia; species Darevskia mixta. The sequence goes on from JAWWNH010000003.1 coordinate 155,636, forward strand.
ATGCCACCTTCCCGAAGCAAGCGCTTACTAAGCTTTGGGAAGGAGGAGGGAAGGGACCCTCTCTGCTTGGTGGCCTGTGCGGGACAACCGGTCATGTGGCCCTCTATTTATGGGTCTGCAGCTAGCATAGCTGTCAACCCTCCCTTTTTTTGTGGGAAACTCCCTTATCCCAATGCCGTTTCCCGCTGCTATCCCGGATTGTTGATATCCCTTAAATTTCCCGGATTTCAAAGGAAGCAGCTCCTCTCCCTCCCTGCCGGCCAGGGAGGCTCCTCAGCTGCGTTGCTCGGCTGCCAATAAGGAGTCTGAGACCGACTGGGGGCGGAGCTTGCATGCCTTGTGCAGCCAGACCCTCACGCCCAACCAGACAGACAGCCTGCCTGCCGTCTATGCGCTCGCTCTTTCGCTCACCCGTTCACACGCAGCCTCTGGAGCGCAGGGTGGCGAGGCTACTTGGTGCCATTGCACCGCCCTCGCGGCATCCCTTATTTTCAAATCCGAAAGTTTGAAAAAATCCCTTATTTTCAAATCTGAAAGTTGACAGCTATGGCAGCTAGACCAGCAGAGCAGTGAAAGATGGGAAGAGGGCACGAGGTAAGGAGGGTTGTCCAGCGTAAAGCAACACCCAGCTGTTTCTAAGGTGGCTTCCATGAAAGGCAACATTCTCTTAAGCCTCTTGGTGGGTTTGGGCTTCATTCCTCGGCGTTGCAAAGGCAACACCAAGCGGTTTGGGGCAATGCTCAATGAATGCAACCCCCCCTCTCTCTCTCGTGTGTGTGTGTGTGTGTGTGTGTGTGTGTGTGTGTGTGTGTCTGGAGGCACCAAAGTCTGAATGGCCTTGCCAATGAGGCCCTGTGTGTGCATGTGTTCTCCTCGCAGGAGGTGAACAGAAGGCCAATATTCGCTCCCCTTTCTCAACCTCCTTTTCAAAAGACTTCTGCAGGCGTGACGAGAGACCGCTGTGCAGCAAATGACCCCAGCAGTCCCCATGGGTGCCGGCTACGCTATTCCGCTCTACAGCACTAGCAACTGCCCATGCAAGTTCCCTGCTGGGTGGCCTGGGTGGCATTGGCTGGAGCCTGAAGGCTATTAAGTCAGTGCATTCGATAGAACCAGTTGCCTGCAGCATGCAAACACATTCTCACTCCTCGTAGCATGAGCAACCTGGGAATGATCGCTCCAGCCCACAACTCCAGGCACCAGCCGAGCAATTATGTGAGGAACTGGACGATATTGATTTGATTTAACATTTGCATCCGGCTTTTCCAATGCGCCTCACCTTCAGAAGCTGGCAGGAGAGGCATGATCACTACTTCATAGCTTTTGTGCATTCTTGGACCCCTGGTGTCATTCTTGAACGCTCTAGTTGTGCCTTCAGTGATCTCTACCTGCGGTCAGACATGTACCCTTGCAAGCCTCAAACAGAGCCTTCTTTCTTAGAGAGAAGAGCCTCTGTTGTAGCGTTTCTTAGAAACCCATTCACGAAAGCAGGAGCTTTCAGGTTGCTCCCCAAATTGTCCTCTGCGTGGTAGGCACTGTGGATTAATGCCAGGATCTGTCCACGTCTTGAGCCCCTATGCCTAGGCAGGACAACTGGAACACCTTCAGCATAATCCGGAAACCATGGACTCACAACTGTTTGCTATGAGCACTGAATTCAGCAGTAAGCATGCGGCTGCAAAGGTCTTTGGAAGTAATCCTCCTTTTATTTCTACAAGCTACAGCATATTTACAGATTATACAGGCTGTGTGAGTGTTACAACTTCTCACTTAGCCACTCAGTCGTCTTATCTTCAGCAGAGATAGCAACACACTCTTTGCATGGCTATGTCCCTCCCTCCCCTTGAAGTAAAGACACAGACACATTATATGAATTTTAATGGGCGTGAAGGCCACAACTTTATTGGTTACGGATGTAGAGCGGTATTGGCTTAGGCATTGGACCCTAACAGGCTATATCCAACCCCAACCCGTGTGTTGGGAGTCTGGGAAGGGTTAATCCCCAGTGAGGAGCCCCATTGATGTACATCGAATGGAACTCCCCCTATGATCACCGTTGGGGCGGGCCTTGGGCCCTAACCTCCCTAGGCTCTTTCTCAGCACACAGAGTCAGGAACAGAAGATCAAAGAAGATCAAATAAACAGTTCCCGCCCCCTTCTCTCTTAACATCAGCTCACCAGATTTTCACAATGGGAGGGGTGAAATGCCAAGCCCTGAACATCCAAGATCACGCAATGGCAGCAGCATCTGAGGAAGAAGTGCTCTGCTTGGGTGGTCATCGTAGGGTGAGGGGGGACCAGATTCTCTCTTGGGATCCATAATAATAATAATTTATTTATTTATTTATTTATTTATACCCCGCCCATCTGGCTGGGTTTCCCCAGCCACTCTGGGTGGGTCCCAACAGAATATTAAAAACATGATTGTCAGGTTCTCTTATCAGTTGTTCAATAGTAATGCCAAGCCATCTTGTCTTTAAGTCTTTTTATTTTGTGCAAAGCTATTTACAGTGCAGAGTTCAGTTTTGGCGCCAACACCAAAGTCTCGGCATCCTAAATTGCCGCCTTCTCCTCCTACGTGATATATGCGCTGGAACTGACGCTTCCCCCTCCGAGCGAGTCTGCTCAGTGGTGCCAGGTCTCCCATTAACTCCCTGGACACCTGGCACTCCCTGGCTCCCAGTCACTAACTGCTCCTCCCCCGAAGAGGGGCTGCCAGATTCACTCGAAGATGAATCTGTCGTTAACACAGGCTGCGGATCCCTGTAAGGACTCAGAGCTGGACTGGCAGGGGTGGGCAGATCCCTGACAATGATAAAACATCAAACATTAAAAACTTCCCTAAACAGGGCTGCCTTCAGATGTCTTTATAAGTCAGGTAGTTGTTTATTTCCTTGATGGGAGGGTGTTCCACAGGGCAGGCACCAGTACCAAGAAGGCCCTATGCCTGGATCCCTGTAACTTGGCTTCTTGCAGTGAGGGAACCGCCAGAAGGCCCTCGGCACTAGATCTCAGTGTCCGGGCAGAACGATGGGGGTGGAGACGCTCCTTCAGGTCTACTGGGCTGAGGCCGTTTAGGGCTTTAAAGGTCAGCACCAACACTTTGAATTGTGCTCAGAAACATACTGGGAGCCAATGTAGGTCTTTCAGGACCAGTGTTATGTGGTCTCAGTTATATGGTCTCCAATTCATGCGCTCATTGCATATTCCATTGAACCTTCAATTTCGTTCCAGCTTTACCTGAGGGATCTAAGCAGCCAATTCCTTTACGGCCAGCACTTCAGACAACTGTCCTGTGCAGAGAGAGCTGCCTCATGCTCCCCCCCCCCCCGCCACAGTAGGGCATTGGCACGTCCCAGAGAGCTGAGAATATATTACTTCATCACCTCCGCCACTCTAAAAATTAATATCCGCTCTAGGACTACTTCCCTTCCCATCTCCCCGCGGGTTAGACCTTCGCCCTCCGCTGGCTTACCACTCACTTTCATATTTTCCTTTGTGCTCTTGCTAGCTTTCCCCCTCCAGATGTCCTGTGATGGTATTGGGGCAGTGATGCTCAGTCCTGCTCTCAGTACCATTTGAGCCTGCGAAGGTTTCGGGGAGAACATCCTAGAATCATAGAGTTGGAAGAGACCACAAGGGCCATCCAGTCCAACCCCCTGCCAAGCAGGAAACACCATCAAAGCATTCCTGACAGATGGCTGTCAAGCCTCTGCTTAAAGACCTCCAAAGAAGGAGACTCCACCACACTCCTTGGCAGCAAATTCCACTGTCAAACAGCTCTTACTGTCAGGAAGTTCTTCCTAATGTTTAGGTGGAATCTTCTTTCTTGTAGCTTGAATCCATTGCTCCGTGTCCGCTTCTCTGGAGCAGCAGAAAACAACCTTTCTCCCTCCTCTATATGGCATCCTTTTATATATTTGAAAATGGCTATCATATCACCCCTTAACCTTCTCTTCTCCAGGCTAAACATACCCAGCTCCCTAAGCCGTTCCTCATAAGGCATCGTTTCCAGGCCTTTGACCATTTTGGTTGCCCTCTTCTGGACACGTTCCAGCTTGTCAGTATCCTTCTTGAACTGTGGTGCCCAGAACTGGACACAGTATTCCAGGTGAGGATCCTGTTTCGTTTCCAGTCAGTGTGTGGCCCTGAAACTTCCCAATGGAATCCTGTAACTTTATATCCCACAAACGTTGTGCTTTACGTTTTGTCCCACTTTTGATGCAACAGTGTTACCAAATTATTATTTTTATATTTATTAAATTTATATCCCACCCTTCATTTGGGGACCACAGACTGGTTTGCAGTATAAAAACACAAAGAACATGCCATAATAAACAAAAGCAGTGCCCTCCCTCAACAGTTTAAAGTGCCATAGATTGTTTATTTCGCTGAAGGGTCTGGGAGAAGAATGTTTTCACCTGGGAAAGAGCATTCTACAAGCAGGGAGCCAGCACAGAAAAGGCCCTGTTCTGTCAAATAGTCTTAGAGGAAAATCAAAGCAACAATTTAATGAAAAATGTTAAGACACTAGTCGGTTTGGAGTAAGCTCAGCTGTTTATAATTCCATGGAGGGAAATATCGATGTAAGATTGATTTGGTTAAAATAGAATAGGCAGCACTAACCGTTAACTTAAGGAAACCATGGAAGGATGGGTGGGAAGTCAACCAATTGTCTTTCTTTCTTTCTTTCTTTCTTTCTTTCTTTCTTTCTTTCTTTCTTCTTTTTCTGTTTGTGCTTTGCAAATCTATAATAAAAATAAAAATCTGCAGGGCACCAATTGGCAAATGCTGAGTTGGACCATACACCCACAGAAGGGAAGGGAAGGGCAACTAAATAAATCAATGTGACACTAACACAGTGGTGGCTAACCTTGGCACTCCAGATGTTTTGGAACTGCAACTCCCATCATCCCTAGCTAACAGGACCAGTGGTCAGGGATGATGGGAGTTGTAGTCCCAAAACATCTGGAGTGTCAAGGTTAGCCACCACTGACTAGGAGAAGCAAATGCAAGTCCCCATCAGAAAAGAAAGTACAGCGCCGAGTTCAACTGAATGCTTCTGAACTGCTGGAAACCGCAGGAGGGGTGTTCGAATCCTGCTTGCAAGTTTCCCACAGACATCTGGCTGGCCTCTGGGAGACCAGGATGCTGGAATGGATGGGCCATGGGCCTGATCCTGCAGGCTCTTTGACTGTTCTTAACCTGGCTGGTGGAAGCTGGTGGAAGTTGTTGTTGAGCTAGAGACCATAATTGGGGGAGCTGGGGAAGGGGGTGTCAGCTAAATAAATCCGCGTGGCTCTAACTAGAGGAAGCGGCCGCAATCCCCACCCCGAATTGTCCCAGTGGCATCGGCCAAGGCAGAGAGACAGAGCGAGATGATGGCAGCAATTACACTGCTAACCGAACTCTAGGGTGGGGATGCAGAGAAGCAGAGAGGGAGGAGGTTGCTATAGGATGGAACTGAGCAACACAAAACAGGGCAGATGCGTCTGCCAAGAAACAGGAGGCTTCCCATTGCTTCCATTTAACTGAGTGGCTGGGGAGGGAGGGGGTCACACAGCGAGGTTGTGGGGGGGGGGGAAGGGAGGGAATATCAGAGCTTTTGTTTCCCCCGTGAAACTTTAGCAGTAGAAATTTTAATTGTGGATCCTTGCGGACAAGACTCTGAAATCCTAGACGGCCGGTGGGGTTTTTCTTTTTGGAACTGGCTGTGGCTCCCGATCTTGGCTTGCAGTCCCAGTCGCTCGGTTCTTCTTTCTCTCTCTCTTCCACCCCCCCTCCCCACAACCCCCCCCCCACCATCCAAACCCTGCAAAGGGAATGGATTGAGTGTTAACTGTTTGTTAGCGACGGCAGGTTCAAGGGCCAGCTAGCCCAGGCCTTGGGCTTAAATGCAAGCGCATGAGAGCATCAGGAGAGTCTGCTGGATCAGGCCAATGGGCCATCAAATCTGGCAAGCAGGATTCGAACGCAGGAGCCCTCTCCCCTCCTGCAAATCGCAGCATCTGGCGTTCAGAAGCATTGCTGTCTCCAACCGTGGGGACAGAGCAGGACCATCCTGGCTAGTAGCCATTGGTAGTCTTCTCATCCTCAAATTTGTCTAATCCTGTTTTGAAGCCAGCTAGGTTGGTGGATAAGGGACACAGGTGGCGCTGTGGGTTAAACCACAGAGCCTAGGGCTTGCTGATCAGAAGGTCGGTGGTTCGAATCCCCACGACGGGGTGAGCTCCTGTTGGTTGGTCCCTGCTCCTGCCAACCTAGCAGTTCAAAAGCACGTCAAATTGCAAGTAGATAAATAGGTACTGCTCTGGCGGGAAGGTAAACAGCGTTTCCGTGCGCTGCTCTGGTTCGCCAGAAGCGGCTCAGTCCTGCTGGCCACATGACCCAGAAGCTGTACGCCGGCTCCCTCGGCCAATAATGCGAGATGAGCGTCACAACCCCAGAGTCGGTCACGACTGGACCTAATGGTCAGGGGTCCTTTTACCTTTAGGTTGGTGGATACCACTACCTCCTGTGGCAGGAAGTTCCATAATTTATCTCCGCACTGCCTACAATATCCTTTATTAGGCATAACAGACCACATGTTATCAAACAGACTCTGTATACAAATTGTGCAAAATACGAGCTCGACAGAACAAAACTTATACCAATCAAATCCTTAACTTCAGAATTCCAGACTCGTCCACAAAAGTAACTCCGAATTTCTCACAATGACCCTATCTCCGCACTGCATGAAGAAGGATTTATGTTTCTGTTTCCTGAATCTTCCCACTTGTCCAGAAGTTCGAGTGTTATGAACAGACCCTCCAAGTGTCTCTATTTCCCAGGGACGTCCCTGATTTAGAGAAGCCGCCCCAGTTTCTGATTTGATCCCAGAATGTCCCGCTTTTCCTTAGGATGTCCCTATTTTCATTGGAGAAACGTTGGAGGGTATGGAGTTATCCGACCCCCGAGCCGTCTGAAGGCAATCCTGTATAGGGAAGGTGTTTTTTTTTAATGTTTAATGTTTTATTATGTTTTTATATATGTTGGAAGCTGCCCAGAGTGGCTGGGGCAACCCAGTAAGATGCGTGGGGTATAAATAGTAAAATTATCATTATGGAAGGGGACGTCCCTGTTTTCAACGGAGAAATGTTGGGGGGTATGTATGGGGGGGGGGACTTTTCTCTACCCACGATCTCTGTGCCATGATGGATGAAGAGCTGTGGGAGAAACCAGGGAGCTCTGAGGCTGGAGGGGAGGTGATGGTTTGGCTGCTGACTCACTCAGAGGTGCAACGGGGCCTGGAGAGGCTCTCTAAGTAAAGTAATCTGTTCTGTCCAAGATCAAGGCCTCTGTGTGTGTTAACATAAGAAGACTAGTGGTGGTGCAATGGTTAGAGTGTCGGATTAGGACCTGGGAGCCCAGGGTTCAATCAGTGTGTATATAATCAGTGTGTATGGTTTTAATCAGTGTTTTTGTAGTTGTTTTGTTTTTGCGTGGAGTGCCCTATCTGGGTGGATGGAGCAGCCAAGTAATTTCGTTGTCCCCGAAGGGGGCAATGACAATAAAATATATTCTATTCTATTCAAATCCCCACTCGGCTACAAAGCACACTGGGTGACCTTGGGCTAGACAGCCTAACCTACCTCACAGGGTTGTTGTTCTGGGGACGAAATGAAGAGGGTGGGGAACCACGCACGCCACCTTGAGCTCCTTGGAGGAAAAGGTGGGATACAAATGTAATAAATCATAGAATTCTAGAGCTGGAAGGGACCCCAAGGGTCATCTAGTCCAACCCCCTGCAATGCAGGGATCTCGGTGAAAGCATCCATGGCAGATGGCCATCCAACCTCTGCTTAGAAACATTCAATAAAAGAGAGTTTCCTCCCGGTGGAGACCGTTCCACTGGCAAACAGCTCTTACTGTCAGAAAGTTCTCCCCGATGTTTAGTCGGAATCTCCTTTCTTGTAGAAATTAATAGAAATGTCTGATACAGAGTCAGAAATTTGGCTGAAAGCAGAGCATGAGTGTAACAACACTCTCCCCACTTGTGAAATATTGTCACGGAGATGCATATCTATTATTATTATTATTATTATTATTATTATTAATTAAATTTTGTTTGCATGCATCCATAGACATTTTCCATCCATAATTCAAACTAAACCTAAAGAAAAACAAATACATAGAAATACATAATAGAAATACATCTTTCCCTCCACCCATTCCCCATAATTATTGTTCTAAATTATCAAACCTTAATATTCTAATCTTTTGGCTTGACTTCCGCCCACCACCTCAATTTCTTTCCTTTCCTTCACTGCCTTCTTTAATCGTTTTCCATTTCTTGGTATTGGCTTATTTAATGATGACAACTGTTTGGTCCTTTGCAAAAATTAATCAAAGCATAATAAAGGTTTCATTTGAGAACAATGTTTCTCTAGAGATTTTTTATAACACTCCCATCCCTTATGGAACTTTTGGCTTGTTCTATTCCTAATTGCCTCTGTCATTTGAGCCAGCTCAATATATTCAAATAGCTTTACATGCCGCTCCTCCTTGGTTGAGATCTCTTCGTGTCACAGAGATGTATATCAACGGTACAGTTATCACCATCACTGCCATTTTCTCAGCTCCAGGGGGGGGGGAGAGAACAATTGTTTTGGTTTCTGCGAAACGCCCCCCACATGAACTTCAGTTTAATTTAAAAAAATGGGGGGGGGGAGCGTTTTGCAGAAAGCAAAACAATGCAATATTTTCCTTCTTCCTTTTCCTTTTTGCCCAAGGGAGTCTCTATCCCCTTGGCAAGTTGCTCGCAGCAATTCCCTCTCCGACTGCAAACACCTTGTGCCCCAAATTCCCCGTTGCCCTGATTCTGTAAGCCCTGGCCATAAAGGCAGGTTTCTTCGCTGATCTCCCTCTTCACCTTTATAGGTATTCCTTACGGTTCTCTGTGTTTATTTTTAATCAAAAATGCACCTGGGATGGAAGGGGGGGGGAGGAGATGGTCAAAGACCACCCGTTTCTGAGGGTCCCATTTTGCTAGCCTGTAAGTGGGCCCAGAAAGAGTTGGGGGGGAGGTGTTTTGTGTCGCCATGAAGGGAAAGAAGGGGGGGACGCAATCTGTAGGCACTCCAGATGTCTCCCCCCATAGCTGTGCTAAGGTGAGACCTGTTCCTATGGCAACCGAGGTGACATGAGGGAAGGTGGGCTCACACTTCAAACTCTAGCTGTTACCTTTAAACCCCTGTGTGGACTTTATTCCAGGGTACCTGAAGTTCCATTGCCTGTTGCCACAAAAAAAATCTTGTCATCTGTTATGGCAGGGGTAGGCAACCTAAGGCCCGGGGGCTGGATGCAGCCCAATCACCTTCTAAATCCGGCCCATAGCTGTCAACCCTCCCTTTTTTGGTGGGAAACTCCCTTATTCCAATGCCGTTTCCCGCTGCTATCCCGGATTGTTGATATCCCTTAAATTTCCCGGATTTCAAAGGAAGCAGCTCCTCTCCCTCCCTGCCGGCCAGGGAGGCTCCTCAGCTGCGTTGCTCGGCTGCCAATAAGGAGCCTGAGACCGACTGGGGGCGGAGCTTGCATGCCTTGTGCAGCCAGACCCTCACGCCCAACCAGACAGACAGTCTGCCTGCCGTCTATGCGCTCGCTCTTTCACTCACCCGTTCACGCGCAGCCTCTGGAGCGCAGGGTGGCGAGGCTACTTGGTGCCATTGCACCACCCTCGCGGCATCCCTTATTTTCAAATCCGAAAGTTTGAAAAAATCCCTTATTTTCAAATCCGAAAGTTGACAGCTATGATCCGGCCCACGGACGGTCTGGGAATCAGCGTGTTTTTACATGAGTAGAATGTGTCCTTTTATTTAAAATGCATCTCTGGGTTATTTGTGGGGCCTGCCTGGTGTTTTTACATGAGTAGAATGTGTGCTTTTATTTAAAATGCATCTCTGGGTTATTTGTGGGGCCTGCCTGGTGTTTTGACATGAGTAGAATGTGTCCTTTTATTTAAAATGCATCTCTGGGTTATTTGTGGGGCCTGCCTGGTGTTTTTACATGAGTAGAATGTGTGCTTTTATTTAAAATGCATCTCTAGGTTATGTGTGGGGCATAGGAATTTGTTCATTTCCCCCCCCAAAAAAAATATAGTCCAGCCCACCACATGGTCTGAGGGACAGTGGACCAGCCCACGGCTGAGAAAGGTTGCGTTATGTGTTATGATCTTCTGTGTGTTATGATCTTCTGAGTGACGCTCCTCCATGCCACACCATTAGACGGCCTTTATTTGTTCCACATTTATCTCACAAGATATATATACCGCTTGGTTGTAAAAATGCACAGACAAACCCTATGGATAGCTCAGTTGGTTAGAGTGTGGTGCTGCTAACGCCAAGGTTGCAGGTTCGATCCCCGTATGGGACAACTACATATCCCTGCATTGCGGAGGGTTGGACAAGACGATCCTCAGGGTCTCTTCCAACTCTATGATTCTATGATTCCATGAAGCCTGCAACCTCCAGGCAGTTTACAAAAAAAGATAAAACAACAAAATTCTCAATAAGAATTCAGATCGCATTTCAAGGCAAATCCAATTCACACTTTCGGAAGCGATACATAAGCCAAGATAGAGAGGCCTGAAGTTATCTACCCCATTCTAAGCACTGCAAGATGCCAATATTAATTCATAGCATTGAAGATCTGAAAATATTATATAAGTGCCCTAGATAAATCAAAAGCTTGATCGAATAAAGAGGGGCAGAGAGGCTGAGAATGTAGTATCTTGCGGGGGAAGACTTGGGTTCAAAACTCCCACCCGGTCACATGAAAGCTTTTTCTCCAGGCCTTTTGCTGTTAATTATCTGCGACTGCTTTGAGTGGGTGTGATGTTTTAATTCTGCCTTTTAAAAGCAGGATTGTCTTTTAGATCTTTTTTCTTTATTTTTCTTCTAAACTGGTTGTAATGTATGTGCCTATTTGTTTATATATTGTAAGTAGCTTTGTGTAATCTTGGTATATATATGTAAAAGCAACCAATACATTTTAATAATAATAATGATGATGATGATAATTTACAATTAACCCTAATATAATCACATGTTAAAATTACACACCTGGGTAGGCTTGCTGAAAGGAAAAAATGATTTTACCGCAAAGGTGCCCATCTCATAGTAATGGGACAGAAGTGCAATAGGATTTTCTTTTTTTAAAAAAATTAGATCCTGTGGAACATATATGAAACTCAGCATAGCAGGAGGAGGAGGGGACGGAAAAGAGACATTTAAGATCTTTAACCAGGTCATCCGCTGGCTCTGGCATCCCAGCAATATGCTGAACACATACCGTACTACCTTGTTCTGTGATCCTATCTGGTTTCACGTGCTAAGTAGGGTCAACAGAGGTTGCAACCCAGATGGGAATTCTTGACATTGAACCTTCCTGGCTGCTGCAGGAAGTGCTTTGCGGGTCTCTCGCTAGGTGGCGCTCTTTTCTCCAGCAGTCAAGAGCCAAGCCTTGGAGTTTGGGGGAACGCACAGAAAAGGGAGACCCAAAACGTAAATGTCACTGCCTTAGCCAGTGGCCAAAAAAAAGGTGGCCATCAAGTCCATCAGTTTTTCCTACTTTTATCCTTGGCATACAGTATGAATGAATGAATCTTTATTTGCCTCAGCCACCGGCCATAGCAATAAAACAACAATACGATATACAAAGAATAGAAATAAAAGGTCAATTATATAAAATACATTTTAGGGTTTTGAATCCATAGTCAAATAGTGGATCTTATTCTGATTGCCCCGGCTAAAAACCTTGCAACCTTTTGCTGTCACCTGCTCATCTTGATCTGCCAAGAGAAAGGGCACTAGGCAACCCGGAATGGACAATAAAAGAGGGGTAATAATCTCATTCCTCAAGTCTTTATAAAGATCTCAAGCCAGAAGGGCATGCACCACCGATTCGGTCCTGCCATCTCCACAGGGACATGCAGTTTTTCGTGTGGAATCCGTGTCGTAAAAGGTAAAGGGACCCCCGACCATTAGGTCCAGTAGCGGACAACTCTGGGGTTGCGGCGCTCATCTCGCTTTATTGGCCAAAGAAGCCGGCGTACAGCTTCCGGGTCATGTGGCCAGCATGACTAAGCCGCTTCTGGCGAATCAGAGCAGCGCACGGAAACGCCGTTTACCTTCCCGCCGGAGCAGTACCTATTTATCTACTTGCACTTTGACGTGCTTTCGAACTGCTAGGTGGGCAGGAGCTGGGACCGAAGAACGGGAGCTCACCCCATCGCAGGGATTCGAACCACCGACCTTCTGATTGGCAAGCCCTAGGCTCTGTTGTTTAACCCACAGTGCCACCTGTGTCCTACTCTCTATTTGGAGAACTGCCTGTTTATTCCTGCTCTTTGCCTCCTGCAACTTAACCAATTCCCGATCCACACGAGGACCTCTGCTCTTATTCCTTGAATGCTAAGCTTACTCGGGAGTCGCGGGTGAGGTGCTTTGTCCAAAGCTTTGTAAGAATCCAAATGCACTGTGCCAACCGGATTGACGATAGGCCCTGCCGCGGCACTGGAAGCCCCAGCAGCTGCCTGACAATGTCACTCGGACGTAAAAGTGGTGTATAAATATATTCTTGAGTCACAAACCCAGCAAATCTTCTGCGTGTGTCATTCCCAGGCTAGATTGCTTGTCATCAGCGAGCGGCTCCGTCCGCCATTTGGCTCGGAGCCGGTTGAAATCACAAACTCTCCAAGCCAGCTCATTATCCTGGTAAGCCTTCAGAAATGCCGGCCGTTTTGCGAAGGATCAGCATCTTGAACAGGGAGAGGATTTGCTGGATGGATGCAGGAAGCCAGCTGAAAAATAAATAAAAAAATTACGAGGTGGTTATTAAACTATCGTGCCATGCCAAGTGCTCGGCGGAGCTGCCAGCTTGTCTGCATAATGGCTGCTCCTTCTCTCCTCGCCGTCTGCAGGGTTTCATCATCCTCATCGCGGTCAGCAGAAAGATTGTCCTCCCGGCAGCTCCACCCATTGAGTGATGCCTCTTCCAGATTGGGTGTAGATATAAATTTGTGGTGCAAACACCTCCTGGGATATTCTGTTTTGTTTTGTTTTTAATATAATCTTTATTGTTTTAAAACCGCTATGTTTACAGAGAAACAGGTACAGTATGTTGCACACCATTAACAACAAACCAACCATTCACTACAAAAACTTAGAGGTGTAACACAGACAAGAAGGAAAGAAAGATGGGGGGGAAGAAAAGGAAAAGAGAAAAAATTATAATAATAATAATAAGGGAGAGGAAAAGAAGAAAGGGGGGGGGAGAAAATCTAAAATCCAAAAATTATTTCTCACAACATTTCTGTTAAAATGCATGACTTCCAATTAATGTCGTTCCATTTAGTTCCTTTATCTCTTATCTAACCCAATTCTTATTTTCTTGTATTTACTCTTTAATTCTTTACTAACTCTATTACCACTTTTCATCAGGTTCAGTCTAGTTCTATCATCAGGGATTCTCCTATTCCGTTACTCCTGGAATATTCTGGATGCTTCGGACCACTGCCGCCATCTCAAAAAGGACACCGTAGAGCTGGAAAGGGTACTGAACAGAGCAAGCGAAACGGCCAGATATTAGGAGTGCCTTCCTCCTTGAGATGGCGTCATAGAATTGGAAAGTTGGAAGTTACCCCAAGGGGCATTCCCCGCAATGACGGAATCACAGTTTAAGGACTTCTAGACAGATGGTCACCCAAGCTCTGTTTGAAAACCTCCATTGAAAAGAGCCTGCCACCTTCCGAGAGTTCCCCTGTCGAACAGCTCTTACTGTCAGAAAGTTCAGCCTGGGAGTCATTTTGGACTCACAACTGTCCATGGAGGCGCAGGTCAATTCTGTGTCCAGGGCAGCTGTCTACCAGCTCCATCTGGTATGCAGGCTGAGACCCCACCTGCCCATGGACTGTCTCGCCAGAGTGGTGCATGCTCTGGTTATCTCCCGCTTGGACTACTCCTGCAATGCGCTCTACGTGGGGCTACCTTTGAAGGTGACCCGGAAACTGCAATTAATCCAGAATGCGGCAGCTAGACTGGTGACTGGGAGCGGCCGCCGAGACCACATAACACCGGTCTTGAAAGACCTACATTGGCTCCAAGTACGTTTCCGAGCACAATTCAAAGTGTTGGTGCTGACCTTTAAGGCCCTAAACCAGGGGTCAGCAACCTTTTCCAGCCATGGGCCGGTCCACTGTCCCTCAGACCATGTGGTGGGCCAGACTATTTTTGGGGGGGGGATGAACGAATTCCTATGCCCCACTAATAACCCTCTCTGCACCTGGTCTTTTGGGTAGCACTGTGCCCTGTCTTTTTATTCTATTGCCTTATATATATTTTGCAAACTGCTTTTAGGTTTTGGTTTTCACCATCGAGCGGCGCACAAATTTCAGGACCTGAAGAAAGAAACATTTCCGACAAACAAACAAATGCTAAATATATAAACCTGCCCTGGATGTTTTGCATAAGCAGCTGTGTGAACAGGACACCCTGAAAAACAGGGAACAAAATCCTCACCAGAATCGGTGATGGATGGTGGGGGAAAGGGGACCTGTGGAAGGAGGATATTACATATGAGTCCGCGGAGAATTCTCAGTACCAGGGAAGGCAATAGCCTCTTGGCTTCTGAGCAGAACTGGATGCCAGCGGATTTGATGGGAATGTGGCGTTGATGTTGGGGAGGGTGTTAGACCGGGATTAGTAACCTGGTGATGTTTTGACTGGCCCGGAATCCATGTTTTGACTATGACCCATGCCACCAGGGAGCAGGGCTGCTGCATTTGCACTAAAATGCCTCCGTAGCTTTCAACACCGGGTGTGGGGAAGGCAGTTGGCTGATGGAGAGGGCATTCCTCTTGCACTCAACGCCCTTTTGCTCCTGCCATGGGCACCCTCAAGGCGTTGGATGGACGTGCAAGAGAAGAAGAGGAGGAGGAGGAGGAGGAGGAGGAGGAGGAGGAGTTTGGATTTGATATCCCGCTTTATCACTACCCAAAGGAGTTTCAAAGCGGCTCATATTCTCCTTTCCCTTCCTCCCCTACAAAAAACACTCTGTGAGGTGAGTGGGGCTGAGAGACTTCAGAGAAGTGTGACTAGCCCAAGGTCACCCAGCAGCTGCATGTGGAGGAGCAGAGACGTGAACCCGGTTCACCAGATTACAAGACTACCACTCTTAACCACTACACCACACTGCCTGAATGCTGGAAGATTAAGGACAGGCAAAAGGCAGCATCTTGCCTTGCAACAGACAGAGAACTGGTCTTCAACTGGAGTAGAAGGAGGAGGAGGAGGAGGAGGAGGAGGAGGAGAAGGAGAAGGAGAAGGAGAAGGAGAGTTTGGATTTGATATCCCGCTTTATCACTGCCCGAAGGAGTCTCAAAGCAGCTAACATTCTCCTTTCCCTTCCTCCCCCCACAACAAACACTCTGTGAGGTGAGTGGGGCTGAGAGACTTCAGAGAAGTGTGACTAGCCCAAGGTCACCCAGCAGCTGCATGTGGAGGAGCGGAGACGCGAACCCGGTTCACCAGATTACGAGTTTACCACTCTTAATCACTATACCACACTGGCTCTCAACGACCAGCAGCTTTTGACAGACGTTCGGAAGACGGCGGTCAGTGGAGGGGCCAACATGGTGACTTGACAATGGAAAATAGTGCTGGGTGGAAATTTTATTCTGCATCCCTCCCACCGACCCCATCTCCATGCGCCATAATATGTCAGGTAATGAGAACAGAAATTCCATTCAGAAGTCACCAAAGGAGGGAGAAAACCTCAGTGAGATCCCTGCCAAAATTAAATTGTGGAACTCGCTCCCACAGGAGGCAATGATGGCCACCAACTTGAGTGGTTTTAAAAGAGGACTGGGCAAATTATGGAGGAGGAGGAGCAGGGGCGTAGCAACGGGGAGGCGGGGGGCGGGCCGCCCCGTGTTCCACCCCAGAGGGGGGTGACACTTTAAAAAAAATTTTTTTTAACTTCATTGAAAAAAAGAGATAATAGACACACACACACAAAACCCCCACACCTCACAAAGTGGCACCATCAGAGGGGGGTGACACTTTTTATTTTTTATTTTTTTATTTTTTTACATTTTTATTATTATTATTATTATTTTAACTTTATTGAAAAAAAAGAGATAATAGACACACACACACAAAACCCCCACACCTCGCAAAGTGGCACCATCAGAGGGGGGTGACACTTTTTATTTTTTATTTTTTTATTTTTTTACATTTTTATTATTATTTATTTATTTTTATTTTAACTTTATTGAAAAAAAAGAGATAATAGACACACACACACAAAACCCCCACACCTCGCAAAGTGGCACCATCAGAGGGGGGTGACACTTTTTAATTTTTTAAAAATTAAAGTGGGGGGGGGTGACAAAAAAAATTCCGCCCCGGGTACCACCTGGGCTTGCTACACCTCTGAGGAGGAGGAGGAGGAGTTTGGATTTGATATCCCGCTTTATCACTACCCAAAGGAGTCTTAAAGCGACTAACATTCTCCTTTCCCTTCCTCCCCCACAACAAACACTCTGTGAGGTGAGTGGGGCTGAGAGACTTCAAAGAAGCCCAAGGTCACCCAGCAGCTGCATGTGGAGGAGCGGAAACGCGTACCCAGTTCCCCAGATTACGAGTCTACCGCTCTTAACCACTACACCACACTGGCTCTCTGGAGGATAAGTTTATCAGTGGCTACTAGCCATGGTGGGTCCATGCTCCACCACCATGATTAGAGGCAGTGGTGCTTTTGGAATACCAGTTGCTGGAAACCACAGAAGGCGATGATGCTCTTGTGCTTAGATCCTGCTTGTGTGTTTACCGCAGGCATTTGGCTGGTCACTGTAAGATCACGAAGCTGGGCCAGGGCTCGCCAGGGTTGCAACACTGAGCAATGCACTTTCTTTCTTTTTTTAAAATAATTTTTATTGATTTTCTTTTCTCATAACAAACATTCAATACCATCTCTTAACATCCATTTTCGAGTTTCCCCCGTCCCTGTTGACTTCCCCCCAACTTCCATTTCTGGTTTATTACGCCAAATGTTACATTCTGCTGTTTATACATAATATTCTGTTATCACTAATTATGTTTCCTGTTCTCTGTAAATAAAGTTGTGAATGTTTATTTAAATCCTGCCAACGGGTCCATGTTTTTTTGTTGCTTCTGCAAGTGTGTTGTAAGAGGTTCCTATTCTTTTCCTAAGTCACTATTGTCCTTTTCACGCAGTTTGTCCATTAACTTTGCCAATTCTGCATAGTTCATCAATTTTTCTTGCCATTGTTCTTTAGATGGTATTTCTCCAATCTTCCAATTTTGTGCTATTAAAGTAATAATATTTATTATTTAGTATTTAGTATTTAGTATTTAGTATTTAGTATTTAGTATTTAGTATTTAGTATTTAGTATTTATTTAGTATTTATTTAGTATTTATTATTTATTATTTATACCCCGCCCATCTGGCTGGGTTTCCCCAGCCACTCTGGGCAGCTTCCAACAGAACATTAAAATGCAATAATCTATTAAACATTAAAAGCTTCCTTAAACATGGCTGCCTTCAGATGTCTTCTAAAAGTCTGGTAGTTGTTTTTCTCTTTGACATCTGGTGGGAGGGTGTTCCACAGGGCGGGCGCCACTGCCGAGAAGGCCCTCTGCCTGGTTCCCTGTAACTTGGCTTCTCACAGCGAGAGAACCGCCAGAAGGCCCTCGGCACTGGACCTCAGTGTCCGGGCTGAACGATGGGGGTGGAGACGCTCCTTCAGGTATACAGGACCGAGGCCATTTAGGGGTTTAAAGGTCAGCACCAACACTTTGAATTGTGCTCGGAAACGTACTTGCTGTTGTAGTAGCGTACATAAATAATGCCCGATTTTTCTTTGGTATTTCTTGTCCTAAAATACAGTGGTACCTCGGGTTACATACGCTTCAGGTTACAGACGCTTCAGGTTACAGACTCTGCTAACCCAGAAATATTACCTCAGGTTAAGAACTTTGCTTCAGGATGAGAACAGAAATCGGGCAGCGGCGGCGCAGCGGCGGCGGGAGGCCCCATTAGCTAAAGTGGTGCTTCAGGTTAAGAACATTTTCAGGTTAAGAACGGACCTCCAGAACGAATTAAGTACGTAACCAGAGGTACCACTTTACCTAACAAAAAGGCTTCTGGTTTTTTCCACAAAGGTTATTTTAAACATCTTTTTCAATTCATTATATATCATTTCCCCAATTTTTTAAAATAATCTTACAATCCCACCACATAGGATAAAATGCACTTTCTCTGCACATTAGCTGTCCGCATGGAGACCAACACTTGGGTAGAACCTATCGCGGAGGCCAGTGGGGTGGTTTTGTTCTGGTAAGGCCCGGGAGAAGGCATGGCGTCACCCACATGCTCTGCTTCCAGATTTCCTGCATTCCTAAGCTGAAGGAAATACGGCAAAGGCGGAGGGGGTCGAGACGTTCTGAGACGGATCATGAATGCCTGCCCAGGAGGTCCAACACTGATTTTTCCACGGTTCGTGGCCCCGTCACTGAGAAGCCTCGAGAAATCAATAGAGAGCCTTGCGCTGCCTCCTAGCTCAGCTATCCACCCAGCGCAGCACTTTAATTACTCCCTGCCTTCCGTGCGTCTTGGACACTGAAGTCTATCACCCCTTAAGCTGCCCGCCCGACTCCTCGGTTCGCAAAACAAGGTAGACACCAGCTCAGGCGGCCGATGGCAAGCCGGTCACACAAGTATTATGTTTTTCCTCTCGCGGTCTACAGTTTCACCACCGTCGGAATTATACGGCCAAGACTACCCTAGGAAGAATGGCTCCATTCACTTTCCCCTGAGACCAAGGCTAATGCAGATGGCAAACACCAGAGCGGGGGAAATTAGCTTCTTGTTTCATGCGACGACTCCCATCCAGAAGCAAATTTTGTTTTTGTTTACCGGGTAGGCCTGGCCACGGCTCCAAAGAATGCAGCTGTCTGTCTGAAGGAAAAGGCAAATTCCACGCTGGTGCCTTATGAGGGGAGGCATTCCGAAGTCACATCGGGGAAGCTGGCATCAGGCACCAGATTCAGCATCTTGAGAAGCTCGCCTCTCGTTATTTCTGCCTTTTTAAAAAAAAATTAAAAAGCAAGTTTTTAGCCCTTAAAGCTGTAGGGGTTATTTTGGAACTGTGCAAGCAAGACCGTTTCAGGTGAAGGTTGAGCGGAATTTCCACAGTCTGCTTTTGTTCGTTTCTCAGAGAAAAAAGCAGAATAGGTAAAGGTAAAGGGACCCCTGACCATTAGGTCCAGTCGCGGACGACTCTGGGGTTGCGGCGCTCATCTCGCGTTGCTGGCTGAGGGAGCCGGCGTACAGCTTGACTAAGCTGCTTCTGGCGAGCCAGAGCAGCTCACGGAAACGCCGTTTACCTTCCCGCCGGTTGTTGTTGTTGTTCAGTCGTGTCCGACTCTTCGTGACCCCATGGACCAGAGCACGCCAGGCACGCCTATCCTTCACTGCCTCTCGCAATTTGGCCAAACTCATGTTAGTAGCTTCGAGAACACTGTCCAACCATCTCATCCTCTGTCGTCCCCTTCTCCTTGTGCCCTCAATCTTTCCCAACATCAGGGTCTTTTCTAGGGAGTCTTCTCTTCTCATGAGGTGGCCAAAGTACTGGAGCCTCAATTCAGGATCTGTCCTTCTAATGAGCACTCAGGGCTGATTTCTTTAAGAATGGATAGGTTTGATCTTCTTGCAGTCCATGGGACTCTCAAGAGTCTCCTCCAGCACCATAATTCAAAAGCATCAATTCTTCGGCGATCAGCCTTCTTTATGGTCCAGCTCTCACTTCCGTACATTACTACTGGGAAAACCATAGCTTTAACTCTACGGACCTTTGTTGGCAAGGTGATGTCTTTGCTTTTTAAGATGCTGTCTAGGTTTGTCATTGCTTTTCTCCCAAGAAGCAGGCGTCTTCTAATGTCGTGACTGCTGTCACCATCTGCAGTGATCATGGAACCTTCCCGCCAGAGCGGTTCCTATTTATCTACTTGCACTTTGACGTGCTTTCGCACTGCTAGGTTGGCAGGAGCTGGGACCAAGCAATGGGAGCTCACCCCGTCGCGGGGATTCGAACCGCTGGCTTTCTGATCGGCAAGCCCTAGGCTCTGTGGTTTAACCCACAGCGCCACCCGCTTGTCCCAAATGAACCAATATTTTACAGATTTGCACCATGTGCCTGATCTATCCACATTTGCAAGTCTGACTCTCCCCACCCCAATAACAGTTGCTGGTGAAATTAATCTCCAGTGGATCAGAGCACTTCACCTGTGCCTTTCACAGAGTTTCAGGATGAGCTCCCGATATCAGGCTCCATCAGACGCAAAAGGATCCCTGAGTGTCTAGGTTGTAAGAACATCACACTCAAGGCCTGGTCAGAAGCGTCTTTGAGGGTGGGAGGCTCTGAGGACACCGATGAGAGCATACACTCCAACATTTCTTCAATGAAAATAGGGACATCCCATTCCATAATGATAATTTTACTATTTATACCCCACACATCTTACTGGGTTGCCCCAGCCACTCTGGTCAGCTTCCAACATACAGCTGTACCTCAGAAGTCGAATGGAATCCGTTCCGGAAGTCCATTTGACTTCCAAAACGTTCAGAAACCCAAGCACAGCTTGGGTGGTGTAGTGGTTAAGAGCAGTAGACTTGTAATCTGGTGAACCGGGTTCGCGTCCCTGCTCCTCCACATGCAGCTACTGGGTGACCTTGGGCTAGTCACACTTCTCTGAAGTCTCTCAGCCCCACTCACCTCACAGAGTGTTTGTTGTGGGCGAGGAAGGGAAAGGAGAATGTGAGCTGCTTTGAGACTCCTTCGGGTAGTGATAAAGCAGGATATCAAATCCAAACTCTTCTTCTTCTTCTGATTGGCTGAAGAAAGCTCCTCCCCATTGGACGTTCGGCTTCTGAAAGAACGTTCAAAAACTGGAACACTCACTTCCGGTTTTCGATCATTCGGGAGCTGGAACGTTCGACTCCTAAGGCATTCAGGAGCAGAGGTACGACTGTATATAAAAACATAAAAAAATATTAAACATAAAAAACCTTCCCTATACAGTGATCCCTCGACTTACGAGTAACCCGACTTCCGTATTTTTCGAGTTATGAGGGATCAAAGCGGTCGCGCGCTTCCAAATTTTTTCGACTTCCAAAAGGAAGTCGTGGCCGTTTTAGATAGGGTTTTCTCGAGTTACGAAGTTTAGATGGGGTTTTTTTCGACCTACGAATTTTTTCTCCCCAATGCATTCCTATGGGGATTCGACTTACGATTTTTTCGACATCCGACGGTCCCGTCGGAACGAATTACCTTCGTAAGTCGAGGGTCCACTGTACAGGATTGCCTTCAGAAAGCTTGGGAGTCAAATAACTCCATACTCTCCAACATTTCTCCAGTGAAAATAGGGACATTATAAGGAAAAGCGGGACATTCCGGGGTCAAATCAAAAACCGGGACAGCTTCTCTAAATCCAGGGTGTCCCTGGAAAATAGGGACACTTGGAGGGTCTGCGATAGCTATCTTTTAGTTATAGGTTGCTCGGCGATTGTGTGAGGATGGTTCTAAAAATCAGAATACTCACCCTTTGCTTTTCTTGTGATTGGGGCATAGTCAGGTTTAAACAAGCAGGCCTGCTGCCCCAATGATGCCCTTGCGACTCTGTCAACCTACATTGGTATCAGATGCTGCTAACAGGTCATGGAGGTCAAACAGAGCCATGCAGCCTGTGTCAAGGAGAGGTCAAAGAGGAGGAGTGTGTTTGTGTGTGCTGCTAGTTACATTCTCTTGAGTTACTTGATAAATGCAATACAGAAGGGCCTTCTCTGGTGTAGGGGCTTCTGAACATAGGAAGAGCCTGCTGGATCAGGCCAGGGGCCCATCTAGTCCAGCATCCTGTTCTCACAGTGGCCAAACAGGTGCCTGCGGGAAACTGGCAAGCAGGATTGGAGCACAGGAGCACATTCTCCCCTCTTGCAAATTCCAGCAAGAAGTGAGGGAACCACCAGAAGGTCGTCGGCACTGGACCTCAGTGTCCGGGCTGAACGATGTGGGTAGAGACGCTCCTTCAGGTATACTGGACCGAGGACCCAGTGTAGACAGTACTGAGCTAGACGGAGCCATGGTCTGACTCAATGCAAGGCAATGTGTGTTGCAAGACAGAAAACATAGCTGAAAAATGCCCTGGGGAGGGAATCCCCCCCCCTTTGTTCCTCTTACAGATTGTGTGTAATGCAGACGATTCCACAATCACTCCGACCAATTCTTCACGCTTCCACTGCCAGCCTGAGAAAACGCCTTCCCTTGGCATTGCACATTCTTGGCATGGCGATCCCTTCCATTTCGTTAGAGCTTTTTGGTTCTTTTTAAAAAACGAAGAAGAAAAATCTCCCTCGTATCAAATCGCAACCCCAACATCATCTTGCGGTAAGAATTCAATCCCTCCTTTCCCTCTTTTGTTTATTCTGTGGTTCCTGGAAGAGCCAGCGTCCCCTTCTCCTTGACGCTCGGCATCCCGGGGATGATCCACGCCCCTCTCTCCGCAGAGGACGGCAGAGCAGAAATCAAACGCTCTCGGCCTGCGTTTGTTTGCAAAAGCCGAGCTCTGAGAACAAATAGCTCCCTTAAGCCAGCTGCAATAATCATATTTGTTTGCACTTGGCACGTGTCCTGTCGCCTTCAGGGCAAGTTCGCCCGGGCTCCCGAGACTTTGGGACGGACTGGGAAGCAAGGCGAAAGGGGAATGGGCAGAGGATTTTTCTGCAGGGACTTGTCTCTCAGAAAGGCTTCAGTAATAGTACCACTGTATTCTGCTCTGGTCAGACCTCACCTGGAATACTGTGTCCAGTTCTGGGCACCACAGTTCAAGAAGGATACTGACAAGCTGGAACGTGTCCAGAAGAGGGCAACCAAAATGGTCAAAGGCTTGGAAACGTTGCCTTATGAGGAACGGCTTAGGGAGCTGGGTATGTTTAGCCTGGAGAAGAGAAGGTTAAGGGGTGATAGGATAGCCATGTTCAAATATATAAAAGGATGTCATATAGAGGAGGGAGAAAGGTTGTTTTCTGCTGCTCCTGAGAAGCGGACACGGAGCAATGGATTCAAACTACAAGAAAGAAGATTCCACCTAAACATTAGAAAGAACTTCCTGACAGTAAGAGCTGTTCGACAGTGGAATTTGCTGCCAAGGAGTGTGGTGGAGTCTCCTTCTTTGGAGGTCTTTAAGCAGAGGCTTGACAGCCACCTGTCAGGAATGCTTTGATGGTGTTTCCTGCTTGGCACTGGATGGCCCTTGTGGTCTCTTCCAACTCTATGATTCTATGATTCTAGGACAAGAGTATGGAACTGGTCTCCTCCAATATGCTGCCTGGATCCCTGAAGTTCATGCATTGAACATAAGAACACCAGAAGAGCCTGATGGATGAGGCCAGTAGCCCACCTAGTCCAGCTTCCTGTTCCCACACTGGGAAACCAGATTCCCTCAAGGGAAACCCGCAAGCAGAATTTGAACACAAGATCTCTCTCCCCTCCTGAGGTTTCCAGCAACTTGTCTTCAGAAGCACTGCTGCCTCTGATCCTGGAAGAAGAGTTTGGATTTGAAATCCCACTTTATCATTACCCGAAGGAGTCTCAAAGCGGCTCACATTCTCCTTTCCCTTCCTCCCCCACAACAAACACTCTATATTGGACAAACAGGCCAAACCCTACGCCAAAGGGTAAATGGACATATATCTGACATCAGGAATCACAAGACAGAGAAACCAGTAGGAGAACACTTCAGTCTCCCAGGACACTCTATACAAGATCTCAAAGTAGCTGTCTTATTGCAAAGGAATTTCAGAAATAGACTGGAAAGAGAAGTTGCTGAATTGCAACTCATTACCAAACCTAAAACCATGGAGAGACCTGGTCTGAATAAAGACATTGGATTCTTATCTCATTGTACATGACAAAGATATTTTTAACCTTCTCACCCCTTGCTTTTTCCTGTAAGACTAATTGCAGTCGTTAACAGTCGTCAACAGGTTTACCACAGCTACCGGTATCAGCCTATCACCCATTCCCACCACCCTTCTGAGTAATACCCCTCCCACCCTCTCACTATATATAAGGGTCTGGTGATTTCTCTTTCAGTGTATCTGAAGAAGTGTGCATGCACACGAAAGCTCATACCAAGAACAAACTTAGTTGGTCTCTAAGGTGCTACTGGAAGGAATTTTTTTATTTTTTATTTTGTTTTAACAAACACTCTGTGAGGTGAGGTGAGAAGCGGGGACGCGAACCCGGTTCCCCAGATTACGAATCTACCGCTCTTAACCACTAAACCACACTGGCAGAGCATAGCCAATGTGGCTGGCAGCCATTGATACCCTGCTGTCCCATCAGCTTCTCACCTCACAGAGTGTTTGTTGTGGGGGAGGAAGGGAAAGGAGAATGTGAGCCGCTTTGAGTCTCCTTCGGGTAGTGATAAAGCGGGATATCAAATCCAAACTACTCTTCTTCAATTCTACCTTCGCTTCAGATGTTTTTAAGGAGAGCCTCAACGGTCGTCCATCAGGGACTTTGCAGCAGTGAATTTCTCAGAAGCGGGTTAGACTAGATTCCCATTCCACATCTCTGGTTCTGCAAATGCACACCCCTAGTCAGTGCAGACGAAGCTGCCTGAGATGGGCACGTGGCCTGACTCTGTACCCTTCGTGCGTTCACCTCACGGATAGCAGATTCCTCTGAGCTCGCAGGCAGCCCAACAGCACCCCCTGTCGCCGGTCATCCCCCCCCCAGCAGGTTATCATCTGGAAGGAGCCTTTGCACTTTGCTACGGACAGAGACAGCTGGGTCAAGCCCGAGGCCTGCTGGGTATTTGCTCGCTTTCTTTAGGCACAGAGTCCAAGGGCTGCACGGAATTTGTTTGGGACGCATCCCTGGACATTTGACCCGCCTCTTGTTGAGTGAGGAAACATCAGCTCTGGGCATGCTGGCGATGATCTGCTCTTTGGGAAATGCGCAGCGGAGATGTTGAACTTCCTCCCGGATGGACACCAGAGAGAGGTTTTGGGTTTAATGGCCCAGATGGAGTTACTCATAGCAGAGCTTCTTGCAAGGGTGGGCAGTGGAAGGGAGGCTGGGGGGGGGGGAGAGAGAGAGATAAAGTCCCATTGTACCAGTGGGATTGTATATCTATTATTTGAGCGCATTCTGCCAGACCGGCAAGAATAGAAATTCTGTGCTGGGGGACACTGAGGGACAGAGAGAAGCGCCTTGCCCCAGGGCAGCGAGGGAATGCTTAGTTCTCCTTTGTGCCCATTAGGCCCATTTTACAGATGGGGATCACCACAGCCAAGGAACTATAGCCATAGCAGGGGATTCTTATGCTGCCCAAACTGAAAGCAGTCCTTGTTCACCGCACAGATTGACTTTGTTTTACCGGTAACAACAACAGCACAATCTGCCGGGGGGGGGGGGATGACCGGCGACAGGGGGTGCTGTTGGGCTGCCTGCGAGCTCGGAGGAATCTGCTATCCGTGAGGTGAACGCACGAAGGGTACAGAGTCAGGCCACGTGCCCATCTCAGTCTTAATTATATTTTGGGTTTTTGAGAGTGTTTTTTTTTTAAGCAGTTCCTTACATCTACATGCTTAAGGCTGCAATCTTGAGTGCATACAATTACCTGGCAGTAAATCGTATTGGGCTCAGTGGGTTTACTTCTGAAGTCATATGGATACGGTGGTGCTGTAAGTGACCCTTTAAGTCCAGCTGGTTTGAAATGGTATCTGACAGAGCAAGCCTGTGCGTTGTTTACTCAGGTGTAAGACCTGCTGAGTTCAGTGAGACTTTCTCGCAGGGAAAATGTGCGCAGGATTGCAGCCAGAACTTAATACAAGTAGCCCAGTTCAAGTCTGTATTCATAATCTCTAAACTTAATCCGCAACTCGCTGCTATGTATCAGACACGTTGAATTTGAAGCCTGCTTTTCTATCCAAAGAAAATAGTGAATTGGGGGCAGAAATGTCCAACTTTAGAGGCCATTATACATATGACACAATGGACCTCAAGCTGTGTGTATTATTGTGTAAATTATGAATATTTAGACCCCGTCATCCAAACAGCGCTCACTTTCAATGGATATAAAGTATGTACTCCAAAGGCATGGTAAGGGGGGAAATGATTAGAGTAGGCTTCCTCAACCTCGGCCCTCCAGATGTTTTGGGACTACAACTCCCATGATCCCTAGCTAGCAGGACCAGTGGTCAGGGATGATGGGAATCGTAGTCTCAAAACATCTGGAGGGCCGAGGTTGAGGAAGCCTAGATTAGAGCTTTGGGATTATACTCCCAAGGGCCTGTTAAATTGCAAGTAGATGTGTTTTAGTTGTTATAGCCATCGGTTCACAGGCTAAATAAAGGGCATGCATTGTGTAGGTTGAAAAATCCTATTTTGCACGGTGCAGCCTTTGGATCGTCCTGGGTGCAAAACTGTCCTTTTAGTTAATTTTTGGGTGTGTGGCGTTCTCACAGAACTGGTGATCGATCTCTCATCCAGGTGTAGAAGCTGTTCAACAGTGGAAGGGAATCTCTCAGAAGGTGGCGGACTCTCCTTCCGAGGAGAAGAAGAAGAAGAAGAAGAAGAAGAGGAGGAGTTTGGATTTGATATCCCGCTTTCTCACTACCCGAAGGAGTCTCAAAGCGGCTAACATTCTCCCTTCGTCCACAACAAACCCTCTGTGAGGTGAGTGGGGCTGAGAGACTTCAGAGAAGTGTGACTAGCCCAAGGTCACCCAGCAGCTGCATGTGGAGGAGCGGAGACGTGAACCCAGTTCACCAGATTACGAGTCCACCGCTCTTAACCACTACACCACACTGTTGGAGGGAGAGTTGCTCTGGTGCTCAGCTCCTGCTTACCGGTTTCCCATTGGGTTATCTGGTTGGCCGCTGTGCAAAGACTAGATGGGCCATTGGCCTGATCCAGCAGGCTCTTCTCACGTTCTTAAATAGCAGAGACAGTTCCTGGAAAACAGGGGCCACTGGAGCGTGCGCAGGGCAGAGACCCCACCCCATCTAATAGCATCATCGCTTTAAAAAGGGATGACTCCTTTGACCTCCCCCATCGGTCCTCACTGGGGCCTTGTCTATCAAGTTCCTTATAGCCTCCATCCGGCTGCTGTTTCCATATCCCGAGCAGCGAGAGAGAGTTTGTATACAACGCTGTCAACACCCGTACGAGTGGGCGGATTTTCCAAATCATCAGTAACCCGAGTGGCACTCCGAGCCCGAATTCTTTCTTCCTCAGTGTCAACAGCACACGGCCCCGGGGATATCCCGTTACAAATGATCTCCCGTCCACTTGATGGGCAGAAGGGAACCCTGCCAGCGGTAACTGTGACAGGCTCGGGTGTTTTTATAGGCGCGGTAGTTAATAGGCTGGATAATGTGAAGGATTATCCCCTTTAACCCCAAGACGTCAGGGGCGGTGGCAGGCGAGGGGGAACCCTGTCACAGAAGCCCCTTTAGGGGAGGGGTGGCCAAAGAATCTTCCGCTCCCAAGTAGGAAGGGGCGAAAATTCCCGTTTCGATTTCACCCAGTTTCTCGTTTTTCAGATCTTAAATTAGGTCCTTCACGTTGCCACGCCAGTTTTTCAGCCATTCATTTTTTTAAAAAAAAAAAATGTGTTTTATTGCTTATAAACGTAATAAAGTCATACCTCTGGTTGCGTTCGTCACGGGATACGAACGCGCCGAACCTGGAAGTACCGGAATGGGTTGCTCTGGTCAAACCTCACCTAGAATACTGTGTCCAGTTCTGGGCACCACAGTTCAAGAAGGATACTGACAAGCTGGAATGTGTCCAGAGGAGGGCAACCAAAATGGTCAAAGGCCTGGAAACGATGCCTTATGAGGAACGGCTTAGGGAGCTGGGTATGTTTAGCCTGGAGAAGAGAAGGTTAAGGGGTGATATGATAGCCATGTTCAAATATATAAAAGGATGTCATATAGAGGAGGGAGAAAGGTTGTTTTCTGCTGCTCCAGAGAAGCGGACACGGAGCAATGGATTCAAACTACAAGAAAGAAGATTCCAGCTAAACATTAGGAAGAACTTCCTGACAGTAAGAGCTGTTTGACAGTGGAATTTGCTGCCAAGGAGTGTGGTGGAGTCTCCTTCTTTGGAGGTCTTTAAGCAGAGGCTTGACAGCCACCTGTCAGGAATGCTTTGATGGTGTTTCCTGCTTGGCAGGGGGTTGGACTGGATGGCCCTTGTGGTCTCTTCCAACTCTACGATTCTATGATTCTATGATTCTATGCTTCTGGGTTCGGCATTTCGCGCATGCGCAGAAGCGCCGAATCACACAATGCACATGTGCAGAAGCGCTGAATCGCGCTGCACACATGAGCAGATTGGGCGCTTCAGGTTGTGCTCTTTTCATGTTGCGAACAGGTCTCCAGAACGGATCCCGTTCGCAACCAGAGGTACCACTGTACAATATGCAACAACAATAGCAGCTGGTCTGTCGCTTCTTCTCATTCCATTCGTTTATTTTTAAAGTCCTTGTGAAAGTTCGTCAACATCATAATGCAAGTTTTCCCCAATATACACATTCCCCTCCCCCCCAGGGTGGCATAGTGGTTAGAGTGTTGGACTAGGACCAGGGTTCAAACCCCCATCTGGCCATTGGGTGACCTTGGGCCAGTCACTGCTTCTGTCAGCCGAACCTGCTTCACAGGGCTGTGGGGATTAAAGGAGACCTTGAGCTCCTTGAAGAAAAAGTTGGGATATAAATGCAAAAGCTAAATAATGTGCGTTTTTTGTAAAGCGATTTCCCCCTGATGCAATACATTTTCCTATGTCATTTTCGCAAAGTATATTTGTTGTTCACACTTGACCCCAGTTCAATGCAATCTGTGTTCTCATTCCTTGGCATTGTCTCTTCCCAAGGCTAGCAGAATAAGGGATGCCAACTATGGAGATGCAAATATTCTTAAATTGCATGATTTGCACAGGATGTGGAGCTGAGCTTTGGATATTTTGTGATGGATTCAAATTACAAGAAAGGAGACTGCAACTGAACATTAGGGGGAACTTTTTGCCAGCAAGAGCTGTTCGACAGTGGAAGGGACTTTCTCGGGAGGTGCTGGACTCTCCTTCCTTGGAGGTTTCTAAGCAGAGAAGAAGAAGAAGAAGAAGAAGAAGAAGAAGAAGAAGAAGAAGAAGAAGAAGAAGAAGAAGAGTTTGGATTTGATATCCCACTTTATCACTACCCGAAGGAGTCTCACATTCTCCTTTCCCATCCTCCCCCACAACAAACATTCTGTGAGGTGAGTGGGGCTGAGAGACTTCAGAGAAGTGTGACTAGCCCAAGGTCACCCAGCAGCTGCATGGGGAGGAGAGGAGATGCGAACCCGGTTCACCAGATTACGAGTCCACCGCTCTTAACCACTACACCACACTGGTTGAATGGCCATCTGTCGTGGATGCTTCAGTTGAAATTCCTGCATTGCAGGGAATTGGATTAGAGGACCCTCTGGGACCCGTCCTACCCTACAATTCTAGGAATCTAAGAACATATGAAGATTCAAGTACAATGAAATTGGATTAAAATAATAATAATAATAATAATAATAATAATAATAATAATTCCTTTTTCATTTAAACAATTGTTTCCCCAACCAAAAATGTACTCAACACGAGTAACAGCAGTAAAAACCATATGGAACGCTAAAAAAAAATAAGGGAGAGCACTGAGCAGCCACTGCGTCTATGCGTGCCGCCATCTTAGAACTCTTATAACTTAGAACTGTTATAAAAAATAACAGCAATTTAAACAAAAAACCAAAACAAAGCAAAACTGAGCCCTCTCTGCCAAGCAGCGGCGGCAGTCCTTTATAGAGCCCATCAGGCCCCGCCCTAGGCCAGGTGGTGAGTGGCTGGACTGGGGCCCTCAGGCGCTGAGCAGAGGAGTCCTCCTGGGTGGCAGCAGTCTGGTTGTTGGATCCTGTTCTCACAGTGGCCAACCAGATACCTATGGGAGGCTGATAAATAGGACATAAGAACAACAGCTACTCTCCCCACTTGTGGTTCCACCTGGCATTCAGCAGCAGAACATGGACTTATCCTCCAAACATTGGTCTAACCTGCCTTTTAAAGTCTTGAAAGTTGGTAGCCGTCACTATCTCTTGTGGGAGCGAATTCTACCATGTAGCCATGCACTGCGTGATAGGGCTCCACAAATATTTTAGCCGAATTGGCTTTTGAAAGCATCTAACCGTGAGTTTGATTTTTATTTTAAGGGCCGGGGGGGGGGAACCCTAATGAAAATTCATCAGGAGTTAAGTGCGAATTTCTTAATGCGCATTGCATGCAATTTTGCCTGATTTTTGCAAAGCAATTTCCCCTAATAAGATGCATTTTTGGTACATTGTTTTCATGGATACTTGCATTTTAATGCACACTTTATAGCCTAGTATATGCGTTTATGTACGCATTAGCTGGAGAATGGCATTGCAAAATTCAGAGAAGTGCAGGTTTTGAATAACGGGTGTGCTTCGGTTCACATATTGTTTTGGAAGATGCCAATTGGGTAGGCTTGCCTTCCATTTCTCCTCTTTCTTTCTTTCTTTCTTTCTTTCTTTCTTTCTTTCTTTCCTTCTTTCCTTCTTTCCTTCTTTCCTTCTTTCTTTGCTTCCTAAGATCTGGGTATGCTTTAGGATAATTAGGTAATGAGGGTTGTCAATGGCTTGGAGGAGGTTTCTGCACTCTTTGCCAAGACTAGTGGAGTGGGAAAGAACTAGGAAAGAGAAGATGAGGATAAATTTGTCCCATCAGGTTTTAATAAAACAGCCTGAGGCCCGGTGAGAAATTGGTGGGGCAATCGCTTGATGTCATCCCAAAGCCATCGCCTACAATTTGAGGGAGTTGGAAAGCTCCCTTTGATACAATTTTTGGACCTCCCTCAATAGGGCGGGGGAGAGGAGAGTGTGGGCATGCAGAACAGTCAGGGTCACATATAGTCTCTGCTTAAGAAGAGGCGGTGGGAAAGGAAATGGGTTTGCTCCCGAAATTTCACAGAATTCACCTTTGTCACTTTATTATTTTATTTATTGCAATTATATACAGTGACGTGGGTGGCGCTGTGGGTTAAACCACAGAGCCAAGGGCTTACCAATCAGAAGGTTGGCGGTTCAAATCCCCGTGACGGGGTGAGCTCCCGTTGCTCAGTCCCTGCTCCTGCCAACCTAGAAGTTCGAAAGCACGTCAAAGTGCAAGTAGATAAATAGGTACCGCTCCGGCGGGAAGGTAAATGGTGTTTCCGTGCGCTGCTCTGGTTTGCCAGAAGTGGCTTAGTCATGCTGGCCACATGACCCAGAAGCTGTACACTGGCTCCCTCGGCCAATAAAGCGAGATGAGCGCCGCAACCCCAGAGTCGTCCGCGACTGGACCTAATGGTCAGGAGTCCCTTTACCTTTAGCCGCTCTGAGCCCGTCTTTGGCTGGGGAGGGCGGGATACAAATAAAAATTTATTTATTTATTTATTTATTTATTTATTTATTTATTTATTATTTAGCTGAGATTTGAAAGCCTTGCCAGGCCATGATCATTCACTCCTGCTCAGCCCTCCAACCATGCCTGCTTCCAGCCTCCCAACTTCACGTTTGTGCCAGCCTTGGTGTGATGCCAATGTAGTCGTGTCAGCCTTGCCTGGGTAGCGGCTGCAATCCTGACCCCACTTACCCAGGAGGAAGCCTCGTTGAATTCAGTGGGCCTTTTGATTAGACATCTTAGGCTTACGCTGCAAGTCACGGCAATCTCTCCCCCCCCCCCATCTCTGAAGCACAGAGCAGTAAAGAACTCTAATTAAAGATTATCCAATATTGCTTGCAAGGCGAGGGTTCTCTGGAAAGAAGGGGGGCGGGGAAAGGTCCGGGAACGAACCAGCCAGCAGCGCAAACACTTGTGATGGGCTGGCAAAGTGCCCTGCATACCAAGCAATCCTGTCTGACTAGCCCAAATCCTCTGAGGAAGGGAAACCTTAGTTCCATTCAGATTCGGAACAACTGCAGCGAGATGAATCAGATTGGTGATATCACTCCTGCCTTGATGCTAAGGCACGCCAGTTGCATTTAGAGCCCCCAAGAACGCTCAGGGGCAGCCCCCAAGACCAGGGAGAAAAAAGAGAGAGAGAAGGGAATAAAATGAAGTAGACTTTCCACTTGTGCGTCTGGTCTATTGTTCTCCTGCCCCTTGAACTGCTTGCCAAACTCGCCTCCTACTCCATCCCTTCGGCACGTCGGTAATGGCAGACTTCTCCCCAAAGAGCTTTCCAGCCCTTTGCGGAGAATGCCTCTGCTAAAGACCATGGAATATTCTGCACCTCCTGGAGCAGGTGGGAGGACGGACGCCGGGAGAGGGAGGGAGGGAGGCTTCATATCTCCCGACATGACGTGACTTTTTCCAAAGAGGTCCTCCTCGCTTGAGTCAAGATGGATATTTTCCCCCCAACCTGGAATCCTCCTTCGAGATCTTTCGCAGGGTGACTGCCACAGAGAATGCTCTCTTCTGGTCCACCCCTCTGTTGGTCTTAGCACCCGGGAGGGTCTGTAGGGAAGGAGGCAGCTCTTCAGATATTTGGGGCATAAGTCATGTGCCATTTGCTGCCACAAAAGAAAATATTAATTCACACGGCACAGAGCTTAACTCTGGAACTTGCTCCTACAAGAAGTAGCGAGATGGCCAAAATGGATGTCTTTGAAAGAGGCTAGATATGTTCACAGAAGATAAGACCATCAGTAGCTACTAGCCACAAGGGCTAAGTGCCTCTGAATATCAGCTGTAGGGAATCACAGTGCTATGACACTCAGGTCCAGCTTAGCGGCTTTCCAGAAGAGATGCCTGCTTGACCGCTGTGGCAACCGATTGCCAGACTACATGGACCTTTGGTCAGATCCAGTAGCACTCTCCTTCCCTCTATGCTACCAACATCTCAAGCAAGAGCCTCGCGTAAACCCAGCAACTTTGTCGTTGCCTGCTCTCCGCTGCTAACCCCCGCGGGAGCATCGACCCTTTTCGTTCTCCGAGAAAAGCATTTCAGCTTAGATAACATGCTTTGGATAGTTTGATACTGAGCGTCAGTGTTTCCAATTACATTTCCCCGTTTTTATCTCCTTTGTATAATCTATGCAATCCCTCCCGCTAATTGGATCCTTATTTTCCATTTTTTTAAAAAAGAAAAAGATTGATTTATTTATTTTAAAAAATGCAATGTTTACCCTTCATATTGTTCCTCGCATCTCAGCTGAGCTTCTTGTTATCTTTACTTCTGAAAGATACATTTAGGTTTTATTGGCACAGGCCGGCGTTCAAACCCTCCAACTATTCATCAGAGACCCCGCAATTTTCCATAGTAAATTTGCTAGACAATCAAACACCGATCAACGTTAGTTTACTTTTTTCATCCCATTCCACATACTTTCAAAGAGGGGTGGCGGGGGGGGGGAGGACAGATTCTTACATTTCATTCGCAACATGCCCTTAGGATTGGTTCATATCTGATGATATTCCAATGGCACCGTGCCCAGACATTTTCTTTTGTATATCATACTTGGCTCTCTCCTCCAGACTGCGTCCAGGCTATCCTCTGATCTCTCAAAGGTTGTTCAACAAATTCTAAAAGAGAGACGAGTTATGTTATGTGGAGAGATCTGACGTTAAATCAAGGGAGTCGAGATACAGCCTGGTGAGTGATTCTGCAATTTAGTCTCCTGTCCAATATGCATATAAAGCAAAACTGGCCGTAACATCTGAACTGGGGGGGGGGGGGGAGAGAGAATTGTGCCAAAAAATTCAAGTGCATGCATATGGGATGTATAACACTGGTGCAGTCAATCACAACATTCCTAGAATGTA
Source organism: Darevskia mixta (assembly GCA_034641385.1). Taxonomy (NCBI): domain Eukaryota; kingdom Metazoa; phylum Chordata; class Lepidosauria; order Squamata; family Lacertidae; genus Darevskia; species Darevskia mixta. The sequence continues at coordinate 189,607 of JAWWNH010000003.1, forward strand.
CACAAGGGGTCTCAGTCCTCCAGTTAGAGTTTCCTGTACCTGGACTGAGACCACTTCCTCTGTGTGACCAGAGGTGGGAGTGGCCCTACCTGTGCAGTTACTCAAAGTCACAGGTCAGCTGCCATTCTCTCTCTTCCTCATTGGGACTTCGAGCGAGCAACATCTCAAGAGAAGATGCACTCTTGGCTTCCAGCCAAGAGGGCCCAGATGGAGCCTCCTCCCTTAAGGAGAGTCTCCACGTGTACATATTTAATCTAAGCTAGCCTGCCTTTCTGAGACTTGTAGAACCTTGGAAATGTCTGTGAGTAAACCTTTTACTTTTAAAGAGCTATGTGTCGTGTATTTACTTTTAAGGGGGAACCAGGGGAAATATGCCAGGAATCTGCCTTGTTTTAGAAGTTCAAAAGAACTTGACCGCCAAGTTTTGCTGCATTTAATTGGGGATGAGAATCTCTGCTAGTTTGGAGCTTGTTAACACAAGCTGGGATAGGAAATATTAAACAATATTCCCTCATCCATATTCCCACTCATCTCCCACAATGCATGTGTCCGCATGCACACACAGCCCATCATGGAAGGAGAGGTTGTGTTTATTTCACATCCTGAATGGTGCACACACAATTGTCTGCAGAATTCTCATCATAGAATCATAGAACTGGAAGGGATGCAAAGGGTCATCTCCTCCAACCTCCTGCAATGGAGGAATCACAGCTAGTTCTCGTCCACTAGACATCACCTCCCCAACTAGGAATGGGGGTAGATTGGATTTTCATGAGAAACTGTCGGGAGCAGGTGCCTGTAACACGCCAGCAATAACTCACACAGCTTCAGCGAAGTTAACTCTTTATTCAAAGAAACATGACAGCTCAGGAGACCAGGCCGAGAGAGTGCACCAACTCTCGCCAGTAGATCTTGCCCCAACAAGGCTGTTCTGGGGACAGAAGATCCCTGGCTTCCCACAGCTGCCCAAGTCCCCTCCTCCTCTGGTTCCTTCCCAACCAATCTGAGTCTCCGTCGTCTTGCCGGGCTTTACTCCGCTCTCTTCATACCTCTTCATGTTCTGGGAGACCAGAGGGGAGGGGAGCTGCTCGCAGCAGGAGGGAGAGACAGCCTAGCTTCCTCACCAGCCAGACTCATCTCTGCCTCTCGGCCATGGGCGTACCCAGGGGGGGCAGAGGGGGCAGCTGCCCCCCCCCACTAGAAGCAAAAATGATCAGTGTCCGTTCAAAGCAAACCTGAACCACCATGGCTTGCCCCCCCCCCTAGTTTTGATGAACCACCATGGCTTGCCCCCCCCTAGTTTTGATCCTGGGTACGCCCCTGCTCTCGGCCCCCCTTCTCTCCAGCCTCCGCTTCTGCCTCTAATTCTAGACTGCTCTCTGCCCCAGCCTCTCCCCGCTCACTAAGCCCTGTTGCCTCTGCAGCTTCTGACACCACCTCTTCCCAGTCTTCTCCCTCTGACTGCTCAACGTCGTCGTCCCCACCAACCCCCCGGCTCTGAGCCTTCTTCCCTTCAGGAGTTCCCCAGCTGGTGCCACCCACCACTTCTCTGAACCCTGCCAGTCCATGACAGTAACTACCTAATTCCCACTTTTCAAAGCAATGTGTGATCTGGAATACATCTATGTTTTTAGATCTGCCATCCCTCCCAACTGTTCCCGGACTGCCTCACCAAGGCTAACGGGGCCTGCCCCTGGCCATTGGCTATGCAGAGATGGGATCTGGAGCCCCACAAGATCTGGAGGGCTACAGGTCCCTCGCATCTCGCAGAAGGATGTGTAGGTGGGCCTGTTCCGTGCATCCTCGCCTCTGTTGCATGCGCCAGTGTCTGGGTGCCTTCCTTCCTGCTTAAGTCTCCATTGTATCGCAACCAGGAATATTGTTTGCTGGGTGAAATGTCAGGGGATTAGCATTTCGCTAGTTGAAATCAGGAGGGGGGCAGCCAGCGGACAGAGGAGAATTCCCACCAGATGGCACGGCCGTGTTTCGGGGACAACGGCCCTCCGGTAACTCAGACCTCTATGCTCTCTCGCTTTCCCAAAGCCAAGGCAATGTTGGACATTGTGAGAAGGTCCTCTTTTGCCTGCTGATTAAAACAAGCAGAGCGTTTTCCTGCCCTTATTGAATTCTGTTAGCAAACACTCTCCCAGACAAAACCTCCAAGCTGGGGACCATAGAAGCCTGCACTGTCTCGCATTTGCCAAATGGATTAAGCTACTAAATTGCCGGCTCTGTCAAATACTAAAGGGTTTTAATGCATTGGGAAAGGGATTTTTGAATTATTATGATGTTGTTTTCCTTTGTGAGGCCTCAAGATCTTGTTCTTAAATCCCCTTTTTCATTAGGAAAAGCAACAGGGCCTTTAAAAAACAACAAAACGCCACTGATTTGGGGGAACTGAGTTATTACTCTGGAAGGTCTTTTAGTGCTGTGTTGCAAGGAGTAATCCCACATTCCACAGCATGTTGGGAAATACATTTAAAATAATATAAGTGAGGGCAAAGATCAGATCAGACATTGTGCAGAATTTACATAGGGCAAAAGAAAGGAAGGGAAGGTGAACGTTAAAACCAGGCCAGGGAGACAATCAGCTTTGGTTGGGATTTTGCTGTGAAACTATGTTTTCCAGGGACATTTCTGGAAGGCTGGACAGAGTTTCCAGTGAAGGCTGCCATCAACTGCACGGTACAAATGGATATGTTCCGATTAACTAGGGGCAGAGACGGAAAATCAAGGGCCACAATCCCTTCTGGGCAACTTTCCCGAGGCCACAGGTTAGTGGTCGGTGGGGCCGGAGGCAGGACAATGAAGATCATGTTTGCCTTTGGACAGTAGGCTGGTTTCCACGGACATTCGCACCCGGCTCTCTGTCCTCCGTTCACGCAAGAAAGAGGCACCTTCAGAGTCCCAGGATGCCCTCCAGCCAAGGAAAAACCCTCAATGAGGGTGAGATGCATTGCCAGTAAGGTTGCCACCCGTTGCTAGAAAAATGGGATGGGACCGGTTTTTGGACAAAAGTGTCCCCTGCCTGCTTGCACTTCAAATGGGATGCCGTTTCCCCCCAGATTCAAGCTCGGCTCTGCCCTCGCTGGTCCTGGAAGGATCCTACTAAAAAGTCCCATACGCTCAAAGACTCTGCGCCTGTTCATTGGGGGAAATAGGAAGCTGACCTCCCAGAAAAGCAAAACTACGACCTGCTCCTGTTAGGCAGGTCAGAAGACGACCCGGATGGTCGCCAGAGTCTGTGTTCAGATCTGCAGGCATAGACCTTCCCCTGATCCAAACTAGTTCGTCAGAAAATCCCTAAATCCGGTTCCGCGAGCAACCCAGGGTCAGTTCCCTGCGGCAGCTTATCTTAAAGTTTTTAAGTACCTATATGCTTATTGCATTTATAAACCATTAATTTTACCGTTGTACAATGTTTTTATATGTATGTTTTGTCCTTTGGGATTGCTCCCCCAAATGTGTTTTTATAAGCTGGTCTCCGACCGTAATAAATTATTCATTCATTCATTCATTCAAGCTTGGCCAGGCTGGAGCTGTGGCTCACTTGGCCCATGGGACACAGCCATCTACCCTGACACCTGCCCATCTATGTGAGTTTGATGACTCTCAAACTCAGGACACAAGGGAGAAACGTGCTAAGAGGAAGGCACACTTGGCAAACCCTCACCGTGGTCAACTCCTGCCCGGAAACCTATGTCCCCACTGTGGAAGGACGTCTGGATCCAGAATTGGCCTCCACAGTCACGGATTCACTGTCAAAACCATGTTTATGGAAGACAATCTTACTCGGCTACGAGGGATCGCCAAAGAAGAAGAAGACATGAGTTGAGGGGAAGAACAGGGCTGGTAAGGGAGGTGGGAGGCTTAATGTGAGGAACCCCCCCCCTTCACGAATGGGGGGAGGTTTTGGTGTCATGAAAGTGTGTGTGCCCCCCCAATCCCCACCCCCCAACCTGTCCTGTATTTTGCCCAACCTTTGGTGGCAACCCTAACTTCCAGCATGGGATATGACTTGAGAAGAGATGTGAGGGCCAGACAGGAAGCCCTGGGGGGCCGCATCTGGTCTCCAGCCCTGACCTTTCCTAACACAGACATCAAGCAGACCTCCCTCCCTTTAATTAATCCACTATTAATAGACAAGTAGCAGATCAGGCTCACTTCCCTTCACTGAGTCTTGGAACAACAGGTCTCTGGCCTGTTCCAGTTCTATGAAAACTGAGGGAGGGATACAGGAGGGGGCAGATTAGGTTGCCATCCTTTGGGAAGGGTGCGACGGCTGGCAAAGATCAGTTTCCTCTGCCCTAAGCACTTTTCGGAGAGAGGAAAGGCGGGCGGTTTTTCAGCGAAGAACAACAGGCCTTATCTTGACCCGAAAATATTATTCTGAAATCTCCCCGGATTGTTTTGCTAATTTCAAAAAAAAGAAAGACAGAGAAGTGGGGGGGGGATGATCAAATAGTGAGCGATTCTTCTTCGTCTGCCAATATTTTTAATAAGCAACTTAGTCAATGTTAGCACAGCTGTTTGTCCAGATCGGTTCTCGGGATGACTCACTTTTGGAAGCGGGCGGCTTCCCGAAGTTTATCTGCTCTTTTAACACGTGCGGCGAATATATGTCCCCGTCTCCCGTCGCCCAGAAGAGCAAGGGGTGCTACCGGATCCAAAGCACACAGGCTGCAAGGCCGAGGCGAGGGAAAGAGGAGCAGAGCTGGTGGGAAGCAGAGGTTCGGTCTCTGGATTTCGACGGGACGTCTGAAACCGGGTTGCGTTTCTCCAGAGGCCACCGCGTCTGCTTTATTCATGGGGAGCTTTGCATCACCTGGTTTCCCCTCTGAGTTGTTGTTTCCAAAGAAGACGTTGACTTCCTGAAGCCGGGCCAAGAGAAATCTTAGCTACAGAGGAGTTTTCAAACGAAACAGGAAGGAGGAGTCTGGGCGGGGCAAAGAGCGTAGTGGGGACTTGGCTCCATGGTGGATGCTGGCTGAGGATCCAGAGATGATTCAAGGCTAAGGACATAGCTGTCGACTTTCGGATTTGAAAATAAGGGGTTTTTCCAAACTTTCGGATTTGAAAATAAGGGATGCCGCGAGGGCGGTGCAATGGCACCAAGTAGCCTCGCCACCCTGCGCTCCAGGGGCTGCGCGCGAACGGGTGAGCGAGAGAGCGTAGATGGCAGGCAGGCTGTCTGGTTGGGCGTGAGGGTCTGGCTGCACAAGGCATGCAAGCTCCGCCCCCAGTCGGTCTCAGACTCCTTATTGGCAGCCGAGCAACGCAGCTGAGGAGCCTCCCTGGCCGGCAGGGAGTGAGGGAGAGGAGCTGCTTCCTTTGAAATCCGGGAAATTTAAGGGATATCAACAATCTGGGATAGCAGCAGGAAACGGCATTGGAATAAGGGAGTTTCCCACAAAAAAGGGAGGGTTGACAGCTATGGCTAAGGAGGGAGAAATGCGGCGAAAATGTGTGGATGCAAGAGGTAGCCCTTGCGGAAGAAAACGCAGGCGGGCAATCAGAAGAAGCTGCTCCGGTGGGATGCGTTCAAGGCCCCTTCACCTCCTTCTCACATAGACAGAGAGGGGCGTAGCTCAGTGGTAGGGCATTTGCTTTGCATGCAGCAGGTCCTAGGTTCAATCCCCGGCCTCTCCATCTGTGATGTGTATAGATCAGGGGTCTGCAAACTTTTTCAGCAGGGGGCCGGTCCACCGTCCCCCAGACCTTGTGGGGGGCCAGACTATATTTTGGGAAAAAAAATATGAATAAATGCCTATGCCCCACAAATAACTCAGAAATGCATTTTAAATAAAAGGACACATTCTACTCATGTAAAAACATGCTGGTTCCTGGACCGTCCGCAGGCCGGATTGAGAAGGTGATTGGACTGGATCCAGCCCCCGGGCCATAGTTTGCCTACCCATGGTATAGATGCTAAGGGAGGAGTTTTTTTTTTAAATATACTTTTCAGGTTTATACATTTCATTAATTTTACAATCATTTTAACATTTCAAAGCTCGCCTTCCTTCCCCCTCTTTCTGTGGTTCCTTTATTTTTGATATCTTCTGCCTATCCAAATTCTTATAATTTGCTCATTTATTTATCTACTTCAAATACATACTGCTATGAAACTGCAGGTTATTATAATAATCTTGCCAATGTTTTCCATTCTTTTATAAAAAGGAAAAAAATTGTTATTTTGATTTCTTATTCTTCCTGTACGTTTCGCCATTTCTCCATATTCCATAAATTTTTGTATCCATTCTTCCTTTGCTGGGACTTTTGCTCCTTTCCATTTTGGGGCGAGTAAAATTCTTGCCACTGTAGTAGCATACATGAATACGTTTCTATACAGTTTAGGTAGTTCTGTCCCTATAATTTCCAAAAGAAAAGCTTCTGGGGGGGTGTCTTTTTACAAACATTTTAAACATCTTTTTCAATTCATTATATATCATTTCCCAGTAAGCTTAAACCTTACTACAAGACCACCACATATGATAAAAAGAACCTTCTTTCTCTTTTTCTTTCTAATATCTAATAAATATATCCTCTCTTAAAGAAAAAAGAGGATATATTTATTGGATATTATCCTCCCTCCCTCACGTTTGTGAGCTCAGCAGTGTCATCCTTTTGCAGCTTAAAAAGGGAAGCTGAAGAAGAAGAAGAAGAAGAAGAAGAAGAAGAAGAAGAAGAAGAAGAACAGGAGGAGGAGTAGTTTGGATTTGATATCCCACTTTATCACTACCTGAAGGAGTCTCAAAGTGGCTCACATTCTCCTTTCCCTTCCTTCCCCACAACAAACACTCTGTGAGGTGAGTGGGGCTGAGAGACTTCAAAGTGTGACTAGCCCAAGGTCACCCAGCAGCTGCATGTGGAGCTGGGAAGCAAACCCGGTTCCCCAGATTGCGAGTCCACTGCTCTTAACCACAACACCACACTGGCTAGGTCAGTGATGGCTAACCTTGACACTCCAGATGTTTTGGAACTACAACTCCCATCATCACTAGCCTACAGGACCAGTGGTCAGGGATGATGGGAGTTTGATGGGAGTTGTAGTTCCAAAACATCTGGGGTGTCAAGGTTAGCCATCACTGGGCTAGGTTAAGACTTTCAGTTTAAGTAATTCAGGATGCTTTAAGGCAGACTGGGTTCTCATGGTATTTTGCCCTTTTCTCCCCCTTAAAACAATAATCACACAAACAGTCTTGTAAAAGGTAAACATAGCATTTACTCAGAACACTTGTTGAAGAATAACAGATAGCAGCAGCTTTGTTCAGGCAGACTTAAAATGGTAATCCACTTACTGAGACATTAATCTATCTTAAAATGGTGTCTGAGCTGAGACATGCAGATGTTCTGCATTGCTAGAATGAGGTGAAAGAGCAAAGAGGAACTTGCCCAGCCAGGTGAGGAGATTATATGTATGGCTACGGCCTCCCCCTGACTGGGCACAGTGGGAGTGTCTCTCATAGTCCTCTCTGGGCTGATGCTGGAAGCTGGAGATACTGAGACATGTCTGCTCTGTGATGGACCCCAACCTGTGACTTGGGGCTTCCCTGGAAACCTAAAGGTGAAGCAAGATCTGCTGGGGTAGAAATGCTCAGAGATCCTCCATCCTCTGATCAGGGTGTGTGTGTGTGTGTGTGTGTGTGTGTGTGTGTGTGTGTGTAAATACAACCATATATCCTAAAGACACCACGTTGACTTCCATTCAAAGGAGCCTTGGGTAAGTGCTGGAACCCCCTAGGGTGTCTTGCCACTTGGAGATCGGGGTGTATAAACATCACAGGAACTTAGGAAGTTGCCTTACTCAGACCACAGTTCATCTAGCTCTATATTGTCTATATACAATATGGCAGCGATTCTTCAGGGTTTCAGGCAGAGGACATTCCCAGCTCTTCCTTGAGTGTCAGATATTTACGGTGCAGTCAAACCAACAATGCATGTTTGCTAGATAGGCACATGATAGGAGCTGAAGCAGAGAGTTTTCCTATAAGTTTCCTAGAGAGGGGGAGTGTCTCCTGATCAGTGATCCCACTGATGTTTGTTTTTTATGTTGTTTTTAATCATTGTTTTGTATTTGTTGTTAGCCGCCCTGAGCCCAGTTTTTGGACCGGGAAGGGCGGGGTATAAATAATTTATTATTATTATTATTATTATACAGATGTATGCCAACAACATCAATAGAATACAAAAGGCCAGCTCTGAGTCCTCAAAGTTTTGCGCTCCCTCATTGCTACACCCCAAAACTGAAACTGTACCTCTCTTAAATTCAGAATGGTGTGGGAAGGAATATAGGTAAAGGTAAAGGTACCCCTGACCGTTAGGTCCAGTCACGGATGTCTCTCATCTCGCTCTATAGGCCAGGCACGCTCATCTCGCTCTATAGGCCAAGGGAGCCGGCGTTTGTCCGCAGACAGCTTCCGGGTCATGTGGCCAGCATGACTAAGCCGCTTCTGGCGAACCAGAGCAGCGCACGGAAACGCCGTTTACCTTCCCACCAGAGCGGTTCCTATTTATCTACTTGCACTTTGACGTGCTTTCGAACTGCTAGGTTGGCAGGAGCAGGGACCGAGCAACGGGAGCTCACCCCATCGCAGGGATTCGAACCGCCGACCTTCTGATCAGCAAGCTCAGTGGTTTAGACCACAGCGCCACCCGCGTCCCTGGGAAGGAATATAGGAACCTACAAAGCTGCCTTATATCGACTCCAACCACTAGTCTAGTTACCTCAGCATTGTCCACACTGACCAACAGTTTCTCTCCGGTGTTTGGAACACCTTTCTGGGTCATACCTACAGATATGAGGATTGAATCGGGGACCTTTCAAACCAGTCTCTCTTCTGCAGAGCCACAACCATTCCCTCAACTGGTGTGGACACCCGTCCCTGGCCGTTCCCTCATTTGACCAGAGCCAGATGGTGGCACACTTCACTTCCTGTTCCCAGGTCACCCCTTGAAGACCTTGCGAGTGCCTGGCCCAAGCGCCTTTTAAATTTGGAGGCACAGCTGCAAATCCCGCCTGCATCTAGGCTCCTCAAATCCCATTGATGTCAACGGGGTTTAAGGAGCTTGTGTCGAAGACTGCGCCCCAGTCCCCTAATGGCCGGGCCGGCTCTGGTCTGACACACGGACAGGCGTGATCTTCTCAAGGCTTGAAATCCTGGCCCAAAGCTGTCCTTTGAAGCCAGGTCCCATTACGCATTCTTTGCGGGCTACGATTTCCTGCATTGATTAATCAAGTCATATCCCCCCCCCCCTCACCCCCGGTCCGGCGACCGTTTGAAGTGTCAGCTGTGTAGTATTGATTAATAGGTCTTCTTCTCTATACGGAAAAGAGCGAGCGCTCCCAGTCTCGACGGTCGCCAATGAAAATAAAACCCACGCTAACTGCTATCCTCAGATTTATCTGGAGAATTAAGAAGGGGCTGGCGGGGTGTGGCAGGGATGGGGAGTGGCGCTCCCCAAATCTCTCGAGTGACAATGGAAACCTGTAAGGAAAAACAAAATCAAAGTTGGATTCTTCCAAACAACTGGAATAAGCCTAACACGTTGAAATGTGGAAGGGGCAAGCAGGGGGGGCGGACAAGGAGGGAACGGCAGACGTTATACTTTCCAGGAGTTTGAAAAAAAAGGACAGGTTCTTTCCACAGTGCGAAGGGGAAATGGGTTTACTAAACAGTGTGACATAACTTGTTTGCCCAGCACTGAGGCGACAGCTCCTTTTATTACCCTGCGCTGCCTCGCAGAGTACACCCCCTCGAGCCTTTTGCGAGAGAGGGGCTGGAAAAAGGGATAACGTTTGCGTGGAGCTGGGTGGCATCGCTGGGAGCAGGGAGGGAGCCCAGAGGAAAGCAGACCCACCCGCCGTGTGGAGCATAAACAACTCCCCCCCAGGAGGGAAGGGTGAGGTTGTGGGGGGGGGGGAAGAGAAGGGAAGAAACTGCATCTCCCTTTGCTCCATGCCAGCGAGGAGTTGGGCATAACGTCGACTGACATATGACAGGTATGCCCAAGTTGAATTTGCCTTCCCCACGGTGGTCGCGAAGCCGGTGGAAAGATGGCAGCCCCATCAATGCCTCCTTGTTTGGGTCCGAGAGCTTTTTCTCTCTTTTTTGCAGAAAGTATGCGCACCAATTAACGGGGGTTTTTAGAAACAGGGAGATGTCTGCAGCTACGACCTTTGATGCCGTTAGAAGGGCCCATCGTAGAGGATTTGTCTCGCATGTCAAAGCTTCTAGGTTCGAGTCTTGGCATCGCCATTCGAAAAGGATCTTGGGTAGCGGCCTGGGAGAAAGGCTTTCTCTGCCAGGAGACAAACCAACCAAACAGTTGGGAGCTTTCGATCCAGGTGTGGCAAGCTGCTGTCCTCCAGAATAGCCCCATCCGGGAGCAAAGGTCACGTCAGACCACTGGTCCGTAGCTCAATATTGGCTACAGTAAGAGCTGCCAAGGGACGCAGGTGGCGCTGTGGTCTAAACCACTGAGCCTCTTGGGCTTGCCGATCAGAAGGTCAGCGGTTCAAATCCCCGCGATGGGGTGAGCTCCTGTTGCTCGGTCCCTGCTCCTGCCAACCTAGCAGTTTGAAAGCACATCAAAGTGCAAGTAGATAAATAGGTACTGCTCTGGCAGGAAGGTAAACGGTGTTTCCGTGTGCTGCTCTGGTTTCGCCAGAAGCGGCTTAGTCATGCTGGCCACATGATTCGGAAAAACTGTCTGCGGACAAACGCCGGCTCCCTCGGCCAGTAAAGCGAGATGAGCGCCACAACCCCAGAGTCGTTCGCGACTGGACTTAACTGTCAGGGGTCCTTTACCTTTACCTTTAAGAGCTGCCAACGTGATGAGCTCAGTCTGTTAGGCTCCATCTCCTGTGAGCTGAAGTAACCTTGGCCAGTGATCAGGGCTGATGATAGTTGCAGCCCCATGAGATCTAGAGGCCACTTGTTTAGATACCACCACTGATCTATAACAAGGGTCAATGGCTTTCCAGAGTTTCAGACTGGTTTTATTTAGTAAGGGTTGCATCTGGACATTTGTACATGCAAATAACTTTTTCTTCCACCAGAAGCGTTCACCCAGGCCTCAGTCGACAATACTGGAATCTAGTGTTGAGCTGGATTTTAGAAATGGTGGTCCCTTTAAGCAGGGGTGTGTGTGTGTGTTATACCTCTTCTGATGTATAAGAATGCTGCAGTTGGAGGCAGCAAAGCTTCTGAATGCTTCTGAAACTGCAGGAGGGGAGAGGGCTCTTGTGGTCGAATCCTGCTTGCTGGTTTCCCACAGGCATCTGAGAACAGGATGCTGGATTAGATGGGCCATTGGCCTCATCCAGCAGCCTCTTCTTATGTTCTAGCTTTTATTCTGTTTCAGTTTTAGATTGGTTGTGATTTTTGTACTAAAATATAAGACACATTGAGCTATCTTTTTTATTTAAAAAATGACTAATTCATATAAATGAATGAATGAATGAATGTAATAATAACGTTTCTGCTACTGCACCTGACCTCAATTTCAGGGTATGTCAATGGATTCCATCAACAAATGAACTATAAATGAACATATGATATTGCGTATGTGCAGTGCTTTTTTTCTGGGGGTATGCATACGCCTAACCATTTTGTGAATCTAAGGTTGGCCTCATTGAGGGGCAGTGTTTCAATTTGAGTAGGAAAATGAGAGTACCCCTAAATCTTTTTAAGGAAAAAAACCACCGCGTATGTGTACAAACTTCCAGCTGCTTTTTAAATGAAAAAAATCCAGCATCTTGAGAACTGATCCAAGCTCTCTCCAGCCATTCTGATGCTACGTTCAGTAAAGATACAGGAAAGATTACGGCCTTCCCCGCAATCACTCTCACCACTCTCTATGACTTGGGGGGGGGCGCTGTCCAAAGTGGGGACCTTTTCATACTCATGAAGATGCATTTTAGAAGATATGAGTTTCTAAAAGACACTTCAGTCATTTATTCTCCAGTCTACGGAAAGCCTGATAACACAACCACTGCAGGGAAGTGAAAGAATGAGAGCAGTGGTTGTGTCCTGATTAGTGTTGGACTAGGACCTAGGAGACCAGGGTTCAAGTATACAGTTATGGGATAGGAATCATAGGAAGCTGCCTCGTACTGAGCCAGAATCATTGGGTCATCTAGCTCAGTGTTTGTCTACACTGACTGGCAGTAGCGCTCCAGGATACCACGCGGAGAGTCTTTCCTAAGCTCATGGAGTGACATTGGGACAGTCACTGCCTCTCAGCCCAACCCACCTCAAAGGTTGTTGGGGGTAGTGATTCAATGAGAAGAACCTAGAACTTCTTGGAGAACTCCCATCATCCCTGACTACTGGTTCTTCTAGCTAGGGATGATGGGAGTCCATCATCATCTAGGGACCCAAGGTTGAGAAAGGCTGCTCTAGGGCCAATCCATGGCCAACCAATGTATGAGGCCTGTGGAAGATGCTCAACCATATCCTCAATGGTTGCACCAGGGCTGCGGAACTCCTCCAAGTATTACGGGACTACAACTCCCATCATCCCTGAACATTGCTGGCGGGGGTTGATGGGAGATGTAGTCCAAAGCATCTAGCGGCACCAGGTTAAGAAAGGCCATAGGTGTTCTACACAGCCCTCTAGATCAGGGATGGGGAAGCTGCAGTCCTCCAGATGTTTCTCAACTGCAGTGTCCATCTTCTCTGACATGCTGGTTAAGGTTGATGGGAGTTGGAGTCAGCCAGAGGTTCCCCATCACTGCTCTAAGGTGGTAGCCAGCTACACAGACCAACCACCACGAGGAACTGAAATTCATTAAAGGGTTGAGTGATCCTGTTCCCAGCCTGCACTGGAAGGACTTTTGTTTTGTTTTAAACAAGCACATTTGTGGTTTGTGAAATAAATAGGGTGTTTTAACATCTCGGCAGTATGAGGCCCATATGGCAAAAGCCACATTAAGGGAGAGATGGGTGTTGTGCGTCTGTCGTCTTAGTCAAAGAGCCAAAGTAAACAAAGGCATTGCAATATCGGCCTGGATAAAGGCAAGACGGCAACTGACAGCAGCAGGCCTGGATTAATGCTTAAGGTAAGTACACTGGAGCAATGAAGTCTTGATTTAGGGTCAAAACAAGGCACCAAAACGGCCTTCACTTTCAATGCATAAATGGATATTTGACCCAACTCAAAGTCTCATGATGCATTTCTGAGAGCAGGTAGTGTCTGTCTTCTATGTGGAACCCATTTTCCATTGGAGCTCAATGTCCGGCCGTTCCAAGGCAACAACCCTGAAGAGATATAGGTAAGGGAATAAATTCCATCAGCTAAATGGAACTTTGACGTGAACAAAGAATCTACAAATGTACTGAGTCCAGTTCTGGGCATCACAGTTTAAGGAGGGTATTGACAGACTGGAACATGCACAGGAGGAGGAGGAGGAAGGGTCTGGAAACCCAGCCTTAGGAGGAACCATTGAAGGAGTTGGGTATGTTTAGCCTGGAAAAGAGGAGACCGAGAGGCATCTTCTGATATCCGAAGGCGGATCACACGGAAGATGGAGCAAGCTTGTTTTCTACTGCTCCACAGGGAAGGACTCAACCCAATTGATTCAAATGACAAGAAAGGAGGTTGGGACTAAACATCTGAAAGAACATTCTGACAGTAGAAGCTGGTCAGCTGTGGAAGAGTCTACCTAAGAAGAGGGTTGCATCTCCTCCTGTGGAGGTTTGAAAAAAGAGCTTGCATGGCCATCTGTCAGGGATTCCTGCATTGCAGGGGGTTAGACTAGAGAGGACACCCTGGGACCCTTCCAACCCTACAAGTCTATGATTCTAAGAGCCTGGCAGTTGGATCAGGCCAATGGCCCATCTAGTCCAGCATCCTGTTCTCACAGTAGCCAACCAGATACCTATGGGAAGCCTGCAAGCAGGGCATGAGTGCAACAGTGCTCCCCACTTGAGTTTGCAGCTGGTATTCAGAGTCAAAACATGGCCTTTTCCTCCATATATTCGTCTAATCTGCCTTTCTAAGACACCAGAGTTGGGGGCTATCACTACCTGCCGTAGGAGCAAATTCCATAGCATAACCATGGACTGTGTGATTGTGCTCCACAAATAGTTTAGTTGAATTGGCTCTAGAAAGCTCCTAACCCATGTTATCTGGATTGAACTATACAACAACCTTCTATTACTGGGCGGTGAGGGGAACCTTTGGCTTTCCAGTTGTTGCTGAACTACAACTCCCATCACCCTTTGCCACTGGCTATGCTTGCTGGGGCTGTTGGGAGTTGTAGGGTTCAGCAACATCTGGAAGGCCAAAGGTTCCCCACACCTCCTCTATGATTAAGAGTTGGACACAACATCATACTACATAGACAGTTGCACTACTGGTGGAAAGCACTCTGTTTTTGGAGACTTCTAGAAGTCTTGGAAGACCCATGTGACCCACACTCCCTCTCCCCCAGGACATGAATAATCTATTGCCATCATTCCACCTCAGCAAGATATCAAGACAGGCTCCATGATATAATTTAAAATACATTTATTGATTCATTTGTTCTCATTTGTTATACAAAGATGTTAAATAATTTAAATACATTCTCCACAGTCACTCAAGAATCAGATTTATACCTAAACAAAGCTGTACATATGAGGTAGAGAAAAATAATTTAGGCTCCCATAAGACATTAACCACCCCCCAACCCACCCCCTGGAAAATATAATACATACTACAAATCCTTCATATGTTAGAATTTGCTCCTCACAACCCTTCCCAAAAGGAACTCAGTTTGCACAAGTAGTCCCCTTTCATGCTTCCTAGATGAAAAATGGAATCAGAGACCATTAATGAGCTAAACAATACTTTTTTGACTAAAAATTGATACACCCAAAACAGAAACGGAGGATGCTGATCCAATTCAGAGGGCAATTTTAAAACTTAATCATTCATACCCAAAGGCTGGTTTTGTTTGTTTGTTTCATATTCAGGGAGATCACCTCTCCATGTCTTTCTCCAAACCAATAAATAGAGGCTGAAACTATGAACCTTAAAATTTAAGAAAAGTGCTGCTGAACACATCTCCTGCAGAGTTCTCCACCTCCCCTGTTGCATTGGCTTAGGTAAACAGGAAGCTCTCTTTCGCAGACTCAAACCTTTGGTCCATCTAGTACAGTACTGTCTACACGGACTGGCAACAGCTCTACAGCATTTCAGGCAGAGATCTTTCCCAAACCTACCCTGAGATGCCAGAAATTGAACCTGGGAGCTTAAGCATGCAAAGCAAACACTCTACCACAGAGCTACAGCCTTTTCGACATCATTTCAAGACTCCCCACCCCTACAATCTCCACTCCAAATTGTGACATGCAAGAGATCCTAACAATTTTTGGCAGGAAGAGAAAACCAGTTGACATGGGGATGCCATTTTGGCTTACAGTGGGTTAAGTACTTAATTCGTTCCGGAGGTCCGTTCTTAACCTGAAGCGTACTTAACCTGAAGCACCACTTTAGCTAATGGGACCTCCTGCTGCCGCTGCGCCGCCAGAGCACGATTTCTGTTCTTAGCGGAGTTCTTAACCTGAAGCGTACTTAACCCGAGGTACCACTGTACTTTTAGCTTCAAAAGGGAAGCAGTGTACTTCCCCCTTTCCTCACATGCCCAAGCTTGGAAGTAAGACCCTAACAGGGCCTCTGTTCATAACCCTTTTATTACGGCATCTGACATCAACTTATCATATCCTGGGTCCGTCTCAAGGACATCACCCAGATGCGATCAGTTGTGCTTAAGGTAGCGGAAGATGGGACAACCACATGGCTGCCTTTACCATCTGATAGGACGTTGACAACTTTCCATGCACACCACTGAATCCTCCACCTTCGGCCTAGCATTCCCCAAGTTGGTGGCCTCTAGATGTTGAACTACAGCTCCCATCATGTCTAACAATGAGCAAAGCTTGCTAAGGTTGATGGGAATCAGAGCCTCAATACCACCTAGAGGTCCGCAAGTCAAGGGCTGCCTCAGGCAGCCATAGAAGACAGAACCTGGTGTGACGTTTTGTGGGTTTGAATGTAACACTGGAAAACCTACCACAAAAGGTGTCTCAGTTACACCAGGTTGGGAAAAGTAGTTTTGTAACTATATTATTGAATAGTAATTTATATAAATAATGGATGCACCCCACTAGAGGAAGAATGTCGGTAAGACAAGGTTCATTGGGCAAGGAGAACCAACTTAATTAATTTATTATTATTATTATTATTATTATTATTATTATTATTATTCATTTGTTTATAGCCTGCCTTTTCCCCTGATAGGACTCAAGGTAGCTTCCATTAAGATTGAGAGGAATAGGAAATCAATGAAAGGCAAGATGGCCACCACAGCAGTCCAACTCAGGCACAATCCACTGGTGCTGTGCTCAACCAAGTCTGCTTTGTGTGCAGAATGTCCCGGGTTCAATTCCCAGCATCTCCAAGAGGAGCTGAGAATGTCCGCCTCACCTGAAACCCTAGAAAGGGGCCACTAGTTAGGATAGACCATGCTGAGCTAGACGGACCAATGTTATGACTTGCTATGTTATGAATTGCCTATGTTCCAGCCTTCTCCATGAATGCCCCTAGCTTGCCCTGGGCTAGCACAGCTGTGGCAGGCTCTTCTCCATTCCCTCCCCTTCCTTGATTAGGTTTCATGTGGAGTCAGATTTACACTTTGCCTGGACAAAGACTGACAGTCAAAGTGTGCCGTCGCTCCATGTTTTATAAAGGAGCCAACCCTTATGATTGTCACAACAGAACCAGTTGCCTTAGATTGAAGCAGAAAAAAAAAGTGTTCTAGGAGACCAGGGAAGTGTCTACCTTAAGGCATAGCCAATGTGCTAAAACAACACAAGATCATTTTCAGCTTTGGGTCAACGACCTACTTTTGGGCTACAAATAGGAACAGCCCACTGCTAGGTCATGGAACAAAAAACCCATTAAGAGCAGATATTTCTTGGAGTTTGGCAGATGATGAAAAACCCATCTCCATGAACACCATGATCATGACCCAGTACAATTCAATAGGTGGGCAACAGTCTCAACATGCCCATTTAAGTCAATAGGTGACTGCATGGATGGTCACAGGTTCTTTACAACTTCAGTAGGTTCAACAAAACACATCCTCCTGGGTTTGTTTCATTTTGTCTTACAAAAAAACAACAACACCCTAACACTGACTCTCCTGGCTTTCCACAAAACTGCCATAAATATGCAGAAAACAGATGGTCACAAGGGCACTTGCTACAAGGCACCATGGCTGAGCGAAACACCCTCTGCAGTGTGACCCATATTGCAGATATATTGCTACAAAATATCGTTGCATGTATATTAGGAGCATTTGCTAAAAATGTTAACGTATGAAACAGCCCGCAAGAGATTAAGCAACAAAGAGAAGCAAAATGGAAGGTGTAGAATACAAGGGATCTGCTGGTCCTCAGTTACTAAAGGACACTTTCATTAAACCTTAACGGAATTTAAGACCTCTCTTCACTCACCAGATGTAGTTGGACTGCAACGCCCAGCAGTGGCTGATGTGAGCTGCAGTCTAACAACACCGGGAGGTGGGCGAAGGCTGGATTGAGGGCTCTCTCTCCCTTGTTCTGTTTCGTAGGGAGCATCTAAAGAACCAACACAGCTAGCTAGTTATGCAGAACTTGCAGTTCCACAAACAACAGAAACTCCCTCGCCAATCTCCATGACACAAAAAGGTTTTTTCAGAAACCAAGGAGAGTCGAGAGCAGTTTTGAGATCCAGCAAGGGGGTTAAGTCAAAATCAAAAGTCCCACTGGACACAAGCCAGCCTCCGGAGGCTTCTCCAAAGGGTAGGGTGTTGGATCCTGGTCAATTGTCTCTCCACCAACATTGATAGCAGGGGGAGCCAACCTATTGTCCTCATATTGTGCAGAGACTCGTAACCCTCACCACCCTCAGTCTGCATGGCTAATAGTCAGGGGTGGAGGGGAGTCTGAATCCTACAAAATATGTAAGGCACCATGTTAGTTTCCCAGGAATTTAAGGCAAGGAAATCACTGCACACTAGCATCTAGCTTACTGGGGAGGACAGCTTGTAATATGACCTTGGGTTGGTGAAAGCCCCATAAAAGCTAGTCCAATCTCAAAAGGGGAATAATAATAATAATAATAATAATAATAATAATAATAAGTGTATTACACCTGCCTATACAATTCAATGCATGTGCCTCAATACTATTTATATATATATATATTTAAAAAAACCCCACAGGAGAATAAACCTTACTATTTACAATATATATATTTATATCTATATAACATGAAAGCAATAATATTTGCATTAACATAAATACATTTTTAAATACTTACAGAAACACCCCGGCTTCAGTGCGCGAATTATTATACAAAGAGGAGTTTCTCCCACTCAGTAGTTCACTCACTCCTTTGCCTCTCAGCTCAAAGGCCACAATCCTACAAACGCTTAGTCAGGAGGAAGTCCTATAGAATTCAGTGGGACCAACTCCTGAGCAAAGGTGGGTGGGAAAAGACTGCAAGAGATGCTCTCCTTCTCCTTTCTTTGCCCTGCTGCACATAAGACAATGTCCACACATCAGGGTAAGCCATGGTTTACTGTGCTTAAGCCAATTGTGTTCATTTTGCACCTCCCAGCAAGAGCCGGGGAATAACAAACCATGGTTGTTGGCTTGCATTCATTCAAACCAAGGAATAGGATTTATTTTGCTCCCCAAGCAAACCATGATCTGTAGCCAATTGTGGTTTGTTTGAGTGAGATACGCCATGGTCCCTGGTTTAGACATAACAATAGGCAAGGAATCACGACCCTTTTCCTCTGTATGCAAGAATAGGTGTGTTCATGCAAAATCGCTGACTGTGGTTTACTGTGACGTGTGAACTGGGACAATGTTTCATCAAGGCAAGCATGTACAAAAAAAAAATGGGGGACACATTCCCAGAATGTACACCTGCAATTTCACTATTCTGCCTATCTGAAGTTCTAAAAAGTTGGCCTTTTACTATTGCAATGCTCTCAGTTCAGAAGGTTGACACATCTTCACCCACAAAAAATCCATCCAGGATTTGGGGATGGGGGACCATACCTTTGAATGAGCCTAAGACATTTCGGTGTTGGAGGCAGAAAATACAGAATCCCTCCTTCCCCTTTACTGGGGGTAAAATTACTAATCTGAAACTGCTTGCTTGTGTAAATATCTCAACAGGATTTACTGAGGAATAACAATTCACAGGATTGTCTTTAATGGTACACTAAAATTTGCCACCCAGTTGGAGGTTGACCCACTTTGAGATGCAATATACAGTAATTTAGGGCTGTGGTCCTATGCAGATTTCTACAGGAAGTCCTAAGTGAGCCCAGAGATCTGCTCCTTTTAAATTGCACAGGACCAGTGATTGTTTCCCCCAAGTTTTGAGAACGTTTTTGCAATAGAATGCAGGCATTTTGCAGGTTCCCCCAACTCCAATTCAAACTGGCATATCAATATTTGCAGCAAAGCTAGGTTCCTACAGTCAGCTACAGCGCCATCCTACCCATACGGGCAAGATGTCAAAGAAAGAAAAAGCCCATCTGGTGAACACAACATTTAGCCAGATCTCAATGGCAAAATACAGCAGTGGCGTCCATTACAAGAGTTTGATTCCCTACAGCCAGGTTTATCACCAGCAGCAATCCATTGAGTGAAACTAGCTCAGTATTGTCTACACTGCCTGGCAGCAGCTCTGCAAAGTATCAGAATGGAGCCTTTTCCAGCCTGACCTGGACATGTTGAGCATGGGTCCTGGGATCTTCTGCAGGGAAAGCAGTTGCTCTGCTACTGAGCTATACAGCCATTAAGACCATCACCTAGCCAATGGCACTGGAGGTGGGGCTGCCCCTTCTTCCACTTAACGTAAAGCCAACTCATTGCACGCTGGTCTCAATCAGGATGGTTTCACTCGAGATGAACCCCAGCGAAAGCAAGAAACTGGGCGTGTGTGTGTGTGAACGGATGTCTGCCTTTCGTCAGCCAACCTGGGCAAAGATCCAGAAAGCAAGGTCATTTACAGCTGATAAGGGGGGCAGGCCCAGGAGGGCACAAGGCTACCCCAATCATGGGGGCTGCACAGGGCAACAGGCAAAGTTGTTGGCTCGGAAATGAGGAAAAGAAATCCCCTCACTTCCTCTTCAACACAGATCTTTGGGGTCACAGCGTCTTTGGCAAAACGTTTCCCAGATTATACACTCATTCTTGCCAAAGAATTTATTGCAAGTTGGGAAACACTCCCCAGGGAGTCTAGATTCAGGTAGGTAGCCATGTTGGTCTGACACAGTTGAAATGAAAAAAATTGTCCAGTATCACCTTAGAGACCAACTAAGTTTGTTCCGAGTATAAGCTTTTGTGTGCATGCACACGAAAGCTTATACCCAGTACAAACTCAGTTGGTCTCTAAGGTGCTACTGGACAATTTTTTAATTCTTTTATTTTGACTCCCCAGGGAGGAAAGCATAAATGGCGTCCCTCCCCACCTCAACACACTCAAACAGGTTTCACCTGGGGCAGCAAAATAGCTCAATCTGGCCATGCACTCAGCTTAAAATGGAGCTCAACTGTGATAGTTGTTAAGGTACCACCGCAAGATCAGGCATGGATGAGTCAGTATCTCTTGCCCATATCAAATTATTAAGAATCAATCCCTATGTCTGTTTGGTTCTATCCCATTTTTGCATCTGGAAATACATTAAATTTTTTTCAATTTAGAGACGGGCAAAATCCAAAGGAAAATTATGTTCCAAGTCACACATCAAACCCAGGGGGTGCAAATTCAGGTCAGTTCGCTGAAAAAAAAATGTGGACTGGCCTAAACTTTCCTCCTTGACTATTTGTGATCCGTTCTTCCAGTGAGCTAGGACTGAGCTTCGTGGTCCAGATCCCACGCACAAGAAGAAGAAGATCTGAAGAATGTGGCATGCAGCATGCATCTTACTTGGTAGTCAAGGCCAATTTTGTCGGAGAAGTAATGATTTGGACAAAGTTATGTGTGCGTGCAAAACAAGGGGTTGGGGAAAGATGAAGCATGCTCAAGAGAGGACTGGACATAATACCACATTGAAACCATAAGAAGGTACTTCTGAAAGACTTAATAAATAAATGTTCCATATTTATATTTAGGCGCATATATATATATATATATATTTATATATATCCACATTGAATAATAGGTTTCTATTCAGCCTTTTCTTAAACCAATTTGCACAGAACTTCAGGACTGGTCCATATGGTGTGACACCCAAGGACAGTTCAGATTGAGGAGTCTGTTGCATGGAGAGCCACCAGGGCAGAGAGGGAGGGGAATAGGTGTCTTTGAGGTTCAGCATCTGTTGCAACTGGTCTCATCTGGCCTTCCAAAAGATGGACAAGAACTACCGGTCTTCCAATTTTGCAGAATCCTGGACCAGCAAAAGGAAGCAGACCTTGCTTCTTGACCACCCTCAATCAGTTGTCCAATCTGACAGTATACAAAGCCGGTCAAATCCATCCCCTCCCAGTAGATGCACAATAATATAGCTTAGATACGAGGCGAGTGGCTACTATTTTTTATTATTATTTTTAGAGAAGCGGCAGTAAAGGAAAAAAAGATAGAGAGGGCATCCTTCGAAGACTGGACAGCCCCCGGCACACAAACGGAAACCATGCAGAAGGTTTTTTCATATCCAGCTCCCCACTGAAAACCAGGTCAACAGGTTAAAAAAAAATGCTACTACTGGAGAATCAGAAATGCCTAATGCCAATTATCACTGCCTACAGTGGGCACTTTGCCAGGAAGTTAGCTAGCCGCTTCTGATCCAAGTAGTATTGTTGAAGGAGGAAAATCGTCGCAGCCGAGTCATCAGATTTGTAACGTTCCAATTCTAAAAAGCAATGGAAGAATCGCAAGTAGCCCAGACTACCCTTTGCTTTTGGTCACTGCTGTTGGTTCTTCTCTGGCTTCCCTTCCCTTCTCGATGGTCGCCAGTCAATCACTCAGAACCCAGTATTTGCACTGCCTCAATCTAGCGGCTTGAGGAGGGAAATGTTACAGAGATCTGTGCCGGTATAAACCACTATCGCTGTTGAGTGTAACTGGAATGAGATCCGAAGAGATGTAGAGTAAGTTGGGGTGTGCGATCCGGTCAAGAACGGCTTGCGAGGAAAAGTCAAAGCAGCATTGCAGCCTGTAAGGCAACAGGGTTTCTCCATAAAACCAGGAAGGCAACTTGCCAAAACTGAATGTCCAGAAGTCAGGATTTCAGCACGTACTGGAATTTAAGGCAGCCTCCACAGGGTGAGTTTTGGAGCAATAAGAGGTACAAAATAAAAAACAACAATAATAAGGAGTTACAGAGTGCTGGTGTGTCCCTGGGAAGGTTTAAGAAGGCCTCTAGTGGTTTTCATCATTTACAAAAGTAGATCGTGAAGGTGACAAGAAGTGAGAAGGGGATTCAAGTGGGGCAATGCAATGAGACGTCTTGACATTTGGAAGGAGTGTCTGCTCACAGTGCCTGCTTCAAAGTGGAGATGGTCAAACCAAACCTTCCACGTTGAGGAACCACAACCGCCTTCCATCAAGCAGGCCACGTTGAAACATCCTATTTTAGGAGACCCCAGTATGTAACTTTTTTAACTTTGACTCTCCTCCTTGAAGAGGTGCTGAAGTCCGACATCACCACCCATTCCCTGGATACACTTTTGGTATCGAATGCTGGTGTTTTTCCGTTCCTCACCATGGATCTCAAGGCAGTCAGGTAAGCCATGGAGCAAAACAGGACAATCCAGATTACAGGCCAGAAGGTTCTCTACCCAAAAGAGAATGTCTTGTTTAGCCAAGGTTTCGTGAAGGGCAGTGACCAGGGGAAACAGCTGGGAATCCCATCTCAGTCACCACAAATTATTTTGTTGCATTTTCCGCAACAGCACACAAATAATCGATACGGACTCTGTGCAATAGGCACTTGTCTCCATGCACTTGGGCCTCCAGAAGCATCAGCTGGGTTTGCAGAGAAGGGGGCAGAAGGTCGAGGAAACAAGAAGGCAAGAGTTGGGGGGGGGGTCACCTGTACCCTACAAAGTGCTTACATCATCTCGGCATCGCTTCTCAAGTCAACCGTGAAAAACACCCTTTCAAACCCTGTTTCACCTCCCTGGGTGGGCCCTCTCCCGTCATCCGCAAAGGCGATCCGCTGGTGTGCAAGACCCCTCTCGTGTGCCACATCAGTCCTTGCACGTGTAGACCTCCTCCCTCTGCGTACACTGTTTGCACTCCACGTAGCAGCACCAGCGGACCTGGCACTGACAGGGCCTGGTCACCACGCGGCTCTGGGTGTTGTGCCCCCGCCCGCAGCAGATGCTCTCGCAGTTCTTGTCCTTGTAACACTTCCTGCCCGACGTGCCGGGCGAGTAGCGGCTCGCCAGGCAGAAGCTGGGCGAGTCGTCAATGTAGACGAGGTCCGTAGTCCGTGGGATTTGGTCGCCGTGGCCCGGGATGGACTTCTTGGGCGGGGAGATGTCCCCCTCGCCCGTGGCCTCGTTGGTCGTGCTGCCCACTTTGAGGGCCATCTCGTACCTCTGCTTCAGCTGCTTGCCAATCTCGTGGAACGGGGAGAGCTGGCGCCAGCAAGTCCGGACGGTGCAGGAACCGGAAACGCCGTGGCACTTGCAGGTGGTCTCGACGCCAGCTTTGATGACCTGCAGGTAAGGAACTGAGCGTTAATGACGGGCAAGGCAAGCGAGACGGCAGCAAAATGGTGCTGCGGGGAGCGACTGAGTTCAGGCTTCCAGGCAAATGAACTGTGTCCTCTTTCCTTTTTAAAAATGATATTTCTAAAAGCTACAAAGACAAGCGTTCTCTGTTAACATTGACAAGAGGTCCCCTGAACTCTACACAT
The DNA here is from genome assembly GCA_034641385.1 of Darevskia mixta. Lineage (NCBI taxonomy): Eukaryota > Metazoa > Chordata > Lepidosauria > Squamata > Lacertidae > Darevskia > Darevskia mixta. The sequence goes on from JAWWNH010000003.1 coordinate 213,527, forward strand.
AAGGAGAGAAGCATAGCCTTGGCTAGATCACGCCAATGAGCCATTACGTCTAGCATCCTATTCTCACAGTCACCAACAGGGCCGGATTTAGGTTGGATGAGGCCCTCAGCTACTGAAGGTAATGGGGCCCTTTCTATGTCCAGCTGTCCTTTGCCAACAACAAATTGTCACTGTTTTTTGTGCTGAATATATGCTATATGGTAATTTATGGACCTCATAGGTATCTCAAGCCATTTGCACATGCAGAATGTAGGCACCCTATATATAGAAAGGAGCAAACCAGTGATATTTTAGGGAGCAGGCTAGCAGGCGGGGCCCATGACTTACATCATAGGAGCCTATACAACACACAAACACTGTTGCTGTATGTAGGTTTTATTTTATTTGTTTTTTATCTTGTATTTTGGAAATGTACATCCAGGTGTGTGTTTTTCCTTTAATTTTTTTGGGGGGCCCTAAGAGAGTGGGGCCCTAAGCTATAGCTTGTTTAGCTTATATGTAAATACTGGACCTAATGGTCAGGGGTCCCTTTACCCCTTTACCTTTTAAATCCGGCACTGGTCACCGACCAAATGTCTCTGGGAAACTCAAAACAGGGCCTGAAAAGTTATCCCACCCCTCAATGTCTTGACTATTCATTTAACTGGTATAATTCATACGATTTCCATTCTCTTAGAATGCCTGCTCCTCTTTTGCAAGAAATCTGTATTTTTGTGGAAGCACCCACACTGAAATTAAAAGACAATTCAACTAATTCATAGAGGAAGGGGCTGTCAGTGGCTACTAGCCAGGATGGCTGTGCTCTGCCGCCACGGTCAGAGGCAGCAATGCTTCTGGGTACCAGTTGCTGGAAACCGCAGGAGGGGAGAGGGCTCTTGTGTTCGAATCCTGCTTGCGGGTTTCCCATAATGGGCACCTGCTCAGCCCCTGTGAGAAGCCCCACTTCCGTCATCAACAGGAGGTGGCATTGCAGGCGTCACAACTGACCCTGCCTACTGGGCTGGGAATTAGCCCGGTACGTTGGGGGCTTTCCCGCCCGCATCACCCACAGGCCGACCAATCAGGTCGACCTGGGGGCGTGTCCTGCTGCCGTTTAAGCGGGGAGCAGGCGGGAAATGCCCCCTTTTCGCCCCGCTCCCCAGCTGTTAGGTTAGGGCCCAAGGCACGCCCCAACGGTGATCACAGGGGGAGTTCCATTCGATGTACATCAATGGGACTCCTTACTGGGGATTAACCCTTCCCAGACTCCCAACACACAGGTTGGGGTCGGACATAGCCTGTTAGGGTCCAATGCCTAAGCCAATACCGCTCTACATCCGTAACCAATAAAGTTGTGGCCTTCACGCCCATTAAAATTCATATAATGTGTCTGTGTCTTTACTTCAAGGGGAGGGAGGGACATAGCCATGCAACAGGAAGCTGGACTAGATGGGCCCTTGGCCTGATCCAGAAAAGGCTCTCCTCCTCTTCCGACGAAGCCAGCAAGACTGGGAAGGGCAAACATGGATATTATCCTGCCCAGGGTAACAGCCTCCCCTTTCATGGTGCCCCTCAGATTTGTAAGACACGCTTGAACAGACATACCTCACCGGGGGGGGGGGGAGGTGGAGTGGAAGGGAACGAGAAAGAAAGAAAGAAGGGGTCAGCCCTTTGGGGGATTAAGGAACTTAGCAACGCTCCAGAGAGGTAGTCAGAAAGTTATGCTTAATGATACTTTGCTGAGAAACATGGGCAAGAGGCCGGAGGGGCGGAGAGGCAGATTTAATTAAAACATCACTTAACTCCGGCCTGGTGGAACAAAATCAAGTGTGCTAACACTCTGACTTTTCATTAATGGGACACAAAAGGGAGAATTGCAATCGAGGGGAGATTTTTATTTTTTCAGGGAGGGGGAAGGTACCATATGCAGAAGAGAAGGGAGGGGGGCATGGCTGGAATTATACAGCCGCTCGTTTTAATATACATGAAAATCATCCAGCAACCTTGGAGGGTGGGAGAGAGAGGGAGGTCTGTGGTTTCTCAGTCCTGCGTCTTTCTCCACTATATCCATTCCCAAGAACAGTTGAATGAACTGGGATGGATCTGGCAGGGGGGGGGGAATGCTTTCATTTTCTTTTTTAAAAATAAGCTGCAGGATTCTCAGGCTTGTTTTTTCCCTCCCCTCGCCGAGAGAGAGAAAGGAGGAGCTTGGCTCATTACCTCAACCCCTCCGTGCCAGACAAGCTGGCCTTGTCACCGGCATTGAGGTCATATCGTAAGCGCTTGAGCGAGGCATGAAATGGGCGCAAGAGGGGTCAAGGAGGGCGGTTCTTGCACTCTTCATGGGGCAAAGAGACACAGCTGAGGTGGGTGTGAAAAAATCCTCACCGGGAAGCAAATTTTTAAGGGGTGGGCTGGGTGGCAAGCATGGCACTGGAAGACTTGCGTCACTCAGAAATTCTCTAGCGCGGGGTCAGGAAAAAGGTTCCCCTTGTGCCCAAAGCAGCAAGCAATCCCGCCTGCCAATAGCTCAAAGGGTCGGGAGGTAGAAACCCGTCTACTGAGCCTCAGGAGAGCCGTAACGATCAGAAGCGCAGCAAGTGTGTGTGTAATGGAAAACACAACATTCCATACCGCTGAGAGACCACCAAGCCAGGGCAGTGGAGAAGACACTTTCAGGGGGCCTGCCTATTTCTAGAGCGTATTTCTCAACCGTAGCAATGGATGGGGAAGACCATTTGAGGCAGCTCAGCTTCAGCGGCAAAACTACCAGATCTGCACTACCAGAAACAATACGAGAACCAAAAAACACACAGCCAGGCTTGGAAATGCCCACTTCTCCGAATATTGCAATGCTGCTTTCCAGCCAAGTAACATCTATAGAAATGCGTATGTTGGAGGTAATATGTGAAAACTTACCCCCCCCCCAAAATGCATTATATTCCAGAAAACAGCTTTGCAAAAGGGTGCGTTTTAGGCAACGCTACGTACCTCTAGGATAAATTTGCACCCAAAGGCTGGTGAATTTTCAGGACTTAAAAAATAAATTGCACGGTAATGTTGGAAAACCAAACTTAGAGAAATTGACATTATCCTCTGGGAGTGATAGTTGTGTGTGAAGTTACAGAGCCAGAGAATTCCTCAGCCCCCTCAAGAAGAAGAAGAGTTTGGATTTGATATCCCGCTTTATCACTACCCGAAGGAGTCTCAAACATTCTCCTTTCCCTTCCTGCCCCACAACAAACACTCTGTGAGGTGAGTGGGGCTGAGAGACTTCAGAGAAGTGTGACTAGCCCAAGGTCACCCAGCAGCTGCAGGTGGAGGAGAGGAGCCGCGAACCCGGTTCACCAGATTAAGAGACTACCGCTCTTAACCACTACACCACACTGGCTCCACACTGGTATAGGGGGTAAGAGCATCAAAACTGGTCCTGGGAGACCAGGGTTCAAATCCACATGAAGCCACAAAGCCCACCAAGTGAGCTCACTTGGTGGGCTTCGTGGCTTCATGTGGATTTGAACCCTGGTCACTCTTCTCACCTAACCTACCCTCGTATGGGACATGCCCCCCATCCACACAAGTCCTGAGCTTTGAGGCCTTCCCTATCTGGACCCCTCAAGATGCTTTGGGCCCACAGTTCCCATCCATCCCAGCCAGTGGTCCAGAACATCTGGAGGAGGACACCAGGCCAAGAAAGGCCGTGCTAGGAAGGGGGGGGGGAATAGGACAGAAACCGAATCAAGATCCTTGCCAGAAATGCCAGCTTTTCCATTCTGCAAGAACCTGCAGATTCTAGATCAATGTGCATGCACAAAACATTTCCGACAGCTCTCTGTTTCAGAAAAGCTGCATAGACACCCACGCCCCAAAGCCGTTCCCATAGCAACACTCCTGCGAATCTTCTCAGGTCTGATTAACACACTGCTCAAACCCAAATCTTATTAGTGTCAGCTTACCGTGATCAGTTCCCCTCCCCTTCATCCCTCCAACCCAATGGAGGCTCCCTTTGTTTGCACTGAAACAGAATCTCAGTGACTTCAACCAGCTCATAGCAGCCTTTAAGTTTGGGGTGCTACTGCACTTCTTGCAAAAGCCTAAGTGGCCTTTCCGATACGGGACGCCACTTTTTTGGAGGGTTAGACAGCAGGGCCGGGGTGGAAATAAGGTGAATGATCAGGTTCTCGAGTTGCTGGGGTGCGATCCGTTTCATTCTCCCCACTTGAACTGCACCAGATTTCCATAGCGCTTGTTCTTTTCCTGCAAAAAGTCCCATTTGGGAACACTACAAAGTTCTCTCCAAAGCAACACCTCAAAGGCAAGGGGAGAACTGGCCTTAGATGCAAAACCTGACCTGCCAACTCTGTCTAGAGAGTGGGGAGAGCCACATTGACCAACAAGATTGACCAAGCAAGCAGGACCTGAGCACCTGTGATTCCTAGGAACTGGAATTCAGTAGCATTACTGCTTCTGACCTTGGAAGCCATCGTGGCTGGAAGCCATTGATAGCCTTCTCCTCCATGAATTTGTCTAATGTTCTTTTAATGCCATCCATGTTGGCAGTATCAGGGCCACAATACCTCAAGCACTGCCTCTTTCCATATGAACCTACCCGGACCCTGAGATCATCTTCTGAGGCCCTTCTTTGTGTGCCCTCCTCCTTGAGAGGTCAGGAGGCTGGCAACATGAAAACAGGGCCTTCTCTGCAGTGGCTCCCCATCTGTGGAATGCTTTCCCTGGGGAAGTTCGCATGGTGCCTTCATTACACACCTTTAGATGTCAGGCAAGAACCAGGCCTTTGGTTGATCTGATTGACATGCTATGCCCTTTTAAAATGTGGCTCTTTCTTGGGGGAGGGCTGTTATTGGGTTGTTTTTATTTTGATTATATATATTGTAGCTTTTCTGTTGATCTTTTCTGTGTACTGCCCTCAGACCTCCAGATATAGGGCAGTATATAAATCCAATCAAACAAACAAACAAACAAACAACTGCCTCCATCACTCGCACAGCCTCACCTTCATGCCGACCAGGTTGTTGTGGAAGTCCACCCTGGCTCGCAGGTCCTTGTTGGACTTCTTCCCCAGGAACTCCTTGACAAACTTGTTGCTGTACTTGAGGTTGTCACCGCAGCCGCCCCACTGCCAGGCCTCCCGGTTCTCCAGGTCGGGGGCCTCATCGCAGGTGCATCGCTCCATCCGCCCGGCGCTGCAAGCCTTGGCCATGGCATGCGTGAGTCCTGCCGAAGAGATGGCATAAAGGAAGGCCGTCTCCTTGAAACCTGCAAAGGACAACGGCATCGTTACCCAGAGGAGGATGGCACCGGTTAAGCCTACACAGCTACACACACACACACACACACACACACACACACACACACACACACCAGGTTTGGGTTTACACCTTTTAAAAGCCTCACTGTATGTTTCTAAGGAGCGTCTCCACCCCCATCGTTCTGCCCAGACACCAAGGGCCTTCTGGCGGTTCCCTCACTGCGAGAAGCCAAGTTACAGGGAACCAGGCAGAGGGCCTTCTCGGTAGTGGCGCCCGCCCTGTGGAACGCCCTCCCATCAGATGTCAAGGAAATAAACAACTATCTGACTTTTAGAAGACATCTGAAGGCAGCCCTGTTTAGGGAAGTTTTTAATGTCTGATTGTGTTTTAAATATTCTGTTGGGAGCCGCCCATAGTGGCTGGGGAGGCCCGGCCACATGGGCGGGGTATAAGTAATAAATTTATTATTATTAATAATAATTATCATCATCATCATCATCATCCTCCTTGTGGCCCACAGAGTGTGCACAGAAGCATTAGGACAGTGTTTGCTGAAAATGAAATTCCATAAGCTAGAAAAGGCTGACTAACGTAGGTTTTCTAAACTGAAGGTGAGACGTTTATGCGCTGTCTAGCTTCTGCACACACACCCCCTAAATGGCAGACAAAGCCAGAATCATGAAAAAAGAGTATTGCCCATGTACACAACAGGAACCAGCTTTTGCTTTGAGTAGCTTCTCCCAAAGCTCCTCAACATGGCGAGTCAGGTGACGTCTCCTCAGCCCTTTAATCCCCTGGGAGATCAGGGGAGAGGGGAGCTTGTTGCAGCAGGAGAGGGAGACATCCATGATTCCTCACCAACCGGACTCATCTCTGCCTCTTGGCCTCCTTCTCTCCTGCTTCAGCATCTCCCTCTGATTCCGGGCTTCTCTCTACCACAGATTCTCCCAGCTCACTAAGCCCTGTTGCCTCTTCAGCTTCTGATACCTCCTCCTCCCAGTCTGCTCCCTCTTCTCCCTCATTGTCATCCCACCACCAACCCCCAAGCTGTGAGAGCCCTGAGGGCCAGACAGAGACACCTGGAGAGCCACATCTGGCTCTCGGTCCAGAAGCTCCCCCACTCCCGTTCCATTGCCTCCCACCTCCGACTGCTCACCTCTCTTCAGAAGGCTGGCCCGATAGCGCCCCTCGAGGGTGCAGTTCCACCGCTCAAAGCGGAACTGGTACTGGCACTCCAGGGCGCTCATGCTGATGGCCTCCATGAGGGTTTCGGCCACACCGGGATCTCGCCGGCACATCCTCCGCTGCTTCTTCTCCAGTTTCAGGCGGTCACAGACTTTGTAATGGGCTTTGACAGCAGCTTCCTCCATTTCTGAAGTCAGAGGGAGGATGGTCAGGGGTTCATTCCCAGTCAACCTTTGGGGAGGAGAAAAAGGCGACCTACGTCAGTAAGACCTACACCAGACCTTTAAAGCCCTATGCAGCCTAGGACCCTCGTACCTACGGGACCGCCTCTCCTGGTATGCCCCGAAGAGGACCTTAAGGTCCACAAATAACAACATTTTGGAGGTTCCGAGCCACAAGGTTGTTAGACTGGTCTCAACTAGGGCCAGGGCCTTTTCAGTACTGGCCCCAACTTGGTGGAACTCTCTGTCACAAAAGACCAGGGCCCTGCGGGATTTGACATCTTTCCGCAGGGCCTGCAAGACAGAGCTGTTCCGCCTGGCCTTCGGGTTGGACCCAGTCTGATGTTTCCTCCCCTTATGGTTTTGATTATGGGCGATAAATGAAGCGGCATTTTAAATTTTAAATTGTATTTTAACCTGTATTTTAATTAACGGTTTTTTCTTTCTTTTATACTTTATTGTAATTTTATTGATGTTAGCCGCCCTGAGCCCGGTTTCAGCTGGGAAGGGCGGGGTATAAATAAAATTTATTATTACTGTATTATTAATCTTGAGGCTCAGACACAACCATGGCCTCAAGCAATGACCTGCCATCATGTATGCCATATCCATGAATCCCAATGGGTGTGTAATACCGCTCCTGCTATTTCCAATGTCCAAGGTGTGTGTGTCATTCCTTAAACAGTCTTAACAGCACCATCCATGCATAAAGAGGAAGGCAGCAGCAGGCTTGTGGAAACCCAGAGGTTTGAGTAAAAATGAACCAAACCCTTGGGGAAACGGGTTTTTTTAAAACCCAATGAGAACTAAGCACCCTTAGCAGCCATGAAATGCAATTGCTGGGAAGAAAACCCTGGTGCGAAGGAGGAAAGATTAGGGAACGGGTTCGAGTGGTTGGACTATTGAATAGCAGCACTCCACACAACAAGCGTTTTGTTGCAACTTTAACGTAACTTCAGAATGGATAATGAAGGTTTCTCGTGGCGCGCCCTGTTGCAAAACCAACCTCGTTCAAAATTAAGACAACTCGGTTTGAAATAGGATTGATTTATGGGACTTGCCGACTAGATTGGGGGATTTGTGGACCGGAGGAGGAAACAGCGATTTAAGATTAAATAATAGGTTAATAAATATATGGTGTTATATGGATATTAGGATACATGGATAGCCTTAGAAGGGAGAGGAGGTAGTAGGGAAGGTATTGTTAGATTAGTAATGTGTAAATTAAATTATTGGATTATAAAAAATTAAGATTAGTATTTTTTGAATGATTATTTGAGGAAAACGTATTTGGGAATGTTAGAAGATAATGGTTGGGTATATTTTATTTTAATATGTTAAGAACTTTGATAAGGAAAATTGCCAGAGATGATATACAATGAAAATCAGAAAGGAGGGACATCGGGGGAGTCCATTTAAGATGAATACTAAAATAAGGATTGAGAAACTTATAATTATATGTTTTGTTGTGTTGTTGTTTTGTTTTGTATGTTTTTAAAATCAGAAAATGAATAAACAAAATTTGGGGGGGAAACAAAAACAAAATTAAAAGCTGGATTTCAAGCTTGCATGCCTCGATCTCTTATTGCAGTGAAGTCCCAATTGCCCAGTATGAAAGGTCTGCTTAGGGGCTTCCCCAGGCTGGTGACCCCCCCCCCACTCCAGAGGTAGTTGGCCATAACATCCCTGGACGTGGGCTGCACCTCCTGGGGCTGATAGGAACCATAGCGCAAAACATCTGGAGTGAAGCAAGTTTGGGGGGGGGGAGAAGCCTGACGAAGCCTCACTGATGGGCAAATAATAATAATAATAATAATAATAATAATAATAATAATAATATAATAATAATTTATTTATACCCCGCCCTTCCCAGCTGAAACCGGGCTCAGGGCGGCTCACATCAGTAAAACCACAACAAAATATAAAAAGAAAATGCAATGGTTTAAAGCCAGTGGTTCCCAAAGGGGACAGTATTATCCCCTGGGGGCACTAAGAGGCAAGGGGGCACTTGAAATGCACATGACCACCAGACTTTGAAAAGCTGGTACCACTGATTAAGTTCAATTTTGTCAACTTAATTAAACTAAGTAGCTGTAATTAGATTTAATAAATGAGCAATTCCTTGTTACTCTTTTGCATTTTATTTGTCTTCCTTAGTAGGTCGTGCAAGCTGCTATTCCGAACAATGCTCTTTTATAGGGTAGAGGGATGCGTTTATGGAACCAAGGGGGCAGTGGCCCCAAAAAGTTTGGGAAACACTGGTTTTTAAGCTCTCTAAAGCAGGAAGTGCTAAGGAGCCACACATATGCAAAAAAAGCAACCATATTTCAACCATCTATTCCACCCACAGAGCAGTCCTTTCTGGAGAGCAGCCTGCAAGCTCCCCCCCCCCCCAATATCCCTGTACCTGCAGCCCACCCAGATCCTGACACGGCTTAAGGGCCCAACTAATTTTTGGGAAGGAAGCCTTCAAAAACAAACCAACCCACCAGGAACACGGGTCCCTCCCTGTTCCTTCTCCCAGAGCTGCTTCGCAACACATGGCCCGGCTGTTCTCTCACAAAAACGTGCAGTGAAGTGTAGCCAGGACAGTGTTCCCAGTCGCGGGTGACAACATGCTGGATGGGGACCAGGCTGGCACTGGCTATGGGGGTGGGGGTGGGGGAAAGAGGTGAACACAAGCAGCAGAAACATCTGTTGGAACTGCGACCAGGATTGCTAGCCAATCACCCGAGATCCTGGCTCAGACTTTCCTCTAACCAGGTGTCAGGGAGGGTGGAAGCTGGAGAGTCAGAAAAAGCTGCCGTAAAGTAGCTTGGGTACTTTTCCCCGGCTCTAAAAAGAGGAAACACACACAGTCACTTCTGGTGCCAGAATTAGGATTGGCTAAAACTGCCGGGAACTAAGGATGTTGAGCAAGAATCCTGAAGTCATGCCGGATTCTGGTCCTCAAGCGAGGTCTTTGGTTCCGTAAAGAGACTGTAATCCAGCATGTTCACAAAGGAGATGGGTGGATCAGGCCAAAGACCTGTCTAGCCCTGTATCCTGTTTTCACAGTGGCCGAGCAGATGCCCCAGTGGGAAGCCTGAAAAGCTGGGCTCAAGCACAGGATCCTTCTCCCCTCCCAGGGTTTCCAGCAACTAGTACCTGTTTCCCCTATTTTAAGACGTAGTCATAAAATAAGCCATAGCGGGATTTTTTCGCATTTGCATAGTGATAGGCGCAGTTCTGGAGGGCGCCAAGGAAAAGGCAGGGCTGGGCATCCAGTCCCACCATCAAAACCAGTCAGCCCCAGAAGCAGCGCTCAGGAACTCTGCAGAGCAGGGTGCACAGGAAGGGGCAGCGGGCGCGACAAAGTCACTCCAAAGGTCTCTTCGCCCGCGCACTCACCCAACTCTGCTTGACGCAGAGTGCACAGGGCGGCCACCGTGGCGGAGAGGGAAGGCGGCACGGGCTTTCCCTTCTCGCCGCCACGGCGAAATCCCCCAAGCCGCTCCGTGTGGGATGTAAACACTAGAGCAGTCAAGTACAACAATGCTAGAGCAGATAGTGGAGATTGCCTCAGTGCTCCAGCCACAACTTCCTGGTCACATGGATTGAGATATCTTCCTTTGCAAGCTAGAAGTGGGAGTGGCTTCACCTGGGAAGGTATTAGCAAAACCAACTGCCCAGCAGCCATTCTGCCTCTTTACTTCCATTCCACTCTCTCACTCGAACTGTGAGGAGGATGCTCAGTTGGCTTCCAGCCAACTGGGGCCTGGACTTCTCTCCCACATGGGGAGATTCCAATTGTAAATATCTTTACTAAGAATAAGCCTGCCTTCTTTGGGATTTGTCTTGAGCTGGATACATGTGAGTAAACATTTTATATCTTTTTATAGAAGACGTGTGTTGTGTCTTATTTGAAGAGGGACAAAGGGGAAATATAGTGACAAACCAGGAAACTAGATTAAGTTGATTCTAGCGAATCAAAGCAACTTCCGCTGTGTGTATTTTAAAAGGGAATGTTACTCTGCTAGTTGAACTTGTTAGCACAAGTTAGGATGAGATATATTAAATTATAAATCTCCATCCACGTTCCAAAACATTCCCACAAAGGGTTTATGGCCCCAGCGCTACGTATTTTGTGTATTTTTGAAGGATTGCGTTGGATTGCATTTTTGAGCTGAGTAGGATTTTTCTGAGAGCATTTCCTGGTCAGACCGCATGGTCTTTTGTCCTATTGTCTAGAGAAAGGGGGATTAAGCTACCCCTCCCCTCCCTCAGAGCTCACAAAAGACCCAAAGGCAGTGAAGATTTATTTTGAGGCTTTTGCTTTTTGATTTTGAGAATTTTGAGATTTTGATTTTGAATTTTGACAAATCTTTTGAATTTTGAAATTTTTCCAAATTTTGGATTTTAAGATGGCTAGTGCCAGTTTTTATAGTGAAGCAAAGCCAGGCTTAATGCTGCTAGATGAGGACAATTTTGTGCACTGGAAAACGCGCTTAATAGCATATTTAGAAGCAAGGGATGTTTTGGATGTGATTGAGAAACCAAAGCCTCAAGGTGCAGATGATGAAGCCAAGGTTAAAGTCTGGAAAAGGCAGAACAGCGAGGCCAAGCACATAATTTTGAGTGGACTTCGCAATAAGCATCTATCGTTAATAAATAGCAAAGATGATGCATCTCAGATCCTAAAAGATATTGAGCGCATGTATGGAGAATCTACAAAGAACTCCTACAGAACATTGATGGGCAAATTAACTAGACTGAGAATGAATTCAAAAGAAGAATTCACAGAGCATATTGATAAATTCACAGAAATTATTCAAAAGCTTGAACTTACTCCACAATCTTTTGATGAAGTAACAAAGGTATCATTTCTGTTAGCCTCATTAGGGCCACATTTTGATGCATTTGTCAGTTTAATGGATCATAAAGAGAATCTAACTTTTAAGGAACTGACTAGTGAATTAAGAGAGGAATGCAGAAAGAGATCTGATTCCCCAGAAAGGAGCACTAGAAATAAAGGCAGCAATTATGTTTTTAAACAGCCTGCACAGTCCAGAGATGGACACAAGAAGGTCATATGTCACAATTGTAATAAAATCGGCCATATAGCCAGAAATTGTAGAGCGCCTAAAGCTAAAGAGAAAGATTCCCAAGCCTTTCAGCGTAAAGGAGAAAGAAAAGGGAAATTTGAGCACAACATGCTGTTGCAAGATAGGAGTTTAGCTGTCCAGAGCCAAGAAAACACGCGCAATAAGTGGTTTTTAGACAGTGGAGCGTCAAGCCACTACAGCTTTGAAAAAGACCGTTTTAATGAATTAAGTGATAAAGAGACTGAAATTGAGGTTGCAAATGGAAATATTTTAAAGTCCAAAGGTGAAGGTTCAATACATTTGGAATTCAATGTAAACAATGAATCTTTTAGGACCAGAATGTCCAATGTTGTGTATGTACCAGAACTGAGCTGCAATTTACTCAGTGTCTCTACTTTGGACAAGAAAGGTTTCAAGATCACATTTGAGAATGGACAGTGCTGTGTAACTAAAGATGGTGAAGTGTACATTGAAGCAAAATTAATAAATGGTGTTTATGAGGTTAATCTTTCAGAGAACCAGTCTGCAAAAGTTGCACGCTCGAGCCAGAAGGATGACGCAGATTTGACGCTGTGGCATAGAAGACTTGCACACAGAGACACCACCATCATTAAGAGTCTACAGGAAAGTGATCTTGTCACAGGTTTGCAGGTAAAAGGGAGCAGCAACCAGACTCCAACAAAATGCATAACTTGTGTTACTGAAAAGGCAGTAAAACCTTCTTTTACACGTTGCACAGAACAAAGGAGTACCAAAGTTCTGGATATTGTGCATTCAGATTTGTGTGGGCCACTCAGTGTTCCATCACTTGGACACAACAAATATATTTTGATTTTTCTTGATGATTTTTCGAGATATTGTGTGGCATATTTCATCAAAGATAAAAGTGAGACAGTAGAAATGTTCAAGAATTACATTGCCATGGTTAGGAACAAGTTCCAAAGAGCTCCAGGTGTCTTAATGTCTGACAATGGAGGAGAATACTGCTCACATGAGATGAAAGCCCTTATGGCAAAGGAAGGAATTACACATGTAACCACAGTTCCTTACACGCCACAACAGAATTCCATAGCTGAAAGGAAGTTCAGATCCATTATGGAAATGACAAGGTGTATGCTTAAGGAAGCGTCCCTGCCTAGGAAGATGTGGGGAGATGCTGCTTACACGGCTGTCTATCTCCAGAACAGGTTGCCTACTAAGGCAACACAGCGCACACCATTTGAACTTTGGCATGGAAAGGTGCCTAGTCTGTCGCACATACGTGTATTTGGCAGTATATGTTACTACCACGTGCCCAAGGAACAGAGGCACAAGCTTGACTCCAGAGCACAAGCAGGTATCTTAGTGGGATATGCTGCTGGAGGCAAAGGATACAGAGTAATGGACTTACAGACAGGCAAAGTGAGTGCGCACCATGCAATTTATTTTGATGAACACGCAAAAGCAGACACAAAGAACACTGTTATTGGCTGCTCCAAGGAGTCAGAATGGACTCAAGAACTCATAAACTTTCCTTCTGAAACCCCACGTGATACTAATCTGCCTTCTAGTGTCATAGCACCCCCTACAGGCGACGCACCAGAAGACGCAGATGACCAGATCCCTGGCGGCTCCAGAGACGAAGAGGAGGACTCAGATGGGGACATGGAAGCGTTGGAGGATGGTGAGGAAGCTGATGCGGTTCAGAAACCAGAACCAGAGGTCAGACGCTCATCCAGAACCAACAGAGGTGTCCCACCAGCAAGACTGTCCTACCTTGCAGGGTCGGTGTCTCTACAGGAACCTTCCACATGGGAAGAGATTCAGAAGATGCCATCTGCGCAAGCCAGTCTCTGGAAGAAGGCCGCTCAGGAGGAGATGGATGCACTGCATCAGAACCAGACGTGGACCCTGACAGAGCTCCCTCCTGGTAAGAAGGCCATTGGGTGCAAGTGGGTGTTCAAGGTTAAGAAGGGGTCAGAAGGGGAAGTGGAACGCTACAAAGCAAGGCTAGTAGCACAAGGTTTTTCACAACGTTTTGGTGAAGATTACGACGAAGTTTTCGCACCAACCGTAAGATATAGTACCATCCGAATGCTTTTGAGCATTGCAGCCTCTAAACAATTGGACGTGAAGCACGTTGACATTTGTACTGCGTTTTTACATGGGAAAATTTCAGAAGAAATATATATGAAACAACCTAAAGGTTTCACAAAACCAAATGAGACGCACCTCGTGTGTCGACTCCAGAAAGGAATCTATGGGCTTAAACAAGCGGCTAGAGCCTGGAATCAGAAATTGCATAGCATGCTTGTGCAACTTGGGTACAAGCAAGGAAACGCAGACAAGTGCTTGTACACCAAGTCAAGTAATGGACAATATTCATATATATTGGCTTTTGTCGATGATTTGATTATTGCTACTGCAAATAATAGAGACTATACACAAATAGTAAAACACCTCAGCAAGGAGGTACAAGTAAAAGAACTTGGAGATGTCAAGTACTACCTAGGAATTCAAGTGGAAAGAGAAGAAGACGGCTCATTTCTTCTCAGCCAGAAGCAAAAGATTCATGAACTGATTGAGTATTTGCAGATGCAAGACGCACACCCGGTTGCAACGCCCATGGCTACAGACTTCTTGAAGAATCAGCAGGATTCGAAGCTGTTGCCAGATAACAGTCAATATAGGTCGGTAATTGGTAAACTTTTGTATATGGTTACCACATGTAGACCTGAAGCTAATGCTGTGGGGATTCTGAGCAGAAAAGTGAATTCTCCCACTGAGCATGATTTAGCGGGGCTGAAAAGGGTGGTTAGGTACCTGAAAGGTACAATAAATTGTAAATTAAAGTTGCCAGCTGTCAGAGACCCTAAGTTGGTTGGGTACACTGATGCAGATTGGGCCGGGGACAATGCTGACTATAAATCCACAAGCGGTCATGTTTTTATGTTTGGGGATGGACCTGTTGTGTGGGGCAGCTATAAACAGAGTTGTGTAGCTTTGTCTTCAACAGAGTCCGAATATGTTGCTGCAACAGAAGCATGCAGAGAAATTGCCTGGCTTGATGAACTCATCAAAGACTTTGGACTGGTGAGAAGGGAACCTGTCAGCCTGCTAGAGGACAATCAAAGTTGCCTGAAGCTGACGCAGAGTGAAAAGTTCCTAGCCAGAACCAAACACATTGGTGTCAGGTACCACTACATACGCCAGATGGTGCAAGATGGACTTGTGGAACTGTCTTATTGCTGCACCAAAGAGATGACTGCCGACATCTTGACAAAACCCTTGCCAAAAGAGAGTTTCCAGAATCTACGTGTCAAGCTGGGACTCTGGGTGGTTGAATAAAGTTGTTTATGTTTTGTATGTTGTATTTGCCTGAGAAGGGGTTTGTGGGATGTAAACACTAGAGCAGTCAAGTACAACAATGCTAGAGCAGATAGTGGAGATTGCCTCAGTGCTCCAGCCACAACTTCCTGGTCACATGGATTGAGATATCTTCCTTTGCAAGCTAGAAGTGGGAGTGGCTTCACCTGGGAAGGTATTAGCAAAACCAACTGCCCAGCAGCCATTCTGCCTCTTTACTTCCATTCCACTCTCTCACTCGAACTGTGAGGAGGATGCTCAGTTGGCTTCCAGCCAACTGGGGCCTGGACTTCTCTCCCACATGGGGAGATTCCAATTGTAAATATCTTTACTAAGAATAAGCCTGCCTTCTTTGGGATTTGTCTTGAGCTGGATACATGTGAGTAAACATTTTATATCTTTTTATAGAAGACGTGTGTTGTGTCTTATTTGAAGAGGGACAAAGGGGAAATATAGTGACAAACCAGGAAACTAGATTAAGTTGATTCTAGCGAATCAAAGCAACTTCCGCTGTGTGTATTTTAAAAGGGAATGTTACTCTGCTAGTTGAACTTGTTAGCACAAGTTAGGATGAGATATATTAAATTATAAATCTCCATCCACGTTCCAAAACATTCCCACACTCCGCACGTCACCCAAGAGACCCCTTGGAAAACAAGGCTCTGTCGAGTTTTGAGGAGGGAAGGCGGCGGAGGAGGAGCAGGAGAGAGCGGCCAGCGAAAGCGGGTCTCTCTGGTGCCCGTTTCCTCAAAGCTCAGCTTGGATTCTCCCCCCGCTGCCAGCAAGCAAGCAAAGAGCTCTGCGCCTGTCCCATCCTTCGCAGCCCCAGAACTCGAGCGTGGCCTTTTGGCTAAGATCAAGTGTAGTATCAGAACTCGAGCGTGGCCTTGCCAAGGCATGCTTACGTAATAAAAATAAGACATCCCCTCAAAATAAGCCATAGTGCGTTTTCTTGAGGGGAAAAAAATAAGACGGTGTCTTAAAATAGGGGAAACACAGGTATTCGGAAGCAGAATGTCTCTGACAACAGAGGCAGAACATTGCCATTGTGGCTAGTAGCCATCTAGAGCTTTCTCCTCCACAGATCTGTCTAATCCTCTTTGAAAGCCATCCAAAGTTGGTGACCCTCACAACCTCCTGTGGAAGGGAGTTCCATAGCTTAACTCTGTGCAGCATGAAGAAGCACTGTCTATCCACTTTCTCCTGTTCATGCAGAATTTTAATACACCTCTATCATGTCCACCTCCCTTTAGTAGTCATTTCTCCAAACCCCCAAAGCATTGCAACCTTTCCACATAGGAAAGGTTTTCCTGCATTGAGTTAATCTGCACCTTTTTGATCTCTGGGCTAATTTATTGCAAGTAGTTCTATGCCAACTACCCTGTGGTGCTTGAAAAAGTTCAAACAACCCCAATAACTCTGCAACACAGCTGAGCCACCATCTGAAACATTAAAATCAAAGATTACTCCCCCTTCAAAAGAGAGACAGAGAGGGAAACACTCTCCAGGGTTGTTGTGGACAAAGGTTTTGTGTACGTAAGCAGTACGTTTTTGCTACAGAATTTCGATATTTTGTGGCCAAGGTACTTTCCCTTTTTAGAAACAGTTCCCAAGGACAGGAATTACAAGCCAGATCCATGCCCAGGGCTTAGGACATTAGTTGGGAGCAGCCTCTGCATGGCACCCATATAATCCCTTAAAACCCTTTTATGCAATTTATTAAAAGGATGGGGGAAAGGGGGGGTCATGTGCGGTCACTGTGTCAAAAGAGACCCAGCTGAGCCCTCCAGAAAAGGAGAGCTTCTCGCCAGCTTTGGCACAAGTTCATCGGAGTCCCCAACTGGAATGCCAAGAGCAGCAGTGCGCCTGAATGTGCGTCCGACACGCTGCTTGCTTTGGTGTTCAAGGGGATTCAGCCAGCCAGAGGTCAGAGCGATTCATCAGGACAAGAGCTGCTCTATCAAAGGGCCGGGAAACCTTTCCCAGCCAGAGGGCCACCTTCCCTTCCAGGCAATGTTCCAAGGGCCACATGCCAGATGTGGGAGAGGCCAGAAGCAAAACTGGGAGGAGCAACAATGCTAATTTACTTAAACATGCCTGTAGATCTTCCATCTAGGAAGCAAGAGGCATCATCAGAGTTCAGAGTTATAGACAAGCAAAACAGCTACTGCAAGATTAGGAACAACAACAGACAGTCACGGTAACTATACAAGGATAATATACAAAACCGTGAACAGCTATAGATGAAAATGTATTGAATCATGAACTAAACAGACAATGTCATACAAAAAGCATACATAGGTATTTCCTCAGAGGCAAAAGCCTGTATATACTTTCAAACATTAAAGTGCTAATTCAAAGTGCAATATATAGTGTCGGAGATGGTTATGCAAAGTCCATCAGACGTATGGGTCTATCTTTCCAGTGTTAAAGATGGTTAAGCAAAGTCCGTCAAACGTATGGGTCTGTCTTCCCGACGGGTGGCCAGCTTCGAATCTTCCCGTTTCACCAGCAGTTTCGTCAAGGACTGGACTTTATCATCAACACAGAACTAGGATATTCCACATAGCTAAGCTATTCTAAGAAACTCAAACACTCATCCTTCAAATAAAGCTAATAACCATATCTAACACTTTGCATAACCATCTCTAGCACTATATATTGCACTTTGAATTAGCACTTTAATGTTTGAAAGTATATACAGGCTTTTGCCTCTGAGGAAATACCTATGTATGCTTTTTGTATGACATTGTCTGTTTAGTTCATGATTCAATACATTTTCATCTATAGCTGTTCACGGTTTTGCATACTGCAAGATTAGGAGCATCATCCAACTACAGTCTTTGAGTTAAATGCATCTGCAGAATTAAGGCAGCCTTCACCGTGCTGGATAGGACCGATAGGAATTGTAGTCGGAAAAACCTGGAAGGCACCATGCTGGCATAAGCTGGAGTGATAGAATTCAACAAATTTGTGGCATGCACCTATTTAAGAGAGGGAACCAAATTTGTCACTAGGGGCATCTTTTTTCAATCACGCAAGAGATTCTTGGTTGCAGGAATCCAACCGATCAGCATTCCAGCCCTGCCAACAAACTGGAGAGAGAAGACCCAGCTACAGCGAGGGTCTGCTGCCCGTTGGGACTTTGCTGTTTTATCCAAAGACAAATCCTCCCAGAGACATGAGTGTGATGCCTCCTGGGAGAGCAACAAGATCTGTTGTCGCTCTGAGAGCTGCTGAAAGCTTACTTGATAAATCACTGAAGATAGGAAAGCTCAAGTCCTCATCCCTAGGGGTAGAGGCCAGGCAAGAAGCATCATTTGCCAACAGGAATATAGGACCACTGGGCCTGTCAAGCTCAGTAATGGCTACACTGACTGGCAGCAGTTCAGCAGGAAATGCTAGGGCTCAACCTGAGAACTTCTGCATGCAAAAAACAGGTGCTCTACTCGTGAGCTACAGCCTTTCCTCAATAGCAATGAGGACCTGAATGGTTGGGGGGGGGGGGAAGAGAGAGATTGGATAAGGCTAACACTGGCTCATAGCCACAATGGCTATATTCTACCTCCATTGCCAAAGGCTGTATGCCTCAGAAGACCAGTTGCTAGTAATCACAAGAGGGGAGAGTGCTGTTGCACTCAGGTCCCGCTTGCAAGCTTCGCATAGATATCTGGTTTGGCCACCATGAGAACTGGATGCTGGACCAGATGGGCAGGGTTATCTCCATGTTCTCAGTAGGACCAGGCCTGCCACAGCCACCCACTACAAAAGCTGCTCCTCACTGTGCCAGGAACAGGATGGATAAAAATCAACATTTTTAAAAAATAAATAAATAAATAAAAATCAATTTTTTTATTTAAATCAGATTTTTTTATTTAAATCAGATTTTTTTTTTATTTAAATCCGATTTTTAAAATAAAATGCTTTTGGAGGAAAAATCTTTCTAAATATAGTCTTCTATTTAAGTTACATTGTAGTCCAAAGGCTATTCATCAGGAAACAAGGATTTGTTTTAAGTTTATCAAGTGTGCTAAAACTCAGTTTAAGTTTTTTAAAAAAAATGTTTAACCACATCAGTTAACAAACATGGATACATATGCTATCATGTTATTGTTTTAGTTAAATAGATTGTTTAAATGGTTATTAAGGAAATGATTATTTTTCTCCTTCCAATAAAGTACAGCAGAAAAGTTGTCCAAATATAAACAGTTAACTTATTAAACCTCACCATGATTTCATAATTATCTGTCTATGTATTTCTAGTAGTATAACCAAATCAGTAATTTTTGATATACCTGTAACTGTAAAAACTACTCTGAAAATTTATTATTCCAATAATGAAACCTTCATTTGGTTGTAAATATTAAGATTATACCAGCAAGAATGAGTCTTTCTGTAAAAAAAATATTTAAATCAAGTCTTACTGACTAGTGATTTAAATCAAGCCTTACTGACTAGTGATTTAAATCGTGATTTGATTTAAATCAAATCCACCCTGGCCAGGAAGCAGCAGTCATGGACCTCAGAGATGCCCAAGGCCTACCTCCTTTGTGCTGGGACATGAAATTCAGGGTCTGCTCTCCTCGACAGAACAAGTCGTTTTGGGTTTAAGATGGGGACTCAAGATGCAGGGCGATTCCACCCCCTTCACTTGCAGATAAAAAGAATGCTTCCCCAATTACACACGAGTTTTGATGCGCCAAGTCCCACCCTACGACATCAAAGAGCAAAAACAACCATTTAACAGCCAGCTGGGCTGACAGGCCTGATGAGATACTGAGGAAATTCCTGTCCCAAACCTCCCACTCTGGAGGAGTCTTCCGAAAGAGTAAGCTTTAAGAAAATCCAGAGAAGAACAATTTGGCCCACATTCACACCACACATCTAAAGCACTACGGTACCACTTTAAACAGTCTTTGTTTCCCCCCAAAGTACCCTGGGAGCTGAAGTTTGTTAAGAGTGTTGTGAGTTGTTAGGCGAGCCCTGTTCCCCTCCCCAGAACTACAATTCCCAGAGTGATTTAACCATCAATCTTCCTAGGGATTGGAAGTGAGGGATCCAGGTGGCGCTGTGGGTTAAACCACAGAACCTAGGGCTTGCCGATCAGAAGGTCGGCGGTTCGAATCCCTGCGACGGAGTGAGCTCCCATTGCTCTGTCCCTGCTCCTGCCCACCTAGCAATTCGAAAGCACGTCAAAGTGCAAGTAGATAAATAGGTACCGCTCCGGCGGGAAGGTAAACGGCGTTTCCGTGTGCTGCTCTGGTTCGCCAGAAGTGGCTTAGTCATGCTGGCCACATGACCCGGAAGCTGTACGCCGGCTCCCTCGGCCAATAACGCGAGATGAGCGCCGCAACCCCAGAGTCGGACACGACTGGACCTAATGGTCAGGGGTCCCTTTACCTTTACCTTCCTAGGGAACTCTGGGAATTGTAGCTCTGGGAGGTGACTGGGGGAGGTCTCCAAATAGATCCCTCAAACAGTAACTCACAGAATATTGGGGAGAGGCCATGACTGTTTAAAGTGGTATAACAGCGCTTTAAATGTATGGTATGAACGCGGTCTTGGTTTCAGACCTCTCTTCAACCTGTCCCACCATGCACCACTTGTTCAAACAGGGCAACATAGGGATCTTCTCAGCATTAAACAGAGAAGTGACACGACAACTGGGCTGGGGATTCTGGCGCCCCTCCAGGTATTGTCGAGCTACAACTATCGTATTTAATAAATCTTTATTGATTTTTATTGTATTAAAAAATATCAAAATGCAATGACATTTAATACAGACAAAGCGAGAAAATAAAGAGAAAAAGAAAGAAAAAACAGTAGTAATAATACTATACATTTCATATATATCATATTTAAAGGTAAAGGGACCCCTGACCATTTGGTCCAGTCGTGTCCGACTCTGGGGTTGCGGCGCTCATCTCGCTTTATTGGCTGAGAGCCGGAGTACAGCTTCCAGGTCATGTGGCCAGCATGACAAAGCCGCTTCTGGCGAACCAGAGCAGCGCATGGAAACACCGTTTACCTTCCCACAGGAGCGGTTCCTATTTATCTACTTGCACTTTGACATGCTTTCGAACTGCTAGGTGGGCAGGAGCTGGGACCGAGCAATGGGAGCTCACCCTGTCGCAGGGATTCGAACTGCCGACCTTCTGATCAGCAAGCCCTAGGCTCTGTGGTTTAACCCACAGCGCCACCTGGGTCCCTTGTATCATATTTACAAACTCACAAAAAAGAACAAAAACATTACTGTGAATTAGCTAAAAAAGACTTCCAAATATCGTCATTTACTGTATCTATTCTTTCCTTTATAATGCACAGTCTCAAATTAACCTAATTATTTTTGTACGTCCAAACATAGTATCATTTCCACCTTTTATTTAACAAGAATCATGCTAGTTCTGCCAGGAGATTCTTATTCTTACAATAATTTTTTAGGTATTCTTTAAATATTATCCATTCTTTATATACATTCTGTTTCGATTGATCTCTTACTCTCCGTGTCATCTTTGCTAGCCGTAGATATTCTGTCACTAGGGTTTGCCACTCTGCTATTGTAGGTGTTGCTTCATTTTTCCAATTTCTTGCCACTGATATTCTGGCTGCCATCGTTGCACACATGAACATATTGCCAATAGAAATACGAGCTACAACTATCAACACCCCTAACCATTGGGCCGTGCTGCCTGGGGATGACGGGAGCTGGGAGCCAGCATCGCAACCCTGCCATGGGCTGATCATGCGACAGTGGGGAGGGAGAAAGAAAGAGAGAAGAAAGAGTTCTCTAGGTTGCAAAATGACTTGCAGTATCAATGGAATGTACACAGAGCAGAGAAGGCTGGGATTTCTTACTCTTCATCTCAGGTATCTCCCCTCGCCCCACTTTGCTCCGGCTTTTTGGCACTGCGCTTGCCAAGATTTATTCCTTCCCTCCCACGACTAATGACTTGCTAGATCCATGCAAACCACCCCCAAGATTCTTTGCAGCAACATAGATACTGTTAATTCCCCCCCCCTCGATTGGATGTGGGCCAGTAAACTGAATCTGAATCCTGAAAAGACAGAGGCATTATGTGCCCCAAGTTCCCACATCGGGGAGGTGGGGAGCCAGGCTGCTCTCTCAGTGGGGTTGCTCTTCCTTGCAAGGAGCAGGCCTGCACTCGGATTCAACACGGTCACCCGAGGCTCAGGTGGCCTCGGTGGGGACTGCGTTTCTCCCGCTCCAGTTGTTTTGCCAGTGACAGCCCCTTGTATGCCCCGTGCCGTAACAACTTCCAGACTGGATTGCTGCAATTTGCAATACATGGGGCTGCCTTTGAAGGTGACTTCAACTGGTCCAAAATGCAGCCTTCCAGATTACTGGCTGGGTTTCCATTTAGATCTCATATAAAGGTAAAGGGACCCCTGACCGTTAGGGTCCAGTTGCGGATGACTCTGGGGTTGCGGCGCTCATCTCACTTTATTGGCCGAGAGCCGGCATACAGCTTCCAGGTCATGTGGCCAGCATGACTAAGCTGCTTCTGGCAAACCAGAGCAGCGCACGGAAACGCCATTTACCTTCCCGCCGGAGTGGTACCTATTTATCTACTTGCACTTTGACGTGCTTTTTGAACTGCTAGGTTGGCAGGAGCTCGGACTGGGCAACGGGAGCTCACCCCGTCGCGGGGATTCGAACTGCCAACCTTCTGACCGACAAGCCCTAGGCTCTGTGGTTTAACCCACAGCGCCACCCACGTCCCTTTTTTTTTCTTATAGCCCCCCCTTTAAAACAGCTGCGCTGTTTGCCAGTTCGTTTCTGAGCCCAATTTTAGGTGCTCACATTAGTATTTAAAGCCCTAAACGACCCAGGCTCCACATACCTGACAAATTCCTCCTTCGCTGGTTATTCAGAAGCTCAAGGTGTGTGCAGCCACGGAGAGGGCATTATCGGTGGCTACACCTGAGCTGCAGGACTCCCTGCCCACAGAGGTGTGTGTGTCTGGCACCTTGGTTGTTGTCGTTAATGTATTTTTATTAAAGATTTTCTTGATTTACAAAAGTATGTGCAATGTCTCCTTTGTTATACGGCTTTCAGCAAATGCTGAAGACCCACCTTTTTACCAGGGCTTTTTACAACCCACCTTATTTCTGCAATTATAACCCGTTTCAAACTTTTTATAACATTGTGTTTTAATTGTTGTAACATGCCCTGGGACCTTGGAATGAAGAGCAGGTAATAACTTACAAACAACAACAACAATCCTTCAACCTAAATGTAGCTCCCATTTGATATTAAGCTTTTCAACTAAGAGGGTCAACAGTAGGATCAGAGGGTGGTGGAGAGAACTAACCCACAAAGCCGGTTTACTTGCTTGTTCCCCATCTGCTTAAAACACTATCATGCCACTTTAACCAGACATGGTTTTGCCCAAAGAATCTAGGGAGCTGTAGTTTAAGGGTGCTGGGAGTTGTTCCCCACATACAGCAACAATTTCCGGAGTTCCAGAGTTATTAAACCCCTCCAGGAATTGTAGCTCTGTGAGGGGGTCTCCTAACCATGACTGTTTAAAAAGTGGCATGGTACTGTTTTAAAACGTATTGTAAAGATGGGATGCGGGTGGTGCTGTGGGTTAAACCACAGAGCCTAGGGCTTGCCGATCAGAAGGTTGGCAGTTCGAATCCCTGCAATGGGGTGAGCTCCCGTTGTTCGGAGTCCCAGCTCCTGCCCACCTAGCAGTTCGAAAGCACATCAAAGTGCAAGTAGATAAATAGGTACCGCTCCGGCGGGAAGGTAAACGGCGTTTACGTGCGCTGCTCTGGTTCGCCAGATGCGGCTTAGTCATGCTGGCCACATGACCCGGAAGCTGCACGCCGGCTCCCTCGGCCAGTAAAGCAAGATGAGCGCCACAACCCCAGAGTCGGACACGACTGGACCTAATGGTCAGGGGTCCCTTTACCTTTAAAGATGGGGCCTCTGTTACCATATTACAGATAAAGCCTGGAGAAAAGCTGGATTCTAGAGATTCAGCAATCTACCTATTCCTCCCACTGAAAGAAAAGTACTTCCTTTCTTCCCCCAGCCCCTGACTACAATGTATCATCCCGAGTTCCACAAAAGCTATAGGTACCTATTTCAAGTATGTGTTCTTAAAGATATGCATTTCCCCCCCTAACTGATAATTGTTTAGTGCTTGACATCAACAGTTGATGCCAATACATGCAATAATTAAGCCTAACAGCTGGTGACAGCAGTCACGAAATTAAAAGAAGCCTGCTTCTTGGGAGAAAAGTGATGACAAACCTAGACAGCATCTTAAAAAGCAGAGACATCACCTTGCCGACAAAGGTCCGTATAGTTAAAGCTATGGTTTCCCCAGTAGTGATGTACGGAAATGAGAGCTGGACCTTCAAGAAGGCTGATCGCCGAAGAATTGCTGCTTTTGAATTATGGTGCTGGAGGAGACTCTTGAGAATCCCATGGACTGCAAGAAGATCAAACCTATCCATTCTGAAGGAAATCAGCCCTGAGTGCTCACTGGAAGGACAGATCCTGAAACTGAGGCTCCAAGACTTTGGCCACCTCATGAGAAGAGAAGACTCCCTGGAAAAGACCCTGATGTTGGGAAAGATGGAGGGCACAAGGAGAAGGGGACGTCAGAGGACGAGATGGTTGGATAGTGTTCTCGAAGCTACCAACATGAGTCTGACCAAACTGCGGGAGGCAGTGGAAGGCAGGAGTGCCTGGCGTGCTCTGGGTCCAGGGGGTCACAAAGAGTCGGACACGACTAAACGACTAAACAACAACAGAGAGAAGAAATGCCATGGTGCATCTGCATCAGCACAACCAACCTGCCCCAGCTACAACAAAACATGTCTCTCCCATATCGGTCTCTGCAACCAAAGCAGGCGCTGTAACTCTCCAATGGTTTGAATTCACCCCTGAAGGCACACTCCTCCATTGTCTCCTGAGACAGACGCATGCCAACAACTGGAAACCTACAGTTCAATTAGCAAGAGTATCAGAACTACAAGTTTCCTGAAAAACACCTCCCCACACACACTACTCTGCAGAGGCTCTGAATCATATTTAAGCAGAGCAGATGCATGTTGTTATATTGAACTCTGCATATAAATGTACCCTGTGATCTGGCAGCCCCTATGGAAGTAAAGCAAGCTCACTCCCGGGTATATGCCATGAGGAGCCATTACCACACCAGAGTGCTGGGATCTGGAAGTGGGGTGAGCCAGCGCAGGTTTCACAGAGAGTAGCCAGGAGGTAGAGATGGCCACTGACTCGGATAGCTCCAAACGAGGTTTAGACAAATGCATGGCGCATGAGTCTAACTGTGACTACTAACCCTCCCCTGTTGGAAGCAGGATGCTGGGGCTCCCAAGTGAGGAGGGAGCCGCTGTCGCACTCAGGTCCTGCTTATGAGCTTCTTCCAAGAGGCATCTGGTTGGCCACTGTGAGAGCAGAATGCTGGACTAGATGGGCCTTTGGCTGGAGCAGAAGCCAGGCTCATGTGATGTTCTCTCCTGCCTTGAGGACAGCTTTCCCGCAACACCCGTCACAGGCCATGTGTGCGTGTCCGTCTCCGATCACTCCTGCCAGTGCCAAACAATATACGCACAGCTGGCTTTCGTACTCAGTCACCCATTTGTCTCCCTACCACGGCCAGCCTTTTGTTCGGTCTCACCTCCTAAATTTAAAACAGTTCCGTGATGGACAGGCCGTCGTGCTGCAGGCTGCCACCAGCCCCAATAAGCACGGTCGAGGCTTGCCGCTTATGCGCCTGGGTCGGAAACAGGCCACTGCAGACAGACGAGACGGGCAAAAGGGAGGGATTCCCCCACCAACACCCCAGCTGGAAAATTATAAGCCAAGAATTTAGGGGAGAAGAGAAGCAGAAGCATTTGGTGCTTATTCAAATGCTGTTTCTTGGGCTAGTTGTGCTCACTTAAGGAAGACACCGTGCATGGGGAAGCTGAGGCTCCAGAAGCCCAGATGTTGACGGACTACAGCTCCCATCATCCTTGACTACTGGCCACACTGGCTGGGGCTGATGGGAATTAGAGTCCATGAAGACTTGGAGGCCATGGGGTCAGCTACCACTGCAAGACATGATCCTTGATGACATAAAGCAGAAAAGGGCCGCATTCCCTTCTAGGCAACCCTCCAGGGGCCACATGCCAGTGGTGGGTGGGGCTAGAGACAAAAGTGGGTGGGGCAATGGATGCAAATTTGACCTTTGCACAGTAGCTCCTCCACTTTTCACACACCTCTCTCCATCAAGCCAAGCAAGAAGCATCCATCAGAGTTTCTAAGACACATTCCAGTCGGGGAGAAACACTCAAGGAAGGTGAGAAGAAGGACCAGTGAGGGGTGTGGCCTGGGGAGAGTTCCAAGGGCCAGACAGAGCTGTGGAGGGCCGCGTCTGGCCCCCAGCCCTGAGGTTTCCCAGCACCGACAAAGGAAAAGGAACCATTTTCACTCCATGGCAAAGCAAAGTCCACAGAAGAGTGAGCGCTCATATTTGGCATACCAAGAATTCTCTGGTTCAAACTACCGGCACCTTCAGGTAGTGCGACAGGAAAATGCATCTCTGTATGGAGAACCTGTAGAACCCATTGGGACAAACAGTCCTGGGTTCAAAAAGTCTGAATTTGTTAAGCAAGGACAAATCTGCATTGTGAAGGGAAGAGCACTGCTCGTACAAGATCCTTTTGCTGGTAGATTTCTGGACTGCATGCCAACAGCCACTTTGCACTAACTATGC
The DNA here is from genome assembly GCA_034641385.1 of Darevskia mixta. Classification (NCBI taxonomy): domain Eukaryota; kingdom Metazoa; phylum Chordata; class Lepidosauria; order Squamata; family Lacertidae; genus Darevskia; species Darevskia mixta. The sequence continues at coordinate 240,370 of JAWWNH010000003.1, forward strand.
ACTTCCTTCCAGGACAACAGCATGGCGTAGTGGTTATAGTGTCAGACTAGGACCTGGGAGGCCAGGGTTCAAATCCACAGCTGGCCAGGGAACTCCCTGAGTGATCTCGGGCCAGTCACTCACTCTCTGCCTAACCTACTTCTCACTGGGTTGTTGAGGGGAGACGGAGAATGTTGCACACTACCTAATAATAATAATAATAATTTATTATTTATACCCCGCCCATCTGGCTGGGTTTCCCCAGCCACTCTGGGCGGCTTTCAGCAGAACATTAAAATACAACAATCTAACCTCACAGGAAAGGTGGAATATGGACGCAATTAAGAAATAATAAGAGAATCTTATAGATGGGCTTTTTCCAGAACCCGATTTGAGGCACTGCCTACAGCTGTACTACACGGCAAATTCCTGCGGGTACCAATCCACGAGCGCCTATGCCCATGCATGACCAACAAGGTGGAATCTGTTACTCACATTCTTCCATTCTGTGAATTTTATAGTGAAGAACGGTCTCGTTTTATATTACCCCTTTTATCAAAATTTAAACCCTTGCAATATTATCTGGAATTTATTCCTGAAATCCTACGCAAATTCCTTTTGGAAGACTCTTTGAGCTCAGTATCCTATGTTGTGGCCAAGTTTTGCACCTTAGCCATCAAAAAACGTAAATCGCTTCTACTGGAAAATATACTATAAATTTCTTTTGCGCCATTGGTTTTTTTTTCCTAATCCTTAGGATTTTGATGCCTTGTAGCAATATTCTGATCGCTGGTTTGGAATTACACTGTACTGTATTATATTGCTGGCTTTTGCTGTAATAAACTGAGTTGAGTTGAGAAATAATAAGATGCACAGAAAATATGGTTTGGCTAGGAAGGGCTCCCACAGGAGTGTTGCATGAATGCAGCCTCCTCTGCCATCATCACTTCTTCCTCCCCCTCTCCTGGTTTCCTTTATCTCAGAAAAACTAAGCCAACTTAGCTGCAAACCTGCCAGAATTTGATTCTCATTAGCGCTGTGCAGAAATCCGTCCTCTCAATTTCCCCAGAGTTTCCTTCCCCCTGTGAAAAGAAACTTAAATTTTTCTGCCTCATTCTTTGGGTGCTTAAAAAAAATTCACCGGCTACAGGGGTTCGAGCTTCCCTGATCCCACCAATCCTAATTTTAGCATTCCATTAACTGACACGTCACGTTTAAGACTCAAGGCAATTTGCAAGCATGCGGCAAAAACAACTAAAAGGTTTTTTTTGCAAACCAACACAAGGGAAAGAGACACAGGGCAAAGAGACCTATAGAATCATGGAGTTGGAAGGGACCCTGAGGATCATTTAGTCCAACCCCCTTCAGTTTGTTTCCAGAAAGTACAAATAGTGGGGAGGGGCTGTCTTCCATCAGTAGTGATGCTGTTCCACAAAACCAGGGGCAGCCACACAGAAGGCTCTGCTCTGGGTTGTTTATTATGTGGTCTCAGTAACCCGGTACCTCGGGTTACATACGCTTCAGGTTACAGACGCTTCAGGTTACAGACTCCGCTAACCCAGAAATATTACCTCGGCTTAAGAACTTTGCTTCAGGATGAGAACAGAAATGGGGAAGCGGTGGCGCAGCGGCAGCGGGAGGCCCCATTAGCTAAAGTGGTGCTTCAGGTTAAGAACGTTTTCAGGTTAAGAACGGACCTCCAGAACGAATTAAGTATGTAACCAGAGGTAGAACTGTAACTTTTTGTGTAAAAATGGCCGATGTGCACTACATGAGGACTTCGGTACTTGAAGTCAGGGCCCAGGGACAAATTCAAAGGGGCTCGTGTCAGGCTGGATTTGATTTAAATCACGATTTAAATCACAATTTAAATCACTAGTCAGTAAGGTTTGATTTAAATATTTTTTTACAGAAAGACTCATTCTTGCTGGTATAATCTTAATATTTACAACCATATGAAGGTTTCATCTTTGGAATAATAAATTTTCAGAGTAGTTTTTACAGTTATATCAAAAATTACTGATTTGGTTATACTACTAGAAATACATAGACAGATAATTATAGAATCATGGTGTGGTTTAATAAGTTAACTGTTTATGTTTGGACAACTTTTCTGCTGTACTTTATTGGAAGGAGAAAAATAATCATTTCCTTAATAACCATTTAAACCATTTATTTAACTAAAACAATAACATGATAGCATATGTATCCATGTTTGTTAACTGATGTGGTTAAACATTTTTTTTTAAAAAACTTAGACTGAGTTTTAGCACACTTGATAAACTTAAAACAAATCCTTATTTCCTGATGAATAGCCTTTGGACTACAATGTAACTTAAATAGAAGACTATATTTAGAAAGATTTTTCCTCCAGAAGCATTTTATTTTAAAAATCCAATTTAAATCAAAAAAATCCGATTTAAATAAAAAAAATCCGATTTTTTTGATTTTTTTTTAAAAAATCGTTGATTTTTATCCACCCTGGCTCGTGTTCAGCGAGAGAAACCACTGAGCACTTTGGGCATGTCCATGATTTTGTTTGCACCAAAGGGAGGGAGGCCGGTGGAAAAAGTGTTTGCACCTTCCTTGCCAGAGATAGCACTTGGTTTGCACCTGTGATGCTGGCAACAGCTGCACATCAGATCAAGGGCATCCATGGACTCCATGGCCAACAGCCAGATCAATGGAGGGCATCCCCCTGCATCTTTAAGCGGGCCAGGCTGAACACACCCCTCCAGTTGACTCCGCGTAATTGGCAAAAATGCACACAACATTAAATGCGTCTTAGCATTTAACATGTACTTTTAAAAACGCATCCACTGAAAGGGCACTGATAAATTGAGACCACAGCATGCTGGTAGCAGGGCAGGATTGGAGTTTGGGGGTGTGTGTGTTAAACTGGCTACAGTTCAAAGGGAAATCCCTCCACTGAAGCAGTTTGCTTTGGGGGTGGGGAACCCCACACAGCTACCAACGGGGGGTTTCCTCCCAAGGCAAATAGCACCTTCGGAGGAGCAATTTGTCATCCGAGCTGCAGCACACTGGGATCTTTGCCTTCTAGAACTTAAAACCACTCCTCAGCAAGTGTTGAGAAATGCTGGAAACCAGAACACTGGCCGGGGCAGGCTTTGCTTTCTGAAGGTGGCGGGCCTCTTGATTAAACGGGGATTTGTAACACCCAAGGCAGAGGTGTGAAAAGTTAACCATTTCACCTCCGCCTGTTCTCATGACCTCCCAAGATCAGGACAGTCCAGCGACATCATGCTCTAACTTTGGGGTCGAGTTTGCAGTCCTGCCATTCCGACTGCCGAAGGGAGCACATGCTGTCCCGGTCAGCAGGCAGATTCATGGCACGAGAGCTTTGTCTTCACATAAAGAAGCCTGAGGACTGGCAAGCAATTGCAGCACTAAGACAACTCGCCCTCCCCGCTGGACATGAAGAGAGAGGAACCCGGACCAAATACTATGTGCGTTACAGGAGACCTATCAATGGTCGCAATTCACAAGCCGCACGCTATAGGAGCAGGCAGAACTGTTTCCTAGTCTCACATATGCTGATCAGATCGAACATTTAGCAAAGGAAAAAAGAAGAAAAACAAGACTGTTTTGGTGACCGAACCAACCTCCCTTTGCTCCTCAATATTTTTAAAAAGTAGCAAAGCACTTCAATCCGATTAGGCTGTGTTCAAACTGCAGTAATTGGGAGCAATCTAGTTATGTAAAGAGCTCCCCCACAGGGTGCCGTGAGGGTTTCCTACCCACCTAAAAATAGATCCAAGATTTAGGCAGAACTTACCATCCTGATTTAGACTGACCCAAATACAAGCCATAAAGGAACATGCATTGTACAGTGAACTGGAAGGGAATGAGAGGAGAGAGAGAGAGAGAGAGAGAGATATTCCACAATCGCAGGAGCAAAAGCCTATCCCATTTCCAAGGCTTGTTAAGTACCCTGGTCCAGAGATTATGGGAGAGGGAGAAATTTGATTCAGTTTGCACTTTACTGAAAACCTAATTCGCGCGTCCTGAAAACCATATCCAAACCAGAGGGCAGCTAAGTTTCTTCTTCAAAATTTAAATGGCTTATTTTAACAGGTATGTGGTGGCATCGGAGAAAAGGGGTAAAGGAAAAAAAACCAAGGACAATGAAGCAACCGAAGGGCATGAGTACAGCAAGTATACATAAAAGCAATAGAGCTGTACAGAGTTTGAAATAGGAGTGTAAAACAGAATCACAGCATTGTAGAGTTGGATGGGACCATGAAGGTCATCTGGTCCAACCCCCAGGAACACAGCAATCTTCTGCCCAATGTGGGGCTCAAACCCATGTCCCTAAGATGAAGAGTCTCATGCTCTACCGACTGAGCTAGGAAGGCAGGTGTCCATAACAAGGCTAGCAGAGGATGGAAACATTTCCCAAGATACGTAGGGAAAAGGAAAGCAGCCTGGGTAAAAGTTAGAGGCATTTCCAGACAAAATCATACTTAAAGGGTAAAGGGACCCCTGACCGTTAGGTCCAGTCTTGTCCGACTCTGGGGTTGCGGCGCTCATCTCACTTTACTGGCCGAGGGAGCCGGCGTACAGCTTCCAGGTCATGTGGCCAGCATGACTAAGCCGCTTCTGGCAAACCAGAGCAGCACACGGAAGCGCCATTTACCTTCCCGCTGGAGCAGTACCTATTTATCTACTTGCACTTCATGCTTTCAAACTGCTAGGTTGGCAGGAGCTGGGACCGAGCAACGGGAACTCACCCATCGCGGGGATTCGAACCGCCGACCTTCTGATCAGCAAGCCCTAGGCTCTGTGGTTTAACCCACAGCGCCACCATACTTAGCAGGGACCAGATTAAGATGTGGGCAATGGTTGACCTATGCCATGAGAGTCCACCAGACAGCTGCATAATCCTCCAGGTTTCACAGCATCCCACAAAACTCAGGTGGTGAGTTTTTCCATGAAGTGCAATACGCACAGCCAATTTTCATTTTTAATGTTTGAACCGTCTTTCCACCCTGGGCCAACACCAAGCTGGCAGGTACCAGTGGCTTCAATACAATCAAGTAGACATTGTGACATCTAAAGACACAGCAGACCCCAAAGTGCAAACCGATAAGTGAGATCACAAGAGATGCCAGTAAGTCCCTATAGGCAGGAGGCAGCTATTCTTCAAAATCTGCATTCTTCTGAATGGTGAGGCAGCTCTCCAACCCCAAAAAGCAAGCACAAAAATTGCATATATTGTGAATAAAAATCTATAGTGAAAACAACATACAAAACTCAGGGGTAAATTGTTCGCAAAACTATGTATTGCAAGAAACGTGCCCTAAAACGCTGGCAAATTTTGTTAAGGGCCTTTTGTTGTTTAAGTAATTACAAACTTGATGTTAAAATGTGGTGAACTGAACTTAAAATGTTGGAAAAATAAGCAACTGGGAAACTGAACAGCGGCAGGTTCATCAATCCCCAGCAGAGATGCAGAGAGACTTCTTTGAATACTCTGAATATTCAGCCATGTTAACCAGGGTGGATTTGATTTAAATCAAATTGATTTAAATCACGATTTAAATCACTAGTCAGTAAGGCTTGATTTAAATCACTAGTCAGTAAGACTTGATTTAAATATTTTTTTTACAGAAAGACTCATTCTTGCTGGTATAATCTTAATATTTACAACCATATGAAGGTTTCATTTTTGGAATAATAAATTTTCAGAGTAGTTTTTACAGTTATATCAAAAATTACTGATTTGGTTATACTACTAGAAATACATAGACAGGTAATTATGAAATTATGGTGAGGTTTAATAAGTTAACTGTTTATATTTGGACAACTTTTCTGCTATACTTTATTGGAAGGAGAAAAATAATCATTTCCTTAATAACCATTTAAACCATTTATTTAACTAAAACAATAACATGATAGCATATGTATCCATGTTTGTTGACTGATGTGGTTAAACATTTTTTAAAAAAACTTAGACTGAGTTTTTATCAGCACACTTATCAGCACACTTGATAAATTTAAAACAAATCCTTATTTCCTGATGAATAGCCTTTGGACTACAATGTAACTTAAATAGAAGACTATATTTAGAAAGATTTTTCCTCCAAAAGCATTTTATTTTAAAAATCCAATTTAAATTAAAAAAAAATCTTTTTTTTTTTAAATTGTTGATTTTTATCCACCCTGATGTTAACACAGGTAAAGTCCACTGGAACCAAAATGGGACTGGATCCTGTAACTGCTCTTTGAACAGAGCCAAACAACACCATAAAAACGCTATCTGAGACATTTATATGGCGCTTCCTCATAAGCATTTCTAAGCTGCACAAATAAAACAAACCACAGAGAATAAAACCGTAAATTCGGGATAAATCAGAAAGCCAAACACTGCCTTTAAATGCCTTCTTGAATAAATGCCTGCTTGAATAAGAAAGTCGTTGACACTTGCCTGTAGCCTTCCAGAGGTCGCTGGACTCCAACTCGTATCAGCCCCAGCCAACATGCTTGGCAGACAGGATCATGGGAGTTGTAGTCCCCAACATCTGGAGTGATGCAGGTTTCCCACTCTAGCTCAAAATTTAAGGAATGAGGTTTTCCAACCCCAAGCCCAATGCAAATTTCAATAAGATCAGCAGCCACTGAAGGTTGCTTAAGGAGCTGTGAACTGCAGTATTGTGATAAGTTTCTGGGGGTTGCCCCCCCCCCGTTAAATCTGTTGAAACTTGGAATCTTTTCGCTCTCGTCACCATTCACCAGCCTTCATGCCGAGCGATGGGAGTCAACCAAGAAGCCTTGCTTGCCAGACATTTCTGTGTTGACAGCCAAGTTTTCACTCATCTCCATCCATCCCTGAGAGCAGAGGGTAATTTTTTTTGGGGGGGGGGAGAGGAGGATGGTAAAATCATCCTGCCCAGGAGGGCCTTGGATTTTTTTGTATTTAATGAAACTGGAGAGGCCGGCCACAGGAACTGCCCAGGTTTCACACGGCATGTTCCAATGGAATTAGTTCTTGCCAGATTACAACATGCCAGAAGGGGAAAGTGGAGTTATGAGGCAGAGAAAACTGCTACACCCAAAAGGTTTGGCGAGGAATCAACAGATGGGTTTTTCCTGAAGAAGAGAGCCTGGTTTCAACAGGCACTGCATATAAAGACACAGGACCGATGAATGTGCAAATAATAATAATTTATTATTTGTACCCCGCCCATCTGGCTGGGTCTCCCCAGGCACTCTGGGCGGCTTCCAGCAAACATTAAAATACATTAACATGTCACAGATTAAAAACTTCCCTAAACAGGGCTGCCTTCAGGTATTTTCTAAATGTCATGTAGTTGTTGATTCCTTTAACCTCTGATGGGAGGGCGTTCCACAGGGCGGGTGCCACCACCAAGAAGGCCCTCTGCCTGGTTCCCTGTAGCTTTGCTTCTCGCAGGGAGGGAACCGACAGAAGGCCCTCGGAGCTGGATCTCAGTGTCTGGGCAGAATGATGGGGGTGGAGACGCTCCTTCAGGTATACAGGACCGAGGCCATTTAGGGCTTTAAAGGTCAGCATCAACACTTTGAATTGTGCTCGGAAACGTACTGGGAGCCAGTGTAGATCTCTCAGGACCAGTGTTATGTGGTCCCGGCGGCCACTCCCAGTCACCAGTCTAGCTGCTGCATTCTGGATTAATTGCAGTTTCTGGGTCACCTTCAAAGGTAGCCCCACGTAGAGCGCATTGCAAATGACACACTCCTGGAGGTAGATTACCATATTAGCATCATTGTTGGTGAACAGTTCCAACATTCAAACACACAACCAAAGAACAAATGTTATAGAGTGGACAGAACATAAGGAGCTGCCTTAGACTGAGTCAGGCCACTGGATCCATCTAGCTCAGTATTGCCTACACGGACGGGCAGCAGCTCTCCAGCATTTCTGATGGTGACATTCCTAGCCCTACCAGGAGATGTCTGGGATTGAACCTCGGGCCTTCTGCATGCAAAGCAGATGCTCTAATGCTGAGCTATGGTCCTCCCCACACTGTTTATGCCAAGCTTCTGCAAACAAAGAAGTCAACCCACGGTTGCAAGAGAAGTGTACTATATTAAAGACACAAAATCAAATGTATCCAAGCGCCATTGGTAACCCAGCTTCAAGTCAAGGATTCTCTCCAGGAAGACCTGGGAGTCAGTGAAGTCCAGGCACTCCTGGATTGGATTAAGACAGAAAACAAAAAGGCATCCAATCAGGATCAAAGGTGTCATGAGATTTTGCCTTTAGCCAGCCTCTATCTCTGCAAAAGCTTGTCAGCTAATGCAAAATACCAGGTTCTATTATATCATTCCCTCAAGGCAAATTCGTCAGCACTCCTCAGCTGGGAATGTCCCCCTTGGAGAACTGCTGCCAGTCAGGGTAGGCAACCTGAGCCAGATAGACCAATGGCCTGACTCTGTACAAGACAGTTTCCTGCGCTCCTGTTGCAATTTCAGTTTCACCAAAACTGGCACATCAGATGCAGCATGTCAACATTTGTCCCAATTTATGTGATCCTAGATCCTGAAGTTGAGGCTCCAGTACTTTGGGCACCTCATGAGAAGAGAAGACTCCCTAGAAAAGACCCTGATGTTGGGAAAGATGGAGGGCACAAGGAGAAGGGGACGACAGAAGACGAGGTGGTTGGACAGTGTTCTCGAAGCTACTAACATGAGTTTGGCCAAACTGCGAGAGGCAGTGAAGGATAGGCGTGCCTGGCGTGCTCTGGTCCATGGGGTCACGAAGAGTCGGACACGACTGAACGACTGAACAACAACAACAAATGTGATCCCTGATGGGTTGGGCTCCAGAGGTGTCAAAGGAAAAAGCAGCAGCCATCAAGGGAAGCCCATTTTGAACAAACACTTGTGCACATATAGAAACATTTGTCCAGTCAACACAGTTCAAGGAAAAGTTGAAGCTTATCAGACTCGCTGGTTACAGCCAAGATCGTTTAATTTTTGCTAGACTCAAGAAGATCTCTTCTCACTCCTTTGCTACCACATTTCCCCAAGTGTTCTTACAAAAAATGCCTGTGCCCCAAAGATCTGGCCGATTTCAAACCAATGCAGCACAGTTCCAGACTGTGACTCCTTGGACCCAGGCCCTGAACCCCATTGTCAAAGGTTTCACAATAGAGTGTTCAGCTAGGAAAGGGGCCAGAGCTCATTGGCAGAACACCTGATCTGAATAAAGGCGGCCTTGGGTTCAAAAGCGGGCATCTCTTGGTAGATCTGGGCAAGACTGCTACCGGCAGCCATGGAGTGTTGCTGCCAGTCAGTGCAGACAGTATTGAGCCAGATGGACAGCTTCCTTCACTCCTGTGTATACTCATCATGCTGAAGACTCTAGAGGGGTGGCAACTCTTCCAGAGTCCCAAGGCAGAACCCTCTTTCGCAGCCACATCAAAATATTTTCAACCAATGGCAGGGGCCTGTAATTGACCTCTTTTGGACCCCCTGCCTTGTAGAGCATCTGCTCTGCCCGTGAACTGCAGGCACTCCCCACTTTTGCAACAAGCAGAGAGAGACAAAAGTGGCTCAATTTGGCTCTCACCGTGTCCACAGCTCCAGTTTCGTGCTTTGCCTCTCGAGTTCAGAGGCACAAGTCTTTTCGTTGGCTATGCCTCTCCAGATTTTCTGCATTCGATCCAAGCTGGGTCTCTCCTCTTCCCGCGCCGCTACCCCCCCCACCCCCCCACCCGCCGATCCCCTCCCTCCCCACATCCCGCACAATCCCCTCGGCTGCTGTTTTGATTTATTCCTTGCCATCTGCATGCAGCAATGTTTTCTAGCGAGCAGATTATACAGGAGAGAGCAAGGAGGGCTCTGTGTGTGTTCTCTCGAGTTAATGTTTCCTGTGCGGTTCAATCTGCTCTGCCTACAGGTATGTTTATTTCACTACTCTAGCAAAACCAGCAGACTTTTTAATGGAACTGTTGATATTTTCTCTGGCTGAACTTCCTGGAGAGGAGAGGAGAGAGAGAGAGAGAGAGAGAGAGAGAGAGAGAGAAGTAGCGCATGGCCGAGGTCCTCTTCCAAGCTGCGGCCTAAAAAACTACAGTCCTCCCCTGCTGGAACTGGAGGTTTCCATTGCATTAGGCAAATTTCTTCCCTTTTACAAGCAGAAGGATACATAAACAGAAAGCTTGGTGGCAGCTGACAAGCAGTTCAGATGGGCCTCGCCTTGCAAGTCAGAAAACACAAGGAAGCCTTGTGGCTCTGTAGTAATGCCTTTGCATGCATCACGTTCCAGGTTCAGTCCTCAGCATCTCAGGTATTGGTGGGAGAGACCCTTGCCTATAACACTGGCGAGCCTCTGCCAGGTAAGGTGGATAATACCAACCTTCTGACATATAAGGTAAAGGTAAAGGGACCCCTGACCATTAGGTCCAGTCGTGTCCGACTCTGGGGTTGTGGCGCTCATCTCGCTTTATTGGCCGAGGGAGCCGGCGTACATCTTCCGGGTCATGTGGCCAGCATGACAAAGCCGCTTCTGGCGAACCAGAGCAGCGCACGAAAACGCCGTTTACCTTCCCACCGGAGTGGTACCTATTTATCTACTTGCACTTTGAGGTGCTTTCGAACTGCTAGGTTGGCAGGAGCAGGGACCGAGCAACGGGCGTTCACCCCGTCGTGGGGATTCGAACCACCAACCTTCTGATCGGCAAGCCCTAGGCTCTGTGGTTTAACCCACAGTGCCACCCGCGTCCCTCCGACAGCTGCCTATTTACTGCCTCCCCACCCTTGGACCTGTCAATTGTTCAGATTTCGCCCACCTCATCTAAACAGTTCAGGATATGATTTTAATTTTTTTTGCCACATGCCTGATGCAGTTGGAGCAATACAAGACACCCAGCTCCTGATTGCGACAGTCCCTCATCTCAGCAGCAGCTACACAGCCCATAGGTCTCACCCCTAAAAGGGTGTTATAAAGCTTGAGAAAGGTTCAGGAGGAGACGGAGCAAAATGCTCAGAGGTCAAAACATGCTCCCTACAAGGAAAGGCTGAAATGGTTTGGAGGGGCAGGCAATTTTTTGCACCAGAAAAGTAAACCATCAGGGCGCACTCCGGGTCACCATGTGGCATCAGTGAAAACAGATCTAATTGTACCCTTCAGCTCCTGGTTTCTGGAAGGCGCCATCAAAACAATGCAGCAATATGCAACAAGAAGGGTGGCTTTTAGGAATATAAGAGCGTGTCAGACAATTTGCCCACCTAGCTCAGCATTACCTACACTGACTGGCAGCAGCCCTCCAGGAGTCCTTTCTCAACCCGACTTGGTGATGCCAGAGGCTTAACCTGGAAGCAGGAACCTTTGGCATAACAATGCACCAGCTCTGCCACCAAGCTCTCTTGTCCAGGGCAGCTGGACAAGTGAGTGGGCGATAGCCAAATAGAACTTTCTGCTTCAGAAGGCATTATATTTCGATATACAAAACAATGGACAGAAATTGCCTTCACACCCCACTAAGTGGGCTTCCCAGAGGCAATTGGTTGCTCAGTGATCTGGAGTGGGAAACTGAAAAACAGGCAGGAGAGGGGCATCATTTTTCTGCAGAAAATTCTGCTTTGCAAGTTCATTAGTGGCAATGAATGGACACAACTGCAAATACAGCTATCAGGCAGGTTCAACAGCTTAAGCTTTGCTCAATACAAGCAAAACAGAACATTCCAAATAGGATCACTGCCTAGGGCATTGAATAACTTTCCAACACAAATTGCCCTTTGCAACTTTAGCATCATTTGGGGGTTTTTGTTTGTTTGTTTTTTAAAAAAAACAATTCAAAAATTCACATCAGGCCTACATCACACTTGCTCCCAACATCAGAGACAAGATCCTGCACTCAGTGGACTTTTGGTCTGATCCTGCGAGGCTCTTCAAAGGAGCGTTAAAGGGAGACCTGCTTATACTCAGTTCTCCATTGTAGGTCTCCCATAGAATGGCTGACCTGCTTTGACTCAGCAGCCTGGCGGGATCACAGCACATAGTGGCGTGGCAATGTGCCACACACACACACACACACACACACACACACACACACACACACACACCTCGCTGAAGCTATTTTCATTCATGGTTTGCTCCTTCATAGAAGAAAGCAGCCCAAGAGGCAAGTAACCAAGGTAAATAAGGCTCTAATGACCAAGGTTTAATAGCAGCCCTACACTCTATTACGTCCTGTCCGCATCCACCCCAGATCAGGCCAATTAGAGGCAATAGTTAATGACACAGTCCAAGGTGCTTAACTCCTTTTGCCTTCCATATCGTGGACAACCCAAGACTATTCTAATGGCCATTCATGCTCAAGCCCTGTCTACCTTCACTGGGCTTCTCGGCTGCATCAGTCGCAATCACTGAATTTTACAGCATGGGGATGTGGGTGGCGCTGTGGGTTAAACCACAGAGCCTAAGGCTTGCCGATCAGAAGGTCGGCGGTTCGAATCCACATGACGGGGTGAGCTCCCATTGCTTGGTCCCTGCTCCTGCCAACCTTGCAGTTCGAAAGCATGTCAAAGTGCAAGTAGATAAATAGGTACCACTGCGGCGGGAAGGTAAACGGCGTTTCCTTGCGCTGCTCTGGTTCGCCAGAAGCGGCTTAGTCATGCTGGCCACATGACCCGGAAGCTGTACGCCGGCTCCCTCGGCCAATAATGCGAGATGAGCGCCGCAACCCCAGAGTCGGTCACGACTGGACCTAATGGTCAGGGGTCCCTTTACCTCTACTTTACATCCCTGAAGACTCAAGCAACAAACTGCAATGGGAGATCTGCACTGAAAGCTAAAGACAATAGATGAACAAGGTGTCACAACTGCCACAGCAAGAATATAATCCAGTAGCTTCGAAGGGAAATTACTTTGCAAAGATGGGTATTTTAGGAGAATTCACACTGAAATGCTGATGAATCTTCACGTGGGTTTTTATTTTATTTTATTTTTTATTTTTTGAAGCAAACTGATGGGGATAACTGAAATTTAGGACTGGGGAAAAAGAGAAACTGAAATTGATGGATTCACCCGTGCCTTAAGAGCAACTACTAAGTGTCTCAATACAGGCATTTCTTCCAGGCTTCCCTGGAAATGCTGTGGATTGAATCCCAGGCCTTCCACATGGGTTGCAAACCTTTTGCAGGGGAAGGAATATCACAGGGTGTGTGCATTTTTAAGATCAAACTTACTCAATATTGAATTGACATCAAGCTTTCTGTGTGCATTTGCACTCCATGTTTTTAAAGATCAGGAAATTCCAGTGACTTGATATTTTTCAGATAGCGAGTTTCCCAACTTTGCTTCAGAACTCAGCAGCATATCTGCTTTGAGTTCATGAACCGACATGGTGGAGGACCTATTGCGTACTCTTAATATTGCAGACGGCTGCCAAATTTGAAGCCAGAGGGAGTAACTCAGTCTTAAAATGCTTTCACACTCCCCAAGTTTTTATTTTTTTTAAAAAACCAGAGCCATGAAGTTACCCCACCCTCAACTCTTGCTGGAAAATGAGCGATTTAATATCAGAAACAGAAGCTGAGAACCACATGCAACATGCAAGACATGAAGTTATTTCAACTCCTTGGAACAAAAGCCATAAGGAGATTTTGGTCTGCTTTTTCCATCCGGAGACCAGAAAACCTTGGCATTTGCCAGCCTGTTGAGTCCAGTGTTTCTTCCCATCAGTTACAACTGTGCTTCTGCAAACAGGGGAAAAGAAACAAAATAAAATTTTTTAAAAAATCCTTCCAGTAGCACCTTAGAGACCAACTAAGTTTGTTCTTGGTATGAGCTTTCGTGTGCATGCACACTTCTTCAGATACACTGAAACAGAAGTCACCAGACCCTTATATATAGTGAGAGGGTGGGAGCGGTATTACTCAAAAGGGTGGTAGTAATAAATTGCAACTTATTACCAAACTTAAACCATGGAGAGACCTGGTCTGAATAGAGACATTTGATTCTTCTCATGCAGTGGTAGTTTGGGTTACAGACGGTTCAGGTGACAGACTCTGCTAACCCAGAAATATTATCTCGGGTTAAGAACTTTGCTTCAGGATGAGAACAGAAATCGGGCAGCGGTGGCGCAGTGGCAGCGGGAGGCCCCATTAGCTAAAGTGGTGCTTCAGGTTAAGAACGTTTTCAGGCTAAGAACGGACCTCCGGAACGAATTAAGTACGTAACCAGAGGTACCACTGTATATGATAAAGTCATTTTAGCCATCTCACCACTTTTTCCTGTAAGACCAATTGCAGTTGTTAACAGTCGTCAACAGGTTTACCTCTCCTATCAGCCAATCACCCATTTCCACCACCCTTCTGAGTAATACCCCTCCCCACCCTCTCACTGTACAGTATATAAGTGTCTGGTGACTTCTGTTTCAGTGTATCTGAAGAAGTGTGCATGCACACGAAAGCTCATACCAAGAACAAACTTAGTTGGTCTCTAAGGTGCTACTGGAAGGAATATTTTTATTTTTTATTTTGTTTTGACTATGACAGACCAACACGGCTACCTACCTGTAAGGGCAAAATGAAAGTTCACTGGAGAACAGACAAGATTTAAAACCAACAACAGGGCTTGCTTGCTGCCCTATTCCACAGACAAACTGCAGGTGGGTCATTCGTCCCCTAAAAGAAAGACCCTCACCAGCGCTATCTGCCAGAGCTTGGTTGCTATGGCCTTCCCGTGATGTCATTGAATGGTTGCATGCTTTGTGTCATTTCCTGAAGCTTATTCAATGTAGAGCAGTTCAGGTGGTGCTATGCATGGCTGTGACAACCCAGCCCATTGCTAGGTCAAACTTGACATGATGGAGCAGCCGTGTATTTCTTTCTCCACATGGTTTCCTCGCTCATGTGTACAGGCAATGTGGACACCTAGGCTGCAATTTAAGAAGAAGAAGAAGAAGAAGAGTTTGGGTTTGATATCCCGCTTTATCACTACCTGAAGGAGTCTCAAAGCGGCTAACATTCTCCTTTCCCTTCCTCCCCCACAACAAACACTCTGTGAGGTGAGTGGGGCTGAGAGACTTCAAAGAAGTGTGACTAGCCCAAGGTCACCCAGCAGCTGCAGGTGGAGGAGCGGGGAAGCGAACCCGGTTCACCAGATTACGAGTCTACTGCTCTTAACCACTACACCACACTGCCTCTCTTTAAGACCCAGACATTGAACTGAGGAGGACTGGAAGCACAGTGGTCCTTTCAGCAGCTTACATAGGAGATGGTCCCTCTCCATCGGCTCTGCTAAAGACCAACTCCATCAGGCTGCTCTTTTAAGCATCATCCACAGATGCTATTCCATCAGGCTACAGTAGACATGGGTGGCGCTGTGGGGTAAACCACTGAGCCTTGAACTTGCCGATCGGAAGGTCGGCGGCTCGAATCCCCGCGACGGGGTGAGCTCCCGTTGCTCGGGTCTCAGCTCCTGCCAACCTAGCAGTTCGAAAGCACATCAAAGTGCAAGTAGATAAATAGGTACCACTCCGGCTGGAAGGTAAACGGCGTTTCCGTGCGCTGCTCTGGTTTCGCCAGAAGTGGCTTAGTCATGCTGGCCACATGACCAGGAAAAACTGTCTGCAGACAAACATCGGCTCCCTCGGCCAGTAAAGCGAGATGAGCGCCGCAACCCCAGAGTCATTCGCAACTGGACTTAACTGTCAGGGGTCCTTTGCCATTTTTTTTTTACAGTAAATGAAGAGTCATGGTACTACAGGGCTTCTGCATCTGCTCTGCTGAAAGACCTGCAACTTCCAGCTCCCTCTCCACTCCTTGACATGCAAATTTTAAAGAATGGCCATGTTTCGGTTCTCAGATCATTTTGGAAAGGGTGCATTTGATAAATTCAGCTTTAAACGCAAACTGAATTGGCTTCCTCTCCAATCTCTAGGCAGCAGGTTCAATTCCCAGCATCTCCAGACAGGCTCTTGTCTGAAACCTTGGACAGTCACTGCCAGGCAGTGCAAACACTACTGAACTAGATGGCCCAGTAGTCTGACTCTGCATAAAGCAGCTCCTTCTGTTCCATTGCAACTGCTGCCAGTCAGTGCCCAATGTATAGGGAACCAGTATAAGGCAGCTTATTATGTTCCTATGACAAAATACACACAGAAGCTTCCCCCCCTGCAAATGTATGTATTGCAGTTAACTTCTCTACCCCACTCTGAACACTCAGCCTCCTGCCTTGAATGCCAATTAAATTACCTGCTCACAGGAAATGTCCAAATAAGAGATAAAGCACGTGCCCAGTAATGATTAAACAGAAATGGTTTCCTGTTAAGTGGGTACTATGGAGGTCTGCATATTTCCCTTCTACCCTTCAGTTTCATTTCTGCCATTGTGGCATCTACAAGGCTAAGTTAATCATTGGCCTTGCTGTCTGCCTCTTTGCACAACCACGCAGCCACAACTTCGTTGCATTGCAAGTATGCCCCCGCCACCGCCCTCCAGCATCACAAACCCTCCCCAAACAACTGCAGCCTTGTTGCTTGTGAGTCCCACCCACTGCCAGAGTGTCTATGGGGGGGGGTTCGCTTTTTATTTATGTATAGTCGTACCTCGGTTGTCAAACGTAATCCATTCCGGAAGACCGTTCGACTTCTGAAATGTTCAACAACTCAGGCGCAATGGGTGGTCGGCAAATCTCATTGAGAAAAAGGAGAAACGAAGCCATTCGACTTCCGAGGCGCATACAAAAATGGAAGCATTTACTTCCGGGTTTTCAGCGTTCAGCTTCCGAAACGTTCGGCAGCTGAGACGTTCAGAAACCGAGGTTCCACTGTATTTTGTGAGCCAGTGTGGTGTAGTGGTTAAGAGCGGTAGTCTCGTAATCTGGTGAACCGAGTTTGCGTCTCCGCTCCTCCACATGCAGCTGCTGGGTGACCTTGGGCTAGTCACTCTTCTCTGAAGTCTCTCAGCCCCACTCACCCCACAGAGTGTTTGTTGTGGGGGAGGAAGGGAAAGGAGAATGTGAGCCGCTTTGAGACTCCTTCGGGTAGTGATAAAGCGGGATATCAAATCCAAACTCTTCTTCTTCTTTTGTGTTTTCCTTTTGCAGTTTTATGTTATCCTCCCTGTGACCTTCACATGAAGAGTGGTGGTGTACGAATGTAATAAAACAAACAACATGGACCATGGGCTGAAAACATTCCCCCAACCCTGATCTAAAGCAAAGTACACACAACCCAAATCTCGACACAGGCCATCCTGCCCCAGTTCTTCCTGCCTGTATTGTGACCATTGCACCACCCAGCATGGCTTTGCTGTGGACATGGAAGGGTTATGTCAGCAACTGGAGTAACCCCACTGGCTTTCCAAAAAACCGTGCTGATGTCACGGCATGACATCATGCTGGGTGGAGGCAGCTGTAGTAAAAGGAGGCAGCTGCAGGACTTATTGGTCTTGTGCTGCTCATGGGCAGGGCAGCCCATTTGCAAGGCTTTGCTTTTAGAATTAAGAGGCACTTACGGTTAGGGACCAACCCAAGCTAGAGTATCTAATAAAGCTCAGCTACATCTTACATCTTCACAAGGAGAAGGGGACGGCAGAGGATGAGATGGTTGGACAGTGTTCTCGAAGCTACCAACATGATTCTGACCAAACTGCAGGAGGCAGTGGAAGACAGGAGTGCCTGGCATGCTCTGGTCCATGGGGTCACGAAGAGTCGGACACGACTGAACAACAACAACATCTCGCGCATTTAGAATCCGGGAAGATGCCGATGTCAAAATGTAGGATTCCTCCCTTTTTGCACGCAGGGGAGAGGCAGATGAAAAGCTCTCCCAGTTTCATCCCGCTATCCACTGAATCACACCGTCCTCCAGACTTGAATCAGCATGGGGTTGGGGACTCTTTAAAGAGCCGGATTTTGCTAATAAAGATAGTAGCTCTAAGCTCACAAAGGAAATCCACACACCCAGCCAAGCATAACAATCGGGCAAATTGCTGAGTATTACGGATACTGTGGTTCAAGCATCTTGCCAAGAGTTGGCTAAGCCACCAGGACGACCCACTCGCCGATACAAAATTTCGTGCTTTGATTTAGATGGGGAAGCCATTTCAGCTTGCATCTGTTGAACACCTTTGGAGTAACTACCAATACCAGGGGGCGAGGGAAGAAAGAACTCAAGTCAAGCCGTTCAGTGCTACTTCCCAAATTGAAAGCAAATTCTCATATCCTCTTCCAGCTATGGCAGATTTGCAGGTTGTGTAGACCTTACATGCTTAAAGCTAGGCCTACACATTGGTGTCAAAACATGATGTCTCTGCATCTAACACACAAACACACCACACCCTCCCCATTCAGGTCAGAGGAGGGTGTGTTTGTGTGTGGAATATAGCTAAACACAGGCCAGACGCAGCACCATCCAGGCCCACTAAGTGGGGCATCCCTACAAGGCCAGGCCAGCATTTTGCTGCCCAAGTTTGAGGACAAGGTGGCACATATACAAATGTGTCTAAATAAATGCACAGGGTTTTTCTTTAAGTAATAAATAATAATAATAATAATAATAATAATAATAATAATAATAAATGATACGCTGATGGGGAAATAAGAGCATACCAATCATTCACACTGGAAAAACCAAAAAATGGAATTGACAAGTTCCGCTCATTCCTATATGCCATGAAATACCTAACCCTACATAATCACTCTCCTTTAAAACACACAACTGTTTACAGTTAAGAACCTTGAAAATCCCAGTGGGCACATCACCTAGAGAAGACCCTATCCAGGCCCGCCAACCTACCCCAGGAAAAAAAAACAGAGGACCACCTGACACTGCCTGCGTCTCACCCAGTTGCCAACACAGTCGAGTTGCCAGACAAGCAGCATAGCTTTGGGCTGACACCATCTCATTAACAGGCAACCATGAAAGATTTGTCCCGCTGCTCCAATTCCTGGATAGGCCACACATTTGGAAAGGCCAAAAATTCTTTGCTCGAAATAAAAGAGGAAAAAAGTTTGGGGTTGCTGGAGATTAGCCCCAGCTGTCTCAATTGCTTCGGCAGACCGTGAAACGGAGCAGCGGTGGCTCAAGCAGGCCGCTTTACCCAAGTGACATCTGTTTAACACGGCTGCTGGTGCCCTGGATGCACAAGAGCAACATTAATAGCTGCTGCTAAGCAGTGGAAGGAGTCTCGTTTATCAGGATGCTGTGAAACAAGCAGGGAGGTTTGCCTTGAAACAGAGATCTCCAGGGCGTGTATATATACACAGACAGATCGCTTTGCTTGTGACATGTTAAATCTATTGGAGAGCTGCCATTTACCATGTCAGGCTAGCGATCCATCATTGCCTACACTCCCTGGCCGTGGCGTTTCAGGCAGGATCTTTACCTGGAGATGCCGGGGATTGAACCTGGAACCTTCTGCATTCAGGCAGATTCTCCACCACTGAGCTACACCGCTTTCTCAAGCCAGAGTCCTCCCTTGTCCTGAATGCAGGCCCCGCTTACACACATACCTGCTATTATGATTATTTTGACTATTATTTATTTTCTATACCACCCTCCATCCGAGGATCACAGGGTGGTTTACAATATAAAAGCACAGAAATGCATTACATTGTAACAGACGAAAACAATGCCCTCCACCCACCCACCCATAGATCGTTTAATTAGCCAAAGGCCCAGGAGAAGAGGAATGTTACTTCCACGAAGCTACGGTACATCCCTGGCCTACTCAAGTTGCCGACTGATCCACTACTGCTCCTCTTATCTAAGGAATTCTGTCCGAGTACAGATGTAGCTCCAAAAAACTGAAGCACCTCTCATTTAATCTCATGGTTAATAAGGACTTTAAAGCTCAGCGGAAAACCATTCTGCTTTGCAGAGATCCAATACCCAATGGCATCTCCGGGAATGTCTGGGAATGGCCCCTGCCAGCCAGTGCAAGATGGGCCAAAAGTCTGCCTTGGTATAAGGCAGCTTTCTAAGATGCTAGTCTGGAGAAGGGCTGCGTGGCTCAGCAGAAGAGCACCTGGTTCAATCTCCAGGTAGGGCTGAGAAAGAGAAATCCCTGCCCCAAACCCTGGATAGCTGGTGATGGTCAGTGCCGACAATAATCTGATGTGGCAATTAAAGGTAGATAGCCGTGTTGGTCTGTCATAGTCAAAACAAAATAAAATAAAAAAATTCCTTCCAGTAGCACCTTAGAGACCAACTAAGTTTGTTCTTGGTATGAGCTTTCGTGTGCATGCACACTTCTTCAGATACACTGAAACAGAAGTCACCAGACCCTTGTATATAGTGAGAGGGTGGGGAGGGGTATTACTCAGAGGGGTGGTGGAAATGGGTGAAAGGTTGATAGCTGTGGTAAACCTGTTGACGACTGTTAACGGCTGCAATTAGTCTTACAGGAAAAAGCAAGGGGTGAGAAGGTTAAAAAAGCTTTGTCATGTATAATGAGATAAGAATCCAATGTCTTTGTTCAGACCAGGTCTCTCCATGGTTTTAAGCTTGGTAATGAGTTGCAATTCAGCAACTTCTCTTTCAAATCTATTTCTGAAATTCTGATGTGGCAAGTCAGCTTCCTCTGCTAAGAATGGCGTTGTGCTACTTTCACAAAGAATTCCTTTTCTTTGTAGCTGTAAAAGATGGAAGGAGGAAGCATCTGCAAAGAATACATCACCCCAGTGGCACTGTAGGATCTGGACTGATTGGGCTGCACCCAAGCAGATCACATTACCCACCCTGAGACAGGTTAAGTCCAGCACATCTGAGGTATCTCCCCTCCTACTAACAATCTACCAAGAACCAGGACTGGGTTTTCGTTTTATCAACCTCTGCTACATGGGTTGCCTCCTCTTCTTTTAACCCATCTCTTAGAGCAGGTGTTTTGCATGCAGAGGGTTCAGTCCCTGACATCTCTAATTGAAAAGGAACCAGGCAGAAAGTGACAAGAGGGGTGGGTGGGTGGGTGGGACCAGACATCCCTACCCAAGATCCTGGAACGCCGGGCTGCCGCCAGTCAGAATAGATGCTACTAGGCTTGCATTGAACAATGTGGGGGCCCACCACAGAGACAGCCCTGCTCTTTCTAGCTACCAGCAGAAGATCTTAGTGGCACTTCTGAGGGTTTTTTTTTTTATTATTCACAGACACACGCCGCATCAGGTCAAGCTTGGCTCTCTGCAGTATCAACTGGCAGCCATAGCACTTTGTATGAACATTTGTTTTCAGCAGCAGAACCGAACACAGTCCTTTCACACAGACGTCCACTCCTGGTCAGCTTTGTCCATTTCACCATCTAACTAACATGAGAGGAGAGAGATCCCCTGAAGATCTACCAGCAGATCCTGCCCATGACTGCACTACAAGTAGCCCAGGGTTTCACCAGCAGGGTCTCCGGTTGAAGAAACAAAAGGGTGCTTCGCTTCCCCAGCACAGTCTAAAGTAGGAGGATTCAGCTGGCGCAACCTATACAGGCAGACAGAGGCTTAAGGAAAGCTGACATGCCAACAAGACTCACTGGAAAAGAGCATTAAGCACGTTGCAACAGCTGCTGCTGTGGCAGGCCAAGCCAAAGACTGAGGCAGGTGCTGCAGACAGCTCCTGCGTTATGGCCATCGAAACCACACACACATTGCACAGCGCAGAGGAGCATGGCCTATTCCACTCGCTTTAAGCTTTATCAGGAGATTTTGGGACAAGCTCTATGACCATCCCTCTTAAGACGATAAGAAGAACCTGCTGGACCCATCTAGTCCAGCATCTTGTTCACACAGTGGCCAACCAGATGCCTGTGGGAAACCAGCAAGCAGGACCCCAAAACACAAGAGCCCTCTCCCCTCCTGTGGTTTCCAGCTACTGGTCTTCAGAAGCTCCAACTAAGGAGGCACGGCGCAGCCATCCTGGCTAGCAGCCATCCATAATGAATTAGTCCAATCCTTTTTTTAAAGCCATCTAAGTCGGTGGCCATCACTGCCTCAAGTGGGAGGGAGTTCCATAGCTGAACTATGCACTGCCTGAAGAAAAGCATTCATTTTATCCGTCCTGAATCTTCCAGCATTCAGCTTCATTGGAGGTCCACAAGTTCTAGGGTCAAGATGAGAGAGGGAGAATAGCTTCTCTACCCACTTTCTCCACGTCATGCACAATTTTAAGAACTTCTGTCACGTCACCTCTGACTCATCTTTTCCTCGAAACTAAAAAGTCCCTAATGCTGCAACCTTTCCCTCCTAGAGGGGGATCATG
Source organism: Darevskia mixta (assembly GCA_034641385.1). Classification (NCBI taxonomy): domain Eukaryota; kingdom Metazoa; phylum Chordata; class Lepidosauria; order Squamata; family Lacertidae; genus Darevskia; species Darevskia mixta. Next base: position 262,548 of record JAWWNH010000003.1, read on the forward strand.
CTGGTTGTCCGTTTCTGAACCTTTTCCAACTCAACAATATCTTTTATAAGGCGAGGTGACCAAACCTCAACCATCTTCCTTCAAGAAAGGCCAAAGTTGCTTCTCTCCTCCTGAAGACCTCTCTACCTACCTACCCACCCACTCGCCCCGTTGGGAGGCTAGTGAGAGCAAAGGAGAGCCATCGCCTACCTGTAACCTAGGAAGATGACTTCTACAAACTCAGTCCAATGAGCTCAGCATAGTTTCCACCAGAGATGGGGACCTAGAGCCCTCCACTCTTCCTTGTACTCCCATTAGCCTTTGTCGGCAAGGGCAGTGGTCCAGAGTGATGGGAGCCATTGTTGAACCAGCCTGGAAGGACCACAGGATCCACCTCTAGGAGAGGTTCTTCCCAGGTTACACACTGTCATCTTCTCCCCAGCCCTCCCTGGAGATTCCAGGGACTGAAACAGGGGCCTTTTGCATGCAAAGCAGATGTTCTACCATTCAGCTATGGCCCTACTTCAAACTGCCTTGAGATCCTTGGAAGAAAAGGCAGGGATATAAATATGTAATAAATGGCAAAGGGAAATGCATGGAAAACAGATTTTGGAACATGATCCAGAACACTACACATTTCCTGTATCTGGACCCTAGTACAAAGAACAAGTTCCCCTTCTGTCAGGATTTTGTGGATTGTGGCCAAGTTAATTTTACTCAGAATAGACCCACTGAAATTAATAAACCTAAGTTAGCCATGCAGGAGTGCTTTGGATTCGAATACTGTCAGACACAGCCCTATGACTCCTGGCACATGGATATCCTCCACCATTGCACCTCCTGGGACATCAGCAGTGGACTGAAACATCTACAGGTGTTCTTGCAAAACTATATCACAGCCAGAAACTGCGGTCTGCTGCTTGCCTATCAGCCGTAAAGCGTATCATCCAGCTTCAGCAACGGCACCAGGTTGCTGTGCCCTCTGGAACAGATGCCTTCTATATCAGAGTGAGGTTTGCCTTAGCCTGGCATTCCCTTTCTATCTGGCACCAGTTGCCTCTGGAAATGAGATGCATAAGACACAGTGATGATAGCCATCCTCCTTTTCTACCATGATCAGGTAGGTAGAGATGAACTGCTGCCAACACTGGAGGCCCCAATGACCTTGCCTGGGCTAATCCAGAAACCATCTTCCTAACCAGCTAGGACTGTTGAGTCCAGTCGATACTGAAGCTCATACAATACAGTCAAATATCTGCAAGCTAATTGATAGAAAAGGGCGATTTCCTCAGCTGCTTACACTGGGAAAGTCGTAAGAGGCAACAGCTACAGATGTTTGGCCAGACTGTCCCCTACACAATTACTACCAGGTTCCAAGGGACATTTCCGTGCAATGTGTTCCAAGCAGCTGTAGCCAGAACAGATTTGGTGGAAACTGCAAGCATCCTCACAGCTTGCTCGTTTCTTTACAAAGCATCTTCCAAGAGGCAACGTCCACGTTAAAAACACACTTTGCCATAGGCGCCACCTTTCCCAAGCACAGAGGATGTAACTTGCCCCAAATTGTGATGAGGATCTGCTCTGGCCAAAGGCTTTGGTCATCATGCCAAAGGCTTTCCCAGCTCCAGCTCCATCACCCGAAAACCTCCTGCCTTCAGTACTCTGCCCACTCTCCCATGCCATCCCATCAGCCTAGAACTGCCTCGGTCTTTTATTCCAAAGGCTTCCTGAAAAATCAACCGCGTTCCAGCAAGAAGCCTCTGTCTTAACTCCATAGCCTCATCCCACAGCAAAACCAGGCCTGGAGAACATAAGAAGAGTCTGGTTTGCTGGATCAGGCCGATGGCACATCTAGTCCAGCACCCTGTTCTCACAGTGGCCGACCAGATGCAGGATGCCTTGCAATAGCATTTACTCACATTCATCCCATGGCAATACCTCCACTTCTCCCACCCCTCCATTCTTAGACACCTACCTCACTGCCGGGGAACTTCTTTTTCCTACCCTGCTCCATAATGCACCTTGCACAGTTGTTGTTGTTGATGCTGCTGTGATATCCAAGCCAGCTCCCAACATTCTTGCCTGACATTCCGTCACACCATGTTGTGACCAAGAACAAAACCCAGCAGGGGGCAAAGCAAAGAGGAGAAGGCTTGATCGCAAGGTGATCAGGACCCCACAGGTTTCTGCTCCAGCCACAGGTGCATGAGGACAATATCAGAGCCCAGCTAGACCACACTAATAGTTCGCCGGGTCTATCCATCCCCAGCCCGGTGCTGGCTGGGGCCAATGGGTGCTATATTCCAAGACTTCCAGAGGGCACCAGGCTGGGGAAGGATGGACTTAGTCTAATATCCTGCTTCTGCCTAACAACCAGAGGTATTTGGGAACCCCACAAGCAGGACATAAAACCATCCGCCTCCCCCATTTGCCAGCCATCAACTGTGTTATAAACACTGGGCAAGTCAAGGTCTCCACTGCAGGTGGAAGGCTTAATAGGCATTAACATTTCTGCAAAACAGTCTCTCTCGAAAGGCATGCCCTGAACACCCATTAATGCCCATGCCTGGCATATTAAGTGACGCTCTTTCCCTGTGGGGTTGCAATGCACCCATGCACATCAGCCGCACTGCAGGAATCCCTGCAACGCCCTGGCTTTCCCTGTCACCCTGAAAGGCATCACACACATGAATGAAGTGGCCTTTTCAACAGTCTTGCACGTGGGAAGGATTCTGTGGGCAAGTGCCATGCTCTGCACCCATGCACTGATTCCTGAACTGCAGGGGGTTGGACTGGATGACCCTTGGTGTTCCTTCGTGGAACCGTAGAGTTGGAAGGGACCCCAAGGGCCATCTAGTCCAACTCCCTGCAATGCAGGAATCTCAGCTAAAGCATCCAACCTCTGCAATTGTATGATAAGCAGACACCTATTTACCTATTCCACCATATGTGGCACCCAGACTCCTTGTCCATGCAGAAAGAGATCCATGCATGATTGTTATGTGCCTGCATGCACACATACAGGAGTGCTTCTTTTCCAGGTATGATACTTGTCGGGAATCCAAAAACTCCATTAAGAACCGAGGTTAAAGAGGAGGCAAGTAATGGCCATGCTTCAAGGAGAGGACCTCAGCAGGTTGAAGAGGTGGAAATTACAGAGGGAAGCAGGTTAAAGCAATCTCCTTGCATTTTATTTAATTCTTTCTGCACTAAAACAGAAACCTCATCTTGCTATGGTGCTTGGGGTGGGGGGGGGCGGTTTGAGGCTGGCTATTTGCCTCCGATCTCAGCCTACAGAGAATGGATCCTCCCAGAGAGAAACAAAATAAATAGAAATGAACAAGACGAGGGGAGGGAGGGAGAGTGCAAAAAGAAACTTTCCCATGAAAATATTTTATTTTCTTAGAGAACAGGATACACCTGCGAGTCTTAACACCAGAGGGTAGTTGGGGGTGTGTGTGGTTTTTTAAAAAACTTAATTCATGGATTAATGGACCCCTCTGCTGGCAGGAGCCAGAACTGCACTTAAAACCATCAGCTCCCCACCCCCCTCAAACTAGAGTGTTTTAACAAGTGGCAAGGCAGGTCAACTTTTTACACAGCATCAGAGAGGTCGCTCCAATTGCCATCAGGCTTAATTAGAAGTAGGGGCAGCAAAACACAGAGCCACAGGGATGCTTTTGATCAAAGAGGAGTAGATTGTGCTTCTCTTTCAAACTTTATTAAAACAGGGGAAGATGTAGCAAGTCTTTGGCAGGGGGGGGGAGTAGAAGGAGAGAGCACCAGCAGCCACAACAGGACACCCAACACGCAACAGCTTTGCTCCTTTTTCCTCTCCAGTGGGAAGGATCTGAGATCAGAAGAACAGCCTTTCGACCTATGACAGCTCCCCACCCATTTTGCATTTCCAGAAAGGAAGCTGCAGAAATCAGAGAGCAGGCACACACAGGCGGGAGGATGGGGAGGGAGTCAGACATACCAGCTCAGAACGGTGGGGGACCTACTTCCAAGACAGGCCAGTGAGGTTTTTTTAAAAAGGTGGGGGGGGGCACTTTCCCAGACACAGAGTCTTATGAAATACAGGAAGAAGAAAAGAAACAGCTTATTCTCGCTGTTCTCTTTGATTGCCTGCCCACCAAATGCCAGAGCTTAGAAACACATGGCAGCAGTAATCACTATAGCTGGGGCAGGATGGGTGGGGGAGAGAAGGAGACACACAGACACACACACACACACACACACACACACACACCAGGGTACCAGAAATGCACATTCCAGACCCTGCAATTGCATCTCGACAAACGCATTCACATGAACCCTGATGCCCCTTACAGCAGAAGTCTCACACCCCAGCTCTGCAGCATCATTGTACACCCCTGGTGACTAAAGCTCATTTTAACAGCTGGCTTCCGGTGTAAGATCTTGCAGACTAAGTGGTTAAGTTCCACCATCTCCTTAGTGGAGCTACCTTCCACTCTCACGCAAAATGCCTCCCACCTGTGAACTCCAGGTGATCAACAAGTAAAAGAAATACTTTGGTTTTTCTTACAGGAGTCTGTTCTTGTAAACCACTGCAGGTAGGTATGGAATCAGAGGGCTGCATCCTTGATTGGCCTGTAGGGTTGCCAAAGGAGCATGCATCTGGCAAAGTAGACTGTTGCCTTCTAAGTTCTACAGTGAGCCAATTCAGCCTCAAAAGGTAGCACAGCTGCGCAAGCCACTCCAGTCTAAGGAACAACCAGCATGATCCAGCCCATAAATAAAAATGTATCTTGCCATTTCCTAACAGAGTCATCTGTAAATTGCACGGCCAGCAAAAAACTCACAAGACACAGAAAGGAAGAGTGACCACAAACATTTAAAACCGATGTCAGCTTGCAGAACCCAGGCTGTTGCCCACCACTAAACGCCACGGAAAAGAAAAATAAATAGAGGGCGTCCAGATCAGCACAATGTTTTATAGCAAAAAAAAAAAAAAAAAACCCTCTCACCTCACTCTTCCAAGCCTGCTCAGCTTCCAGGGAAATTCAAGGCAAGCCAAGCAATGGATATTCTTCCAAAGTGCAAAGCGGAGCGGGGAAAGAGAGCTCAACAAACTGTTCCCAGCTGACAGCCTGGAACTTCAGACATGAAGTTAATGCAGTTCAAGCAAGCCAGGAGCCATGCCTTGAGCAGAAAGGCCAACTCGCCACCAGCAGCATTCAGACTCAGGCCAATTCCTCAAGACCAGCCTAATGCCAACTTAAAGCAAATCCACACAGTTTGAACAGGTTGACATCGCCATCATCTTTGCCCAGGACAAGGCTCATGAGTCACCCAGGCAAGCAGTGCAAGGGAGGAAGGGAGGGGCCATTGCTAGAGTGCCAAAGTAGAAGCGAAGACCCAGCCCCCTTAAGCTTTGCCACTTCTCCCGAAACACCCACCACTTTGACACCGGTAGCCCAGGAACAGCATCTTGTTCTTATGCAATCTACCAAAGATTTTCACTGCAGGGTGAGGAACACACAATACGATCTTTGGACATTTCCTAACACACATTTAAGAAGAGTCTATGTGTCTTCTCTGGAAAGAGCATCAGAAGGGGCTGCACAGGTAGTTGCAAGGGGGGGAGGGGAGACGAATCAAATGGTGCATTTGTGTTTCACACACACACACACACAAGAGAGTCACTTGGTTCTGCAGGGAAAGTGGCACCCCCAAATTACTCCTCTCCCACTTTCTGTCCCTCCCCTCCAATTCAATGCAACCAGATTCTTAGAAGGGTGACTCTCCAAGTAACTGCGTGGAACAAGGAATCGTTTGCCGCTTGTTGGATGCACCTGACCCCTAATAATTTGGGGAGGGGGATAATAAAGAAGGGGAGGATTGGTCTACATAGCAAACAGCTCTGGATGCTGCAGAACATCCTGAGCAACCTATAATGTGGAGAAGGGAGAGGGAAGACAGGTGGTTCAGGTAAGAGATGCGTGCAAAGTGCACCCCTCATCCCTGAGCATTCATACTGGGCAGGGAGTGGGGTGTGCAAAAACTTTGCCGGGAGATGTGGTGGGCTTTGGTGGAGAGAGGGGGAAATGCTGAAAAGGGGTTTTAGTAAGGGGAAAATACAGACTGCATAGAGGCTGGGTTAAGCAGCCTGCACGAGATTTTCTTATACAGTATTTTGGAGTGGTGCGTTTTACGCGCCGGAGAGAAGCGCTCGCGGGTCGTACAGCGGGCAGGGACGCCGCCGGAGCTAGCGAGCGAGCAACCTGCCGCTCTCTGCTGGGAGGTGAAGCGGGATTATGGGGCACACCTAAGGGAGACAGAGGCAGCCGGATTGCTGCCAAGTCACGCAGGGGTGGGGGTGGGGAGGGGGCAAAGCGGGCGCCCTATATGAAAATGGAAGGGAGCGAGGGGGAGCGAGAGAGAGAATAGGGAAGGGCGTCGAGGCTTTGGCTTAAATGCAAAAGTTGCAAAACCTCAGGGTTTGCAAGCAGCATGTTGGAGAAAGGGTGGGCACCCAGAGGAAGAGGCAGGCTCGACGGTACGGTGATGGGCGCACGCCACGGGCTGCGAGGGAGAACGTTGCTAGCAGGTTGTAGTGGGTTGTGGGGGGCAGAGAAAGGCACGAAGGTGAATTTGCAAAAGACAAGCCCCGTTTCCAGGGAAGCATTTTAATAACAAATAAAAAATGGGCAGCGGGTTTGCTTTAAAGCAGGCCCCACCCAGGTCGAGGGCGCTTTACTCGCGAGGAAGCGCGCACAGCGCTGCAGCCCGAGCCACCGCAACCAGATCCCGCTCCCCTTGCTCCTACCCGCCCCCCAAATACCCAGCGGCGCTTTACTTCCGACTAAGCACGCCGGCGCTAAGCGCAGAGTCGCTTGCGCGCGGGTGAAGCGCAGGGCGATCCAAAGGCAACCGATCCCGGAGCAGCCAGCGGCAGCAGCTCAGAGCGGCCCGGGGCTCGCTTCCTCGCGAGCAAAGCGTTGCAGCGCCACGCGATCGCCGGCGGCAGAGTCCGACCCCGCCGAGTTACCTCTGGAGAGGAGATGGGGGAGTGGTGTCAAATAAAAAGAAGCCCCCGAGGTGAGGCAGCCGCCGACTTACCCGAAGTAGGCAAGGGACGGTCCCGGGGCGCCGGCGAGCAGCAGCACTAGGAGCGCGCAGGAGGCGGAGGAGAAGAAGAGCCAGCGGAGCAGGCGGTGTCCATCCAGCATTTTGCTGCGGCGCTCGGGCTGACCATCTCGTTCCTTCCCCCGCGGAGCCGGATCAGCAGCCGGGCGGTTGGAGGCGGCCGCTTTATAGGCAGCCGAAGGGAGGCCGGCGGCGGCCCGAGCCCAGCTGCGAGCCGGGGGCGGGGCCCCCGAACAGGGAGGCGAAGGGCGGGGGCGGGGCCAGGCGGGGAGTCCCGCCCCCTCCGCTCCGCCTCCCTCCCCCCCCCCCGCTCCGGGCGGAGACCGGCGCAAAGGAGGCAGCGCTGCGCTCGGCGAAGAGGCGAGCTTCGGGTCCTGAGCTGAGGACCGAGAGGTGGATCCGGGAAGGGGAAAGTCGATCTTCGGCTGCGGCAACAGCAACTGCTCTCTGGAACTCCCCGCCTGTTGCCCTGCTGGCTTCGCCGCCTGCTAAAAAGCTCTTCTCCCGCCCCCCGCCCCGTCCCCCTTCCCCCTTCCCCTTACTCATCAGGAAGAACTTTCCGATGGTAACAGCTGCTCGACAGCGGGACGGACTTACCTCGCAAGGTGATGGACTTGCCTTTGTTGGAGGTTTTCCAGCAGACGTCGGGTGGCCACTTGCCAGGGATTCTCCAACAATGTTTAGTGGATTGCAGGGGGTTGGACTGGATGACCCTAAGGGGTCCCTTCCAATTCTGCAATTCTGTTTCCAAGCATTTGGAGGTTTTAAAAACAAAACAAAAACAGTTGATTTTGTCTGTATCTTGATGCTTTTAATATGTGCGCTGTTTTTAAAAGCCTGCCTTTTTTAAAAAAAAAATGACAGATTTGTTTATTTATTTACAACATCTTTGTATTTATTTTACTGAAGGTATACTGGAGCTCAAAGTGGTGTACATCACTTCACCTCATTTAATCCTCACAACAACCCCAGCTGTTTTTGGCCTACAACTCCCCTGATCCCTAGCTAGCAGGACCAGTGGTCAGGGATGATGGGAATTGTAGTCTCAAAACATCTGGAGGGCCGAGGTTGAGGAAGCCTGCTCCAACCACTACACTGCATCATGTTATGTAACCCCCTTAGAGGTATATTTTTGGGGGAGGGGTTTAATCGAGCACTGAGACCTCCGGGTATAGGGTGGTATATAAATTCAATTAATAATAATAATATATTGTATTTTTGCAGTTTTTATTATAGTTTTTTGTTTTGTTTTGGTGTTTTGTTTTGTTTTTGTTTTGGGGTTTTTTTCTGGCATTTATATCTCACCTTTTTTCTCCAAGGAGCTCAAAGTGGTGTACATGCTTTTCCTTCCCCTCCCCAATTTAATACCCGTGTGAGGCAGGCTATTGGCTGAGAGCCAGTGACTGGCCTAAGATCACCCAATGAGCTGCATGGTCAAGTGAAGATTTGAACCCTTTACATTGCCTGGAGACGTGGATGTGGAAGGTGATTAACAATTAAGAATAATAGTAATTGAATATTGCATAAATCTTGTGTATCAGCGGCTGTTGCGGGAAAGGCAATCTCAAGGCAGCTTGCAGATAAAATAAGAACAGCTAAAAACATAGGGGGGGACAGTACAGTAATTAAAAACAAAAGCATACAGACAATCTCAACAGAAACAGCATGGCCCTCATTAAAGGTGGCCAGTTCCCAAAAAACCTCTTCACCTGCCAGCAGAAAAAACTGTGCTGTGGGTGACGATTAGATTAGGCCTGCTCTGCAAGGGCACCTAACAGAGGGAAGGGGTAGAAATACTGAATGCTCCCCCATATCTAGAGAAGAAGAAAGCGGGAAAGCTCCTTGACAGTTTAAAGTTCATAGAATCATAGACAGAATTGAAGAGTTGGAAGGGACCCCAAGGGTCATTTAGTCCAACCCCCTGCAATACAGGAATCTCAACACATGCTCACCCATCCAATTTGAAACCAGACCAGACTCTGCTTAGCTTTGTAAATGTGCTAGCGGTTTTATTGCTGCACCAATAAGAATACAGTTCTGTTTCCTGCTATGCTAGATTTCTTCTTCCAGGGAAGGGTTGTTTTTGGGGGGTGGGGAGGTAATGCAAGAACCCGTTCAGAAATGGAATCTCCCGAGACAATGCATGTACTTTTGTAAACCAATAAAATCTTTAATAAACATTATTATTTTTAGAAAAAGAAAAAGAAAGAAAGGGGATCTCTCCACCTGCAGCCTGGTGTGATACTGTTTGCAGAGTTTGGACCCGGTTTATTCATTAAGCGGCTTCATTTGCAGCATGATTCATTCATGGTTGCTAGCCACGATGGCTAAGCTTTTCCTCCACAGTCAGAGGCTGCTTGCTTCTGAATAGCAGTAGCTGGAAACCACAAGATAATAAAATAATAATAATAATAATAATAATAATAATAATAATAATAATAAATTTATTATTTATACCCCACCCATCACTCTGGGTGGCTTCCAACAAAATATTAAAAATACATTAAAACATCAGTCATTAAAAACTTCCCTAAACATGATGGTGGAGCAGACCCCTGCAGGATTACACACTTGGTACATGGCTCAATTCCTGTATCAACTGTCACTATTACAAAGGGGGCGAGAGATATCTTTGGAGATGTCCACATCAGCACAGTTTGGAACTGCTACATCAAACTGGGCAGCGATATCTTCAGAGGCATCCAGATTGGCACTGTTTGAAACTGTTTGGTCCACCAGCTGAATTCAAAACAGTGTCTGGTGGCATTCAAGCATATGCCAAAATCCACTCCTCGGTCTTGGGAACGGACCTACATAATTGGGCAGCAATATTTCCAGAGGCATCTGAAGTGGCAGAGTTCAGAATGTTTCGGTCCACCATATTGATTCAAAATAGCATGCAGTAAGCAGTTCGACAGCATGTCAAAGTGCAAGTAGATAAATAGGTACCGCTGGAGTGGGAAGGTAAACGGCATTTCCGTGCGCTGCTCTGGTTCACCAGAAGTACCTTAGTCATACTGGCCACATGACCCGGAAGCTGTATGCCGGCTCCCTCGGCCAATAATGCGAGATGAGCACCGCAACCCCAGAGTTGGTCACGACTAGACCTAATGGTCAGGGGTCCCTTTACCTTTAAGTATCCAAAAACTGCCTCCTCCCTCTCGGGAACCACCTTATCAGGTTTTGTCATGGTATCTCAGGAGGCTCTGCATGCCTGCCTGTGCCTCTCTGCCTCCCTCTTCTCTCACCGTAGAACGCCTGTTCCCAAATGTTGGTATCTTCCGAGAGGCCATGGCGTCTAGTAGTTGTTGTTCTCTTTGACATCTGAAGGGAGGGCGTTCCACAGGGCGGGTGCCACTACCGAGAAGGCCCTCTGCCTGGTTCCCTGTAACTTGGCTTCTCGTAGTGAGGGAACCGCCAGAAGGCCCTCGGCACTGGACCTCAGTGTCCGGGCGGAATGATGGTGGTGGAGACGCTCCTTCAGGAGAAGAGAAGAGAAGATGGGGAGAGGGCTCTTGTGCTCAGATCCTGCTTGCTGGTTTCCCACAAGCCACTGTGAGAACAGTTTGCTGGACGGATGGGCCATAGGCCTGATCCAGCGGGCTCTTCTTTAAGCAGTTGTTGATTCCCAGCAACTGTTCTATAGAGGAATTCAGCCTCTGACAGTACTTGGCGGAACCCCATGCCAAAACTTTACATCCATAGGCTAATTTTCAGAGAAGGAAAGAAAGGCCAATGCCACCTTCCTTAACAGCCCCTGCACTTCAGACTTTTCTCCTTCCAAGAGGAGCATGCATTTTTATCTTTTTTAAATTTCTGCATGCCATGCAGTTGTGAAAGGACGGTACACGCAGCCAGCAACCCAAAATTAAAATGCATTTCATTTTCGGAAAACAATATCGCCCTGTTTTTGGAAGCGGTCCCTCTCTGTGTGCCTGGAATTCAAATATTTGTTTCCTTTACCAAAAAGAACTGAAAGGGTCTCAAATATTTAACCTTTCAGAAATTCGCTATTGTGTGTTTAAAAGAGAGAGCTTTGCCTCTTAGGATGATGAGGCGTAATTCAGTTTGAACGCATTAATTTGATTTAACTCTAGGATTGCTTTCATAGGCAATCCTAGGGTGAATGATTAACGGTTTGGGCTGAACAAACTCCACCGGGGTTGAACTTGCTTCTGATAGATTTTTGAGCTGGCTCAATTCACTTCAGCCTGATTTCTCTTAAGATTGTGTCGGGCGGCCTGTCTACACCGGTTCACCTTTTGTTGGATTTAATTTCATCAGGTAACGCAGTGGCGTGGGCCAGGCTCACTCAGCCAATAGCTGAGCTTGATCGCTTGCCTGTTTAAACCAAACATCCACGCAATCCAGTATCAGCCACCAACAAATTCCACAAAGGGTAGCCTAACGCCTACATCATCAAATCAAAGGTGTGTCGGCTGCTGATGTCTTGATCTGTGGCATTGTTGCAACGGAATTGGTTTCGGAATCTCAGGCATCCATACTTGCTCCATTTTAAGGAAGAACTTCAGGGCAAATGTAAAATCTTCCACTCCGGGACTTGAATCTGCTTGGTTCGGGGGGGGGGGGTTGTTTTACAAGTTGTGTGTCCTTGTTTCTCAATTTGATCCTTTAACATGGTTTTGAATGTTTTATGGTATTTTATGCATTGTGACTTGCTGTTATTATTGATTATTGATTGGTAATTCTTTATTATTATAGGGACGCGGTGGCGCTGTGGGTTAAACCACAGAGCCTAGGGCTTGCCGATCAGAAGGACGGCGGTTCGAATCTCCACGACGGGGTGAGCTCCCGTTGCTCAGTCCCTGCTCCTGCCAACCTAGCAGTTCGAAAGCACGTCAAAGTGCAAGTAGATAAATAGGCACCGCTCTGGTGGGAAGGTAAACGGCGTTTCTGTGCGCTGCTCTGGTTCGCCAGAAGCGGCTTAGTCCTGCTGGCCACATGACCCGGAAGCTGTACGCCGGCTCCCTCGGCCAATAATGCGAGATGAGCACCACAACCCCAGAGTCGGTCACGACTGGACCTAATGGTCAGGGGTCCCTTTATCTTTACCTTTACCTAATTCTTCATTGTGGCTGATAAGTGTAAACCGTTTAATTATTATTTGCTGATGTTTAATTTTACTCTTCACAATTAGATTATGGTAGTTGAATGTTGCTTTGACTGATAAAAGTTGTTTATTTTAAAGTTATCGTGACTTTTTATATTGGATCAGATTGTTACTGATTGATGTTTTATCATGTTTTTTGTATGTGTTGGAAGCTGCCCAAAGTGGCTGGGGCAACCCTGCCAGATGGGTGGGGTATAAATAAAAAAATGTCTTAATAATATAAGGTCCTCGTACAGCTCATAAGTGGATAGTGCTGATGACACAGATGCTGTTCAGAGATGTGGGAGGGCTGTGTTCACTTAGAGCCTAGGAACTGGAAGTGGAGGGGGTCCTATAGTTGTTGAATGCTGGAGGAAAGTGTATAAATCCCCGGTCAAAAATAAGAACTGGATCAGGCCAGTGGCCCATCTAGTCCTGTATCCTGCTCTCACAGTTGCCAACCAGATGCCCCGATGGGTAGCCCAAAAGCAGGACCTGAGTAAAACAGCATTCTCCCCACATCTGGTTAGAGGAAAGGATAGTCAGTGCTGGATTTATGTATAAACTTGGGGGCCCCCAAAAAAAATTAAAGGAAAAAAAACCCCTGGATGTACATTTGCAAAATATAAGATAAAAAACAAATAAAATAAAACCTACATACAGCAACAGTTTTTTGTGTTGTGTAGGCTCCTATGATGTAAGTCAGCCTGCTAGCCTGCTCCCTAAAATATCACTGGTTTGCTCCTTTTTATATATAGGGTGCCTACATTCTGCATGTGCAAATGGCTTTAGATACCTGTTAGGTCCATAAATGACCATATAGCATATATTCAACATGAAAAACAGCAACAATTTGTTGTTGACAAAGGACAGCTGGACATAGAAAGGGCCCCATTATCTTCAGTGCCTTAGGGCCTCATCAAACCTAAATCCGGCCCTGAGGATAGTGGATTGGTTGGGCCTTTGACCTGATCCAGCATGGTTCATCTTATGTTCTTTATAAGTTGTGGGGGTGGGGGGGCGCTGTTTTTTGAAATATTAACACCAGGGTACTTTCCAGTTACAGTACTTGGAATATTCAAAAAAGGAACAACGCATGTGAATTGGGAGCACTGTGGTGGCTGCTCAAAGGCAGACACTATGTGAATTGAAATACCACATTGCTTGGCTACCCTCACCCCTCCCTAGATACCTGGCTCCCCCCACCCCAGAAGGAGGAAAGACAAAAGAACACACCCAGCATTGTGTCTGGGATTCAATTACTCCACCGCCACTTATCTAATCAATAAAGACCCGGGGAAATTTAATCATGGATATTTCCCATGGACTGCAAGAAGATCAAACCTATCCATTCTTAAAGAAATCAGCCCTGAGTGCTCACTAGAAGGACAGATCCTGAGGTTAAGGCTCCAGTACTTTGGCCACCTCATGAGAAGAGAAGACTCCCTAGAAAAGACCCTGATGTTGGGAAAGGTTGAGGGCACAAGGAGAAGGGGACGGCAGAGGACGAGATGGTTGGACAGTGTTCTCGAAGCTACTAACATGAGTTTGGCCAAACTGCGAGAGGCAGTGAAGGATAGGCGTGCCTGGCGTGCTCTGGTCCATGGGGTCACGAAGAGTCGGACACGACTGAACGACTGAACAACAACAACAACATTTCACAACAAGTTGAGTTTCGCCCATAATGGTACTGTTTTGCCTTTAGGACACACACACACACACACACACACACACACACACACACACACACACGGACACACACTCCAGGAAGCATCAAAAGATGTCGAACAAAAAAGAAATGTGTCTCAAATATGCCCCCCAAATGGGTTTATTTTAATTGTTAAATGTGCTCAACGTCTTTTGGCATGATGGCTTAGCCTTAAGAAATAATATGCATTTATTTATTTATTGCATTTATTTCTCACTATTTCCTCCCAAGGGGCTCGAGGTGATGCATATGTGTCTCCTTATCCTCATTTAATCCCCACAACAGCCCTGCGAGGTAGGTCAGGCTGTGAGGCAGTGACAGGCCCGAGGTCACCCAGCGAGCTTTATGGCCAAGTGGGAAATGAGCTTTGGTCTCCCAAGAGATAATAATTCAAGAAGTGTTCATGTCGCTTGTATAAAAATCGCAGCAATACAAGAATTACTAAATCACACATATAACAAACCCTTTGGGAATTTTTTTAAAAATACACTATCAAGAATCTTATTCAAGTGAAATTATCAGTAAGAATCTATTTAAACTACAACCAGCCATATTTTACATGACCCATACAAACACACATTCTCTTTCTTTTGTTACTTTGTGAACTGGTCAAGCAAATCTGTTATTTGTTTGTTTAAAAAACTTGCTGGATAAAAGCTCCTAAGAGACTCGCCTGGCATTGCAGAACTAGATACTTAATGCCAGACCCAGGTGTCTTAATAATAATAATAATAATAATAATAATAATAATAATAATTTATTATTTATACCCCGCCCATCTGGCTGGGTTTCCTCAGCCACTCTGGGCGGCTCCCAACATAATATTAAAAACACAATACAGCATTAAACATTAAAAGCTTCCCTAAACAGGGCTGACTTCAGATGTCTTCTAAAAATCTGGTAGTTGTTTTTCTCTTTGACATCTGGTGGGAGGGCGTTCCACAGGGCGGGTGTCACCACCGAGAAGGCCCTCTGCCTGGTTCCCTGTAACCTCACTTCTCGCAACGAGGGAACTGCCAGAAGGCCCTCGGCACTGGACCTCATGGGCACAGGAGGAGAAGGAAAAGGAGCATCACCAAACTTCTATATCCCTTATAAATAACCCCTAAGTGCATCTTGAGAGCCAGTGTGATGTAGCAGTTAGTTTCTGGCTTCCACCTCCTACCCCTCTGAGCCACCCCAGACCAACTGCAGTCAGGAATATTGCCACCCTGCAGAAATCAGTTATCATTGTTATACCATACATTGTCTAGAAGAGCTTTTCTCCCTTTTTTTGAAAATAATAATAATAATCCTCATGCGTGATTATTATGTTTTGGCTGTTGCAGAGCCCTTAAGTGCCCTCCCGGTAGGGTGTGCCAGGAAGGGACTGTATCTTGTGCACAGCAGTTGCTGTGAATCACAACAAACTCTGGAAACTCAATGTGACGTGGCTGCAAGCGGGTAACGCCGCGGAAGGCTGCCAAGGCTTTGCCTTGCCCTCCTCTGCAACCCCAGGCCCCCCTTGGGTTTCCTTGTTGCTCTTGGAAGGCAAAGGGGAGCTTCGAAGAGATGGGGGGGACTCAGGCGGGGAGAGGGAGACCCGAGAAGGAGTGGAATTATCCAAGCAGGGAGGTCACAGAATCAGCATGACCCCGGCTCCATAGCAAATGCATGGCATTTTTCATTAGCACTCATTTCTAGATTTCCTAGGGAAAGTCAATTCGGTTCATGTTTTGATGAGAAATGACCTAAATCGCACTTCTCGGAGCGATACGCAAACCAAACTGAAGCCATCCTTTGAAATTCGCACAGCTCCAAATTTTGCCACTCAGTTCTCCTGCCTCAGCAATGGGTACAATCATGCTTTAAATATGGGGACAGTGTGGGGAACAATGCAGATATCAGTGAGGATGACATACAGAATGCATTGTATATGGGGAAATGGCTTGCAAGAATGTGTGTATTAATAAAAATCAACAAAATGTAAATATTTGGTTACATTTGTGTTAAAATGTTGACAAATTTTCATGATAATAATAATAATAATAATTTATTATTTATACCCCGCCCATCTGGCTGGGTTTCCCCAGCCACTCTGGGCGGCTTCCAACAGAATATTAAAATGCAATATTCTATTAAAGATTAAAAGCTTCCCTAAACAGGGCTGCCTTCAGATGTCATGATATTTTTTAAAGAAAAACAAGAAAAACACAGATTGTTGTGGAAATGTGGAGAAGTAAATTTAAGGTTAAGGGATGCGGGTGGTGCTGTGGTCTAAACCGCAGAGCCTAGGGCCTGCTGATCAGAAGGTCGGCGGTTTGAATCCCTGCGACGGGGTGAGCTCCTGTTGTTCAGTCCCAGCTCCTGGCCGCCTAGCAGTTTGAAAGCATGTCAAGTGCAAGTAGATAAAAAGGTACCGCTCCGGTGGGAAGGTAAATGGCGTTTCCGTGCACTGCTCTGGTTCGCCAGAAGCGGCTTCGTCATGCTGGCCACATGACCCGGAAGCTGTCTGCGGACAAGTACTGGCTCCCTCGGCCTATAGAGCGAGATGAGTGTGCAACCCCAGAGTCAGGGGTACCTTTACCTTTACTAAATTTAAGGTTGGGAAAATGAGAAATTGAGAGAACCAGAATTGACAGACCTGTCCATCCCTACCTAAAAGGATATGTAATTGATGCAGGTCTATGAGATAAGAACTTCAGATTTTCATCAGTTAATCTGCCTGAATAATCAAAGAATGAGAAAACAACATCAGGAATCACAAGACAGAGAAACCAGTAGGAGAGCACTTCAATCTCCCAGGACACTCTATACAAGATCTCAAAGTAGCTGTCTTATTGCAAAGGAATTTCAGAAATAGACTGGAAAGAGAAGTTGCTGAATTGCAACTCATTACCAAGCTTAAAACCATGGAGAGACCTGGTCTGAACAAAGACATTGGATTCTTATCTCATTATACATGACAAAGCTTTTTTAACCTTCTCACCCCTTGCTTTTTCCTGTAAGACTAATTGCAGCCGTTAACAGTCGTCAACAGGTTTACCACAGCTATCAACCTTTCGCCCATTTCCACCACCCCTCTGAGTAATACCCCTCCCCACCCTCTCACTATATATCAGGGTCTGGTGACTTCTGTTTCAGTGTATCTGAAGAAGTGTGCATGCACACGAAAGCTCATACCAAGAACAAACTTAGTTGGTCTCTAAGGTGCTACTGGAAGGAATTTTTTTTATTTTATTTTGTTGAGAAAACAAACTACACTTTGTAACCACCTTTGTAAATTAACAATGGGCTGTTACTCCAGAAGAACCCCAGAAGTACTCAGATCCATCACTGACCTTGGCAAGGAGTTGTTGCTCTTCTTTGCAGTACAAGAACTCTAATTTCAGAACCTGTGTTTGAGGCTGCTTTCCCCCTACCCCACCCATTCCATTTTCCTAGCATGCCCTATCTTTTTAGATTTTAAACCTGAAGGCAGGGACCATTTTAATGCTAATTTTTGTAAGCCACTCCAGGAGCCGTTTTTTTTGGTTAAAGGGTGAGGTTCTAAATGCTATCAAGAAATAAATGATAAGTAAATCAGTCCAAATTGCAGTCCTTGTATTTGCAAATCAAGCTATTCATGCATGCATCTGTTTACTTTTGCAAAATTTGCTTGGTTTCTTAATGTCAATCATGGGGGACATGATGCAGTGCTGGGCGATGAAACCTCACCCTCAGATATACACAGCATACCTCCTTAGTTCTGACTTTTTAATTCCTTTTAGCCCTGTAAAGCACTTTTAAGATTTTAAATGCTGGTCTATGACCGTAATAAAATTTGATTTGATTTGATACCTCCTTAGTTCTTGGCTTCTAAAATTTGCCATGCTTTCAAATTGCCCACACATTCTCAAGGTTACCACCATAGGCATGAGGGACAGAAACCTGCTAATGAAATTTGGGGTTCATGTGGATTTCTGCGCCTTGTGAGTTTCTACTGGTGTGATCCTGGCCCTGGCAGTAGCTCTCTTACAATGAATTGCCTTTTCTTGGTGTGCATTCATTCACTTACCCATTCTTGTTATTCTAAATTGCGCCCCCCCCAAAAGAGGGAATTGCGTTTTAAACTGTGACCACAAAAAATCTATAATAAAAAGAGGGGCTTGAAAACGAAAATAAAAACCAATAAACTGATTGAACAAACAAGCTTTTTGACAGATGAAACGGTTGATCCCAAGCAATTGGATAGCACATTTTTTTTGTAATTATTCGTTATTTTTAGTACAGATACTTACCACAATAATATGAATAGCTTACTGTGACTGACAGACACCATCTCAGAAGAGGCAGTGTACCAATGGGGCAAGACACCTCTCCTGGGATGAGAGGCCTCTGCTCAAAAGGTAAACCGAATACTGTATAGGGTGAAAGTCAACGTCTTACCATTGTAAATGTTCCCTCTGCAAAGTCTTGCAGTTTTCCAGGTGGAATGAGTCTTCCTCTCCTCCCACCCACCCCCATGCCCCCCTGTTCTGGGGGTTCTCCTGACTGTCTCAGAGCCAATTGAGAGGGGCACAGCGGAAGTCCCATTACACAAGTGGAAGTCCTTCCACAGGGCTTCTACTCACAGGGCACATTAGATGAATCCTGCTCATGATTCTTCCTTTACTTCAGATCTGGGGCTTGAGACGTGTGCAATCTGGCAACCACCCTCTTTCAGACCCATGAGTTTCTGCTCTACAGTATGGGTCCCATGGGCTCGATCCAGTTCCAGGTGCAGCGATGGATGTTAATGGAAATACACACCCACACCGCTCTTTTCAAGTTCAGCACAGACTGGATGATCAGGTCAATACAGGGGTAGGCAACCTAAGGCCCGTGGGCCGGATGCGGCCCAATCGCCTTCTCAATCCGTCCCGTGGACGGTCCAGGAATCAGCATGTTTTTACATGACTTGAATGTGTCCTTTTATTTAAAATGCATCTC
The DNA here is from genome assembly GCA_034641385.1 of Darevskia mixta. Lineage (NCBI taxonomy): Eukaryota > Metazoa > Chordata > Lepidosauria > Squamata > Lacertidae > Darevskia > Darevskia mixta. The sequence continues at coordinate 281,408 of JAWWNH010000003.1, forward strand.
TGGGTTATTTGTGGGGCCTGCCTGGTGTTTTTACATGAGTAGAATGTGTGCTTTTATTTAAAATGCCTCTCTGGGTTATTTATGGGGCATAGGAATTGGTTTTTTAAAAAATTCAAAATATAGTCCGGCCCACCACATGGTCTGAGGGACGGTGGACCAGCCCACGGCTGAAAAAGGTTGCTGGCCCCTGGGTCAATATGTACCCATGCTAGCATGGGTGTAGCCAGGGGGGCGGGGGAGCAGCTGCCCCTCCCAAATCAGTAAAAATCAATACAGATCTGAGGTTCTGACACCCCCAACAAAAGCCCGCCCGGCTGCCCGCCACAAAAATCCTAGCTATGCCCATGCATGTCAGCTATCTGTGTAGATACTCTGCAACAGATCAAAGAACAGCTGTAGAAACGGTCACAGCATTGTTATTATTACTATTTACAAATTCACGAATCACCTTTTATCTATGTCTCGGGGCGATTTACAAATGCACCATAAAAACAATTTATTTATTTAAAGTCCCAAAAAAACAACTGAAGATAAAATGAGCACTAAACTGTTTAGCATATCATCCTCGTTATCATTGCCCGATCAGGCTTATCTCAGCTTCCGCCAACCTGCCTGGGACCATTTGGCATTGTAGTGCAAAGCGGCTGTAGGGTTGCTTCACACATGCAACAGCCGCAAAAGCAGGTCTCTGCCCTCAGGAGCATGCAGCCAAAATTATGATAGCTGGAAAGAGGTAACACCTCAGAGCAGATGGGAGAGAAGAGATGATAGTAAGAAGGTGGTAAATGAAAGCAGTTTAGGTTGGGAGTTTGGAGGCATCCAAAGCAGCCCCCACCCTAGTTAGAAAGCCTTCCTACTTGGTTAATGGATCGGGAACCTCTATAGCTTTAATGGTTAATCATCTATCCACGTGGTTAAAGTGAATTAACCCCCACCTCCAGATGAAGCTCTGGGTGTCTATGGGTCATGATAAGCCCCACTGGTTCCTTCCATCAGTGAAATGCTACTGACCAGGTGTCTTACTGAGATGTGGTTGAAACTGGAAAAACCAAACCAGGAATATCCTGGACAAGTAAGGTGTGTTCACTTCCTTCAAGCGCAGCAAATTTGTGGCTGGTTTCAGTGTGTTGAATCGCTCTTTCCTCATTTGCTGTTCACATCAGCATGGCTTCATTAGTGACCAATTTGTTTCCATTGGTGTCCATACCAGGAAACATTGATGGGGGGAATAATAATAATAATAATAATAATAATAATAATAATAATTAATAAATTTATTACTTAAACCCCGCCCATGTGGCCGGGCCTCCCCAGCCACTTTGGGCGGCTTCCAACAGGATATTAAAAACACAATAAAACATCAAATATTAAAAACTTCCCTAAACAGGGCTGCCTTCAGATGTCTTCTAAAAGTCTGGTAGTTGTTTTTCTCTTTGACATCTGATGGGAGGGTGTTCCACATGGCGGGCGCTACTACCGAGAAGGCCCTCTGCCTGGTTCTCTGTAACCTCAATTCACGCAGTGAGGGAACCTCCAGAAAGCCATCGGAGCTGGACCTCAGTGTCTGGGCTGAACGATGGGGGTGGAGACGCTCCTTCAGGTATACAGGACCGAGACCGTTTAGGGCTTTAAAGGTCAGCACCAACACTTTGAATTGTGCTCGGAAACGTACTGGGAGCCAATGAAGATCTTTCAGGACCGGTGTTATATGGTCTCGGCGGCCGCTCCCAGTCACCAGTCTAGTTGCCACATTCCGGATTAGTTGTAGTTTCTGAGTCACCTTCAAAGGTAGCCCCACATAGAGTGTATTGCAGTAGTCCAAGTGGGAGAGAACTAGAGCATGCACCACTCTGGCAAGACAGTCCGTGGAATGTCTTTACCCTACACAAAGGTGTTCACAGGGGGATAGGACTAGATGACCGTTGGGATCCCTTCCAACTCTACAATTCTATGATTCTTCGTAATTTATTATAATTATAATTATTATTATTAAAGGCACTATCACTCTCCTGGAGCTTCAAGCCCTCCACCTGCCACCTGGAGGGGGCCAGGCAAACTTGGAGACTTATGGTCATACCTGGAGGTCTGGCAACCCTACTGGAGAGAACCAGGCAGCACAGAAGGAAGGTTTGCCAACCTGGTGCCCTCCAGATGTTTTTAGATCACAACTCCCATCAGCCTTGGGCCCACATAGACTGTCATAGTATATGACAAGGGCAGCCAACCTGGTGCCCTCCAGATGCTGTGGACTCCAACTCCCATTAGCCCCAGCCAGCATAATCAAGAGTCAGGACCAATGGATGTTGCAGTCCAAAAAACATCTGGAGGGCACCAGGTTAACAAAGCTTGTATAAAGGGACACTGATGCCAACCGGTCCACAGTACGGAAATCTGCCCCATGACTTTGGGCAGGAAACTTTCAAGCGCTGCAGCTTTATCTTGACTTTGAATATTTCATATTGAAGATTTTTATATTTATATTCTGCAAAGAGCCCGATATCCTCCCTGAGCCTAGGGGAATAGGACAAGCTTTTTTATATATATAAGAAAAGAAAACCCTAAATAAATAAATCGACACGTCCTTCCAGCCTCGGCTTGTTTACATTACTAGTTTATCGCAGGTCAGTCCTGAGTTGAAGTTGATTTAGCCTGCAGGTGACCCACAGCTGGTGCACTGGAAACATCTGGAAATCAGTACAGCCAGGGCCTAGCAGAGAAAGAATGCACGTTCTTAGGGAAGAAAGTTTTTAGGGAAGAAAGGAGACAGTGCCTCACCCTTCATTGGATATTCTTAATAAATGGAGAGCAGAGTTGGCATGGAGTGCTGCTCTCTTGAACTGACAGGTCTTTAGGGCAAGAGTGGGAAAGCTCAGGCCCAAATGTGGCCCTCCAGGTCTCCCTATTTGGCCCTCGGAACTCTTCCCAGGAAACACCTCTTGTCCCCATGCCACACCCCTCATGGACCCTGCTTTACAGCCCCCTCAAGTGTTCCTGTCTGAATAGAATGTGCCTTTGAACTCCGATAATGACTCTTGCTTGCCAGAAGTTAATGTAGCCCTCCATCTGAAAAAGGGAATGCCAACCACTGCTGCTTGAACAGCTGTTCAGCCTGCTATCAGCACAATCGGTTTGGATTTTATTAGATCCTGCTGCATTTTATCTTGTTTGTAGAGGATAATATACTGTATATTTGTGTTTTTTGTCCCAAGTTTATGCTTAAAGGTAAAGGGTAAAGGGACCCCTGACCATTAGGTCCAGTCGTGTCCGACTCTGGGGTTGCGGCGGTCATCTCGGAGCCGGCCTACAGCTTCCAGGTCATGTGGCCAGCATGACTAAGCCGCTTCTGGCGAACCAGAGCAGCGCACGGAAACGCTGTTTACCTTCCCGCCGGAGCGGTACCTATTTATCTACTTGCACTTTGACGTGCTTTCGAACTGCTAGGTGGGCAGGAGCTGGGACCGAACAACGGGAGCTCACCCCGTTGCAGGGATTCGAACCGCTGACCTTCTGATCAGCAAGCCCTAGGCTCTGTGGTTTAACCCACAGCACCACCTGGGTCCCTTATGCTTAGGGTAGGCTAAACATTTCAATGAATGTAAAACAGGGATCAGCAAAGTTTATCTTGCCTGGGCTGGATCGGTCCCGCGGAGATCCCTCCGTGGGCCGGATTGCGCCTGCGATTTTCGGCGTCTGTGTCTGCACAGACGCGGTTTTCCGTGCCGCAGAAGCAAGTCGCCGCATCTGGCGCAGCGCGAGAGCGGGCGGCTCAGTTCAGGGGCAGCTCGTGGACCGGTCAAACTACCTCCGTGGGCCACTTCCAGCCCATGGGCCTTAGGTTGGTGACCCCTGATGTAAAAGGTAGAGTATCCCCATTAAAGTTAATGAACATGACTCAGTCAGGGTTCATTAATTTCAGTAGGTTTGAGTAGAACTTAGTTGGAGACAACCCTTAGGCTGCAATCCTGTATGGTATACTTATCTGGGAATAATGGAACTGACTTTGAAGGAAGCATGCGTAGGTCTCTCCCCCCCCCCCCATTATTGTTATTTCCTGCAAGGATGCAATTCATTCATTTACAGAGCAATTTTATTCATGTTTGCCCCAAAGTAAGTCCCATTGAATTCAATGGGACTTACTCCAATGTAAGTAGCCTTAAAGAACCATACATACATGCTCTCCAGCACGTATATTTTTAATTAATCAGTGTAGCTGAGACCGCAGGGACCTCCACTCACCAGGAAGCATGGTCAATCTGCAGCCCCAAAGCAAAGCATTCTGAATACTGTATTTACTTACAAGGCATTTTGGCTTTGCAAAGCTTATCAGACCACTTTAAAACCAGCACAATTATAGTTGCTCCATGGTTTGTGAACCCAAGCACAAAGCAGTTTGATTTGAACTCCCGAGAGGGGCAGGGATCTGGCTGCTGTCATCTGTATATTTGGAAAGATTGACTGCTGCAGAGCTGCCCTTAAAGCTGTTGCTATTGCAAAAAAAAAAATACTACCACCTACTGCTTTTCAGGGTCTACCAGGAGCACAGACCTGAGTTCTATCATTTTCACCTGCTGTGTGTTGGTATCCAAGCACAATTCAAAAGTGCTGACCATTACATATACAAGCTGGGCTTATAATAGACTCTAAGGGATGGATGGGATGTGGCCTGTTCTGGATGGAGTTATGCTCCCTCTGAAGGGCAGGTAAATAGACTAGGGATATGCAGTTCTGGATAAGCTACTGCTACTTAAGGTTCCCGTGGCCTCAATGGCACAGAGCAGGCATCCCCAAACTGCGGCCCTCCAGATGTATTGGCATACAACTCCCATGATCCCTAGCTAACAGGACCAGTGGTCAGGGATGATGGGAATTGTAGTCCAAAACATCTGGAGGGCCGAAGTTTGGGGATGCCTGGCACAGAGTGCCTTCCATCAGCTTCAGCTGGTGGCTGAACTGCTCCCCAATCTATACAAGGACAGCCTACTTTCAGTTATCTGTGCTTTGGTAACCTCTAGGTTGGACTTCTGCATTTTGTCATACGTTGGGCTGCCTTGGAAAACAGTTTAGAAACTGCAAGTGGTGCAGGAATTGGCAGCCAGGTAGTTGACTGGCTCAGACCCGCCCAAACATTTATCACCAATTCAAGCACAATAGATTTTGACCTATAAAGCATCTGGCTCATTGTACCTCAAGGACCACCTTTTCCCACATGAACCAACCCAGACCAACTTCGATCATCATCTGAGGTCCTTCTTTGTGGGCTTCCTTCATGGGAAGTTCAGAGGACAGCAACGTGATGAGAACGGGCCTTTGGAGTTTTGGTCCCTAGCTTGTGTAATCCAGGGAGGCACGTCTGGAACCACATTTATCCATTTTTTTAAAAAAATTGAAGGGTAGTGCCGTGGCCTTCTAGCTGTATGGCTGTATTTTAGCTTTTTATTGGTTGTTCTTCATTGCTTTTAAAGTCAGTCGCTTTGGATCACTCCATGAGAAAAGCAACCTTTTCCTCCCTTATAACCCACCCACCTTCTAAGATTCATGGTATCATCTACTAAGGTTCTCTATACTCTGGCTTCTTCTCAGTTCGCAGTGCTTTTTTTTCTGGGGGGATGCATACCCCTAAACATTTTGTGAATCTACGTTTGGCCTCATTGAGAGGCAGTATTTCAATATGAGTAGGGAAATGAGAGTACCCCTAAACATTTTTTTTCCAGAAAAAAAGTACTGTCAGATTGTATAAATCTTTCGCCATTTACATCTACTAAGATTCTCTTTCTTGCCCATGAACCTTCAAAATTTTGTAAAATTCTCACCTAATGGAGGCCTAATGCAGGCCCTCCTCCTTTCTCAAGCCCCATCTGCACAATACAGTGGTACCTCTGGTTGCGAACAGGATCCGTTCCAGAGGCCCGTTCGCAACCTGAAGTGCGCACAACCTGAAGCTGCGAATCTGTGCATGCTCACTGCGCAATTCTGCGCTTCTGCGCATGCACGTGAAGTCATTTTGAGCGTCTGCGCATGCGCGAACTGCCGAACCCGTTCTGGTACTTCTGGGTTCGGCGGGTTCGTAACCCGTGTCGAACGCAACATGCAGCATTCGCAACACGAGGTACGACTGTAAATGTAAACCAGTATCATACCACTTTGAGCAGCGAGGGCTTCCCCACAAAGAATCCTGGGAACTGTAGTTTGTTAAGGGAGCTGAGAGCTGTCAGGAGACCCCTATTCCCCTCACAGAGCTACAATTTCCAGAGTTCCCTGTGACGAGGGAAGCCACTCTGTCAATTGTAGCTCTGTGAACAGCGGTTTCCTAACGATTCTCAGCTCCCTTAACAAACTACAGCTCCCAGAATTCCTTGCAGGAAGCTATATGACTGTTTAAACTGGCATCAGTGCTTTAAATGTATAGTGTGAATGTGGCCAAAGTCTTCTTTAGTGGCATACATACAGTGTGTGTGTGTGTGTGTGTGTGTGTGTGTGTGTGTGTGTGAGAGAGAGAGAGAGAGAGAGAGAGAGAGAGAGAGAGAGAGAGAGAACTCTTTTTGATAACATACACCATGTATCATATTCTAAAAAACATAAACCTCTGTCATTCCAATTTTTCTTCAATAAACCCTGGGCTCACCATATGATATATTATGGTGCTGCAGACTTTTGTAGCTTAAGAAAATTAGTCATAAGGTCTTCTGCAGAACAGCAGTGTTCAAGCCCCGGTGGAAAATATTCCCTCCAGGTTCTCTCCTGCTTAGGCAGGCTATTGTGAGCATCTAATCTATGAATTATTATTATTTTCTTGGAAGACATTTTGAGAGTTCAGTAGTTGCTTCACGTTGCTCTACATTGTCTCTTTAGATGGATGGCTTTGATCTGTTTTACATCGCCAAGTCACTTTGAGCTTCTGATTTGGGGTATTAATGATTTTTAAAAATCAAATCCATTCAATAGATTAATAACAGAAGTGTGTCTGAAAAGCAGTCATGCCAGCTGATGGAAACTGAAACCAAATATCACCCAGAAGGCATCACAGAACCATAGAATTGCAGAGTTGGGAGGGACCCTGAGGATCATCTAGTTCAGGCATCCCCCAAACTCGGCCCTCCAGATGTTTTGGGACTACAGTTCCCATCATCCCTGACCCACTGGTCCTGTTAGCTAGGGATGATGGGAGTTGTAGTCCCAAAACATCTGGAGGGCCGAGTTTGGGGGTGCCTTATCTAGTCCAACCCCCTGCAATGCAGGAATCCTGTCCACAACCGTCCCTGGGTGGGCTCGAACCACCAACCTTCTTGTTTCAGCCAGACACACTGACTCATTGTGCTCTATGGCTGCTCCTGCCATAGAGAAAAGAATCATATTCTGGGTTGCTCCACTGGATTTATAACACGAATGGGAAGCTGTGGTCCTTTGGATGTTGTTGGACTCCTCCTCCCATCAGCCCCACCCAAAATAGGCAATGGTTAGGGGTGATGGGAGCTGGAGTCCAACTGGAGGACCAGCCATAGTTCCCAACCTTTGATTTATCATCATTGCCCAGTGCCCACGGTACCTTGCAAACCACAATCAGTAGTTTATTGCAACCCTGGTCCTTCGTCTGCATGATAAAGAGAGACATCTAGTGGTTATGGAGATAATGGCAATTTGCAATGTTGGGGACACCTGTTCGTTGCAACTGGGCTTTGCTTTACACCAGGGGTAGCCAACTCCCAAGAGACTGTGATCTACTTACAGAGTTAAAAACTGGCAGTGATCTACCCCCTATTGGGGGGGGGCTGTTCAGATCAAAGTTTTTGAACTTTTTTGGGGGGGAGGAAAGCCCTGCTTTTTAGGCATTCAGGTCAAAGTTGCTGTTGAGCTTTTTTTAGGGAGAAGGAAATCCCTGTTTTTTGGGGGTGCAGGGCAAAAAAATGAGCTTTTTTTAGGGGAGCCAAAGTTGTTGAGCTTCTTTGGGGGAGCCAGTGATCTACCAGTGATCTACCACAGACGTCCAGTGATCTACTGGTAGATCAGGATCTACCTGTTGGACGTGCCTGCTTTACACATATTAATTCCCTCCAGAAGAGGGTTCTTTCTCCCTCTATAACCATCCCATAACATCAAAAGCAGCCCTCAGAAGATCTGGTTGTGCTTCCTTGTTTTCATGGGTTCTGCAGGTTATGGAAGGAGGGCAGGCCCCAGTGGGATTCAATCCGTAGCATGTCAACCAAGGCCTGGGATTCAATCGCTGTGTGCACCAGGTAGCAAAAACCCCTGTGGTTTCAATCAAGAAATATGCCGGGCAGTGAACAGCCTGTAAATCATTACTAGCAGCACATGCCTGCCCACCTGGGTCCAAAGGTCAGGGACTAGCAAATGAAGCGTCCCATGTTTGGAAAGCTGAAGAGCATGATGGACTCAACCACACATCTGCATTTTTAAAATGGAAAGGATCCCCCCAAAGAAAAACTTTGGATGAGATTGTTCTATCCAGTCCTCAGAACTCTCTCCAAACAGCACTCCACTCTCGAGGCCACCCCCCCCCTTCAATCACATCCCTGTTTCGCACCCTCGTCTGAAATGTTTCCTTAACTATGACCATGACTCTTGCTCACGTTTGTGTGTATAGTCATCTCTGGCTTTTGCCTGGCAAGAATGTAGCTTACCTTACAAGGGTCATATGGTTGCTCCACCCACCTTTGCCTTAGGCCCCACCCACCATAGGCAGGTGGCCCCCAGAAAGTTGCCCCTGTGGGAATGTGGCCCTTGGGCTGAAAAACGTACCCAACCTCTAACCCTAAAACTCAGAAAGTAGGTTCTATATTCTGGCACAGACTTCAAAAAAGATTTAAACTGGACTTTCCATAATTTGTTACTATAGATCATCATCATCGACATTATCATTACCGTATTTTTCGCTCCATAAGACGCACTTTTTTCCTCCTAAAAAGTAAGGGGAAATGTCTGTGCGTCTTATGGAGCGAATGCATGGTCCCTGGAGCCAAATTGCCTTGAGGCCAAAAGCAGATTGTGCTCTTTTTTTTACAAAGAGAGAAGAGGGTGTTGAAAGGAAGCCGCTGAACAGCTGTTTAGCAAGCGATCGGGGAGAGAGATAAGGCTCCCTTTCCAGCCCCGCCCCCTTGCCCAGACCTCCGTGGTTGAATGCAGAGGGAGGCTGTTTGTTTCCCCAGCGACATGTGACTGGCTGATTAGATTATCTGTCTGGAAACTGTAGAAATGGCTCCCTTTCCTGTAGGACTAGAAGCTGCAGAACTGTGAGTTGAACCCCATAGAAACGGGGCTTTTCCTCTTTGAAAAAGAAGCTGCACCACTTTCAGCTGATCCTCAAAAAAACAGGGCTTTTCCCTTTGCAAAAAAAGCTGCACCACTTTGAGCTGATCCTCAAAAAAACAGGGCTTTTCCCTTTGCAAAAAAAGCTGCACCACTTTGAGCTGATCCTTAAAAAAGCAGGGCTTTTCCCTTTGCAAAAGAAGCTGCACCACTTTGAGCTGATCCTCAAAAAAACAGGGCTTTCCCCCTTTCCTCCTCTAAAAACTAGGTGCGTCTTATGTTCAGGTGCATCTTATGGCACGAAAAATATGGTATTTCCATTTTTATGCAACCCTTTCTTTTATATAAGCCAACGGCAGTGAATACCATCAATATGCAAATATGCAATCTATACAGTAAAGCATATTTAAAACACAACCTTAAATACAAAATATAAACAATGTGAGCTGCTGAAATTGCAAGGGGCAGGTCGTCATGTCTCAAAAGCTTCCATGTGTCTTTTGTCTTCATTGAAAATCCAACCATGTAGGAGGTAGACTCTCTCTCTCTCTCTCTCTCTCTCTCTCTCTCTCTCACACACACACACACACACACACACACACTCCAGAGGCCATTCCACAAACAGGGTGCCACCTTGAAGAAGGCCTTATCACAATTCACCACCTGTGGGGCCGAGCTCATTGGTAACACCATCAACAGGGCCTCCCCTACAGAACTCTGGGAAGCTTCCAACAAAATATTAAAATACAATAGTCCATCAAACATTAAAAGCTTCCCTAAACAGGGCTGCCTTCAGATGTCTTCTAAAAGTCTGGTAGTTGCTTTTCTCGTTGACATCTGGTGGGAGGGCGTTTCTGGTGTTCTTAATATTCTAAAATGTGGTTTTAAAAATAAAATAAAATCTTACATTTGTGTTGTTTTACTACTCTTTTAGGAGGAAGGGCAGAATATGGACAGCACTTCTGTGGGTGAAGTTAACCCGCTGCATTAGCAGCACCAAAGTGGCCTCCCTGGGACGCAAACCTGGGCAGTGCGTCTGGAGTTGCCCAGATGGGTTGCCCAGATGACAAGACCCATCACCTCTCAGCCTTGCTGATGTGGTCCAAAGGAAAGCAGAGCAAGATGTTTAGCTCCAGCTTGGATGCAGGAGTTGCTGGAAGGAGGCGTACAAAGCACCATCCCAGCATCTCAGCGACTCCACTCTGGATTTGTGTAAGGTTTGCTCCTGAGCCTTTTCTTCTCCTGAAGATATCCCTCAAGGCAGTGTAGGTTTAGGATCAGAGTTTTCCTTCTAGATGGGCTACCTTCCAAGGTTGACTAGCCCAATCTGCCCCTTAAACATCACTATTATTACTATTGCTATGAACAACACCCAGGTTTAGAGCCCAACTGTCCCTCGGCCCTTGACAACATGTGGCTGGGTCTGTGAGCTGCCCTTTTGAATCTCCTACAGTGTCTCAGAGTGGGAAATTCCAAAATACTGCCTCAGAACCATCTGTAGCTGGGGTCCCACCAACACAAGAGAGGGTCTCCCTCAAACACGGAGCTGATTGTGCCTTGAGGCAAAATCTCACTGGCAGGCAGCCCAAGCTTACAGCCTTTCTGCTTTTGGTTCAGCAGGGAGGAGTGTTTTGCTGATCAGATGGTGCTGACCAGTCATGAAACTGAGTCGAGGTTGACCTGTAACCCATTTGGTCATGGGGTTGGTTCCAGAGGGCCCTGCAGCACTGCCACCCAATGTGAGCATTGAAAACATGACTGAGCAAGCTTAGAGGATGGGCCTGGCTTCCTTCAGCATGACAGAGTTCGCTTCCCCCGGCGGCTACCAACAGTTCATGCTCAGGCCGCTGAGGAAACCCTCTGTCCTCTCGTGTTTTCCTCAGCTCGTCCTTAGGAGTGAGATTCTGCAGACTTTGTTGGCAGGGCAGAGAGTGAAAACTGTAATGTGGGCCTCCTTGGTAGGTCCTGCCTGGAAGAGAAGGTCATAGCCCAGGTTTGGCCTTGGCCTTCTCCCCTAACAGCCTACGTCAAAATAATTCAGTCAGATGGGGCTACAAGGACCAGAACTTCTTCAGGCTGGGTGTGTTCAATGGAGCTCACCTTGTGTGGCCCAATTTGTTGGGGCTTTCATCAAGTATGTTTCAGTTGAAATAAATTATCACCATCCTCATCTTCATCATCATTATATATTCATTTATACCCCACCTTTTCCCCAGAAAGGGACTCAAAGCAGCTTACAGATAAAATAGGATCAGCTAAAATTATTTTAATTGGTTTGTTTTTGTTTGTCTTTTGTTATGCATTTTGTGTTCTCATTTGGTATTTTTATGTTGTGAACTGCCCTGTGATCTTCTGACGAAGGGTGGTATACAAATGTAATTTATAATAAAAAATAATAATCGTTAAAAACAGTTAAACATTAATAGAATAAAAACTATATGTATATATAAAAGATATTAAAACATACAGATAATTTCAATAAAAACAGCACGGCATCAGCCCTTTCATTACAAGCAGTCAGTTCCCAAAAACCTGTTGGAACAAGGGCTTCACCTGCTGGCAAAAGGTCTACAAGGAGAGAGCCAGTCTGGCTTCTCCAGGTAGGGAGTTCCTGAGTCTGGGAGCAGCCGCCAAGAAGGCCCTCTCCTACATCCCCACCAAAGTCCAAATAAATGGCCTGTGGTGAGGTGTTGAAGGTGGGCAAGGCCTCCTCAGCTCTTGCCTGGAGGTTGCTGCAGGCCAGAGTCCAGGCATCAGCTACACACCAACATTTCAAAAGGATCTGAGGACAATCAGTCAGATGGGGCAAGTAGTTGAGGAAGCTGCCATCTACCAAGCCTGGTCCACCTAGCTCAATGCTATTGTTCTTCTCCAGAGCTGAATTTCAGCCCTCAAGGCCTCCATATCTGATCCTTGGGACACTCCCTTCCCAGGGCATCCATCCATCAGTGTCCCTACTCCCTTCTCTCCAGGCGTTTTTGTCTGGTTTGAATGTGTACTTGAACTGTGGTCGTGCCTCTTGCTTCCCTGGGGTGGAGAAGTGTGTGTGTGCTTGTACAGAAACATAAGACCATAAGAAGAGCCTGCTGGATCTAGCCAGTGGCCCATCTAGTCCAGCATCCTCTCCTCAAATGGCCAAACAGATGCCTGGTGGAAACCCACAAGCAGGACCCAAGCACAAGAGAATCCTCCCTTCCTGTGGTTTCCAGGAACTGGTATTCTGCCCAATAAGGATTGCCACCTTTCCGTTGACTTCTGCTCTTCGCCTTGCAAGGGATGTGTGCGCTGGAGCCAGATCTGTATAACTGCTGGCATTTATGTTTTCAAGGGGGGAGCAGCTGTTGGGGAGATCTGGGCCTAACCAAATCAGCCTGCTTCACATTCAGCCTGGAGAAATGTGCAAGGGGCCTCTCAAGTTCTCTTGCTACTTTGTGACATTTTAATAAACGCTAACGAGGTTATTACACTGTCACTTTGGAGCTTTCTCTTACACACTTGGCCATCAGAACTATGCTTGCAACTTTTGTGTGGATAGGTCATAGAGATCTATCACCACCTTGTGGTTGCAAATGCATTTATGCTAGGCTATGTTGGGTGTGTGTGTGTGTGTGTGTGTGTGTGTGTGTGTGTGTGTGTGTGTGTACACACTTTCACAGTGCTTTTTTCTGGGGGAACGCATACCCCAAAACATTTTGTGAATCTAAGTTTGGCCTCATTGAGGGGCAGTATTTCAATATGAGTAGGAAAATGAGAGTACCCCTAAACATTTTTTAATTTATTTTTTAGGGGGGAAAGCACTGCTTTCACACCTGGTCCAGAGACAGTGTCAAAATGTGCCTCTTTTTTTAACTTGGAGTGCTTTGGTGTTGCCTTTTTATTTTGGTATGGAAGGTACTGGTGGTAGTCTAAGTTAATTGTGCTGTTTCTCGCTCCCAGGCTGTCACTACAGCCTCATGTGACCTCATTGCCTAGGGGCACCTATGCAGCAGCCATTCCTAGATAGATCCTGGATAGATTACTGTAGTGTGCTCTCTGTGGGACTATACTTGAAGACTGTTCCGAAGCTTCAGTTGGCGGAGAATACAGCTGCCCATTTGCAAGAGGATGCAGACAAGAGGAATCATAGCACCCAATCCTGAATGTACACTGCACTGGCTGGCAGTGAACTACTGAGATTAAATTTTGCTATGGGCACAGAAAGCCCTGGGGGGCGGTCTTCCTCATTAGCAGGTGACCTGGGTGTTGCTCCCAGTAAGTTTCCGAGCACAATTCAAAGTGTTGGTGCTGACCTTTAAAGCCCTAAACGGCCTCAGTCCAGTATACCTGAAGGAGCGTCTCCACCCCCATCGTTCTGCCCAGACACTGAGGTCCAGTGCCGAGGGCCTTCTGGTGGTTCCCTCACTGTGAGAAGCCAAGTTACAGGGAACCAGGCAGAGGGCCTTCTCGGTAGTGGCACCCGCCCTGTGGAACGCCCTCCCACCAGATGTCAAAGAAAACAACAACTACCAGACTTTTAGAAGACATCTGAAGGCAGCCCTGTTTAGGGAGGCTTTTAATGTTTAATAGATTACTGCATTTTAATGTTCTGTTGGAAGCTGCCCAGAGTGGCTGGGGAAACCCAGCCAGATGGGCGGGGTATAAATAAATTATTATTATTATTATTATTATTATTATTATTATTATTATTATTACAATCAACAGGAGATTCCCTACTTGTGGTTCTGTCCATAGCAGAAGCTTGGGAGTTGGTAACACAAGACAGCTCACTCTTGGACGTGGTGGCAGCTCATCTATGGTACACCCACATCATGGGTGACATTCAGTCTGCTCCCACAGGTAACATCTTTAAGAGCAGGCTTAAGACCCTTATTCAAGGGCTGCATTCCCCTCTTGACAATCCTCCAGGGGTCACACCCCAGCAGTGGGCAGGGCCAGAGGCAAAAGTGAGAGATGCCACTGATGTAAATTCTACCTTTGCAGAGTTAGGCTAGTTTCTAGACACACCCCTCTTTATTCTCTATTTGGGCAAACAAGGAGCATTGGCAGAGTTCAAGGACATATCCCAGCCAGGCAAAAACACTCAGAGAGGGTGCAAAGCACAGGTTTTTTTGGGGGGGTGATTCCTTCATGTAAGAATATGCCACCCATTCTACTCATTTATTACACTGTTTAGATCCCATTTTATGAGTTGGCCATATGAGACGGAGGGTGGGAGTCAGCTGTTTTTTGTGTGACCGTCCATTTTCCAGCCCATATCAGTGTTACACTAGAACAACATACATGAGAAATGCAAATACTGTAGCCAAATAAATACCACTTGTGAAAGTGACTTTTATAGCTTTTCATCAAATCTGCAATTCCTGGCTGGGAGCAAATGTGTATTCAATAGTTCTGGCCAGGAGGTGGCAGTAAAGATTCATGTGTGTTTATTCCATCACTATGTGGCTACAGGAGGCAGCTTTATACTGAGACAGGCAGCTTTTAAACCATACATTTTTAAAACAATATTTTACCACTTTAAATAGTCATGGTGCCCCCCAAAATAATTCTTGGAGCTCTGGTTTGCAGAGAGTGCTGAGAATTTTTAGGAGACCCCTATTCTCCTTACACAGCTACAATTTCCAGTATTCCCTGGGGAAAGGGATTGTTTTTTAAACCACACTGGACACTCTCCATTTTCCCGTCACAGAATCATAGAATCCTAGAGTTGGAAGAGACCCCAAGGGCCATCCAGTCCAACCCCCTGCCAAGCAGGAAACACCATCAAAGCATTCCTGACAGGTGGCTGTCAAGCCTCTGCTTAAAGACCTCCAAAGAAGGAGACTCCACCACTCTCCTTGGCAGCAAATTCCACTGTCGAACAGCTCTTACTGTCAGGAAGTTCCTCCTAATGTTTAGGTGGAATCTTCTTTCTTGTAGTTTGAATCCATTGCTCTGTGTCCGCTTCTCTGGAGCAGCAGAAAACAACCTTTCTCCCTCCTCTATATGACATCCTTTTATATATTTGAACATGGCTATCATATCACCCCTTAACCTTCTATTCTCCAGGCTAAATATACCCAGCTCCCTAAGCCGTACCTCATAAGGCATCGTTTCCAAGCCTTTGACCATTTTGGTTGCCCTCTTCTGGACACGTTCCAGCTTGTCCGTATCCTTCTTGAACTGTGGTGCCCAGAATTGGACACAGTATTCCAGGTGGGGTCTGACCAGAGCGGAATACAGTGGTACTATTACCGTCCTGCTCCTTATGCCTGGAACTCCATTCTAGAAAACTGACATAGACTATTAAGCCAGGGCTCAACCCCCACCAATAATTTCTATCCTTTGACTTGGACATGCAGCCCTCTAAACTGTAGGAGCATCTGGCATGATATTGGTGAACAAGAAGGGAACTCTGCACATGCTCAGAGGTGCTTTCTCCCTTGTCTATGCATCTGGGGCATTCCAAACAGGTTTTTCAGGGCAGAGTTTGTGACTCAGTTGAAGGCTTTTGGAAGTGGCAATTTGGGGTGAGGGGGCCACCTTTTCAGCAATGGGAAAAGGTGAACTGAGAAATCTCAGCGGTGCCCTGTCAGTAGCGGCAAGGCAAGTGGGTACAGAGTGCCTGCAGCTTTCAAGGATAAAGGACCAACATTTTCAGGGAGTGCTAGGCCAATCAGAGACCCAAGGTATCATGTAGAAAGGGGTAGTCTGAAATAACAGCTCTCTGGCTATGGTCTAAATGGAGAAAAACAGTGAACAACACAGTGTTGTTGGCTAAATGGTAGCTTGAATGGGCTTAGCTCAGTATTTGAGCACTCACTGTATGCAGAAGGTCCAGGGCTGGATTTAGGTTTGATGAGGCCCTAAGCTACTGAAGGTAATGGGGCACTTTATATGTCCAGCTGTCCTTTGTCAACAACAAATTGTTGCTGTTTTTTTGTGTTGAATATATGATATATGGTAATTTATGGACCTCATAGGTATCTAAAGCCATTTGCACATAACAAAATATGTATTTTATCAAAGTAATTGATATAGAAATGAACAAACCAGTGATATTTTAGGGAGCAGGCTAGCAGGCGGGGCCCATTACTTACATCATAGGAGCCTACACAACACAAAACACTGTTGCTGTATGTAGGTTTCATTTTATTTTTTTATCTTATATTTTGGAAATGTACATCCAGTGAGTTTTTTTTCCTTTAAATTTTTTGGGGGCCCCCAAGAGTGTGGGGCCCTAAGCTACAGCTTGTTTAGCTTAAACGTAAATCCGGCACTGAGAAGGTCCCAGGTTCAGTTCCCAAAATCTCCAAGCAGGACTGGGAGAAACCTCTGCCACTGAAGAGCCACTGCCAGTCAGTGTAGACAATACTGAGCTATGTAAGCCAATGGTCTGACTCAGTATAAGGCAGCTTCCTATGTCACAGAATCACCAAAAGAATACCAGAAAATTGCCAGAGGCAGCTTCTGGGATGCCAGATCAGGCTCCACCACTATTACTCCAATAAAAGGCAAGATGCGGAGTGGCACCAGATTTTGGCGTTGCACAGGGCACAACTGAAATTTGAGAAAGGTTTGCCACTGCAATTGCCCCAACAAAGATCTCGCCTGAGTTAAGAAAAATTTCTAGCCAGCTTTGCATGAAACACCACTAGGGGGCACCAGCCTGCAGATTAGAAGGCCATACCTTTGTCCCTCTCAATATGGTGGAATCACTGGCATACCGGTAGTTACCAGTAATCTCTCTCTCTCTCTCTCTCTCTCTCTCTCTGTGTGTGTGTGTGTGTGTGTGTGTGTGTGTGTGTGTGTGTGGTCACACACAAAATGACATATTTTGGCATGAAAGAATCCCTGGGAGCAAAAAAATGCCAAGCTAAAAGCCCTGGTGCATATATTTCAAATATTTAAATTCAAATATCCTTCCGGTCTGAGTGGGGCAGGAAGACACACGCTCCTGTTTAGGGAAGTGGGGTGGTCATAAAGAAAAAACAGAGTACTGTATTGTCTATGGCAGGGAAGTTCTTACTAAAAGGAAATGTCTTTACCTCCACCAACAAGAGACACATCTTCCCTTCCAAACACCATTTCATGTTAAGTTCCCCCCCCCGCCGCCCCTTTATGTTTTTAAATGCAAACATTTCATACATTCCAGTTTTGGAAACCTTCTTTAAAAAAAAAACCTGTCCTCCTAGTGGTGCAGCAATAAAACTGCTAGCACATTTGCAAAGCTAAGCAGGGTCCAATTCAAACTGGACAGGGGACTGTGTGTTGAGATTCCTGCATTGTAGGCAATTGGAATAGATGGCTCTTGGGTTCCCTTCAGGTTATAAGAAAGGAGATTCTGACTAAACATCAAGAGGAACGTTCTGACGGTAAGAGCTGTTCAACAGTGGAAGGTGGTGGATTCTCCTTCCTTGAAGGTTTTTATGCAGATGACCATCTGTCCTGGATGCTTAAGTTGAGAATCCTGCATTGCAGGGTTTGGACTAGATCAGGTCCCTTCCAACGAAAGGTGCCAACTTTAATAAAATATTGGAGGGGACAGGTAAGCCCCACCCCACATAATCAGTCACACATACACAACATTTGAATGGCAGTGCTCATAAACTTAGGAGGCAGCCCCCTGAAATATTTTATTGGGGGGCTGAAGGGACCTCAGCCTCTAGTTGACTCCTATGCTTCCAACTCTACAATTCTACAATTCTATGATTCTACAGCGACTGGGCCAAGGTCACTCAGTGTGCTTCACGAAGCTTCATGGCTGAGCCTATGCACCACATTGGCCCTCTATAAAGCCTATATAGTGAAAGAGGTTCTTGCTCTGGCCTACAGACCATTGGTGGTCCACAAGTTCCATTCAGGATGGATGTTGGTGGAACGGTCAAGGCTACCTGTATGTGGCTCTGCATTTTATCGGGCCCTGTTAGGAGAAAGGATGAGACGGAAATCTGATAAACTGCCATTCTAAATAATAATAATAATAATAATAATAATAATAATAATAATAATAATAATAATAATGATATCTTTTTCTAAAGATGGAGGTCGACTTCATAGAACTTTGTACATAAAGACAGGCATCCAAAAGGCAAGAGAATTTGGAATTAAAATATGAGTGGGGTTTGTGCTTTGTTTTGTGGAACAAGAAAATTAAGCAGTTCGCTGGCACCCCCAGCAATATTGAAGTGGTTGTTACACACTGCAGGATGGGGAGAGTTTGAGAACCTGATCTGTTCTTTTGACATCCCTGTGTTGAGTAATAGACTATAGGCTCCTAGCGACAGGGGGCTAACCGCTTATACTTTGCAATTCATCAGGTGCACTGATGGTCTAATAAGGACTTGTAACCTACCTCAGGCCTATACGATGAGAATAAATGAAATGAATGAATGAATAATATGGAAATGAAATGCGGAAAAAACAATTCACCCAACTCACCCACCTAAAGGATGTTGAACTTCACACACACACACACAAACACACACACACACACAAACCAAATAAACCTCAGAAAACAGGACAGGTGCCCATTTGTCAGCAACATTAAGATGTCCTCACTTTTCTCTAATTTGTAAACAGTTGGAAAGAATATCCTCCCTCGGCGGAGAGGGGAAAGCCATCTTTTGAAACCCCCAGGGCTGTGACCCCTTGTCCTCTCTGTTTATGAAGAAGAAAGGGAAGAAAGCCAAGGAAGGCAAGACTTTTTTTTCATTGACAAAGTTTTCCGTCTTTTGTGATTAAAATGGGGGAGAGGCATTGTAAATCCTTCCCACTTTCTACTTTCTTCTCCCTTTTTTGGACATCCCTCTTACAGAATCCATGTTCTTCTTCATTTCTTCTTCCAGTATTATTATTATTATTATTATTATTATTATTATTATTATTAATTATTATTATTATTATTGTTAGCCTTTGGGAGGAAGGTGGGTATAGGTAAAATAAAGTTTTTGTTCTTATTAATTTAACTTATGGATTACTTCCCATGAGAAATCCCAAAGCAATTTTATAATACTGTACAATAAAAAAGGACAATTTCATTTATAAGCTGCTTTAAAACTGCATACAGTGGTACCTCGGGTTAAGTACTTAATTCGTCCCGGAGGTCCGTTCTTAACCTGAAGCGTACTTAACCTGAGGTACCACTGTATATAAAAATGATTAAAGTACACACACAAACACACATAATTTAAAATATCAGTACATATATCTGAAGTCAATTCAAATACAATACAAGTAGCAACTTGGACACTTCTTGACTGTTGTTCTAGAGAACCCTTTGCTCTGTGTGTGCGTGTGTGTTTGCGTGATTTTAACACCTTTAGAAATAAGCATTTTTTTTAAAAAAAAAACACAACAACTTCCAAATATAACTTTCCTTTCCTGCTCTGAGTGGAAAAAAAACAGTTCAAACAACTCCCATCATCCCTAGATAACAGGACCAGTGGCCAGGGATGATGGGAATTGTAGTCCCAAAACAGCTGGAGGGCCAAGTTTGGCCATCACTGCTATAGGGTAACTGGCTAAGGAACCAGGCCTAACACTGAGTCTGATGCTTATTTCTGGGGAGCACTGACCTCAAGGCTGGCAAGGCAGGAACTCTCTGAAGCACTTCCCATTGCACCAGTGCCCAGGGCTAACACCTTCAGGTCCACCTTTCTCTGGGCTTGAGGAACGGAGTGCCTCCTGAACTACCTTTCCAGACAACCAGCATAGAGAGCACACCAAGCAGAAGGCCATGGAGTGCAGGAGAAGGACTGGTCTTCAAGCCAGAAGGCTAGACCTTTAGGAGGTTCCACTAGTAGGTGGTGCTTCACTCGTGCAAGTGGCTCATACAGAGCTCTCCATGGTGCTGCAGTCCTTGCCTTCCCAGTTTCTCCATGGAATGAAAACAGGGTAGTATGGACGCCAGCAATGATAGCAAGTCTTCTGCCACTCTGCTATGGCTCTCCCCTATGATAACTTAACTAGAGAGTGGTCTTCCTACCCAAGATCCATTGTAAAACTGTAGATACCAGAGACCAAACCTGCAATCACCATCACACCCAAAGCCTGTGTTCTAACATTGAGTTATTACCTCTGCCAGAGCAAAAAAAAGGGGGGGGTGAAGGGAGCTGAACCCTCTCCCCATAGCTACTTTTCTTCCCAGTCACATTGACTTCTGATATTGGACCCCAATTCATGGAGGAGAGGGCAATCAATGGCTACTAGCCATTATGGCTGTGCTCTACCTTCACAGTTGGGGGCAGCAATGCTTCTGAATACCCATTGCTGGAAACCGGGGTGGCTTGATTCCTACTTGCTGGTCTCCCACAGGCATCTGGGGAGGACAGAATGCTGGTCTAGATGGGCTATTGGCATTATCCAGCAGGCTCTTCTTATGTTCTTAATTGAGGTAAAAGTAGAGCTGAAGGCAGGGGAAGGGTTAAGCAGCAGCACACAAACCCAGCACACACTTTCTGCCTTTGATTAGAGGCCTCCGCAATGTAGATACCCAACGCTGGGCCAGACCCAGATTTAAGATTCCCTTCCACCATCTTGTCTGGTCAGAGCAGTGGTAGTCAATGTGGTTCTCTCTGGATGTGGTTTGATAGGAACCCCCAGCATCCCTGATGTTTGACCATGCTGGCTGGGGCTGATGGGGGTTGCAATCCAGTAACATCCAGAGGGCTACTCCAGTACCAAAGGCTCCAGTCCAGTTGAAGCCTTTGCTCAAGCTTCCTTGTCAAGAAGATGGTGGCCACTAGGGGGCACACTTGATTGGAAAAAAACACATGCCCAATCATCTCCAGGGATATCCCTGTTCTCTCTCTGTGGTCCATCATCTGCCTCTTCTGCTAAAGGGGAACTGAACTATTAGCCCATCTTCCCCGACCATTAGCCATGCTGGTTGGGGCTGAAGGGTGTTGAAGGGCCACAGGTTTCTCCTCCCTGGGCTAAGGGCTCAGTGGCATTTTTGATAATACACAGCTACATCTGCTTAGCCAGCTTCACCAGGGCTAGGATCTCAGTCACCACTGTCCTTGCTCATCATTGTTTGTTGTTGGCTTCCATCTGTCTCAGGAGATAATGGAGGGGTGCGCCTTTGGGGATGAAGTCAAACTGTTGGAAGGTTGCATCGCCTGCTGTGGCTGTAGAGACCGATACGGAAGAGACATGTTTTGTTGCAGCTGGGGCAGATGAAGGCATCCGGTTGTGCTGCAGCAAATGCACCATGCCGTTTCTTCTCTCTGCGCTCCTCCCAGCGGTCATTCCTCCTCTGGTCACTGCTATGGATGCACAACCTCGCTGTCTGTCTCCAGGGGCTGCTGTCAGCTGCAAGGGATTCCCACAGACACAGATTATGCAGACATCTTTGTAAATTGGCAGAGTTGGTCCGCCAATGGGTCTGGTGCCTGAAGCGAGCTCCCCATAAAGCACCTCCTTGGGGATCCTGCCATCTTCCATTCTGTGGACATGACCAAGCCAGTGTAGACGTCGCCAAGACAGGAGTGGCAACATGCTGGGAATGTGGGCTTGGAAGAGCACATCTTTGTTTGAAACTCTGTCCTGCCCTGTGATGTCAAATCCTCCTAACACGGTGCATGTGGAAGGCACCAAAGCATTGCTCCTGACAGTTGTAAGTTTCCCATGACTTGCTTCCATAAAGCAGCATGCTCAACATGCAAACTTGGTAGACCTTCATCTTGATATTGGATGTTAGCATCTCGCATTTTTCCATACCCATTTAGAGAGGCAAACCATTGTCGTAGCTGCCTTGCAAATGCGTGTGTCCAGCTCAGTACTGATGGAAAGGTTGCTGGTTATGGTGGAACTCAGGTAGCCAAAATCGTCTACCGCCTAAAGTGTGTGGGCACCAATGGTGATGTGCATATGCAAAGTGGATGGAGTAAGGAATATAAAATTTATTTTTGTACATTATGCTGGTTTCTACAAACTATCCTCCATCATGTTGTCTGGGGCTGATAAGAGTTGTAGTCTAGAGAGCCCCAGGTTGGGAAAGGCTGCCATAGAGCATTCAAAGCAATTCTCATGCATTACATCATTGCATTCCTTTAAAAGGAATGCAGTCCCATCTGAAAGATGTAGAAGCCCCTTTCATGTCAGCCACAAGACCTGAATTGTGGCTTTCCTATTTCATAACTCTAGGCTTTTAACCACATTCTTACACCGCTTCATACGCTCAAATGTCTGTTCCCTCTGTGAAATGTGATGAAAAAAATATCAATGCTAGTTTTTTCCTCCAAGTTGTTTCAAAGCCAGCAGACATTTTGCACCTCTCAAAGCTGGGACCAGCTATGTTCTATCACAAGGGGGCAGGCAGTGAGAAGGCCCTGTTTCTTGTCCACCCCCCCCCACACCTCCAAAGGCATTTGTTTTCTTAAGAGAGCTTCCACCAGTTTGGGGGTCATTAAGGGGAGCATCACAAATGTCTCAGAAGGTGGAGCATGGCAGGAGTGTGGATTTGCCTTTTCTTAACCACGAGAGCCCATTTTTGCAAGCTATTTGCAATTATTATTGCCTCTGAGTGTATGCAGAGTACCTTTCCCTCATCATTGAGGAACCGTATGTGGTGCAGAGGAGACCTTCTTTGTTTTTTCTGGTAGCACAGTTCTACTCTACTCTACTCAGTTAATAAGGGCCATGTCAGCATCTATAATGGCCACAAGAAAATATGTTTTCTGTGTCTTTTATCCCCTATGAAAGTAACAGCAGCTTGGGGCAGAGGAGCGAGGGAGATGGCATGAAAGGAAAGGGTTAAAAACCCAGAGTACCGCATCTCTACTCTTCAAAGGTTGCTGATTATCAGAGCAAAAAAAAAATGACATTCTCATCATCTGGGGCCCTACCATTTGCATCATGCCATTTGGGCAGGCATAATACTTCACAACAACCCTACAGAGGAGGGTTAGCCAACATGGTGCCATTCAGATGCTGTTGGACTACAACTCCCATAATCCCTATCACTGCCTTGTAAGCGCATTATGCTCAGCTAACGGAACCCACTTGGTTTTGCCACAACCTGGTGAATATTAGCTGGTGGTAGCACAAAGGCAGGCTTTTGCACTGGTGGCACCAGTGATATGGAATGCCCCCCGCCTGCTGAAATGCGAGAGGTTCCTTCAGTGTTGGCATTCTGCCATCTCTTGAAGACGCACCTGTTTAGGCAAGCGTTTCCCTGAAATGAACTTCTGGTTTCATTGTTTTAACTGGGTTTTTTAAAAAAATGTTTTGATTGTTATGCTTTTTAATTGTTTGCTTTATTGTATATTTTAATTAAGGCTGATTTAATGCCCTAGTGGATTTGCTACTTTGTGTTTTAATTATGCATTATTTTACAGCCGTAAACTGCTCAGAAGAGGCCATTTTGGCATATAAGTAGCATATTAATTAAATCATCATCATTCCTGAGCATCAATCAATCTGGCTGGGGCTTGTAGAGACGTGGGAGTCCAACCACTTTGTGGGGGCATTGTGTTGGCTGCCCCCACAAGTGGATACGTTTTCCTATTACCAACAGGGCGAGAGGTGATGGCTTGTCTCAAGCCACCTTCTCTACTCAAAGCTAAGCTGACATTTTCACCCAGGACTCCCTTGGCTGTCAGGCAACACATCTGCTGTGTGGGACATATCGATGTTAAGGGTAAATGCATACCACCCAAAGCATCCTCACACAGAGCAGGGGTGGGGAACGTGCTTTCAACCCAAGGGCCACATTATCATCCCAGGGTTTCCCAAACTTGGGTCTCCAGCTGTTTTTGGACTACAACTCCCAGCAACCTTAGCTAGCAGGACCAATGGTCAGGGATGATGGAAATTGTAGTCCCAAAACAACTGCAGACCCAAGTTTGGGAAACCCTGATCTAGGCAACGTTCCAGTGGCAGGCAGGGTCAGAGGGGGAAGTGGGTGGAGCAATTCATGTAAATATTATCTTTGTAAAGTAGGCTAATTTCTTCCATCCAGAGTCCCAGTGATGGCCAAACTTGGCCCTCCAGCTGTTTTGGGACTACAATTCCCATCATCCCTGACTACTGGTCCTGTTAGCTAGGGATGATGGGAGTTGTAGTCCAAAAACAGCTGGCGAGCCGAGTTTGGCCATCACTGAGATTCCAGACAAAAGAGAGGCATCGGCAGAGTTCATGGGCACATTCCAGCTTTTGGGGGTGGGATATTCAGGGTACAAAGTGAGGTGTGTCATGTGGAGAGATCTGAGGGCCAAGTAAAGAGGTCTAGAAGGCCACATTTGGTTCCCAGGGCTGAGGCTCCCCCCCCCTCCCAAAAAAAGAAAACTGATTTAGGGTTGCCATATGTCCAGATTCTCCCAGACATATTCGGAATACTGCAGTCAGCAGCAGTGTCTGGGCGGAAATCAGGGGAAAGTCTGGGTAAATCCAGATGTATTGCAGCCCATGTTGGCAGTGCCGTTTTTGCCGTCCATAAAAATAGCTCAAAAACGGCATTTTTTGTGATTTTGCGCAATGAGCTCAACAACTTTGCCAAAAAAAAAAAGCTCAACAACTTTTCTGTTCAGATTATCACTGTTTGAAATATGGCAACCCAACTATATCAGGTTAGGAGACTGACCCCCTGAGCCACTTCTAGCAAGAGAAGTGGACATTTCTTACTTATTTACATTCCGCTGACCACTTGGTCAATAACCCAAGTTCTCTGGGTGCAACGCAGGTGGAGAAAGACTTTAAAACCACAGTTTAAAGCATGAGTCGATAACAGCACAAACACACAGGACAGCCACATCAAAGCAGAGCTTAACACTATTTCAGCAATGATACAGAGAGCCACAAGAAAAAGTTATTTGCTGAGCTAAAACCCACAGTGCTTAAACCACATCGAAATGCAGGCATTGCAGTAATAAAATAATTGTTTTTAAAGGCTTGGAAAGATGTTAAAGGAGGGGCCAGGTGAACCCCTCTGAGGATAGCCTTTCACTATACTGATTTATTGTAATAATATAAAAAAAAATGTACCTTTCAAATCCTTTATCACCCTCACAATTAAGTTGTTTTAAATTGTTTTAAATTGTTGTAATGCTGTAACCCATCCTGGCACCTTAGGGTGAAAGTCAGGTAATAAATTAATAACAATAATCCACATACAGATCTCAGAGTGTCCTCCAGAATATTATATCATCTGTGCTGAAGAAAACCAAGCATCACCAGTTTAAAACGTTTCCCTCAAAACAGGTAAATAACCCCACACAGCAAACCATTTTCTTGGACCAGATTCTAAAACAGTTTGTTGTTGTTGTTGTTGTTTTGGGGGGGGGGGTTGTATGGAGATGCTATGTTCCAAAACCTCAGCTGTAGGAGACAGGGTGACTATGAATGCCAGCTGCTGAGAATAACACGAGTGGGGAGAGCGCTGTTGTTTTACTCGGATCCTGCTCCCAGGCTTCCCAGAAGAGGCATCAGGATGGTCATGCTGAGAACAAGATGCCTTTGGCCTGAACCAGCAGCCAGGTTCTTCCTGGGTTCTTAAGATGGAGGGTCGAAAAGACCTGGTCACATATGATCTGACATGTGCAGAGAGAGGGAACGTCATCACTCCACTTTTTACCATACATCTCCCCTTCAGGAAAGCTCTCTCCTCCCACTGGTTTGACTCAGCTCACTTGCAGGCAGTCTTTTCATTGAGCATAGGTCCTGATTTGTAAATCTGGGAGGAGGTTATACAATATCGCTATCGTGGTAGTTATCCCACACTTTCCAGTGCTTTTTTCTTTCGTTTGGAAAAGATTTGTTGCCAGGAAGGTGCTTCCAGTTAGCTTTTATTATGGAACGGGTGCTCTTTGTACATGCACATTTTATGCAGTGTTCTTTGTGCATGCACAGTTTTTAGAAAGCCTGCTGCCATTTGCAATATCTCAGGGACCTCCTTACATTATTAAGCCCCCATCTGGAAGTCACCAGAGTGCTTATTATTACTCCAACATACCAGTAATAAAATAGGTAGCCCATCTAGGAGAAGGAAAACTCTGGTCCCAAACCTCCCTGCAGGATCTTCAGGAGAAGATAGGGCTAAGGAGGCCTAAGGCAGTTGTACAGCACCTTCTATGCCTCCTTCTGGAGACTTCTGCAGCCAAGCTGATGCCAAACATATTGCTCTGCTTTCCTTTGGGCAGCCCAGAACCTCCATACACACTGCCCAGGCTTGTGCTCCAGGGAGGTCACTTCGGTGTTGCTAGTGCAGCAATTTGACTACATCCCAGAAGGTGGACTCCAATGTCTCATGAGACAGAAAGGTGCCAACAACCAGTTTTCCTGGGGGTGGGTTATGAAGCTGGTCTCCATTGCTTGAAGACAGGGGCCAGCATCTAACTGATTAGGTGAGAGATAAACATAATAAATAATAACTAAACTTTAATGATCTCTGACCATTGGCCATACTTGTAGGTGTTGGTGGAAGCTGGAGTGCATCAAGTTCTAAAGCAGGCAACCCCAACCTTCGGCCCTCCAGATGTTTTGGACTACAATTCCCTTCATCCCTGACCACTGGTCCTGTTAGTTAGGGATCATGGGAGTTGTAGGCCAAAACATCTGGAGGGCTGCAGGTTGGGGATGCCTGTTCTAAAGGGCCATGGAGTCCTCATTCTTGCTTTACATAAGAGCCCAAGAAGAGTCTCATTGGGCTCATCTAATCCAGTGGCCAACTAAGTGCCCATTGGAAGCCCACAAGCAGCTCCTGAGCATGCTCTCTCGCCAACTGAGGTTCCCAGGCATACTGCCTCCAACACTGGAAGCAGAAAGTAGCTATCATGGCTAGTCGTCCTCGGTGGTTTTTAGCAATGGTGCCTCTACAACGGCTTGGCCGTGTCCACAGAATGGAAGATGGCAGGATCCCCAAGGATGTGCTCTATGGGGAGCTGGCTTCAGGCACCAGGCCCGTGGGCAAACCAACTCTGCATTACAAAGATGTCTGCAAATGTGACATGAAAGCTGGCAACATCAACTTCACCCTTTGGGAAGCCCTTGCAGATGGCTGCAGTGCCTAGAGACAGGCAGACAGGTCATGCATTCATAGCAGTAACCAGAGGAGGAAGGACCACTGCGGGAGCACAGAGAGAAGAAACACCATGGTGCATCTGCAGCAGAACAACTGGACGCCTTCATCTGCCCCAGCTGCAACAAAACATGTCTCTCTTGTATTGGGGTCCACCGCCACAGCAGGTACTGCAGCCTTCCAATGGTTTGAGTACACCCCAAAAGGCACACTCCTCCATTGTCTCAAGAGACAGACGGATGCTAATAACAATAGGAATTGTGCCTGTTAACTTAAACACCCCTTCTTGGAAGCAAATGCCATTGAAAATGAGAGTTACTTATGCCTAGAAATGGTTAGGAGCCCCACTCACAAGTCTGATTGGGCAGCCTAAGCAAGGTTTAACTTGCAGACCAAGATCTTAAGAGAGCTGAAAGGAGGAAGAGAAAGTATATCAGCAACATCCGTTGTAGCAAAGATAGCTCTCAGCTTTGTCAAGTCAAAGCAAAGCAAACCAATGTCTTTCCATTGGGGAGATTCCAGTTTCCCTAAATATAGGTTGATCAAATGTTTCTATTTCTGTAAATAGGGCTTCTATTTCTGTAAATAGGGCATTGTAGTTGTTGTTTGTTTGTTTGTTTTGTTTTTTAAAAAAGCTCCAACCCAACCCTATGTAGATTTGCTCAGATGTAAGCCCCAGCTAGCGCAATCAATCCTACTCTTGTGTCAGTGGCACCGGGTGCCTCAATTTAAGCTTCAAAAGGGGCATCTGCAGTTCAGGTTTAGCAGTGGCAGTCTTAAACCACCTGCTGTGGAACTGATGTCTTGCAAAGCACGGCTGTTTTCAGTTATGAATTTCAGTTATGATTTCCAGGTTTTGAAAAATCATTAATTTTCAGAGGAGCTTAAAAAGGAGTGGCGAAGATAAGTCCACCAAGGGTTGGTGTCTGTTTGAAGAAGCATCCCATTGTAAGAGGAAAGGAGACACACCCCGCCATCCAGCCGGTTGTCTACCTCCCCCTCCTCCCCACGTCCCTTTCTTTCTGCTTCGCTCGGCTTGTGTATTAGAAGGACGCGTGTTTGGGTGTGTGCATTTCAGTCTGAAATAGAAGCAATTTCCCTTGAAAAGGCTGTGAAAATCCCCCTGCCTTTGAACACGGAGGCACTCGCTCCTTTCCCTGTAATGCTATAATTGCCTGGGATTTTCACCTAATGCAGAGGGAAAGTCCTAGAGAAGAGAGCGGGGCGGTTTTGCTTCTCTCTCTCTCTCCATCACCCCCGCCGCTCTTTTTCCATTATCCCCACCGCCAACCATCACCACATCAGATCCTCTTTGGCAGAAGCGCATACAGCAGAAGGCACGGGTGGGGTTCTGGGAGCGTCATCCGAATAGATGCTTGTAAGTGTGGGTCCAAAACTAAGGGGGTCGCAATCGCTGAGACACACCAGACAAGGCGTTTAGACTACGTAGCTGGCCAACCCCACGCCATTCAAAAAGAGGGGGGGGGCACATTTAAGCGCCAGCGGGGCTTCCGATGTGAAACCGGATTGACTCCAGATTGGTGAGGGTCGGCCCGCAGCACAGATCTAAACTGTGATCCCAAACACACTTTCCTGGTATGGGCGTAAGCCCCGTTGGCCACAATGGGATTTCTTTGCATAGGGTTGAGCTGTGAACTAGGTATCGCAAAGTTCAATGCGTCTACTCGGGTGTAAAACCACACTGGTCTGCAACAGAAGCTACTTCCGAGTGGGCGTGTCAGAGGCTGACAGGGCAACCGTATTCGCGGGCTACTCAGAAGTAAATCCATTGTGTTCGATGTGGCTTACTCCCAGGTAACCGGGTAGAGGACTGCAGCCTAAAGGGTTGGTTTTCAAAGCAAATGTGTCTAGAATCGGAGTCTAAAGCTGATTGGAACTTTTAGTGGATTCAGTTTAAACAAATTAGCGCACAGTCGCGTCCGGATTCCTATAGATAAGCATACATACGACTGAAATGTTAAATAGGCCGCGGATCGGGATCTCTGAACGCTGGGAAACGGAAGAAAGAGTACAATTGTTTTTTTAAAGAAGGATTTTGGGACTACCGGTAACATCCACCACCAATTCATTCATGTCTATATCAATATCTCGGATTCCTTAACACATCAAGGTTTTAAAATACCCGCAAAATATAATCGCACGAGGGGCTTTTAAAATATAATTTCCTTCCAGGCCTCGTTTTTGTGTGATATTTTTTTAATTATTAAAAAAATACATTTTAATGTCAATACAGTGGTACCGTACCTCGGGTTAAGTACTTCATTCGTTCCGGAGGTCCGTTCTTAACCTGAAGCGTACTTAACCTGAAGCACCACTTTAGCTAATGGGACCTCCTGCTGCCGCTGCGCCGCCAGAGCACGGTTTCTGTTCTTAGCGGAGTTCTTAACCTGAAGCGTACTTAACCCGAGGTACCGCTGTATTAAGATGAGGTGGGATTTCTGGTATGTCTTTCAAAGCATGGAGGATGTGAGCGAGTAATCCCACCGGATGGACTAGGACTTACTTCCAAGTAAACGTACAGAAACCCAGGCTCTGAAAAGTTCCATCTCCAAACCTATATGGGACCTTCTATGTAGGGGGTCAAGAAAAGTCTGGGGCGATGGGGAGTGGCAAGGAAGGTCTCCATTAGGGCCGAAATCTGTCAAAACACACCGCCGTCTCCACCTCTTTGTCTAACGCCCAGCAAATAGCAAACAGAGGATCTGATGGGTTTTAACTTGGGGTGGTTGGGTGTTGTTTTGGCACGCTTGGGTGGATAGACTTCTTTTTCTAGCGGGTCTTCCTTGCTCTGTGGGGTAATGGACGCTGGTGCTTGCAGGAACCGATGAGATTTGGGAAGGATCGTTGCTGGTGGGGGAGGTGGAAGAGATCCACCCTTTATTCTCCCAAATGGCTAAGGCTACATGCACTCGATCCTCTGAATCTGTACTGTGAAACTATCCCCCTCCCTCCCTCTCTCTGTCTCTTAGTTTGCCTTATTGGCGTTAGTTCCAGACGTTTAACAGAACACGTGTAAACCAAATTCTCTAAGAGTGCACTCCTATACATGCCTCCTCAGAAGGCAGTCCATTTGAACTCAATGGGGCTTACTTTCGAGTAATTGTAAGAATTCAGCCTCAAAAAGCTAAGCCGAAGCAAGGCTGCGATCCTACTCCCCATGTTTACTGGAGCTGGGAGGAAGCGCCGCTGAACTCACAGTGAGGACTTACCTCCGAGGAACTATCTCAATTTAGCCCGCGCCCGGCTTAATTGAGTTCTGGATCACGGAGTGAGATTCCACTCCACCTCCCTTAACGCTGCAAGGGCGATCCCGATTCTTATGTGTGGTGATTTGTTCAGAGTTCAGCTAGGCAGCGATTTAAGCGCCTCGCCGAACTAGAGGATATGGAAATTAAGTGTGGTGGAAATCAGGGGACTTCCTCCCAGGTAAACGTGTCTCTCTTGGTCTGGAATGTGGGCTCCTGAGGATTCATCCGGATGAAACCGGTTTAAATCCAGATTCCTCAACTTGGATGTGTTGTGGATGAGAAGTGTCCCTCCCCCGCCCCGGGTGCCACAAGGAAATTGACTCTCCATCCCTCGACACTGAAGCAATCTGCCGCACCAACTTCACTGCCCGGTACAGCTAAAGAATTCGGAGCGCAACGGATTCGGTCCTGCTCCGCTTAACC
Organism: Darevskia mixta; assembly: GCA_034641385.1. Lineage (NCBI taxonomy): Eukaryota > Metazoa > Chordata > Lepidosauria > Squamata > Lacertidae > Darevskia > Darevskia mixta. The sequence continues at coordinate 312,359 of JAWWNH010000003.1, forward strand.
GTCCCGATCCTAACCACGCGCGCAGCTCAAAAGTAACTCTCCCTGGTGTTTTTAAAGAGGCTTACTCCAGAGTAAGAGGGCAGAGGGTCGCCTCCAAGTTCTGTCTTGGAAGTAAACCCGAAAAGGAGCCTTTGAAAGCAAAGAGTTGCGTTTCGGGGACCCGTGTACTCCGCCTCAACGATGTCGTGCAGCTCTCTGACACACACACTTAAGCCGGCTGCTTGGGAATAACGCTGTTGGGCGCGAGTATTTCCTTCTCCTCACACATAATAAAATAAAAACATTGCATCCAAACGCCAACCTAGCGGTGATTTAGTCGGGTAAAAGCAGAGATCGTTTGAGCGATGGCTGGAACGTTCCGCCGTGGGGGGCGGGCGGGGGGGGGAGAGAAAGAAGATTCCCCCACCTCATCTCACACCCGTTCCTCAATGGATGTTCTCGCCTTGGCTGAAAGTTCCCAAATTCCTCCGATTTTGTTGAAATGTAAAACAGGAGGGTTGGCTTGCCGGGGTGGGGGCGGCGGAGGAGGGAAAGTCCTTTGAAAATGATTATTAATAGAGCGGGAAAGCGACTTTTAACATTGAGCAGGAGCCTAATGCTGGTGTGTGGGAGCGATAAAACACATATAATAAATTTTTTTGTTTATTTATTTATTTCGGGGGAGTGATAAGCACACCCGCTCCCATATGCAAGGAAAAGATCGGCGACTCGGGTCTTTATAACGACCCAATCCTACTTTTTTCCATATTTTATAGGTGGATTCCCCCCCCCCTTCTTCTTCTTTTAAAGCATTTTAGTGGCTCCTTCTACCCAGGGAGTGAAGTCCGGACAGGTTGTTATAGCTACCCTGAGCCACAGGGGTCCCCCCTGTCTATTTAAACCCCCTAAATCTTCCTTTCCCCTTTTCTTCTCCCCCCCTTTCTTAAACCAACCCCCCTCTCTACTTCCCATCCTCCCCACCCCTCCGGGGGCTGGTGGGCCAACATGTCCTTAATGAGTATTAAAACACTATCTCTTCGCAATTAGCTCATTCCTTCGCCTGGCTTGCTGGATTGACGCACGGCGCAGAAGGAGCAGGAGAAGCCCGGGCAATTTCCCCTTTGGCGATAAGTGCTGATTGGGTCTCTCGCTCAAGCAAGCCTGCTCCAAACTTTTTTCTTCTTCTCCCTCCTCTCTCCCCTGCTAAATGTTTGCCTTTAGTGTCTCTTGGCTGCAAGAAGAGGGATTTCCCCCCCTTAAAAAACCCACCTCTCCGATATTTATTTTTCTTATTTGTTATTTCCGTCTTCTTTGAGAGAGAAGACGAGAAAGAAGATAATTTCTATATAGATATTTATATATACCTATATACACCCATAGATAGAAATATACAGGGAGAGAGGGAGAACTAGCTACCTGCTTGGGCTGGGTTGGTTTTTAATTTTTTCTGGGGGGTGGGGGTATTTTCTCCGCCCCCCTCCCCTGCATCCAAGAAGAGAAAGTTGGACGTTTTGCTGGTTTTAGAGGGGGGAGATATTAAAAGGTGTTTTTTTTTTCTTTTGCCAACTTTTGGGGAGCGAGATGGCACTTTTGGGATATTTCCTGTTTCTTTGTGGGTTGACCCAAGGTCTCTCAAGCTATCCCATCTGGTGGTAAGTTGACTTTCTTATTGATTGATTATTTGGGGGGTAGGGTGAACCCCTTTTTTCTCTCTAGCGCTCGCTTTTCAAAGAGATGTTGTTGGATCCCTCCCGTTCCCGAATATGTTGAATGTGGAGGGAAAAGAGATTGTGGCTCCTAAAAGGGGTTTTTAAGAACGCACCCACCCCCCGGTCGAAAGTCTTTTTATTTATTTAAGCTGTATGTTTATTTTGACTGTGTTAACCCTGATCTACCGTTCTCCTACTGTAAAGTAAAAAAAAAAAAAAAAACCTGAAAAGGTGGGGAGGGGGTGAGAGAGAGAAAAGAGATCAGAGTTGCTGGGTTGTGTGTTTTTTTAACTTGCTTTGATCCTCTCCTGCCAAGAACAAAAGGTACTGAGTGAATTAAACAGATAATGATACAAGTCGACACGAGTTTTTCAAGGTGATTTTAAGCTAGTCATGTGGAAGGAGAGGAGGAGGAGGAAAGCAAACCCTCTCCGACAAGAGGAATATATATATATATATATATTAACGTGCAAAATAATGTGTACGTGTGTTTTTTAAAAGCACGAGCAAAATATTGTACAAGCGCGCAAGATATTTTTTTTTCGTGGCGACCGAGATGGACTTGTATTCCCCTTGGTAAGGTGGGAGCCTCCCCCCCCCCCCCGCTTCTTAAATAACAACAAAAACAACAACCGACAATCATGGGATCTTGAAACTTGGAACGAAATTCCTAAATATTGTGCCTGGATGAAATTCTGTCAACATGTGGGTGCCAGGACCTGCGTCAATGCTCCCTCTTTCCGTAGAACTGAGAGGTGTGTTTCTGTAGATACCTATCGCCAAAATATACACAGATTTTCCTTGGTCTTTATAGCGGCTGCAGGCAGATTCAGTGGGGACAGGGCATCATCGACCCCCCCCTAAAAAAAATCCTCTATTCCGATTTGAGACAGTGAAGGTTCTTTAAGCACCCAGTATAGAGATATGGGCTCTGTACTACCCGGCGTCCTCTCTCCTTCGGTATATCAGAGATGGTCCTTCTTGGGTTCTTAGGCTATCGATCTCTCTTTTACGCCTGGGTCGAGGCGCCTTTCGGATCCGGCTCTTCCTCCAAGGAAACGGCTGAGAGGCTTGTGCGACTCGCTGGTTCAGTCTGGGGAGTCCTCAACTCCTGGAAAAGGATCCCCTTTTCTCTCTTTCTGTCAGGAGGAGCCGCGCCAGGCTGCACAGAAACTGTAGGCGGCGGCGTTTGAAATTGACCAGCCTCGAAATAAGGACTTCGGGAAGGGAGGCGAAATTGACTCAGGCTTGTGCGGGTGTCCGGAAGGCAAAGCCTCTTTTTCTCTCCCCACCCCACCCCGCCCCGCCCCTGTCCCGCAACCATTCTCAATGATTCCTGGAAGCAAAGAGAAATGCGACCAAGAAGGAAATCTGATTGGGGGTGGTGGCGAAAGGTTAGGCAAAGATTAGGGTTTGGGGGGGGGGGAGGATTGCCCTCGGAATGGAGAAATCATCAAGACTCTTAAATGAATGGCTGTCAGACGCTTGCTTCCTCCATCAAAGTGCAGAGCGCTCGCCCAATCTGGCCTCCTGCTTCAGTTGGTGTTAATGTTTCTGATAAAAAGTCTGGGAAAGGTAACTGGGAAAGGCTGGCGACGTTGCGCCCTGCCCCTTTAAGAGCTCGGGTTTGGGGCTTTTTGCGGCCAAATGTGAAGGGACTAAGGGAGAGAGAGCGAGAGAGAGAGACTTGGAGAGAGAGAGAGAGGAGAGCTAGGCGCGCGGGCGTGTTGCGGCACATCAGCCCGATCGGCGGTAATTACAGACTCCAGGGAGTCGGGAAGGAGGAAGGAGGCGGCGGCGGCGGCGAAGCCACCGCGGTCGTTCGCGGGCTTCAACCGGGCGAAAAGTGCGCCCCCGAGCCGAGCGCCGCAGGAGCGAACCCGAGAGAAGGCTTCGAGGGGGGCGGGTAGCGCTCTCCGCCCGCCGGGGCGCGCATTCACACGACCGCAGAGGGACTCGAGGCCTTGCCGAGCGCTGCAAGTTCTTACTAGAGGCTGGGGGCGTTCCTGGAATTTTAATAGCCCTCCGCCACCCCCATCCCCGGAGGTATTGCCTGAGCACCACCGACTAGCAAGCTGCAGACCCGAGTCTTGTGTCAAATCGCCCCGCAGACAACCCCACACAGAAGCCCCACACACACGCACGTGTTCCCGGCAGAGGCTCCGCTGGAGCAGTTGGTGCACTCGGTAGAATAAAGCGGCATAAGGTTTCACGGACTGGGACACTTTAGGCAGCCGTGGGGGCGGGGGGAGGAAGGGGAATGGATCCGCACGACCGTCGTCCCACCGGCAAATTTCCTTGCACATCGAAAAATAGCACCTCGGGACAGAAGCGTCTTCGGGAGTACAAGAAAAGGGTGGGTGGGTGTAAGAGGGAGTGAAGGAGAGCGCGCAAGCCTCCCCACCGCCCAAGTGGTGCAGTCCGGGGTTAGCTTTACCACTTGCTCGCAGTTTGCGAATAAAAAGGCCCTCTGTGCGCAAATCCACCTGCCTGTTTGTAGCTCAGATGCCGTTTCTGAAAATGTTAAAAAGTGTGTAAAAGGTCTAAAGACAGTTGGTTTACACATACATGGATGGTTTCCTGATTTCTCAGTGTTCTGCTTCTGGGGATAACCTTTAAGACATTTTAAAAATTAAATTAGATTTGAATCTCATGAGTGATGGCTTGTGTCAGATATATGCAGGCGTGGGCATTGGCGAAGACGATTTTTGCAGAGCACCTATGCACAGTTGTATTAAAATATTAAGCCCGGCTACTGTCTGAAACCCAGGGCAATATAAGGAATGGATGTTCATTTCGTTAGGGTGATCTAAAGACAGAAGAAGGTTGATCAATCTCTTTTTTTATGCGGCCATAAAGCCGAACAAGTTGATACCCTAGCAAAAGTCTGTGTAGGAAATACAGGAAGAGCTTCTGCTGGTGTACAAAAAACGCAATTCCCCTTGCACACACTTAATTTAAAAAAAAGCCGCTGTAGTCTCCTTAAGCCGCCTTGCTTTTTAAAATCCGCAGGAAAGGACAAAACTGACATCTCCTAAAAAGCTCGTGTATGTGTTTGTACTCACCACTCGTCTTTATGTCAAAATGCGGGGCGGAGAACTAGGGTCACCCAGATTCCCAGTCTGTTTAGGAGGAAACAGAAGGGAGTTTCTTGAGAGTAATTCAGTACTCAGGTGTATAATGAATTACTGCTTCTACAACTCTCTATATGTGTGTAGGACAGTGGCAGACCGAAGCACACTTGACTTGCACGTTCAGTTTTCATTGAAAACAACAGACCATTCCTTGCAAGTAACCGTGTTTATGAGGATCAGCTTACAAAGGCTCCTTTTATAGCAGGTCCGCAAGTGGTTACAGAATTTTGAGGGCTTTTTATACATTGTTTGTGTGTGTGTTTTAGAGGCACGTATAAAGCAATTTGAAAGAAGCGGCTCCCTTTACTAGCAATGCAATCCTTTACATGTCTACTCAGAAGTAAATCCATTGAATTCAATAGGAATTGCTCCCGGATCAGTAAGCATATGATTGCAGCCTAAATGATCAACAATATGTGCCAGATTGCAAATACGACTTCGACCCAAAATCCAAAATACTCTACTTAAAAATCGCTTACAAACATTCCCTCCCCCCTTCGGAAAGAATTCCGAAGAACATTCGTTTTTCCCCATTCCTTAAAGAACGATATTTAATTAATATATAGGAAACTGGGTGGGCAGGGGGAAGGAGGGAGAACCTCTCCTTTTGGAAAACAAGATCGATTAAGGCTGCAATCCTATAACCACTGAGATCAATGGGGCTTGTTTCTGAGTAGACCCGTAAAGGAACGCGCTGCGGGGAGAAAGTAGCAAGGCGGGCGTGTGAAGAGGGAACGCGGTTGAGGAAAAGGCCACCGTGTCTGTCAAGCGCGTTTGTTTTGTCTGGACTCCTATAATGTACACGTCTCTGAACATACATTCTCTCTCTCTCTCTCTCATTTTCTTTCCGGGGGGGGGGGAGGCGGGCGTCGTCGACGGCAGAATTCCCCAAATAGTTCAGGTATGACAGAGGGCACAAGATAATAAAATGTAAATATTAAATCCTTGATAAGACAGGTTACCTCGCACACCTGGGCTGCAAGCAACGGGGGGGGGGAGCAAGTACATACTTATTTATGTAAGAAAGCCCCAATAAGTGCAGCCCTTCAATTTCACTATAAATGCCCCCCCCCAAAAAAAAAACTATGGAAAGCGACAAGGAAGAAGAGGGCAATTTCCTTATATTTTTCGCTCAACCCGCCCCCTATCCCGCCCTAAAAAATGTAGGTTACGACCCTACACACACTTATCTAGGAGTAAGTGTCATTGAAATCAGTGGGCTTACTTCTGAGTAGGCATGGCTAGACTTGCACTTGCAAGTGAAGACCAGAATCCTCTGTGCAAGCGTGATCTTTACAGGGCAATCCTAATCATATTTATTCAGAAGGAAATCTTTCGGATCCCAGCAGTCCTGGGATTTATGTTCCAGATAAATATGCTCAGAACGGCAGCTTCTGTTTCTTAAGGCGGGAGTTCAAACCTGCCTGGAAATGATACTCGCTGTCTTTGCCCCCCCCCCTCCAAATGAGATGACAGTGTTTAGTCGGCAGGCGCTCTACACATGCTCAAAGGCACTAAAATCAGATTGAAATGCTGAAATCAAAGTTTATTTTATACTCCTTGCCGTCCAAAACAGGTTATATAGCGAACAATTTATATTAAGCATCTCTGCCATGCCACCAAATACGCAATTTATTTTATTTATGGGGTAGAGAGATCTGAAATCTTAACTAGTGTTCCTCTAACCTGGGGTGGTGGGGGTATCGTGGCGAAGCTCTCCATCAAGGTATAAACCGGCGAAGTAGGTGCCCCAGCTTACAGTCTGTCTGGAACCCTTAGTACATTTGCACCTTTTCACACGTGACGTTTGTTTGCTTGTTTAAAACCGTGTGCGTTGCAAATGCAAACCCATTGTCAACAAAAACATACATTTTCGAGTCTTTTCACACCATATGCTAAAAGTGACTTTGAAGCTCTGCTATTTGTGGCACGTGTGGATGTTGTTAACCCGAACAAGAAAACTGAGGAGGCATCGAAGCTATACACTGTAGCCAAGGTTCTACAACTCAATCACAGACAGACTGAAGGAAAAGGCTCTCTTTCATCACGTGCTATCACATTCACACGTGTAGTAAACAGGCAATATTCTTTTGGGGGCACGTGAGAAAACAGACTTCAGGTGTTGAAACCTGGCTATTGTTTTTGACAGAAGGATAGTAGATTTCATTGAACTGCGGTTTTACTTTACTACCGTCTGCCACTTTTAAAACTGGCTCAGACCTGCTGTAATAAATAAAACCCTGTTTAAAAATAAAATAAAAACCAAAGGACGGAAGGAACTCAGATTTGTAAAGTAACCACTCATATTAAATTCAGGTAGCTTATCTCATACCTCATCCTCCTAAACATGATTGCTTGGGAATAAGTAGACTGGAGGGCACAGTTTTAATGTTAAGATCCAAACGCTCCCATTTAGGATTACACTCCATTGAAATTTACTAGACTTATTTCCAAGTTAGGACAAAATCCTTGCCATGCACACTTCCTTGAGAGTAAATAACACTCATGGATGAATACAGTGGGGTGTACTTTCAAGTAAACACACACTAGATGTGACTGTGTCTGCCTTTGGAATCCGCAGTGAAATGTCACATTCAGAAGAATTCTAAACTCTTGGAATGTGATGGGGACCATTTTTGGGGGGAATCATGCTAAGTTCCACTTAGTTCACTTACACAGGAGTAAACCTCAAGAATTTAACCAACAACTTCTGAGCATCTGACTGGTCACTGTGAGAAGAGGATGCTGGACTACTAGGTGGGCCCTTAGCCTGATTCAGCAGACTCTTCTTGTGAGTAGACATCATCGCTGTGAGCCGCTGGTCTATAAATTGAAATTGAAATGATGGGATCCCTTTAGATAGTACCTTTGTTCATGCCCAGCCTGATCCTATGCATGTTTGTTTCCACTGGGTTCAGAAGTAACATAGCATCATAAGCATTTAGACTCAGAAGAAGGTCTTATTGAATTGAATGGGTCTAGGATTGTAGCCCAGGAATCCTCCGCTTTCTTACCCCAATTCCGTATTCTCTAAAAGTGGTTGTAAAAGTCACACCGATCCGTTAGCAGCCCTTATTACCTTTGTCCAAACTCTCCTCTCCCCCAAAACCCAGCCATTTCTATTTGATTTAGGAACCTTTTCCAAACGATTTCAGCAGCAAGATCCACAAACAGCTTTTTGTTTTTGTTTTAACCGGCCTGAGTGGAAAAATCCAGCAAAACCAAGGCTGCCATTCCATCATCACCACCACCCCTCAAAAAAAGCGAAAACATTTTAATTTCACAATCATAATATAATAATCCCTGTAGCTCCTGCCTCTAGAAACCTGTGATATTTTTATTAACGCATCCGGAGTCATTATTATTTTTTAAAGAACAAATTGTGGGGTGTTGTTTTTTTTTTAAGAACAAAGACGTTTTCTCATAGAAAAAGCAGAGAGAGAGAGAGAGAGAGAGAGAGAGAGAGAGAAGGCCATCAAATCTTGCATCTCTTGGTGTGCATATTTCTTCTCCATCAGACCAAGATTTGAACTGCAAAGGGTGGAGGGGGGCGTGTCTGGAGGTGGATGTTGCGGAAAATGCAGTCACCTGCCTGCTGAGCAGCCACCCCCACACACCTAATTTGTTTCCCTGTGTAAACTAGTTTCTGGATAGTTAATGACATTTAATTATTATTTTTGGGTGTGTGTGTTTGTGTGAATAGGCAAAGTGTCCTGGACAGTTAGTTAATCCATCTTCTTTTACCCTTTACCCATTTCAGCTCTGTGTGTGCACATCTGCCTTAGCGAGTTGGGTTGGAGCCCAGGTCACACGGCCTCTCGGCATTCTCCACCCTGTTTTGTGGGCATGGAAACTTGGGGGACCAGTTCACTCCATTTTTCTCCAGAAATGGAGGAGAAACTGTCCCAACAGTTTCCATTTTTCTCCTAAGGGTTTAGCAGGAAGTACTTTTTACAGAGCACATAAATTATGGAACTTGCTCTCACATGGAGCAGTGACGGCCACCAACTTGAATGGCTTTTAGAAGAGGATTTAGACAAATTCATGGCTACCAATGGCTACTAGCCAGGATGGCTATACTCTGCCTCCACAGTTGCTGGAAACCACAGAAGGGGAGAGTGCTCTTGTGCTCAAATCCTGTTTGCACGCTTCCCACAATGGGCATCTGCTTGGTCAATGTGAGAACAGGATATTGGACTGGATGGGCCACTGGCATTATCCAGCAGGCTATTCTTATGTTCTTATGTTCCCCTTCCAGCTGTGACACCAGCAGCAACCATGTTGGCATCGCATGGCCATCATTTTGCATCACCTGTAATGCCCAGGACCCTGGCTTCATTCCTGGCATTGGGTGTGGAGGGGAATGGTCTCTGTCACCAAAATATGGTTGAGACTATTTAGAGTAAAAACCGCAAAGTGGCCCTTTTTTGGGGGGCAGAATAAAAATATCATAAATGTTCTCAAGAAATACATTCTCTGAGAAGCTTCTTCTCAGCTCTATTCTGGTGGAAAGCTTAGTCCTTTCACAAATCCTAGAGACTAAGGCTGCGCCCAGCCCCTCCCCCCTTCACCTTGAAGTAAGCTGCACTGAGCTCAATAGGAGTTACTTTTGAGTAGCCTTAGACTACTCAAGGTGACTTGAGGGAACCAGATGACTGGAAGTGGTTCCAGGACAGGGGTCTCTCGCAGCCCTACCTGGAGATGCCACTGATTGAACCCAGGACCATCAGCATGCAAGTCAGCTGCAGTACCACTCAGCTATGGCCCTTCTCCATACAAGGAACATAGTGAATTGCCTTGCACCACCAGAATGTTGGTCTATCTTGCTCAGTATGGTCTGCACTGATCAGCAGCGGCTCTCTACGGTCCTAGGACAGGAGTCTTTCCCAGCCCACCCTGGAGATGCCAGAGGTTGAACGGCCCTTACCTGAAGTATTCCCATCAAAGGTATGCATTAAGTTGAAGGAGTTAGAATCACTCTTTCTGGAACTATTTAAAACTGGATAGGACAAAGCCCTAAAGAATTTACAGTAGGAAACACGTCCCCGGGGAGAATGGAACGCATGAGCTCATCGTAAGCCTTCCACACTCTGCGCTCAGGTATGTGAGTCAGGAAAGGAAATGTCTTTTTAAGTTTATGGGAGCTGCAATTTTGTCACAAAACGCAGGCTAAGTAGGGATCATGGTAAGTGCCATACCTTTGCAAAGGGTGATGGCTATGTTCTACCTCCACTGTTGGAGGCAGCAATGCTTCTGAGCATCAGTTACAAGAAACTGCAGGAGGGGTGTGTGTGCTTGCATTCATGTCCTGCTTGCAGGCTTCACATGGGCATCTGGTTCGTCACTGTGAGAACAGGATGCTGGACTAGATGGGCCACTGCTCTGATCCACCAAGGCTCTTCTCACATCCTTAGGAGAATAGCAATGATCAGGAAAAGAAAGAACACAACATCTTTACTGGAGATGTCTCTACATTGGTTCCTGTTCCTAGAATGCATGGTTTGAGTAACAAGCCTGCTGACCTGAAAAGGACTTTATGAGCCATAATAATAGCATTTACCAAACATTTCACAAGCACGTGTCGCAAAGGGGAAATCCTCTCTGAGTCACACTGCATCATGTTTGGATGGCTGATGTTTTTACTCCCACCAGGTGTGCAGGTGCTGGGGCACATGAATGAGAATATGGCATTCCACGGTCTGTCCATAGACACCGCTGGGATGTTTCTTAAGCTAGGCCTGTGCTTTGCAGAAATATGGCCTCTGTTTGGTCAACCTGCCCAACCAGCATGGTTAATGGTGGGAGATGCTCAGAATTGTGGTCCAGCAATGTCTGGAGGGCCACAGGTTCTCCATTCCTCCTGTAAAAAACCCCGCCAGATCTCTGCAGCCTCCCTGCCTGCCTAATCTGGAAAAGCCCCAGGGTAGGAGTTATTTAGTAATGTATTTCCATGTTCTTTAATGGAAGTACAGGCACCCAGTAAGGAGGCTGAGTGCAGACAAATAGTGAGATGATTTGTAGACTGAAAGGAAGGACACACACAAACACCCCACATCCATATTATGGGGGCCAGAATGGAGATATACAAACATACAGACACAGGGACATTGCAGTGAGAACAAAACCTGCCTCTGAATATGGAGTGTAGCAGGCACCTTGCATCCTATGCCAGGGGGTGTCTGCATCACACAGTCCTGCCCATCAGAGTGACAGGCATTTCACTAACTGAAACTGCAAAGGCATGATTGCAATGTGAAGGCTTTGTGTGTTGCTCTTTTCCGACAGTGTGGAGCTAAATGCTGGCATCATCTTCCAGTGTGGAATGAAAAGCGGTTAATAGCTGTCTTCAGTTGATGTTGGCAAGCAGACAGAGTGGGCCACCTCCATCGCTATTATGATATCAGCTTAGCTCTAACAAAGTCATATTAAGTTACAGCACGGAGGTGTCTGTGCCAAGGAGCAAGCTACTGATCTACGCCATTAATTTGTGGGTTTTCCTCCACATTCTGGCGTTGCCGAGACCTAGTGTTCCTAAGGGCCTCCACAAAGCAGTTTGCCACACGGGGTGGGTGGACCTTCCTGTCCCCTCCAAAAAGCAAAGCAGAGAAACAACAACAACAAAATGCTATGAGGAGACCAAACCCACCCCACCATTTATGACTGAGAAGCTGAATGTTGGGAGATTCAGAACATATAAAAGAAAGTATTTCTTCATGCTGTGCATTGTTAAACTATGGAACTTGCTCCCACAAGAAGCAGTGATGGGCACCAATCTGGATGGTTTTAAAAGAGGATTGGACAAATTTATGGAGGAGAAAGCTATCGAGGGTTGCTAGACACGATGGCTGTGCTCTGCCTCCTTGGCAGAGGCAGTAATGCTTCTGAATAACAGTTGTTGGGAACCATAGGGGGGGAAGAGTGGTCAGATCCTGCTTGTGGGATTCCACTGCTGGTCACTGGGAGAACAGGATGGTAGACTTGATGGGCCATTAGTCTAATTAAGTAGGCTTATGTTCTTAATGCAAAGCAATTATGGAACATTTTCACCAACTGGAAACCAAAATTGTGTATGGACATTGGGCACAATCCAGCAAAGTGTGAATGAACCATGGAATGGGGCTGAGGAGGACAGGGTAGAGGACTTAGTCATGCTTTGGTGCCATAGCTCAGTGGTAGAGCATCTGCTGTGAATGTCGATGGTCACAGGTTCTATCCCCAAAATCTCCAACTAGGATTGAGGGAGAATGCTCTCTGAAACCCTGGAAAGCCACTGCATGTCAGTGTAGACAATAGTGAGCTAGATGAACCAATGGTCTGACTTGGTATAAGGTAGCTTCCTATGTTCCTAACAAATATCTCATTGCTTTCATTGTCACTTAATAATGACCAGTTTTTCAGGACTGTGCTGCATTAGTTCTCTGGAGCAACAAGAAGACACACACATACCCCTATCATTAACACAACACTATTCTAGTACATTGGTAGTGTGGCAATGATACAAATGTAATGAAGGTGAAAGTGTGAAGGACTCCAGATGTTGCTGAACTACAGCTCCCATCAGCCCCAGCAAGCATGATCAACAGCCAGGGATTATGGGGGTTGTAATTCAGCAACATCAGGAAAGCCGAAGTCCTGGGGTATCAGCTGTCTTTCTCTTCTCCTAAGTGCAGTTACCTCCACAGCATAGCCTCATGCAAGTTAATGGAATGGTGAAATTGACTAAACCAGACAAGTTTGGTCTAGGCAATTTCATGCATCAGGGAAAATTCAAGTTTGCTGAACATCCTCTACAGCTTGAACAAGTGTGGATATGAGGATCAGTGAACTATACTAATGATTGTAATTGTGAAGCTAGAACATTACTGGTGAAAGGGCAATTTCCATGAGTGCTATGTGTAGTTGAGTGCATTGTAATGTTGCAAAAACAACTCTCGTTGATGTCTAATGTCGTTAAGTGCAATAATACAGGTGCATAATTTTGTGTGTGTGTTCAGGACACTCCAAAACCATGAAATGTTCCAAGAAAGAAGCCTCCCATGAAAGATATAGCAATCTGCTTTGGGCAAAAATCCAGTTTGATTAGGAGAGGTCAAGGGTCCTTGAGTGACCTTGCATGACCTCAGTGACTTACTTCCCACCTTCTGTTTCCTGCTGGATTATCCACTTTTCCCCAAACTGCTTCTATATAGCTGGGCTTTGGTTTCTATCTTCCCTTCAACTCAAACACTCTCTGTTGAAGAAAAGGGTGATATGGACCCTCTATTCCATATCACTTTCTAACACCTCTGTACTGCTGTCTGTGCTGTTATCTGGGCAAAAAGAGATCAGCACAGGTGAAGATAGGCTACAGGATTGGAACAGGGGAGGTGATATGTGGATTTGAGTGGCTAAGCTTAATAGACCTGATCTATAAACTGCTGCAGATAGTGGCAAAGACAGTAAACTAAGAGATTCTGAATTCTAATCTCAGGGACTCAGACGATGGTTTAGAACAACCTTGATAGCTGAGCCTCAACCTCCCAGCTGCAGTATGCTACTGGCCGACCTTCCAGGGTGATTACCAAATATAATTACCAGTTATTACCAAAATAATATTTGTGAAGTGCTCTGAAAACATTCAAGTATTAGGTAGATGCCAAGTATTATTAATTAAAATACTGTGCCCTCCAAAAGTGGGATTCTATCAGGGTGAGGCCACCCATTGAGGCAAGATGAGGTGACTGCCTCATGCGGCAGGATCCATAGGAGCATCAGATCCTAATGTATATCTTTTATTTTCCCCTGCCATTATTCCTGATGTAGATTTTCACACACTCCTTCTTTCCTGGTGGGAAGGGGGACCATTTTGTGATTGGGCTGTCCCTGAATTCTACAACCTGTGTACATCATGCAGCTTAAACAATTTACATACATTTCCTTAACTTGTGTAATATCTGCAGCTTCTGGTAGATTTTTGGGGGGGGGGCAATAAGGAATACAGGTCACAGAAGTCTCATTTTCCAAGCACTTCACTCTCTGGTTCCAGAGACTATCCCAGCCATTGCCAAGACACTTTAAAGTTTACACTAAGCATAAGGAAACATAAGAAGAGCCTTCTGGATCAGGCCAATGTCCCACCTAGCCTAGCATCCTGTTCTCACAGTGGCCAAGCAGATGCCAATTATGGGAAGCCTGCAGGCAGGAACTGAGGTTTCCAGCAACTGGGATTCAGAAGCTTTCCTGCCTCCATTTGTGGAGGCAATCACAGCCCTCTTAGCTTCTCTGCATGTATTTTCAGGGAATCCTGAATCTGTTTTTGAATCTGCTTTTGTACTGAATACAGATTTCTGCAAGGAGATCATTGCTGCATTTTCTTGCAATGCACAGATCATGTAAACAACAGACAAGCCACCCCCAATCCTTTATTACATGGAACTAAATCCCATTTATACTCTCTCCAGATGTGTGTGTGTGAGTGAGTATAACTTGCACCCGACCCGTGTTTGTGATCTATTATCATGTGATGGTTTGGCCGAGCTACACATATTTTGCTCTTTGAAATTCCTCAGCCCCTCTGGCCTTGCTTTCAGCACCTTGAACTCCCTCCAGTCTGTCTGCACCTATCTGGCAACAACACAAACGCAGAGTCAAATGCAACCATCCCAGGTGCAAAAATCCTTAACTACAAAGCTCGGGGGCCTCTGTCCTGGTCTACGAAGGGCCTCTTAGAAGCTGCAGGGGGGAATTCTGGTGGGCAAAAAACTGTGCTGTTGTATTTAATCCTGCACAAGATCCTCCACCCACAATGGAGGCTCTCCTCTGTGGCAGGGATGGGGGATCTGTGGCACTCTGGCAGCAGCGTGGGATGCTCACACTCACCAGTCCCAGACAGCATAGCTAATGGTCAGGGATGTTGGGAGCTGACCTCCAGCAACATCTGAAGGGTCACATCTTCTCCACCACTGCTTTGTGCTTTGAGCCATGGTGATTGTGTATGGGGGTGTGTGTTTTGCAGTTGCAGCTTGGGGGTATGGCTGGGCCAAGCAAGGCCCGCCACAATTTAAACTGTAGCCACTATTGTGACTTTTTATTTTATGAGTAGGGTTGAGTAGGGAGGATTCCAGAGGAAACAGAAAAACAGGAGCACAAATTGCCAGTGTTTTGGTTATTGATCCCATGTCTGGAATGGAAACCAATCTGTTGTTGTTGCTTTCCATCCACAAGCAATATGTAATTGATTACATCCTCTGCCCCATTTACATTGGGTTTCCCTTGCCTTGAAACTAATGGAGTGGAATAATGTAATGACAATGTTAAGTTACACGATTTTGCTGCAATGGACAGCACAATGAACTGATGTAGTTTTTTTGATGAAAGGCAAATTGCAGGAGAACAGAAACCCCGCTGCAGGCATGTGGTGAAAGCAGGGCAGAATGGAAAATGTTGCTTTCTTACATCTCTAGTCATCCATGTTTATTACCATCATCAGTACCTCTTGTGAGGGTGAGCTCCCTAGTTTAATTATGCACTATATAAATAGTTACTTTCTTTGATTGTTCCTTCCAACATTCAGCTTCACTGGGTGCAAGTATAGTGGGGGAGGGAGGAAAAAATCAATGGAGGAGAGAATCATGTTGTTGTTGTACTATTTATATAGCACCATCCATGATCATTGTGCTTTACATACGACAGGTCCCTGCCGTGAGGACAAAGGGGTTGGTAGAAATACGCCTATGGGGCACAGGACCCAAATCGTTTTATTTATTTGTTTTTAAATTCATATCCTGCTTTTCATCATGTAGGCCTCAAAGCAGCTTTCAACAATAAAATACGCAACATATAAAATTAAAAACATAAATATAACTTTCAATATTTAAAACCTCATACAGGGTGCAAAGGCCTCCTGAAAGAAAACAGTTTTGACCAGGCATCTGAAACTCAGTAGGGATAGTGTCTAACATGGGGGGGGGGCACTTCTGTAGAGCTGGGCCCCAACTGTTTCTGGGTGTGTAATGAATTTATGGGGGAATGAGTTGAGTGGGGGATATTAATTTGGGAAATCAATTTAATTTCAGAATTTTTTAACAGATGATTTGTGGGGGCTAGTGAAATGTGGTGAAATGAAGAGGAATTGAATTGATTTGAGGCAGCATCTGTTGGGAATTAATTGGGAGTAAATGAATGGAGGAAGAATTCTATCAGGGTGGGATGCAACCGAACTGAAGAATTTACCTAGTGTGATTTGGAGAGGCAAATTACTTGGGTTGCTTCTGTGACATTTGTATTATCAATATGTGTGTGCGTGTGTTTATAAGCATATGCCAGTTGTATGCACATTTGTATATATCAGCCCATACCCTGAATCTTTTAAGTAGTAATACTCTTTCCCAATAAGCTTACAATCTAAAATTAGAGACAAGGTGGTTGGTGTACACCAAAATGGAGGGAGGGGGAGGGGAGGCAGGGGTAAACATTGGGGAGGCAATGCATGGTTGTATCAGTTGCACATGCTTTTAAATGGTTCATCCACACTTCCGCTTGTGTTGTGCCTAGAAAGTATGGGTCCAAGCAGTTTCTCCCTTGCTCTGCTCATTTCCAAGGGAAAACCCACTCTTTAGCATTAGATTGGAACAAATGGCAATCTGGGGAAAACCCAAATTGCCATTTTCTCCAGTTGAGCGCTAAAGAGTAGTTTCCCCTGGGGAAAAGCAGCAGGACAAGTGGAGGTGTGGATAAGCCCAAAGTTTAGGAAATTTGCAGACGGATGCAGAAATGTCATGGAACTTAACACTGTAAGAATGAGAAACTGAGAGAAACAGAAATTGACAGATTTGTCCATCCCAATTCACAACCAGTGAATAGCTTCCTGTGTGGAATTCTGGGAAAGGGTTTCCTTGGGAGAAGATCCAATTTCCAGGCAGATTTGAAACTCATGACTTTTAATTTTAAATAATAAAACCTGCAAGGTATCCATCATGGACATAGTTTGGGAGCCATTGGAGATGAGCTGCAGGCAGAGTGTCAAGTCCACCGCAGAGAGGGAATTTCACAAGAGGTTGCTCTTTGGAAATTTCCAACCCAAAGTTTAAAGCACCTGGGGACCTGGTCTCTCAGTGAAGCATCTGAATAATTTTGGGTGCTTATCTCAAAATGCCCCAAACTTCATTGACTTTCATCATTTGATCTTTGCAAAAGGACCCAAAGGGAGAAATAACTGCATTGACAGAAGACAGAAAACTCTCATGAATGGCAAGATTTTGCTACAGGCTGTTTCTATCCTTTTCAAAAATCCATATCAGATAGATAACAATAAAGGACACATATTTTAGCTCAGGTGATCAGCCTTACAGTTCAGGTGGTTATCAAATTATCTGGCTGTATTTCACATGTCTCTGCGCCCATCGCACATGGAGAGGAGCTGGAGTTGTGTGATTTGGCATCCACAGCTTTCTTGCTAAAAGCTGGTAACTAGGCTTCTAGCCCTCAGGGTGGTGGAGATAAGTCCAGTGTGTTTCTTGAGTTTGGGAAGAATTAAAACTTGGAATAATTATTGTAAAAATCTCAGAAGAGCTTTTTCTGACTTGAGATCTTTAACTCTACTCCTGTTGGGGGATTGTCCCATGTTCAGAAGGATGTGGCACAACAACAGACTGAAGTTAAGATGTTCTGGCTCACCGCATGAAGTCCATGATCATCCCCACCTAGGTGTGTCTGGCACCTTCATTGTATAGCTTTTGTCGTATATGCTGAAGATGTGCCTCTTTACCCTGGATATCACATTTGCACCATATATTTAAATGATGTGGCTTCCCCAAAAGAAGCCTGCAAACTCCTAGTTTACCCTTCACAGAGCTACAATTCCCAGCACCTTTAACAAATGACAGTTTCCAGGATTTTGTGGTGATGCAGTGCTTTAAACACGCTATGGATGTGTGTGTGTATTTTTAGTGGTTTATTTTTAGTGAACTCCAGAGTTTAACTATGCGCTGTGCTTTCTCTTGCCTCTCTTGAATCTTCCAGCATGTGTTATTTTAGTTAGCCGCAATACCAGTAGGGTGGCCATGTGTCCTTCATTAGAGGAGCAGTCTTCTACCTACATTGAAAGGCTGGCAAGAGGACATTATAATGATGGGATGGGATTGACTTGTCTCACTCTTAATGCTGAGCCCTGACTGTGGCCTTTTTATAAAAAGAAACAGTCTGGAAAGGGCTTATATGGCTGGAAGCTATGGGGAGGCTTATCCAATGCTCATCTGGGCAGCTATTTATGACAGGACATGCTTACTGGATCATTCCTCTTATCTTAACGCTTTGTGTGCCCCCCCAGGATGTTTTGCAAGGGGGGGGGGACAGTTGTTGATTGCATACATTGTGAGCTCAGTTCATGATGCTGTGTGGTGCTTAAGCATGGATCCTGGAGATTTGAGCCGGGAAGAGGAGAGAGGGAGCCTAGGTCAGGAGAAAGTAGTAAGGGTTTTGTTGAGGCCGGCGGTAATCTGCAACTAGGGGTGAGGAGAAATATGATTCAGTTTACATTTAAAGGTGAACCTGCTTAATTCACACTTCCCAAAGCAGCCATCCTTCAAAATCCACACTTTGCTGAATTTTGCAACGCAGTTCTCCAGGCAAGCGATGTGTACAAAAATGTATACAGAAGTGTCCATTAAAATGAGTAACTGAAAGGAAACCTTATTTTAGGGAAATTGCTTTGCATAAATGTGAATATTAGGCAGAACTGCATACAAACATGTACATATTAGGTGAAATCCACACTAAAATACTGATGAATTTTCATGAGGACTTTTTAAAAATCCAAACTGATGAAGAAATATGAAGAACTGAAGTTTAGAAACTGAAAAGCCAGATCTGCCCATCTGCAGTGAAGCAGTCCTCTAACGGATGGTGCAGCGAATCCTCCAAAATCCATGTCAATGGAGCTCCAGCAATGTAAGCAAATGTATTATTTGCACAAGTTGCTTAATTTCAATCAACATCTGGGCTGAATGGTTGATTAATATGCCCATTAGCAGAATAATCAGTTGTTCAGTTGATTACATCAAAATATATCTGCCAGCACTTCAATTAACATGTCTTTTAAGCACAACTAAAGAAGAATAGGAACTTCCCCTTGATTTCCAAAGTTCAGACTGTAAGTGCCAATAATTATGGAGCCAAAACAGCACCATCCCAAGCACAAGAGAAAGGAATCGGCAGACTTAGGAGAACAGAAGTAAAAACCTGAAAAGTGGGTGGGGGATTGTCAAGACAGAGCAGTGAGGAGTGAAAGTGCTGAGTGGCCACAGAACACTGTCCCACCTGTAACTTACAATTTACTAAGTAAATCCTAATGCTCAGCAGTCACATGCACACCATATATTTAAGGCACATTTGAAACACATCCCTTCCCAAAGAATCCTGTGCACTACAGTTTATCCTTCACAGACCTACAATCCCCAGCACGCTCAACAAACTACAGTTCCCAGGAATCTTTGGGAGAAGCCATGTGCTTTAGATATATTGTTTAGATGTGACCAGTGTTAGGTTAGATCAGGGATGCGGGTGGCGCTGTGGTCTAAACCACTGAGCCTCTTGGGTTTGCCGATCAGAAGGTTGGCGGTTCGAATCCGCACAATGGGGTGAGCTCCTGTTGCTCTGTCCCAGCTCCTGCCTACCTAGCAGTTCGAAAGCATGCCAGTGCAAGTAGATAAATAGGTACCACTGTGGCGGGAAGGTAAACGGCATTTCTGTGTGCTCTGGTTTCCATCACGGTGTTCCATTGCACCAGAAGTGGTTTAGTCATGCTGGCCACATGACCTGGAAAGCTGTCTGTGGACAAACACTGGCTCCCTGAAAGCGAGATGAGCGCCACAGCCCATAGTTACCTTTGACTGGACTTAACCGTTCAGGAGTCCTTTACTTTTTACCGTTAGGTTAGAATCCATCTCACTGATGGGGTAGATCTCTCTCTTGGAATCATAGAAGTGTACAGTTGGAAGAGAACCCTGAGGGTCATCTAGTCCAATCCCCTGCAATGCAGGAATCTCAACTAAAGCTTCAATGACAGATGGCCATCCAACCTCTGCTTAAAAACCTCCAAGGAAGGAGAGTCCATCACCTTCCAAGGGAGTCTGTTCCACTGTCAAGCAGCTCTTACCATCAGAAAGTTCTTTGTGATGTTTAGTTGACATCTCTGTTCTTGTAACTTGAAGCCATTGGTTCACATTCTACCCTCTGGAGCAGGAGAAAACAAGTTTGGTCCATGTTCCATGTGACAGTCCTTTAGATATCTGAAGTTATTAGTTTGGGCTCAGTTCTCCAATCTTTTAAGGTCATTTTGAATCCTGATTCAGTGTTCTGCAGCATTAGCTACTCTTCCTAGTTTGGTGTCATCTGCAAATTTGATGAGTATTCTCTGAATTCCTTTGTCACATTTAGAAAGATGTTGAACAGCAATAAGCCCAGGACAAAACCCTGTAGCACTGCATTTATCCCTTTTTTCCAGGATGATGAGGAACTATTTCAGTTTGGTCAGTCAACCAGCTAACAGTTATCTCATCCAGCCAACATTTTACCATTCTATGCAAAAAAAATACATTTGGGTACTTCATCAAAAGCCTTACTGAAATCAAGATATACTATATCCTATACTATATCCACAGCATTCCCCTGATCCACCAAATTTGTAACTCTATCAAAAAAAAGAAATGACTTATTTTTGACCCATGCTGGATCTTAGAAATCTCAGCATCCTGACAGACTGACAGTTTAATTATCTGTTCTAGAACCTTTCCTCATATCAATGTCAAGCTGACCGGTCAGTGGTTATATGAGTCTTCTTTTTATCCTTTCTGAAGCTGGGGTCCACATTTGCCCACTCCAGTCTGCAAGGATGTCACCTGTTCTTTAAGAAATCTCAAAGATTATAGACACAGGATCTGAGATTACATCTGCAAGCTCCTTTAGTACCTTTGGGTGCAGCTCATCAGTGCAGCTCATCATTTGAAGTAGCTAGGTGTTCCCTTACCATCTCTTTTTCTATCTTGGGCTGCAGCTCCATCCTTGCTTAGTTTATTCTGTTATCACCAGGTTGGGCACTGCTTTCTCTCTCTCTATGCATTCAAATTTTATTTTGCATACAGCCCCCCCCCGCAGTCTGAAATGGTGTAATCCTCCCTCAGCTGTTGTTCTCCTCCATGAGAACTAGGAGGGCCATCCAAATCCCTGATCCTTCCTGCTGGGGATGGAAGCACCGACCCAGCTTTCATAGAATCATAGCCAGAAGATCAGTAGTAGTGAGCAAACGTTCATGAGAAACAGCTTGCCCACAGCTCCCATTTTTGCTGCAGACCCAGGAGAATGTTGTGTGTGTTCCAGGTAAGGATCAGCAGATCTGTCACTTTCATTCAGTTCCTCCTTTTTCCACTCTTAAGTTCAGTTCCTCCTTTTTCCACTCTTAAGTTCAGTTCCCCACATTTCCACATCAGTTTTGTTTTGTTTTTAAGATGGTCAAGTCCTCACATTATGGAAAACAGGTACAGGGCTCCAGCTACTGTTTGAGCATAAATATAGAATTGTGCCCCTCTTCTGTTGTGGTTTACAAGGGATATCCTAAGGGACGGACATACACATGTTAAATGGGCAAGTGTGGTTGACCTCTCAAGGGGAATCTGTAGCCCTCCATATGTTACTGGACTACAACTTCCATCATCCCTGACGATTGACCATGATGGCTGCTGGTGGCTGCTGGGTTATGTAGTCTGAGACACCATCTGGATTGCCACAGTTTCCCAACCCTTCGGTATCTCAAAAAGGGTGGGAAAACTGAAAGAAAGAGCATCCAAATAGAGCTATAACAAGTGGGAACACTACTGAAAAGACACCAAACATTACTGAGGTTTATGAAATGATGCATGCTGTGGATAAGAGTGTTTCTCCACATCTCAAAATGCTAGAACTCAGGAGGATCAGCTGATGAAGCAGATTCAGAAACAGAAGTGAGACAAAAATAACCAGAAAAATCAGAAAAATAAAACCAGAAAATCAACCAAAAATCTGTGGTCTAAAAAGTTACAAGATTTCAACAGGAAATTATGAGATGTGGACTGATTGGAAATGAAGCCATGTGACTGCCGCAAACCTGCAAGTATTATTGAAAGTGGGGTGCATATGATTGCCCTGATAGCATCATGAGCACAAATCATCATGTATGAGCAATTAAAAAGACACCTGGGGGGACTCTTACCGGTAGTTGCTTTTATAGGGGGGTTAGAGACATGAATGGTGCAGGAAAGGTCAACTATCAGCTACCGGTATTAGCTATGAAATAGAACCTCCATGTTTTGGGGCATGATACTTCTGATGGCCTGATGTTAGGGGCAAAACAACGGAAGACATCTATTCCTTTATGCCCTGCTTTGAGAGCATCCTAGAGGCATATGACCAGTAGCTGCTATAGGGAGCAGGATACTGGGCTTGATCTCATTCTGGCTTTGCTCAGTCAATGATGCTGAGGTTCTCCAAGCCCCTGGGACCACCACTTTCCAAGCCCAGAACACCATAGGGCTTCCTTCACAAGGATGTTACAACCTCTGCACAGCCGCCGCTCACCTGGATGTCTCTCCCTTTTTTGCTCGCTGTGGCTTTTTCCTGTGTGCTCCGGATAAATAGCTTGGGGTGAAGGCCTGCTGCTGTACATTCTTTATTAAGCAAAAAGAAAAAATGCTGTCAAAGTAAGGAGGCAAATTCTGTGGCCCGGGGCACCATGTGCAAAGGAAAGCGTCTCCGATCCTTTGCACGGGCTTGTTTGAAATATGCAGCAACAGCAGCCGAAGTAGCTGTCTTCTGCTTGGAAGGAAAGCGGGGGAGGTGGGGAGAATCATCCAGTTTGGTCAAGCAAGCAGATCAGCATGGAGGTGAATGGGGGCGCCATGCCTGGCATTTAGCAGGACAGTCTTAAGCACACCTAAGTACATATCTATCCAAGTGTGTGTGTGAGAGAGATATGTATATATTATGTATATGTGTGTGTATAATACTTGGGGCTGTGCCTCTGCTCACCAATCCGCCGCCCCCCCCCCCCCCCGCCATGCCACTCTTAAGCAACTATTAAGTTCACTTTTTACCTTCCCAACTCCATTTCTTCATGCAAATCCAGGACTGATGCAGCAGTACAAATCCTCCAATGGGAGCTGTGCAATGACAGCCTAACATTTTTATGTATATTGAAAGAGATATGCATAATATGGCTTAGGTCTCCTTCACACATCACCATAGCAGAGCTGCTTCTGACTTCCCCATGACGTTGTCTCCAGTCACCCCACAGATGTTTAAAAGCCCAGAACCACATAGGATGAAAGGAGCCAGTTGTGTGGGTCCTTCCCACATGAATGCCATGCAACTAAAAGAGAGGGTGGTGATTGGTAGGAAGAGCCCAACTGATCAGCCTTGCCCCTGCGGCCCAAAGCTTCTGTGGTGGTGGCAGCATGGGGAAGTGGGGAAGCCTAGAAAAGAGAGGGAGCACTTATTCAATTGTAGTTTTCAGGATCAACTGAGCACAGCCTCTTGACTTTATCTTCATCAATGACGGGGATGCTAAAGAGGGAACTAGTCATAGGTCAGTGGGTAGAGCAAACACCTTGCATGTCTCCCAACTTTCATCCCTGGCATTAACCATAACTACATTCAGAGTAGAAAATGCTGGGCTAGATTGTGGCTGAGGAACTTCAAATGCGGCCCTCCAAACCTGTCTGCCTGAATCTCGGGACTGTGTCCCCAGGCCACACACCCTCCCCCTTAAGACCATCCTTGAACAATTTTGCCAAAGTAAAATGTGTCCCTGAACTCTGATACTGTCTTCGGTTGCTCCCTGTGTTGAAGTTGAGAGTCATGGGCATGGCTAACTGGATTTTGTTAGGCTGTTTTGGTTACACTCAGAGAATGACATATGGCACCTTCCTTTGAGATATCAAGATTTAGCCTTGCAGAGGCCCTTGGCTCCTAAATTCCAGCCCTAACCTTACCTCTGAGTGTAGAACCTCAGGCCCAGGGGGAATGAATGTGCTGCCCTAGACCTCTGTACTGGGCCCAGATCCCCTCACTGACCCTGCTTCAAACCCTGAGTGTTTTGTCTTGCTGGAATGTGTTGTTGAACTCTGATAATGTCTCTTGTTCACCTGGATGAGGGACGGAGAGGGGTGTGTGAGTTAGAAACTAGCCTAGTGTACAAAGGAAAAATTCATGTCCATTACTCTACCCACTTTTGCCTCTGGCCCTGCTTACCACTGACCTGTGGCCCTCAGAAGACTGCCCAGAAAGGAATGTGGTCTTCAGGGTGAAAAAGCCCATCTGCTCCTGCTCTAATGGCTGCCTACAGCTTAGTCCTTATTGGCATTAGGCATGGCCAATCCAGAGCCTTCATCTTGCCAACCAATCATAGAAGCCAAATGTTGTACACCTGTTCCTTTCTGTGCTTGAAGGAGGCTCTGAGGTTTGAACCCCGACTGTCCAAAGTAGCTCATTAGGCCAGCTTCAGTTCACAAAGTTCCTTCACCAGAGTTCTGCAGGTTTATTTTGGGTCCAAACCTCTCTGCACATCCTACCAAGGTGGCTTCCACGCCCTTAAGCCTTCACAAGCGCCTTTAGTTCTGCACCTGACTTTTTTATGTCCCCACCCTGCCAGATCTTCCCCTGACAACATTCTTCACCCCATCCCTAATCCTCTGGTGCTTTGGAGCTGTGAAAGGAGTGTTTGTTGTTCTCCTTCTGGATTCCAAAGCTCTGTTCCGCAATCCTGGAAGTCTTACGGCATCCTCCCAAGAGTCTTAATTCCTCCTCCTCTGGTACAAATGTTAGTTTAGCAGCTGTCAGGCTGGCACAGGTTCAAGTATCTCAAGGAACGGAACAAGCACGGGTCTCCTCAATTTGTTTTTGAGAACCAATATTTGCATTAGCTTTGGCCTCCTAGAGAATTGCCTCCAAGTACTCATTTGTGACCCAGGTCAAGAGAATGGCTTCTTTGCAAGCTGAGATTCTTCAAGGGTAGATTCCTTGCCTAACGGAGATCTCCCACCACTCAACGGAACCATGTGGGACTCCAGTGGAGATGATCCTTCCTTAGTTGGGCCAAAGTTGAACAAGCTCTTAATTTGTGTGCCTCCCTCTGTCGATTAGTAACTAGGGTCAGGAGCAGAGTTTTAAGGAGGAAGATGCAAAAATAATTGCATTTCCATTTACTTATGGTTAAAAGTTTGGGCCAAAGTAACCCCAAAGCATTATGTGATATAAAATGCAAACCTTACAACAAAATAGAACAGTCAACATGTGCAAAATTCATCTCTATTTTCCCCCTCTCTCTCCAAGGCTGTGTACATACCAACCCATTATAGCACAAAAAATATACTTTTTCTTAATCAGGAATTGTTCGTGCTCATCCTCAGCATGCTTTCAATCTAGATTGATTCTAGTTGCAGCTTCCTACAAGGGTGGGTGTGGCGCTTGATACATGTTCGAAAACCCTCCTCTTGATTAGGTTATCCCCACTTCTTTCCTCCTGCACATGCCCCAGGTGAATGAAGAAGGAAGTGGGGATTGGGATCAAAGTCACTGGGCAGGAGCTAGGACCACCTGTATTGCTAGGACCCTCCATTGCTAGGACCCCCTATATCTGTTTCCACCTCTATTGAAATGGATGCACTGCAAGGTAATGAAGAAACAATCTGCAACAAGCTTTTATTTTCAAAAAGAAACCAGGTTTTCAAGAAGCGTTTTTCAAGAACAAAAAAGGGCAATGGATCTAGATTGTATGTGGACTATGGGGGGGTGAAACCCCAAGTACCCAGTCTCTATTGATTCTAGAATAATATATTATGCACCCCAAGCCAGCAGCAGCAAAACAGCATCAGAGTTGTTTACTTGCATCACTTCTTGGCCTTTTGGCTAAGTGTAGTATCTGTTCTTATAAGAGTTTCTTACTTGGAACATTTTGGAAAAAAATTAACATGACCATAGAGCTGCTCTAAGCAGCTGTAAAACATTGCAGGTAGAAATAAGCAGTCCACATACCACCTCTGAAGTACTTTTCTTTCTTTCTTTAAAAGGGCAGATATTAAAATGATTTAGTCCTTTTAAAAAATTCTGCCCACAAGTGGGATGAAATGGAGCCAGTTTTGCAACACACGCAACCAGCAGGGGATGGAAATACACTGATCCCCAAAGGAACCTCTACTGCTTAAGACCCCTTTCTAAACAACCTCCATTGCAGCCCTGGCCAATCTGGGGCTGATGGGAGTTGCATGGCCCCAGGTTGGCCAAGGCTGTTCCACTCGATCTCCAGCACTTGTGAGATGAAAGCAGGGCATTGACACCCTAAGCCCGAGAAGCTGCTCCTTTTCTGTCCATTCTTCTCACTCAAGTAGTCTAATCATGGCCCTTATTGCATAATCCTCCAAGTACCATCAGACTGACAGGTAACACACGAGGAGCCATCTGTCAAACCCAATAACCCTGCCACTTTTATCAGGAGGAGGAGGAGGAGGAGAGGGTTTGTCTCCGGTTTCTAAAGCAAACACACATGGGATCTTGGCACGGGCCTTTGCGGATTCGCTCAATGCCGGCTCGCTGCTTCTCCCCCTCCTTTGGCAAGTCAAAGCTGGTATCTCTAGCTAACCGTGAGCAAGTGGCTGTGTGTGCTAGCAGATCACTAGCTGGAGGCCAGCCAGAGCTTCTGCAGTGCTCTGTGAAAGAAATCATTAATGGGAGTTGCACTGCTGAAAGACAGTTGGGTGATGTGGAGTCTGCACGCTGCATGAAGCTGAGCGTTGCAAGATTCAGGACAGAAGACAGAAAGTACTTCTTTTTACAGCACATACTTAGAAATATGGAATTTGCAGTCACAAATGTTAGTGGTGGCCACCAAGTTGAGTGGCCTTGAAAGAGAATTAGACAAAACCATGGAGAAGGCTATCAATGGCTAATAGCCACAATAGCTATGTTTTACCTTCACTGCTGGTTGCAGTATGATGTTGAATACCAGCTGCTGGGAAATGCAGGTGGGCAGAGTGCTGTCGGACTCATGCCTTGCTTGCAGGCTTCCCACAGGCATCTGGTTGGCAACTTTGAGAACAGGATGGTAGACTAGATGGGCCACTGGCCTGATCCAGCAGGCTCTTCTTGTGTTCTTATGTTCTTATACCTCTTCTCCCCAGGCTGCACCCATTACTGGCCTGGCTTTGCACACTTCTCAAATGTTTTTTGTCTGGCTGGAATGTATTCCTGGATGCCAATGATGCTTCTTGCTTGCTTGCTTGCTTGGATGGGGATGTGCAAGTTGGGTTCTGCTTTCAAACTTCCTAGGCATCTGGTAGTCCACAGTGAGAACAAAGTGCTGGACAATACGGTCCATTCACCAGATCCAGCAGCCAGACCCTTCTTATCTGTTATGTGCTCTTAATCTAGAATGTTTGATGTTTTCTCCCCATCTACCCACATCCAATGGAATATCCCTAGCTTGAACCTCAGTCATTTTGTCCCTCAAAATACCCATGCAAATTTTTAGAGAGATGCTGATGCTTTCTCTGGGTGTTTTAATCTTGTTACTCTTTGTTTATTGTTCTATTTAAAAAAAACTGTTTTCTATTTTGTAAGCTCTTTGGGAGCTTAGGTGGGGTAAAAATTGCAAACAAAATGAAGTGTGTGAACAGGGTGTTGCACAGACACAGAAGGGCCTCAGCAGGGGAGGCAGGAGTGGGTGGTGTCCTCGCAGGCGTTGTGAAAAGCACCCATTTACAAAGAAGTGTCACATCCAACATCTATCCAGTCTTCTGCCAGACCTGCTCAATTTGTGAGTCTCCCAAGCTGATAGCTGTGTGCTAATTTTCACACGTTCTGCAGCCAGCCCTCCCAACTGGGGGATTTGACTAAGTAAGAAATGGACCAGTCGGATGAAAGCAATAGGGAAAGTTTTCCCATTGCTATACATATTGTAACCTGGTGAGGGATTTTGGGGTGGGCAGGGGGAATAGAAAAACAGGATGTTTATCAATGATCCTGATGGACCCTTGTACTTAGCTAATGTGCCAGTTGTTGGAAACCACAGAAGAGGAGAATGCTCTTGTGCTTGAGTCTTGCTTGAGGGTTTTCCACAGGCATCTGGTCGGCCACTATGAGAATAGGATGCTGGACTAGATGAGTCATTGGCCTGATCCATCAAGGCTCTTCTTATGTTAATGGACAGTATTTGGCTTGGAAAACCACAACCTGTGTAAGGGCCCCTCTGGGCCTTCTTTTTATGGTGCATTCATGATTATTTGTGCTTAGGTTGCATTGGGACAGCTATATGCAAACCCACTTTTAATACCCTTTGTGCCTGCAAAAGTTTTGGTGTGGACATACTGTTTCATTTCCAAACAGCGTATACCCCCCAATTCCATGCTGAAATTCTGAAACCTTTCATACTGCAAATGTTGGGTGTGTTTGCCCTACTTTTGTTGTGCTATAATGAAAGAGTGCCCCTCCATATGGCACTAAAAGGGAAGAAATGCAGAACAACTAATAAAGCGGAATGATGTGTAGATGGTCCAATATAAATCCACCACTAAGAGTTTATCCACACATCCCTTGCCCTGCTGCTGTCCCCTGGGGGGGGGACTGCTCTTTAGTGCTCAGTCAGAGCAAATGGCAATTTGGGATTTCCCCAGATTGCCATTTGTTCCGATCTATCACTAAAGAGCAGGTTTTCCATTGCAAAGGAGAAGGGCAAGGGGAGAACTGCTTGGACCTGTGCTTTCCAGGCATGGCACAAGTGGAAATGTCAATGATATATTGCAGAATATACTCACAAAAAAATAGCACCCAGGCTCGAGGACCCTAAGCATCTTTTGTCCTGTGCTTTCCCTCCCAATACACCTTTTATTCTATTTTATTTAATCACCTCATTCCTTTTCTTTCCCTTCCCTTCCTGTCCCTTTCTCTTTCCTCACATTTGTTCATGGCCTGGCCTGGCACCTTGTCTAGCAAAGGCCATGGCTTTCTCAGAGAGATTTGCTAATCATCCTTATACCTAGTCAGAGTATTTTAATAGCAAGTATCTCTCTCTCTCATAGGGTATATGTTGTTGTTGTTGATGGTATGGAACTCGCTCCCACAAGAGGCACTGATGGCCATCTTGGGTGGCTTTAAAAGATGACCGGACAAAGTCATGGAGGAGAAGGCTATCAATGGCTACTAGCCACAACGGCTATGCCGCTGTCGGAGGCAGCAATGCTTTCAGAAGAAAGGGGGAGAGGGGGCTCTTGTGCTCAGGTCATACTTTGCGTTTTCTACAGGCATCTGGTTGACCACTGTGAGAACAGGATGCTGGACTGGATGGGCCATTGGCCTGATCCAGCAGGCTGCTCTTACATTATTATTATTATTATTATTATTATTATTATTATTATTATTATCTACTCTAATTATTTGCCTGGAATACTGAATTTAAAGACTGCATTATTCTATCGTTGTTGTAACTTGTACCGGGAAGGCCAAGCAATCAATCATATAAAAAAATAAATATTGGTCCATCTCACCCCAGATGCTCAGCTCTGACTCACCATCACCCTTGGGGAATCCACCTCTGGGGTTCCTGTCCAGTGTTAGGATTCAGCAGTATTCCATCAATCTTCACCACCAACCTTCTGTATTGCAAAGTACTGACTCATCATCAGAACTAAGACTTACCCAGTCCCGATAAAGCCCCATGGTGATGAGAGACAACAGGCCGCTGAGTCACCCGCGAGGTGCCAAGTGATGTATTCTGCAGTTTGGGAGAGGAAAAAAGAATAAATCTGGTGAACAGGCATGTACAGCCTCCTCTTGCCTCTCTGCCAATTGAAAAGGTGGCACATTTCACTGGTTGTAGATCATTGTCTTAAGAAGTGGGCGCAGTTCCCACCACCTATCTAGTTTTTAACTACTGGTAAAACATTAGTGAAGGAGGCACGATGATCAAAAAATGATCTGCCCACTCCACCTCAAAATAAAGAACTAATCTGATGCCCTTCACATTCTTTGGGACATTTGAAGCAAATTGCTATTCTATTTTGTCCTCTAAAATGCTTGCAATCCATCTTTGTTTTGTGTCGCTGTGCATTTCCTTTTATGAATGCTCTTCCAACTAACATTTAAGGGAAGACAATTGGAAAGCTAAGATGCCACAGAAATTGCAAGTACCGCTAAGTACCGCGTTAAAAGCCGACGGTTTTGTGGTGCTCCGCACAGTCCACAGTGTAAGATATGTTTTGCAAATCTATAGATTTCTGTGGGTTTTCATCATGCCTGCACAAAGTATAGTCCAGTGCATGTGCATTTATGCAGGAAGATGTCTAGGGGCGCTTCTAGACATCATTTTTATTGCACGTATATGATGATTGTGCTCATGATGGTATTGCGGCAGTTATATGTGATCTTGCTTTCAATAGTGTTTCCACCTGTAAAGGTTTTGGGATGGGTATACTCCTTTGCTCTCAATCAGTGCATGTTGCATAATTTCCTGCTGAAATCTTGTAACTTTTTATACCACAAATTCTCTGCAGGGGTGGGAGGATCATACTGCTTTTGTTGTGCTAGACGGCAATAATGCAGTAGCACTGAATAACAACTAATAAAGCAGAACACTGTATGGATGATCCAGTAAAAATATACGACTAATGCACTCTTATTGCGTCCATGGCATTTGGAATTCAAGGTGGCCTACAACATACATACATACATACATACATACATACATACATACATACATACATAATTTTATTTGTATGCTGCCTTTCCATAGACAAAATCATGCTCAAGGTGGCTTACAAAATAAAATAAAATAAATACAAAATTACTAACAAAACAAAAGTAGTCATAAATAATAAATAAAATATCAAAAGGTACACAGCCAAATAAACAATTTCCACACAAATCATAATGAGATCTAAAATAAAGATACAAAACATTAATATCAAAAACAGCAACAATACCCTCCAAACAATACCTCAACCCAAGAGTCTGTTCAGCAGCCTCAGCTTTTGTAGCTGGAGTCAGGTGGAAACAGGCCTGCAAGGCAGGGAGTGGGTTTTCCAGGAATCCCAGCCCAGATGGTATACAAAATTATGTACAAAGTAATAAAAACAAATTACAGTCTGATCGTGTCTTGCACAAGGTTATGTTCTGGAGATGGCACATATACACAAAAACATGTATACCTTTTTATTTTGCCATCTTACTTCCCAGTCCATCCCTAATGGGTTGTTGTGTAGTACAGTGGAGTGTGTGATGAACCCAGAAGATTCAGGACAGATAAAAGAAAGTACAGTACTTCTTCACATAACACATAGTTAAACTATGGAACTCACTCCCATTGGAGGCAGGGATGGCAACCAGAGAGACAAGGGTAGTCTATCACTGGAGATTTAGCAACTGTTGGAAGTCTAACCAGGAAGCTTTTGTAGGGGGGTCAGGTAGGAACCACATAACCGCGCATTCTGATCTATTGTCATTTTCCTATTGATCTATTTGGCTGGACTACCCCTTGTTGTGCCTTATTTGATCAGAGTTTTGCAGTGCCAGCTGCAGGCAAAATCACAGCTTCATATCTCGTGGGACCAGTGGACAGATTCTGTCCAAAGCCCCTCTCCCCAAATATGGGAATACTACTGGAAAAAGGAATAGTTCAGTGGCAGAGCATCTGCTTTGCATGCAGAAGGTCCTAGATTCAATCCCTGGCATCTCCAGGTAAGGCTGGGAATATCTCCTGCCTGGACCCCTGAAGAGCCACTGCCTAGTACTGAGCTGGATGGACCATTGGTCTGGCTCAGTATAAATCAGCCTCTGAATTCAAGCACAGGGCGAGGGAAAAATTCAAGGAGGATAACATTTGTGGTTCCATAAACAGCTGTAAGGTATGTCTCGAGTCGAGTCTGACCGGTCTACGTTGACAAGGCAATGCCTCCAATTATACAGCATGCTCCGGCCTGCAAGAGAAAAATCAATTTGCTATGTATATTTATTTATTTCTTGTTATGAGAGTATGGAGGAGAGGTGGTATGCACATTTCTGAAGGCTGGGAAACCCATTGCAAACCAGAGAAGACTCTGTATGAATCCTGTGATTTATGAGATTCTCATCCTCTCCCTCTTTTAAAACTAAGAACAGCCACAGAAGGAATTATCTGGATCTAGACCACAGCCAGAGGGGAGTTATTATTATTAATTTTAAAAGACACCTATACCATGCAACATAAAATAAATTGCTCAGCTGAATTTATACATAAACATAATAAAACAACCAGAAAGCTCATTAAAAGTACATGCAAATAGGGCAACTGCAAAACAGCAGAGCAGACGGAAACATTTAAAATGTTGGAACAAAGAGGTAGCTTTTAACTTGAGATCCAGTGTAGTGTAGCGGTTGGAATGTCATACCTGGTAAAGCAGGGTTTGAATCCCAACTCAGCCAACATAGCTGAATGGTTGACCTTGGCCTAGTCAATGTTTCTCAGCCTAACCTACAGGATTGTTGTGATGATAGAGTGAGGAGGGTGGGGAGTAACCCTAAGCTTCTTAAAATAAATGTGGGATATAAATGTAGCAATTATATAAACTTGGTACCTGAGTTCTAACAGTGCCTGCCATGCTTAGGAGGAGAGGGCATCCCACAAGCAAGGGATTACCACCAAAAAAGGCTCAGTCCCACATTGCCACACAACAGACTTCATCTAGCAGCAAAGCATGGAGATGATTCCCTGAAGATCCTAAGGCACAGCTGACCCTTCTCCTTCTGTGCCATTTTCCTGATGAAAATTGCCCCCGAAGCTATTTGCTGCTATTGGCAGCTTAAAGGGAGGAAGAGGGGTGGGGGATTTTCATCAGGAAAATGGCATGGAGGAGAAAGGGTTAACGCTCCCTCCCATGTGTATGGCATGGTCAGCCAATCATGGGATTCACAGGACCCCTCCAGAAGGGGTTACTCTGCTTTCATCTTGATTTGTTTGCAAAAAGCTTACACAGTGATTAGACTATGTCCATTATCCATTGAGCATTCACTGTGATTTGCTTATGAGGGAATGAGACTCTTAATTTCAGGGTCATAGGTTTCAGGCCCACATTGGGCAAAAAGAATCCTGCATTGCAGGAGGTGGACTAGATGACCCTCAGGGTCCCTTCCAACTCTACGATTCTGTGATTCAATACCGTCATGAGCACTCATACGTCCTTCATCCTGATTTGCTTGCAGGGTGAGTCGTTTGTTCATCCCATATGTTTCCCCTCCACTTTCCAAACTGCAAAGATTCTGATGTTCGTTGTTTTGTGGGGAGAAAAGGATTTGTTCTTCTACCCCAGGCTTGGGGAATCTTTGCCTCTCCAGATGTTGCTGAACTACAACTCCCATCAAGCCCAGAAAGTGTGGCCAATAGCTAGGGAGGATGGAAGTTGTAGTTCAGCAACATCTGGAGCAGCAAAGGTAGGACGACAGAGTGCTGTAATCCGCTACAGTTGTGCAAACCTCAAGTTTTCATCCATCCTGAAAATTACTGACAGTCTGGAGGTGCACATAGAGTCATTTAGCGAACCATGTGTTGTTGAACCCAAAGTGTCCCATTTTGGACTGGGTCCTATTGGGGAATTCCCCTTTTGGGGAATTCTGGCTAGGCATGTCCAAGATTCAGGTCAGTGCACAGATGGGGCCTTCAAGCATGGGGGCCAAATGCAGCCATCCAGGCCAGACTGGCCTCTGGGGCTCTTCCTCAGCTACACCCCTTCTCCCAAGATCACACCCATCACCTGCCTTGCTTTGCACCCTCCTTGAATGTTTTTGCCTGACTGGAATGTATTTTTGACTTTGATAATAGTTATTGCTTGCTTGGATGGACGGACAGGTGCATAGATGGCTAGAGAAGGCTATGCAGGTGTGTACAGAAATGAGCCTACAAAGGAAAAAATTCACATCAAATGCTCCACCCACTTTTGCATCTGGCCCCACCCACCATTGCCATGTGGTCCCTGGGAGATTAGCAAGTGACTAATCAGAACCACGGAGAGCTCACTGGGGACCTGGATGCACAAACAGGCTTGATACCAGAATAACTGAAAAGCCAGGGGCTTGGAGGGCAACCACTGGTCTGCTGTTGACTGAAAGTTGAAGAAGTGTGGGAAAGAGGTGTATATGTGAGTTTAAAACTCCACTGCCCCCGAGGGTCCTGCCTAGTATTTAAAGGGGCAGTACTCTATTATGGCAGCATGTGTGGGCCTAGTCTCAATGAACTCTTGGCATAGTGTAGCTAATAGATCCCCTCCTAGTCCTGCCGACTCCTCTGGCACATCACATGCCAGTGTCCACCATTACTTTGGCCCAGTGCCTGCACTCTCTAGCCACTAGAAACTCCCTATCCCTGGATAGGCATACCTGAACTGGTGCAGCAAGACTGTTACTGGAAGCCAAGCAGGGTAGATCATCTGCTTTACATACAGATGTTTCAAAATTCAAACCTCAGCATTTCCAGATAAGGCTGGGAGAGATTCCCTGGAAAGCTGCTGCCAGTTGGTGTAGATAATATTGAACTAGATGAACCAATGGTCTGTTCCTTTATAAGGCAGCTTTCTGTACTCCTGATATACTACATCCATGATGCAATACCCAGCCAAGGAAAGTGTGTGTGTGTTCCTAGCAGGTGCAGAACCAACCAGAATCATCACCCAGACAGTCAGGATTGACAAGTGTTGGCAGGCAATGGCAATGGTGGCAGCAGGGACCCTGACAAGGTGGTATTATCCCTGGTGGGCCCTGGCAGTTGCCTGAGTAGGCCAGGTGCTGACACCAGGTCTGGTTGTATCCCAGCATGGCTGGGATGCTTACAACTCATGTGCTTGGTGGATGGGTGGGTCTTCCTGGGCTGCAGATGGGTCTGGGGAGGTTGGAGAGTCAGGTACCTCCTTCAAAGCAGAGGACAGAGGTCTCACTGCCACCTGGAATTTTTCATCAGTAGACATTTCTAGTGAGACAGCTACTTCACTGATTACCCCATTTACTTAAATAAGTATCCATTTCATTTCTGCCCCACTTTTCCTCCAATGAGCTCGAAGCAGCATATATTCCCACCCCCTACACACAGTTTCCCCCCCTCACGATCACCCAGGAAGGTTAAGCTATGGGAGAGTGATGGGTTCAAGGTCCCACAATGAGATTCATGGCTGAGTAGAGATTTAAACCTGGATCTTCCCAGTACTAAGATGATCATCTAACAGTTAGAGAGACCTACCACTGCACCACACTGCAATGATTCAGGACTATAGTCACTGAGTCCTTGGAGCTCTTCTCTGGGGGTTGTGGGGTGGGGGACGTCCTGGTCTATGACACAAATCTGTGGCAAGTTCTGGTCTGCAGCTATGATGAGGAATGATTCCAAACATGCCAACATTTCCCTGAAAAAGCCAACTAATCTTGACTTACCACCCCACTTCATGAATTGCTCCAGGCTCGTCTAGAAGAGATGTGCTTTGTAAAGACATGATGATGACTCCAGTTTGGAATTGCCAGTCCCTTGTAGCTCCTACCCCCAAAGTGTCGTGCACACTGCATTTCTTTGGAAAATAAATCACTAATCGGCTCATTACTCATTATCTAGTGAAGTGCCTTTCAGAAGGGTGGGTGAAAAATAGGGAAACTGCCTGTCTAAAGGTGTGTCCGGACCAACACATTCCATTTCTCATCATGGTGGCTGATTTAATTTGTCTTCTCCCAATACCCAAAACAGTTTACAACAATTTTTTGAAAATGTAATAAGCATCCTCATCTTTAAAAAGTTAAAATCATCTCTACAATCAGTTGCTGTTCAAACATGTGGGAGATCACAATAGCAATTCACTACTTAAACGGTTTTTTCTGGCAAGGTCCGCATTCTGTTCAGAGTAATCTGTCAGGGGCCACATACTGGCAGTCGGAGGAGCCGAGGTGAAACCAGAGACAAAAGTCTTCTGGATAAGCCAATCTGGAAAGCCAGGTGCCCACTTGCCATGAGGGAGCTGGTCAGGTGGAGCAGCATTCTTACAGCCCTTGTCTACACAATCAAGGAGTCCCTGAGTGTGTCTAGCAGACACAAGCAACCTTTCCAGACCCTTGTGGTTCACTTGCAGGTCACATAGCAGCTTCAGGGAGTAGGGAATTCCAGGTATCAAAGATGATCATTACTTTGGAAAAGAATGCATCCTATGCAGCACTTTGAAAGAAGCTGTTGAAAACCCAGCAAGCAGTTTCAGAAGCCCCTTTCCAAGCACAGCGAACCCTCCTCCTTTGGGGCAGGTGGGTGTGGCTTGGCTGGGACAGGCCAAATGGGGAGGCCTGGTGGGCCGAATTAGGCTTGTGGCCAGAGGTTACCCACCCCTGCTTTACATGATCATAAATTATAAGAGGAAGAAGAAGTGAATCAAAACCCATTGGGGTTGGCTGGTGATTCTTTTTCAACTCATTCCGACCTCTGACTCACCACTTGAACACATAAACCAACCATGAGCTTGGAGTGAGTTCAGGGGGTGACTGCATTTATATCTCACCTTTCTACACTGAAGTGTTCATAAGGTGTCTTGCAGCAAAACACCAACAACTAAGAAGCTTAAATACAAATTGTAAAAGCAGATCAACAAAATAATGATTTAAACATTCAGCAATTAAAATATTAGTAGAGAAGCCAGATTAAATCAATGCTCAGGGGAATGGGACAACGTGGAAACCAGCTGCACCTCCCTTGGCAAGCTGGTCAGTCAACTGGGGCCATACCTGAGAGGGTCTCCCCTCTCTCATGTCCACTCAGTGCCTCAGAGGGTCTCCATTTATGAATGTTATGTAGAAATATTTATAAAGTGTGTAATCAAAAAGTGAATATAAAATAAAATTTATTTTATTTGACAGAATTTGCACCCCACTGAATCATAAAAAAACTCCAAGCAGTTTACATAAAATTTAAATGTAATATAAAACAATAGGACAGTTTATGGCCGTCTGCATATTTTTCATCCAAGATCTGCCACAAATATGTCGCTGAGTATGGCTCTGAAACCACCTCTTAGGGCCCATCCATACTTCTGCTCGTCCCACCACTTCTCCCCATGGAAAAGCAGCCCTTTTCCGCTGAATCAGAGTCCAACAACATCTGTAGGGTCACATTTTAGGCACCTCTGCTCCACCATGTATACCAAACCATCTCTCAGGGGTTGTGTCTGGGAAATTACAGATCTGCATAGGTAGGCTGGATGTGAGAGGCAAATGGGCTTGGGGAAGGGCTTTGGTTCTCTGTTAGTCAGTTGATCACTTCTCTTGAGAATGGAAAGACCACACTGTTCTCCCTCTCTTTTTAGGTCCTTGGCAATTGGCCATCAATATTCCTCCTTGGGAACTCAGCCCATCCTTTGTGGCAGCATCCCTGGCTTGGTGCCCAAGCAACTACGGTTCTGTCGGAACTATGTGGAGATCATGCCCAGCGTAGCCGAAGGGGTGAAAATCGGCATCCAGGAATGCCAGCACCAGTTTCGTGGTAGGAGGTGGAACTGCACCACTGTAAACGACAGCTTGGCTATCTTTGGGCCAGTGTTGGATAAAGGTGAGTACACAATGTTCTAAAATGAATGACAGAGATGATCAATTTGAGAAAATGGAATTGGGGGATGAGAGTTTAGCTGATGAAATCTCTTGAGAAATAGGCAATTTCTGTGTGTGTTTTTCCTGTCTGGGGAGTCAGACTGTGCTTGTGGTTTCAGTTATGCTCCAATGCAGTTGTTGTTGTTGACATCCATCTGTCTTGACATACAATGGAGTGCACCACTGGGGGTAAAGTCAAACCGCTATGTTAGCAGCACCAAAGTGACCTCCCTGGACGCAAGCCTGGGCAGTGTGTATATAGGGCCTCAGCTGCCCAGATGACAGAACCCTCTTCTCGGCTTCACTGATGTGGTTCAAGGAAAAGCAGAGCAATATGTTTAGCATCAGCTTTGCTGCAGGAGTTGCTGGAAGGAGGCATGCAAGGCACCATCCAAATGTCTTAGGGACTCCACTCTGGATTTATGTAGGGTTTTCTCCTTAGCCTTTTCTTCTCCCAAAGAAGGCAGCAGAGGCTTAGGATCAAAGCTTTCCTTCTCCTACGTGGGCTACTTTCCCAGGTTGATGAGCCACATCTGCCCCTCACTTCCCTCTACAGCACATGCAGAAACTACCTTCTTGACCGTTGGACCCACTATTGGTCTCATCCACTCAATCTGCTGGAGCATGTTTTCACATGCAGGAGATGTTCCTAACTCACCAAGGGTTTGAGACCCACCAGGCATCCTCTCACCTAGTTTAGTCAGGCAGTTGAAACAGTTTCCTGGGGTGTGGCTGCTGTCGCATGCAGTAGTAGAATTTTGAAGACAGTGGTAAGCAGGCATTGGTACCTGAAAAGATGAGTATTATGCCCAGGGAGGGTAGCTGGGGAGTATAGTGGCCAAGGGCAGAACTCCTTCTAAGATGATAGGGTGGCTATCACCATCTAGTTGCCACCACTGTGTGCACATACAGCACTCACAGTGTTGAGTTTGGATGATGTTGTGGAATGTTCCCAAACATTCTCACTGATTAGATGCAAGTTGACAATTAGAGATGTTTGACCACGTGCAGATTTAGTGACAGAAATATAAGATCAGCTTGGATGGAAGGTAAACCTTCCACAGGGTGTTGGGTCAAGAATGTCTATGTGTTTTTGATAGGAAGGAAGCACCAAAGCACAAATATTGAGGAAGTCTGGGTGCCAAGTGAATTCAGATGGAAGTAAACCAAGGGGCATGGTGTCCAAAACACAGGTTGGAAGGCTGAATGCTCTATATGGCTTTGAAAATATCACCCAAGATATAGAGATGCTGGTTGGGGAATCAGGATTTGTTCTCAAATGTGCACTCAGTAATAAGGTTTGCTGGTGTGTAATGCATGAAATGGAACTTAGCCTTCCTTATGTTGGCATTCGTTTGTTGATTTAGTTTATTCATTTATCTACCAGTTAGCAGATAATGCATGAAAGTTAGTAGTTTGCATGAAATATAAAATATAAAGTTCCCAATAAAACAAGTTAGCCTTTCTTCAAAATAAAGTAACACACAGAGAGGGAGGAGGGAGGGAGAGGGAAATTATAAAATGAAATTACATATTAAAATACATGTCTGAGTAGGTTTGCTTAAGCAACTTTTTTTTAGCAGATGCTAAAAATAGTCCAGTGAAGGACTCTGCTGAATATCACCAGGCAAGGAGCAGTCAAGTGACCATATTATGGGCTAAGGGAACCCTTCAAGTAAACTGTTTCCAAGCTGTACTAGGCTTTATATACATTGAATTTTGCCCAGCAACAAAACAGCAGCCAGTGAGGATCTCTGAGCTGAGACGCAACATGCTGACAGAGTCTCACTTCTGTCAGCAATAGTGCTGCAACATTTTGCATTAACTGCTACTTCCTGGGCTAAGTGAAAGGGGACCCCACATAGGGCTGCTTGTTCTGCCATTTTCTGCCAGGAAAGTCCACTCAGAGCAAATGTCCACCGGGTTTTATGCACAGAATCACAGAATTGTAGAGTTGGAAGGTATCCCAAGGGCCATCTAGTCCAACCCCCTCCAGTGCAGAAATCTCAACTAAAGCATTCAGTGGTAAATAGAGGTTTTCCCAGGGAAAGCAGAGGGCAAATAGAGAACCACTCAGACCAATGCCCAGAAAGCACAGCACAAGCGGAAATCCTCTTGAATTCGTGCTTTCTAGGCACGATACAAGTGGAAGTGTGGACAAGCCCACAGAATGCATTGCAGCATCTCTGCATTCAGTTATAAGTATTCCCAAATTCATTTTTTGAACATGACCTCTGTTGAGATCAAAAGCCAGAGTCTTGCAGAAGAAATAGTCACCTTTGGAAGGAAGCAACTTTAGCATAAACACAGCCCTGGTTTAACTGGACTGA
Source organism: Darevskia mixta (assembly GCA_034641385.1). Classification (NCBI taxonomy): domain Eukaryota; kingdom Metazoa; phylum Chordata; class Lepidosauria; order Squamata; family Lacertidae; genus Darevskia; species Darevskia mixta. The sequence goes on from JAWWNH010000003.1 coordinate 352,136, forward strand.
ACTTAAGCCTCTCTGGGTGTAATTATGGAAATAGTTAGCAGCCTCATACACTTTCCCAAGGGACTGACACTGCTGTTAAGATTAGCTTAGCCCAGGGGTCTGCAACCTTTAAGACAAAAAGAGCCACTTGGACCCGTTTCTGAAGAAAAGAAAAAAAATGGGAGCCGCAAAACCATTGCGACATTTAAAACAAATATAACACTGCAATCACCAGTTTGTTGTTCTTTAAATAAATTAATAAAGACACAGACAATGAAGTTCCCGGCCAATTTGTGTTTAAGTACAAAGCTGACGTTTTCAAACATTGTGGGGGGTGGGGGTGGGGTGGGTGTAAAATATTTTTTTCTGGTTTTCCTCCTCTAAAAGGCTGGGAGGGGAGGAGAGAGAGAGAAGGAAGGAAAGGAAAGGAAAGGAAAGGAAAGGAAAGGAAAGGAAAGGAAAGGAAAGGAAAGGAAAGGAAGAAAGAAAGAAAGAAAGAAAGAAAGAAAGAAAGAAAGAAAGAAAGAAAGAAAGAAAGAAGGAAAGAAGGAAAGAAAGAAGAGGAAGGAAGGAAGGAAGGAAGGAAGGAAGGAAGGAAGGAAGGAAGGAAGGAAAGCAGGGGTGAGAGAGAGAGAGGGAAGGAAGGAAGGAAGGAAGGAAGGAAGAGAGAGAGAGAAGGAAGGAAGGAAGGAAGGAAGGAAGGAAGGAAGGAAGGAAGGAAGGAAGGAAGGAAGGAAAAAAAGGGTGAGAGAAGGAAGGAAGGAAGGAAGGAAGGAAGGAAGGAAGGAAGGAAGCAAGCAAGCAAGCAAGCAAGCAAGCAAAGGGTGAGAGAGAAGGAAGGAAGGAAGGAAGGAAGGAAGGAAGGAAGGAAGGAAAAGAAAAGGAAAGGAAAGGAAAGGAAAGGAAAGGAAAGGAAAGGAAAGGAAAGGAAAGGAAAGGAAAGAAAGAAAGAAAGACCGGCAGCCAGCCACCCTCCCTCTCCCACCCGATTCAGCAAGCGATGGCACGCAACAAACCTCTTCCCACCTCCTCCGTTGACACGGGAACCACCGCTCCGCACCGGGCCATTGATCCGCCCACGTGCGCAAGCGGCGCTCCCTGGGACAAGCAGGGGAGAGCGACCCTGGCGCCGCGATGCTTCCTCCAGGCGGGGGCGGGAGCTTCCCCGCAGAGGCTCGGCCCCTTTTCTGGGCTGGCCTGGCCCTGGGCAGCTCTGTTTCCCCGCTTCTGAGCTTCTGGGCCAGCAGCCGGCAGCGCCAGAGCCAATTTGCCCTCCCTCTCGGCGACATGGCGGACACCCCTCCTTCCCGCACACGTGTCCCTCTGTGGGGCAAGGGCAGCCTCGACACCTGAGCGCTTCGGGAGTCTCTCCCCAGAACCCCGCGAAACAGAAAAGGGGGGGGAGATACACGTCTGTACGTGCGTGTGTGTGCAACGCCAGCGTCCCGGTTAGGTGCTCCATTTTGGTGCAAACCCAGATGTAATCAATAAAGTGAGTTGGCAGCAAGAGAGGCAAGTCAGCGCCGGGGTACTTAGAGCCATAGCTCGGGCGCTGCAAGGCCGGCGAAGAGGGCTCCCGCTCTTCATCGTCCGGCAGCCGCCACCCGCGTCCGGCAGCCGCACAATGCGCCTCCTCCCCTCGCTAGTATCCGCCCCGGAGCCGCGGCAAAGGTGTCAAAGAGCCACATGCGGCTCCGGAGCCGCGGGTTGCCGACCCCTGGCTTAGCCTAATGCTAGAGCAAACACCAATTGACCTCCCGTCAGAAGTGCAAGGCGACCCTTAGAATATGTTTAAGAGAGTCCATCTTGATGGTGATTTGTATGGTTGACGTTCTAAGTTCACCCTTGGGGGAGAGAAAGGATAGGGTTTTCACTAGCAAACAGTATATACTGCAGAGAAATTGTAGAAAAGACTCTCTTTTCCTTCTTTATGTGTAATGAATGAGGCTATGAAGTTGGTTATAGCAATTCGTTAGTAGCAATTCCTAGTTCCCAATTTTGATTCAGTTATAGTGGAGGAAATGGGCTAGCCTGGACATCTCTGTACCTGAAAATAAGCCCTAAACTACCCCAAAATTATATATCTCCACCATCAGCTGACTCTGCCCCGCAGACTGCCCTAGCGGTGGTGCATCCCAGAACAAGCCTTAAGAACACAAGAAGCTGCTCAGCAAATTCCCTAGATAAGATCTAGGAAAATAGTTGTAGCTCAGTGGATGCAGCAACCTTGTTCTTGCAACCAATCCATATTGTATCTTCATGCATATCCAATAAGGAAACTTAGTGGTAGAGCGCCCAATTTGAACATCGAAGGTCTCAGGTCCAATCACTGGTGTCTGCAGGTAGGGTTGGGAAAGAATCCTCTCTGAAATCCTCTCTGAATAGTCACTGCCAATCCCAAATACTGAGCTAGAGGGACCAGTGGTCTGATTTAGTACAAGCCAGCTTCCTATGATCTAGTATGGGGAAGGGCTGTAGCTCTGAGGCAGAGCACTAACTGGGACAGAAAGTCCCAGGTTCTTAGATATCATTGTGTGTCACACAGACCTCAAAGCAGTTTCCATACAAATATAATTATAATTACAAAATCAACAAAATTTCATAAAATACAAAATGCACGCCTTACTTTATAACCATTCCATGCCGTTTAACAGCAGTACCAACAGAGAAAAATAGTTAACCTCCAGAGATTTTTAAAAACAAATGAGCTTTCACCAACCAACGAAAGCACATTGATGTTGTGGCCATGCATGCTCTCAAGGGGAGGCATTCCACAACTGGGGAGCCACTGCAGAGAAGGCCCTACTCCAGGTCCCTTTACAACAAGCAACACCAGTAGGGCCTCTTCTGCTGTCCACCTATATACAGAGCATCCCACTCTGACTTCCAGCTTCTTTGCTTATGAGGACTTGATTTCACGGTCTGGCTCCAGTGATGAGCAAATCTGTCCATTTCAATATCTTCCATTTTCTCATTTTTCCAATCGAAAATTCAGTTCCCCACTCTTCCACATCAGTTTGCAATTTAAAAAATTACATTTGTGAAAATTCATTAGCATTTTAGTGTCCATTTCTCCTAATATAGATATTTTTGCAAATCAATTTCCCCTAATATATGTTATTTTTATGAATATATGCATTTTAAAGGCATACTACTATAGTATATGTATTTTTGTACACATTACTAGGCTGAAGAACTGCATTGCAAAATTCAGAGAAATGCGAATTTCAAAGGATGGCTACGTTATGGCTCGTGTTTCCCCCCGAAAGTGCATATTTGATAAATTTACCTTTGAAAGCGAATTGAATCAAATTTCTCCCCCATTCCTACCTGGGTCCTCAATAAACCTACCCACATCCCGAAGGTCCGACATTTCCTAGGCCCTCTAACACCACAGCTGACCAATAGCCAACCCATATTTTATTATTTGCACAAGAACTATGTATAGTTTGATTTTAAATTATATTTGAGATTTGGACATCGGGTCTCTCTGGACATCCTTTCTATTGTGCATGCATGAGGATTTGTGCTAATTCTGGTATCAGGGTAGTTATACGCAATCCCACTTTCATACTATTCATGCCTGCAAGAGTTTCAGGGCAGACATACTGCTTCATTTTCGATCGGTATATGTCCTGTAACTTCCTGCTGAAATCCTGTAAAAAATTGAATACTATAAATGTTCCAGTTTGTTTTTTGTCCCATTTTTGTTGTGCTGTGGCACAAAAGTGCCCCTGCACATGGCACTAATGCAATAACAATTAGGGAGTGATCCCGAAAACCCAAGGAAGTGACTGAGGCACTATTGCCTCAGTGACATGTTGCAGGAAGCAACCACCCACACAAACAAAACAACACACCCGTCAGGAGGGGCCCATCTTCCCACTGGCCTAGGAAGTTCTGTGTAACCTTCACCCTTCAAAATATGGATCAGGACCTCCAACAAAGTTATGTGGAAGGTTATGTGGATACCCAGAGATACTCTCTAGAGATACCCTGCTTCATACTTCCATTGCTGCATGGTGCATTTATGATCACTCTGCATATGGGAACCATAGTCAGAGGCCTCTGCAAAGTAGTGTGTGTATCTGAAGGCAGCCCTGTATCAGGAGGTTTTTAAGGCTTAATGTTTTTGTTTTTATTTTAGATATGCTGCAAGTCGCTCAGAGTGGCTGGGGAAACCCAGCCAGATGGGTGGGATATAAATAATAAAATTATTATTATTATTATTCACACACACCCTACCTTTTTACTTCAAAAAATAAGATTATCACAAAAAAAATACAAAATGGCATCTATATACGTCTAATAATATTCATATTATATGTGAATATTTATGTATTGAACTATACATTAAATTATGCTTTAAAGAGCTTTGCATACACTTATTAAGTGTCCTTATTTATTATTTGGTTTTAAGCAGAATGTTAAATTATGTGAGTGAAAGTAATATATAAGGTTAGACACTGCTTTGTGATTTTGCGTTCCTATAATTGCACTATAACCGGACTACATTTTTCAATGATTTTGTTTCATGCACGTTCCCTTTTAAAATATGTCAGCTTTGTCAACAAAGCTATATCCATGCACTTTTATACCATTGCAAGGTATCACCTGGTTTATATACCGGTAATTTCCAGTTTCTTGCTATGACTATCCTAGGTACAGCGATAATAGTCATTGCAAAGTTTCAAACCTTTCTTGTTTGCCGGGCTTCCCAGAGATCCCAATAAAGCATACTTGAGTATAGCAGTGCCCTTAAGCACCATCTTAAATCAACCCCCTGAATAATGTTGAAATTTGAACCATGAGGGTGGAAAGTGGGTGCCCATATAATACTATTCAATTCCACATTGATAACTGTGATTATTGGAAATAATAATAATAATAATAATAATAATAATAATAATAATAATAATTTATTATTTGTACCCCGCCCATCTGGCTGGGTCCCCCCAGCCACTCTGGGCAGCTTCCAACAAACATTAAAATACATCATTAATACATCTTTTAAAACTTCCCTAAACAGGGCTGCCTTCAGGTATTTTCTAAATGTCATGTAGTTGTTTATCTCTTTGACCTCTGATGGGAGGGCATTCCACAGGGCGGGCGCCACTACCGAGAATTAGAATTAGAGTGTAATGGGAATCAGGAATGGTGAGAGAAAGCTTATGTATGCACTACTGAAGTTCCCGTTGTTCTGCCCAACTGGATCGGTGAATTCTACACACTGGCTCCATAATGGGCTAGATTGGGTGTGACCAGGGCCCAACCAAGGAAAGAGCATATAACCTTAAAAATTAAGTGCCCAGTGCTGTTCTGAGGAGATGTTACAGGAGTAGGACAGCAAGACTGGACTACTAGAATATTGAAGGCTCCCCTAGTATTGTTTTCTGAAAACATCCACCTGTGACACAGTGAAGTGGCAAACTTTGGCCTTAGGGAGATGATTTTACAGCACACCTTTTTGTGTCATTTTCACAAGAACCTTGCTTACCTGGTTAGGCTGAGAAAGATGGTGACTTGCCCAGAGGAGCCACTTAAGTGCCTTCACACCTGAGCAAGAGATTGATCCTGAGCTCTGACCCATCCATGCCTTTACCTACCAGTGGCCACCTCACCACACTGGAAAGCGAAATGTCTTCATTCCCCACACCCGCCACAAACCTGTCGAGCAAAAAGTGGAGAGCAAGGAGGGTGGGGCAGTGTGTATGTCGGGGCAGGTGGAGGGGGGGTGTTGCTACTATTTCATAATTGTAAAATGTTGTCCCTCAAGGGAGAATCAAGCCACCCTTCAGCTCTGCTTCACCTACAGCGGTGGCAGGGGGGAGGAAGATAAAGGAATAAACATCTCAGACGCCTTCTTCAGAGCTCCCTCAGGGGAAAAACATACTTGAGCTACCCAAGAAAGGGCTGGATTTCAGAGCTTAAAGCAACCGCCAACACTCTCACAGAAGCTAAAATTCTTCTCCGGCCCAAGACCACATTCACACCATACATTTAAAGCTTTTAAACAGTTATGGCTGCCCCCAGAAAATTCTGGGTGCTGTAGTTTGTTAAGGGTGCTGAGAATTGTTAGGAGACCCCTGTTTCCCTCAAAGAGCTGCAATTTCCAGAAGAGGGATTGACAGTTAAACCAACATTTTGGTTGATCATCTCTGAACCTTTCACAATGCTATAATATCTGTCATGAGGTGAGGCACCCAGAACTGTACACAGTAGTAATCCGTATGCGGCCACACCATAGATTTGTATAACAGCATTATAATCTTGACAATTTTATTTTCAGTCCTAAATATCTCTAGCATGGAATTTGCCTTTCCCCACACAGCTGACTGGTGTCAACAACCACTTCTGAGTCTCAAGAAAAGGGGGAGTGAAAATGCGCATCTATTTCCTATGCTAAAATGTGCATTTCCCATGCATGTAGAGTGGGGAAGCAACTCTCTCTTCCTGTGGTTCCTCCAGCAACTGGTATTCAGAATCATTGCTGCCTCTTACTGTGGAGGCAGACCATAGCCATCATGGCTTGTTGCTGTCAATAGCCTTCTCCTCCCTGAATTTGTCTAAGCCTCCTTAAGACATCTAAGACTAGCCAGTGTGATGTAGTGGTTAAGAGCAGTGGACTCGTAATCTGGTGAACCGGGTTTGATTCCCTGCTCCTCCACATGCAGCTGCTGGGTGACCTTGGGCTAGTCACACTTCTTTGAAGTCTCTCAGCCCCACGCACCTCACAGAGTGTTTGTTGTGGGGGAGGAAGGTAAAGGAGAATGTGAGCCGCTTTGAGACTCCTTAGGGTAGTGATAAAGTGGGATTTCAAATCCAAACTCTTTTTCTTCTTCTAAGCAGGTGGTCACTATTGCATTCGGCAGCTACAAGTTCCATAGTTTAAACTATGTGCTGCATGATGCTTTCTCTGATGTCCATTTTTTCTAGTGTTATCCGAGAGGGAACTTTTCTCTCTCAATTTTATTCATGCCATGCATAATTTTATAAACTTCTATCATGTTGCCTTTCACTTGCTTTTTTCCAAACTAAAAAGTCCCAAGCACTGATACCCTTCTTCAACCATTCTCTCCATGGCAGCTTTAGGAAGACATCCAGAGCTGCCCTCAGCGACTACATTACGCTAGCAATCCTGGTCCTCCTTTAGAGAGAGAGACTCTCATTATTCAATTAAATCCCCTCATCCACCCATTTACAAGATGCCAACTGCTCCAGTGTTTTCAAATGACCACTGATCTCCTAAAACAGCTTTTATTGGAAAATTCATTCACTCAGAAAACTCCAGCCCTTTAAAAGTCCTCACAGCAGATAATTAACCCAGAATAAAAAAGTTTCCCTTCCCCTCAGCCCTCCCCTTTCCACTCAGAGTAAATTACTCACCGAGTATTTAAACGCCCCCTTCTTTTCACCCCCTTCCCAGCCCATTCATTTAAATGTTTCAAAAGGGAAGCCTTCTCCATCAGTTTCCTCTTGTTCCAGCCCCTCCCAGCTTGCCTCCTCTCGCTCCGCTACACACTGGCCAGAGCTCTAAACCTGCCAGACGGACTGAGAAATGGCCAGGAGTCATTGTGGAGAAGCAGCTTTTAATGAACTATTGGAAAGTGGATACAGTGATGGGTGTTGAAGTCACCCGGGTAAAGAAACCAGTTCTCAGTCTCAGGCTATTGTGGTGTAAATGCAACCCAGCCCCCTCCTACTGTTTGGCCGGGGTTGAAGAGGAGAGGACAGAAGGGGGTCAACTTATAGGGTCTCTGCTCCAGTTAATCAATGTGATTGGATTAGGGTCACGGCGACCCCTAATAGTGTCAAAGGTCGTGCCCAATGGGATTAGAAGCTTTGTTGAGAGGTAGCCCGTATCCTTTCAGCGCTTGGGGATGAAGCTTGTTGATTAGCGTTTAACACTCCCACCACCTTTGAGGGAAACAGTGTCCCTTTCTGTGGCCTTATGTCTTTGCCCATGTGAGAGGAAAGAAGGAGGGAGGGGAGAAGGGTTGTACGTCCGCCACACTTAGGTGTTCAGGCTGGTCTTCAGAACACATACATCAGATGCACACCAAACACATCAGAAAGCCATAACAGGAGATTCAAGGAGTGTGAATATGTTACCCTTTGGCCTACAGAAGTGGTTTTCAAACTGTGTCCTGAGGAATGCTTCAAGGATTCTTGAATGAGACCGGTCATAATGGACAAGCCACCTCGGAGGACCACTCATCCACCACTATCACCTTCCCCGACAATGCACATCGGCAGGGGGATGTTGGCTGCATTTGAGAACACACCTCTGTTTATGCAGAAGTGACCTAACGGGCCTGGTCAAAAACAGTGTGCGTACCCCAGAATGCTTTCCCAGGATCTTCTGCAACACACATAGGGAGGCACCATATCAGATATGCAGGGGTTTCCTAAGCAAACAAGTATGTGTGGGAAAGGTCTCTGGGTGGTTGAAAGTTTGAAAAACACTAGCATACCGTTTCATGTTTGTGGATTTCCCACAGGCACTGGGAGAATGGGATGCTGGACTATGTGGGCTTTTGGTCTAATCCAGCAGGTCTTTTCTTATGTTCCTATGCCAATTGGTTTCATGTTGCAGAATCGAATGATTTTTTTTCTGAGACAGATTCACATGGTGGAAACTTTCCATAATGCCTTAAAAATCCCAAAGGCCAGTCAGGCAGTCAATGGCTTTTAGTCACGCTGACTATGAACCCCCTACCCCTCTGTGTACCAGTTGCAAGGGAGCAACAGCTTATTACCATCAAGTTCTGCTTGTGAGCTTCCTAGTGACATCTGGATGACCACTGTGAGAGACAGGATACTGGAATAAATGGACTCTTGCCCTGAACCCACAGGACTCTTGTTATGCTCTGTGTATGCATGTGTTTGTGTGTGTGTGCATGCACACACACTTATTCTACTATAGGGAAGTATACAAATTTACTAATTAAATATCATTTAAAAAAAAAACCCCAACCTGGAGCTAAGGGTTGTGGCTGTGGGACAAGGGTGGAATACAGGCTCCACCCAACCTTTGACTAATTTTATTTAGCTATTTTCATAAGAAAACATAGCTCCTGGTTCTTATCTCTATTTAAAAATGGGTCACCTGTAAATGTTTGGAGACTGAAAGGGAGAGAAGACCCATGATTAAGTGGAGTAAACCAATAGGTAGGCTGCCAATAGCTCTGCTTGTACACTGATCTCCTCATTGAGGAACCAATAATAAGCTTCCAAGGAACTCCTCAGGAACACAGCACTACAGAGAGAGACTCAATGGTGCACCTTTAGACCTTTTCCAGCATGCATTCCATTTCTAATAGCTCCTAATTTAATAAGAGTCCTGCAGGGATGGACTAAGATTCCATCTAGTCCTGTATTCTGTCTCCAGTGATGGTCAGTCCACAAGAACATGGGAAGCTGTCTTATACTGAATCAGACCCTTGGTCTATCTAGCTCACTTTTCTCTATGTCAACTGGATTGGCTCTCCAGAGCGTTTTTCCTAGCCCTATCTGCAGATGATGTGGGATGAACCTGGGACCACCCTATATGTGCATAGCCCACAAGTAGGCCACGAGGCCTTTCCCCATTGTATGTCCCCCCCTATCAACTTATAGTCACAAGTAAGATGCCTCTGAATATTGATGTACCACTGAGCAATGATAGCTAATCCACCAGTATGGATTTTACTATGAATTTGATGGCCAATTAGAGAGCCTTCTCCACAATGGCCTCAAAACTGTAGAACTCCTTTTGTATAAAGGGTGCATCAGGCACCATCTATTTAAAAGCTCTACACCATCACTGAAAATGTACCTCTTTCTCCTTGACCTTTGACAGTTGAACTATTGTTAGTGTTCTTCCTATATACCTACTGCTTTGTTGATAGGTAGGTATTTTTGGATGGGCTTCTCTTATTTGGTTGACTGTCTTATATTGTTTAGATGTACTCCACCCTGAGATCCTATGAGTAACTAATGTTCATCATTATCCTCCTTTGAAATAATATTGTGTGAAAAGCCACATTGTATTGAATAACAGAGTCTTGATTGGTTGTTAACAGGGCCGTGTTAACCATAGGCGCCAGGGGTGCGGAGCACCCGGGCACCGGGCTCTCAGGGGTGCCAGGCCAAGAGTCCGGGGCCCGAGAGTTGGAGTCCAGGGAAGAGCCCGCCCGTCGGTTGGAGCGCCACAGTGGGCTCTTCTGCTGCGGGTGGCTCTGCACCGCAAGTTTGGGGGCGAGCGAGCCAGCGAGGCGCTGAGGTGGCCGGCTGGCTCCGCCCTCCTGTGCACCTGGGATTGGCATAGGGCCATGGAGAGGCCCGCCCAGCGCATGCTGCTTACACCACGAGGCGCCTGGCTCCGCTCTGTCGCCGACTCCGACGCCTCGGGCTGGTTTGTTGTACTGGGCTCCATATGTTTCCTGTGTTCTTTTCCTGAGTAGAGATAAGCGTGGTGTCAGCTTCCTCTCTAAAAGAAGGTCAATAACTTTGGGGTCCCCCCCTTTAAAAAGGTCTGGGCAACCTGGGGGTGCAGCGGATCTTTGCACCCTGGTGCCACATGTGCTTAAGACGGCCCCTGGTTGTTAAGTAAGAAGGCAGGCAACTGAGAGCTGGCTGAGGACAGAATGAGGTTGGTGGGGCAAGTGCCCCATGTGTCCCAAATGAACTGGTCTGCTCATATGCAGTGCACAATGTTCTGAGCTATGCATGAGCCACACCACTTCATGGTCCTCGGCTCCCAATCACATTGGGGCATGTGTATGCATATTGTGCCTAAGCAGCTCAGTTGTAAGTGGCAAAATGGGAGAGGCAGTGAGCAGTGGTGAGTTATTAGATGATAGAGCTGTATGTTTCCATATGCTCTGTTCTACACCTACTAAGCTAGCTTGCTCCCCTTGTAAGATCCACCACCAGTCTGGTAGAAGATGGGGGGAACACCATCTTGTCCTTCAACTCACAGTGCAATATGTTTTTGGCCAGCCCTGAGAGACGGCCAGCCCTGGAGGAAGATTTTCTTAGTAGAAAAAAGCGTGTTTGAGATGTTGAAGGGAAATCTGGAGGACTTGGCAACATGTTGAATATGGTAGACTGAGGAAGGGAAAATTGATGATCATCTGAGGAGTATGTGTCTGAGAGAAATGGGAGATAATGGTGTCTGACAGATAGATAAGAACATGGGAAGAAATGATATTAAGCTGTATGCCAAATGTCTAGGAGATACCACAAAAAGGATATTTTTGGTTAGAACTATTTTGGTAGTTGTAAAAGTCCAGTCATAAGTGAGAAAGAAAGTGATGGTCCTTCTCTTCTCATGCCAACTGGTTAAATTGTGTCAGAAGACACCAGAGCGTTACATGTTTTCCAGAATTTTCTTTTTCAGTTATCCCATTAGCATGAATATTTTCCAGAACATTCTTTTCCCACTGGTCCCATTGACATGGAATGTCATGTTCTCATGAACTGGAAATGAAAGAAGGATAGGAGAAAAAGAGGTGTTCGGGCAATTAATCATCACTAAATTTGTGTTTAATTGTAGGGGCATGTATAAGGCGAAAAGGCTGAGAAACGGTTGGCACTGTGATATTTGGTGAATCATTTCACATACTTCAGGTATGGTAGCCTGGTCTCAAAATGGCTGTGCCTTCCACAGCTTTAGTCAGCCAAATGAGGGCAGGGTACCCTTCACATGCATATTGCCAAAGTTTCTAATAAAGGTTTTGTATTTTTTGGGGTTGGGCCTTTCCTGGCAACAGACAAACCAATGAAATAATTGAGAACCCTCCCAAAGGCCTCAGGCCTTCAACCCAAGCCGGTCATTAACTGTCAGGAATTTCCCTTCCCATAAATCATGGCTAGGCCTTAATCATTCGCAAGTCGCTCCAGTTTTGCCCTAGTCAGATCCCCTGAATCTTTGGAGCTTTCTCAAAAATCAGGATAATAGCTGAGTCAGGCCCCCAATATCCAAAGCAAATTGTGCCACTGGAATGGAAACGTAGGAAGATCAAACATCAAATGTTTCCTTCACTATTCTGCTACTAAAATGGAGCCCACTTGTTTCCCACTCACCTCCCAAACTTTCCTAGAGAATGCTTAAAGTTTGTGCTTTTTGGAGCATCACCCTCCAGGCCTCTCTATCTAGCCCTCCTCCGGCCACATCAACTCCCTATCATCTTGCATGCAAAGGATCCAAGTCCAATCCCTGGCATCTCCAGGTAAGACTGTCTGAAACCCTGGAGAGCTACTGCCAATCAGTGTAGACAATACTGAGCTAGATGGACCAATGGTCTGGCTGGTGTAAGGCTGCTTTCTCTGTTCCTATAAACATGATCCTCTGATAAATATGATCTTTTCCCTATAGGCATGATCCTCACTGACCCCTCTTTGCATTCGCAGTGAGTGTTTTTGCCTTGATGGAATGTGTCCTTGAACCCTTATAATGCCTCTTGGTTACATAAATGCAGGATAGATAGGGATCATAGAATCATATGTGCAACTGTATGTAGAAACTAGCCTATGGTACCAAGGTAGAATTTACATTAATTGCATTATGCATTTTGGCCTCTGGTCCTGCCCATCACTGGCATCCTGGCCCCACATTTTTCATTTTAGCAGACCATTTCAAATAACTAATGCAGGTGGGGGGGGTTACCTGAATCACTTGCTAAATGTGTTTCTCTCAGGTTACTGTTAAACGCATATGAGCAGATCGGAAAAAATGAAGTTGGCAATAACTGTACACAACAGCATGAGGTGGAATGAGACTTCATCAGGCACTGGGTTTCCATTGTTGAACAGCTCCTTTTTCTTTGTTTCTTAATTATGAACTGAATTGTATTATTTATTGCTGGTCTTTGACCGTATTAAAGTTTACTTACTTACTTACTCTTTGTTTCTTTGGTGATGGCGAAAGATACAATAAAAACCAAGCTGCGCCGATACCATCAGCATTACAGCCCTATGAGATCATTGCATTGCACACTTTGGAGCTCTTAAAATAGCAATTTCATTTCAGAAAAGGATTGACCAGTTATGCATTTCACCAGTTGCAAGAAGATTCAGTAGCGTCTCTAGTTAGGATTAGGCCCATTGGAGGACTGAACAGATTCATTGAGGATAAGGCTATCAAAGACTACTAGGCATGACAGCTATGCCCTGCCTCCACTGTCAGAGACAGTATGACAATACAAGTTGCAGGGAATTGCAAGTGGGCAGAGAGCTGTTGCACTCATGTCCTGCTTACAGACTTCCCACAGGCATCTGGTTGGCTACTGTGAGAACCGAATGCTGGACTATATGGTCACTAGTCTGATCCAACAGGCTCTTCTTAAGTTCTTAAATGAGGCACTGCCTCATGAACCTCAGTTTGCCCGCAACCAGATCCCACCTAGCTATTATCTTACATCCAGTGCAAAGGGTGGCACTCCATCCCAGCTTCCTGCTCCTTTGTCTTAGTGTTGCCCCTTGTAGAACTTAGCAGGGAGAAGGATGGGGCAAAACTAGAATTAGTTTGATGCTGCCTGTCACTCACTCTGGCTCCACCTATTGTTGGGCTCCTGGCTTCTGCCCTACCAGCCCCAATGGGCAGCAACCACATAAGAGTTGTCTTGCTGAAACAGTCTCCACTTTCTTTATAATACATTTCTGAAAATATGGTTGTGGTTTATTTCTATTTTAAAAGCAAGATTCTTTATCATACTGAACTTGATGGCTTTGATTCTGGCAAAGGGTGGGGGTGGGAGAGAGAGAGAGAGAGACTTTGCAACATACTTTGCTGGCATATAGTTCCTAATTGGAATATGCCCTTTGGATATTTGAAAATTGGCCCAGATATGGTCTTTAATGAATAACACTTTAATTAAATTTTTACATATTTAGCATGCAGCAGGAGAAATAGTTAGGCAAATGGCACAAGCATTAATCACGTACAAGTGAGTCAGTCCGAGCAAGCATACATTAACAGAGCTTAGGAAACACCCTTTCCTTTGAAGGTGATGTAGAGGATGCTGGAAAAGCAAGGCAAATAATTAAAATGGGAGATGGATACAAACGATAGGAGATAAAGTGTGTGTGTGTTGAGGGGTGTAGGGAAGTCTGAGTAGGAAACATTTAGAACCACAAAGGATGCTGCAAAATCCTTCGGTGAAAGCTTTCTGCACTTAAAAAGAGATATTGCTAGAGCTAGCTCTAACATGAATTGAGGTTGATATGCAGGTCCAGCAGCAGAAAAATGGCCCCAAACTGGGTCAGGGGATCAGGAGTGTTCTGAGGTTAAAGAAGATTAATCAGCTAAGATGTTTTTAATTAGTTGGCATCCCTCCTAAAGATGTTTATATTTATCTATTGCCCCCAGCCCTCTCTCTACCTTTGTTTATTTCCCCTTTCGGGTGAAGGCAAACATATTTAAACACTGGGTACTGCCAGTGGAGGCTGATCCATCAGGGCAAATGGGGCACTGCCCAATAACTTCAGACTACCCTCAGCCAGCCCCTACTTGCCTGATGTCTTGCTTAAAGCCAGTCCAAGGGGTGGCAATGCCTATCAGCTTCCTTCTCCTTGGTCTCATCGGTGCACGTGCAAAAATCAGCAGGGAGGAAGATGGCAACAAAACTTAAATTAGTCAGCTTTGCCTGCAATTGGCTTTGGCTCCATCTACTGTTGGTCTCCCTGCCTTATGCCTGACCAGTCCCAATGGAAGCTAATCACCATTTGGTACAGCACCAGTATGATCCTGCCTTTGCAACTGAATTTGCACCTGTATATACAGCCAATTGAGCACTGTATCAGTCTTTTCTTCCACCCACCCACATCCCCCATGATTCAGTTACCGTAATTGCTTACAGCAAGGCCGGAGACCCTGGTGCCCTTAGTCTATTGTCATTTTGACTTCAATTATTGTTATTTTTTTCTTATTGATCATTTTATTGTTTTATCTTTTTTGTAAACTGCTTTCAGGGTGTGTGTTTTTCCAATCAAGCGGTGTATAAATTTCATTAAATAATAATACATATGTTGTTGGACTACAACTCCCATCATTTTCTGTTTATTGAATTTATATCCTGTTCTTCATCCTAAAGATGTCCAGGACGGCTAAGATGGTTCCCCACCACTGGTTTGTAACTATTTTCACTCAGGGCCAACAAACTAGAAATGCATGTGACATATGGTTTTGGGGTTTACTTAGCTGCAGGTGTGTGGGATGGGGTTCTGAATGGTATCAGAGCAGCAGAGGAGAGAAAAGATGGTTGCTTTAACTCTTTCCCCATGGTGTGTTTTCCCAATCAAAATAGCCTTCCTCCAGGTGCTTTTCTACCCATGGAGCTGATGATACATGGGCACCTTTCTCCTTGTAGGGATAAAAGCAGTTGAGGTGATGGTGGCTTTGAATGTGAAAAGGATTCACCGGGAAAGGAGTTAAGCATCTCTCTCCTCCCTGCGCCCCCTTAAGGTCTCCCATATTAAGTTGCGTTAAGGTCTGCTACTCACATCTAGTTTGGCATTCAGCATTGAACTTGGTGGGATTTATGAGACACACATGCATAGGACTGTGTGGTTTATCCCACTCCTCTTTCAAGGAGATCAGCGTACAAGTGTCTCCAATCCAGACATATGTGTTTAGCTTGAACCTGATTACATGCTCTCCAGTAGTCAAATGTTGTGTACACACAACATTTTATTCCAGCATCAATGGAGACAGAGTACTTGTTTTTCTACACAGTCCACACACAATCCAGTCTATTACAATGTGGTGCAGATATTGCCAAGGTTGCAGGTTCGATCCCCATATGGGAAGGCTGCATATCCCTGCATTGCAGGGGGTAGGACTAGGTGATCCTGAGGGTCACTTCCAACTCTACAGTTCTAGGATTCTATTATTCTTGAGAAACTGGTTTCTTTCAAAAAAATAAAAGCTTGCTGCAGGTTGAGTCTGCATTATTCTACAGCAGGGGTCAGCAAACTTTTTCAGCAGGGGGCCGGTCCACTGTCCCTCATGCCTTGTGGGGGGCCGGACTATATTTGGGGGGGGAATGAACTAATTCCTATGACCCACAAATAACTCAGAGGTGCATTTTAAATAAAAGCACACATTCTACTCATGTAAAAACACCAGGCAGGCCCCACAAATAACCCAGAGATGCATTTTAAATAAAAGGACACATTCTACTCATGTAAAAACACGCTGTTTCCCGGACTGTCCATGGGCCGGGTTTAGAAGGTGATTGGGCCAGATCCGGCCCCCGGGCCTTAGTTTGCCTACCCATGTTCTACAGTGTGTCCATTTGAAAACAGATATAGGCAATCCCAGCATTTGTGGAGGGGGTGTATCCACACCTGCCTAACAGTATGGGTGGGCATATACCAATATCACAATCTGCACTTCCTTCTTCATTAACTTGGGGAATGTGCAGAGAGGAAAAGGTGTGCATAATCCCATAAGAGGAGGGTTAGTCAAACTTTACTTTTCAAAGCGGCTTTTGAGTTGTAGATGGCTGGATTTTTTAATTCCTTAAATATGAAGATTCAGAATACAAATAAAAATATAGAACATGTATACATATATAAATAAGTTAAAAATGAGATAAGCATACAATTTAACAGGATAAACAAGAAAACTACAAAGGAAATGATTCCTAATATTATTCAATTGATACTATTTCCTCAATAGCAAATAAGGGTTTCATTCATGCTTCATTCTCTCATTCCAATAGGAAACAAACTCCATTCTTTAATTAAGGTGATATCACTTTGTCTTCCCTCACTAACCCTAAACATATTTATGAAGTTGATCATTTGGGCAATGTCCCAGATTTTATTTAACCAGCCTGTTTTGGGTACTCCTGGCTTTCTTGATGCCTGCACTATGCTCATTCATGGTACTTTATTGCATTGTTTTTTGAGAAATTCCTGGGGTCCCCTACTGCACTGAGTGCACCCTTCCATGAATGGTCCTCACCAGTGCTTTTTTTCTTTTTAAAAAAACAATGTTTAGGGTTCCTACTCATATTGAAATACTGCCCCTCAGTGAAGCCAAACTTAGATTTACAAAATGTTTAGGGGTATGCATACCCCCAGAAAAAAGCATTGGTCCTCACAATGCCACCACCTACTGAATTACAGGGAGCAACAGGGTGCCCTTTATATATGCTTATTTGAACAGATCCACACAATATGCAAGGGGTGAGCTATACTAACTTTAGAAACCACTCCTATCATTGAAACATAAGCATTAATTCTAATTAGGGAACAGAACATTCAGAACAATGAGTAATTTTATGCAGAATACAAAGGGTAATATATCCAACTTAAGTCCACTGATTGCCATGGTACTGCTCTGAGTATGACTAATGTTGGGTATTATCCTAACACAACCATTTTTTCCTCTTTAACAGCTATCCTAACCCTTTACCTGTGCTTTTATGACCCGAGGAGACACCTGAGAATCCTGGAGGGCCACTTTCCCACCTCCCCAGGCCTGCAGTTCCTCACCCCTGTTTTAAATGATAATAAATAATCACAAGTGAGAACCTACTTCATCAGATAGGCACATAGGAAGCTGCCTTATGCAGTGTAAGGCCATTGGGCCATCCAGTTCAGTGTATGTAGTGTAGTGGCAGCAGTTCTTCAGGGTCTCAGGCAGGAGTCTTTCCCAGTCCCACCTAAGGATGCCAGAGTTTTAAACAGGGACCTTCTGTATGCAGTTGGAGCCTTCCCTACAGGATATTTGTGAAAAGTAAACGAGTGATGCTCTCTTATATATAAAGAGTGTTGTAAACAGGATAGGAAAAAAGAAGCACCCTCTTCAGAGACTCCACAGAAATTCTTAATGATCAGAGGGGGTGGGATGCACATGGAAGCTTAAGAAGCAACCCTATGTTCCCCCATTGGGCCCCATTGGCTTGGCTTTGAGTAAGCATGCAGAGTATAACTGGACTGTTAGGCATTTTTCCATATTTCTTTTCAATATATGCGTTTGTTTGTTTGTTTGCTTGCTTGCTTGCTTGCTTGCTTGTTTATGATTCATATCGGCTACCTTCCATAAAAAATGACCCCAAAGTAGTTCCCATATAGCAATCAAATAATACGTACAAAAAAAAGGAAAAAAGAGAAGAAACATAATAAACCAACAGCAATCAATCAATCAATCAATCAATCAATAAAGCTGAACAAGTAGAGACCAAGGAATCCCTCAATGGTGTGAAATCTAATGCATCTAATGGTATCTGAAGAAGTGTGCATGCACACGAAAGCTCATACCAAGAACAAACTTAGTTGGTCTCTAAGGTGCTACTGGAAGGATTTTTTTTATTTTATTTTGTTTTGAATGCATCTAATGTTATTTTTACACAAATGCTTCCTACCCTATTCCATAGCATCCCAGATACCTCAGACTGAACCATAAAAATATAAGAGTAGTTCTAGTGGGTCAGAACAAAGACCAGTCTCCAATGTAAGTCTGAACAGAGCTTGAAATGGGATGAGCATCCTCTGCTGCCTGTTTCTACCATTTAGTAATTAGAGGTACACTGCCTCTGATCCTGGAGGCTCCATTTGTAGTGATTGGGGCCAACAGTCATTGGTGACTGCTATCCTCAATAATTTTGCTTAAAAGCTGCTAATGCTGGTGGTCTTTAATATTCAGTCCACCCCAGAAAAAAAATTAAAACACCAGCAGAAAGCCAGAAAGTAACAGAGCAATCAGGAGGAGATCAAGGAAATTAATTGTCGGAAATGAGTTTCAGGAGGGGTGTGTGTGTTTAAGCCAGGTCCTTGGGAACAACTCTGAGCTTCAGTCATCTTTTGAAAGGGGGGCTGGTAGACATCCCAAAAAACACAGGTTATGACCTGTGACCTTCCTATGAGAAATTGTTGCCTTTTAGGATGTGTTAGTAGGACCATCCTTTTCATCAAATGCGTGTTTCTCCTGGCGGTGGGAGGCAATCACACCAGTATATCATTAACTTGCAGAGAAAAGGGGCCGTAAAAGGACTTGATGGGGGACCTTAGCCCACACCCTGCTGGGGTCTGCTAGGAGCACAATATCCCAGAGACCAGGAGATTAAGCTAAAGAGAAAAAGTGAAAGTGCTTTTCACGATTCACACGCCCTTTAGATTGTTTTATTAAACCACTTGAATAGGGATTTCCCTTGCGGCCGGCAACGGGGCCCGGCCAACGCATAGTTCTAGGTTGCTATGACTTGGTTGGTTCTTGCTAATCAGTGCAAGGGCGAACTTCATATAAAATATCTTGGGCCATTGTTAGCCTAACATGCCGTGACACCTCCATCACAAAAGGGGATTCATTCACCCCAGCAGGTAATAAGGACGACTTGCCATACCAACCAAGCTGGGCTGTCAAGAGGGATCATGCCAAGGGCGAGGGAGCTCTTGCATTCCGTTCTCAGGTGGGCTGAGGGCGATCCTTTTGTTTAGCAGAGTCTGCTGATCACAGAAAATGATTTTCTGTAGAATGGATGGGGGAAGGGGAGTGTTTTGGTTGGCTGGTTGGCTGGTTGGTTGGTTGTTGGGTTTTTTGTTTTTTAAAGTTGCTGTGCAGACCCCAGAAGAACTGCAGAGGAAGACTCATGGGGCTGGAAATATGCAGATTGTCCTGGGACAGGATGCTGCCCTACCCAGCATCACAAGGGTTGGGTGAACAAGGATCACCAGGCTTCAAAATGGCTTGTGGTGGTGGCTTCTACCTTAAGCGGCTTTTAAAAAGGATTAGACACAAGGGATTGGCAAATCTGTCAGTATAGGTTCCTCTCGGTTTCTCATTTTTCCAATCTTAAGTTTAATCAGCCACATTTCTTTTTCCAATCTTAAGTTTAATCAGCCACATTTCCACATTAGTCTGCAATTTTTAAAAAAATCATCAGCATTTTAGTGTGTATTTCTCCTAATGTACACATTTTTGCAAGGAAGTTTCCTTAATATATGTATTTTTATGCACACTTCCCCTTAATATATGCAGTTTTGTATTGGTTGGAGGATTGTATCACAAAATTTGGAGAGCTGCTAGTCTTTTGATATGCATGTTGTTTAGAGAACTGCAAATCAGATAGGTTCACTTTCAAATGTGAACCAAACAAAATTTCTCTCCCACCTTCATTACCCATATATTCTGTCCTTCCTATATACTATCCCCCCTCCCTTCATTTTGTCTTCATTCCAACCCCGTGTGGCAGGCAAAAAGGGAAGCAACTGATGGGCTCACACGGTCAACCACTACCCTTTGTGGCCAAGCCCAGGGAATGGTTGCACTACAGGAGAACTGTGTCTCTGAATATCAGATTCAGGGGCAGGGGATACAGTGAAGGCTCTTCTGTGCATGCTCTTCTTGTGCGTTTCCCAAAGCCATCTAGCTGCTACTTTTAGAAATAAAACATTGTGCTAGGCCAGGAGTGGGGAACCTCAGGTCGGGGGGCAGTATGTGGCCCTCCAGGCATCTCTAGCTGGCCCTCCAATCTCTTCCCAGGTCACCCCCCTCTCCCCGGACTAAGCACCTCAGTAGCCCTTTCTTTGTACCCTTCTTCTGTGTTTTTGCCTTTCTGGAATGTGCCCTTGAACTCTGATAATGCCTCTTGCTTGCCTGGTTGGAGGAGGAGGAGGAGGAGGAGGGGTGTGTGTGTGTGTGTGTGTGTGTGTGTGTGTGTGTGTGTGTGTAGAAAATAGTCTACTGTATAAAAGTAACATTTACATTCATTGTTCCACCCACTTTTGCCTCTGGATGGTTGCCCAGGAGAGAATGTAGCCTTTGGGCTGAAAAAGGTTCCTCACCCTTGTGCCAGATGGACCCCTGGTATGATTCAGCACAGCATATTTCTGCATATTTAGATACACACCAGCTCCATACTCCCCCGAGAATATATAAATGAAACCCTCGCTGCTTAAAACAAATACATTTCCTATATGATGATGAGCCTGTTCCTGAACTTGACCAACCCCATCCACCAAGTTTTCCCATGGAAAACTGTGTTCTACAGGAAGCCCATGCCATTCACCACAACTATCTTTGTATTCCCTGACAATTATTTGTCCAGATTATTCTCTTGACACCTCCCAGGTAGTGTATTCTCTAACTTCCCAAGGTAGCCCGTCTCATTGTTGAAGTACCTCTTAGACTTTGGAAGTGCACCCAGATCTTACTTCTACTTATATTATATTGTGATTTTGAGCAGTAAAGTCTCTTATATAGATTGGCTGAGCTGGTGTGATGGTAGAGAATATTCACAAACATTCCAACTTCTCAGTGAACAAAGAATGTTTGCTATCCGATTTCTGTGAGGGAAGAAAATAGTGGTTGGTTGGGAGACAGCACTGGGACAGGCCAAAGTTAAGAGGTTCTAGGAGTTAGGGGACCTAAAGGGCTAGAAACCCAGAAGCAAGGTGGTGGTAAGGAGGTTGCAGAGGAGCCACCATATTGAGAAACAGGAAGTGTAGTGAAAGTATGCTTAAGGACATGGGCAGAGGTGACAAATAAAGGAACTTCACATATTGAATGAGCCAACTAATAATTTTGGTTATAGGCTTCTAATATTATATATTTTTCCCTATAATTTAAACTTCATTCTCTACTGCCATAAGTAAATATGTTAAGCAGACTTTAAAAACACCTCCTAAGCAATTTGAGCCCTGCATATTGTATGAACCGAAGCATTCCTTACACCCGACTGGAATCTCTCAGATCTGCCAAGGCTACTAACTTGGGCTACGAGGGCATAAAGCCTGGCAATTTCATTGGCTGCCCCAATAACTCCTCCCTGCAAAACATATGGAAATTCATGACACAGAAATTGCTATGACTCACTGGTAGAGCATAAACTTTGCATGCAGAAGGTCCCAGGTTCAATCTCTGGGTAAGGCTGTGAAGGATTGCCTGAAACTCTGCTGATCCTCTGCCTAGTCAATGGAACAATACTGAGCTAAATGGACCAATGCTGCGACTTGTTATGAGGTGGCTTAAGATGCTCTTATTTATTTAGCTTGAACAAATATTTTATCATGCATGTGGTTTTTTTTAAAACGGGATGGGCTTGAGAACCAGATGGTCAGGAAGATGCATGCTCTGACCAGCAAGCATGGCCACCTTCAACCACCATGGCCAACTGTCAGGAATGATGGGAGTTGTCACCCAGCTACATCTGAAGCATCACAGGTTCCCCACCCCTGTTTTATACTGATATCTCTTTAGCCCAACCATATGTCTCATCTTTAGTCAATTGTCTGTGGTATTCCTGGCATGATTTGCTCCCTTAATAATTTTTCCTTAATTATTTGCATGGCTGTTTATCTGATGGAAGCATTATGCCTCCTGAGGGTAATTTGGTGCATTCAGACTTCAGACATAACAAGGCCTTATCAAGAATTGCAGACAGTACTCTGACACCAAATCAGAGATGGAACTTGGAAACCAGCATAAATCTTCATAATACCCCACACAAGTCTCACAGTGAAGGCTGGTCCATTAGGATGCGTGGAGAACTGACCCACCACGCTTAGTATGCCCTCAACCAGCCCCCACCCTACCAGCCTTCTTCCTTACAAGCAGTCAGGCGGGGTGTGGCTCTGCCTGTCATTGGCTCGGGTTCCACCTACTGTCGATCTCCCTACCTTTCACACTACAAATCCCAAGGGCATCACCCACCCCTGCTCTCTGAAGTGGGCATTTGTCACCCATGCACAGTAGAACATCTCTTGTTTCGAGTCAGAGTACCACAAGGTGCTGCACATTTTAGAGAGTTGCCGTGCACAAGAAGTGTGAGCTCATGAGAACAAACATGGAATCTTGGTTCAGGGTTTCATTTTCTTATTGACTCAAAAGCTGGTTCAGAATGTACACCAGGGAGGGGTGCATAAGAAGAGTCTGGCTGCTGTATCAGACTTGTGGCCCATCAGGTCCAGCACCCTTTCCTCACAGTGGCCAATCAGATGCCTATAGGAGTCAGGCAAGTAGAACTTGAGTGCAACAGCAACTCCTAGCAATTAGTATTCAGGGGCATATTGCCTCCAACAGTGGAGGGAGTATCATAAACCTTCATCCTCACCTCTGATTATCTATCTGATAGAAGTCCTTCCTGGATCTGGCTAAAATTACAGCTAAAAGCCACCTGTCAATACACCACCCCATTTTTCCCCCTTCATAGGCCCAAGGCTATATTTTGCTGGTACACATCCTATTGATTTGGCTGTGAAGTCATGAAGGTACATGGGAAATTCCCTCACCCAGGCACCTTTTTTTCCTGGGGCATAGCAAAGATAGAGAATACATGTATTTTTAAAGGCTTTTATGCTTACACAGGAACAGATAGTTTGGTAATCAAAACTATTAAACCTTGGCAGGGCACCAAGCCGAGATGGAGATCATCCCAGAAAACAAAACAAAAAAAGAGTTAGAAGAGACTTGGAAGTCTTTGGCATGTATGTAATTTATGGAGAATGCTGGGAATGTGTGGGAGGGAGTGCCCAAAGGCGGGAAGGGAGTAATATGTTGCTTCCATCCAAAAAAAAAAAGAGGAAGATCCAAGCTGTTGGGAAGTTGACTTCGCTTATGGCAAAAATATTGGGAACGTTGGAAACCAAATATTGACACAAAGCTGCTTTTTAGGGTGAACTCAACTGAGGTAGTGAACTCAACTGGAATAAAGTGAAGAACGGTTTTTCTTCAAATGCATAAAACTTGTGACTTCCATTGCAGTTGACCAAGTTAAAATAAGGAGATAAATCCTGTAGATGTAATGTTCACATAACATACTATCCCACTTCTTGTAGATCAGGGATATGGAATGTCACCTCCAACTCCCACCAGCCTCATACAACATGGATAATGGTCAGGAATGATGAGCAGTGGTGTTCCAATATCTGCAGAGAACCAGGTTGCCCATCACTATTATAAGCGATTACAGTTCTACTAGATTGTGCAGGGTGCTCACACAGGAAGCTCTTCTCTTCTTTGTCTCAGAGCTGTGCCTTTTCTATGGTGACAATCCTGGTGAGAAATGCAGGACCCAAGATGGGGAGGTGGAGCTTTTCATGGGCCTGCAGGCCCATTACCAGGTGGGGGAAAACCCAAGGCATAATTGTAGAATGGGGTGAGGAACCTCAGGCTCATGAGCCAAATGTTGCCCCCAAGGCCTCTCTACCTGGCCCTTGGGACTCTTTATTATTTGGACTGTCCAGATCTTACTAGATTTGCTTTCGAACAGAAAACACAATATTCAGAACCTAGATCTGCATGCTCCACAGCATGCAGACATGTGATGTGCATGCACGAGAGAGAGAGAGAGAGAGAGAGAGAGAGAGAGAGAGAGAGAGAGAGAGATTGCTTGCAGTCTGAGAGACAGAAGGGGGTTCACCCCCTCACACACTGCAAGCACATGTGAGAGGTTTGTAGGGTTGTACTGATTAGTCCCAGACCCTTGCCAAGGCACTTTTGCAGAAATCACCTTCTCATTACACACATATTTTGGTTGTGTGTAGGGGGCATATGCATGTATGGCCCCTTCACAAATGCATGGTCAACAGGAGGCTTGGGCACTAACCATTACAAACCCAAGACACCTTCAAGACAGAGGCAATATGCCTCTGAAAACCAGTTGCTGGAAACCACAATGAATGGGGAAGTCCTTTTGCACTTGGGTCCTGTTTGTGGGCTTCCCATAGGAATCTGGTTGGCCACTGTGAGAACAGGATACTGGACTGGCTGGGCCATTGGCTTTTATGTTGTTATGCCAGTCCTTCATTTGAAGATATTTGAAGGGTTGAGTGGTCCAGTTTAAAGATAATGAACTGCTGGAAAGGGCAGGAGGGGCCTTGAAGTTGCCTATCAACAGTTAGTAGCAGGCAGGCAGGTCACCTGGTCACATGTGTTGTATTTCTATTTGAATTATAGAAATTGTTTTTAAATATGTATCCACACACACACACACACACACACACACACACTTTGCACTTTTGGGGGGCTGCCCAACTGGAAATCAAGCAACCAATTGCATAAGCAGCTTAAACAAAGGGGCTTAAAGAAGCAATAGGACACCAATCAAGCCTCTAGTTTTCTAAAACAGAAAAGGGAGCATAGTAGTGACTTGGTGAGTGGGGCCCAGGGAAATTAATCATGAGCATTTAGGGAAATGCATTTCCCAAGGAGTGGTACCAGCCTCATT
Source organism: Darevskia mixta (assembly GCA_034641385.1). Taxonomy (NCBI): domain Eukaryota; kingdom Metazoa; phylum Chordata; class Lepidosauria; order Squamata; family Lacertidae; genus Darevskia; species Darevskia mixta. The sequence goes on from JAWWNH010000003.1 coordinate 377,275, forward strand.
CTCAGGTGGAATTTTGCCAACAAGTTAAAAGGCAGCTTATTTTTGAAAGTGTTCTCTATTGGTTGATTTTATCTTCTTTAAGCTTGCTTAAAAGCAGTGATGATGTAATGTACATGTAGTTTTCTTACAGTTGGAGTTTTCTACTTTATATATGGCAATTTAGTTTATGATTGTTTTAGTTGGGTGATTTTATCATTTGAATTCTGTACAAATGGCAAAGAATGAGGCCTCAGGATACCTAAATAAATGGGATGTAAATATTGCTGATTGGCTGGCTAGGTGAACAGTAGTCAAATCCTGCACAGCAGTCCTACAAGGCCACTTGATATGGCTTACGAATACAATGCAATTTTAAAAATATTATATAAAACCAGTATTAAAATAGCAGTTCCAAACACAGGTAGCAAAGAGTTCAGAGTCAGAAAAGAGCTGCTTTAAATAAACAAAGGCATTACAGTATATACATTATGAACAGTTCTATATCTGGAATTTTGTTTGTGTGTTTAGTGGGTTTTGCTTCAAAATTGATTATGTGAAAACCATAAGACTTGCTTTTAAAAATAATTTTTAAAAAATATTTTTTGAGACTTACTTCTAGGAATGGGCAAATATGCCAATATTTGTTTCTCTGGGTTTCTTATTTTTCCAGTCTTAGGTTCAGTTTGTGAATTTTTTTGAGTTCTCATGAAAATTCATCAGCATTTTAGTACAAATTTCTCCTAATATACAGGGCTTTTTGAATATAATTTTGCCTAATATACACATTTTTGCAAAGCAATTTCCCCTAAAATAATGCATTTTTCTGTGTTATCTTCATGAATATATGCATTTTTATGCACACTTTACCCTAGTAACACATTTTTGTACACATTACTAGAAAACTGCCTTGCAAAACTCAAAGAAGTTCAAATTTTCAGTGCTCATGGTGCTTTGGAAAATGCAAATTAGAAAGGTTTAGCTTTACATGCAAACTGAATCAAACTTTCCCCTCATCTCTAGTACATCCAAGGGATATTACCGGGTATACTGCACACCAAGGTCAGCCTTGGTGCATTGGTATTGCATAGTGTGACAAGGACAGTTTCTCTGTAGCATTAGCTTTTAGGGAACCTTTTAAAGCCTATGGGCCACATTGTCTTATGGACAACTTTCCAGCAGCTGCATGGGTGGGGCCAGAGGCAAAAGTGGGTGGAGCAACAGATGTGACTATTACCTTTATCCAGAAGCTACATTCCAGCCACAGAAAAGTCAGAGGTTCCTATACACCCCTCTCTCTATCCAGGCCAGCAAGAGGCATCATCCTAGTTCAAGGACACTCAAAAGCACTCAAGGAGAGCATGGAGCAGGACAGGTGAGGAACGGAGATCTGGGAAGAAGGGTTGTTCTCTGTCCTGGTGGTGTTGCTTGCAGTTCCTAGCAACTGGCATATGGAAGCACATTGCCTTTGACTGTAGAGGTAGAACATAGCCATCATGGCTAGTAACCATTGATAGCCTTTTCCTCTGTGAATTTGCCAAGGTGTGTGAAATGGTGTAGGCTAGCTTTTCTCTTGCTTTCTTTTGCGCTCCTCTGTTAGGAATGCTCTCTGTTCCCTCTAGGTAAGGATTCCTCCCTGTACTTCTGTTCACTGACAGCTGACTTTCCAGAAAGGCCTCATCTCTCTCAAGTCGCGACCTGCTGCCTGTCTCTTCTGCAGCTACCAAGAACCACCCAGGCTGGCTGACAAAAACAAGCCCTGCCGTTCTCCCTCTCCCTCCTCTTATCTCAGCTGAGGCTCTTACATTTTTATATGGCAGCTAAATAACCCCTCATTTCCATTACAAGTGCGTGCTTTTCCTCCTGTTTATCTTCATCTCCAAGGCCAGCCTTTCTCTTGGCCCTGAGGCCCAGGACGCCTCAGGTAAGCTCACCAAAGCTAAAGAGGGTCAGGCCAGCTATTAGCCATTGATGGTGGTGTGTGGGGAGGGGAGGGTTAGACAGACAGAGCCAAACCCTTTATCAGGCATAGGAAGCAATTCACAAGTCTCAGAGGCCTTTTCTCTCTGCCCTTCTCCTTTTCTGCGTCAAAGCTGAACCCAGATTGCTTGCTCCAGAGATAGGAGTGGGGCAGAAATTTGGTTTGGCTTACATTTTCATGGAAACCTATGAAATTATTTGATCCAATCTAAGTTGTTGTGTCCATCATTCATAACCACTCAGGGAAGGTAGGAGTGCAGAGCCTGGGCACGCAATAACTACAAAAAGCACATATTAAGATGCTTATATTAGTGAATATAATGTGTTTAAATGCACTATGTTAGGGGAAATTCCTTGCAAAAATGTGTAAATCAGGCAAAATTCCATACAAAATATGTGTATAACCAAGACAAATTAGCACTAAAATGCTGGTGAATTTTCCCGAGGACTTTATTTTTTAAAGTCAATGCAAACTGATGTTGGACCACCCTGTGTTAAGGTATTCATTCATTCATTCATTCATTGGAGGTCACAGCTATTAAACAGATTAGGTATTGGATTCAATTTGTACTGTGGACATGAAAAGGGCTCAGTGAGTCTTAAACAATCATATCCTGGGATGGCTATAGGTTTTTAATGAATGGCCTCCAATATTAAAGGGGTACTTATGGTTAAGGGTCCACAACTGAGTGTGGCTTCTGATTGGACATAAGCCCAGAGCAGTAATTCATCCAGAGCTGCAACCAGCAGCACACTGGAAATAATTCTGGTTTCCTGTATTTCTAACTGGTACATTTAACTCCTGTGTATAATATAAATATAAATAAATGATTTCCTATTAATGTGGCTAATGAATTTTCTACTCCAACCTTCCAGTCTCCAAGATATATTTGTGAAAGTAACCCCATTGTCCTTGAGTAACAGATACTGAGCATGATGTTAATTTCCTTCCCACAGCCACCAGAGAGTCAGCCTTCGTTCATGCTATTGCCTCTGCTGGTGTGGCTTTTGCAGTGACCAGATCCTGTGCGGAAGGATCGGCCACCATCTGTGGCTGTGACACACGGCACAAGGGTCCTCCAGGAGAAGGCTGGAAATGGGGAGGCTGCAGCGAGGATGTGGAGTTTGGGAGCATGGTGTCTCGGGAGTTTGCGGATGCACGAGAGAACAGGCCAGATGCTCGGTCAGCCATGAACAGACACAATAATGAAGCTGGAAGGACGGTAAGGAAAACCGTGGTTTTGTTCTATTCTCTCAGTGATGACTGCAACACTATAATAATTTAGCAACTTCCTTCAGATATAAAAGCAGGCACCAAATTGCACAATCAGCAAATCCAGTTGATCCTGTTCTCTTTGACTGCACCATTTAAGGCTGCTAGGGGGCAATCGTCTGACTGACGAACTTTTCCTCCATGGTCAGAGGAGGACAGAAGGAAAAAAAACAAGCAAGTTGCATAGTCACCTACAATCTCATCACTTTCACTATACTAAAATGCTGAGATATTTGTTGTAGCCATTGGCAGAGCTGCGGCGCACGCCTGACTTCCTGCCACAAGTGTCTATGCTGTTTACCAAGGAGGGAAAGGGGTGAGGTCGGTGCAGTGCAAATGCACCAGCGGAGCCAATCTGCCATTCCAGCTGGTACATTTGCACCACAGCAACCATGCTGCCACCTCTCTGCTCCCCCTCCAGGTAAACCACAGAGACAATGACAGGAGATTAGGTAAGGAGCATTGCACCACCAACCACTACTGGATAATTGGGAACTGCCAACTCTCCAAAGTTTAAAAATGCCTTATTGAATGTTTCCTCATACTGCAAGCTAATGTTGTCTCTCCTTCTTCTGCCTTCCTTGTCATTCTCCCCCCCCCTTTCCTTTTTCAGTCCATTATTGACCACATGCACCTCAAATGCAAGTGTCATGGATTGTCAGGCAGCTGTGAGGTAAAGACCTGTTGGTGGTCCCAGCCTGACTTCCGGGTTATTGGCGACTACCTCAAGGACAAATATGACAGCGCTTCAGAAATGGTGGTGGAGAAGCACAGGGAGTCCCGTGGCTGGGTGGAGACACTGCGGCCCAAATATAACTTCTTCAAAGCACCGACTGAGAGGGATTTGGTCTATTATGAGAACTCACCCAACTTCTGCGAGCCAAACCCTGAGACTGGATCCTTTGGCACCCGCGACAGGATCTGCAACGTCACTTCCCATGGGATTGATGGTTGCGACCTCTTGTGCTGCGGGCGAGGACACAACACACGGACTGAGAAGAGGAAGGAGAAGTGCCATTGTATCTTCCATTGGTGCTGCTACGTCAGCTGTCAGGAGTGCATACGGGTCTATGATGTCCACACGTGCAAGTAAGATGGGACGGCCACGGAAAAAGAATCAAATATTACTTTTTTTCTATAGGAGAAAGTTGACTTCTTGAGATACACACACACACGCAGAAGCTAGCATTGGTTGGCTAGAATACGTATCATTTCTTCTCGACCATCACATCTGGATGTTAACCTTGCAATTCCTGACAAACCGAGATGCCAGCCAACCAGCTGTTTTTGACCTTTTGCCCCACAGGAGACTGGTTTCTTTAACTAGTCAAGAACATAGAGCTGGATAGTGGATGGCGAGCAGGTTTCCAGAAGGTTCTGGAGTCTCTGCTCTTTCCTTTCAACTCACATGGCAAAACTTGTGCTATTAAGTGTCCTTTGAATGTTGTGCGTCTTCCTGAAACATGGCCTATTTGTGCATTATGAGCATGGAAGAAGCTTCTAGCGCAATGACTCTTAATGTTCCAGCCCAGCCTGTAGCTAAGTTTCTATGTATAGAATTAACAACAGGTGGTGTGTTGTTTTTTTAAAGGCCCTCGTTCAACCTCTCACAGGAACTGGAGGAACTTGCAAATGACTCTTCACTCTGTGGAACTGCCAAACTTTGTAATATATTCAAATCCTGAACAGATTGATGATTCAGACAATGCTTCTACTATGGGAGAAGGAAACAGGAAGTGAGGTGGCACGTGTGTTATGCTTGTTAAACAATGTGATATATATATATATATATATATATATATATATATATATATATATATACTGTTACATATGTACATACATACATATGTACACCATCTCACAGTTTCAAGTGGGCACTGCTAAGGCACTGCTTATTAGCCCACTTGTACTGGGTGGGATTTTTACCATAGGAAATAATGTCACAGTTGTGGGCTGTCTGCTGGGAATATAACATTGTGGCTTAAACAGTTGGCTCCCTCAGGATCAACAGCAGGCCTCTGAGGACAAAATGGCTGCCAGGCCTTATTACAGTAGATAGATTGTTAAATGACATTAAATCACAGTAATCAAGAGGATAGGAAATTACACCCTTTCACCTGGAAACCCTGGGTCTTCATCCAAGCCATGCAATATGAGAAGTGAAATGTTGAATGGGCATTATTTGGAGCCATCATGAATGTTCAGGCAGGTTTCTGATCAATGAAACCATTTCAGCCAGAGTTTCTCAACTGATATGTGCAAATTGTCCTTTATGTAGACATACCCCCTCAAGCAGAACCCCAGAATGGCGTATCTGCAGTTCCCACAAGACCAAAAACTTGGTAACTGACTCCTTTTTCATGTAGGTCATGTTTTCAGAAGAAAATCCTTCAAAGCTAACCTAGGGAGTTCGTACCATTTCCATTTTCCAGGGCAAAGATGCGTATTTCCTCTTTTGTTCATCGCATGACTATTTGTGTGATCAGACAGCTGAAATTGCAGACACTGCAAACACTTTCCCCCATGCCCTCAGATGTTTCAATTTCCTCAGCAGATACCTTGTTGGGGGTTTTCCTTGTTGATATATACAGGGGGCAACAGAAGTCGTTCCAGTCAACAAAGGTGGCCTCCCACATTGAGGACATAGATCTCTGAGGGGGCAGAAGTATCTGTCTTTCCCTGGCACACTCCCCAAGTTCCTAGTGTGCCCTGCAACACCCAAGCAAAAGTTCTGGAAGCCCTTTCAAGATGGAATGATATGTTGGCTGTGGAGATATATTTGAGGGTGAATACAGATAGCCATTTACCTTAGCCTTGCAAAGATGTCCAGAGAAACCCACTGAAATTTTGCTGAATAGCCTTCCCACACATTTCTGGATGTATCATGTGTGGCAGGGAGAGCCAACCTGGTGTCTCCAAATGTTATTAAACTCCAACCCCTAGCAACCCCAGCCAGCTCTACCACTGAGCTACAGTCCATGTAAAGGGAGGCAGAGAAGGGGAGGGAAAGCATTATTGGGGAGGGTGTTGACACATCTTCTATAATCTCAACTACAGTGGTACCTCGGGTTACAGACGCTTCAGGTTACATACTCCGCTAACCCAGAAATAGTACCTCGGGTTAAGAACTTTGCTTCAGGATGAGAACAGAAATCACGCGGTGGCGGCGCGGCGGCAGCGGGAGGCCCCATTAGCTAAAATGGTACCTCAGGTTAAGAACAGTTTCAGGTTAAGAACGGACCTCCAGAATGAATTACCGGTAAGTTCTTAACCCGAGGTACCACTGTAATGGTTTGATATAAATTGGGGGTGGGGGATATGACAAGTTGAATCCAGTCAAAGTTGCAACTATGACAAAGTTAAGCACACACTTAATTCTCTCCTACTGAAATGAGACTTTACAACATGGTTAGGCAACCTAAGGCCCGGGGGCCGGATGCAGCCCAGTCGCCTTCTCAATCCGGTCCATGGAAGGTCCGGGAATCAGCGTGTTTTTACATGAGTAGAATGTGTCCTTTTATTTAAAATGCATCTCTGGGTTATTTGTGGGGCATAGGAATTGGTTCATTTCCCCCCCAAAAAAATATAGTCCGGTCCCCCACAAGGTCTGAGGGACAGTGGACCGGCCCACGGCTGAAAAAGGTTGCTGACCCCTGCTTTACAAGTTTCTCAGTGTCAGCTGGATTGTGCCCCAATACAAGTGTAGATATATGCTGGACTATGAGCTAAATAAGCATAGACCTTTTCAGTACCCTCGACAGACTTGAAATGAATTTTCTGCACTCTTCCAGTGATCACAGATAGTTTAAATGGTAGAGAGCTTAAGAATCCCTCTGTATTCACCCCAGGGCAGAAACACAGCTGCAATCATAGCGGAAATATGATATGTCGAGTCTCAAAATGAATGAGGTCCTCTTCAGTGAGGTTGTTTCTTTTACTTTTGATTAGACATCTCTCTCCCTCTCATTCCAGCATCCCAGGAGGCTTTCAAAGGACCCTGGAGAAGGCTCAACAGCCCTGCTGAGAAACATTTTTAAAATCCTTTTGTTTCCATTTTTCCAGAATTCTCAACTCTATTTATTCGTATTTATTTGTGATTAACTGACAACTTGGAATCATCTCTCACTGTTACAAATGGCCTTTCCCAGTCAGTAGCTCCTCATTCTTTAGCTGGAAAGACATCTCAGGGTGAATATGAGGAGCCTTAATGTAGCATCAACCTTGTAGGGGTCCTTTGTAGGTCATGAGGAGCTCCCAGGAAACCCCTACCCTGTTCCCAGGCAACCATGGGCAGAACTACCTTGATTCTGCAACTTTATAAACCAAATCTCTTGCGCTTAGCAGCCACTCTAGGCCCACACAGTCACAATCTATGACAGAGTAGCCAACATTGTGCCTTCCAAGTGTTGCAGATGCCCAACTCCCATCAGCTTCTTCCAGCATATTCAATAAACAGGGCAGAAGGGGGTTGTAGTCCACAACATCTGGACAGCACAAAGACCAGAAAACTGTGACCCTCCAGATGCTATTTTTTGTTGCCCCACGAGAGAATGGCTAATGGTCAGGGATTATGGGAGCTGTAGTCCAACAACATCTAAAAGGTCACAGGTTCTCCATTTCTGACATGGACTGTCACAGACCTGGTTTAGATTGAGGTGGTAAAGCTGCATTGCAACTGCAAGGGTGGGGTGGGTCACAAAATGTCCTCTTAACATCTAGTTTGTATGTGTGTTGTGTGTGTGCTAATATGGGGTAATACTGTAGTCAAGTCTGAGGTGGTAGACCCCAAACAAAAATTTTCTGCCTGTGTGAGAATAATGAGGTCACAGCCTTAAGAATCTACCATTCTTGGTGACAGATTATATAGATTGCATGTAGTGTGTCTCCAGTCAGTATTTTGTGGGAGGGATTAATGTGCATGCATACCAGCAAATTTAGATTTGTACAATTAAAGGGGATTCAAGAGTTTTGTTGTCCTGGAGCTGAATCCACACCATACATTTAAAAGGACCTCCCATCCCCAAAAAGGAATCATGGGAACTGTGGTTTGTTAAGGGTGCTGAGAATGGTAGCTCAGTGAAGGGTAAACTACAGCTCCCAGGTTTCTTTGGGGGAAGTCATGAGCTTTAAATGTGCAGTTAGGAAAGCAATGGTTAAATGCACTAAAAAGTGTGAGAGGAACAAATGACTAATGGGAAGACACATGAACACCATACAAGTAAAGCAGGATGAATGATCATTATTGTATAGCCTCCCTGCAAACAAATCAGAATGAACACTCAATAAAGACCAGATAAAATTTAACTTCCTCATGAAGCTTGTGCGAGCAAATAAAGATGAATGCTGAATAAAGAGGAGTGCTGGTTATTTTGTTGCTGTAAATTAGCAGCCACAATGGATGAGGAATGGGACCATGGGGAACGGAACAGCGGGGTTTAACACTTTCTCCATGTACTGTAATCCCGAAACCCGCCCACCACACACACATATATAATGTATATCTAGAGATTGGAGCCGGGAAATGGCACCCCCATCTGGAATCTGTGGCCACAAGCAGCTGCTTCACATTGCTTCATGACTGGCCCAGCTCAGAACATCTTAGCAGTTGCCCCTATTTCCTGTTCAGTCACCCTTTATTATCCTTTATTAACCCATGTATTATCAAAAATAAAGCAAACCCTGAAATTCCAAAGCTATTGTACAAAAGAAGAGTTGCCACCTTTCTCTCTTTATCTCCCCACCTCCTTTGGTATTTTGTTAAGTCTGATGGGTTTTTTATGATTATTTATTTTATGAATAAATGTATATATTAGTAAGAGTATATATTTGCAGAAATAACTCCTTGGGAACAGTGTTGTCAATCTGCTACTTGACTTGTCATCTGAGTAAGCAGCGATCTAGTAGATCACGTGAAACTCAGCCTGAACAGGACCTGCTACTATTTCCCTGTGTTTCGAAATATCCTGCACACACTTTGGAGATGCTTGTACAATGCTGTTGAAAACGGGGTGGGCCACCCTTTGCTCAAGTGGAGCCCTTCCATTTGTGTGTTGCACTCTGCAGAGTCCTGGATCGTGGCCCCTTGTCTTTTTATCCTGTTTTTTACCGACAACCTGCTAGCAATGTCTTGTATTTTTTTTTTTTACCAGTTATGTTTCATAGATGTGTTTAACTTTATAATGAAAATTAAAAGAATATGCATTAATTTTAATTTTGTTGCCTTAAAAGTTATTGTACTGGGGGGAAACAAAGGAGTTGTATTGTTTTAAAAGGCCAAACTATACACATGGTGTTTATCATTTAGTATGGCCTCGAGTGCCAGTGTTGGGGCCCGGTTCACAACAGGACACTGCATATCCTCCAACATTTCTCTTATGAAAATAGAGATGTCCCCTCCAACATTCCTCCAATGAAAACAGGGATTTCCTACCATGCCCTTCAACATTTCTCCAATGAAATCCTAAGGGAAAGCAGGACATTCTGGGATCAAATCAGAAACTGGGATGGCTTCTGTAAATCTGGGAAATAGGGATACTTGGAGGGTCTGCATGGAGGGGGTTGCACCCTGCTGTGGTTCTCATCTGGATCAGGCCCCCTCCTCAAACCTGTAATTTGCATTGGATGAGGGACTCCCCTTTGATCTACTGAGAGGTTCTCCCCCCCCAACACACAATGCATTTGTAGGAACAGCAGGACCCCAATCCGGATCTGACTCACAGCAGGAGCAAAGAGTTAAATCATACCACCACCGATGTCTCATCCCATTCCATTCAAGGAGGAACTATGTGATTAGTGTCACATGTCATCTGGGTCTTGAAGTCTGCCCACTGCCATGCTGATGTGGATCAATGGTCCTTATTGTTGCTCAACAGTCTCCCTGTTAAGAACATAAGAGCATATGAAGAGCCTGGCTGCTGAATCAGTCCAAAGGCCCATCTGGCCCAGCACTCTGTTCTCTCACTCACCAACCAGATGCCCCATGGAAGTTGGCAAGCAGGACCTGAGCACAACAGCACTCTCGCCTCTTGTGCATTCTCTCAAGTTATGGCTAGTAGCCATTGATGCAAGCAGCCAATTAAAGTCCCTGGAATATAAGAAGCTGACATATGAGGGCAGACTATTTGTCCAATCTAGCCCTTTGACTGGCAGCAGCTGTCCAGGGTCTCAGGTAGACAGGGGTCTTTCCCACTAGTCCAATATCCTGTTTCTCACAATCATCAACCAGATACCTCTGGGAAACCCCTAAGCAGGGCCACTAGTCCTCTCCTACCATTGGTCCCCTTCAAATGTCGCACTTCTCCAGATTTTGCAGTGCAGCTCTCAAGCCAAGTAATATGCACAAGAATGCATATAACTGGATGAAGTGTGCATAGATTGCATTCATTAGTAAAAAAATAACATATAAAAATACATTATATTGGGGAAAATGCTATACAAAATGTGTAGATTAGACAAACTTACATGCAAAATTGTGCATATTAGGAGAAATCTGGATTATAATGAATTTGGATGAGGACTTTGGCTTTTTTTAAACGTACACGCTGAAATGTGGAAATGTGGAGAACTGAAGATTGGAAAAATGAGAAACTGAAATGCATCCTAACAATCTCTCAGCCTAATCTACCTCACACGGCGGTTCTAAGGATAAAAATCGGGGTGGGGGACATGCATATCGCCTTGAGCTCCTTGGGGGAAAGGTGGGATATAAATGTAATGATAATTTATAATTTAATTAATTAATTGCCTCATTCATTCTCCCACAGAGCCTCATCCTCTGCAGAAACACCAGACACTGTTTGACTTTGCCTGTGTGAACCCAGTCTCAGAACATAATCAGCAACTGGACGTCTCCGTGCCCTGGCTCTGGAATTTGCTTGCTAAGGATACCTTACCCTTATTGGCAGGTGGAGAGTCAATGTGTGTGTTCCATTATAAATGCACTCTTAGGCACTCAGCCAGAATGCATTCCTTGGGGCTACAAGCTACTCTGGGGCTTACCTGTGTGTGTCAGCAGGTGAAAAGTGTTAAGCAATGAACTCTGTGGTGGGAGTTAAGGAAAGGTCAGTGCCGTCCATCAGAGGGCTGGCTCAGAGCAAGGAGAGTGTGGCAGGCGAGACTCCTGCCTCTAGTCTAAAATACTCACAACAGACCAGAGCATTGACACACATCCCTTCTGTGGCCTCCTTGAACCACACCTGGGTGGGCATAGCATCAGTTCCACCCCCATCCCCACTTCTATTTATCTTGTCTTGACTATCACCGACAGCCAGCTTGTAGCTGTTGAACATCCTCAACATATCTGACTTTTTAATTGCTTATATTGGTACCCAGGGACCTTCACTGATAGCCAGGGATTCAAACTCATAGAGGAAAATATTATTAATGGCTACTAGCCATGATGGCTGTCCTCTGCCTCCACGGTCAATGCAGTAATGCTTCTGAATACCACTTGCTGGGAATAGTGCTTTTGTGCTTGTGTCCTGCTTGTAAGTTTCCTATGGGCATCTGGTTGGCTATGAGAAAAGGATGCTGGACTAGATGAGCCATTGGGCTGATCCAGCAGGCTCGTCTTATGTACTAATGTTTTTATGAACTCATGTCTTTCCCATCCAAATCTGACACTGATGTGTGGAGTGCTTTAGTCAATGAGGAATGAAGATTGGACATATTACTATTTAATTAGTTAAGGAATCACTTCCTGTGAAGCATCACAAAGTGATTTCACAATGCAATAAAAACATAAAACAACTGCATCTATAAAAACAAATTTGTGAACATTACTCATATTAAAAACAGTTAAAACAAAACATACTGTATATAAAAAAAATCAAATCCAAGACAGATATCAGCTGGGATAAGGATCTGCCTGCTATGTAATGCGAAGGAGTTCCAAAGGTTAAGTGCCACTGCACTAAAGGCCCAATTCCAATATTTCCAGATGGATCTCCTGATAATATGGTATCTGCAGGATTTTGTGGACAGTTCGGTGACTGTTTTGGTGCAAAGAAAACTGGAAGGTTTCACATAAAGGGCTACTTCACACATGTGTCAAAGAATTATAGAACTATAGAATTGTAAGGGACCACAAGAGTCGTCTAGTCCAGCCCCCTGCAATACAAGAAACTTTTGCCCAAAGTGGGGCTCAAACCCACAACCCAGATATTAAGAGCCTCATGCTCTACCAACTGAGCTGGATTACACTGGTGCTTCCCACAGAAAATATGTGAATTCAGAATGGAAAAGGCACATCACTGCATACATTTGAAGGGGCACGGGAATGTGAATTCAATTCAGTTCTGATACTGAACAAAGCTTCTTAAGCACAGAATGTGCTCAGAAGTACCCTGTTTGTTCATTATAACTGTATGTCTTTCCCACCTGGCTCTGCTTTGTAGATCTTGGGGTTGTAGTATTATAAAGTAGATCCAACAAGGCCGAAGTCTGCACACCCCTGTTTGTAGAGAAGTGGCAGGAAGAAGATAGGTTGTGGTCTACTGGACCATTGGCCAGTTTCCAGCATATCCTATGGCTGCTGGGAATCTTGAGAAGATTGTTGGACTCGTCAGCAGTTGTTAAGAAAGTAATTATCACTTGGCATTTATTAGTAATGCCACACCTGTTAAGAGATCCTGACTGCTACTCTTGTTTTGAACACTGAGAAACAAAACATTAGCAGACCTGTTTCCATGGGGCAGAAAGAGCAAGAGACATGCAAGAGCAAGGTCCCACTGCTGTAGAAATAAAAAAATAAAAAAATATTATTATTATTTATACCCCGTCCATCTGGCTGGGTTTCCCCAGCTACTCTGGGTGGCTTACAGCACATAAAAAAATTGTAAAACATCAGACATTAAAAATTTCCCAATACAGGGCTGCCTTCAGATGTCTTCAAAAAGTCAGATAGTTGTTTATTTCCTTGACATCTGATGGGAGGGTGTTCCACAAGGTGGGCACCACTACAGAGAAGGCCCTCTGCCTGGTTCCCAGTAACCTCACTTCTCGCAGTGAGGGAACTGCCAGAAGGCCCTTGGAGCTGGACCTCAGTGTCCGGGCTGAATGATGGGGGTGGAGACACTCCTTCAGGTATACTGGGCCAAGGCCGTTTAGGGCTTTAAAGGTCAGCACCAACACTTTGATTGATTGAAATATTCTGGGAGCAAATGTAGGTCTTTCAGGACCGGTGTTATGTGGTATCGGCGGCGGCCACTCCCAGTCACCAGTCTAGCTGGTGCATTCTGGATTAGTTGTAGTTTCCGAGTCACCTTCAAAGGTAGCCCCACATAGAGCACGTTGCAGTAGTCTAAGCAGGAGATAACCGGAGCATGCACCACTCTGGCAAGACAGTCTGCAAATGTCAGGGTTGCACCAGATGAGCAGGAGTGGTGGCAAGCCCCCCTAGGCGAAGCGGCAACCACAGAAGAGTCCGGAGAAATGGAGGGATTATTACCTGAAGAAGACTGGTGGAGACACTCCTCAGAAGAGGAAGAAGCAGTTAGGGAAGAAGGAAGGCCAGAACAGGAGGAGGAGGAAGTTGAGCCAGAATCAGGCCCTTGTGAGGAGAGGAGCCGGAGGGCCCCCTCCCCTCCTCCCATCTCAGCTGTAGAGCGTAGAGCTGAGAAACGGAGGGAGCAATTGGAGGCAGTTGCAGCTCGTAAAAGGCGTGGTAATGAGCTGGCTACTTAAAGAAGGCCGGCTGCTTCCCTCACCAGCACCTGCAACTGCTGTGCTGAAGCACGTGGTTGTGCCTGCTCATCCGGCTCCTGATCCTGTGTACCTGACTTTGGCTGGTTCCTGACTTGGACTGCTCCTGACTTCGGCTTCTCTTGACCCCCGGTACTGACACCTGACTTCGGCTGGTTCCTGACTCGGACTGCTCCTGACTTCGGCTCCTCTCGACCCCAGTACTGATACCTGACCTCGGCTGGTTCCTGACGCGGACTGCTCCTGACTTCGGCTTCTCTTGACCCCGGTACTGATACCTAGCTTTGGCAAGCCATCCTGTTGGCACCATAACAGAAGGTAGGTAGGGTCTCAGCTTGCATACCAGATGGAGCTGGTAGACAACTGCCCAGGACACAGAATTGACCTGTACCTCCATGGACAGCTGTGAGTCCAAAATGACTCCCAGGCTGCGCACCTGGTCCATCAGGGGCACAATTACTCCATTCAGGACCAGGGAGTTCCCCACACCTGCCTACCCTCTGTTCCCCAAAAGCAGTACTTCTGTCTTGTCAGGATTCAACCTCAATCTGCTAGCCACCATCCATCCTCCAACCGCCTCCAGTCACTCACACAAGACCTTCACCGTCTTCACTGGTTCTGATTTAAAAGAGAGGTAGAGCTGGGTATCATTCACATACTGATGAACACCCAGCCCAACCCCCCCTGATGATCTCTCCCAGAGGCGTCATATAGATGTTAAAAACATGGGGGAGAGGATGAATCCCTGAAGCACCCCACAAGTGAAAGCCCAGGAGTCTGAACACTCACCCCCAACACCACTTTCTGGACACAGCCCAGGAGGAAGGAGTGGAACCACTGTATAACAGTGCCCTCAGCTCCCAGCTCCTAGATGGTTCAGACAGATGTCATGGTCGATGGTATCGAAGGCTGGAGAAGGTTCAGAGATAGTGATTAAAATGCTCAAGAGCCTGAGCACACTGCCTTGTGAGGAAAGGAGCTTTGCGGCTCCTGAATAAGAAAGTGAAGGATAACCAAGGAGGGAGCAAATGTTTATTAAATGACAGCTGATTTAGAGAGAAAGACAGAACCCAAGAGACCAGGGTTCAGATCCCCATTCAGCTAAAGAAGCTCACTGGGTGACCCAGTCAGTCTCCTAGCCTAACCTACCTCACACAATTATTGCAAGGATAAAAATGGGAGGGGAGGAGAACCATGTAAGACACCTTGAGTTACTTGAAGGATATAAAAGGTGGGATATAAAAGTAATAATCAAACAAACAAACACAAACGATGTAGCATCAACCAATGAAACTGACCGGAAGCAAAAGCAAACAAAATGTATGCTTTTCATGGTGCAAGGCTTCCTTGATTTTATGAGATTCAGTTCCATAGGATGTGACGGCTATTAGCTTAAACAGCATTAAAAGAAGAGTAGGGAAATTCAGAGGGTTTTAGCGACTGAAAAAAGTTGCTTGTTCAGAGGCATGGTACTTATTTCCAGTTGCCAAGGAAGAAACACGGGAGGCACGTCTAACACCACCATGCTTGTAAGCTTCTCGGGATGCCTGGCTATCCATTGTTGGAGACAGAACACTAGGCGTGATGGACTTGTGGCCTGATGCAGTGAGGCCATTTCTAATTTTCATTTCTGCAATATGGAATATATGATTTGGATGCATCAGAAAGCTTTATCATTTGTATGCTTCTCCCTTTTTCTTCCCTTTGTGTGTGTGTTTGACCTCTCCTACATGCTACATATATTTGAACAAGATTTATATTTTAGGTGCAAAAAAATAAATTATTACAAAACCACGTTATGCACCACTGGTTCCCAGCAAATGTAATGGGCCCACATCAAAGGCAAAGGGGAAACACCCACCTTATTCACCCTATGGTGTGATATTTGAGGGGGTGGGCCGCTAGGAGCCAACTGGGGTGGGGCAGGTTATAGTAATGCAAAAATGTCTTCTGGCCCTCAGGCATTATCAGCATTATCCTAGGGATCTTCTCTCAGGTGGAGATGATGAGAGAGTTAGAGTAGTTCTGACTATTGGGGGTGGGTGGCAATGCAACCACCTCTGTTGCATTTACAGGGGTCATTAGTGGGGGGACCAGCTTCGCAAATGGTTCTCACGCCTCTGCCAGCACCCTCCCCCATGGCTTCACCCTCCATTTCACACCCTCTCAAGTACTTGCTAACTTCCATTTCCCTTTGGCCAAAGTGGCAGGCCCAAGAGCCTATATCCTCAATGAATAGCGAATCTAGGGAAATGGGGATGAGTTCAGGGGTCTATTGAAACCCAAAGCCATAAACCCTTTCAAAGGCAGCAAGGCACCAATTGATGCTGTCTTTTCAGTTGCAATTTCCAACTGCTTTTGTGGGTTTCAGCAGGTTTGGGGCAGGATAGGAAAGGGAGGGGCAGAGAGGAAGAGGAATTCTTCACCTAGAGCAGTCTTCCCAAAACTTGGTGCCCTCGGTTTATAACTCCCATTAGCTCCAGCCAGCACAGCTATAATAAGACTTTTCACCTGTTTTCACACAGGTAGGACCCAGAAGGCATGAAGCCCCTGCAAGTGCTTGCTGTGCTAGCTGCGGCTGATCAGAGTTGTAGCCCAAAACATCTGGAGAGCAAGAGGTTGGGGGAGCTAGACCTAGAAAGAGCCCTATGACACAATGCAGGCCTCACACCAAGAAGACTGAATACTAAAGGGGATAAGGAAAAGGTATTAGATGTGCATAGGCTTCCTAGGATCATAGGAAATTGCCTTATACTGAATCAGCACACTGGTCCAACTAGCTCAGTATTCTCTAGACTGGCAGTGGCTCTTCAAGTTTTCAAGCAGAGTTCTCTCCCAGCCCTACCTGGAGATGAAAGGGATTGAACCGGGGACTTTCTGTAGTCAAAGCAGATGCTCATCCACTGAGCTGTGGCCCATCTAGACCTAGAAGTATTTTCTTACTGCTGGGAGTTTCCTGTCATAGGTTTGGCATGACATACTTTGATTACGACATCTGGTGTACACCTGCGGGCACCCTGGGGGTGTATGGGCTCCCAGCACCCATTTCTCTCATTAACTGCCTGCCATTGTTAGTGATGCTTGGCAGAGCTCACATCTGATTTCCAGGGTGGAGAAGTGGGCCCAATAGGAGGGCTGGATGCACAAGCGACCAGTCCTCTGTGAGCCACTTTGATTGGTGGGTGTACAGCCATTTTCAAGGGGCCAGAAAAAGAAAGAAAAACACATAATATTTTGCCTCTTGGGTGTGGAGAGATCATAGTGAATGTTGGTTGGCAAAATTTGTGAAACATTATCTTGTTGCCTTACAAATACACATGCATACATGTGCCATTTCCCACACAACCACTTAAGGTTCATCCACATTTCCATTTGCCCTGTGGCTTTCCCCCAGGAAAAGCCACGCTTTAGTGCCAAATCAGAACAAATGGCAACCAGGTTTTCCACAGATAGCCGTTTGTTCCAATTTAGCGCTAAAAAGCATGTTTTCTGAGGGAAAGCAGCAGGGCAAAGACATAACTGCTTGGACCTGTGCCTAGAAAGCAGAAAACCGCTGGGACCTGTGCTTTCAAGACACAAGACAAATGGAAGTGAGGACGAGCTCTTATTGTGAAGCAAGGCATCAAAAGCATTATGCTTTACTGTAGCTACTAGCCTATTTTTATGTGGTCTTACCTTGAAGACAAAGCTTCATCTACTAATTTCGCTTTGACATTCTAAATTATCCTCTGCTGTAAACAACAATAAATCAAGATAATTGAATCTCAGTTACTATAAATCATTGCATGCCACCCTGTTCATGAATAATCTTCCATCAATTAGGCTCTTTTTCATTTCCTTCATTATAAAGTCATCTGCAGAGGTAACTGCAGCTTCTCTCAAGCTTAACCTTAGGGAGAGAGTGCTTAAAAGTTTTATTTGTGCAGAGAACAGCAACACACACTACCATTACTCCTTTTTACCCTTAATGTTTACTCAAAGCCCATCATACAGAATAGGACTACAAGGTTAACTCCTTATCACTCTCCAGTCTATTTATACATTCATATTTCAGTTCTGAACTCTTAGTTCTTTAGGCGCTCCACCTGTCTACTCCTGACCAGGAACACCATTAGCAAAATAGCTAAACATCTGAAGCTGTGTGCTGGTTCTTATGCCAGTGAGTGGTACTGCTTCAGACTCCAGATGGGGGCTTACATGATTGGCTTTCTGTACAAAATGGAAAACTATCATGTCAGGAATAAGAATTTGTCTCTTTAACATGCTAGTTTTCTACACACAATGATTGTTTTGGTTTTGCATGGAATCCCATTCAATCACATGAGCCCCAGCCCTACTCCTTACAGCTTAAAGTGGTAGAGGCCCAGAAGTAGGCTTACCACCTCATTGAGAGCTGGGACTATGGGCAACTCCAGATGACCTGTTTATTGAGCATTCATCCTGATCAATTTATGAGGAGAAGGTCTGATGATGTTGCATGATGCAAGTGTTATTCCACACTTTCCTTATCGCAAAAGGTCAGATCTTTTGGAGAAGCAGGTTAGTTGTGCAAAACCTCCCAATTAACTGTAATTACCTGAATTTGCTGGTATGTTATTGAATCCCACTTCAAAATAATGACAGTTATGAAGTGCTCTATATTACTCCAGTTTGCAATGAGGATTTGCGTATCATATATTTAATGTTCTCCCAGGTTGAAAACAAAGCCTCCCACTGTAAGGCTCCAAATGTCTTGAATCCAGGAGTGTGGTAGCAGGGCCTGACAATATATTAACCCCTGTACGGTAGCTTGCACACAGCAGGAACCTAATATGTGCTACATGCACCACCACCAGATTTGCAGAAGCCGTCCCAGTCCCACTTTTCCTTAGGACATCCCTATTTTCATTGGAGAAATGTTGGAGGGTATGGAGTTATCCAAGCCCCGAGTCATCTGAAAGCAGTCCTGTATAGGGAAGGTCTTTATAATGTTTAATGCTTATGTTTTTATATGTTGGAAGCCGCTAAGAGTGGCTGAGGCAACCAGACTCAAACTTTTCCCACCTCGCATCCTTGGCTATCAAGCCTGCTTGCCTTTTTCTCCAGGAACACAGGATGACCTTCCATCGAGTCAGACCATTGGTCCATCTAGCTCAGTACTGTCAGCTCTGACCAGCAGCTGCTCTCCAGGTTTTCAAGGAGGGTTCCCTCTCAGCCATAGCTGGAGACAACAGGGATTGAATGTGGGACCTTCCGCATGCCAAACAGATGTACAGAGATGGTACAGAGAGGATTGTTGTGCCAGTCTCTTCTGATCTCAAGGTGGGGCTTTAAGTACTATCAGGTTGATGAAAGGCCTCACTTTTGGCAAAACTGCAGGAATGCTGCGAAATATCAGTTTTCCAAAAGAGGCAGCTAAAACCACTAAATGGGCAGTTTCTCTTCAAGTCACCTCTGCCCTAGGTTGGCTCCTTGGCAGGAGTATTCTGGAAAACCAGAATACTCAGGTCCAGGGTCTGTTCATGGCCATAGCTCAGTGGCAGAGTGTCTGTCTTGCATGCAGAAGGTCCCAGGTTCACTTGCTGGCCTCTTCAGGTAGGGTTGCAGAAGGACACCTCTCTGAAACCCAGGAGATCTGCTGACGGTCAGTATCAGGGGTGCCAACTTGAATAAAATATGGGGGAGCAGGTAAGTACTGCCCTGCATAAGCAATCACATGATACAGTACATGCACACCATTTGAATAGAAATCACAATCAACTTGGGGGGGGGGGAGCTCAAATATTTTATAGAGGGGGCGAAGACCCCTCAGCCTCGATGGTCAGTATAGACAATCTGGAGTTCGATGGGCACAGGGGCATAACACTGTCCACAAACACCCTGGGTGGGGGTGTGCTCATGTGCCCCCCCCAGGAGTGCACTACCCCAGCTCTTGTCACTGTGAGGGGTGGGAGGAGGGTGAAGAAAACCCTCTACGCTCACCCAGTGCCCATCAGCTGGCAGGGGGTTCATGCCGGGCACATGGGGGTGTCTGGTTTGCGCACCCCAAGATTCTGCACCTGGGGCCATGGCCTCCCTGACACACACACACACACACACACACACACACACACACACACACACACACACCACTGGATGGGCCAATTGTTTGACTCAGAATTCCTATGTCCCTCTCTTCCCAGGCCACATCCATCTCTGGCCTGATCTACACCTTCCTCAAATGCTTTTTGTCTCCCTGGAATGTGTCCTTAAACTGTGATAACATGTCTTGCTAGCCTGAATGAAGGCTGGAGAGGTGTTTTTTATGGGAGGATGTGGAAATCTTAAGACTTCTGCTTGACTGGAATGTAGCCTACTGTACAAAGGTAAGAGTCACATCAATCACTCCACACACTTTTGCCTCTAGCTCTGCCCACCCCTAGCATGTGGCCTCCCAGAAGGCTGGCCATTAGGAACCCCCAGGCTGAGAAATGTTCCCCAACCTTGGACAACAGCCTAACCAGCTAACTGAAGGAGTTCAGAGTTGTGAGCCCTCAGTACAGTGCAGAACTGTGCTATGGGGTCTGATCTTCATAGCAGAGATCATGTTTGGATCCACAGGTGATTATTGGAAGATGACAATTACCACTGTTCCGTACAGGTTGGAAGGTAAGTAGGTGTCCTTCACCTTTAGAGGCAAATTCTGTATATTCCAAGATCAGACTCGGATGGCCCAGTCCTGAGGAGTTCCACATGCTATCCTGCCTGTCCATTATGTCTGGAGGGCAACCTCAGTATGAGAGGCGTGAGTCTGGCTGCTGCTGCACACAGAGGGTTAAACGCCAGTAGACTGAATGCCAAAGGACTTAATAACAATTTGCTGCTCACCACACTGCTCTCTGGGAGCAATGTAGCACAAGAAAAAACACGTCAAGAAATGCCAGAAAAATGCAGTGCACCAAATACACACACACACACACACACACACACACACACACACACACACGGTGGGAAGAAGGGGGACGTAAAAATGTAGAACCTTCATTAGCAGTTAGCTGTGGGCAACAGTGTTTCCAGCTGATATGGAGAGAGAGACATAAAATTTTGGAAACAAAACAAAACAAAATCCTTCCAGCAGCACCTTAGAGACCAACTAAGTTTGTTATTGGTATGAGCTTTCGTGTGCATACACACTTCTTCAGATAAAATTTTGGAATGTGCGATGCATGAGATATTAGTTCCTCCTCAACCAACCTTAGAAGTGCCACCTCCCCCCCGCCCCCGACGTTGCAACCACCCCCTGGCCTTTTACACTACCCTGGTTCTCTGTACAGGCTCTCTGTACAGGCTCTCTGTATGCTGGTGGCACTTTTGAGGGGAGAAAAGTGAGTGAGATATACTGTAAGTTATTGATCTGGGATCACCTGGTGCTCTTAAGAACATAAGATATGGTTACCAGTCGTCCCCGTTTCCTGGGGACAGTCCCCGGATTTACAAATCTGTCCCCAGACAAAATCCGTCCCCGGAATTTCCCCGGATTTCATTTAATGTCCCCGGATTTATATTTTAAGTGTTGTAGATTTATTAGTAGGGAATGAATGTTGCGTGATTGGTTCAACAGCACAAGACACATCATATGGAGACTTCTGAAGAAGCAAAATGGCGGATGCCACGGCAACGAGCAGCTCCTTAAGCCAGCCAGAGCCAACTGCGCTACCAGGCTGGCACCAGGCTGCTGAGACTGCTGCTGCCACCGCCACTGCCAAGGGGGCACCGGGGACACCCGCCACGTCAACTGGGGGAACCGCTGCCCCCCCTGACCCAAATCGAGCCGGGAGCGAGAGCACCCAGCCACCCAGCCGACTGCCCAGCAGCGCTCCGGGGCTGATGCAGGGAGAAGAAGGAGAGGAGGAGAAGGAAGAGAGAGAGAAAGGAAGGAGAAAAAAGAGGGGAGCCCCGACCTTGCCACGCCACTGAGGACGAGAGTTGGGAGAGCACTGGGAGGGCAAGGACACGTGGCCGAGCCCAGGCCCGACCTAAGCCTACTCCATGGCGGGCTAGTGCTCCAAGAGAGCAGGTCGGGGCCCAGAGGAAGGCCGCACAACAGAGGAGACCACAAAAGAGAATATATTACTTCTTAATTTTTTTAAAAAAAAACTTTTAAAAAACTTTTTTTCTCTCTTTTCAAAAAAAAAAAAAAAGTGTCCCCAGATTCTTTGGAAAAAATCTGGTAACCTTAACATAAGATCTCTGCTGTAGCAGGCCAAAGGCCCATCAACTCCAGTAACCTGTTTTCACAGTAACCAAGCAGATGTCCCAATGGGAAGCCCGCAAGCAGAATCTGAGTGCAATAGCAGCACTCTCCACACCTGTGATTCCCATAAACTGGTATTCAAAAGTTTTCTGTAGACTGCTGTTTGCTCAGATTCAATGGTGAACAGCGGGTTTTCCTGGGGAAAGCTGCAGGACGAAAGAAAAAGCACTCAGACCCGTGTCTGGAAAGCAAAGCGCAAAAGCAAGTCTGGATGAGCCCTTACTTAGAAGCTAGGCCTACTGAACAAAGTGAAACTTTTAAAATCATAAAATTGTAGAGTTGGAAGGGACACCTAGGGTCATCTAGTCCAACCCCCTGCAATGCAGAAATCTCAACTAAAGCATCCATGACAGATGGCCATCCAACCTCTGCTTAAAAATGTCCAATGAAGGAGAGTCCACAACCTTCCAAGGGAGTCAGTTCCACTGTCAAACACATCTTATCATCAGAAAGGTCTTCCTGATGTTTAGTTGGAATCTTATTTCTTGTAACTTGAATCCACTGGTTCAGGTCCTACCCTCCAGAGCAGGAGAAAACAAGCTTGCACCATCTTCCACGTTACAGCACTTTAGATATTTGAAGATGGTTAAAATATCTCCTCTCAATCTCCTGTTTTTGGCTTGCCTGACCTTCACCCTGCACATGTTGGCTACTCATGTATACTCCTCCTTTATGATTTCCCCTTTCTTCCATTTCTTATACATGCCTTTCTTATGCTCAATTTGCCTTCAATACTCCAGATCAAGAATCTCTTCACAAGTACAAATCCTTTACATATAATGCTACTCCTTCTTCCTTCCTACCCCTCAATTTCTACATTCCAGCTATGAGACTCATCCCACCAGGTTTCAGTAATGCCTATTAGGTTATACTGTATTTACCATCCTGTGTTCAAAGCTACAATTTGTCTTGCTTGTTTCCCATACCCTGTGCATTAGTATAGGGACAACTGAAACCATGAGATTCCCTCCACCTGCTTCTTTCTTGTAGTTTTCTGCCCTTTAGCAGGTTTGGGGGCACCATCTCAGTGCCCCGTACATCAATGAAGCTATTATCCCCAGTACCAGGTGTTCTCTTGTTGTCTGGAATGTTGTATCCCTCCCCTTCAGGATTTAGTTTAAAGCTCTCCTGATCAGGTTCGCAAGACTCTTAGCAAACACATTGTTGCCAACCACTCTGAGATGCTGCCCATATTTTGCCAGAAGTCCTTCCTCAAGGAAGTGCAGACCATGGTCCAAGAAGCCAAACCCTTCCTGACAATACCACCTGTGCAGATAGTGGTTTACTTCTAGTATTCCCCCCTGTCTTCCAGGGCCACAACCTTCAACAGGAAGGAGTGATGAAAAAAAACACCTGTGCCCCAATGCCCTTCAGCTTCCTGCCCAGAGTCTCATAGTCCCTTGTATAATATGTCAAATGTGTATGGCAATATCGTTTGTACCCACATGAATCAAAAGGAAGGGGTTGTGGCCAGTGGACTTTATAAGACTTGGCAACTTCTCTGTCACATTATGAATCTTTGCACCTCCCAGGACACCCTGTTATTTCCGCACACTATCGCCTCTATTCCCTTCAGTAAGGAGTCATCTACCAACACCACACGCCTCTGCCTCCTCTGTAGAGTGGCAGGAATTCTTGGGGGGGGGGGTAATTTGTATATGATGATAAATGTTTTGGAATATTTTTGGATATTAATAAAAATTATAATGAAAAAAAGTTGTACTTAAATCCCTACTGCTGAAATAAATTAGAAGTAAAAGCATTTTAGATGGATTGTGTCCATTACTTGGATCAGTCTGTTAGGAGTATGTTGGATAGGCACAGATATTTGGTTAACAAGAATTCACAATAGGCATCAACTCATGACTATCAAGTTGGCGGCTATCAAGTTCTTTCCAATCCTCCAGAGAACCCCAGCCAAAATTGCCACTTTCCAACAAATTCCCATTTCATTTTTTCTTCCAAGCCTGGAGCTACACAAGCGTCTCTGTTAAAACTCCCAATCTCATCTTGAAATGAAAAATGAAACAGCGTTGGGGGTTTGGTTGTCAGCCAGCGTGTTGACAGAGCTCTGACATGGTTTCAATGGTTCTAAAGGGTGCAACATTGCCAAACATCATCAGAATTGTTTTTCTTAATAATTGTTTTCCCCCCAAATTATTTTTACAGTCTAATTAATTTCCACGTAACTTTTGTAATACAGTGAGCATAAAAAACCAAGCCATTTTAACACATACTAAACAAACAAACAAACACAAACAAACTACAGTATCTATGGACTATGTATAGTCTGGTGTATGGATCTTTAATGAGCAAAACCATAACGGGGGGCAGGGAAGAGAGACAGTTAAAATTTTATCCAGCCAGTTCATATCTACTCTGGCTGAAATACAGGAATGCCAAACAATGAGCTTGGTTCCATGCAAATAAATACGAGCAACATGTATATGTCTTTGTATATAGAAAATTAAATGTAAACGTTCACCCATTTTTAATAATTGTGCACCATAAACTACCCAATACGAAGTGTCTTTTAACTTTTCTGAAGTAGTTTAATATAATAGACTAGATGGCAGGACTAGGGGCTGAGAGAGGGGAGGGGGGTTGGGGTCCCCAACTATAACCACTGAGATGCAGGTCAAAAAGCCTATGTTATCTCAACTTAATACATGAGACCCAACTGTTACGTGAAAGTGAGTCACAGAGGAACAAATACAAGAGGCACTGAGATTATGAAAGGCTTCCAGGCTGCTAAGGCTTCTGGGAAACAACCTCAACAAAAAAAAAAAACCTTACAAGTTTTTAATGAACTTGTGCAACCCCCCCCCCCCAAACTCTGCCTCCTGAGGAATGTAGCTGTTGCTTTGTCCATGTTTTGTAATTTGTGTGTGTGGCACAATTAAGAACTGATATGCTTAATATGAATGGAAATACTTGCGCTGAATAGAGACAGCAACTCCCGAAACACGGGGGGGGGGGGAGTCCACTTTCCCCTAGACAACGCCCCCCCCCACCTCCCTGGCTTCCAGCTACCAACTCCGCCTGGGAGGGAAAGTTGTGTATCAATCTAGGCCTATAATGGTGTAATTTAGTAGGTAGGCCTGGACTCTGGTGGTGATATTGTACTGGAATGAATGAAACTGTGGGCTTCAGGCTGCGCCATACTGCTAGGCCCTGCCTGGTTCTATTCAGCCCAGGCCTAATCTGATTCATTTCTTCTCTACACCAAAGCTCCCTTCTCAGTAGTAGGTTTTTCTCTGGGTTTTGTTACTGTTTCTTAAAGAGCTCAGCTGGCTGCTGGGGCTGAAAAGAATCAAATTATTAAAGATTTTGTGGAAAATCCAGTGAGAATAGGGCCATGTAATAATGATAGCATTGTGCCACTGTGGACCATTCCCAGCTTCCACTGGGGAGAAATTGTCAAGTCTGCCTTTGTTTTCTTAACCCTTTCAATAGAAACAAAATAATATTTAGCTTAGCACAAAATACCTTCTTTTTTATTTCTAATCCTTTAAGGGTTTTTTTTCCCACCCCTTATCCCCTCCAACCCTCCCTCCCTCTCTTATTTTTTGGCTACACTCCCAAAATAGATTTATATATTCTATACATTCTGCTTTCCTGAGCAATTGGCTGGAGGGCCATCTGTTATCAGGAAAGCACTACTTGTTAATTAGTATGTAAAATGAATAATTAAACCAGCAACCAGTCAATACAGAGGTACCTAGATAGGAGTGGGGCACATCAAAAACAAAAGAGAGAGACTTTTACAGCCACCATCCAACACAGAGTTAAGTATTTATATTTGGGTATTATTTTCCATCAGACATTCCTATGCATTGTTTAATTTAACCATTATGGGTAAAGTTCACCTCTGCAAGCCTCAGTGAGCATTTCGGTGAACATGTGTGGGCTTCATGTGGGAGGGGTGGGGTGCACATGCAAGAACCGTCTCTGAAATGCACACACTTCAGAGGTTGGAAGTAGGGCCAGTGAATTTTAAGGGTGGGGCATGTATGCCTTTGTTCCCTTCCCCACTTTAAGCCCACACATGTATATCGAAATGCTTGAATAGGGTTAGTTACAAGGTGGTTTCATGTGATTGTTGGGAGCCCCATGATGGTCCATAGCTCAGTAGCAGAGCATCTGCTTTGCGTTCAGAAGGTTGCAGATTCAATCCACAGCAACTTCAGGTAGAGCTGGGAGAGAACCCTGGAGAGATGCAACCAGTCAGTTTAGAGACAATACTGATCTAGATGCGCCAATTGTCTGGCTCCAGATAAGGCAGGTTCCTATTCTCGTATGACTGTGAGCACTTCACAAGTGCTGACACTGTTATGTAAGAAGGATGCAAATTCAGTTAATGTTACACTGGAGCTAATGGTATAAAGGACTCCCAGTTTAGATGATAATGAGTAGCACATACATTTGTTTCAAAATGTGTCAAAGCTGCATTTGGAGGGGCCACCTGCTCATGATGCGGAGTGGGATCATGGACTTCTGCCCCAGACAGCTTCCAGTACCATTGATTCCTTGGGCTAGCATTGTATTGCTAAACATGAGGCTGGATTCTCATTTGGTGCAACCATCTTGGCAAGATGTGTGAAGATGCCCAGCAAAGGAGGATGAGCTGCTTACACAGAAGGTTTTTAAATCAAGGCCACACTCCTTTCTTAAAGATACACATTTACCAGTTAGAAGAACCATAGTTTAGTGGTAGTGGTTTGTATGCAGAATGTCACAGGTTCAAAACCTGGCATCTCCAGGCAGGGCTGGGAATGTCCCCAGGAGATCCGCTGCCTGTCAGTGTAGACAGTATTGAGACAGATGGACCAATACTCTGACTCAGTCAGTATGTGGCAGCTTCTTGTGTTTCTATGTCCCTAAAGAGGTGGGCTTTTTAGCTTAGCCACCAGAGTGTTCACAAGACATCTCATATGCCAGTGCTGGCGCCATTGTCCCCTTCCGTCTTTAAAATCCTACTGTCTGCATGAACAATGCTGAGCTTTCCCACATGGTGAGCAGATAACAACATGTTAACATCAGTTAATAAGCTGTGCTTGGCCCTATACAGAATTCCTGTGGATTTTGATGGAAATTATAGGGACTGGAAGACCAGCTCTGACCGCTTCGATGTTCTTTATGCTGTGGGCAACACAATTTCATGGGCTGCAATTGTTGGCTAGGCAGGATGGAGGGGAGCAGACATGCCATAACAAAGCACAGGTCTATTTGCATCAGGCAACAGGGGCAGGGATTTCATACAGACCCATCATGTTTTCCAAACAGCATTTACCATTTTCCTAATGCATAATAAAACAAACAAACAAACAAACACAGATTGCAACCTCATGCTTAACAACAACAACAACAACAACACTTTCAAGAGCCTATGCAAGTCATACAGAAGTGAAGCAGCTTGCTCCTGCAATGAAGTGTAAAAGACTATTTTGAAAGGTTAAGTGAGTATTGTATACCTTTAATTCATTTCTAATAAATGCTGTTTTGTTTTTATTTTATTATTATGCCACCCATCTGACTGGGTTGCCCCTTTTGCTGCTCCGCTTTGCTGCACCAAGAAGATAGGCAGCAGTTATCTCAGTATCCCTCATATTGTGTAAGGAAGTTCCCACAAAGGTCAGACTTTTTGCAATAAAGAAAGTGATGGGGAAATGCACTGGAAAGTGTGAGATCACCCTTGATTGATGCAATATCATCTAATCTTCCTGCAAATGCTCAATTAAACAGGTTCTCTGGAAGCACCCAAGACACAGCAGCAGTTCTTATTTAAAACTCAGTATGAAGATTACTCTTTTATGGGGACCCCCCAAACAGGGCCGGTGCGTTCATTTAGGTGAACTAGGCAGTTGCCTAGAGCGCCAAAATGGAGGGGGCGCTGGCCAGCCTGCCCCCGCCGTCGCTCGCCGTCGCCCCAACCAGCAGCAGAGCGAGCAGGTTGGGGCGAAAACCGCAGCGGCTGGGGTGCCAAAATGGAGGGGGTGCTGGCCAGCCTGCCCCTCGCCCCCCGCCGCCGCCCGGTGCCACCCCAACCAGCGGCGAAAGTCGCGGCGGCGCGGGGCGCCCAGCGGGCAGGGGCGGGGCACCGTACGTCATGCGCAATGACGTCACGTGCCCCGCCCCCTCGCCTAGGGCGCCAAAACCCCTAGCACCGGTCCTGCCCCCAAATCCCACCAAATCCTACCCTGTCTCATAACAGAGACAGCCCTGAATTTACCTGACCACACCTATGGAATAGAACATTTTTCAGTCACTTGTTTCACTCCTGCCAGACAGATGCACACATGCCAATGTGCTGGCAACTATTAGTTAGTGACAATGGAAGTAGGTCATGCTGGTCAATAGGGTCAGTTTCCTGCAGGCCCAATATGTCTCTCATGTCTCTCTCACCCTTTGGGGTGGGAGCATTGCAACAAAAAGATCTTCTGTCTCTTTTATCCAGCCTGGAAGCAGCACATTGCTTTACAAGGAGAATCCGGACCAGCCATTTCCCTCATAACACATGGGAGGGTACCATTCTGGGTGGCACCTTTGCCAGTTGGCCTCCAGACAGGCAAAGCTTATTCATGTTTCCAAGTCCCAGCCAAGTTCATTCCAGCAATGAAGCCTGGAATGTTTTAAAGTGGGGGGGGGGGGAGGACTGGGAAAACATCCAGGACACACTGGGTAGTTTTGTGCCAGGAAGAGAATGGATATGTTTGTTATTTATTTCAGGGACAGTGTGAAATGTGTGTGAGAGGCTGCTTCCAAACTGGGCATTTTCCATGGAATAGCCATACTTGTTTCATTCACAGGGCATCTGCATGACGTTGTGAACAAAACAGCATTCTCTCGTGTTTTCCCTGTTCAATGTCTGTTCCCCCAGAGCTCAGAAAATACAACTTTTTTAACTGCTTGGAATAGCTGCATAATTTATTCAGGCATAAACAGCCTATTGTGCAGCTATTCTAGCCAATAAGATTGCCCTAGAGTTTTTCTAGTTATACTCCTTCTTTATATAATAATGATAATAATAGTCTGTCTCTCCTCTCTAAGAATCAGCTCTATCACTTTAACCCTTCCCTTTCCGAATGCAATGGCTGTTATCTGTGATTCCGAAGTCCTAATTGCAGCATGGGAGAAATCATGGTTGCAGTGGTGGGGAGCAGTGTTTAACCCTTTCCTCCCTCACAATGGTCCCAATGAAAATTGGGGGGGGGGGCGCAACATGTGAGGCTGGGTAAAGCAGGACTGACAGATGAGCTGAAAGAAGGAGCTTACAGATGAGCTGAGATTTAAGAAGGGCATGTATAAAAAATGGAAGAAAGGGGAAAACACAAAGGAGGAGAATACTTGAGTAGTCAACAGTTGCAGGGTGCAGCTCAGGCTGGCTAAAGCTCAGAAGGAACTCAGGTTTGCAAGAGAGGTTAAAAATAATTTTAAAAGGTTTCTTCGGCTGTGTTAGAAGCAAGATGATGAAGAAGCAAGTGGTAGTTCCTCTGCATGGAGAAGACGGAGAAATGCTATTGGGTGACAGAGAGAAGACAGAACTATTTTCCTCTGTATTCACCCAAAAGAAAAATGTAGCCCAACCAGGTGATAACAGAATGATGTAAGGAGTGAGCTGCATCCCAAGATAGAAAAAGAGATAGTAAGGGAACACCTAGCTACTTTAAATAATTCAAATCTCCAGCACCTGATGAGCTGCACCCAAGGGTACTAAAGGAGCTTGCAGATGTAATCTCAGAGCCTTTGTCTATGATCTTTGAGAATTATTGGAGAACAGGTAAGGTCCCTGCAGACTGGAGGCAGGCAAATGTTGTCCCCATTTTCAAAAGGGGGGGGGGACCCAGGTAACTACCAACTGTGAGCTTGCGTTTAATACAACGAAATGTCCTAGAACACATAATTCAACAGTTGGTCTTTGAGCACTTAGAAATGGATGCTGGGATTACTAAGACCCAATATGGGTTTCTCAAAAATAAGTCATGCCAGACAAATCTCACTTTTTTATGGAATTACAAGCTTGGTGGATTAGGGGAATGCTGTGGATATAGTGTATCTTGATTTCAGTAAGGCATTTGACAAAGTCCCCTGTGATATTCTTGTGAGGAAGCTGGTAAAATGTGGGCTAAATGATGTAACTGTTAGGTGGATTTGTAGCTGGTTGGCTGACCAAACCTAAAGAGTACTCATTAATGGTTCCTCATCATGCTGGGGGAAAACTGACAAGGGGAGGTTCTGCAGGTTTCTGTCCTGGACTCTTTATTTTTCAGCATCTTTATAAATGACTTGGATGAAAGAATTAAGTGGATGCTCATCAAATTTGCAGTTGACACCAAACTGGGAGGGGTAGCTAATGCCGTAGAACAGTGTTTCTCAACCAGTGTGCCTCCAGATGTTTTGGGACTACAACTCCCATCATCCCTCGCTAGCAATACCAGTGGTCAGGGATGATGGGAATTGTAGTCCCAAAACATCTGGAGGCACACTGGTTGGGAAACACTGCCGTAGAAGACAAAATCAGGATTCAAAATTACCTTAAAAGATTAGAGAACTGGGCCCAAGCTAACAAAATGGGCTAACAAAAAACAAATTTTCAATAGGGACAAATGTAGGGTTCTGCACTTAGGCAGGAAGAATCAGATGCACAAATGATCAAGGGTTTGGAAACCAAGCCTTATGAGGAACGGTTGAAGGAGCTGGGTAAGTTTAGCCTGGAAAAGAGGAGACTGAGTGGCGATATGATAGCCATCTTGAAATATCTCAAGGTGCGGCATTCACACAGGGACCCCCGGACGTTTGACGGTCTATTGATCCCTGTGCCACCACGGTTTCCCTAACTCGCTGCCACCAGTCAGGATCTTCCTGACAAACACTGAGTCCAGTCGGGTGTTAACAGTAAAACAAAAGAACAAGTTTCTTTTTCATCAAGCACAAGCGTATGGTTTCAAAATACACAACTTTCTGACTAAACTTCACACTGACTGACTCTCTACTGACTCACTTCTTATCCACCCCTGCTCCCAACTCAACTACTACTCCCAACTCTCTTAACTCCAACTCCCTTCAACTCTCTCCCTCTGCTGCACTTTATTTTCCAGTAACTTCTCCCCCCTGGGTTCCATTGGTCAATTACTTTCATTTATTTTAACCCTTTCTTTAACCTCCCTGGGTGATGTCACTATACAGATGGGCAAACGCCACACAAGGGCTGTCACATGGAAGAGGGAACAAGCTTGTTTTCTATTGCTCTGGGGCTTAGGACCTGAACCAATGGCTTTAACTTATAAGAAAGGAGTTTCCAACTAAACATCAGGAAAAACTTTCTGACAGTAAGAGCTGTTCAACAGTGGAATGGTCTCCCTAAGGAGGTAGTGGACTCTCCATCTTTGGAGGTTTTTAAGCAGAGGTTGGATGGTCATCTGTCATGGATGCTTTAGCTTAGATTCCTGCATTGCAGGGGTTAGACTAGATGACCCTTGGGGTCCCTTCCAACTCTACAATTCTATGATTCTATGTCCACTAGGGAAGTCTGAAGTTGCTATTCCACTTCTAGGCTGAAGCAGAACAGTGACAATTGGTTGCTGCTATAACGTATGTCACCAATATAGCACCTGCAAGTGTCACGTGTGCCCACAGATGCCTTGCTTGGTGCCTACAGAGTTGCATTGACCCACTGAGATTACCCTTTGACCCATAGAAGGTCTTTTTCAAACCTAATTGCAGCCTGAGAGTGATTTCAGGATGGGGGTTATGGCTGGGGAACAGAAGAGTTGCGACACACATGTGGTGCCCACAAATTATTTTTGGTGACCCCTGTGGTAAATCATCAATGTCTAGAAGCACCCACAAAAACTGAACTCAGTACCACAGGAGTCCAATAGAAAGTGGCCATCGAGTTATAAAACATGTGGGGAAAGTCCTTTCTCTTCCCCTCCTGCATACCATATTGAAGATATGGTGGCCATCTGTTCCACTTTGCATAGGGCGTTCTTCTTTTGAAGGGCAGCCAGTCCAAGTCCAGTTTAAGGTTAAAGTGCAGTAAGAAGGGTGAGCAAGAGGGAACCTTGAAGTTGCCAATCAACTGTTAGCATCTGTACAACTGACTGAGCAAACGTTAAGCCAGTGGTGGGTGGAGCCAGAGGCAAAAATGAGTGGAGCAATTAATGTAAATATTTGAACAATTAGCTAGTTTCACTTCCTAATTGGAAGAGAGGACACTTGCACAGTCCTCTATATCTTCAATCCAGGCAAGAAAAAGGCACTACGGTATTTAAGGACACATTTCAAGCAGAAAAAACAATGAAGGATGGTCCAAAGCAAGGCTCCTATTGGGTGTGGCCTAGGGAAAGGCATTGGGGAATTGGTGAGGGGGGTGGGGTTCCAAGGTCCAAAATGAGAGTCCTGAGGGGCCACAGTTGGCCTCCACACCTGAGCTTCCACATCCCTGCTGTAACTACCGTAGAGGTACAGTGGTACCTCGGGTTACATACGCTTCAGGTTACATACGCTTCAGGTTACAGACTCTGCTAACCCAGAAATATTACCTCGGCTTAAGAACTTTGCTTCAGGATAAGAACAGAAATTGGGCAGCGGCAGCACAGCGGCAGCGGGAGGCCCCATTAGCTAAAGTGGTGCTTCAGGTTAAGAACGTTTTCAGGTTAAGAACGGACCTCCGGAACGAATTAAGTACGTAACCAGAGGTGACATCGGTTGCCATACATCCAGATTTTCCCGGGCATTTTTACTTTTATTTTTGCCAATATCTACCCAGACACTGCTTCCGACTGCAGTATTCCATGTATGTCCAGGAAATTCCGGACGTATGGCAACCATACTTCCAGTCCCCAGTTAGGTAGAATTTGAATGCAATTTATCAGGGCAAATGGTTGGTTTTGCATGGAGTTCCTAGAGCAGGGAAGAGGGTGAAAGACACTCTCATTGACCTGGGACAGCAGCTTTCTGTCGGCTTGAAGCCATAGTCCAAAGCAAACCCTCTGACAACAATTCATCTATTCAAAGTATGAGAGGATTAAAAAACCAGCTAAGGTGTGTGCTTTGCGCTAACCGCAGGCAATACGTTCAGCAACAACAGAAAGAATGAAAGAAAAAGAAACAAGAGAGAGGGAGTTTGGTGCAATAATAATAAAGTGAGGGATTAGGAAGATATTTTTAACACCACATCTGTCATATTAATGGCTAACTGCTGGTTTAATTGCTGTAATCTTCCTCCGTCTGTTTTGATTTCTTAAAAGGAATACAGCTATCCTTCCTCAAACCAAAGCTTCCCTTGACACCTCTAACACTCTTATTCAGAAACTGAAATAAGTTCCCTGGGGTACACAGAAGCTCAGTGGTCTCTCTTCTGGTACTTTGCCTGTGTAGCAAAGTCACAGAAGCTGGACTTTGCTATGGCATTTTCTCAGGGTAGCTTTTCCAGGTGATAATATCCTCATGCAGCAACAGTCCGAAGTCTCAAAAGTAGAAATGAAATTGATAGCAGCAAATCAATCGATATACAACAACATTGGTTCGGAACAAATACAGGCCACCCATGGCACATGGTTTGAATGCTTTCCTCCATCCAAATTCTCTGCACATTGACAACTAGGACATTATGAAAGATGGCCAGAAGCCATGTCCCCCAGGTTCTAGATTTCCACATGCATGGAGTCTTTGATCTGGGGAAGTATTCCAACACGGCATTCACTATGCAGCGTTATGCTCTCTAGAATATGTGGCTATAAGAGAAGAAACAAGGAGTTCCAACCTAATATTTGGCGTTTGATAGATAAATATATGAAGTAGCTGCATATCTAAAGTAGCTGATGATGTCTAAGTGCTTACTCCTGGGCAGCAATATATCCACATATATCCTGAAGTACTAGAATCTCAGAAGGCCTGTACCACGTGCTTTTTTCAACATTTGGCTACATCTAGAGAAGGGATGAGGAAATTCCAGTCCAGTATCAGAATGTGGCCTTTCAGACCTCTCTATCTATCAAAAAGGAAAGACTCTCTTCGGACCATGCCCACCCCCACCCTGCTCTGCATCCTAGTTGAGTGTTTTTGCCTGGCTGGAATGTGCCCTTGAACTGTGACAATGCCTCTTCCTTGCCTGTTTAGGGTGGGTAGTGGGGGTTGTACAGAAACCTGTGGCTGCTGTTCACTTTACAATATTAAGAACTACAGCTGTTGCTCCACCCATTTCTGCTCCTGACCCCACCCACTAATGGGATGCAGCCTCCAGAAGGGTGCCCTCAAGGGAATGCAACATTTGAATTGAAAAAAGTTCCCTGCCTGTCATCTAGGATGTCTATGGCTAAGCTGCCCTCCTGTGGTGGTAGCATGTACTTTAGAAGTGAGGTCAGCAGAAATCAGCAGCTGAAACTCATCATGGCATGATTATGAACAACATCAATTGCTAATGTCTGCAGATCAAGATGCTGTTAAAAGTACAGATGCAGGTGCTGGCAAAACAACCCTAGTGTTGCAACCCTAATCTCAGTGCCCCAACATTTGCCCCAAATTACACTGCTGCCCCCAAGAATAGCTATTTTATAGCTGCACTACATGCATCTGATCATGTCTCTGGAAAATAATATTCACAAATATTAACAGATATTTATCTAGATATTGCTAAATAAATAAATACTAAAGTTGAGAAAGAATATTTTGGCAAACTTCTATATGAAATCTTAAAAACTGTCAATGGTCAAATGCTAATTACTGTTGCATGTTCTTTCTCAAATGGTGTCAGATACTAAAAAATTGCATCTCTCAAATGCTGTGCAAAGGGTGAGATATAGATTACCTAAATTAAATAAAATAATTTGTCTATTCCACATAGCTTGTTTGGTTGTAGACAATTCTGTAAGCAACAAGTTTCAACGTTTTCAAATCTCAAGTTTCAAACCCCAAGGTTCAAGAGACACAACCTCTCCCACTATCCCCCAAATCTTCCCTTGATTAATTTTGATTAATCAGTTTTCTGTAGGGGGTATCAGCAAGAACAGGTATGCCAGTTGCTCACACCACCAAGCCAGCCTTACCTGGAATTATCACATGACCCATTCTGGCCTATTGGTACAAGGAAGCTTCCTTGGCCATGTGATTGGTTCCCTAAAGGTCCCTGAGTGGTGGCATGTGGGTGGGATCATGGGTGGCACTTTAGGGGCAGTACTGCAGTTCATTAATAGAGCATACCCTGTTTCTCTGAAAATAAGACACCCCCCGTGGGCGGACGGATGGCACAGCTGCGGGGCTCCTTGCCTCCCTGCAAAGTGGTGCCCCGCCCTCCCTGCAAAGCGGCGCCCCGCCCCCTCCCTCCCCGGCAAGGCAGCGGACAGTATTTTATTGTCGGGAAAACACGGTAGCTGCGCCATCCGCCCGCCCACGGGGGTGTCTTATTTTCAGAGAAACAGGGTATGTGTTATATGCAGAAGATCCAAGGACAGAGACAAGGGAAAAATTGGTTCTGTTCACATGCAAGCCTGCCCAATTTGCACTTCCAGAAACAAGGCACAAAAATGTAGCAGCCAACCTTCAAAATTAAACTTCTCAAAATTTTGTGATGCAGTTCACCAATCAATAAAAAGGGAGCAAAATGGGCATTTTGGGTGGAAGTGGGCATTAAAAATGCATTATACTTGGAGAACTTGCTTGCAAAATGTGTATATCAGGCAAAAATGCATACAAAAATGTGTATATTAGATTAAATGTGTATGAAAATGCTAGCAAATTTTGGTAAATAGCTGTTTTTAATTCACAAACTGGTGTGAAGATGTGGTGAGCTCAGTTTAGGATTGGAAAAATAAAGTACTGCTGGCAATCATCCTTCCCTTTTCAGGGTCACTCCTCAGCATCTCTTGGTAGGCTCAGGCAGCCACTAACTAAACACCCTGGAGAGCCACTGTAAGCTTGTAGAAAGTGAGACAGGCCTATGAAGGCAGCTTCATAGGTTCAATCCTTTCCTGACATCCCCCAGTTCACCTGTTTTGACCACCAGCAAGCTCTAATAATACTTCATGTGTTACTTTTGTAAAAATACATAAACCTAATATTGTTTCTGAGGGGGAATCAAACGAGGAGCATATCAGTTCTGTGAACACAATTACTGCTCATTACAGTTGCTGGGTGTGACAGCTACAGTAGAGGACAAGATAGAAGAGGAACAGGTCACATAATCCCCTGATGTCTCATTTCCTGATGCATCGGGAAGCTTTAAATGTTCAGAGCAGATCTCCAAGTGACAATCTGGCAACTCTACCCTCTCCCAGGCTGGGTACATCTGCTAACCAGTCTGGAGATTGAGGCTACATTTCATAAGCATTTCCTAGATAATTGTTTGGAGAAAGCTTGCAGCTGAAGATCATGCATGTAACACAACAGCATGTTCTGAATGAGTTAGACAATTGTGCATTTCCAACACAAGATCGCAGGCATGGAATAAACAAGCACGACTTCCGACACTCTCAACATTGGTGAATGCCTTCGGTTCCCAAGGAAATACATTGTTTTGCTCTGCTTAGTAGTCAGCAAACGCAAATAGAGGAATGGAATGCCCTCAAAATGTTTCCTTCATCTATCCCACACACACACACACACACACACACACACACAAATGCTGCATCTTAAAAAAAAAAATAAACATCAGCTTGGAGCTCAGTTTGTTGTCAACATTAAACAGAAAACCCTTGCTCTCGACCACGTCCAACTTTGCTCTTGAAAACTGCAATCCAAAAGTAGATTTGTTAACTGCATGAACCATTGGCATTGGCAAAAGGTTGCTCTCTTTTGGTTTGAATATACAGAAGAGACTTTCCAGTACCATAACACATTCCTGCCAGCATTGAAAAATCCAAAAGGATGGACTAGCCAAATGTTCATCACTAGGGGACATCATTGGATGAGACTCCCAACTTACTTTAAGTCTGCACCTTGCCTGAGGGGGCTCCCAGGGAGGAGAATTAGGGCTTTCCCTCTCTCATCTGTATTTCAGATTGCAAAGGGTTGTATTCCGCTAAGTTGCTGTGTATGACTTGTGCTTGCACAACAGAACTTCCCCTCCCTCTCCTTTCCCTGCACACTCCTGCAGCCTCCCATCTACTCTAGTAGTTCCCCAAAACCTGGTACAGGGGGGGTGCATCGAGGGGGAGAAGAGACAGTGAAATTTTATTGCATGAGCAGAATTTATTCCACTCATGCAATGACTTGGTTGAATTCTACTCAAACTCTTTATTTTGTCTCTCAGAACTTAATGGAATCTCTTAAGAATAAAATTGGTTCATAACTGCATAGCTCCACCTCCTCATTTGTATAGTGTTCACCAGAATTCTGTTTCTTGGTCACAAAAAAGCGTGACAGAAAGGTAGAAACAGTTTCTTTTTTTGTTTTTGTTCTTTTACACAGGGCAAGAAAGAAATAAGAGTGGGAAACCATGAACTAGTGCCACATGTATACAGCCAGATTTACATAAATGCCCTTCATGTTTTGAAAAACAACACAATACAATTAGTTTTTAAAAATAATGTAATACATTAAAATAATTGATAATGGTCATGGAATAGCAGCCACAAATTTTGGATGATATCGATTAAGCAGTCTATACATTTTTATTTTGTTTTAAAAATCAAATCAAGCAATACATTGCTATTGCCAGAGAAATTATATAACAAGTGTGTTGTTGTTGTTTCAAACAAAAAATCAAATATAAAAACTATCAAGTTTCTAAGTATGTGTGCATGAACATGCATGCACATGAAAGCTTATACCCAGAACAAACTTAGTTGGTCTCTAAGGTGCTACTGGACAATTTTTTTATTCATGAATATCAGTTAACTGAATGTATGGTGAATCCTAGAAGAATTTAATTTCTTCCACCGTAGAATTAGTGTTAATCATTGTTTGATCAGTTCTCTCCACATCAGAAGTAGCCAATGTGGTGTCTTCTTGGCATTGCTGTTATAGGAGAACAAGAGAGGTGTTCATATCTTTTTCTAGGAAAATAGCACTGCAAATAAGGCCTCGAAATACTAAAGTAGCCAATGAACCAGTTAGAAGGTGGAACTACAGATGTTTGTGTGTGTTTTAAGCAGTGCCTCTCCTGTCATTGCCCCACCTTGGCACTCCTAAACTATATGCCGAATATAAAAGAGCATTTGTAATCTAATTAACACAGCCATTGCCTGTTGTGGCTGGAAGGCAGTTTGAAAGACTATCCCCCTGTGCTTTCTTTCACCTGGAAAAGTTAATCTTCTAAAAGTTCAGGGGATTCCCAGACTCCTGAGCCCCCACAACATCTTTTTAGCTTTCTTCTTAGCCAGTCCTTAGCAATATGCTTTCAAACTTAGAGTGTTTAAGAATCTGAAGATTTTCCTTGGGGTGTCAAACACCTAGGAATTCACATAAAAATCTCAAATCTTATGTAACATTTATTTGTATATCCCCCTTTCCTTCTGTGATGAAATTCAAGGTGATGAACATGAATTCCCACTCAGACACTGATCACAGGCAAACCTGCTTAGCTTGAGCAACTTTGTCCTGAAGGTGCCTCTGGGGATGAACAAGCAAAGCATGTAGGTGATGGTGACACTCCAATCGCTTGCCCCCAGCATTTGGTATTCAAAGATACATTGCATCTCAACCTGGAGAAATGATTAAGCTGCCCTGGCTAATAGCCACTGGTAATACCCTTGTGGTCAATTACCAGAACGGAAAGATGTATTTAATGTCTTGTTATTCCCTACATCATTTAAGGCAAACGTGGGGAACCTGTGGCCCTTCAGATATTGCTGGACTACAATTCCCATCATTTTTTTATCATTGCCCATACTGGCTGGAGGCCTAACAATGAGGGCCACAGGTTCCCCATCACTGATTTAAGGTGTTTAGAATGAAGATGACGCTCTTCAGAGAGCACTCTGCATATGCTCAGACATAGCCCATGCCTTTAATTATCAGAGGGAAAAAGAAACCCTCTGATAAAAGAAAAAGAAACAACAAAACATAAATAGAAAGGCA
Organism: Darevskia mixta; assembly: GCA_034641385.1. Taxonomy (NCBI): domain Eukaryota; kingdom Metazoa; phylum Chordata; class Lepidosauria; order Squamata; family Lacertidae; genus Darevskia; species Darevskia mixta. The sequence goes on from JAWWNH010000003.1 coordinate 416,496, forward strand.
CATTTAAACTTTCACAGAGGCACTCAGCTTAAGATACAGGAACATTTTAACACAAAACATGGCAGCACTGGTGTACCCACAACACTGAAACAAAGAGTGGCTACTCTGTCCTCTACAGAAAAAAAGGTCCCAGGCCTTGTCTGAGGTGGTGCAGTGCCCACGGAATAACTGTATCATTGAAGTTGTTGTTGTTAATTGAATTTATATACCACCCTATACCCAGGGGTTTAGTTTGAAATGAGGAGGTGCTCTCTCACACATGGCAAATTCTATGAAGTTCATATGGGGCCGAATTTAAGACAAACTAATGCCCCTATGAGAATCTATGGGGAGGAGAACTGTGCCATATCAGAAACTTACATATGGCCCCAGCATAGTCAAACATTTTGTCACATGGTCAAGCTGTTTTTGGAGTGTACCACTTCAGACTACAGTACTGGGTGGGGGTGGGGGCTTTCTGACTGAACGTTCCTCTACAAGGGAAATATTCAGGCACAGCGAAAACTAGAACAAGGAGAGAATGCTGAGGTAGAGGCACTAGCTTTCTATGTGCAGTTAAAAAATAATAATAATGAAGAGGAATGTTAGAGGCAGTTAAGTTGTACAGCACTGTTTGGCCATGAATCAGCCCTCAGAGAGATGCAGAATGCCCATTATCTCATTACCCAGCATATTATCCAAATTTTGTTCATTTCTTGTTAGATTTCAGATTTGAAAGACAATGAAGCAAAATAGTAGCCCCTGTCAATCATAAAAGGACAGCGAACAAGAGGATGGGACAAGAGCCTGTTGTCAATTTTTCCCACACTTTGAAAAGGGTCATCTCGGAGGTCCGAGACTTCCCATCATAGCAAGTCCACAGCTCACCTGAAACCATTAAGCAGGAATGCCACTACAGTTCATATAATTTCAGAGCCCATTGGGGCTTTTGGGAGCTCAGAGGCAATGTGGCAGAGTACTGGGGTTTGGTTGGAGGACACATACCGGTACTGGAGAACCAGGTTGCAGGGTGGGGGAGGGAGAAATGAAAGAAGAAAAGTTATTGAAAAAACATCAAAGCGGAACAAAGCCCCATCCAGATGTGCGTAATTGCAAGGTCAGAGTGTTAATCACAGGTAAGAAGCCATACGACAAAATAGACCTGTTCACTTCACTGCAGAAGAGGGAGGGGGAGGGGGGACTGCAACCAGGAGGGATGGTGAAGCAGAAAACAAGGCTTTGATACAGTACCGAGAAGGCAGGCCTGAGAAATGTATTTTCCATGCTATTATGGAAATAATGACTCAGTCTCTCTCTTTTTTTTATTAAGGAAGCAGTGACCCCTATAATTGAAGAGGGCATTTTAATCTGAAAGGGCAGCATCAGGAAGATGGGTTTTTCGTTGGGTTTCATGACAATGTGATATGCTCACTCTCCCTCCCTGCCAACCTCAAGACATAAATTAGCTATGATAAGCTAAATGGAGCTTCCATGTTCAAATGCAATGTACCCTTAAACATTGGAGAGCGAATAACAGAGGAGAGACTTTTGATGGTATGACGTAACATTCACTGATTCAGTGACAGAGGCCTTGCTGGCTCTACCACAGGGTGGCCAATTATACATTGCAAAAAAAAAAAGAGGATTTGCAAAACCAAAAGAAAAGCAGGGGGGGACAAAAAGGACATCAATTTGCATAAAATTAGCATATGGTGAGTGGTATGTACAGATGCAAATTTAGAAATTGTTGGCATCTGTCTGTCTCAAGAGACAATGGAGTGCACCTCTGGGGATGAAGTCAAACCACTGGAGAATCACAGTGCCTGCTGTGGCTGCAGAGACCAGTAACTCGTAACTGCTACCTCCTGTGTTGTTTTTGCTGCATTAGCAGCACCAAAGTGACATCTCTGGGGCACAAGCCTGGGCAGTGTACATGGAGGTCTTGACTGCCCAGGCAACTACAATTTAAATAGAAGTATAGTAAAAAAGGTAAAGGTACCCCTGACCATTAGGTCCTGTAGCGGATGTCTCTGGGGTTGTGGCACTCCTATTGCTCTATAGGCCGAGGGAGCCGGCGTTTGTCCGCAGACAGCTTCCGGGTCATGTGGCCAGCATGACTAAGCTGCTTCAGGTGAACCAGAGCAGCGCACGGAAACGGCGTTTACTTTCCCGCCAGAGTGGTACCCATTTATCTACTTGTACTTGACGTGCTTTTGAACTGCTAGGTGGGCAGGAGCTGGGACTGAACAACGGGAGCTCACCCCATCACAGGGATTCGAACCGCCAACTTTCTGATCAGCAAGCCCTAGGCTCTGTGGTTTAGACCACAGCGCCACCCGCATCCCTAGAAGTATAGTACTTCTATAATATACACTGCAGTGGGGATTTGTGTGCCTGTTCAGCCTGCTGACCCAGGTGCAGCTAACTGTGGATAGGCAGCTTCAAGGTTCCTGAGCTTACTTTTAATGGTTCCATATCTTTATACCAGACTTGTACTGGACAGCTCACAAATGGAGCACACCTTTAAATGGAGAACTGTCCTCTGAAAGCCCTTCAGAACAGAGGACTGTGCTCTTTGATTTTACATTTAATAGGAGCTGAAACTTATTTGTTCCCATCCATTTGGATTTCTGTTCTGTGAGTTTTTATGTTAAATATAATTCTCAAATATCTGCTGTATGTGCAGATGCCCAGCAGGAAGGCTTCCGTCTTCTTAGGGAAGGAACATTTAAACATTTTTTTAAGCTTGTTATATATTGTTTCCCAAAATTTCCTTATTTTTTTTGCAATTCCACCACATGTGGATCATCGTGCCTTCCACCTCCCTGCATCTCCAACAGGCATTTGACCTAGATTTATACATTTTGGCCAATTTTACAGGTGTTGAGTACCATCTGTAGAGCATTTCCATGAAATTCTCTTTGAAATCATAGCACACAGTGAATTTCAGGTCCACCCTCCATAACCTTTCCCATGATTCCATTTGAATATTGTAACCAAAATCTCTGGCCCATTGTACCATAACAGATTTTACTTCTTCCTCCTTGACCTCCCAGTCAAGGAGAAGTCTGTACATTTTAGAGAGCGGTTTTGTGTGTGTTTGAATTAGATCTTTCTCAAGTCTTGAAATTTCTGTGTAAAAGCCTTTTTTGTTTGTCCTTTTGAAATGTTTCATTTAGTTGGAAATATTGCAACCCATCACTTAAATGGGTCAAAATTTCTTCAAAAAAAATAATTTTAGTCTATTTTCTTTTTCTTCCAATAGATCTTTGTAAGTTGCCCAATTAATTCTCATGTTTGTTTGTTTTAACCAAGAATGCTTCTGTTGGGGATAGTCACCATGGCATTTTGGGTTCTAATAAGTCCTTATACTTAGTGCACACCATATATAATGATTTCCTAACCACGTGGTTCAAGAAGCCTTTGTGGACTTTGACCTTCTTGTATCCTAGGTAGGCATGCCAGCCATATCTATTAATAAATCCTTCTAGATCCAGCAAGTCAGTATTTTGTAACGTCAGTCATTCCCAGATCCAGGAGAGACAAGCCACCTCATGATAGTTTCAGATCTAGCAGTGGGGGGGGGGGACCCTCTCTTTAACATCAATTAATAGTTTGTGCTTAATCCTGGGTTTTTTATCCCATCAGATAAATCTTGAGATGTCCCCGACAAGGCATTCTGAAGTCTAAGCAATTTAATTTCACAACGTCCCACTGAACATGTATTAAAATTCTAAACTGGACAGTTCCCTTTCAGACTGTCAAAAATTTCAGCACATTTCAGATTTTGAAAATGCTCAGTTCCAATTCTAATTCTTAGATTTTCTCCAGGATGCATTTTTTCTGCAGTTTTGTATGTGTGTTGAATAGGTGATTTTTTCAACTTGCTATTTTAGTTGTCTGTTTTCATGCCTCAGCATCAGCTGTGTTTGGATAGGATTATTCTTTTGTTTTATTTTCCATAAAGATGATCGTGTCATTTCACAATGTATAGGTGACTATACCTAGTGCCATTAGCTAGTAGCTTTTATGCCTCGGGCATTCTTCCAATTCCCCAATACCACCCTCTCCCTGCCATCACAGAAATTCAGAAGAGTTCTTTACTTTCTGGAAACTGTATTAAGAAGCTAAAGTGCAAGACAGGAGCTAACCCTGTGATAAAACAGCAATTATCCCTGGATTAACTGCTGTGAGAAATAATTAATAAAATCTGGGTGAGTCAAGAATGGGTCTTTATTTTTCTTCATGCCAGACTTCCATGTTCTTACTATGATAGATGGCTCCTGCTGTTTGGTGTTCTACAGTAAGTACTGACTTTGAGCTGTAATGCATCTAAATTTCTAAATAGCTTTCTAAACAGCAGTAACCTCCTAGGATCTCATGCTTCCAATTCTCTGCTGTTACCATGGACAGATAGATCTTATTGGTTCAAAATATTTTATTCCCTGTTAGCTGGGTTAGTGTAAATTCAGCAGTTTAAAGTATTGAAGATATATAGGGGGAAGGGAGAAATATGAATATTTGGGGTAATTAGAATATGCAGTTGTAATTGATAAACAGAACCATGGAAGGGGGGAAGAGAATTTGAAGATTATGAATGTATGGTTATCTTCAATGAAATGTGAAAAATTGTAATGGAAAAGTATAAATAAAAATTAAAACAAACAAACAAAACATTTTATCCCCTCTTTTGACCAAGAGGTCTCCAAATTGGCTTATGAAATAAAATATAGTTCAGTCAGTACAGCGTGAGACTCTTAATCCCAGGGTCATGGGTTTGAGCCCCACATTGGGAGAAGGATTCTTGCATTGCAAGGGATGGACTAGAGGACCCTCATGAACCTTTCCAACTCTACAGTTCTATGATTCTATGATTAGTACTGTCACACAAAAATACAATTAAACAAAGACTGCTAAAGAAGAGTCGGTGTTGATATCAATGTAATCAAATTCTTAACTCAAACACTTTTATATGCCTGAGAGGAAGGAAACATTCTAAGCTGGTGCCTAAATGTGGCAACATTTGATTTGAGGAATTGTTCTTGGTGAGAAATTCCAGAGTTGGGGTGCTATCACAGAGCAGATTGGATGCCTGAGAACCAGCCAGCTACCTCTCTTCCAAAGGTAGCCTCCAAAGAAGATTTTAAGTCAGGTAGGCACATGCAACCTTGAGATACTCCAGACCCAGATTGTTGGGAGGGAGAGAGAAAGAAACAGAGAATGTATGGACAAACAGATTACAGTAGAAATAGAGCTTTAGTGCTTAAACTGCTCTAAGGGTGCTTCCAGATTGTTACTAATGCAGGTGGGATTAAATCGCATACCAGCAAATTCAGGCTGAGGTCTTGTGCAAAAAAATTCAGGGAGGTCTTGTGCAAAAAAACTGCTTTCCCAAAAGGTTACACTTTTCATGTTAAGGAAAGTGACATGAAAATGCACTGGAAAATGTGGGATAACATTTGTTTTGATGCAACATTGCCAAACCTCACTGTCATCTAATCCCTCTGCAAATTAATCAGGATGAATAAACAGGTCCTCTCAAAGTATCCTAAAAAATTATTTCAAGAAAGACTGTAATTCATCTTCCCTCATGTTTAGAATTAGGCAGTGGTGTAATCTAGCGGTCCCGGAAGTTACTATCATAATCCCAAAGCCACTACAACTGCAATTGGTTCCAGATTTGAGGCAGGGGCATTCAAGGTACCCTTGGTGAGCCCTTGTGCCTGAGTAGGCCCCCCACCTTACCACTGTCATCACTGCTTCACTTGTACTCTCATTCTCATCTTAATCCATGCCACTGCCCACAAGAAGACGACAAAGTAAATGGAAGCCGCTGGTCCTTCTCTTCACTCTTTTCACTTTCGGCATGCTTGGAGAGGACAGGTGAACAGGGTCTGGGTGCTGGCAGTAGGGCCCCCGGTGGACAATAGGCCTAGGCAGATGCCCGTCATTGCCAACCTTTGGTGCCAGCCCAGACTGCCGCATCACCAGTCCAGGGGTTTCCAGCTGACATAACTGAACCATAGGATTGCACTGTAATTGAGTACAACTGTAGCCCAAAACATCTGGAAGGCACCAGGTTGGAGAAGGCTGGAGTGCAACATTTTAGGTCAGGAAGGTGTTCTCCTCCAATAGGACTGGCTAACGGTTTCCCCACTTCCCATTTTCTAACCACACACATCTCAGCACTTTGCTGGTGACAAAGGATGGAGTGGGTTAGAGACATCAGCCATTTCTTTTCAACTACCGGTATGTTCTACCCACCCACGTTTATCATGACACATCAGTTCCAAACCCAACTTTTGAGCCAAGAGGCATTTGGGGAGGAGGGGTGGGGGAAGAATGTTTCAATGAAGTTATTTGGAAGTTGTAGAAAGATCCTTAATTCATGAGGAAAGATGAAAAGAATTAAATATGTTTAGCCTGGAGAAATGATGACTAGCAGAAGATGTTAATGTTACTGTGATGTATGTAAAAACCATACATGTTGAGGAGGGCATAATTTAGGATGGTATAAAGGGAACAGAGTTGTTGCAAAAAATATGCATTCAGTTAATTAAGAGGAGTACTAGAGAGGAGGCTCCCAAAAGGCAACAATGGAGAGAGATGTCCTACAATAGACAGGACAGTGTGAACTAGAACATCAACAAGGTCTCACAAGCAAAAACATTCAGTACAGGCATCCCCCCACTTACATAGGAGTTACCGTATTTTTTGCTCTATAACGCGCACTTTTTTCCTCCTAAAAAGGAAGAGGAAAAGTCTGTGCACTTTATGGAGCGAAGGCACTGGCCGGCAGTGCCTTCCCCCCCCCACCCCTCCGCGCCCGCCCCCTTTCGCGTTGTCATGGCAGGTGGGGGGAAAGGAACAGACAGCCCGAAAGCACTGCTTTTGGGGTGTCCGTTCCTCCCCTGCCCCTGGAGAGCACAAGGAGGGAGGGAGATGCTTCCCCCCTCTCCTTCCTTCCATCCTTCCTTCCTTCTCTCTCTCTCTCTTCCCTCCCTCTCTTCCTCCTTCTTTCTTCCTCTCTCTCTCTTCCTTCCTTCCTTCTCTCTCTCTTCCCTCCCTCCCAGCCTTTTAGAGGAGGAAAACCAGAAAAAAATATTTTTCTGGTTTTCCTCCTCTAAAAACGAGGTGCGCATTATGGTCCGGTGCGCATTATGGAGCGAAAAATACGGTACTTTCCAGGCCCCCGAGTGCATAAGGGAAAACTGTGTAAGTGGGGAACACCCTCCAAAAAGCCTCTAAACACTATTTTTTCCCTGCTCTCCAGTTCTCTCTCCCACTGTCTCCACACAAATATCTCTTCAACTAGAGAGCCAGCTGGAGGCTGGAGGATGCATGGAAAAACAGCTGCTGCACTACCATCCATGTTAACTGCTGGGCAGGGAGGCGGAGCAGCTTAAACAAAGCCCCAGTGCACCTCCAGTCTCTTTGGGGCTTATTCCATCCCCTCTTTGGGCTCCAGAAAGGGCCTCCTCATGAGCCACATGGACTCTCCAGCTCTGTTCCATCATTTCCTGGTTTGAATCTATATATTTATTTCATGGCTCTGCACATATGCATGGTTGCACATGAGTTGATCACATGTAAATGGGGGGGGGGCTATATTGGGATCCAAATTCTGAGGATCTCTGTTTTTGTTTATTCAAAAGCAAGTTTCTAGTGCATATGGCTAGCGCAATGTTTGGAAAAGCATTGCCAGCTGTCTCAAAAGTTCACTTCTCAGAAGCCCTGTGTGTATATATGGCAAAGAAGTCTGTTGCAAATGTTATAATCTTCTATGACTGCATATTGGGTGTAGAGATGGACTGAGCAACCTAATTCTGTCCCCTTTTCAGTTTCACTGCCACTCAGTCTTAGGTCCATTCTTTCTCGGTTGTGTGGACTGTTTAAAAGAATGCACAAAAGGTCCACATTTAAATTGTATGCACTTCTACAAAAAAGTGCCTATTTTTTCCAAAGCATGTTTTTTAAGGTATACATTTTGTTTCCATTTTTGTGTCAGCATGCTTCAGTTCACTTGGCCACAGATAGTCGGCACTGCGTACAACAGTGTGACAAAAGACTTCAAAGTGCTGCCAGGCCATAGCAGCAGCATTAGAAGACTGTGACGGGCAGCCCAGGTAAGCCACAGAGGAACAGTCATGACAGGCTAGGGCACACACACTCACTCACTCACTCACTCACTCACTCACTCACTCGCACATACAAACACACATGTATATTTGCACACTAGACTACACTGCAAAATCTAGAGAAGTACATTGGGAGTTGCATTCTAACCTGCCAGCAAGTTTGGAACATTGGATTGGGTTGCTCTGCTGTGAAAAGCAGATCAAACAAATTCCTCCTCCAACCCTAGTTGGGTAGAGCACATGACATTCCCATGTACATTTTTCCGCTCTGAAAGACTTAGGAAAGCTTGCCACTTCATCCTAGTATGATTCTCCCTGCTCCACATTATTGGCTAATGCTGGTGGGATGTAAAAGCTCATGCAATAATGCCATAACATGTGGGGAGCATTCTGAAACATTACAGAGATCATGCCACAGAGATTTCACAGCTCTGTACAGACATGCTTTGCATGAAGAATATACTAATTCCAGTCCTGAATATCTCCACTAAAAGGGGTCTCAGGTGGGATGGACCTATTCCTAAGACCCTGAAAAGCCACTGCCAGGCTAAGTAGACAAAACTGGGCTAGATGGATCAATATATGGCAACTTCATATGCCCATATAATGCTGGTTTTGGTGATATCCCTTAACAGACATGGTGTGCTCCCTCTCCCCCCCTCTCTTCCCCCCCTCTCTTTCTCTTTCTCTCTCTCTCTCTCTCTCCAGAGCCGATACTGGTCAGAAAAGGCAACACCAGACTAGATGAACTGACTCCTTAACACCTTACTCCCCCCCCCCGTGTGCACCTGGGAAAAAGGCCTTTCCTCATCTACGGCACAAAGGGCAACCGAAATGGTGCAGTTGGTGCAAGCCGCATAATGATGATCTTTGACATCAACCCCATGGTAAACAATTATTTGCCTTGTGCCAGGCTTCAAATTAGTGTTTATAGCCGGAGTGGAACGCAAGCTGGTAGCATCAGATGTGCTGGCTAAGCAAGGTGCCCTTGCCCCAGCTGACAGAGTAGCTATTTGCGGTGCACACATATGTGGGGGGCGGGAGCCATGGTGGTCATCACAGAGGCAAGTCTGGACAGCGGCAACTTCCTTCCCAAGCTCCTATTTGTGGGGGCAAAGTGCTTCTGGTTGCAAAGATACACCTGAAAGTGAGGGGATAAGGGCCAGCTTTAACATTAGGAAACTAGAAGTAACTACTTTCAATAACAGATGCTGGTGGGCAGCAGCTCCCAGCTGTTCCTTCTAAGCCCCACCTCCAGCAATTCCCTTGTTACCACACAAAAGCCTGCCCTAGCCTGTGGTGAAGATGCTATCTCATTACCAACGTTGAAGTAAGATCAGTGGTGGCTGGGTCTGGTGCCTGTTAGAACTAATGAGGCAGAAGGCAGAGACCAACAGTAGGTAAAGCCAGAGCCAATGACAGGTGGTGTAAACTAATTCCAGTTTTGCCCCCATCTTCCTCCTCATTGAGTTCTATCAGGGTAACACTCAGACTAAGGTGGAAGAAGCCAATATCCAATACCACCTTCTGGACTGACTGGATGTAAGAAAGGAGGCAGGCAGGTGGAGAATGCCTGAGTGATTTTGGCAGGACAGTGCCACATTTGACCTAATGTACCAGCCTCCACTGAGTAAGAATCATCTGCCAGTCCAGTCAAATGTGGAATCAGAGAGTGCCACCTTCACTTTTGCCTCAGGCAGCAGAATATCTATGGCTGGCCTTGATCCTACACCATAACTTCAACTATAGAAAGTCTCAGTTGTGTGGTCTCACACTAAGAGCTAGAAACTCCTTGCCAAGTCATTTCTCACAGCCCGGGGCTCAGTTGCAGTGCACAGCATGTATTGCTGCAGCTGTGTGGAGCTTAGCCTTCGGTCCAGAGGCAAGAATATGAGAAAATAAGAAGAGCCCTGTTGGATCAGTCCAACTAGCCCAATATCGTGTACTCACAGTGTCCAACCAAATGCCTCTGGAAAGCCTGTAAGCAGGACATGAGCACCCCAGTACTATGCTAATTTGTAATTCACAGCAACTGGTATTTAAAGAGATACAGTCTTTGACAGTGGAGATAGAACCTAGTCACTGTGGCTAGTAACCATGGATAGCCTTGTCCTCCATGAATTTGTCTAATCCTCCTTTGAAGCCTTCCAAGTTGGTGGCCATCACTGCCTCCTATGGCAGCAAATTCCATAGTTTAACCAAGTGCTGTGTGAAGAAGTACTTTATCTTATCTATCCTGAATCTTCCCATGTTCAGCTGCAGTGGATGTCCACTTGTTCTCTCTACAGTCAAACCTCAGTTGTCAAATGTAATCCATTCCAGAAGACCTTTCAACTTCCAAAATGTTCAACAACTGAGGTGCAGCTTCCGATTGGTCACAAGAGCTTCTTGCACTCATGCGGAAGCTGTGTCGGATGTTCGGGTTCCAAAAATGTTCAAAAACAGGAGCCTTTTCTCTAAACTAAAAAGTCTGAATGATGCAACCTTTCTTCGTAGGGGAGTTGCTCCATCTCCTTGCTCATTTTGGTTGGCCTTTGCTGAATCTTCTCCACCTCTACAACATCCTTTTTGAGGTGAGGTGAGGTGACCAGAACTGTATGAAGTATTCCAACTGCAGTCATACCACAGATTTGTCTAATAGCGTTATGATATCAACAGTTTTATTTCAGTTCTTTTCCTAATTATTCCTAGCATGGAATTTGCCTTTTTCACAGCTGCTGCATACTGGGTCATTGAGCTATCCACTATGACCCCAAGGTCTCATTCCTGTTAAGTCACAGACAGTTCAGACCCCACAAGTGCATATGTGAAATTAAGATTTTTTTGCCCTGACATTCATCACTTTACACTTCTTCACACTGAATTATACTTGTCATTTATCTCCTATTCACTCAGTTTGGAGAGGTCCTTTTGGGGCTATTCACAATCTCTTTTTGTTTTAATAACCCTGAATCATCAGCAAATTTGGCAACTTCACAACTCACCCCTCACTCTATATCGTTCAGGGACAGGTAAAAAAAGTACAGGTCTCAATGACAAACCTTAGGAGACTCTGCATCCCTCCATTTGGAGAATTTTTTCTCTACTCTGTTTCCTGCTACTTAAACAATTATTGATCCACAAGAGGACATTTCCTTGTTACTGGAACACATATGACTAAGCAAAGGTAGTTAAAGTCACCTACAAGTACAACACTCCATCTTTTGGTTGCTTCCTTGCTTTCATTCTTCATCTCAAGATCTCCCTTAGCATTTTGAACAGTGGGGTGATAGTACACTCCCAGTACTAAATTACTCTTACAGCCTGGTATCACCACCCACAACAGTTCTATGGAGTCCCCTTAGGGATTTCTAGGTTGCTGGACACAGTGCCCTCTTTGATGTACAGAGTAATACCACCTCCAGTAGGTCCTTCCCTGTCCCTCCTATACAGTTTATATCTGAAGAGAACCATGTTCCACTGGTTCTCTCTGTTCCTCTAGGTTTCTCTTATGCCCACTATACCAGTGCCATCCTCTGAAGACCAATCACTCCAATTCACTCATCTTGGAGGCTTCTAGCATTGCCACATAAACTTGCATACAGTCTCCCTCTTCAAGTGTCTTTGGTGAGACTGCCTGGTAGCTTCTCACCAAAGCGGCTCTGAGCTTCCCTGAAGGAAAAGTGCCACATAGAAAAGTCATAAATAAGCTTCACAATGAAGGCTTCAGACTGACAAAGGCAAAGGCGCATTTAGCCATTCCTGTGGGGCATATATCAAAAGTTTCCATCCAGTGAGGTTGCAGAGGTGTGAAGAGCATCAGCTTGCATGCAGAGCTTCGCAGATAGGGAGGTGTGAGAATTGACAAGTCAAGCAGGAACTGACACCAAACTGAATGGGTTGCAAGAACATAAACAGCCCCAATGGTGCTAGGGAGATAGGATCCAAGTGCCTCAGAGACTCTCCCTTTTTTCTTTGCCCCTTATGTTTTCTAGTGTGTTCTGTAATACACACGCAAACAAACAAACACACAGTTTATTTATTATTGTTTTTTCATTTTATTAAATATATATTCTGCCCTTGAACACAAATAAAGTGATAAAATTAAAAATACATAGCACAATTTTACATAGCTCAAAATTTAAAATACTCAGCTCAATACCCTGACTCTCCAGGGTTTCAGACAAGGAGTCTCTCCTAGTCCTACCTAGAGCTGCGGGAGATTTAACCTCAGACCTTCTGCAGGCCTAGCAGATGCTCTGCCACTGAGCTACAGTCTTTCCCCTGTTTTTCTCCTAGTGCACTCTGTAACCTGTTAATCTCTGTGGCGTAATAGGTAAGTGCATCTGACTATTAACCCAAAGGTTGATGGTTTGAGCCCACCCAGGGATGGCTGTGGGCAGGATTCCTGCATTGAAGGGGTTGGACTAAATGACTCTTGGGGTCCCTTCCAACTCTACAATTCTATGATTTCCCACCTGCTACTTTGGGAAACAAGAGCAACAACTGGCAAATGAAATGTAGAGGGGACAAAATGGCAGCCAGACTGCCAACACAAGAGCTCTGATAATGCTATTGCTGCTGATGCTGCTTGTGGCAGCCAAACACAAAAATCCCCCCCCCCAAAAATCCCAATGAAAGTAGTGCCACTACTAATAGAAACATTGGAAGGTGCATTGTACTGAGCAAGAGCACTGCTCCATTTAGCTCAGTGTTGTCAGGACTGACTGACAGTGGCTCTCCAGGATTTATCAGATCCCTACCTGGAGATGCCACTGGAGATTGAAACTGGGACTTTCTGCATGCAAAACTCGTGCTCTACAACTGAGCTATGCCCCTTCCCCTGTTGCTAAGCTCCACCCAATACATTGCTGGAGAATTTCACACAGACACACACAAACACAGATATTCTGCAAAAGGACACCCCATCCCCAGTTTTCCCATCTGCAAACAGAGTGCAGAATTTCAGGATGACATTTTTGCTCAGCTCTAAGAACTGTCCAAAACACAAACATGATTTGTAGTCACCAAATGTAGGGAATCTGGTTGGCTGAATGAGTCCACTACATGATTTATTACATCATCATGTGGTTACAGCATGCTAAATTTCTTCGGGTCATCTACCCTCTTCCACTTCGAAGTCAGATCACTGGATTCAAATGCAGCTCATGAGTCTTTAATAATATTTGTGCTTCTTTTCAATATGCCCAGATCCTTCTTTTTTTAAAAGGAAGACAAAGTGATGCATGATCTAATATGCTAATTCTAGTCTTGGAGACATCAAACAGCCTCTTTCGCTCCATCTCATTCTTTCCCCCAACCAAAGAAAAATCTAAAATGTTTGGCAAAGGCATTCACTATAAGCACATCTGAAATTACCAGGTTCACAAGTTGACTGTTCGTGTGGAGAAGCATTCGCTTTGATGCCAGAGATCCTGGCTGCCTGCCACTTACAGTAAATGAAGAAGAAAAATGATTCATGGCAACAGGAGGGGTGTTAGATTCCCCCGGTCCTCTTTTGAACTTGCATGTGCTGCTAAGCGGGGAAGATAATTAACCTTAATTAACCTTCAGTATTGACATGAGTCATGTTGAGGGAAGAGGCCTTGGAAGGATGAGGGCAGCAAGGCAGAAAACAGAGACGTGTGTTCCTTGAGGTTTTCAAATCGCAGGCTTTCTTGAGCCCTGCTGAAAGACTCATGTTAGCAGAATTGTTGCAGAGATAATAAAGTCAGTGTGCAAAAGGCTCCAGGTTCAAATCCTGACAGTGAATAGTGGGTTTGGCTGCACGAATATTCTCATGGTTTGGTACATATTGGCACAGGATTGACTGCTCTTCAGAGCCACTTCCTTGGTAATATTGAAGGGTTGCAGACATTCATATAATCCTTTCTGTATCCCCTGGTCTAGTCAAGGAGACACTGGCATTGCAGGGCAGTGGGGCAGTTAGATCATTTTAGACTCTGGGCTTAATGGTCTTACCAGGGAAGGGGGGGCTCTTTAGATGGCAATATTGCTTTACAGTACTTCAAAATTTTGTGAATCAAACCTGCTGCATTTGTGAGTCCTTTTGCTCATTCTCCTGAGTGGGGCTCTGGGGATCCGCCCCAAAGTCGTGCCCTGATGGCACCATTCTGAAATATATTTTAGAGCACACACATGAAGAACACATAAGGTTAGTTCAGGGATTCTCAAAGGGTGTGGTGCACCACACTGGTGTGACAGGAGAGGATGGCAAGTGTGGCAGAAAGATTCAATATTATATTTCGAGGTTGATTCATGTTCTTATATAGCTGCATTATTTTATACTTTCTAGATGTCCCATGGTCATATTATAAAGTAGTTGTGTTCTCTGATATAAATCCAGCACTGCTAGGAGTGGTTTCCTTTTGTTTTCCAATGTACAGTATTTATCAATTTAAAAAATTGGTGTGGTGTGCAGTTGGATGCTTTAGTTGTGATTCCTGCATTGAGTTAGTTGTGATCGCTTGAGGTCCCTTCCAACCCTACAGTTCTATGATTCTATATCTCCTTTGTTGTAGGCAGCATGCCACTCTGAACGCCAGTTGTTAGAAATCACAAATGGGAAGACTGCTGTTTGTCCAGGTACTGCTTGCAAGCCTTCCATATGCATCTGTGAGAACAGGATGCTAAACTAGATGGGCCTTTGGCCTGATCCAGCAAGCCAGGTTCCTCTTACGTTCTTATGTGTCTGTGCATTGAGACAAAGACTGGCAATGATAGGTAAGCTATCACTTCCAGAAATCATGCCTTACTATAGTTCACAGGTGCCAACAGAGAGTGTCTTTGCCTTTTAATACCCCAGTTCTCATCCCAAGGACAACCCTATGCTTTGATACTAATCCTGAGCCCTGGGGACAAAGAAGTTTAGAAGTTACTTATTACTGACATGTTTTATGCATGAAAATCCATGTACCATGTCTGGTGCCTCCAGACAGAGGCTTGATGTGCAAAAGGGTCCTCTTCCCAACACATCACAAATGGGTCTTTGGTAACAGATTTTTTTTATTTATGAGACTGTACCGCCACCCTTGAAAGGGTAAATCTAGATTAAATTGAAAGAGGAGTGGGAATACAGGCTGGCATTTAGACACCAACAACATTGTATGGGTGCTGGGGGGGGGGAATTTATGCATGAAGAGTACGCATCCCATCCATCTGGAAAGTGATGAGGAAATATGCTGACGCATGTGGGAAATAATCAGTTGACAGGGAGATATATAACTTCCTTGGAAACAAATCAGAATGTATGCTCAATCCAGATGAGGCATTGCATATACTCCACTTAAGCTTTGTGCAAGCAAATCAGGATGAATTCTCAATAAACAGACCACCTGGAGGAGCTCTAAATTAGCACCATCATAGCATCCTTTTGCCTGTACTGACTTTTCACATGCACCCCCACCCCTCCTCAGCCTGAAGGTGAGAGTATTGCTTAAGTGACCAGCAACTCTTGTCATTTTGGAAATTTGCCTTCATTGTTGGATTCTCTGGAATGAGCCCTGAACTTTTCATCCATTCCTGCTGTAGTCATTTGCTGAGTCATCTGCGAAAAGGTCTGTGAAACCGATATGCAGACAAAGCGCAGGTGCAAGGTGGCTCTTATGCCAAAGACTCTAATTAAACGGAGAGGCCTGAGGACATGATGGCTTCCTCAGTGGGAATCTGAGAAAAGAGCCATGCACTTTTCTGACGCAGCTTGCTCTTCCAGCACAAGTTAGAGGAAAATCCAGGGACAGAGCAGATTCTTGGTGTTTTCAGACCCTTCACTGATAAAATCATTGACTTGTCAATTTGTATTTCTCCTGGGCAACAAGATCTACCATTTATTACCTACAAACTGTCTGTTAGTTTGGGAGGCATTTTCACAAGAGGCTCTTGGGAACAGAGGAAGCTGCCTCAGAGAGTCAGACCATTAGTACATCTAGCTCAGTATAGTCTACAACGACTAGCAGCAGCTCTCCATGAATTCAGACAAGAGATTCCCCACTCCTGCCCCACAAGAACATAAGAAACTGCCTTCTACTTAGTCAGATCATCTAGCTCAGTACTGTCTACAAAGACTGACAGGAGCTCTCCATAATTTCAGATTGGGAACATTCCCGGGCCTAGCTGCAGTTGCTGGTGACTGAACCTGGGACCTTCTGCCTGAGAAGCAAGGGCTCTACCAAGACATTCTTGCTTTAATTAGTTTCTAATGAGAATATTAAAAACAGCACTGGCTGGAGGACTCGATGACCACATGACTGATTCCCCTTTTCTTTCTTTTTGTATTTATAATTTAGGAAGAAAACACTTGCAGGGGAGAATCAGTGGCTGGGAGGGGGGAAGGACAAAGCACTTCCTTTTGCAGGTCCTCCTGCAGCACTCAGAAATCAACTGGGCTCAGAATGCTTGTCTGAGGGAAGCCAGCCTTGGACAGAAAAATAAGGTGATGTTGAGTGGGTACAAGAGGAATCAAAAATCCCTCCCTGTTTGCCGATTCTTCCCTATAAATGCACCAATACATCACTTCTCTGCTCTGAGACAACTTTATAACCCCTCAAGACATCCTTTTTATTGTGCATTAATAATGGTTTGTGTTCATGATGGTATCAGGGCAGTCATACAGAATCCCATTTTTAATACTGTTTACACTTGCAAAAGTTTTGGAGTAGACATACTAGTGCAACAAATAGTGCAAGGATTAGTGCTAGCACAATGGGATTATGCCCCCCACAAGCACACACAGTCCCCAAATCTGCTCCGGAGGGTTAAGGGAAGCCCCAGAAAAGATTTAGGGAGCCACGTTGCACAATTTTGCTTAGAGCTACACTGAATACAACCCAATGCTTTGTTTCCAATCTGTTTGTTCGTAGCTTTCTGCTGCAATCCTGTAGCTTTTCATACCACAAATATTTCAGTGAGGGGGTTGGTTCCACTTTTGTTGCACTATAGCACAACATCTCTTTCAGTTGACAACAATGCTGTAACAATGGGAAAGCATCATAGAACAACTACTAAATGGTACATGGATAGTCTGCTGTCAGTCTGCAACAAATGCACTAATCAAATGCATCAATAACATACTGCAGAATAAACCTGCAAAAAAACATCAGTCCGGAGGAGCCCAGATTTATTACTTTTAGTGATTGCAAACATGACCATTTGTATTGGTGTGTTAACTTGTAACCCAGTAATAATAATAATAATAATAATAATAATAATAATAATAATAATAATCATCCATGCTTCAGAAGCAGCAGAACTGCTTAAAGGGGGGGCTGATCTTGCAGATTTTTTCAACAAGATTTTTAAGGTAAATGTTCTTCAAAAACCCTCTGTGTGACACATTCCAGTGCTGAATCAAGGCATCTAAATAAAACTTGACATAAGGGAAGACCTTTTAATTATCCAATTATTCTGTTTCAAGTGGCAGCTGGGTTTTTTTCTTCTAAGGGGGTAAAAGCCTCAATATTCTCTTTTCATCTCTGCTGACATCAAATCAAAGATCAAAGCTTCATCAGTTTGGGCCACCAATTTTTATACCCCCTCCCCTCTTCTTCACCTAGCCCTCCTTGAGTTCAGTAGCCTTCTTGACTTGACTTCTGTAGCAATGCCACTCATTTGAGGGCTGGGAATAGGGACTCAGAATATACCAAGTGCCTGGGTTACTACATTTTACTAGCAAAGTGACCATCCTCATCATGCCCTCTGAAATTTATAACACTTTGATTCCCATACCAAGGAACACCCCCCGCCACCCACACTGCAAATGTGCATACACACACCGCACACACAATTTCACATTGCCCAAAGTCTTCATAATTCCTGCTATATTCATTTACTCTGCAATAGCATCTCTTACCCTGTCACTCCCCCCTGTTGATTTAAAAGCTAAGAGGGTGCTTGTTTGTTTGGTAAATGATGTACTACAAGAAGCCTGAGGCTGCAATCCTACACACACTTTTATTTTGAGTAGACATGCACAGGACAAACTCTGATGGTTCTACAACCACATGAAGATTGAGATCTACTGGAAGATCTCTCTGGGTCATTTGCCATAGGTCGGCAAAGGTTTCTAGGAGGTGCTTCCAGACAGGCACTTAATTTGCAAACAGGTGATAGAGCTACTGCATATGGGACAACGGAAAATGTGTGTTGCTGTTTTAGCAGACCAGATTTTCCACAGAAAGGGTAAATTCTGATTAAATTTGTGGGGATGAGAAATATGGGTTGGCATTTTGATGCAAATGATGCGTGTAGATGCTGCAAAACAAAACAAAACAAAACAAAACAAAACAAAACAAAACAAAACAAAACAAAACAATCAAAAAATCCCCTGCATGCATGAGAGTACCTATCCATGAAAATACTGCAGTCTAGTCTATGGGCAAGTTGTGCATCTTAGAACCTCAGTGTTTCCCTGGTGTTTTCATCAGCTCCAGTTAAGGAGGTCATTCAAGCACAAGCACCTCTGCTCCTGCTTGCAACTGCAGTTGCCAGGAACTGAACCCAAGGCCTTCTGCATGCAAAACAGGCCCTCTGCCACTGAGTTGTGAGGGAGCTGCCCTTCTTGGAAATCACTGTGGTTGGCCTGGCTGGTTTTGTTTTGCTCTCTGTGACAGGTTCCTTAATGCATGAAGTGACATGAATTGGTTTAATTTCATTAATCTGGGGAGGCGCTGTGTGTGCATTTTCCCTCCATCTCCTGAGACAGATTGTTGGCCTGGCACGCCGAAAGGCTTATAAAACAGAGGTGCAGGGGGAATTCCTTTCAGGGAATATAAAAAAGAATAAAATGTAGTGGATAGTAAGTACTCTAGCTCCCTTACATTCAGGGTGTCATATGCCCAAATAGGACACTAACTGTTGAAGTCGGTATGCGCTTGCGTAATGTAATCTCGGGCACAGAATTGCACATTCTGGGAATTTCAGTTTTTATTTGCCTTTTCACAATAACAAGCTGCTAGTCCTTATTGCTGCAGAGCATGCTAGTAATTCCTGGTGAACTCTTGGAAGCCAGAGACCATGAAAGGCTTCCAGTCCAGTGGTCAGGGGTGGTGAACTGGATTCCCTCTTCCTATGACTAGCAGACTCCATGTGTTATCAGAGTGTAGGTGTTGTTGCCATCAATCTCTCTGATTGTCAGTGTTTCCTGGGATGCCGGTGGAATATCTTGTCATTTTGTGCTATTTTCTAATCTACTATATGCATTCCACTCCCAGGTGAACAGTGGTCACTCTGCTGGTGTAGGGATGCCTTATATCCCATACATAATTGCTGTATAGCAGCAGCAACCAACATGGTGCCAACAATTTCCATCATCCTTGAGCATTGGACATGCTGGCTGGGGCTGATGGGAGTTGCTGACATCATCTGGAGGACACCACTCTCAACTGCTTAGTATATGTATTTCCATTTGTTAAATTATGAACTATATTACTATTATTCCTAGTGCATTTAAATTCTCATTCAACTTAATACATTAGTATAAAATGTACATTGATCATTTTAGGGGGTTGTAGCTAATATTAGTTCTCCTCACAGTAGACCCATTATTATTATTATCATTATCATTATTTTGTTTTATTTATTAAATTTGTAAACTACCCTTCATCTGAAGATCACAGGATGGTTCACTACATAAATATACAAAATGAGAACCAAAAATGCATAATAAAAACAAACACAAACCAATAACCCCCTCCCACAAACACATTTAAAAGGACACACAATGTCCTTCAACCAAAGGCCTGGCTGAAGAGGAATGTTTTCACCTGGTGCCTAAAGATGTATAATAAAGGAGCTAGGCAAGCCTCCCTGGGGAGAGCATTCCACAAACGGGCAGCCACCACAGAAAAGGCCCATTTTTGTGTTGTCGCCCTCCGGACCTCTTGTTGGAGTTGTTGTTTAGTTGTTTAGTCGTGTCTGACTCTTCGTGACCCCATGGACCAGAGCATGCCAGGCACTCCTGTTTTCCACTGCCTCTCGCAATTTTGTCAAATTCATGTTGGGGTAGGAAAAGGTAAAGGTAAGGTAAAGGACCCCTGGACAGTTAAGTCCAGTCAAACTGTTTTTAAAATCTGACACCTTTTTTCTTGGAAGTTCTCCATTGCTCACACTCTGGCTTCTGCATCAACATAGCTCACAAAAGTGCCAACCACAAAGGTACAATGATCTGATCCAAAGCCAGCCAGTCCTTCCACATTTAAATCACATCATTGTGCTCATCATCAAGAGCAGCAAGAGCTTATCTGGAGAAAGTTTTCTATCAAATTCCAACACTCCCTGCCAATTGCCCTTTTATCCCCTTCCTGAAAAAACTCATCCTCTCACCTGAAGGACTTCCTTTCCAACTATGTTAAATGCTCTCAAGAGGCATGTACCTGAGCTAAACATCACAGTGCTTGAAGAGCTGAAAGGAGCTGTTGACTGCCAAAGTTTATAGTGAACTTGGAGGTCAACCTAGATGTGATGCTGAGTGTGTGGCTGCCACCAAAAATGGCAGTCTCGTGCCCTGCTTCCTCTCACACCCCTCCATAACACCTATGAGAAACTTTGGGGGCAATCCTAGTCTGGGCTGCTACCCAGCAAGCCTTAATACCACAAAGGGAAAACCACCAAATCCACAGCCCTGCTGTGCTTGGTGTCCAGGGCAGAAGGTGGGAGCAGGCAATTGCTGTGACAGCCTGAAGCTGGTGCAGTTTTTTGACCCAATGCTATCACCTGATGGCAGTGGAGCTTGCTCAGAATCTATCTTGACTGGCAATGACTCCCTGGGATCTCAGGCAGAGGGTCTCCCATATCACCTGCTTCCTAGTCCTTTAAAGCCAGGGATGGGGAACCTCAGTCCAGGGGCCAAATGCAGTTCTCCAGGCCTCTCTATCAGGCCCTTGGGACTCTCCTCAGGCCACACCCCTCCCTACTCACAGCCTTCCACCAGGCAATTGGCTCATTGCCAGTGTAAACCCCTAAAACTAACCCCATCCCAGGCAGTCTAGAGAACTTCCACCTCCATTAATCAGCCTCAGAAGCAACTGGTTGTTTTGGTGATCTGGTTAACATTAAGTTGATCATTCAATCAAGGCTTTGGAATAACTGAGTGCTGTGGATACTACCTGCTGAAATGCCATGTGGGATCTTAATATCAGATTAATTATACCTGACCCAACCTGTTTGACCAAGCCCCAGAGAATATTGGATAATCTACCATTGAATTGACCCCCTCTCCACCTCTTTTTTCTGAGTTGATGGCCTGCAAACCTCTACCAACAAGCAATCTTTATTTTATTGTCTGGGCTCCTGTACCTTGAATAACTGAGTCATTATCATTTTAGAGTTTAAATCATTAATGTTAAATACAAAACAATAAACTTGACTTGAAAAATAATAATCCAAATTAGAAGGGCCAACTGACTGGGAGGCAGAGGAGGATCTAGTTTGAATGGAGGAATGTTTCAGCTGGAGTTCAGTGGTAGAGTATCTGCCTTGCATGTAGAAGGTCTCAGGTTTAATCCCCAATTATGGCTGAGAATTTCCTCTGCCTGAAATCTTTAGAGAGCTTTCCTCTGCCTGAAATCTTAGAGAGTTGGTGTGGACAATACCACACTAGATGGACCACTGTTCTGTCTCAGGATGAGGCAGCTTCCTATGCTTCTATTTAATGGAAGGGCTGTAGATCAGTGGCAGACCACATGCTTTGCATGCAGAAGTTCTCAAGTTCTATTTCTAGCACCTCCAAGTAGGATTGGGAGAGACGCTAGTCTGAAACCCTGGAAAGCTGCTGCCAGTCAGTGTAGGCAATACTGAGCTAGATGGGCCAATGGTCTGACTCAGTATAACGCAACTTCCTGTGTTCTATGTTTTAATGTTGTATCACTCCCTAGATCTGCATTACGCCTTTATTGTCTGCTTTAAAAATAAAATAAAATACTTTATTGCAGTAGACACCTGTATTGCTACTGAAAGGACTCTGCTTCTATATTTCCCTCTCTCTCCTGCTCTTGATCACACCTGTCTGGCTTGGGGCTAAATCAAATA
The DNA here is from genome assembly GCA_034641385.1 of Darevskia mixta. Taxonomy (NCBI): domain Eukaryota; kingdom Metazoa; phylum Chordata; class Lepidosauria; order Squamata; family Lacertidae; genus Darevskia; species Darevskia mixta. The sequence goes on from JAWWNH010000003.1 coordinate 438,635, forward strand.
TTCCCATAGCTGGCAGTCATCTGTTTCTTAACTGACTAATGCTACGGGGAGCCAGAGGCTTCGAAAGGAATGTCAAACACCTTGATTGGATCGTAATGAAAACTCACTTGACATTCAAAAGCAAGAGGATCGGGATCTTTCCCTCATAATTGATGCTGGATTGAAAAGAGAAGGGCACCTGTTTGCATGACTCCTTTTCAAAGCATCAATACAAACTTCTGATAGCATTTACTTACTTACTTACTTACTTACTTACTTACTTACTTACTTACTTACTTACTTACTATTCTGCCCTTCCTCCCAAAGTAGCCCAGTGGCAAACACAAAAGTGATAAAACAATACAATTAAAAATAATATAAAAATAGGATTTCAATGTAGCACTCTTCTAATTCTGTCAGCACAAGCATTTCATCTTGCCAGATGGAATGTTCCCCCCTCTCTTCCCCTATTCATTGTTCTGGGGGTTCTCCTAACCCCCACCCCACCCCTGAGAAGAATTTGGGGGAAGGGGTGCAGGGGGAGGAAAGTGGGGAAATCCCTGTGCACCAGCAGAAGTCATTGCACTGGCTTCTGCTACGGTAGCAGGACCCATTAGTTGAATCCAGCCCATATTTTAAAACAATTTAGAACATCTAAAATATGTACAACCATCACATATCACCACAGCTAGCTAATTATTCCAAGGTTATCAGGAACAGTATCTTTCAGTCAGATGCCTGGGTAAACAGAAAGGTTTTTAATTCCTGCTGAAAGTGAATAATGAGAGAGACAGGTGTACCTCACCAGGGAGGGCATTCCAGAAATGGGGAATCGCCACCAAGAAGGCCCTGTCATAGGTCATTGTCAGCTTGGCAGCACCAACATCAAGGTGCTGCTCATAGGGCCCTTGATGGTTGATATTGCAGGGAGGTGCTCTTTTAGGTACTTGAGTCCCAAGACTACAGCATGCATGCACATACACCATATTAAAATGGGAAGCACAATTCAGTCTTACATCTCCAAAAGATTCCCTTTGAGAGGGTTTAAGAATAATTTACTCACCTGCAGAAAAGCCCATTTCCCATGTCTCCAGAGCAATCCTTTATGCTGGAAGCATCAACCACTGCCTCCACCCCACATAATATTCCCATGCCTGCCTGAAACATTTTTTTCTGTCTAATACTATACTCAACAGCACCAGGTGAAGAGGTCAATCTATGTCTGGATTGAACTCACAAGACTGTAGGGACTCACATGACCGAAAGTTCCATTATTATTATTTTTAAAGGGGGGGTACTTACTTACTGGCATGCTAGTTGTCTATGAGTAGGGATTCCCAATCACCCCAATTTAAATTTTGTCCTTTCATCACAATCATATGCTGTGGCCTGGCTGCAAGTGGCAAAAGCAGGCAGAGCAGCAAATGAAAATTTCACTTTTGCATACTAGTCTAGTATCTGCACACACTTGCACACCCCTCTCTATCCAGACAAGCAAGAAGCATTTTTGGAGTCCAAGGGCACATGCCAGCCAGCCAGCCAAAAACACTTGTGAGGAGCACGGCTGGTAAAAGGAGTGGTTCAGAAGGGTGCGTGCCCTGGGGAGAATCCCTAACGCCAGACAGAAAGCCCTGGAAGGCTGCATTTGGCCCCCAGGCATGAACGTCCCCATCCATGAAATAGGCTGTGTATCATATTTTACAGAGGACAGTCCTCTTTTTGAAAGGCTGCATGGTCCAAATCTGGTTTAAAGATAAGGCACCCTAAGAAGGGAGAGCAAATTGGGCCTTGAAGTTGCTTATCAACAGTTAGCACCTGGATAGCAAACTGGGCAGGTGCACAGGTCACCTGGTCTCAGCCTACTCTACTATGGTGAGATGTGTTTCTATTTCAACTCTAGTAATGATTTCTAAATTTGCATCAATATGTGTAATATGCATTTTGCAATCTTTATGCAAATCTGTCCTCTTTTTTGGCAACGCATAAGTGGCCACCTAACAAAGTTCTACCAAGAGTCCAGCAAATCAACAGCAGGAAAGGTATGGGGCCTCTCCAGGACTTGAGAGAGGAGAGGCTCCAGAAATCTCAGGTTAATACTCTCAAGGGCCCCAAAGCAAGATGTCAGGAATGAAGCAGTCACATGAAGAACAAAGCTGTTGTCACTCAAATGTAAATGATACAAAGGGAAATGGCAGACAGCCACAAGAGAGTTCCAAATCGCCATTACGATGCACAGGATCACTGAGCAATTAATAATTTCAACTTGTTCTGACACAGAGGCCTCAGAGTTGGATGCTTCTGTCACTTTATGCCATAATGAAGGCTTTTAAAACTCACTCCAAGTCCTGCTGCAGCCAAACTTAATTTGGCCGGGTATTTCAAATCAGTCATGTCTGGACTAAAGTCTCCCTCCAATTTGTGACTTACTTTATGCATTTATTATTCCATTTCTATCTCACCTTTCCTCTAAAGAGCTCAACATGGTGTACAGTATATGGTTTTCCCACCTCACCCGTCTCCATTTTATCCTCACAACATCTCTGTGAGGTAGGGCAGGCCAAGAGTCCAGTGTGAATTTCATGCTCTTTATTCAGCTCATAGTAGCGAAGAAGTTCCCCCAGAACGTCTGCTTTATATACATTATTTACACAATGGGCCCCACATGATTGGCTAATTCTGGGATACTCCTGTAGGCCAATCAGGTTGTGGATTCACTTCCACCTGGAGCTGGATTGGGTGGCTCCTGCGCACCAATCAGACTGCTGCATTCTGGATCCTACTGTTCTAGGACCAATCAGACTGCTGCATTTTGGATCGTATTCAACTCAGTACATAACAGTTGAGTAGGTTTTGAACCCTGGTCTCTAAGTTTGGGTCCCAGTTTCTAACCACTATGCATGCTACGCAGTATTACTGGGTCTGTGTTCCTTTTCTTTCTGCCCATTTCTTTTCCCCAGTTGTCTTATTTCTCTCAACCTTCTTCCCTCTGGCCTTCTCTGTTTTTCCTCAGTCCTCTCTCTGCACCACCCAATCTTCAAGTCTTGGTCCTACCACCAACCTGCATTGCTTGACCATCTTCTCTCCTCATTGCATCCCATTTCTTCAGTTTGTCCTTCTCTCAAGCCCACTGCCTACCCAACTCCCCCTCTCTAGGATGTGGGCAAATTCTAACCATTAGCAGCCAGACACTCTGCTGCCTAACCCCACTCCTCTGTCAGATAACAGGCAATTCAACCAATCACAGTCATCATCAACAGCAAACCCCTTAGTTGGCACATTAAAATATAGAAATTGACATGAGCCTGGGCCACCTTGAAGGATATTCTATATCCCTTCTCTGATTTTATGCCCACTTTTAAACCTGATGGCCCTGCCACATTTTACTTGGAAGCACGTAGACAAAAGTGTACAGGCAAAAGTTTATGCAATTGCTCACTAAGTGCCATTCTCACACTGCAGTTTATTAGGGGCTCAGGCAAGCTCTGAGCAGCGTCCACATTACATTGCCCTCCTCAAAATGCCGCCCTATGACATTTTTCCTTTTGATTTAGGGTTTACCATTTCCATGGAAAACCCAGAAAGTAAAAGATGACTAAATATGGGAATGGCGAATCCAGATTAGATTTGGTGGGGGTGGAATGGGGAAAATACTCAGAAATATTTTATTATTGCTCATTGCATTTGGGAAACAAGGATTTCCTTCTTCAAGGACAAACTTTATTGGAACCCTACAAAAATATTCTACTGTAACTTCTTCCTTCATGTTGACTCATCTACCGGAAAACCACTGCCATAAAAAGACCCATGTGGTGCAAAGGAAGCTGGGCCATATTATAGGGGAGCCTTTGCCAATCTGGCACCCTCCATTTGTTTTGGACTACCATTCCAGTCAGCTCCAACTGAAACTTTTGCAGGCACGAACAGGATTTTCAAAGCAGATGTGCATATAATTGTCCCCATACCGTCATGAGCACAAATAATCATGAATGCACAATAAAAATGGCATCTGTAGGGGGCACTTTAAAAAACAGTAAAAAATAATTTTATCCTTTTCCCATGTGTACCACGTGATTCTATAATAAGCAAAAGAAACAGCTTGTTGAAAAACACATAAAGCTAAATTAGCCTCAAGAAAGAACTCATCAAAAAACTTCAAATAAAACTAGGGGCTTTACATGCAGATAGTCCTGATTGACAATTCAACACCGTTACACCATGTTTGCTACTTTATATTACCGGTAATTGCAATATTCTAGGACTCCAGTAGTTTATTGATTTTAGTGGCTTTTTTATTTTAAAAATGCATTTGTTTTATTTGCATGCATTGTTTATTTTGACACACACACACTTCAAAAGCACACATAAATAAAACTAAACAGTTTTCATTAGCAGAGAAGTAATCTCTTCGCTCTAGCAGCCTCTTCACCTGGGTGCATGTGAGGGGGGAGTTCAGATGTCTTAGTTCAGATGTCACTATTTAATCTTTCTCAAAGAATTGACAATTTGGGAGGGGGTCGGAGGAGGGAGAGCAGACTCTGGTCATTCTCTGTTACAACACAGGTAGCAGTAACCTAATGTGTCTGGATATTTGCCTCAGGCAAACCTATGAATGAGCCTCTTGTAGATCAGGAAGAAAGGTGGGGGCGGGAGAGAGAAAATCCTGGCCTAACATTTTTGCATGTCAGCAAAACCAAGAAAAAAACAAACAGCATTGCAAAAAAACAAAAACTGGAATAATGAGCCAACAATTTTCACCATCACAAACTCAGTCCACCCAGATCATCCTTACAGGCCTAATTTGGATCCAGCTTCACCCCAAAAGCAATGAGCTAGTACTTCACAGCTGAAAGTAGGATGTAAATAAATTGCTGGACCCCCGTTTTGATTTTTTCCCCCTCTCATTTATTTGCTATTCATTTTATTGACTATATTTTTATCCCACTTTCCAGAAAATTATTATCTCCCAAAGTAGCTCACATCATTAAAAAAAAATACAAAGGTAAATAGAGAGATAGATCTTATTCTCTGGCAATCACTCGTAACTGAGTATGATTGTCTTCCATGAACACGGTCTTAAAGCTGTGTCCATAGGTGACTGTGGAGGCCAATTCTGGATCCACACGTCCTTCCACAGTGGGGACATAGGTTTCCGGGCGGGAGTTGATCTTCAAAAGTACATGACACCTTTGGTAAAGGCTGTTCTCCAATTGGGGCACTCGCAGGCCAGTGTTTCCCAACTGTCAGTGTTTATATTACATTTTTTAAAGATTTGGCTTGAGAGAGTCTTTAAGACCACCAGCATTACGCTTTCCATTTTTAAGTTTGGAATAGAGTACAGTCGTACCTTGGTTGTTGAACGCCTTGGTACTTGTATGTTTCGGCTCCCGAACGATAGAAACCCGGAAGTGAGTGTTCCGGTTTTCGGATTTTTTTTGGAAGCCGAACATCCGATGGGGCTTCCACGGCTTCCAAATGTCTGGCGGAGCTTCCTGCAGCCAATCAGAAGCCGCACTTTGGTTTCCAAACGTTTTGGAAGTCAAACGGACTTCTGGAAGGGATTCCGTTTGACTTCCAAGGTACGACTGTAGTTGCTTTGGAAGATGATAATCAGGCATCCTAACAACATGACCAGTCCAACAAAGTTGATGTTGAAGAATCATTACTTTGACACTGGTGATATTTGCTTCTTCCAGTACACTGACATTAGTTCGCCTGCCTTCCCAAGTGATATGTAAAATTTTTCGGAGACACCGTTGATGGAATCTTTTGAGGGAGATGGCGTTTATAAGTGGTACATGTTTCACCAGCATACAGTAAGGTTGGTAGTACAATAGCTTTGTAAACAAGCATTTTGGTTTCCCGGAATGGTCCTCAAACACTGCTCTTCAATCAGGAGAAAGCTTCACTCGCAGAGCTCAGGCGATGCTGGATTTCAGCATCAATGTTGGCCCTTTTAGAAAGATAACTGCCCAGATAGGAAAAGTGCTCAACATTTTCCAACGTTACACCTTTAAGTTGGATTTGTGGTGCTGCAGTGGGGAGAGATAGATAGACATACCCTGCCATCAGGCTTATGAATTAAAATACTAGACACACACAAAAAGGGTGTTAGAAGGAAAGCGTAGGGCATGGACCCTCTACCATAAGATACAGCAATAACCACCAACTTTGACTGCTTTAAAAGAGAATTTGACAAATTAATGGAGGTTAAGGGTATCAGCATGGGCTTCCACAGAGAGGGTCACAGGGCAGGGTTATTGTGAGGATAATATGGAGAATGGGAGAACCATGTTTGCCATCTTCAGCTTGGAGGAGAGGTGGGAGAAAAATGCCACCATAAGTAAATAAGACTATCAAGTCAATACCTTCCCCAAAATACAAAATAAGGGTGATCATTTTCCAGGAACAGATGCTGGAAAATAGGTGCTGTGCCCAGTGAATATGGCAGTTGGAGAATACACAGCTACTGCCTTTACAGCAGCTTGAGAGCAGAAACTACAGATTTGGAGGCCAGCTAGCCAATATAGCAACTGTGCCCCACACAGTTAGTACTGCATACCCTTGAGTACCCCCAGAAAAAAAGCACTGCTTCCAGACAACTTTTTTACTGAGCCTTCATTCTGATTTATTTACAGGGTGGTTAGACAGCACTGCCACAAGCAAGCTATGTCCCACACTTTCCAGTGCATTTTCCTGCCACTTTCTTTAAGAACATAAGATGAACAGAATGCTGCCTGAAACACTTGAGAGTTGCTGCTAGTCAGTATCGACAGTACTGAGCTAGATTGACTGACTCAGTATAAGGCAGATTCCTTTGTTTTTCCTATATGACTGAATCCCATCCCCAAACTGGGTTGGTCTGAAGGGCCCAACGTTCCATACAGCATTCCCCTTAAAAAAAAAAAAAAAACCGCACCCCAGTCAGCTGCATTTACAATCTCTGAGCACTGCTGCTAAAGAACAGATGCTTAGACTTTGGGGTCATATTGTGTCCAATCAGCTTGTCATCACCCACTGACTCTGGAGCCCCTTGTGCCAAATTTAATCATCAGCCCTGCCATAGCCTCCGAGATGCAGTCCCACACGTGCTGCAGCTTCCTCTGTTCCTTAAAAAAAACAAGAGAAAGGTGAAGCAAGTGTAAGGAACATGGGGACCTGCCAGCCCAGGACTGGTGAGAAAAGGGAGAGGACAATGGGAGGATTATAACGAGATGGTGATAAGCATCACCCAGGCCAATGGAGGGTCCCCCTCCTCTGACTTCATTACACAGTAGCAACAGCTGCTGACCATCCGAGTTCACAGTGATGAAAATCCACATCAGCAAGATGGTTACTAAGCAGGGGATTTTGCATGCTGCCAGGAAAAGTAGAGTTGCAAGTTTTAAATTGGCCCGATCCCGACAGGAGAGGCAAAGATATGACAAAGGTAGCAAGTTTTTTTGTTAGATATCATTCTAGAACCAGAGCAGCCAACTTCTTCATTCTGCAAAATGAAGGTCCGAAGCTCAGAGGAAGAGCATCTGCTTGGCATGCAGAAGGTCCAAGATCCAAACCCCACTATCTCCAAGAAGGGCCAGGAAAGACTCCTGCCTGAAACCCTGGAGAGCCACTGCCAGTCAGTGGAGACAGTACACATAGATGAACCAATGTGTCTGACTTAGTATAAGGCAGCTTCCTATATCCCTATGAAAGAGGGGCAGCAAAGATGGAATCCTTGGTTATCTCTGAACCTTTTTCAGCACAAAGGCCACATTCTCATAAGCAACAATCACCATGGCCAGAGCTAAAGTTGTGGTGACTGTTACCTCTGTACATTCCAGCCACACAAGTCAGGGGATGAACCTGCCCCACCTCTTTTGTATTTCTGCAAGACAAGACCCTGGGGTTAGTGTCCCTCTGACCTATGTCACACTGCCATTTTCTGACTCAAGAAATCTATATCCAAGAAGTCACAGTATGACCAGAGTCTTTCCTACTCCTTTTGAGTAAAAGGCAGCTGAGTAAGCTGGGCTCTTTTAACTGAAGGCAGGGACACCTTTCACTGAAGGCAGAGATTCCAATTTGGTTAGAACTGCTGCTCCTATATAGGGCTCAGGCTGCGTACACATGACAGTTTATTCTAGAATCAACTTTTCTGAGTTTTTTCGACTCAGTCCACACACAGTCAAGATCTACTGCATATCGTTTTCTTGCCCCTGGAAAGTGCTTCTTGAAAAATTAGTTTCATTCCAAAAACAAGAGCTCATTGAAAATTTGATTCCGCAATTACCCTGTAGTATGTCCATTTGAAAACAGAGGTAGATAGTTTCAGCAATAGGGTGGCGGTGGGTGTCTCCTCACATGCCCAATGATATTCTGGGGTGGGCATATACCAAGATCACAATCACTATTATGTTGTGAACTGCCCTGAGATCCGTGGATGAAGGATGGTATACAATTATTAACACTACTGCTGCTGCTGCTGCTACTGCTGCTGCTGCTGCTACTACTACTACTAATAATAATAATAATAATAATAATAATACTTCCTTCTTCATTCACCTGGAGTATGTACAGGAAGGAAGATGTGTGGATAGCCGAATCAAGGGGAGAAGTTTCAAACATATGTCAAGTGACCACACCCACTCTTGTGAATGGAAGGATCCGGAATATATAGATTGTAAGCAGTAGGCTGAGGATGAGCATGAACAATTCGAAATTGAGAAAAAGCTACAAACACCTTAGTGGACACACAGCCTGAGGGCTTGTCCATGCTTCTGCTTGTCCTGTTCCTAGAAAGCACGGAACTGAGAGGTTTTCCACTTGTCCCGTGCTTTCTGTGCATGGGTCTGAGCAGTTTTCCATTTGCCCTCCCACTTTCCCCAGGAAAACCTGTTCTTTCCCGCTGAATCAGAGCAAACCCCAATTTGTGAAAACCCCAACAGATATTTTCTCCGATTCAGTGGTGAATATGATAGCATCATGATGCTCATAGCTTGTTGTGATGCTGCCGCTGTCTGTTAATAACTGAAGCCCCACCTGGTCAGATTTGGCAACTTAAATTAATACGGTATTTCCAGATATGCAGCATCTTAATCTGTTATAATCTTGTGGCCCTTTACAGAGAAACAAATTTATTGTGGCATGCACTTTCCTGGACTGGACGCCATGCCATCTTATCCATGAAGTGTCAACAAATAAAGAAACATTTTTGCAAGGCAAGTTATGAATTGCTGAAAAGGGAATTGGTTTTTATCTCAGCATTGATAAAAAATTGTGGGTGTTTTTTGTTTGTTCATTTCTATTAAATAGTTAACAGTTCAGTCCTGTTTCTGGCTGACTTCAAAGTTACTCTGGTCTCTTTCAGGCTTCCTGATTAACTGAGTGGTAGTCCTGGGAATCATGTTCTTTCAATGCCCCCCTCTATCCTTCAGCCCCAAGTAACCCAAGCTGTCATAGTTTCTCCAAGGTGTGTATGCACGAAGGAAAAAGTCACCTTGTTTACTGGATAGGAGAGGTGCCCATCCCTAAGTTGGCAGCATTTCAGCTATTATTTTTCAAAGAAAAATCATGCATCAATCTGGGTGGAATGTTGTCTCATGGATGGATTGCTGTGAATTATTAAGCAACTGGGAGAGAAGTAAGCCCTTCTGATTCATTCTTGCTGCTAAGAGCCTATGCAAGAGGAGTGGAAGGCCTGCTGTTCAGTTCCTTTCACCGTAGCAAAGCAAAGTTGGCCAGAGAATCAGTAGATTTTAAATGAAATGTCACATCCCATTTGGCACGGAAGCTCCAGTGTGAGGACAGGCGCATAGAGGAAAGAAAATTTGACAGCTCAGCAGGTCATGGCAAGCTGCCTTACTAGCCACACGCTTGGGTTTAAATTGAATATCTCCTTAGCTTGATGCCTTGAAGAGAGACTCTTCAGGAAAATGCATAAACCCCAGGACTATCATGAACTGCTGCAGATTGCATAATGCCGATTAGTTACCCTTTACCATCCCTAAACCACACTGTCATGCTCAAGATGCATGTGATTTATTGAGTGGATTTTTTCCAGCCTTTTAAGGCATAGTTATGGGTGAGGCTGGAATACTAATCCACTTTAGTCCCAGGTCAAATGGGAGCCTTAAATAGAGCTTCTGCCTAGTCAGAAGTCTCTGGGTTACTGTTACAGTTCTGACAGCTACTACAGCCACCCACTGAGAGGCTCCTTCCAGCCTTCTCTCCTGCTTGTCATTCAGCAGTATCTGGTTTCTGCTTGCAGTATTAAGAAGACTGTGACTTCCCCATTTGCTGCAAAGGCAAAGTCAGTTGTTGCTAGATGGTAGCCAAATGGCAGTGAGTGAGGGCTGGAATGGAGCTGCTTATTTGGAGGCTTCTTGCTTTGTGAAGCCTCATCCATAAGCTTGTGCATGAAATGCCTTTAATTGTTGGGAGTTAAGCGGCAGACAGATTCCTCACCTTGCACTGTGCACAATCAAGTGACCTACATTTGTGCAGAGCCTGAATTCAACAGTGAAGCTTCAGCGAACAACATGGGCGTACCCGGGGGGGGCAGAGGGGGGCAGCTGCCCCGCCCTAGAAGGCAGCCCTAGAAGCAAAAATGATCAGCGTCCATTCAAAGCAAACCTGAACAACCATGGCTTGCCCCCCCTAGATGGCTTGCCCCCCCCCTAGTTTTGATCCTGGGTACGCCCCTGGCGAACAACACATGGTATCAGAAGTGGAAGGAGAAGGAAGAGGAGTCTGAAAGAAGAGCTGTATATAAGGGGATAGTGCACATTAAGAATTATTCCACCACTGCCTCTTTTCAAGGAGTAAATTGAAAACACTGAGCACTAGAGTTGGAAAATTCTACTTTCTCTTTTGATCACACCTGGTCCTCAAAATATTGTGCAAGTATGGAATGTACTGTGGTTTGCACTATGTCAATCAGGGTATCTGCCACCCCAATTATTTCACAGGGTCAGCTGGGTAGACCTGATCTATGCCATGTAGAAGCCTTTGCAGAAGTCCTTAGTGAAGTCCATACATTCACCTACCCAGTTACCAGAACTTCATAATTCATCTGAAATAACGATTGTTCATAAGACATCAGTAATCATAATCTAAACATTTGTATTAGAGTCAGAGTCAATGAAAGCTTGGGTAAACATTTAAGGTTTTAAGAGGTGCTTAAAGGTAATTCATTACTATCTTCGCTTCATGAATTACCTGTAGGAGGGCATTCATCAACGCGGGTGATATTGTCAAGAAGTCCCACTTATGAATCATCATGGAACAACTAGCAGGTTCTCCTCAGAATATCTTAAAGATCATTTTGGTCTTTACTGTGGGTGGCAGTCTGCTAGGTATCCTGGTCCCAAGTTGCTTAGGGCTTTAAATGTTAACAACAAAACTTTGAATTTGGATCAATAGCTATTAGGCAGCTTATTTCCCTTTTGGGGGGCACCCTCAAGTTCCTGCTTTTTTTTTTTTAAACCAACAACTTACCAGTCATTCTATGTATGCTAACTTAAATTTCTATTACTGTCATACGATGTTGGTGGTAAGCCTTCATAACCTATGACCTATGCCTTATATCTATATTCTTAGATTATACCTATATAAACTACATCAATCATTTTATGGTTAATATCTGTTTTTCTGTATAGACTTTATGCCCCTTCAAGCTCCTACAGTCCTCTTACCTCATGACTGCTAAGTTTACTCAGGAGCCTTTGTTGAGGAACTCTGTCAAAGGTTTTCTGAAAGTCCAAGTATACCATCTCTATCAGATCATTATCCACATACTTAAATAGTGAGTGAAACCAGACTTAACCTTTGCAGAAGCCTTGTTAATTCTTAGTCAGCTAGACATGTTATTTTAATATGCTTGGTGATGTTATCTTTAATAATGATTTCTACTAATATTCCCAAAACAGACATTAAGTTAATCAGTTAATTTTCTGGGTCCCATCTAGTGTTCTTTTAAACAAAAATGGTGTTACACTGGCTGCCTTCCAGTCCTCAGGATTATTAACTAACATCAATAATACTTAATGTTGAGACTATTAAAATACTAATTTATACAAGTTCTTAATGTTCTTATCTTCCTTTCAAACTGTGGGAGCACAATAATTTAAATGATAGGTATTGGTAGGATTTGTGCTTACCAAAACCATCTACCTCTGGGGATATTGTAAGTTTCAAAACTGATAACTTGGCTGGAGCTGAACTATCTTAGCACTACACCAAAGTGAAAAGATAGCAACACCCTGCAGACAGCTGGATTATGCTTAGAGTCACCAGATTCCTACCTGGTAAAGGTCACTGCACATTTAAGCACCCAACTCTTGCTATCTATGGAAAGGTGCTTCACACTTGTTCAAAGATCCCATCATGGGGAGGAAGATTATTTTCTAAAACATACCAAGAACCCTGCCAGACAACGAAAGTTCCATCTAGTCCAGCATCTTGCTTCCCAGAGGTGCTTCCAACCAGATGCTTCTAAAGAGGCAGGGCATGAAGGATTAGCCCCAAAATAGCAAGGAACCATTATCAGCCCAAGGGCTGCATTCCCTTCTGTGTCACCTTCTGTGGGCCACATGCCAGAGCTATCACAGAGGCAAAAGTAAGCAGAGCCAGAGGCAAAAGTGGACAGTGCAATGAATGTAAACAGGCTAGTTTCTTCACACACTCAAACATCTCTCTCAATTATTCATCCAGGCAAGCAAGAGGCATTATTAGAGTTCAAGAGCACAGTTCAGCCAAGCAAAAACCCTCAGGGTACAAAGAAGGGTCAGTGAAGAGTGTGGCTTGCGAAGAGTTCCAAGGGCCTCATTAGGTCTCTGTGCCTGAGGTTCCCCAGCCCTGCATTAGTGGTATTTGTTGTTGTTGTTTAGTCGTTTAGTCATGTCCGACTCTTCGTGACCCCATGGACCAGAGCATGCCAGGCACTCCTGTCTTCCACTGCCTCCCGCAGTTTGGTCAGACTCATGTTGGTAGCTTCGAGAGCACTGTCCAACCATCTCATCCTCTGTCGTCCCCTTCTCCTTGTGCCCTCAATCTTTCCCAATATCAGGGTCTTTTCCAGGGAGTCTTCTCTTCTCATGAGGTGGCCAAAGTATTGGAGCCACAGCTTCAGGATCTGCCCTTCCAGTGAGCACTCAGGGCTGATTTCCTTAAGAATGGCTAGGTTTGATCTTCTTGCAGTCCATGGCACTCTCAAGAGTCTCCTCTAGCACCATAATTCAAAAGCATCAATTCTTCGGTGATCAGTCTTCTTTATGGTCCAGCTCTCACTTCCATACATCCCTACTGGGAAAACCATACCTTTAACTATACGGACCTTTGTCGGCAAGGTGATGTCTCTGCTTTTTAAGATGCTGTCTAGGTTTGTCATTGCTTTTCTCCCAAGAAGCAGGCATCTTTTAATTTCGTGACTGCTGTTCCTTAAACACAGAAGTTGTATGTAGCCCAAATAGTGAAAAGCCATTGATTGACCAGTGCTCCATGAATTTAATCTGGTCCTATTTTAAAGCCATCTATAAGATTTACTGAGACTGACCTTTGACCTAAGCTCCTTTTAACTTGTGATGCTAGGGTTTGAACCTGGGGCCTTGTGCACACAAAGGATCTGTTCTACTGCTGAGCTATGGTACCTCATATGTAGAGAAGCCACGTGGCCAGGATGGCTCAAATCAACAGCACTATTTACACCATGCTAGCCTTTGACCAGCTGAGCTAGTCAACCAACCAAGGAGACACCAAAGTACAGTTCTTTCCATAAGAACCCATTGCCTGTCCAGCAACATTCAATAGACCATGCAATGTATGAGGTTTATGGTTGTGCAGGCAGGCCACTGGCTACCTCTGCACAGGTGCAGCATTCACCTGGAAGGAACTGAGATCAGCTGTCTCTTTTATCATCTCTCTTCCTCTGCAATAGCGATGGGGAGAAGATGAGGAGGTGGGCCATTTTTAATGGTCCAAGATCTTCACTAGGTCACAGCCTGGCAGCCCTAAATCATGCTCCCTGCAGTTTCTTGTGATCTGGATACATATCCCTTTTGCCCAAAAGCTGAGCTATGCCTGCCTAGCTAAGCACAAGGCAGCTGTACAATTATCCACCACAAGCTCCTTTGGGAAGAAGAATGGAATATAAATGCAATCACAAATAAAACAAATAAGCTGCCTTCCACCCAAATCATTTTGTGTAACCAATTTGCTGATGGATCTGCAAGTCTGGTGACTCTTTGCAATACATCACTTCAAGAGAAAACATCTCCACAGTGAGTCAGTATATGGCTGCTGCATAGCTCACCCCGTGCTCTGGAAAAATAAATTTGCTTTTCAAAAAGCCTGAAAATGTGGACTCTAAGATTAAGGCAAAGGGTGAGACTCAACTTATTCATACAAAGGACAGGCTTGCTGCATTCCACAGAAGCTTTGCTCACCACACAGCAAAGGTTTCCCTGTCCAGATCACTCTCAGCTCACCTCTATTACCATTCATTTTCCAGGCAGGTATGTTTAAAAACTGGGGTTTAATTTAATAGTGAGGAAATGCTAAACTGTTTTCCTCTTAGTTTAGGGGTGAAATACAGTGATGGAGGAGAGAGGTATGACCAAAGTTTATTTGAAATAGCTAAAAAAGGTCCAATTTCTTTGCAATTAAAAAGCTCAATAACTTTTCCGATAAAAGCTCAACAAATTTTCTGTCCAGATTTTCACTTTTTGAACTTTTTTTTTCACTTTATGGCAACCATGATGGTACTGGAATGGTTATAGGTAATCCTGCTTTCAGTACTGTTTGTGCCTGCAAAAGGTTTGGGGTGGACGGGCATACTGTTCTGCTTCAAATTGGTACAATGGTGCATGCTATGTAACTTCTCGCTGAAGTCCTGTAACTTTTTAGACCACAAATGTTTCGGGGTTATGTTGTTTAGTCCCACTTTTGTTGCACCATAGCAAAAGAATGCCCCTCCATACAGCAATAATTAGGTAATAATTGGGAAAGCACCAAAGAACTAATAAAGCAGAATGATGTGTCGATGGTCCAGTATAAATCCACCATCAAGCACTATTATTGCATCAATTACATGTTGCAGAATATACATAACCCCACACAAAAACACCAGTCTGGAGGGGCCCTGGACTCACTGTCCGCTTCAAGAAAAAAAGTGTGTGTGTATGGCAAGGGGCAGGGGGAATACAGATGGTGAATCAGATAAGGCACATTCCATAGAGTGCATTATTGAGACTGACACTTATAACTGTTGCAGCTTCTGTTTGACCAGCATGGTACAAATCCACTTGATTTGTAGATATGGAATTTATCGCATGGCCAGGCTGATAACACTCTTTACTTAAATGCAGTTTACCAGTGACAATCCATCTACCTCCTTTAACCAGGGTGTGGCACAAGGAAGCTGAGAAACGCAGAGATGCAGATAAGAAACATTCCTTGCTAGCTGCACAAGTACTTGAAACCTTCAAGCTATGCTTGCCTGCCGGATGGGAGTTGGTACTCAAGCAACCATGAACAAGGTGGATTTGTTACCTGAGAACTAGGCAAAAAAATGGGGGCAGGCAATGTGGGTGGGAAGTGAAATTAGGGGAGGCTGAATTAAAATCCCAGTTCAGTTGTCACTCCCATGCTCTTGCAACCAATCTGTATGTGCATATACATCATGCATACACACTACAGAAGCACCATAGCTCAGTGGTAGAGCATCTGCTTTCCATGCAGAAGGTACTAGATTCAATCCCTCCACATAAAAAAGACACAAGAAGGGTACAAAGAAAGGCTGATGAGTAGTGTCACCTGAGGAAAGAACAGAGGGGTACAAGGAGCAATGGGAAACCTTTTTTAGCCCAAGGGCCACATTCCCTTATGGACAACTTTCCAGGGACCACATGCCACTGTTGTGTGGGGCCTGAGACAAAAGTGGGTGCAGCAACAAATGTAAAATTTGCCTTTGTAGACTAGGTTTTTTCACTCTCTCAGACATCCCTGTCTATCTTCTGATCCAGACAAACAAGCAGCATGATCAGAGTTCAAGGACACACTCCAGCCAAGTAGAAACACTCGGGTAGGGTGCAAAGAAGGGTTGGTGAGGAGTGTAGTCTAGAGAGAGTTCCTGAGGGCCAGATGGAGAAGCTTGGAGAGCCACATCAAGGCTTGAGGTGCCCACACATGGACTACCTTATCAGGCCATGCTGACTGGAACAGTTGGGAGAACAGTTGAAAGTCCAACAATAACTGGAGAGCCACACGTTCCCTATCCCTGAATGAGTGGCATGAGCCATGAGAGGCAGTGGGGACAGGAAATATTATCTCTAAGATTGGGCTTTCCTTAATAAATAGGGAACATTAGAATGTCAGCCAGTATCTTTTATAGAACCTGGGGAGTAGCTTAGGAGGTTTCTTGCCTGCCAGTGATAGGGCCAGATGCCACAAGGCTGGTGAGGTGAGAACAAGGTCTGATGACTGTCAGGTATAATTTCTGCCTTGTTTCATGCAGACAGTAAGTAATCTTTTTAAAAGAATGCCCTTGTCTACCTCCCAGCTCGCTGCTTAATTTAGGCATGTTCTTCTCTGAATCATGACTCCAGATATTCTAAAAGTGGTCAGACCTGAGGAATATTTACTAGTGCCAAGAATTTTGCCAAGTCAGTAACTGAAAATTTCCTGAACATAAGACAATAGAATTCTAACACCGCCTTGGGGAACTGGAGAGAGGAGTCCTGGGTTTCTTTTGCTCTGCACCCCACCCCAAAATGTATGGTGCCCCAGGCAGCATTTGGGCTTATGTGGCATGGAACAGTCGTTCTTCCAAGACTGCAAGATGAAAATCCCTTAACACTCCCACATTCTACATGAGACATGCAAAACATTAGTGTTCTGATCTCAGATTTGTGAGCCTGTTGCTGCAGCAAAATCAAGTTTGCTTTCCTGCTCCCTCATCTTTTGTACTTATAAATCAGCTTTTGTGCCTTAACCACTTAGAGCAGAGCTTTCCAAACTTTTCATGTTGGTGGCACACTTTTTAGACATGTATCATTTTGCAACACAGTAATTCAGTTTTACTAGCAAACCGGAGGTTAAACTAACCCCTTTCCAGTCCCGGGAGGGACATGAAAAGCATTCACGCAAGCGGCAACACACTACACACTGCAGCCAACACACAGTTTGGAAAGCTCTGACTTAGAGCCAAACTAGATTTGACCACAGATATGTGTGAGCATTCACCTTTGTCTCTTTAAACATTTTTTATCTGAGAGCCAGTGTGGTGTAGTGGTTAAGAATGGTAGACTCGTAATCTGGGGAACCGGGTTCGCGTCTCCGCTCCTCCACATGCAGCTGCTGGGTGACCTTGGGCCAGTCACACTTCTCTGAAGTCTCTCAGCCCCACTCACCTCACAGAGTGTTTGTTGTGGGGGAGGAAGGTAAAGGAGAATATTAGCCGCTTTGAGACTCCTTCGGGTAGCGATACAGCAGGATATCAAATCCAAACTCTTCTTCTTCTTATCTAAAACAAGTGTGGGGAACCTCTGGCCCAAGAGGTCCAGCTTCTGTACCTGGCCCATGGGACTCTCCTCATGCCATGCCCCTACACAGCCATGTTCCACAATATCTTTCAGTATTTTTGTCTAGCTGCAATATGTCATTGAACTGAGACAATGTCTCACACTTTTCTGAATGGAGAGATGTGGGGAGGGTTGTAGAAAACTGCTACTTGAATGACTGAAATGTAGCCTGCTGTACAAACGTAAGGTGCTCCACCCACTTTGCTTCTGGCCTTGCCCACCACTGGCATACAGTGCTTTGAAGGTTGCCCACAAGGGTACACAGCCCTCAAGCTGAAAATGGTTCCCCATGCCTGATCTAAAATACTGATATAAATACAACTCTATATACAGTACCACAAATGTATATGTTACTTATTGAGTAGCATGAGAAAAGAAAGAGGAGCCTATCCCAAAGAATAAGAAATATAGCAGTATTGGATATTGCCTTATATTGAGTCAGACCCATTGGCCCATGTAGTCCAGTACTGTCTACACTGACCGAAAGCAGCTCCTGCAGTTTCAGACTGGAATCACTCCCAGTCCTAGCTGAGCTGCTGAGGATTGAACCTGGGATTATCTGCAGGCAAAGCAGGTACTGTACCACTGAGCTATGACACTTCTCAATGTTCCTATGAGTTTGCAATGTAAATTTTGACAATGGGGGAGAGAACAAAGAAAGTAGAGGGGGGTTGGGGAACATATGAATACAGTATACACAAATATCAACTGATATATCTTAAATTTCATAGCAGTTGAGCATGAAACAAGAGCTAAAGGAAACACAAGAAGAGAGATAGGTGAGTGCATTTATGGAGGATAAGGTTATCAATGGCTACTAGCCACCATGGCCGTGTTCTCTCACCACTGTTTGAGGCAATCTGCCAATCACTCACTGGGAATTGCAGGTGGGGAGGGTGCCATTGAACCCATGCCCCACTTGCGGGCTTCCCATGAATCTGGTCTGACCCTGTAAGAACAGGATGCTGGAGTAGATGATCCAGCAGTCTCTTATTATATTATATTTGAAAGTGTGGGGCCACTACTGAGAAGTATCACAGGTCAGTAGCAGAACTTTTTCACTGGCATCTCCTTGCAAGTGGAACTCCTTCCCTACTGAGGTGCATTTGGCCTCATCTCTTTATAGTTTTAGGTGCCCTGTTAAAATGCACCATTTGTGGCAGGCTTTTGGAGGGTGAGAATGGTAATCATACAAATGGATTTGTGGTTGCTGCTGATATTGATAAATTTATATTTAGTTATTTGTTATGAGTTGCTGTGCTGTTCTTTTAAAGGTTATGTCTTTTATGGATTTTTGTTTATTCTTTTTCTTTTGTTGAATTTAGTTGCAAACTGCCCTGTGACTTGTGCAAAGGGTGGTCTATAAATCATCTAAATAAATAAATAAGCAAACTTTTGGCCTTCAGATGGAATGTGCAACTGGATGCTCAGCCCTGGATTGAGGCCTGCAGCAATATGAAGCAGAGGCTGCAAAAATAACACCATTCTAAACAAAAGTGATAGAGAAATGGTTAATCTTGAACGTTTTGAAAATGGGTGCTAAATTCAATCTACATGTAAAAGAGCATCACACATCTTCTTCCTGCCTGCAGTTGAGTAGATAATATGGAAAATACTGAATCACTGCAGGGGGTCGGAGTCCTATTCGCTCTGCTGCACTGTAAATATAGCAGCGAGGGGGCGGGGGTGTCCCTCAACTCTACATTCACTGCATAGTGCAATAAATATTTTCTTGTAGTACATGACACAAACAATCTCATGCTGTTGCATGACTATTGATATTTGCATAAATCGAGATAAAACTCCTGAAGGAGAAAATGTATAAAAGATATTGCCTGAAGCCCAAATAATTTCTCATAATTTTCTCAAGCAAACTTTCTCAAGCACCATTTATCTTGAATGCATCATCATTTCAATGCCAATTGCATGAAGAAGCTCAGTACACATTTTGCCCAGCATGGAACAATGCCCTCAGCAAATTGTTCTTCTTTTGGAGATTTATGGCAACTCAGACTTAATAGTCCAAGATCCCATGCAAAGATAATGATCTCATAAGGAACAGAAGGTTTGGCTAGCTAAACATCTTACAAAGTTGTGGCATCTCCAAAGCTGTCAGCCTGGCTGTTAAGGGGTGGCAGCCCCTATTCAAAGTGGGCCAGGGACACAGAATTAAAAATCAGAATAAACATTGATGCAACTGGTACCAGTTTGTAAAGACTATCTTCTTGCCTGTGTTTAGCAGCCTTCATTTATTTATTAAAATATTTCCACCTTCCTTTCTCTTCACCAAAGGAACCCCAAGATCATACGCAGCAGTTATAAAACAACCAACAATACGTAAAATCAATACTACCCTTTTAGTTTTAATGGGATTTTCAAGGGTGGGTGCTTAGGATTGTGGCATATAATGTTTTCTAACTGAAGCCTGATCCTTGCTTCAACACTGTGCAATAGAATAAATAAAACCATTGCCACAACAACCACTCCATTCATGTGTTTGTTAACATTTGCTAATACCATTTCTAAGAGTTTAACAAAAAACTAACTTGTTAAAAAATGAATATTGCTTGTTGATATTGCAGTGCTCTTTAGGAGAATGAATTTACAACAGAGAAGCATCAGGAGTTAAAATTTACCGCAGAGAAGCATCAGGATAGATCAGCACCACAAATTTAAAGCAGGTTATCTGTGTTGCTATGACTTTATGAATGAAATGAAAACCTGTTCCTAGAGATTCCCAGACCAGTTGTACAAGTCCAGAGAACTGCAGTTCCAAGGGTCCAATTTCCCAGGACAGAAAGATGAGGGCTGTTGCTTCAGCACTGGCAATGGCTGAGGGCCAATCTGGACTGGGTTTTTTTTGCAGGTGGATTATGCACCATGTCATTGATTAAGGGATAATCCAGACTGAATGAATGCAATATTACAATTATCATTATATTATAAAGAATGTACAATTTCACAGTCACAAATATTCTCAGGGCCTTCCAGACTGGCAGGGTGAGGTGTTGCAAGTGTATTCCGCAATGTGTCACTGGGCTTGTCCACACTACCGGTAAAATTTACTGTTTCTTTGTAGCTGTTTGCATTTCCATTTAATCTGCGTAGTCCACAAAGCGCTACCCTCAAACAACAGCAGACTCAATCCCCCCTCCCAGAAAATCTGAGTTTACCAAATAGGGGGATAATCAAACAAATACGGGGAAATTAAGCTTCACTTGGAGTGGCAGATAATTTGTTTCAGTACTTTCGGTAAGGTGAATCAGTTATCACTTTCTGCTACTCCCCTTTCCATGCCCACTACTTCTTCAAAGTTTTCATTTCTTTTCTTGCCATGCTCATAACTATTTCCAGCATGCTCCTGAACAGAGGGGCACAGCCTGGGCATAGCCAGGATTTATTTGGGGAGGCAGGCTTTATGTTACTGGGGGGGGGGGCAGAACCGAGATATCTGTGATGCAATTGGTCAGATAGTTACGGTAAATATTTCTATTTATTTACTTGATAGGGGCAGCAGCTGCAGACCCTGCAAACCCCCCCCCCCGCCCATGGCTATGCTTTAAATCTTTTTTTCTTTTGATCCCACATATTTGCACAAAACCAGAAAACTGCAAAAGTTGCCTAACTGTGTGCTTTTGCACACTTCCTAGCTGGGGAATTAAACAACAACAACAAGGTGCAGGCTCAGCTATTTGCATGCTTATCTTTGGTGTTAATAGAATCAACAAATTAGAAGGCAGGGACAAACACAAAAGGGAATGCCTACTGGTATAAACATGAAACACTGAGGTTATTCCCTATATACAAATTCAAATGCCTGCAGGCATGGACTACACTGGTCTAATATGAATGGGGAATAGTGGATAAAGGTGTATCTGGCAATCATAGTGCAATAGTGGTGGATTTAAACTGGATCATCCACACATCATCCCATGTTAAATAGCTTTTCTGTAATGCTTCCCCAATGTTACTGCATTTTGCCATCAAGAGGGGTACTCCTGTGCTATAGCACAACAAAAGCAGATTAAATAAAACAAACAACTCCTGGAACATTTGTGGTATGACAAGTTAACAGGATTCTAGCAGAAACCTGTGGATATGCACCAATCTGAAGTTTCTGCCTGGCTCGCCATCTCCTCTACTCCTATTGTCCTGTGGGAGATTGGGACAGCAAGGAATCCAGGCAGCTGGTGTGTGAACCTCCAGTTCTGGGACAGCAATGTCCAGATCCGATGGGTCCTCAGGGTCACTGGCAGTGTGGAGATATGCTGGAGGGTCCTGCTTCCTTGCTCCTCACTTGAGGAGACCTCAGGGCTGAGGTCCGGGCAGGGCTGATCCCTAACACCAAGTTAGGAGTTATGCAAATTATACAGGTTTGAAGCTGGTTTAAATTTGTAATGTGTAACCATACCATTGGCATCTCCTGATGCAGAATGAATCATCAGTCATCATCCACTGGCTATTGCCAAACCTTTGAGAAAGCTCCGTAGCTTGGCAGTAGGAGCACATGCTTTGCATGTGGAATGTCACAGGTTCAACCCCTGGCATCTGTGACTTAAAGGGGCTCCAGGGATAAAGATAGGAGAGACCCCCTGCCTGAGATCCTGGAAAGCCACTGCCAGGAAAATAAAGAGCTGGGCCAGACATACCAGTGGCCAGATAAAGCAGCTTCATGTATGTATTGGTCTTCATCACCATTCGTGTGTTTAATCCCCAGCCTTTGACCTTTGGTCAGAGCCCTATTGTGCAGAGAGGCAGAAATTCACATGTCAAGGCAAAAAGGAAATGACCTGGATCTTGAACTTTCCTGATCCTTGTGACTCATTTTATTCCCATCACCATCAAGCAATAGCCATTGCATCTCCAAAGGGTGGGTCTGAATCAATTGAAGGGGAGGGGAGGGGGAATCACCACCCCTTGGGCTAGGCAACATCCGAGAGCAAGAGAAACTCTTTGAGGAGAGGTTAATCCTACTGCCTCATCCAACATCACTGTCATTATTAAGGCTGAAGAATCTATTACTAGCCCTGAGAAACAAAAAAGGAGGAAACTGCCTACTTAACATGGGATGTAGAGAATGACAAAGCACCAATAGTAGCACCATGCCAATGGTGATGGGGAAACAGAAATTATGAACACAACTTATTCTGAGTTGACCCATCTAGCTCAGTATTGTTAACAATGACTGGCGGTGACTCTTTAAGGTTTCAAACAGCCCTACCTAAAGATGCCAGGGATTGGATTAGCAACCTTCTGCATGCAAAACAGAGCAACCTTCTGCATGCAAAACTGAGCTGTTGCCCTTCCTGGCTCAAATTAGCCCCTGGGCCTGCACCCTTGGTGGGGGCCAAGCTATCCAGCATACACCCGACATGCTTCTTTGAAGAGCAGGACAGTGATGTTTTAGAGTTGAGGTCAGCTTTCTGTGGAGCATTTATAGTAGGTGCATTTTCCACCTCTTGGGTTGCTGCCATAACATGAGGGGGAACGCCAAGAAAGCAACATATGAACATTTAATGGGGGAAGGATGTACTTCAGTGGTGGAACAACTGCCTTGGATGCAGAGGGTCCTAGCTTCAATCCCCAATGTCTCCAGCTAGGGCTGGGGAAACTTCTGCCTGGAGAGTCACTATCAGTAAGTGACAAGACTGAGTTAGCTGGATTAACAGTCTGACTCAGTATAAGGCAGCTTCCTATGTTCCAGTCACATGGTAGGACATCCAATGGCAGTGAAACCAGGAAATGAGGGCAAGTAATCCAGAAAGGATACCAGGTAACAGTAAGCACATCACCAACTACTTCATGGGTCACTTCTCCTATCAGGTACATCAATAGTGCTTTGCAAGTCCAGCATTCCATTCAGAATTCTGCAGACACAGTGAACAGGTCAGAAAAATCATCACAAATCAGGCATTGAGGGAAATGGCAGGATGGCATAGGAAACATTGGACTGTAATACATAGGAAATGATGTTTTCCATATTCTCTGAGTGGGCAAATGATGAGGAATGACCAGAGCTCAGGGGTAGAGCAGCTAGGTCCTGGATTCATCCCCAGCAACTCCAGGGAAACTGCTACTGTGGCAGCAGCCTCTAAAGTTTACAGATTTATCAGTTAGAATATAGATTTATAAGTGCACTTTGCTGGAAAAATGGAATTGAGGGTGCTGGGATTTTACATTTCTAGTGGTCTTGTGCAATGGTTCAGATTTATTGGACTCCAGTTACTGAGATGAGTAAAACTACGCATTTTTACTTTATTTGCTTTTATATGTTTTTACATGTTTTATACTGTTGTTTTATTGGTTTTAGACTGTATTTTTGTTTTAATTAAAATGTTTGCTTTTATATTGTATGCTACTTACATTTTAAAAACTATTAAGTGGTTTACAAACACTTTTAAATGAATGAATGAATGAATGCAACAGAGATAACAATACCACTAGTCCTGTGGTGATATTACTGGGATGTCTTGAAAGCTGGGATCATAGGACACCAAACAGAGTGGACTTTTAATTTTACTATACGTTTTTATGTGTTTTTACTGTTATTAATCTGAAAGGGCTGAGTTCCTTCTAGCAGAAAACAAACAAACCCAACATTCATTTAAATCTAAAATAAATAAAGAAGCAGACAGGGCAACCAAAGATTTTAGGACATTCCTGGAAAGCCACTACCAGTCAGTTTGGACAATACTGAGCTTGGTGTGCCAATGGTCCAACTAAGTAGGCAGCTTCCTATGTTCCTGCTGTGGCTCTGCTTATCATACTGGGTCAAAGGACATATGTGAATATATTACCTAAGTTTTGGCTTTGTCTATATATTACATTTATGTAAGCAGGAGACATTCAAGTTCTAGTGTTCCTCCCCCCGCCCCCGCCCTCCATATGGTTCTGGAAACAGAAAAGGTGTTCACCATGCAGGGAAAGTATTCCCATTTTCTCTTATTTAGGCTTGCTGCTCCATCTAGTGTTGGAAACACTCCACAAGCCCCTTCGCCAAACTTAATTTTCATGAGTTGCAGCCAGGGAAGAGAACAAATAAAAATGTAAAAAGAAAATAAAAACAAGGTCAAGCTACTAGAGTAGGGTGACAGTGACAGTACTGCACAAGTGACTAGGAAATCTCTAGCTCTCGGGACACATTGACAGTTCCTAGAAAAAATACAGAACTTGGGAAGGAATTGAGCAGCATTTTCAGAAATTTGAGGGCAACACTTCAGTGCTCTGAAAACTTCCTTGCCCAATCAAGTAAGTTAGGGAATACAGGCATGTATGTCTAAATATGCTTCAAATCCACATTCCTTTCCCAGGAAAAGCCTGCTCTTTAGCAATAGATCAGAACAAATGGCAATCTTGGGGGAGGGGGCAAATTGCCATTTGCTCCAGCTGAGTGCTAACGAGCTGTCTCTCTCCCCCCCCCTGCCCCCGCCCCCAGGAAAGCAGTTGGGCAGGAGGAAGTGTGCATAAGCTCTTAGATGGCATCAAGGATAAGCCTACCAATGGCTACTAGCCAGGATGGCTATGTTATATCTCCACTCTTGGAGACCAAACCAGAAGTGAAAAATAAATCCCAATTTCAGTTTACCCAACGTTGAGCTAGAAAAGTAAGGATTTCATGTGGTGTCTGCATTCTGCTCGTAGTCAGCCATGCACCTGATAGATGCTGGTCCTATCTCATCTGGCAAAGTCACCCAGAACAAAGCATGAGGGAAGACATACAGAAGATAGTTCCTTAGGTATTCAGGTACCAAGTCATGGCACTCCTAAAACATTCTGAAAGCCAAGTTTAAATGAAGGTATCAGGCATCACCAGGCTTTGATGATAAGCCTTGTGGGTCAGACACCAACTCCATGCTTCAAACTGCAATGCAAGGAATAGGAAGCAGCAGGCAGTTTGAGCCATGACACTAAAACCATAGACCACAAACCTCTCAGTCTAAGAATCATGTTAATCCAGAAGGCCAGTAATGTGCCACTGCCTTCTATATAGCTCCAAGACCTGGCTCCAGTTTTTGGAGAGCCCAGGGTAGGCTGTCTTCAATGGGCCCCCAGTACCAACCAGTCTCCTAATCAGAGCCTGGGCCACAGGTTCTCCTCAACCATGCAAGAGGGCTTACCTGATTGCAGCAGCCCATTACAATGCTGTTAGCAAGGAAAGTCTGCTTGCAAACAAGCACAGGTGGAAGAGTGAGGGATCCTACTCCATCCCAATAACTCATTTGTGAGTGGCTTCACTTGGTGGTGCTGCTGTAATGGGCAGGCCACAGGGCAATGAATAAATGATGAAGTGATTTGGGGGGGGGGGGATGTCAGACTTGATCACAAGCCCTTCTGAAGTCGCAGGACCTCAGAAAATATCCCTGGGTGCCCTACCTTTAATGTTTTGCATGTTCCAAGGTCTACTGTGTTCCTTTCTCTTGGGTAGATTGTTGTGAAGGAAACCCACTAGGTTGGCAATCTGTCTCCAGACAAGTGTCCACTTCCTCTCTCTCTTAATGTGGAAGCATTCAAGCCAAGGGACTTGACATAAAGGCACATAATATAATAAATATAAGAAGAATCCTGCAGCTAGATTAAACTGAACACCCATCTTCTCCAGCATCTTGTTCTCACAGTGGCCAACTACATGCCTATGAGAAGCCCAGCACTCTCCCCTCTGACATTCAAAGGCATACTGGCTCTGATGCTGGATATAATATATATAGCTAATATGCCTAGCAAATGGGAAGGTAGCCCATCTAGGAGAAGGAAAATTCTAATCCTAAACCCCTGCTGCCTTGCAGGATATCTTTGGAAGAAGAAAAGGCTAAGGAGTAACCCTACACAAATCCAAAGTGTAGTCCCTAAAACAGATAGCGCCTTGTATGCCTCCTTCCGGCAACTCCAGCAACCAAGCTGGTGCCAAACATACCGTATTGGCCCGAATATAAGCCGCACTTGAATATAAGCCACACCTTTAAAACTGGAGGGGGGAGAGAAAAAGGGGGGGAACCCCGAATATAAGCTGCTCCCTTCCTAGCTGCTCCTGACTGCATACTGGGCGGCGGGCTGCGCTGCATTGCCAGCAGCCTTTCCCCATCCTCGCTCTCTCCCTTCCTGGTCTTGGGGGTGAGGACGGGGGACTACGCGCAGGTCCAAACAGGTCACGCTTCCCTAAATCCGCCTCTGGTTCCACTTTTGGTTTCATCCAGCTCCAAAAACTTTCTCAGGAAATGTCACGAGGGCTTGTCAACTGCATAGGGAGTGTGGGATACTGACAGAGATTAACTGTACCTTTAACCAGACGATAGCACCAGAAATTCTGAGGGCAACAAACCTAGTGAAACTACAGCAATTCAAGATTTTAATTGTATTTTAATTTTTTACTTTGGGATTGTTCTCTCTCTCTCTCTCATACACACACACACACACACACACACACACACACACACACACAGTACCCAGACTCAAGTGCCAAGCTAAACAGACTGCTCTGTTCATGTGGTTAAAACAGCTGAGGTGTGTTTGTGTGGGTCTGTCAAGCTGATATTCAACTCCTACGTCCCCAAAGATGCAAGTTGAAAAGAAAGGAGGATGAGGTCCTAAACCACCACATTGAGAGTGTGAGCAGCTCTTGGGACTGCAAAAGTAGGTATTAATTTATAATGCTAATATTCTAGTGGCTGCTAGGTTGGTGAGTGGGGCAGCCCAATGAGACCATATTACTGATCCTGAAAGTGCTACACTAGCGCTACACCAGTTGAACTCCCAGGCCTAATTTAAGGTGTTAGTACTAGCATACAAGGCCCTAAACAAATTGAGACCCAAGTACCTAAAAGAGTACCTCTTCCAATATCCACCATCTCAGGTCCTACAATTGGCATAGGGACCTTGTTGTTGGTGCTGCCTCCACTGGGGGCTACCCCATGACACAGCCTTCTCTGTGATGGCTTCCCATTCATGGAACGTCTGATACCCTCAATATTAACAATCAGGGGGAAATATTAAAAATATTCCTTTTCACCCAGATATTTCATGGTTGAAAGATACTATTCCCATCTAACCTTGAAATTATTAGCTGCGAGTGTAAGTGGTTGTTTCAAAATGTTATTAGATGTTATTAATTTTTCTTAATGATTTTAATATGTTTTATTTTTATTTTTAATTGTATTGCTTTACTACTTATCTGTTTGCTGCACTTGGCTCCTTTCCATGAATGGAGAGAGGGATAGAAATTTAATAAATACATAAAGATAAATATTCTGTTTTATAGCCTCAAGGGTCTCTCAAAGCAGCTTGCAAAGGATTATCTAAACAAAACCATCCTCAAATCTAGTACAGGAACAGCAAAAGCAATTACATGGTGTCCAAATGGAACCAGGATTGTTCAAGCAGAGATTTTCTTCCCCTCATACTTGTTCTTCCCCAGGGTCATACCAGGTGTCACTTTCTCGGCAGTCCTTTGCGGCCGAACGAGTGGATCTCATTCAGCCCACAATGTAAGGTAAGCAATCATCACGTGCTGGTCTGGCTAACACTGGGGAGGCGATTTGATTTTGTTTTGCATTTTAATGTGAAACTACTAAGTTGCACTCATCAAACCAAAATACAGCTATCCTTTGAAATTCTCACTCCTCCAAACTTTGTGATGCAGTTCTCCAACAAGTGTGTAAAAGCATACATATTTGGGGAGGAAATGCATCAAAATTGATATATTAGGGGAAAGCACATTTTAAAACATCGTATATTAAGAGAAATTGCTTACTAAAATGTGTATATTAGTTAAAACTGCAAGGAAAAATGTGTTTACTAGGAGAAATTCACACTAAACGGTTGACTAATTTTCATGAGGATAAGATTCCACCCCACCCTCAAAGAAACCACAAATTACTGTGGGAATGTGGAAAACTGAATTTAAGATTAGAAAAATGAGAATCTGAGAGAAAGTGAAGTTGACAGATTTGGGCATCGCTGCTGAAGACTCTGCATTGCATACTCTCCAACATTTTACTGTTGAAAATATGCACTTTTCTTGTCCAAAAACCTCTTATGATACAGAGCTGCATGTAGAGGCAAAAACACTTTTCCAGAAGCCTTTTCCAAATGTAGTCAGGCAAAAAACACAGCGTTTCCCCACAGGGGTGAACTACAGGGTGGCTGGGGAGGTGAGCTGAGTTCTGTGTGGTCCCCGCCTAGCTCCACTTTCCATGAACCCGCCATGGATTATTACTTTCAAACAGGAGCTGCTTCAGAGAGGGATGGAAAGGTAGGACTGTCCCAAGACATTTTGATGCCAGAGATACAAATCCATACAGTATCACCTGCCTTGCCTACATACACACATGCACACACAAGCTAGTGAACATGGAACATGCTCTGCTGAGATTGCTGCCTACAGAAACCATCCAAGGAGTTCAAGGTGTCATATACAGTTCTCCTCCCCAGTTTTAACAGCCCAGTGAGGTAGATTAGACTGAGAGACCTTGACTGACTCAGTTTAGGGAAGTTTTTAATGTTTGATGTTTTATCGTGTTTTTAATATTCTGTTGGGAGCTGCCCAGAGTGGCTGGGGAAACCCAGCCAAATGGGTGGGGTATAAATAATAAATTTATTTATTTATTATTATTATCATTATTATCATTATTATTATCCAGTGAGCCTTATGGCTGAGTTGGGATCCGAACCTTGGTCATAGCCCAGCACTCTAACCACTACACTGCATTATTGGCCTACTACCTGCCTACTACCTCCCATTTCACCTATCTTGGACTGCACCACTTGCCTCTGGTTCACAGCTGGCTAATGATTTGCTTCCTTCTGACCTTTGGGGCCCCCGATCCTGTGATCATGGCTCTGCTGGCTCCTTTATACTTCAAAACATCTGGAGGGTGCTAGGTTGGCAAGACTGGACTGCATGCATGTGGACTGGTGAGATCCAGTTTCAAACCTCTGCTCAGCAGTGAAGGGAGTCTGATTATCATGGGGCAGTTACTCTTTCTCAACCCATCCCTGGAATAAGGCAAACCAGGCTGAGTGGGGATTTGACCCCTGGTCTCCTAGGTCCTAGTCCTTGGATGAAAAATGAAATCACAATAGAAAAAATAAACTGAGCTGGAGGGGGGTGTCTAACAGAAAATCATTGCACTAGAAGTGATGTAAGGAGATCCAAACATTATTTCTCTATCTGTGAAGAGTCATTCACACATGCAGGTTGTTGCTTGATGTTACAATCATGAGGTACTGAACCTGCATGTATGAACCAGCCCACAGATCTGCTGCAATTGAAGCAGAAGCAATAATTTTCCACTGTAACTTTGTGCTTCAAAAGATTCATCAACCAGAAGCCATATATAGAAGAAGGAAGGACTTTATCTGTCTGCAGCATTAATGATTCTCTTGCTGCCAGCAGTGCTACTCAGATCTGCACAAATTAGCTCCCCTCCCTTCTTTTTCTTAGCTTCCATTCTTTCAGTTATCTGTAATTTGGTAAATGTGGTTTGGAATGCTCTTCCCTGTGATTTATTTCCAAAAGAGAAAGAGGCGCTGGAGCACTGGAGCTTATCTAGAAACCACACCTTCAGACAAGGAACACCCTTGGGCCTCTGCATCCCAGATTTAAGGGGGTTGTGGGAACAACTATGAGGAGGGAAGTGAGCCTCTCTCTGTGTTAGATACACTTAGGGTTTAAATACAGGATGCCAAACACGTCTTAGCCCAGTGGTTCTCAAAGGGTATGGCGCACTACACTAGTGTGGCAGGAAAGGATGGTAAGTGTGGCGGGAAGATTCAATCAAAGAAACGTTTAAACATTTCAGTAGAGTAGAGTAGAAAAAAAATATTTGCAGAATATTGATATGCATCTTTTCAAAACGAGACTAAGAGTATCAAATGATACCAAAGAGAATCTGAGTTGTTGCTGAGAATTGCTGTTCGAACAGAGTGCTGGAGAAGACTCGTTTATAATTATATTTTGGGAATGATTCATGTTCTTATGTAGCATTGTTTTATACTTTCTTGATGTCCTATGATTAGATTATAAACTAGTTGTGTTTTATGTTATAAATCAAGCACTGCTAGGAGTTTAAAAAAAAATGTATTTCTTATCAATTAAGTGTGGCGAGAGCAAATTTTTATTCTGAAAGTGTGGCCCAGAGAAAAACGTTTGAGAACCACTGACTTAACCCAATGAGGATCCCACCACTACCACCTAATTAATCTTTTAGATACCACAGATGCACCACGTTGAATTTGGTTTTTTAAAAAATCAGCCTGCCAGTCAGGTAGGGTGACCCACACCATCCAGCACATACCGGTAGCAAATTCCAACACAGGAGATGCTACATAAGTTTATACTTTTATCACAATAAAATTTGTTAAGTCTTTAAGGTGCTACACAACTTAAACTATAGTACCATCATATAAATCTGGAAGCACTCTGTTTACATAACATATTAGACATTATGTTTTGTTTTGTTTTGTTTTGTGTTGTTGTTGTTCAATGACTGCCTGATCAGTTGTCCTTCTTTTAGCTCTCATACAATCTCACTCAACAGGCAACCAATCAATCTTGAAAGCACTTCAGAATAATTCAGATCAGCCTTTCCCAACCTGAAGCCCTCCAGATGTTTAGGACTCCAACTCCCATAATCCCTGACCATTGGCCATGATGACTGGGGCTGATGAGAGTCGTAGTCCAACATCTGAAGGGCACCAGGTATGAGAAGACTGGTTTAGATGCTACTCACTACTTCTGCCAGCATCCTACACTTTCTACATGTGTGCATGGAACATGTGTGCATGGAACACTAGCACTAGTGCTGTGCCAAAAACTTCTGTGATTTTTTATTTTTTTAAAAAAATTCTCCATCAATTAATAACAAAAGAAATAGCATTCAAAAATTACAAGGGGGAAAATATTGATGAAATTCTCATAGATATAGAGCTTTTGTTGTGCTTACATTACATTTGATGTAGTGGAGGGGTATTTTGTGCAGAAGGATGGCTACAAAATTTGACCTGGCACTTCCAAAAACATTACAGGAACTGAAACACAGCTACCCTTGAATTCACACTTCTTTGAATTTTGCGACACACTTATCCAGCCAAAAAATGTATACAAAAATGTATATATTAGGAGAAAATGTGGACAAAAATGCATGTATTCATGAAAATAGCACATAAAAGTTCTTATAGAAAGGGAAATTGCTTTAAAAATGTGTATATTAGATAAAATTCCATACAGAAATGAGTATATTACGATAAATGTACTGACAATTTTTAGAAGAATCATGAACAAATATGAAAATGTGGTGAACTCAGTTTAAGATCGGAAAGATGAGAAATAGAGATAAGTTGAATCTGACAGATTTGTCCATTCCTATTTGTGGATGTCCTTTCTTTCATTATTTCTGTAAGTCATCTCACTACTAGTCTGTACTGTACAGCCTTCCCAAATGCCCATGCTTCAATCAAATGCCTCCATGGGCCTTTTTCAGATTAGAAACTGCAGGCAGCCAGGGAGGCTGCAGAGTGCTAGATAAATGTTTACTGGAAATGGGAGTGGGGGAAGCACACAGTCCTTGGTCTCTCACAACATAAGGTCAAAATTCTAAAGAAATCCTTTAAAATTTATTTTAAAAGCTAACAGAAATGACAAATATATTGATATATGTAACAAAATTGTTCAGATTCTTACAAGCAAGCAACTCTTCTAAAGTGCCCCGAGAATAAGACAGAAATATGGAAGCCTCTTTTGCAGAGGAAGAACACTCGAAATTTTGCCACAGCACTAATTAGCAAAGCCCCAGGAGTTGTCACCAAAGTCCCACTGGCTGAAAATGGTACATGGAAAAGACTAGAGAAACTGAATACCGGTAATTACTCACATAGGGAAGATCATTGTGCAAAGCAGATGAGCTACAGCCCTTCCTCTCATTCACAGAAGACTCTGTAAGACTGGCAAAGACCCCTGACTGAAATGCTGAAGAGCCACTGCCAGTCAATACTGAACTAGATGGACCAATGGTCAACAAAAGAACATAAGAGCCTGATGGATCCTACCAAGGATCCAACCTGTTTAGCATTCTGTTTTCACAGTGGCCAGCCAGATGCCTAAGGGAAGCCTGCAAGGTGGACCTGAATGCAACAGCAGCACTCTCCCCACTTGATTTCCAGCAACTGGTATTCAGTGGCATACTGCCTCCAACAGTGGAGACAGATAATAGTCATCATGGCTAGTAGCCATTGATAGCCTTATCCTCCATGACTGTATAAGGCAGCTTTTAAATTTTCTAATGTGGTGGCAACTAGATGCCAAAATATGTACCACAAACCAGTCATGAAGTTCTTTGCCTGAGTTACCAGCTTCTTAACTAACATGAATACGCTCCAAATTACCATGCAATTGGAGTGAGCAGCTGGAGAGTGGGAGAAAGGCCTTGGTCCTGGGGATGGTGGCAAGGGAAGGTCTTTGGCGCATCAAAAGGCAGAGGCCAGACTGAAGAATAGGACATCCTGGCTTTTGAGGTATGAACAGAAAGACAAGCTCTCCTCCATTCATCTCTGTTAATGTGGTCACCAAGGATTGTGATCAAATCATATCTTTGAGACGCTGCATTCACTCGGGTCTGGTTAATGAGAAGAACTGAATGTGCATTTGTGGCTTTTCCTCCCCCCCCCCTTCTTCCTTGAATGGATCTGTCCCTTCCTTGTAAATAGGAGATTTGACCAAAAAACATAAGATGGCCTCACTACAGGGGTAGTTATACGGGCATTACACATCAGGAAAGTTCCACAAGACAAAAAGTGACATGGGAGGGGGGAGATTCCTTTGTCTGGTGAGACCTAATCTGTTTTTTTGTTCAAGAGACCAAGATAATTGGAATTTAGAAACCCCACCTTAATGCTTTTCCAATGGTCACGGACTTAATTCTGGAAAGAATAACTCCCTGCAGTTATGGCTATAAAGCTATGCAACAATTCTGATGAACCTTTTCAGTTACTGGTGCCGGGAGGGACCACCCAGGCTCCATTTGAACAAAGCAGGTCTCCCACAAGCTGAGAGGGTTTGGGAATCACATGACCAGAACCACATGCAAGGCTGCCGGCCACATGGGGGTCAATATCAATTGGATCATGATGGGACATATTAATAGGCCTTCTGCTCCCTCACCTACTCATCCACCCCATTCATCACTGTAGGTCAAAGGCAATTAGATGGAGACAGAGGATGCCCAGGAATGCTACGGCCTTCAGCCTGGTTACAAACCCACATTCATATTGTCCTCTTCCCCTTAATAATGTTAAAAAGGGATTACATTTTTGTTCTATTTCCCCTCACCACCCCCATTCCCATAATCCATGCATGAGAGTCGAATTTAGAGACAGACAAGGGGCACACACACAACTAGCGAGGCCCCTGACCTTTTCCAGTTCTCATATGACATCTTTGCCTTTTGCATAGTTTCAGTTCAGTTTCCAGGGAGGGGGGCAGTCTCATTTCATTGTCTGGTGAAGCCAAGCAGAAAGCCCATTTACAAGTATGCCCCTTCACACTGCACAGGATGGCTCAAAAAGCAGCACTCGGAAGAGGAAATAACTCACATTTTAACATCCCTTAAAAAAACAGTGATTGGATATGGAAGCAAGTCCCAAAGATGCAATGGGTAGCCTCCACTGATAGTGGAAGGGAGAGTGGTATTTGAGACTTCCAGGGAGATTTTACATGTATTTGTTGCAGTGTACCATTAGGGAGTTATTGAATTAGCACATGAAATACAGCAGTGTTGGAGAACTGCAGACCCAGATATGAATGTGACACAACAAGCCTCTGTCTGATCCTTGGTACTCTCAAGCCTCACCCTTTCCCCAACTAACTGCCAGCTACCCACTCAGCTTTGCAAGTGCTTTTGCCTAGCAGGAAAGTATCAGAAATAACCCTGATAATGCCTCTTGGTTGCCTGTATGGATGAGAGATGGGTAGGTAAGTGTGTGTGGAAACTAGCCTAGTGTACAAAGGTTAAATTTACATTCATTGCTCCACCCTCTTTTGCCCCTGCTGCATTGCCAGCTATGGGAACATTCAATATTGGAATCCTCCACTTGCAGCCTAAAATGGTACAGTCCATTCAACTACCACAGAATCTTACTACCCCTGCAAATGAAGACCAGGCTTCAGACAGAGACAGGCAGAGAACGAAGAGGTTTGCTTGTTTTCACTATTAATTAAAGTTATTACTCACATTACATCTCAAGGTTACTTACAAATAATAGTAAAACACAAAAAACCCAACATATGTTGTTGTTGTTGTTGTTCAGTCGTTCAGTCGTGTCCGACTCTCCGTGACCCCATGGACCAGGGCACGCCAGGCACGCCTATCCTTCACTGCCTCTCGCAGTTTGGCCAAACTCATGTTAGTAGCTTCGAGAACACTGTCCAACCATCTCATCTTCTGTCGTCCCCTTCTCCTTGTGCCCTCAATCTTTCCCAACATCAGGGTCTTTTCTAGGGAGTCTTCTCTTCTCATGAGGTGGCCAAAGTACTGGAGCCTCAACTTCAGGATCTGTCCTTCTAGTGAGCACTCAGGGCTGATTTCTTTAAGAATGGGTAGGTTTGATCTTCTTGCAGTCCATGGGACTCTCAAGAGTCTCCTCCAGCACCATAATTCAAAAGCATCAATTCTTCGGCAATCAGCCTTCTTTATGGTCCAGCTCTCACTTCCGTACATTACTACTGGGAAAACCATAGCTTTAACTATACGGACCTTTGTTGGCAAGGTGATGTCTTTGCTTTTTAAGATGCTGTCTAGGTTTGTCATTGCTTTTCTCCCAAGAAGCAGGCGTCTTTTAATTTCGTGACTGCTGTCACCATCTGCAGTGATCATGGAACCCAAGAAAGTGAAATCTCTCACTGCCTCCATTTCTTCCCCTTCTATTTGCCAGGAGGTGATGGGACCAGTGGCCATGATCTTAGTTTTTTTGATGTTGAGCTTCAGACCATATTTTGCGCTCTCCTCTCCACAAAAAACCCAACATATAAAACTAATTAAAAACAAAATAATTGAAAACAAAGCACATTACAAGGTAATCAAACCATAAAAACAACTCCTCCACCCCCTAACATAGGTCTATCCACCAGACAGCTACCAAAGGAAATATATACAGCAGTGTGAGGTGGTTTAAACTGAGAGCGATGAGATCAAGATCACCCAGAGTTTCATTGTCACTGAGCAGGATTAGGACTTTTAGCTGCAATTAGCTAGAATGGAAATACTGGCATGGAGTTGGCCACAACAACTCTGTAGCCCAGCCTTTGCCAAGCTGGTTACCTACAGATGTTCTAAAATGCAACTCCTATCAGCCCCGGCTTGCACAGCCAATAGTGAGGGATGATGGTAGTCATAATCAAAAACAAGTGAAGAGTACCAGGTTGGCAAAGGCTTGTCTAGGCTTCTGAGGCTAAACCAAAAAAAAGTGCACTAAAAGGCTGATTTGAAAATTCAATTTATGTGAATAATACTGTATTCAGCATCAAATGCTAATGAGCAAAAAACAGACGGGGTAGCTAGCATAAAACACCCGTTTCCAAATACATCCATTAGTGTATATACATATTGATATAAAGTCAAAAAACACAACGCAATAATTAATATCTGTTCAATATGCCATCTATAAACATTTTAAAACCATAAGGCTATGCTGATATAAATAATCAATTCCATTAATACAATAAAAATGATATCAAAAATACTCCAAAAGCTACTATAGACATAATCCCTTGAGATAATAAAGCACATAAATAATTGTTGCTTATCAATCTTATGATCATACAAGCCTCACTGAAAAAAATCTTTCCTGGTGCCCTGCTCTTAATACCAAATCCTACTGTATCTCAGTTACACCAGTGCACAAAGTTAATTGGTTGCAACTGAAACATACCTTAAAGATATACTGTTGCCATTCATACTAAGAATGTTGCCAAATACTGCATAGCCAAGATGTTACTATGCAAATACCCATGGAAGGAGTTTTTCTTAAACAGGATATTAGCAATGCAAATTATGATGTATTGATCTTATTAAACAACCTTTGAATATAAGGACTCAGGTCAAGATGTGAATTTAGACCTGAAGGAATAATTGTCTTTAAATGATGAATGTAAAAAGCTTCTTTTTGCAGCAATCTATGTTCAATATCATTAGGGGCGTGTGGTGGAGATGTAACTACTTTAATAACACAAAATCTAAGATCTGTGTCCTTATGTCCCACGCTTAAAAATGTTCTACTAAGGGAGCGTCTTTGTTCCCTTGTCTGATTTTGGATCTATGTTCATTAATCCAAATTTTCGCAACTCTAGTCGTTTTTTCTTTATATTGCTTTTTGCAGGGACAACAGATGAGGGATACAACCCCAGCACTAGAACAATTGGAAAAAATGTTGAATATCTTATTTAAAACCTGGACAATTGTTTTTGTTTGAATAGCCAAGGGACAACAATTACATCTATTGCACCTATAATATCCCCTGGTATTGGGTATTTTTTTAGGTGGTGCAAGATGACTATGTACTAACATTTCCCTTAACGTGGTAGCCCTAAAAATATCCAATGAGAGGTTTAAGATTGCATCCCAGGATATCACCCAAAAAATGCCAGTGTCTGAGGATACCTTTCTTGATGTGTTCATCCAACAAAGAAAATTTGAAAGAACTAACTATGTTTGCAGATTTTTCTTTAGTTTCCAATAAACTGCTCCTTTATACCCGTGTGGTTCTTTCTCATGCCTGTTGAATTACTGCCTGAGGGTAACCACGATCTCCAAGGTCTCCCTTCAAAATTATGAGCAAAATCCTTATATTCCTCAGAGTTAGATGTGTTACGTTTAAACCTTAAAAATATACCATAAGGCAAATTGGTTTTTAAATGTCTGGGATGACAGGACATAAAATGTAATAAAGCATTTCTGTCTGTTGTTGTTTTTTAAATGGACTTGGATACAGTTATTTTCATTAAAGTAAACCTCAGTGTCTAAAAATGCAATGGAACGTTTATCAATATTAAGGGGAAACTTAAGATGGTCCTTTAAGGAATTTAAGGAATTTAACAAAGTGTGTAAGTAAGTGGCACTTTCCCTATTCCTCATAAAGAAAAGAAAATCATCAATATAACATCTGTAAAATAAAATATCAGGTTTAAGGGTTGTTGGGACTCTGAATAGTGTCAATTTCAAAGTTAACCATGTATAAACCAGCTATACTGGGGGTGCGAGCACTCCCCATTGCCCCTCCTTTTGTTTGTAAATAGAATCTCTGTTCAAATTTGGGGGGAAAAATATTTTCAATGCATAAATCAAAAATATCCAAAAGAAAATGCGGGGGGGGGGGGATTCAAGTGAGATCTTTCATCTAATGCAGGGGTAGGCAACCTAAGGCATGTGGGCCAGATGCGGCCCAATTGCCTTCTCAATCTGGCCCACGGATGGTCCGGGAATCAGCGTGTTTTTACATGAGTAGAATGTGTCCTTTTATTTAAAATGCATCTCTGGGTTATTTGTGGGGCCTGCCTGGTGTTTTGACATGAGTAGAATGTGTCCTTTTATTTAAAATGCATCTCTGGGTTATTTGTGGGGCCTGCCTGGTGTTTTTACATGAGTAGAATGTGTGCTTTTATTTAAAATGCATCTCTGGGTTAGGAATTCGTTCATTATTTTTTTAAAAAAATATAGTCCGGCCCACCACATGCTCTGAGGGACGGTGGACCAGCCCACGGCTGGAAAAGGTTGCTGATCCCTGATCTAATGTAATGGCTACAACAGCACAAGCTTCATTGCGTGAAATGACCATGTATAGTGAGGAGACATTCACTGTTATTAGACAGGAGCCTAAAAGGTACTGAAATACCTTCCACTTCTTTTATGAAATGCATGGTATTCTTAAGAAAAGCAGTAGACTTCATAACAAACAGTTTAATAAAGGATTCAAGGTATCTGGATAGGGAGTCTAAGAAAGAATTGGTCCCAGACACAATTGGTCTTCCCAGGGGGGGGGCAGGTTTGTGGATTTTTATTATTATTGTATAATATAATTTGTTATGACTATGGAAAATGGAAATTAAAAAAAAAAGGTTTGTGGATTTTTCTGAGGCAGCAACAGATGTGTGTGGGTGGGTGGGTGTGTAAAGTCTGTTTGCCTCCACTGATGTTCTACTAGTGTATTTAGACAGAAATCCAATACTGCAAGATACAGTAACATAGAATCTTCAGTGTTCTCTAATCCAAAGGAAACTATGTCATTATTTTGGAAGTCAGCCTCATACTAGAAAATTCAGATTGTGCAGTGAAAGCTGATTTGGAGCTATTGCACTTCAAAACAGCTTCCCCCAGAAGAATCAACTTTTTGCAATAAGGAAAGTGACGAGAAAATGCACTGGAAAGTATGGGATAACAATTTCTTGATGCAATCAGTGTCTTATAACTTCCACAGAAACAAATTTGAATGAATGCTCAGTACATACCTAACATTATCTAAACTCCATGCAAACTTTGTGAAAACAAATGAGACAGAATTATCAATAAACAAGTCACATGGAATCAACCTAAGTCAGTAGTGCTGCTTTTTAATTTTTTGTTAAGGAAAGAGAGAGTTGTGGGGACTTCATACTGGCAGCTAGAGTGAGCCCTTGGAATGCTGGTAAGGATTTTGCTGGAGCTAGATTCCCTTTGCATTGTACTACTAGCCGCTTCAACAGAGTCCAGATTTCCACTCAAACTTACTGCTGCCCTCTGCTGTGCAGTTGTCCAAAAATAAAGATGTTTGAAGAGGGGGAAATTGACAGCAACCGGTTAAACCAGTGAAGTCATTTCAACATAAAATACAAGGTTTTGTTATGTTGGGGGGGCATTTACTGATATTTACTGCAGAAAGAAATGCAGTAAATGCCAGTAAATGTGCCTGCATCAAGCATTTCACCTCATCAGACTGAAGACAGTTTGGTGCACTTCATTGAAAGGAGCAGGTCCACAGATTAGAGGTGCAAGGGTTCAAGGGTCAGTAGAGGCTCAGATGACTTTAGTGGCTAGGAATACATTTTTCTAGCTATAGCTGACGTGCCAGTTGTGGCCTGTTTTGAACAGAAATTATTTGGCCATTGTATACCATACTCTAGAATGTTTCAGATTGCATTATTGCAATGCACTCTGTGTGGGGCTGCCCTTAAAGATGACTTGGAAACTTCAATGGGTCCAAAATGCAACATCCAAATGACTGGGGTTCCATTTAGATCTCACATAACCCATTTTAAAACAGTTGCATTGCCAGTTAATTTCCAGGCCTAATTCAAGGTCCTCACGTTAGTGTTAAAAGCCCTTAAATGACTCAGACCGCCCAATTCCCTACAGACCCTATTGGGTGTTAAGATCAGCAAATGGACCCTTTGGGTAGTTCTGTGCCCTCTGAAGTTCAGTGAGGGAGTGATGGCTGTATTGCAGCCCCTAAATTGTGGAGCTCTTTTCCCACAGAGGTGCAACTGGCAAGTTCATTACATAGTTTCCATCATATGCTGAATATGTACTTCTTTACCCTGACCTTTAATATACAGCTGACATGTTTATTTTTAGGACCCACCATATTTTAGTGATTGTAAGTTGCTTTAAATTGTTTTTAGTGTCTTTTAAATTGCTGTAGCCCACTCCGGGATCTTAGGGCAAAGGGCAGGTAATAAATTGAAATGAAATAAAAGAATGCATTACAACAGAGGAGACTTCCACTTCCATTTTCTCTTATGAGACTCTTGCCCCAAAGCAGGCACGAAGGCATCCCTTAACTGCACCCAGCAAATAGGCTGCTGCTGCTATCTACCCTCACCACAGGACTGGGGGGGGGAGGGGAATTCCAAATTTCCTGGCAGGTATGCAAAGTCTTTATCACCGAGAGCTACTTGGCTTTATTCTCTTAACCAAGCATAGGCAAACTCGGCCCTCCAGATGTTTTGGGACTACAACTCCCATCATCTCTAGCTAACAGGACCAGTAGTCAGGGATGATGGGAGTTGTAGTCCCAAAACATCTGCAGGGCAGAGTTTGCCTATGCCTGCTCTTAACAGTCAGTCCCACCTCTACCCAAGGGCAACAGACAACCCAACAAAAAACCCAGAAGCAGATTGATCCACTTGTGGGACACTATATGGTCTGCTTTCAAGTATGATGAGTAATTTGAAGTGAATCACCTTACTAACAGCAACTTGTCACATCAATGGCAAATCATTTTCTCTTCATTCCAGAACTATGCCACAGGGTGAAGAAAAATTCCATCTCTCAGTCAGCCTCCCACACAGAACTCTGAATACCCTGGCAGCAACAAAATCCCCCCATGAAAATGACTCAGCTGCTAGCGTCACAGCCACCCACAAGCAACCTAAAAACTAATATAAAATTAGTAGTATTATATAGTGGCAAATGCTCAGATTTGCAGGGAAATCACAACAGGTCAGGATGCCCTGATGAAAGAATATACTGGTATGTCATCCGGAATATGTCTGTGGGGCCCACTCAAGACCTATTGCTGTCTGAGGCAAATGACAAGATGGCGTGACCTCCCAATTCCTTTAGTGAAAATTCCAACATAGGGGCCTATCTATACTATACATGTAAAGCAGCATCATACCACTTTAAACAGCCATGGCTTCCACCAAAGAATCCTGGAGACCATAGCATGCTAAGGATGGTGAGAGTTATAAGAAGACCCCTATTCCCCTCACAGAGCTACAGTTCCCAAAATTTACTGTGAAAAGGGACTGATTGTTATACTACTCTAGAAACTCAAACTCTGTGAGTGGGATAGGTTAAGAACTTGTCCAGTAGCACCTTATAGACCAGTGATGGCTAACCTTGACACTCCAGATGTTTTGGGACTACAACTCCCATCATCCCTGACCACTGATCCTGTTAGCTAGGGATGATGGGAGTTGTAGTTCCAAAACATCTGGAGTGTCAAGGTTAGCCATCACTGTTATAGACCAACGAAGTTTGTTCTGGTATAAGCTTCCGTGTGCATGCCAGAACAAACTTAGTTTGTCTATAAGGTGCTACTGGACAATTTTTTTATTTTTTATTTTTATTTCGACTGCATCAGATCAACATGGCTACCTACCTGAATCTAGGTTAAGAACTGTCGGCACATGTAACTAACTATACTTCCCAGGATTTGTTGGTGGGGGAGTCATGACTCTTTGAAGTGGCATGATACTGCTTGAAACATATAGTTCAGATGTGGCCATGGTAGCACACACACACATCCCTCCACTCTTCCACAGTTTTCCTGCTGGTTAATCACATGGAACCCTTCCTAAAAAGAGGACCGGCTCATCCCCACCCACTCCGGTCTCTAGTAACTTCAAGGCAAGCAAAGAAAAATCTACAGGTGCAACATCCTGGCATGGAGAAAGCTTCTCCAGTTGAGTTTCTGCCCAGGACTGCCAGATCTCTTGAGGCTCAGATTCTGAGATCCATAGGGTGGAAACTTGGAGCTGAGTGATGCAGCTTTGTAGGGGTAGAGCTTTGTAGAATATGACAAGGGGTATCATCTGATGGGTCAGGCAACACCGGGCTGTTCCTAATGG
This sequence comes from Darevskia mixta, assembly GCA_034641385.1. Classification (NCBI taxonomy): domain Eukaryota; kingdom Metazoa; phylum Chordata; class Lepidosauria; order Squamata; family Lacertidae; genus Darevskia; species Darevskia mixta. The sequence continues at coordinate 480,758 of JAWWNH010000003.1, forward strand.
CTATATGGGCAAGGGTGGGAACTAAGATCCAGCCAGCAGGCTGGATCCTGAGCTCCTATGCCCTCTGTAGGCTACTTTGGAAGGTGGGTGGGACAGGTAGTATATCAGGTGTGGGGCAGGTGGCATGATGAGGAGAAACTGTTGCAGGCCTAACTAGAACCCCAGAAGTCCCCCATGCCAGCTTTAAGGGTTGGGCCTGATGATATGGGGTGGAGCTAATGACCAATCCCACTTTGGTTCTGGCCCTTCATTTGAGCAAGAACATGCACCAACAGGAAATGAAGCAATATGTCTGCCCTGAAACTTTTGCAGGTGTGAACAGTATTGAAAGTGGAATTGCATATAACTGCCTCAAACTATAATGAGCACAAATCATCATGAATTATGTACATTGTACACAGGTTGTACATTGACAATAAAGGTATTATTATTATTATTATTATTATTATTATTATTATCATCATCATCATCATCATCATCATCATCATCCAATACACGGGATGTCTGGAGGGGCCCTGGGAAGCCCACAAACACTGCTTTATATCACTTCATGGCAAGACTTTGGAGACTCAGTTTCATGCACAATATGCTTGTGCAGTGGTGTGATACTGAGGAGCACCACTTTGCCTCTAGCTGTATATAACTCTCTCTCAATGTGCACTCTTGGTGAGCATGAGCTCATTAGCTGCTTCCTAATTACTGATTTCACACCATTTCACACCTCCAGAGACACTGCCTCAGAGGCCTCTAGTCAAATTTCAGTTTTGTTTCAAGAGCTATCCCTAGAACATTATTTGCCAGTTTCTCCCACTCTCAAACCTGTGATGAAATATTTTAAAACTAAATCTTTATAAAGTACTTTCTGCATTTCAATTTTTATTGGCACAGAATTTAGCTTTGCATAAATACTGAATTATTATAGCACAGAGTCCAGTTTGGATGATTTAACCTATTTTGTATAGTTATTAGAGGGAGTAGGAACTAATGCAGGACACTAAACCCCCATCCCACATTCACCCACTGCGAATCTTATTCAGCAATTTATTTGGCATCCTAGATTTTATGCACACTTCCAAGCATATCCTCAATGTCTAAAAATCTTCTAGAAAGAAAGAAAGAAAGAAAGAAAGAAAGAAAGAAAGAAAGAAACCCACTGTTAGTGTGTGAAGTACACATACCAAACTGTATATAGCCATACAAGATTCTGTCAAGACTCAAGCTCAATTAAAACCAGTTCTGTGTTTCAGCACAGGCCTGACTGGCTTCTATTAGTGACATCATAAACCTGTTGTCCAGCTATCATCTCTGGAACAATTCTGCACCTCTTTCAAAAGTGAATTATACTGTTTAAAATAATAATAAAATGATGAATGTATGGGTTTATTACACAGTCAAAGCAGCAGGGCCTTTCTACGCTCCCCCCTGCACTTTTCTGTTATTTTTGGTTGCTTTCCCCTCCATATCTATAACATTGCTGGAATTGCAACTAAAGATTTATGGCAAGGAGAAAGCATAAACTGTGACTCTCCCTCCTCACCACAAACTGACAAATGCATCTGTACACACACACACACCATTATCTACAGACATTGAACGCCCATCGCAATGGATTTCAGCAAAGTAACAGAGCATATTAAATAGGGTGATTCACATCATTGCCTTAGCCCCCACATCATGGACGCAGGCTTAAGATGGTAATTGAAATGCATTCCAGTAGGATAAATCAAACGGCAACAGCCGATCTGTTTCCCTGGAGATAAGGACATCGCATATATCAGCTGTCAATGCAAATGAATAATTGAAATAGATGAGAGGTGAAGCCACACAAGGGCCAAGCTAAAATAGGAATGTAAGACAGTGTTACTCTGAAATAAGTAGGGCTTGCTGGAAATTCTTAAGCAACATTTGTCTTTTGGTTAATTAAGAAGGAGGCTTTAAAAAAAAAACCACACACACAAAAACTTCAACATAGAAAATACTAGTTCAGACCAATTCCCCTCCTTCAAAAAAGGATTTTAAAATCATGTATACAGCAATGCTAAGGCTGATCTATCAACATTTTAAACTTATTTAGACAACTTTTACCACATTTTGAGAAAAGGCCACCTTGTTGAATAGCCTTATAGTTCTTTCAACATGGGGTGTCAGGGGGAAGGCCATAGCTCACTGGTTGAGCATCTGCTTTCATTGCAGAAGGTCTCAAGGTCAATCCCTCATAGCTCCAGGTAGGGATGATAGTGTACCCTGTCTGAAACCCTGAAGAATTGCTGCCAATCAGTGTAGACAATACTGAGCTAGATGGACCAATGGTATGACTCAGTATAAGGCAGATTACTGTGTTCCCAGAAGTCAACAGTCACAGTAAACGGAACAATCCAGATGGTGATCAGGAACTACCAGGGCTGGAAGCAGGATCCCTCAGTTGAAGACTACCCTCATGCCCTGCTTGTGGGCTTCCCAGAGGTATCTAGTTAACCACTGTGAGAACAGGAAAGATGTTGGGCTAGATGGGCCTTTGCCCTGATACAGCAAGTTCTTCTTGGGTTCTTAAGTCTAAGGATATGAACAATATTTGCTCACAACCATCCCTTCCTACTCTTGCTTCTCCTGATGTGTCTCTCCATTGTCAAACTTTGAATCTAAAGCCCCTTCAGGCAGAGACCTGCTTTTCTTATGGCATAAAGCATGTGTAGTGCTAAATATTCAAAACAAAATGTACTTGCAATTCATCAGAGACCTTTCTCTGAATTCCTTGCCATCAGAGGCATGACAGAAGCTATTGGGGAAAGAGCCTTCTCAGTGGCAGTGCCCCCAGTTGCTCTCCCAAAAGAGGGTTGCTGGGTGCCAACTCTAATTTTGGCACCAAGCAAAACCCTTTTAATCTGGACTGAGTTTGTTGTTTTTACGGTTTTCATGCTGTTCCCATTTATTGTATTTTACTTTTATTAGTATTTTATCCACATATTAAATCTATGTTTTTTGTTTTTATTGTATTTTGAAATTTTACAAATTGCCCTGGGAATTTTATTGAAGGAGGCAGGTGATGATGATAATGATGATGATGACTGTGCAATAAAGACATGGGAGCTTATCATTTGCCATTGCCATTTTTTACAAACATGATTGGTTTTTTCCTTTCTTTCCTCGCTCATGCAGGTGTCCCATTAGGGAATGTGCCCTGACATTGATGTTTATAAGCAGACAAGCTTCCATTTTTCTTCTTGCACCTGAAACAATCACCATCCTTCTTATGAGAGGTCAAAGTTCACTTCTTGTATGATGTAGATTGGCAGCTTTGGTTTGGGTTTCTGTCTTCTCTTCTCATGCTTACTGTCAAGCTATGTGCTCCTCAAATTAGTATAAGCTGCACAACCTAATGAGGTTCTGTTGATGGAACTTTATTCCTCTCTAGGAAAAAGAATTGAGAGAACAAGCTTGATTCATCTGGCATTACACATTAATTTATTTGCCAGTGGTCATGCTTGAGATCAACAACATATGTTACTAGTTTACTCATTTTCTCTTTAATTATTATTAAACCAAGAGGAGCAGGAATTGGTTTGACGATTCAAGAGGCTCCAGACTTAGCATATATTTGATTATTTTGATTATTTTATGTGTTTTTTGCTAGTCCTAAAAAAGGAGTCCACATAATGAAATCTTTCCCATCAAGGCCCACATTTCTGCCTCCATTGCATTCTCGCAGAGCTCTTTAAAGTGGTGAAAAGGTTTATCCTACCTGTTCCAGTCAATGGGACATTCAAACCATCAAATGCCTGCTGTTTTAAGTTTGCTAGGCACTTTGAAGACAAAATTGTTCACCTTCATACTGATCTTTCCCCTGCTAATATAGTTCCTGAAGAAATGTCCAATGTGCTGTCTTATCCAGTTCTGAGGGATTAGTTCCAGCTATTGATGCTTAAGGATGTGGGTAGGGTGCTTCTGGCCACCTGCTCCACCACTTGCCCTCTTGACCCTTGCCCATGCTGGATTGTTTGTGCAAGTCAGAGAGATTGACTGAGTGGGTCCAGTTGGCAGCTAACAAATCTGAGTGGGATTTTCCTAACTGCCTTGAAGGAGGTGTTGGTAGGCCAGCTACTGAAATAGCCCTTCTTGGATCCTGAGGTATTTGACAACTGCCATCAAGTCTCTAATACCTGTTTTGAGGGTAAGGTGGTGGCAGTTCAGCTGCAGGCACTATTGGAGGAAATAGATCTGGACCAATTCCAGTCCTGGATTCAGGCCTGGGTTTGGCATGGAATCAACCCTGATCGCCCTGGCAGATGACTCAAAAGAAGTCAAGGGGAGTGCAACCCTGTTGTTGCTGTTGGATCTCTCAGTGGCTTTTGATAACATTGACCATGGTATTCCCCTGGGTTGTCTCTGCGGGTCTTTCCTACATAACTGGTACCAAAGAATAGCACTGGGGGACTACAAGTCTACATCTTGGCATTTTAGCTGTGGGTACCGAGTCTGTCAATGCTGTTTAACATCTATACGAATCTGTTGGGAGCATCATCAGGAGATGATGGAGCACTGTGTGATCAGGATGCTGATGACAATCAGTTCCACTTTCCCATTAAATCTGAGTCAGGAGAAGTCACGCATGAGCTTAACTAGTGCCTAGATGTACCGGTAGTGGATAGACTGAAACTGAAATCTGCTAAAACAGAGACACTGTGGGAAATTCAGATATATAAACTAATAGCCAAATGGCATCTTAAACCTAGGTTACAGTCGCCACAATGGAATATCTAGGCACCAGGTCTTTTGGGGGGGGGGGGTTTCAATTGAAATTGTTGTTGTTGTTGTTATTTCTATACTGCTTTATATTTTAAAGAACAAATCTCAAAGGAGTTTACAACACATTAAAACATCAAATAAAACAAATTCAAGCTTCAAGGAAAATATTTCAGATCCTTCTCTAAGTGATATTTTGCTTTCCCTAGTTGCCAACCTGGCATCCAGAGATCTTCACATGGTCACAATTGGACCCATGCCAGTAGCAAAACATGCCTGGCTTCTGGCTAATTTTGAACACTGTGGAAGTGGTCCCCAGGTCTGAGAGTTTGCCTGTTCTACATGGGATTGCACTGCCTCTGAAAGAACAGGTGCATAGTTTAGGAGTGGTCTTTGAACCATATTTGCCCATGGGGGCCCAGGAGGGCCTACCATCAGCTTTGGCTGGTGCTTCAAATGCACACTGTGCTTGACAGGAATATCCTGACCAATGTGACATATGTGTTGTTAACTTCATGTCTGGACTGTTGTAATGTGCTCTATGTAGGGCTTCCCTTGCAGTTGATCCAGAGGCTGCATGCAGCTGTTGCAGAATGCCACAGCCTAGGTGGTGAGTGGTGCACCTTGTTGGGCACATATCACACCAGTGCTGAGGGATCTGCACTGGTTGCCCATAACCCACTGAGTTTAAGTTTTGCCACTTAAATAAAAAACCCTAAACAACTTTGGACTATGTGACTTGAAAAACCATCTTCCTCTTCACTTTCCAGTAAGGACATTGTGATCAGCTAATGCAGGGGTCAGCAAACTTTTTTGGGAGGGGGCCGGTTGACCATCCCCAGACCGCGTGGCAGGCCAGACCGTGTGTGTGTGTGCGTGCACGCATGCACCGGAAGGGGCTTCTCTCTTTCCCCCTCCCCCCAGCCTACCTATGGTGCGAGCGGGCAGTGGCGGCGACGGAGATGGGACGAGTGGCCCGAAAGTTGCCCTTTCTCGCCACTGGTCCCTCCACCGCTGCCACCACCCGCCTCTCGCAAGAGCGGGAACAGGAGCCATGGTTGGGAGAGGTGCTGCGCTGCGCCTCTCCCAACCACAGCTCCTATGCCTGCTCTGGCGAGCAGCAGAGGCAACAGCAGAGGGACAAGCGGCCCGAAAGGGCTCCTTTCTCGCCGTTGGTCCTGCCTCCGCCGCCCGCCTCTCACAGGAGCCGTGGTTGGGAGAGGCGCTGCAGACCGTACGCGGGCCAGATCCTGAGGGCGATTGGGCCGGATCCGGCCCATGGGCTGTATTTTGGCAACCTCTGAGCTAATGGAACCCAGTTAGTTTTACCACAATCTGCTGATTACTGAGATGCAGTAATAAGGTGATGGGTCTTTTCATTGGTGGCACTAGCGTTGCGGAATGTCCTCTCTGCTGAAATATAGGAGGCCCCTGAAGGCACACTTGTTTAGGCAAGCATTTCCCTGAACTAAAGCTCTGGGTTTGTTTGTTTTTTTTGCTTTAACTGTTTTTAACTGACATGCTTTTTAATCGTTCCTTTTATTACATATTTTAATTAAGGAAGTATCAATGCCCTGGTGGAATTGTTATTATGTATTTTATGTACTACGTATTTTAATTGTGTATTGATTTTACAGTTGTAGAGTTTACAATAAAATAAACAAAATATTATTACAACTGCAAGGCTTGCAAAGAACCATACAGCACAAAAATCATTGAATAATCCTCTAAGCAGCTGACAACAGACTTCCAGATAAGGTCCCATTTTGAAGAACTTTCTCAGATGATAGCTGCAAAAATATTCCCCATAAGGAATTAACAAACTAATATAATTAATTACTAAGGGTGGCATCCACACATCAGCCAAAAATTCACCACCTCGAAAGCATTTTAAAGCTCTGATTGTAGTTTTCAGAACTGTGAGGTCTTCAGTAATGTTTATCTATCCAAAGAAGTTATTAAACATAAAACAAACAAAACCATAATAAGATTAGGAAGAAAATGAGAGTTTATTGAAAGAAAAAGCTATTCCAAAGCTTGATTCCAAGAGGATAATATCATTGCAAGTGTCAAAAATTAAAGGAAGGTATCATAAAGGCTTACTGCTTTTATAGTATCCTAGGCACGTGAATATCTTCTTAAACACACTGTTGACAAACATGACTTTAATTAACATCCAATATCCAATTCAAAGGATAAAAGCCAGGTTAAAACATAACCAGCACCTTAAAATGCACCTTAAAATGTAGTGAATCTTGTCAGCTTTAATTAAAGCTAGCAGTCACACCTCTATATTAATGTCACTATGAAAAGAAGTCACAGCTACCAGAACTATAAGAAACTATTGGCAAGAATCAGAGAATTGGAAGGGACCCTGAGGCTCATCTACTCCAACCACCTGCAATGCATGAATTTCAACTAAGGAAGAAAAATGCAGGAAAGGAGTCAAGACATGAGCATAAGGTCAGACATCACCAGAATATAAGACTATGCCAAGAGCTGCATGGTCATACCAGGATGTGCTAGTCTAACTCCAAGGTGAACTTTCTTACTCCAAGTCCAAGGGACTAAAGACACTGGACTAAGGTGCCCTGCTTTACAGAGGACAGTTCTTTATTTGCACCACTCCTGCTCTTGCTACTACTGGTTCTTTATGTGGAAGGGAGAGCTTTATGACAGCAGAGTGAAGCATCTATGTATATTATTTTCCACACAATATATATTATATAAAATTACTTGTGTTTACTGTACAGTGGTACCTCGGGTTAAGTACTTAATTCGTTCCGGAAGTCCGTTCTTAACCTGAAGCGTACTTAACCTGAAGCACCACTTTAGCTAATGGGACCTCCTGCTGCTGCTGCGCCGCCAGAGCACGATTTCTGTTCTTAGCGGAGTTCTTAACCTGAAGCGTACTTAACCCGAGGTACCACTGTATTGCTGAGCTCAAGTGCATGTGATCCATGCATCCCTAAGAAACACTAGAAATGAATAGATTGCACCAACTTTATTATAAGACACTAGACCAGTGGTCCTCAACCCCCGGTCCGCGGCCCGGTACCAGTCCGTGGATCAAATGGTACCGGGCCGCCCAAGGAACATTAAATTATTTCAATTTTATTTACTGTGGTGTTAAAATGTTAAATCACTTTATATTTATTTTTGGGTGTAACTGTATTTTATTTTGAAGGCATGTTTAAATACAATTAAATTAAAATTATGACATCAAAACAATCTAAAATATAAACAATCAATGTCCCCCCCTCAGCGGGCCGCGGTAAAATTATCAAACATTGACCGGTCCGCGACGATAAAAAGGTTGGGGAGCACTGCACTAGACCATTCAGTGAAAAGAACACATCTGAGTGAATATATGGGGTGTATTGTTTCAGGCCCACAGACTGCTGCTTGGAAACAGAGTTATGCCCAATAAGAGAGACTTTGGCCATTCGTTCTCTAAGGTATACTGAACAGAGTCCATTGTATTATGATTAAATCCAGAACCTAAAATTAAGTTCCCAGAAGGGTAAAGGCTAACAGTAGAACACTGTACAATTAACTTCCAGGAATTAGTCAGTGGAAGTTGAGTGACCCACTCCTGGTGTTGACATTTAGAAATTTTCTCCCACTGTGTTGTGTACAGTCATTGAGGTTAAAGATGTCAATGACCTACTAAACCATAAAATCTGTTCCCCTTAGGGGAAGGATGACAGACTATAATCTCCACAGGTATATAATACATATTAAAATATATCATGCTGCTTCTTAGCTTTGAAAGAGCCAAACCCAATGCATTAGATATTACAAACCGCAATGCAAAGTCACAGCATCAGACACAATACTGATACATATTCGCAAACAGCTTTTCCCAATATTGAGATGGCAAGCTTTTGAATTTTAAATAATTAAAAAATAAGTCACATTAACCAGACATCAAAGAAAAAAGATGAGAAATGCATGTCCCAGCATAAAATGAGACACAAGGCAAATGAATTTTTACCTTAAATATTAGAAGGGATTAGGGGTTTTAAGGAAGGAGTCTTCCTAGAATGTGTCGCTTATCAACTTAAGAATAAGAAGATAAAACTGAAGTGCTCAGACTCCAATCCCATAAATATAAAATCCACATAAATTATACTTTGTAATAAAGACAGATTCCCTCTCTCAGACTCCAGAACAGATTGCTTCATGTGCTCCCATGGGTTGTCTGTTAGTGCGAGTTTATTGTGAGTTTCTTTGTATAATAAATGATGTGTCTGAGTCACAGAACTGAAAAGCTTGAAAATGTAATTTTAGAGTATCCACCATTATAGAGTATCTTTCTCTCTCTTTAAAAATGTTTTAAAATCTCATGGATAACTGCTGACAGGGGAGAATCTTAAGCAAATTATAAAGAAAAATGTGCAAGAATGCAAAATAATCTCACAACAAACATATTCTTGCTGAGTTATTTTGCTTGTATGCCTTTAATAGTGCAGTAATTTGTTGTGAAGAAATTAAGCAGGTGCTTTTTTTAACTGTCTTTCTTCTCTGTGTATCCTTATCATCTTCTTTTTTCATACACACCCACACCCCAATTATACATTGTTCCACAATCACAAAATCTATAACTCACTTACACAAGGAATAAATTAGTAACCAAAGAAGAATAAAGTATAAGGAGAATTCTTTTATAACAAAGAGGGAAATGGTTACTTACTATTCCAAACTACTGAGGATAAAATCCATCTTTCAACAAACTTAGAGGTACCCAGGATCAGTTGTAGGTTTGCCTCATTCCATGGTTTATGTTATGAAAAAAGGACTGCAAACCCGGCTGCTGCAGGTGAGGCTGCCCAGGATTCTCCTGCCTGAGTGCCCACAGGACCTCTCCCTGCCTTTCTCCATCCGGCCCAGGATGGGGCCTGTTGAGTCTCAAAAGGGCTGCTGCTACTGCTGCCCAGCAGAACCTATTTCTGCTGGGCACAGAGTTCTTTTTAGAATGTTTTTAAATGGTTTTTTTTTTGTTTTTTGTTTTTAATTCTTTCTGGTAGGGTGGGTGGGATGGATTTTTAGTTGGTTTGGGAATTTGTTTAATTTTGTTATATTTGTAACTTTTATTGTTTTTGGTTTATATTGTTTTATTGTTGTTTGTGTTTTTTGCTTGTTAGTTTTTGCTGTTGTTTTTTATATAGATTTTACTTTGTTCTTAAGGGGTGGGATCAGGGCTGCCCGGGAGTGGGTCCCAGCCAACAGAATGGCTGGGGCAAGTTCCACAGGGGGGGATGCACTGGGACATCCGATCTCAGTGATCATGGGCAGGAGGAGGAGTCACGCTAGGACCAGACCATGTCATTACCGAGGAGGCAGGCTTAGTCGTTGTTTGAGGACTATCCCTGCCTCCGGGTCTGGCCCTGACTGGATGGGTACCGGAATCAACAAGGGATACCCACATGGCCTGAAAGTGTTGCTGTGTAATGCCAGGTCAATGATGAACAAAACAACTGCCATCCACGACCTGATTGTGGATGGAGGATTTGACCTGGCATGTGTGACAGAGACTTGGTTGGATGAGGCAGATGGGCCAGTCCTTGCCGCTGCGTGTCCACCAGGTTTCTCTTACGCACAGCAACCCAGGCCATCTGGGCGGGGAGGGGGGGTTGCAGTGATTTTTAGGAAGTCATTAGTTTGCACCGGGCGTCCTATTGGAAAGACCAGGTTTTCTGAGTGCATGTTCTGGAAGTTGGGCAATAGGGGCAGTACAGGATTCCTTTTGGTGTACCGACCTCCCCGCTGCACCAAGGATTCCCTGCCCGAGCTGCTTCAGGTCGTGGCGGACGTGCTCCTGGAGACACCTAGCTTGGTTGTCTTAGGAGATTTTAATATCCATGCCGACACGACCTTACAAGGGGCCGCTCGGGACTTCGTGGAAAGCATGGCCTCCATGGGGCTGTCCCTGAATAAGTTTGGCCCAACTCATAGCCGCGGACATGCCTTAGACCTGGTGTTTACCTCTATGGATGTGGGTGATCTGACACTAAGTAAAAGCGAAACAAAAGAAGTGTCATGGTCAGATCACTTTCTGGTGCAACTAGACTTCTCCGCGACCCGTCCCCTCTGCCGGGAGGTGGGACCGATTTGGATGGTCCGCCCCCGCCACTTAATGGATCCAAATGGCTTCCAGAGAGTGGTAGGGGATGTTTTATCCCATGTTGATGGCCTTTCAGCCGATTCCCTGGTGGCCCGCTGGAATGTGGAGTTAACCAGGGCTATTGACTGTCTGGCTCCGAAGCGCCCTCTCCGATTGCATGGAGCCCGGACAGCCCCGTGGTTTTCCCCGGAGCTGAGGGTGATGAAACAGTCGCTGAGACGGCTAGAGCGCCGGTGGCGGAAAACTCATTCTGAATCAGACCGGACACGGGCTAGAGCTCAACTTCGAGCCTACCAAGTGGCAATGGCGACGGCGAAGAGGACCTTCTTCACCGTTTCTATTGCATCTGCAGAAAACAGCAGCAGGAGACTCTTCCAGGTGGTTCGCAATCTAGCAGAACCACCTTCGTCATCGGGGTCTGGTAGGGACCCCAAGATCTCCTGCAATGCTTTTGCAAAGTTTTTTGCAGATAAAGTCGCTCAGATTCGGAAGGAGGTAGACTCCACCGTGGGAGCAGATCCGGGGCGGGAGAGTGCTGGAGCCCTGTCTAGTCATGTTTCATGGGATCAATTCCAATCTGTTACTTCCGAGGATGTGGACAGGCTGCTTGGACGAGTGAAACCGACCACCTGTCTTCTTGATCCTTGCCCATCCTGGCTAATAAAAGCTAGCCGGGAAGGGCTGGGCGATGGGCTCCGCGGGGTGGTGAATGCTTCCCTCTGCGAGGGAGTCTTCCCAGACCCGCTGAAAGAGGCGGTCATTAAACCGCTTCTTAAAAAAACATCTTTAGACCCGGCCAATATGGCCAACTATCGCCCAGTCTCAAATTTACCATTCTTGGGCAAGGTGATTGAGCGGGTGGTTGCTGAACAACTCCAGGCACGCCTGGAGGATGCGGACCATTTGGATCCCTTCCAATCCGGATTCAGGCCTCATCATGGGACTGAAACTGCCTTGGTCGCGCTGGTTGATGATCTCCGGCGGGCTAGGGACAAAGGTGAGAGCTGTTTCCTAGTCCTGCTGGATCTCTCAGCGGCCTTTGACACCATCGACCATAACATCCTACTGGACCGCCTAGAGCGGTTGGGAGCTGGGGCCACTGTTATACAGTGGTTCCGCTCCTTCCTCCTGGGCCGTGTTCAGAAAGTGGTGGTGGGGGATGAGTGTTCAGACCCCTGGGCTCTCACTTGTGGGGTGCCTCAGGGTTCCGTCCTCTCCCCCATGCTTTTTAACATCTATATGAAGCCACTGGGAGAGATCATCAGGGGGTTTGGGCTGGGTGTTCATCAGTATGCGGATGATACCCAGCTCTACCTCTCTTTCAAATCAGAACCAGTGAAGACGGTGAAGGTCCTGTGTGAGTGCCTGGAGGCGGTTGGAGGATGGATGGCGGCTAACAGATTGAGGTTGAATCCTGACAAGACAGAAGTACTGTTTTTGGGGGACAGAGTGCGAGCGGGTGTGGGGGACTCCCTGGTCCTGAATGGGGTAACTGTGCCCCTGAAGGACCAGGTGCGCAGCCTGGGAGTCATTTTGGACTCACAGCTGTCCATGGAGGCGCAGATTAATTCTGTGTCCAGGGCAGCTGTCTACCAGCTCCATCTGGTACGCAGGCTGAGACCCTACCTGCCCGCAGACTGTCTCGCCAGAGTGGTACATGCTCTAGTTATCTCCCGCTTGGACTACTGCAATGCGCTCTACGTTGGGCTACCTTTGAATGTGACCCGGAAACTACAATTAATCCAGAATGCGGCAGCTAGACTGGTGACTGGGAGTGGCCGCTGGGACCACATAACACCGGTCCTGAGAGAACTACATTGGCTCCCAGTACGTTTCCGAGCACAATTCAAAGTGTTGGTGCTGACCTTTAAAGCCCTAAACGGCCTCGGTCCTGTATACCTGAAGGAGCGTCTCCACCCCCACCATTCAGCCCGGACACTGAGATCAAGCGCCGAGGGCCTTCTGGCGGTTCCCTCACTGCGAGAAGCAAAGCTACAGGGAACCAGGCAGAAGGCCTTCTCGGTAGTGGCGCCCACCCTGTGGAACGCCCTCCCAGCAGAGGTTAAAGGGATCAACAGCTATCCTACATACAGAAAATACCTGAAGGCAGCCCTGTTTAGGGAAGTTTTTAATTTGTGATTTTGATGTATTTTAATATTTGTTGGAAGCCGCCCAGAGTGGCTGGGGGGACCCGGCCAGATGGGCGGGGTACAAATAAAAAATTATTATTATTATTATTATATCACTTTTAACTGTATAGCCTCATTAATAGTTTTCAATAAGGGTTGTTCTTTTTCTTCCTTTTTATAAACCGCTTTGAGGGTTTTTATGGTCAAGAAGTGTATGAATTTGACGTAAGCACAATTCCAATTATAGCATTGAGACAGTTTTATTGACAAAGCCCTATTCAATCGAGTTTTGTGTTTAGGGTCTTTAGAGTTAGGCAAAGCTATGCTCCATGGATTCCATCTTGCCTCTGACAGAAAGTCAGCAAGAAGGACCTTTGGTTTCTAACCTATACCTACATAGTGGTTCTGATGACACCGTGTGGGATCTAACTTACCTGTGTGCCACAGCAAATAAAGCAAGTACAAGACGTTTGGCTGCGCTTGTATGCTCTTTATGTTAAAAATGTGTCTTTTTGTTTAATTAAAATGTCTCATTCTGAACAGGTCATGAAACAGTGAATGTGTACAGAACTTCAAATGACCCTACCCACACACAGCACCCATGTCATGTTCATTGCTGTGAATGGAACATAGTGGGATGTGCACACAGAAAATCTCATACCAAAAAGGAGTTTTGCAAATACTGCAAGGAAGTAGGAAGAAATAGAGGTGTTTATTTATTTGCTAACCTTAGAAGCCTCTGAGCCAAGATAGTCCTACGTTCTGCTTCCTGTTTCATAACATAACCAATCCATGAGATAACCTTTCCTCTTATTCTGTGACTGCTAAGCTTACTTAGGAGTCTTTGGTGAGATAGTCTGTCAGAGGCTGTTCAAAAGGCTAAGTACACTATGTCAACTGCATCACTTCTATCTACGTGTATATGCTTGCCGACACTCTCAAAGAACTTAGTGAGGCAGCACTTACCCTTGCAGAAGCCATGCTGGTTCCACTTCAGCAAGACTTGTTCTTGGCAATTGATTTCCACCAGTTTTCTGTTAAGCAAACTGGCCTGTTTTCCACGATCGCCTGGGGTCTCTTTCTAAAAATTGGTGTTGCATCGCCCACTTCCCAGTTCTAGATTTCACATTTGAGTTCTTTTAAGAACTGTCTTGCGGATGCCTTCCAGACCCAGCAACTTGTCAGCTTTTATTCTGCCAATAAGGTAGAATAATCACTTCAACACCACTATATGCCTCAGTTCCTCAAACTCTTTGCCTGCGAAGACAGATCCAAATAATTCATTCAGCTTCTCCTTTAGCACACCTTTGGCTCCCTTGTAATCCATTTACCTCACTAGATCGCCTCCTGCTACCAATGGATTTAAGTAATATTTTCATGGTCTTTGAATGTGCTCTTCAAATTATTCTCTCACTTTTGCTGTCTGCTTACACTTCTTTTAAGTTTGTGTACATTTAAGTTCTCATTTGGACTTCTGTTTTCTACAGAAAGGCTTCTGCCCTCAGAAGCGTTTCTGTCTCTGCTCGTTAACCTGGCTGGCATCCTTTCTTGGTCTGAGGTGAAACTGTAGGCTACTTTCTAGCGGAGCTTCTAATGTTGTGGTTTTAAACAACCCCAACTACACAACCATGGCATATTCGCATATTCTACTTCTGTTGCTTTATCCTTGCGGCGTTACTTCCTGTGTGTTTTATGGCACCTGCATTATGGCTCTGGCAGTCTGTATTGAAATCTTCAATAAATTCCCTCACACTCGTCCAAAGTAGACGCGGTGGGGCTCTTTACTCGACTCAGAAGCTCCACTGAATTCAATGGGGACATGCTCCCTAAGAGGCGTGCATTGGGCCCACGTGCTTAAAACGGACAGAACATGTTTTTTTAAAGAAAGTAAGCAGAAAGCTTATTTCTCCGCGAGGAACTATTGCATATATTCTGAGGGAAACCATGTTCCCCGGTCGCCTCACGACGAGGGGGCGGGGCAAAGAGAACCGCCTGGGCCAACAAGGCTCCGCCCCCTGCCCGCCGGGCGCGCTCCAGCCCTGCCTCTTTTCTCGAGCGCGAGGCTAACTGCCGTTCGGCGTGAGAAAGCGCGCACGCACTGTCGCCGGGCGACCTCCACCGCCGCGCGCCGTCAACGGCATTTTGAAGAGGCACGCGCGCTTTACCCAGCCGGCGTTCTAACGGTCTACATGGGCACGAGCCAAGGGTACGAGCGCGCATGCTCCCCTAGAGCTTCCCCTTGACTACACTTCCCCACCACCACTTGCTCCCCTGTGGTTTTTGTGTGTGTACCCCGCCCTCTTCGCCCGCTCTGCCTTTCCCCCTCCCTTTGGCGCACGCGCGATGCTCTTCCTTTGGCCGCCCCTCTCAAAGCCCCGCCCCCTGCCTCCTTCAACCTTCCTGCTCTCCGGCGCTCCTCTCTCTCTCTCGCCCCCCTTTCTGCGGCGTGAGGTAAAGAGGGGAGGGGTGGTGGTGGTGGTGGTGGACACCCACGCGCACGCACAGAGCGAGCGAGTGAGGCCGAGAGAAAGAGGGAGCAGTTCCCTGCTTACCCGTCGTGCTTTGCGAGGTTCCCTGGCACTGACGTGGCCGCCGGGAGCCGCCATCTTGTGTGCCTGGGCGCAGTGAGGGAAAGAGAAGGGAGGGAAAAGGGAGGAAGAAAGAAGGAAGGCGGGGAGGAGGGGGGGAAGGAAAAGAGAAAAAAAGAGGAGAAAAACGCAGGGAAGGAGCTGACCCGGGTTCAAAGCAGCGAGGCAGACCGAGACGCCGCACGGTAAGCAGCGCTACCCTCAACACTTTACCCCGCTTCGCTTTTTTAGGCTGAGGGCGGGCGGGGAAACGGCGAGAGGCCGGGCCGGGCGGGCGGGCGGTGCCGGCGCTTGGGCCTAGCTCAGGGCCGGCGGGCGAGGTACGGTGGTCATAATGGCGAGGAATTCCACCCGGAGATTCGGCTCTCCTCTTGCCATTCCTCCGTTGGCCTTTAGCGCCAGGCCGAGGAGGGGAGCGGAGGAGCCGCAGGCCGCACTGCAGACTTGGCCTCGGCTGAGGAAGCGGGGGGGGGGGGAGGCCCTTCTGAGGCTGAAAAATACTGAAGCGGGAGGGAGACTCGGCCTACCCTTGAACGCTGTCCTCGCCAACCATCGAATCTTAACGGCTCACGGCTAGGCAGCAACCAGGCCTCCTTCGCCCGCCCTTCCTGCTCACCCCCCCCCAAAGTCCCTCGCGTTGTATTTTTTTTTTTTTTTTAATGTTGTAAACAGCCAGTTGTTGTTTATCCTTGTGGTCAGACCTCCTCTCTCTCCCCCCCCCCGCACTCGCCCCAATCTACGCTGGGCACTTCCATCAAACACTTCTATTATTATTATTTCTTTGTAGAAATGTATAGGAATGTCTCGTCCCACCCTCCTCCCCGACTCGCTTTCACGTTGCTTTCCTTTACTTCCTAAAGTAGCAACTTAAAAATAAAAATTAAAAAACCCTCTTTGACTGAACAGTTGAGGATTGACAGACATGTCTACTGAGTTTAAGCTGGACTTAGAAGGGGGAACCCACATAACTATGAGAACACACCCCATCGTGACCTGCTGCTTAGTTCGAGCCCCTGGAGGAGGAGTTTGAGTGCAACACCCCCACCCCATCCCATCACCCCAAAAAGCTTGTGATCTCAACATTTGGGGTACATAGAGGATGGTGGACAGGTCTTCCCTTCCTTTATTTCGTTTCCTGTAGTTGATCCCGAGGTTTCTGGGTATGGGGTGGGGAAGCTGATTTTGATCACTTAGTCACTCACTGGTGACTTCATCAGGACAGAAAGTTACGCAAGTGCAGAAAAAGTGTGAAATGGCAGAACAGAAAGCTCCTCTTCGCCCCCCATTTCCAGGGGAGAAATGGTTATGATACCATTTCCAGGGTTGAGATTTGAGGCTTTATGCAGCAGACACATAAAGCAGTCTCATTGCTACAAAGAATTATTTCATAGCCCCCCTGCCCCGAAATACACTACAACATTGGCAGTCCTGCACTCATTGGCACAGCTCTTCTTTGCAGCCAGATGCACTCTACTGGCAACAATCCATTCTCTTATATTTTTAGCTAAAACAATTTCAGTTGAAATATTTCTCATTGAGTTACTTGGTTTTTTTGCCAGCTTGTATGGTAGTGACAGAACTGCAGTGTGTCTGTGAGGGAATGAGGAAGGGCAATAGGTTTCTCCAGTGAAGGGGTTTGGTACCCATGTCTTTCTCCTTGGCCCCTTTGGATAAGTATGTACTGTAGCTCCAAGTTGGCTGTGAAGGAATACCAGCCAAATGCTGGTCAATATCCTTTCTTAATTATGTATGCCTTGTAATTGGTAATGAAACATTAGGTGTTTGGTGGTGTCTTTATTTCTTAATAAACTCTACATCAATACATTTAGTCCTCCATTCATGAATACTGTTTAAATTATTTAGTTCTCTACAGACCTCTTCCCTTCCTTGAAAAACATTGTTTAGCTTATGTTTTTAGCTTAAACCCTATAGCTTAGAAGTAAGTGTGTGAAAATCCAGGAAGTGTTTCTGTGCATTCTTTGGGTATGTTGGGTGAAACCTACAGAATAAGGAAGGATCCAGATTAGAGAAGTTCAGCTTTCCCAACCATTCAGTTTTGTTTCTCCCTCCTTTTCTAGTGTATATCCACTCTTGCCCCTGTATCTGAACTTAAGAAGGGGATATTGTGCAAACAGTTAGGGGAATGTTACCCACACTCCTGTATTCACATGTACTGTGGTGCCTAATTTTCTATATTTAAAGGATTAAGGATGTAAGAGAGAGTGTTGAAGGCCTCCACAGCTTGTGAGTAGAGAATGTGTGTAGGGAAGGTGCAGGTAATTACTTTGGTGCTTGTTGAGGAAAATTGGCTGTACATCTTCAGTGAACAAATAGTATATAGTCTATATTCCAGAATGAACACTGATAGGACTGTTGGTGTGGTGCTGGCTCATTCCAAGGAATATGGTCGTGTGTAAGAACAAGGCAGACATTTCCTTCTTCCTCTCTCTCATTTTCTTCTGACTAACTTCTTTTGATGCAGCTTCTAAGCAGCTCTGTGAAAGAGGGCCATGAAAAAACACTCTACATGTTGTTTTACATAACAGTCCTTGTGATGGGGGATTCAGTGATTAACTGACTGGAGCAGGGTTAGAACAGAATTCTTCTTGTGTTGATGCAGGCACTTTTATTGTCATTAACATTAGCAATATTTAAACATATGAAGTAATTACATTCAGTGTTCGAAACTCCCATTGTTCTAGGTGCATTTTGCGACGGAATTTCATTAGCACAAGCAGTTTCTGAGCTCTGGGAGCAGTCCTGCGCCTAAGATTTCAGGTTAAAACTGCAGAGTGGAAGGAAAGGAGGACCTTTTTCTGCCTCCCCACTTCCAGCTACTCTCTGAAGACTGGGAAGAGACCCTCTTAAGAATACAGTGGTACCTTGGGTTACAAACACTTCTGGTTACAGACTCTGCTAACCTGGAAGTAGTACCTTGGATTAAGAACTTTACCTCAGGATGAGAACAGAAATCGCGCGGCGGCAGCGGGAGGCCCCATTAGCTAAAGTGGTACCACAGGTTAAGAACGGTTTCAGGTTAGGAACGGACCTCCGGAACAAATTAAGTTCGTAACCAGAGGTACGAAAGTCTTAACCTAGCCAGTGTGGTGTAGTGGTTAAGAGTGGTAGCCTCGTAATCTGGTGAACTGGGTTCGCATCTCCGCTCCTCCACATGCAGCTGCTGGGTGACCTTGGGCTAGTCACACTTCTTTGAAGTCTCTCAGCCCCACTCACCTCAGAGTGTTTGTTGTGGGGAAGGAAGGGAAAGGAGAATGTTAGCCGCTTTGAGACTCCTTCGGGTAGTGATAAAGCGGGATATCAAATCCAAACTCTTCTTCTTCTACCACTGTATTAGGGGGGTGGGCAGGGGAAGGACTAGAGCATGTGGAAAATGAACATAATATTTTAGCTGCAGTTCATTCATTTTCAGCTTTGTATTCTTGTTATTTAAAAACTGTGCCTAGGCATTCCCTTGTTGCACCTATAACCTAGGTTTAAGGTGCCATTTAGCTCCTAGCTTTCATAACTTAGTTTCTAACACTGATTACATTGTCATATGGGAGGCTGGATTAGTCAGCCATAAGAACTTTGCTGTCCTTTCGACCACAAGGAAACAGGCACTGTCTGTTGTGCAAACTCCTTCAGGGAAGTATCAGCTTACACCGTAGCATGAGGTTGTACTTACCATTGTATTAAAACTTTGTGGGCCATAAAATCAACCAGCCTCATTGTTTATCTTTGACCTTGTCAGTTGTCGTCTTCAACTTCAAGTTTCTTACTTGGGTTGGGCACACCAAGAAGCCTTAACTAGAAACACTCATTATTTCTGAGGTTGGAAAAAAGTTAATTGTTGAAGTAGTTATGGAGTTCTTACCAAGGTACTCCACACTCCTCAAAAAGTGAGTGTGGGTGATCTTTTTTGCCTCAAGGCATTCACATGTGTCCAACCCTTGGCCAAATGCCAGTGGTGGATGTGGCCACTCCACCCTCATATTCTGCACACACATACACAGTGTGCATGTACACTTGCAGACACACAAATCAAAAGAGGAGGAGTTGTCATCATTGCTTCAATTATCAATCTGGTGACTAAGGTGTTTATTAGTTTACATATGTCAGTTTCTTCACAAAACAGAAGTCCCAAAGCACTAAATCTAGGAGACCAGGATTCAAATTGCCACTCAGTGGCTGACTGGGTGACCTTGAGCCAGACATTGTGCCTCCACCTAATCTACCCTGCAGGGTTGCTGTGAGTGGAGGAAATTGGAGGAGGAGAGCCATGTATGCCACCTTCAGCTCCTAGGTGGAAAGGTGATTTAAATATAAAAATATTATCAAAAGAATGATGAATAGCAGTACAGAACAGATATACTGCAGTGTTTATCCCCCCCCAAAAAATTCAAGTTTAACACACACCACATCCAACACATAAATGGACATATAATAGCTTCCAAATGCCAGACCACTGGTGCTATCCAAATTCCTTGGGGAAATAAATATGCTGAAGACATGATAATTCAGCACCACACAAGCTTCCCTCTAGACCAGGGGTTGTCAGCCTGGTCCCCACCGCCCACTAGTGGGCATTTCAGGATTCTAGGTGGGCGGTAGTGGGTTCTACGGCACAAGCTGAATCCTCCTTCCATCGAGCACTGGTGGGTGGTAAGGAAATTTTACCATCAAGAAAGATGCATTAGTGGGCGGTAGGTATAAAAAGGTTGACTACCTCTGCTCTAGACAGTTTTCCATAGTCAGGCTGTCACAGAGAAGATATTTTGTTTCTTTTTCCATACATCTCTTGGCAGGGGCACACAGAGAAAGGCCTCAATCTCAGGATCTGGGTAGGCCCATGCAGGGAAAAGTTTTGGGGTCCTGAGCCATGCAAGGTTTTACAAGTCAAAATGAACACTTCAAATTGGACAGCTAATAATTTGCATCCCCATCACAGCACTAGGTTGCATGGGAACATTTAAACTTCGCTACCCCACCACATGCTGTCTTTCTTGCTTTTCCCACTGTCGCCCAAATCCATGTGGTTTGGGAGGTGGCGCAGAAACTGTATCAGACCTTTGTTCCTGGGGTTAATCAGCCCTGTTATAAAGCAGTGCTATCTCTTACAGGTATCATTAATCTCAGATTATGAAGGAATTCAGTGAAGTATTTATTTATTTATTTATTTATTTATTTATTTATTGCCTAGTTTCTAAGATAATGTGCACCAGAATTGCACTTTTAATACCGGTACATTTTAGTCTTATTTTAGACTTTATAGAAGAAGCATGTTGTATGGTTGGAAGTATAAGCATTAAATACCCCTTTGTTGTAATGAGGTTTCTTTCTTTATAGCTCATGTATGATAAACTTCTACAGAACAAAATCACGTTCATTGTGCCTCTAATTCTACAAGCAGACTCCATACAATAATTGCCCTGCTGGATGAGGCCAATGTCCATCTCTTCAGCATTCTGTTTTCAATAGTGGAACAGCCAGAGATCTCTGGGAAGATTACAAACTGACCATATGTGCTGCTGTTTGTTGAGTCCTAGGGTCAAAGGTATGCTGCCTTTGAAAACATTGGGGTCCTATTTAACAGTCAGAGCTATTAGTCATTACTAAACTTGCTTTTCATGAGTTTTTTATAATCCTTTTTTCAACCACTTTTAAGGAGTGACTTGTTGCCCCAACCAGGTAAAGGTATGTATGCATTGTGTGAAGTCCATCCTTTGGACAAAAGGAAGCATTCATATAAGGTATAACTAATCATTTAAATTTTTTTGCAGATTAGCCTACCTTTGGAGGGAATCTCAGCTACTCTAAGCACTACTTTTGCAAAAAATAATTTGTCTTTTTTAATATTTATATTTTATTAAGGTGATTTCAGTTAAAAGAAGTAAAGCGATACAGGAAAAAAAGGAAAAATGAGAGGGAGAAAAACGAGAAACATATAAAAGTGAAAATATACACAAAAAGCAATATATGATATTCCTATACATTCTTGCATAAATTAGTATAGTGCTATTGTCCTAGTGCTTATGTAAATGTTAATAGTATACTGCATTTTGTATAAACTCATTCAAAATATTATCGTATATATCCATACAGAGTCTGCGCCTGTAAGCAGTCTGTTAATAAATTGCCAGTGATGTCATATCAGTCCATTGAGTGAAGGGTATCATATCTTTATTTTTCCAATTCCTCAATATCAATCTCTTGGCCAACATTAGGGCACAGAAAATCCATTTCCGTTGTCCCATTGATAATTTCCATACTGCAGGTATATAGTTCAATAAAATATTTTCCTCTGAAAGATTTAACTTTTTCTGCACCGTCATAGTTACACAGTCTAGCACTTTCTCCCAAAACTTCTTAAGAACACTGTACAAATATGTTTTCCTTGCCACATTTCCAACACTGAGCTATCTTAGCTAACCCTTTTTATACAACCGTAAAGGGTCCAATAAACTCTAAATATTATTTTCTGTTGTATTAGTATTAATTTTAAATCTAATGACACCTTAGGTATTGAAGCTAGTACATTTTTCCACTGTCTGGGTAATATTGAAAGGTCAAATTCTTTCATGACAAAAATAATTTGACAAAAATAATTTGACAAAAATAATTTGTCATGAAACTGTTCAGTTAATCTTCTTTACCTGTTCCGTTACTTATTTGACCAAGCAAGATATAATATGATCATGCTATGAGAGATCTAGTGCTGTAGAAAGAGATCATTTGAAAACAAAATATGAATGCCTGTGTTACTATCATACCTAAAATAGCTGGCTAAGTGCTGCTTGCTTCCCATTTGAAATTGGGAAATAGTCCTTATGGGGGATCTTGATACCCTAGCTCGGGAGCATTCATTGTCTGAGCAGTTAGCAATCATTTGCTTTTCTTATACCCTGATATGGTAAGAGTCTCTATTATTGTCCTATTTGTTTCAAATTCAAATGTATTTTAACATATTTTATGACATAATTGTTTTTTCATTAAGACTTTGAATCATGTATGGTCTAATTAGGATTCATTTTAAAACATGGTTATTTTATAGGATTGGAGAACAGCTGGATGTTCTTCTTTTCTGAATTGCTACAATCTTATACCTAGTTAGCTTGGAGTGAGCACCATGTAACTCAGTCTGACATAGTTCTGGGTAAAACATGTAAAGAATTGCACTGAAGGTAAATGGAGTGAGTGTTAAATGCAGTGAGTGTTGTTCCCTGGGTGTTACCTATAATGTACCATGCATATGGCTGGGAAGACATATCCATGAATGGATCTTGCCTTCATTTCTGCAGGACAAAAATTCAGTACAGTATTAACATCTAATCAGAGTAACTGTGATTATGCCTTATGGCCACTGTTGGAATAGAATGTGAAAGTGAAGTTCCATTAAACTGATCTGCAGGAATTCCTTTTACTAACTTGAATATTTTGCTCTGTCAGCTGTCCAGCCTTGAAATGTCACTCCAGCCTCTTTTTGCAACTTTTAGGCAAGGAGTTTTAGTAAGCTTCCAGCTTTTGCAACTTCTTTAATTTATTCACCAGTCTTTCTTGCAGTATGCAAAAATCCAACAATATTTCTAAGTAACTTTTTGGAGAAGTGAAATACCACATGCTAATATTTCCATTCTCAAATTCTTTTTTCATAGGCATCTCAGTCCAAATGTGTTACACACTATTGTTTGCTTCCTCCTCTGATTTATAATCTCACTAGAGTGTAGAAACAGTTCAGTACCTTTCCGTGCTGAGTAACAATTAATGCAGCTTAATATTTAAGCCATTTACTGCGAGAAAGTATTTTGCTCTAGGCCTGTGTGGCTGTTTATGCTCTTTGCTTGTCTAGGTGCAATCCATTTAGGTTTCATTGCTGGTCACAAATGAACATGCAGGGGTTTTTTAATGTGGAGAGTTGCACCATGTATCTAGCAATCTGCCTTCCTGTGCAAGAGCCCAAAAATTGTGTTAAAAGAGCTATAGAATTATTGAAATATATGTTTGGGACTAAACTAGACATTATGCAGGATAGGTAGATGCTTCCAGAAGCAGCAGCCCTATGAAATATCTTCCTCTTCCTGTAACAGCTAGTAAAGACTATGGAATGTGAAGTCATTGAATTGGATTGTTTCCCTGCCCCTGCAAATGAGCAAGTGAAGCAGTAATAGGAACCTCTACCATACAGTGATATCACAGTGTGTTCTCTTTTACTAATTGTTATGACTTTGAAAGCAGAAGATGTTTGAGACCCAGAGACTTACTGCCAGGGAGCTCCTTATGCCAGCATGCTGCCAGCACACATAGGCAAACAGGACTGATGTTTGAGGGGAGGCAGGGGGTGTTAAAAGACCCTGCTGCTGTATTTTCTTAAGAATAAAGGGCTCTCTACCATTGAACAAGTCTCTCCTCACCCCACTCTTCCTTTGGATGCAATGGATATACATACACGTCTGCTATTATAGGGAGTGCTAAATATGAAATAACATTTCCCTGTATGAAGTTCACACCAGCCTGCAGTCCATAAGTTATAGTGAATAAAGTATATGTGTTGGTGGCTGTTGCCTCGTCATGAAGGGACTTGGAAGGGATGCTAAATGGCCAGCTCTAAATAGGACAAATGCTTGTGCTGCATCCATGCACATTAGCCAGTCTATACTTCTTAAATGAACAGCCAGGACACTGCTAGTATCTTGAAGCACTCTTTAGTTTATTTTTTGAAAAGCACAACTCTTAATTGTGGGGAGAACCTGTAAGTCTCAGTTGGGGATTAAAGTGTGCAGACAGTCTTGACCACAAGGGAATTGTTCTGTAACAAGCAGCACATGATACTGAAAACATTGGTTAGCCTAGCTAGTGAGTTTGTGTAGTTTTAAAGTTAAGGTATTCCTTTTCTAATGCCCATCTTGTATTTGTAGTCCATGCAGGCTGAAGGTACACAACTTTATACAAAAATCTCTGCACGTTCTGTTGAGGAATGAAAGCTGTTGGTAGTCGTGAGGGGGTGGGAGACAAAGTATCGAATAAGTAGGAGAAATGGTTACTTGGACCTGTAGAAAGAAAGGTGAAAGGGCAGCGGAAATGTTTGGGGAAAGGCAGAAATAGTTGCATATTGTACTCCAGTATCCAACACTTAATTGATAGTTTTGTGAAGTTCCAAAATGGTTAAGAAATGCTGCAATGAACTATTGCATAATAATGATTTTTATTTAATCCTGTTCCCGTGGAACCTGAAAATTAGTCTTTTCCAACTCCAGAGTAGCCTTACTGAAGTCTGTAGAATTAAGAGTTTATGGGTTGAGATTTTAAGTATAAATGTACACACAGCTGTGATGCGTAAATATTTTCATTTTTATGTTATCTTAAATACTGTAAACAGCCAGAGGCAATTGAGCTACAAAGATTTCATGTGTAGTTTAGACACAACTATGCAATTATATTCAAAAAAAAAAAAAAAAAAAAAAAAAATTCATTCCAGTAGCACCTTAGAGACCAGCTAAGACTTCTTCAGATACTTCAGATACAGTTATCTGAAGAAGTGTGCATGCACACGAAAGCTCATACCAAGAACAAACTTAGTTGGTCTCTAAGGTGCTACTGGAATGAATTTTTTTATTTTTTACTAGCTGACCCGGGCCACGCGTTGCTGTGGCTGATTTTATGCTTATTACCATCAGCAGCAGCCGTAGCCAGAATAAACCCCCACCTACCCCCGCCGGCGTCGTGTGCACTCTGCACGCGCTCAGGTGCCCTCTCGCAGCCTGTGGCAGAAAAAGCCGAGGAAGGAGGCCTCTGATGCCGTCTGAGGGAAAAGCACTATGGAAACGCACAGATAAAAAACACACCTCGGGAGATCACTGAGGGACGATCACGGTGGCCATTTCCCGGTGTGCCTTGCCTGTGGCCTTTTCCAGGGGAAAAGTGCTAGTAACCCTCTACAGAGAGGATTTGATTCCATTTCCCAGAGTGTCTTGAGCGAGCAGTTGGTTGGGATAATAAGCCCACCGTTTCCCAGCATGCCTTGCGGTTTGGGCGAAAGAGCTTAGTTCACCCACAGGGCGCTTTGACTCCATTTCCCAGCATGCCTTGCTGGTCCGGCCTAGTTAACTGCGAGAGGCAGTGGCCTCCATTTCCCAGCGTGCCTTTGACAAAAGAGATATTTACATTTCCCTGTATCCCAGCCAATTTAATCACATCCTTGTCTTGCACTCAGGTACCAGGAAGCCACTAACACAATCAACCCCTCCTTCCTTGCAGAGAAACAGTTTGTCAGTTTGGGAGTGAAAATAGAGACAGGCCTGCGGTTGCTAGAGGGCGAGGTTTTGCTGTGAGGTCATATTTGTGAACCAATTTCTTGCTTTTTTAGCTGTAGTACCAGCATAGCCGTCGCTAGAAGGCGCTGTTTTGCTGGTGGTGTCATATGTGTGGGACAGAATTTTTTGTGGTTTTTCTTTATTTTAGGTATGACAGGTGTGGTTTTTCTGAATTTTTATTACGCCAGATCCTTCCTTGATGGTCATGCTACGCTGTGTCCTAAATTTGATGCGATTCGGTCCAGCGGTTACGGAGCACGGTGGGGTCCGACGCGCACACAATGGGAACATTTTTATATATATAGATTTTGTTTTTACTATGACAGACCAACACGACTACCTACCTGTATATGCAATTATATGTTATGTATGGACTCTGTGAAATACCGGTAAGCTGTTATGGGCACACAATAGTCAGGTATTTAGAGTGTTTTATGCAGCTTCTGTCTGAACCATGGCTGAGGAACCTGTGGGCTTCTAAATGTTGAGCTGTATCATATAGAGCTGATGGAACCTGGAGTGCTGCAGGTTCCTCTCCTCTGATCTAAGCATGGGTGCATGCAGTTAGAATTCACTGAGTGGCAGTGAATGGAAGTTACTAGGAAAGATTCCCACACTGTACTCTATGCTGAACTGAAGTTAATAACTACTCACCTAAATGTACCTATGTAGTTGATTTATGCCATCGATCATGGCAGCAGGTAAGTGGTGGCCTCTCAGTTTTGTTGCTGCATGAAGTTAATATCTTTGGTGGTATTTGAAGCATAGGTGACTGAGCCCCTGATATGTGCAGTTTTCTCATGAGTTTCATATCATGTGCTTAGTGTCTGGCATGTTTAAAAGCAGGGATTTAATCTCAAAATATTTAAGCTTCTAGCAGAAAACTATGAAGATAATGCAGTTTTTAAATTTTTGCCATCAATCTTTTCTTTGTTATTTTTGAAGTGTCTTTGTTTCCTGAAGCATTCTTGAGAGTCATACTTTTGGAAATGCAATTAGCAGCTGTTGAGTGGTGTTGACAGTGATCTGCAGGAAACTGAACATTGTGTGACTACCATGTTATACTGTCAGCTTGTCCTAACAAAGTTGATAGGATGTGTTAATTTGCAAAGCTGAAATATTAAATGTATGGATTGATTATCTTTGGGGCACTCCTAGCAAGCATGTGGAATATGTTTTGTAAGAAAACATGGAATATTATTGGCATCTGTGTTAATTTCTGAAAGGGACGCTATAAGCAGGGCATCATCTTCAAAAGAAAAGTGATGTCCCAGGATAACATAGTTGAGTTTGATTTAAAGCCATTTCCCAGTGAGCTAAGAACATTGATACATACTTATATTACAATAATATAGATATTGCATTTTCTGCTAGGTTAGTATTTAGTTGTGGAGCAAAAGAGAAAATGGGTGAATTTGCTCATAAGTTGCAGAGCATTGGAAGGGCTGTGCACCTTCACAAGGTACAGGCAGAAAGTTAAAAGCTGTCATGGAGAAACAGTGGTCAGAAAGCAGGACTTGTTTTTCACTCTTACAAGGCCCTTCCTCTAACCAAATAAGGATTGTTGTTTGTTCCTCTGGTGACAGAGAGAATGACTGAATCTCTAGGAAAAAGCTGCTTTGCTAATATGAACTAGTCACGATGTTACTTCTGATCTTTGTGTGTGTAAGTGTAATAAAGGTGTGAACCCTATGTTGACTCACTATATAAAATGTTCTTTTTGGCTGCCACAGTGAAATCCGTTGCTAAATAAAGGCAATGGTTTTTTCAAGACAAGCAATTAATGCTGGGGTGTGTGTTTTTTATAAATTTTGAAACAGTGTTTTACCCTTTTGTACGAATGGCGCTGCTAGAATCTGATTTTTCCATCTCTGAATTATGAAGTCAATCCTAATTTTGGGGAAGTGGTGCCTAGTGTGGTGTGGATTAGTGAGGCACATTTGAGAGAGAGAGAGAGAGAGAGAGAGAGAGAGAGTGTGTGTGTGTGTTAAGGAAAGTGGAATAATATTTTATTATGACATTCCTGCTAATGATACGAACTTCCTTGTTACTATAGCATATGTATGACAATTTTTAAAATGCTGGAAATTGGTAGCATTATGCTCTACTCGGACATTTTAAAACCTGGATGCTAGTCATTTTAGCACTAGGACTTTGCAACACAACCTCTCCTCCCCCTGTGTGGCCCCCAAATTTATTCTGCAAATTGCCAGGGTGGGGGCACAAGAAGGATGGGAGCTCTAGTGCGCAAGTTGCAGTCCTAGTGCTAATGGGACTTCTTGGTTAGATGCAATCCAGTATATTTAGGGTTCACAATGTATTTGGAGTTGTAAGACTTCCATGGTAGCCGACAATACAGTTAATACAGTCTTGTTATGCTATCTCAGAGTAACTTGGGGGTGTCCTCACCCTACTGCTCCTTTGTTGGTGCCTTGCCTTTCTTGTTACAAGGTTTGGTTACAAAATAAGAAGTGCTTGAAAATCAACAGGAATAAGTTGTGGAAAAGGCATGACATTATCTAAATCAGACTCCAGTGTTCATTTTCTTTGTTTTGACATAATAAGGATTTCATGTTCACATCTGTGTGAAGCAGTAATATAAGTTTCTTGTACACTTTGAATGGTTTCTCTAGAACAGTGTTTTCCAACCTCCTCGGGGCAACGGCACACCTGCCCCACGAAAAAAATCTCGCGGCACACCACCACCACATGCACCCCGACCCGGGGGGCGGGGTGTCCGCGCGCCCTGGCGGGAGGGAGGGGAAGGACCCAGGCGGGCGAAAATGGAGCAGGAGATCGGCGAGCCAGGCGCCCGCCCCCCCTCCAGCGCCCAGCCCCCCGGCAGCACCTCCACCCGGCCCCGAGCGAGCCCGGTGGCACCGGCACCTCCCGCCCGTCCCCGACCGCGACCGGGGCGGCAGAGGCAGCGGGCGAAGCGCCCGGCAGCCCCGCGAAGGCGGCGGTCGGCGCGGGAAGCCCGGACCGACCCGGAAGACCGGGGCGGCAGAGGCAGCAGGCGAAGCGCCCGGCAGCCCCGCGAAGGCGGCGGTCGGCGCGGGAAGACCGGGGCGGCAGAGGCAGCGGGCGAAGCGCCCGGCAGCCCCGCGAAGGCGGCGGTCGGCGCGGGAAGCCCGGACCGACCCGGAAGACCGGGGCGGCAGAGGCAGCGGGCGAAGCGCCCGGCAGCCCCGCGAAGGCGGCGGTCGGCGCGGGAAGCCCGGACCGACCCGGAAGCACAGCAGCCGGTGTCTTCCCGCGGCACAGGAGCCGGTGGCTTGCGGCACACTCCTGTGCCGCGGCACACCGGTTGGGAAACGCTGCTCTAGAATACTATATACTGAAGAATATGAGAAGCATTTACTGCAGCAAACTTTTCACCCTCCCATCCCATGTCAAAGAGATAAATAACTACCTGACATTTAGAAAACACCTGAAGGCAGCCCTGTTTAG
This sequence comes from Darevskia mixta, assembly GCA_034641385.1. Taxonomy (NCBI): domain Eukaryota; kingdom Metazoa; phylum Chordata; class Lepidosauria; order Squamata; family Lacertidae; genus Darevskia; species Darevskia mixta. The sequence continues at coordinate 510,099 of JAWWNH010000003.1, forward strand.
GGAAGTTTTTAATGTGTGATATTTTAATGTATTTTAGTGTTTATTGGAAGCCGCCCAGAGTGGCTGGGGGGACCCGGCCAGATGGGCGGGGTACAAATAATAAATTATTATTATTATTATTATTATTATTATTATTATTATTATTATTATTGAAGGTATCCATACGACCCTTTTCATGCAGACCTCACAAAGTTTATGTAAGATTCTTGAACTACAAGCATTTATTTTTTTAAAAAAAAATACAGTAGAATGGAAAAGACCATTTGTTTAGAAGAAGTTGTCATTTCTCACTTCATTCAAAACAAAATGCTTCTGCAGAAGGCCCTGTGATGGGAGAGGGAGGGGCTACCATTCAAGCTGGATGGTGGGAATTCCTCAAGCTTCTTTCTTCCCTCCCCCCTTCCCCCAAACTGGCCAAGATAGTCATATTACTGTACTTGCAGTCTCCTACAAAACCCATTTCGTGTGTCTTGTGTTAAAAGTATCTGCTACTGTTGGTCTTTTTGCAGTATCCAAAGCTGAGAACCCACCATTGAAAATGACCTTTCCAATCTATTCCCTGTTCACACTCTTAAAACTTCTGCTCTGCATTGAGCCTCCATTGTTTCACACTTAACACTTGGAAATAAATCTCACAGAGTTTCAGGGGGCTTTTACTCCTAAGGATTGAGCTGGGTGTGATCATCACACTGTACAGAACTAACTGTTTTGAATTTATTTTCTCCTAGATTTCTTTGGCCAGTGAGTGAGCACCAGACTTAAGCATGGGAAATATTTTCGCTAACCTCTTCAAAGGCCTTTTTGGCAAAAAAGAGATGCGCATACTTATGGTCGGGCTGGATGCTGCAGGAAAGACTACTATATTGTACAAACTTAAGCTCGGTGAAATAGTAACTACCATCCCTACTATAGGTAAGATGTTAAGCAGCTTCCCTTTACAAATATGTGACTGTTTTAAACATATTTAAAAGCAGAAAAGATTGGAATTGTACACAGACTGACAGTACTGTTGAGTAAACTTGCAAATGGTTAGTCTGCATATGTCTGTGATGATGCACTTGTTACCCAGGTGAAATAAGCATTTGGTCGCTCTAACCATGTTTATAGATCCATTACAACTCATTGCTTAGAGAGCACAAGATAAAACTCCAATATTTCTTAATTTGCTTCTCTTCAAGAAAGGATTTGACTAATGCTGGAATAGTAGAGGGAAGAAAATGTTGGCAATGTCTATGAATGTTTGTTAAGATGTTGCTACAGCCATTTTTGTTGCTTTGGTTAACATCTACTGTGATATGTAATATGTTATCTCATTGGTCAGTTGTATTTCCATTTTAAAAGTGAGAAACTAGCCATAGGAGAGGTGCCATACTGTAAATCTATTAAAAACCTGTGGCAAACATTTGAAAGAAGAAACATTGCGAAATACAGTAGAACCTCGGCTTACGTTACCCTCGGGTAACGTAAACTTCAGGTTGCGAAAGCAGTAAACCCGGAAGTATTTTTCCGGGTTTCTCCACATGCGCAGAGGCGCTCTATGCGCTGCATGCATGCACAGAACAGGCACCTCCACTTGCTGAAACCTTAGGATCCGACCGGAGCTCCGGAATGGACCCCATCCGCAACCGGAGGTACCACTGTAATACAAGAAGCTTGGCCTGTATGCTTATGAAAATGACAAGCGAATAATATTTAGGTGCAATTACGTATTCTAACTTACTAGTGGCTCTTCACTTGGCAATATGTTTTCAGTGTGGCCTTCAATACAATTCAGCTCTTTGGACTATAGTAGCTCACTGACTTGCCATTTCAGATACAAAAATCTGTGTTAAATAAGCTGTTTGCTCCTTATGAAGTATATATTTGATGGCGAGGTATTAGTGTATATTCTGAATATATATTTTAAGACTGGCTTTTAAAATGTGGACCAGTTGGTCAGGAGATTGTGTGTGGGGTAAGAGGCATATAATTGAATTTAACCATTTCTTTCTATACCTTAGTTTAGGTTATATGGATGAGCATGCTGTTTCACTTGTTAACTGCTCAACTTTTCTCCTACTTTTTTGTTTCAGGTTTCAATGTAGAAACTGTAGAATACAAGAACATTAGCTTCACAGTGTGGGATGTAGGTGGTCAGGATAAGATCAGGCCACTCTGGCGCCATTATTTCCAGAATACACAAGGTGAGCTATTTTCTGTAATTTGACCATATACTTTTTTTTGGTATTTTTAGAGATCCACTCAGGCATCTTCAGTTACTCCATAACTATGTTGATAGCATGAAGTAAACCTGTCAGCTACCTGTCTAGTACTGATGTCTTTAGGTCTTTCTGTGCCACAGACCTTTGTCATTCAGAATGTGAAACTTACAGTAGGGAGTCTTTTCTTAGCACAAGTATGAAGATAGGACATCTCTATTCTGCACCAGCTTAGGTTATCTTAGTTCATTCACATATGTGACATAACCCTTGCAATTGCATTTGGAGTGTTTTCTTTGCAAGTATGCCAACCATTGCATTCCCCTAAATCAGAACCATAGTTTTGCCTGCAAAACAAAAACAAAATCTAGTTTCCTCCCTAGCATCTCCAATGGAGATCGAGAGACACTGCTGTCTGAAACCCAAGAGAGCTTTTGTCAGACAGTAAAGAGCTAGATACATAGGCCAATCTTCTGATTCTTTCTGCAAAAGACAGCTTCTGTGTTCCCAAAAATTACCATAATCTCTAGATTCTATAGGATTCCTTTCCACAGGATGTACAAAAACAAGCTCCAGTAGTATGCCATGGTGAGTACAAGTACCTTCAGTGTTGGCTTCAGGTTTTGTGTCAGTGTTTGGCAGCCAAACAAAAGGAGTGCCTAGCAAGCTTGCCCAATTGTCCCCTCTCCAGCTTCTGCAGCAGTTTTTGCCATACATTGGTTTAAAGTAGCTGTGCACCTTGTGTAACTCCACCATATCACCCCAGGGAACAATTGAAGGCCTTTTGTGGGCCAAATTGAACCCATGGACTACTGGTTCCGTTTTGGGTGTTCATGTCAGCAACACTAGCCAAGTGTCCCTTTTGAATAGAACAAGTCCAGGGAAAACTGAAGGCAACTCTCTAAGCCTGCTAGTACGTTGTAACTGAGGGTATGTAATTTGTATAATGAAAACCACTGTCAGATTACTTGGTGGCCTATTGATTGTTAGCTTCATGATCTTTTACCGGTAGCTGTGTGCATTAAATCTTGTATCTGTTTTATGAGAGTTTCTTTCAGCCCTTGGGGCTGACTTAGCAAAGGCTGTGACAGATCAGCATGTGTTTTGCTTTCACAGTTTACCTTTAAGCACAGCTGCTGCATCGGTGATGTAGACGCATAACTTGACATTCTTGGCTGTTGTCTCACTGCTTTTGAAATCCTTGCTGAGGCTGCTTTGTCTTATGGTGTCAACGTTGTTGTGACCCGAGAGCTAAAGTTTCAGAATCACTGGAAAAACAAGATGATATACTTGTTTCTGCACAGAAAACCAGCCCACCATACTTGTTTTGTCTATGAATCCTTCATGGTTCTGGTTGGAGCCATAGCTTAGTGGTAGAGCACATGCCTTGCATGCAGAAGGTTCCAGGTTCAGTTTCCTGGAGTATCTAGGTAGGTCTGACAAAATCCTGAATGAAATCCAGGAGGGCCACTGCCAATCTATGTAAACAAAATTGAGTTAGATGAACTTACAGTATATGGCAGCTTCCTATGTACCTGGACATGTATAAAAAGGTTGCCATAGCAGCAGCATGGCACTAAAGCGAGCTTTAGGCCAGGAAGTCAAGAGTCAGATGTTTTCTCAGCCATGAATTCAGATGGTCATTTGTGCCTCGTCTACTGGCTGCTTTTCATAAGTAAAATACTAGACATTGGCTTTTATCCTGGTAAGTAAGAAAGTCAGTCATTTTGGTAGCATCTCAAGCATTCAACCAGCATTTTTCTGTCCTTCTTGAATAATCTGGGTATTAAGAGTAGATTGTTGAGGGCATCATTTCAGGTACTACTATGTTGTAATGTCATGTAGCTTCTCCATGCTTATTCTGTAAATGAAGCTGTGCGAGGTCTCAAGTTTGTGACTTTTTTCCATATACGGTGGTACCTCTAGTTACATGGCCCTCTTGTTACGTTTCCTTCGGGATACGCACACGGCAGACCCGCAAGTATATTTCTGGATTTCGCGGGCTTCTGTGCACATGCGGGTCGCGATTCGGCGCTTCTCCGCATGTGTGAGCGCCAAAACCCAGAAGTAACCCATTCCGGTACTTACGGGTTCGGCGCGAGCACAACCCGAAAAACATGCCTCAGCGTTTGCAACCTGAGGTATGACTGTATGTTGTAATTTGGCTGCATCAGCGTGTTACTAATGGAAACATCAGCAATAGTGCTGATCTTAGCTATAGGATAACTTCCCTTGAACACTTGGTTAGATAGCACCACCTCAAGATCTGTTGACTGACAGATGGATGTAAAAAAAAATATGCAAGTCCCATCATGTTAAACAATTCTTCTCTAAATATTGGTCTTTTTTTCCCTCTTTCATCTATGGCTTTGGCATGCAGAATTTTGGTAGGCACTTCTTATAGCTTTCATTCTAAGAGCCCAAGAATCTTATTTAAAGGGTTCATGCTCATTCTTTCCTACCTTGTTTGCAAATGCCCAGAATTATCTCATCATTTTGGTATTGTTATAGCCTTGGATTTTGAACAGATTCCAGAAGATTATATCCCATTGGCTTGATCAAAAGCAATACTTGATTTCTAAATTGAGTAAATGGCTTCTTCACATAGTTCACTATTACTTGATTGCTGTGTGGCTAGCTTTAACCCCATAACTGTAGTGAATTTGATTTAAATTACATTATAGGTTGCCAGTGCCTATTGGTATAGACACATTTTTATGACAGTAGACCTAATTTCATACTTAAAGCTTCCTTTCAGAAAGGCTCTCTGTCTCCATGCCTGTCCATGTAAACAACTGTTGTTTCCTTTGTAGGTTTGATCTTTGTGGTTGATAGTAACGACAGAGAGAGAGTCAATGAGGCCCGAGAAGAACTTATGAGAATGTTGGCAGAAGATGAGCTCAGAGATGCTGTCCTTTTAGTGTTTGCTAACAAACAGGTAAGTGATCATGAACAGCACAGCCAGAATGGCCCCCCAGGGTTCCTTTTGCCTCCAGTCATGATGGTGGGCTGTAAGAGTTCTCACCTTCTGTTGGTTATGCTTATGTCTGTGGGCCTTGCTGTCGGCAGTGGGTTGGAAATAATATTCCTGACAGATCTCAGAAGTAAACTATATGGTCTCTTGAAAGACACAGTTGCATTAAGGAGCCCCCGGGACTTCCCTTGCAACAGAAAACATGCTTTTACCATCCTAAAGTGCGATTACTGGCTTTCCCAAACTGCTGCACCTCCAAACAAATTGAAGTCGTGGCACCACAATGCTATTATTTAGGGGTTTAAAAGTACCAAAAATATCTGACAGAATATAGATTTAAAGTACTGTATGGACATCCCTGAGCATCTGCTTGTGTTGCCTTCACAAGTCTCACTTTTCCATCACTTTTTCTCCACCACATTTAAGACAGCTTAGGAATTTTGTATGCTACATCTACGGCCAGATTCAAAATTGCCACTCGCATCATGATCTGTACTATGAGCCTTCTGTGTGCTCACTGGATTGAGAAGGGTGGGTTGCTACTGTTGCAAGCCATGTGAGAGCACAAGGATGTCTTTGGCCTCAGGGAACCAGATCTGGTTCTGTCTATATCACACTGTAGTCTGAATCGCACAGATTAATGGTCAGTGCAACATCTTACCATTATGCCACATTTGAACTGTATGTTGCAGATTCTTCCTGTGAATTCTCTAAAGGAAACAAAAATCCATTTTCTAAAGCAAATTGCTTCCATTTTTCAGGACCTGCCTAATGCGATGAATGCAGCAGAAATCACAGACAAACTAGGACTGCATTCTCTTCGCCACAGGAACTGGTATATCCAGGCCACCTGTGCCACTAGTGGAGACGGTCTCTATGAAGGACTGGACTGGTTGTCCAATCAGCTCCGAAACCAGAAATGAAGCCCTAAAAATACTCTTCTTTTCCCTCTTTTCTCCACCCCTCCTTATTTCCTCCTCCTCCTTCTCCTCCTCCTTCACCCTTCGCTTTACTCTAACGTGGCAAACCATGCTACTTTGTGGTATTGAGTGCCGGAAGCTGTTTTCATTTCTCTTGTCACAGGATGTCCTTCACCATGCTGTACATGTGGCAAATCCAAGCCTGAAAACAGTTTAGGTTTCTTATTTAATGTAAATAGTTCTTGTTTCCAATGAGACAGTTTCTGGTACTCCTATGCAATATTACTCAGCTTTTTTATTATAAAGAAAATCAACTCGCTGTTTAGTACTGGGGAAGGGATTTGAAGTGGATTCAGAGAAAAGTTGCCAGTTGTCTGGTTGTACGCTAGAGCTGAATACAATCCCTCTTGGCTTGCGAGGTCTGTGGGGAGGCCAGATTTGGTGGCTATTTTTTAGCCTGGAGATGTCAGTTTCTTTTTTAGAAAAGAAGGAAAGCTGAAACACTTGAACAAAATGTCCATTGTGAGTTCTGCAACAACTTGAATACCAGCAATTTAACATGTTATAGATCCATGGAATGAGCAGCATCCTGGATCTTCCTGTGCTTGACAACCTCTTTTGTGTTTTTTGTGAATGTGAGATCTCCTAAAGTCAGAGTTCAGTTCAGTTCAGGCCACAGACTTAAGAGAAATTGGCGCACGTGTAAAACACTATGACCCTCTAGTGCTCTCTCAGATTTGGGCAAGAACGTTTTTCTCCTCTTGCGTCTAATTTGGATGCCATCCTTTACCTGTTCTGTTGTCGCCCCCTCCCCAAGTGTTTTGGACTTTTCTCATGTAGAACTACAGTACTCCAGAAGACAAATTATTTCCACAGAGTACAGCAGCCCATAGCAGTGCTCAGCTCTGTCATCAGCAAGTACTGTACTTAAGTAAGAAATGCCATCCAAGCCACCTAATGTAGTGTTTAGGGGGGGAAATACTAAAAGCATGAGAGTTTGGAGTTTCATTCCATTCTAGAAGTGTTTGATGCCATTTTTTGGAACACTCCCATATCTGTATATGTGTGGAAACCCCTTCACATCCCTCATACTGCAAGGTTCAGATTTGCCATCAAGAAGACCTCTTAACTTTTTTTTTTCTTTTGTATTTTGATAAAACACTGAAGAAGCTGGAGCTGTTTAAACTTTAACTTGAGGAACTATCAGAACTGGTTTGTTTAGTGTTGTGGAAAATCTCTTTATTTGCTTTCAATACACAGTAATCAACTGTTTTGTATACTTGTTTTCAGTTTTCATTTCGACAAACAAGCACTGTAATTAAAGCTATTAGAATAAAAATCTCTTAACTATTTCCTGGGGTTTTCATGCTTTGCCTGTTCCATCTTGCTGGGCTCCATAACCAAATACATACTGAATAAAGCCTTTCATGGTGTTTGCGCTGGTCAGTTTCTGCTTTTGAGTAGCCACTTGGACTAGACGAGTTCCCTTCCTACCTCCTGCATATTGAAGTAAAGAAGTAGTCCACAAAGTTAGAGTAAAGCTGTTTCTCTCTCTCATATATCTCATGTTAAAGCAGACTTGTGAATGCTATGGAACATGCCCCTCTTGTAATCTGCCACACACCAGTTTAGCTCTTACTTGGGAACATATTACGGGATATAGTGAGTTACCATATGGGTTATGGGCAGAGTATTGGCAGGCTAGTGGGACAGAACTGTTAAAAAAAAGCAAATTAGGCATATAAACTATGGGTAATTTTAAAGTTGTGTTATTTAGCCACCCTTCAAGAGTGACCCTACACTTTATGTAAATAGCTGAATTAGGGAATTGCCTTCCTTGAGCAGGGGCTCCCCCAAAACCTGCTTTCAGCTAGGTAAACATGTTTGTAACCGTTAAAAGTAGGGTTGCCATACGTCTGGAATTTCCTAGGCGTAGCCGGTATTCTGCCCTCGTAAACAGCTTCCGGGCAGAAATCACACAAATCTGGGAAAATTCAGACACATGGCAGCCCGTGTCGGGAAGTGTAGATTTTGGCGAATTTCATTAAAAATAGCTCAAAAACTCAATATTGCAAAAAGAAAGCTCTCAAATTGGACATAACAGCAGCTTTGGCAAAGAAAAAACAACTTTAATGTCCAGGTTTTCACTTTTTGAAAGTACGGCAACTTTCGTTAAAGGGATTCTTCAGCTTGGGAGGAGGACCTTCCAAAATCTCTGAAGCATGAAGAGAGGTGCAGTTACAGCAGTAGCTGAGCTAGAGGACTCCTGTGAGTTGGGGTCCTATGTAATTTGGCTTGGCAGAAGTAGGATAAAACTTGAAACATGCACAAAGGTAATGTCTTTTTCTGGTGTTCATTGGCAAAAGGCGATTTCCTTTGTTCTCAGTTACATACAGTTAAAAACTGATAGTCCGTTCTGGGCTATTGCCTGAGGCTGCTGTGATGTCTTGAGAGTGTTGACAACTATTTGATAGCCACACAATCCCCCGCTATCTCAGCCCTTGGAAAGTGTGTTTCAAGTCATTCTATACTAGTAAGATATACCCCATGTGGCATTGAAGCATGGGAAATTAGCATAAACCCACCCCCATTTGAGGGTTTGTTCCCAACAGCTTGTTGATACAAAAGCAGGTACATTTGCTTACGTGTTTCTCATCCATTAAGTCCAAACTGGCTTTGGGAGGAAGCCATTCAGAAAGTCATCACATTTTCCCTCTTCGCCCAGTAAACCAGGTGTTCGGAAAAACACTTGCTTCATTTCTTCAAGGAGTCAATTAAAACACTAAAGTCATTTGACATGAAAGAACTTAAGAGCTCAAATCTAGTCCAACATCCTCTTAAAGTTAAGGGGTGATATGATAGCCATGTTCAAATATATAAAAGGATGTCATATAGAGGAGGGAGAAAGGTTGTTTTCTGCTGCTCCAGAGAAGCGGACACGGAGCAATGGATTCAAACTACAAGAAAGAAGATTCCACCTAAACATTAGAAAGAACTTCCTGACAGTAAGAGCTGTTCGACAGTGGAATTTGTTGCCAAGGAGTGTGGTGGAGTCTCCTTCTTTGGAGGTCTTTAAGCAGAGGCTTGACAGCCAATGCTTTGATGGTGTTTCCTGCTTGGCAGGGGGTTGGACTGGATGGCCCTTGTGGTCTCTTCCAACTCTATGATTCTAAAGTGGTGAACCAGATGCCCCAAGGGGAAGCCTGCAAGCAGGAGCCAAGCACAGTGTCCTAGGCTTTCAGACATTCAGCTTCATTGGCTAGTCCAGAGGTCTAAGTAGGTCAGACCTTGCCAGTGTATGCAACATGCTCTCGCCTTATTTACATTGAACAGCTGCCATTCTGCTGCCTTAGACACATCCAGTGGATCCTTTCTGGAGAAATTTGAAGTTGGACTTTCATAGGTCCCAAGTTGTTCTCACATTGCAACTCTGAGGCTGAGAGTGACTTGCTTGATCTGAGCTTTGAACCAGGGACTGCCAAAGCACTGCTCACGCTCCTATCCACCATGATGCCCTGGGATGTGCAGCTAAGCTACTTAAGAGTTATAGAATTGCAGAGTTAGGAGGGAACTTGAGGGTCATCTAGTCCAACCCCCTGCAATGAAGGAATCTCAACATGTGGTCCCCCATCCAGTTTGAAACAGTATTGGGCCCTGCTTAGCTTTGCAAATGTGCTAGCAGGTGTTTTTTTCCAACATAGTCCACTTGAAAAATTGAATGATTCCTGATCTGCAGTGGCTTCTCTGTTCACTTCATTGGAGGAAGCCAGCCTGTAAGAGGGTGGGTGGGTAGGTAGGTAGGTAAAGGTAAAGGACCTCTGGACAGTTAAGTCCAGTCAAAGGCGATGGGTTGCGGCGCTGATGTCGCTTTCAGGCCGAGGGAGCCGGCGTTTGTCCACAGCTTTCCAGGTCATGTGTCCAGCTGGACTAAACCGCTTCTGGTGCAGCGGAACACCGTGACGGAAACCAGAGTGCACAGAAACGCCGTTTACCTTCCCTCCCCAGTGGGACCTATTTATCTACTTGCACTGGCGTGCTTTCGAACTGCTAGGTTGGCAGGAGCTGGGACACAGAGATTCGAACGGCCGATCTTCCAATCAGCAAGCCCAAGACGCTCAGTGGTTTAGACCACAGTGCCACCTGCATCCCTGTGTACAGCATATATGTGTGTGGTTTTGTGAGTGGTCCACTATGGATATTTATGTGAAGGACAAATCTTGTTACGGGATTCCTACATTTACAAAAGTCAACAACAAAAAAAGAACAAAGGATTAGAAGAGAGCCATAGTTAACAATTATTTTATATATATATATATATATATATATATATATATATATATATATATATATATATATAGTAAAGTGGCATTATTCTTTCAGTTTTAGAATGACAAAGCAGCAGATGACATGCCTCCTTAACTTAGTTTAACTTAGCAAAATGCTGGACTAGATGAAAGCTTTTTCTTATTCAATTGGGCTCTTCCTTACAGTCTTAAGATTGACTGGTGTATGTGTAGGAGGGAGGGAGAGTAGAGGGGAATGGGGTCAGAAGAAGCACACCCCTGTGACCCTCAAGTCTCCCCTCCAACACCGCCCTGCAATCGCTTCAGCAGTGAAAGCTCAGTCTCTCTTCTTGCCAAAAACGATCTGCCTCCCAACACTGGTCGCACGTTCCATGGGGGCATGAGGGTGATTTGCATGCATAGCCCACAGCCCCTGACATTGTGTGGGATTTAACGGGAGGGGGCAGAATTCCACCCCTGCCTATTCTCCCCACCCCTGCAAGAGCAGAGATTCTCCATCAGTAGAGAAACTTTCCCACCCTGCCTCTGCTGCACATCCATTTAGGCCGGGGAGGGCTGCTAATGTCATCATAAAGGGTTTCCCTCAAAGTCACTAAATTTGGCAATTTCCTATTCGTCTTGCGGGGGGGGGGGGGACACAAGACTATTGTGGCACTGCCCAGATGAACACATTCTTACGGCAAAAGCTTTCGTGGACTAAAGTATGATGAAGTGGACTGTAGTCTGAAACAAAAGCTGTTAGTTCTCAGAGTTTTAGCAAGGTGCTTTGTTAAAACTGGCAAGGCAATTTAAACCGGGGTGCCTTGCAATAGCAGGTTTCAGCAGGCGCAACTCCACAGTGCCATCTTCTGACACAATTGTGTCATAACTTCATCAAGGAAGCAGAATACCTTTTGAGATAAAACCTAAGAGCCCGGCTGGACCAGGCCAGTGCCACCACCCCACCCCCGTCTAGTCCGGCACCATCATCTCACTGTGGTCAGCTAGTAGCCCATGGGAAGCCTGCAAACAGGACATGAATGCTATCCTCTCTCGCAATTTCCAGCAACTGGTTTTCAGAAGCATTATTGAGGCAGAGAATGGGCATTGTGGCTAGTAGCCATTGATATCCTCCATGCCTTTGGTTCCTTCTTAAAGCCACCCAAACTGGTGGCCATCGCTGTTTCTCACGGCAGTGAATTCCATACCTATAAGGTGTGTTGGAAAGGGGCTTTCTTTTGCCTGTCCTTAATCTTCCAGCATTCAGCCTCGATGGATGGCTTTATGCTCCGGTATCCTCTTTACCCATCCTTAATTTTATACACGGGTGGTGCTGTGGGTTAAACCACAGAGCCTAGGGCTTGTTGATCAGAAGGTCAGCGGTTCGAATCCCCGCGACGGGGTGAGCTCCCATTGCTCAGTCCCAGCTCCTGCCAACCTAGCAGTTCGAAAGCACACCAGTGTGAGTAGATAAGGTACTCCGGCGGGAAGGTAAACTGCGTTTCCGTGCGCTGCTCTGGTTTGCCAGAAGCGGCTTTGTCGTGCTGGCCACATGACCCGGAAGCTGTACGCCGGCTCCCTCGGCCAATAAAGCGAGATGAGCGCCACAACCCCAGAGTCGTCTGGGACTGGACCTAATGTTCAGGGGTCCCTTTACCTTTTTTAATCTTCCAGCATTCAGCCTCGATGGATGGCTTTATGCTCCAGTATCCTCTTTACCCATCCTTAATTTTATACACCTCCATTACGTATACACACATTTTTTCCATACCAATAAAAACCCCAGATCATAGAATCATAGAATTGTGGAGTTGGAAGGGACCCCAGAGGCCATCTAGTCCAACCCCCTGCAATACAAGAATCTCAGCTAAAGATATTGTAACCGTTCCTCATAGGAGAGTTGCTGCACGCCTTTGCCATCTTCTGAACTTCTTCCGGCTCTGCAATATCCTGCAGTATGCCAAATGCAGTCCCACCAAATATTTGTATAATGGCATTGTGATATTGGCAGAGGACCCCCCACCCACCCCGCCGGCAAAAAAATAAAATAAAAACCATTCCATGCTATTACTTGAGGCAGCTTCCTATGTTCTTCCTAAAAGTAAAAATAAGTGGCAGCCCTATGTATATGCATAACTGTAGCCTGACCCACTGAATGGTTGATGCCAATTGGAAGAAGGAAAAAGGCAAAGGGTGGATTTTCTTGACGCAGTAATGATGTATGATCACAGGTTAATCCTCTCTGCCTGAGGAGTGACCTGTTGGGCTAGAGCGAGAGAAAAGGAAATGAAGATAATTAGGGGTTGTCGGAGCTCGGGAGACACTCCAAATTAAGCCATCTGGCTGCCGTTCGAGGCAGGAAGGAGCAAGGAAGAGACTTTGCCCATGGCCATTGGGGCTCCCTGTTCCCCCCAGGCTGGCATACAGACCCTCCAAGTGTCCCTATTTTCCAGGGACAGTCCCAGTTTTACAGAAGCCGTCCCAGTTTCTGATTTGATCCTGGAATATCCCGTCCCTATTTTCATCGGAGAAATGTTGTAGGGTATGCAACATATTGCTTCGTTTCCAATCAGTGCTATGGCCCATAGCTTCCTGCCGGAAGCCTGTAACTTTTTATTCCACAAACGTTCCACGTTTATTTAGTTTTGTGCTATGCTTTTGTTTTGATACAGCGCAAGAGTAACCCTCCAGGTGGCAATGATGTACAGTAGTAACACTGGAGAAGCCTCACAGAGCAATTAATGCCATAGAATGGTGTGTGGATGGTCCAGTTTAAATCTGCCACTGTTGCATCAGCGACACTGCAGAATACAACCATCCAAAAAACCACCACTCTGGAGGAGCCCATCTAGCTCAGAATTGCCCACACTGCCTGCTATGCAAGACTGGACTTTCACAAGTTTTTCTTGTGGATGGGAACCAAAAGAAGCCAGTTGTTACTGGTGACGGCCCTGCCTCTATCATTCTACATTGCAGTTTCCCCTAACCTGGTGCCTTCCAGATGTTTTGGGCTACAGCCAGTGTGGTGTAGTGGTTAAGAGCGGTAGACTCGTAATCTGGTGAACCGGGTTCGCGTCTCCGCTCCTCCACGTGCAGCTGCTGGGTGACCTTGGGCTAGTCACACTTCTCTGAAGTCTCTCAGCCCCACTCACCTCACAGAGTGTTTGTTGTGGGGGAGGAAGATAAAGGAGAATGTTAGCCGCTTTGAGACTCCTTAGGGTAGTGATAAAGCGAGATATCAAATCCAAACTCTTCTTCTTCTCTTCATCGCTAGCCAGCATGCATAACAGCCAGGGATGATGGGAACTACCATGAGAAGTCTTGAGCATGGCAACATGAGAACGGGCCTTTTCTGCAGTGGCTCCCCGTTTGTGGAATGCTCTCCCCAGGGAGGTTCGCCTGGCACCTACATTATACACCTTTAGGCACCAGGCAAAAACGTTCCTCTTTTACCAGGCCTTTGGTTGATTGACATCCAATGCCCTTTTAAAATGGGAGGGGGATTATTGGGTTGTTTTTGATTATGCATTTTGTGTTTTTATATTGTGATTTTATCTTATGAACTGTCCTGGGACCTGAGGATATATGGCGGTATACAAACAAACAAACAAACAAATACACACACACACACAAATATATATATATATACACACACATGAATAAATATACATTATCCTATGAACCATCCTGGGACCTGAGGATATAGGGTGGTAAATAGGTAAATAAATAAATAACTACTCAAAGGTTGACAAAGCCAACAATAGCCTGTGTCAGTCTTCCATAACCTGGGGTCCTCCACCTGCTTTAAACTACAACTCCCACCAGCTCAATGGGAGTTGTAGTCTGGGCTGGGAGCATCCTAATGTCCTAATGCTTTCCCTAATGTTAGGGGGCAAACTCTGGGGTGTGCATGTGCGGGGAACCCCCGAAATAACTCAGCGAGGACCGAGCATGCTTAGCAAAGGGGAAATGGAAAACCAGGTGGGAGAGGGAATGGAACAGATCATCTCGCAAAAGGATGTGACTGGCTGGCTAGGACACCAGGCGGGATAACTCTGCCTTTGTTTTGCAAGTCACACCAGTACATTAAGCTGCACCCAACACGTGTAGATGCAGACCTTAAAGGAGTAGCAGACCCATTGAAATGATCATTACTAACCTAGGTAGGTAGGTTTGTGAATTCCAGTGGGTCTACTCTGAATCGGATGAGCATAGGAGACAACCGATATGCCCATCAGGAAAATATACATGCACATTTTGTGATCAGGACTGTTGCAAATGTCACAAGTTGCGGGTGAGAAGACAGGACAAACTGGCAGGGAGTGTCGAGTGTGTGTGTCTCATTCTCTCCAAAGCAGTTCTGTGAACTCCTAGCCCCGATGTGCCCCAAGGAAGTGGGTCTGGTTTTCTGACAGCGTATAGCTTCCTTTCAACCTCCAACAATGGAGTGGGGCTGGGGGCTGGGAAGGTGGGCTTGTGAACCCATCACTCACAAGCTCAAGGGCTGCAGGGACTCTCACCCTTCCGAGCTGAGGTCTTTGTCCGAACAGAGACCCGTCAGAATCACTTCCTGACCTTTGAGCTGCATAAAGTATCTCGGCATTGATTTATGCATGAACTGAGAATGGGATGGGGTTGGGGGGAGGGGGAGGGAGGGAGGGTTAAATGATGTCATCATTACTTCTTGTAAACTGAATGGAGGCCAGAATGCTTTGTCCAGACCTATCAGCGTAGCAGTACAATAATGTTTTCTGCAAGCTTACTTACACCAGCCAAAGAAGTCACCAATGGGCAGGTGTGGTTCAAGTATCATGATCTGCAGCAGGTTAGGCAGAGATGAAGCACGTCGGAGGAGCGTTAGAGCAAAGTAGAAAAATACAAATTCACCTTCTCTTGAGGACTCTTTGCAACCAAAGAAACTTTGGAAAGCTGTTAAAGTGATTAGAAGCGGAAGAAGCAGGGGGAACAGGTTAACACTTTAATGAGGAAATTGATTTTATTGGGTTGTTGTGATATAGGAACAGTAGGAAGTTTCCTTGTACTGAGTCATCAAATCATAGAATTGTAGAGTTGGAAGGGACCCCAAGGAGTTATCTAGTCCAACCCCCTGCAATGCAGGAATAACAACAACAAACTTTATTTGCGTAGCCTACAGGCCATTGCATCAAAAGACACATATTACAGATGCTGGTAAAAAGCCCTATATAAACCAATAAAATGAGCTGAATCAGGATTCAGCACAACACAATTAAAACAAAACAGATGAGATCTTAATTATGAATTCCTGCAGATGTCACTGGATTCCAGCTGCCATTGGGTCCAGACAGCGTGGCCAACGGTCAGGGACTATGAGTCGAGCAACATCTGCAGAACACTGAGTTGGCTAACTCTCAATTGCAGAAGTCAATTCACTTTGCAACTACCAAAACTCTGAAATGACTGTGAACTACCCTGCTCTGAATAAATTAAAAATTAAAAAATTGTCCAGTAGCACCTTAGAGACCAACTAAGTTTGTTCTGGGTATAAGCTTTTGTGTGCCTGAAGAGAACAAACATAGTTGGTATCTAAGGTGCTCCTGGACATTTTTTTAATTTTTAATTTATTTCAACTGCGTCAGACCAACATGGCTACCTACCTGAATCTACCCTGCTCTGGTTAGACTAGAAAGCAAAAAATCTACACTGAGATTCCTGCATTGCAGGGGGTTGGGCTAGATGACCCTTGGGTTCCCTTCCAACCCTGCAGCTCAGCCCTCATCGCCCAACTTCCAAAATGTGTGTGCTGCTTCCGTTTTGCACTTTTACAAGGGCTGTGATTTCACAGTGGCTGTTTCTTTTCCTGCAGCTATAAGCTCTCGGCTTCTCTTTCTCTCTCTGCCCAGGGCTTATAACCCCCAGGCAGGGCCCATAAAGCTTGTTTCCCACTGGTGACCCCCCTACTTAACACATAGGTGAGAGGGTCCTCCCTTCACCCCGCTTTTGTTATGCAGGGTTAGAGTTTATTGAGCTATTGTTTCTCCTTCAAGAGGGTTTTTCCACCTCACCCCCATTTCCTTTCTCAGGAAACTCAGGGCCCCAAACACACCCCAGTGAAGCCAAAGAAATATGTTTTTAAGAGAGAGGCCCATTCCATGCATTTACAGCCCTGCAAGCATCCCCTTGTAAAGTAATTGGGCAGTTTTTTTTTTTAATACATTCTCTTCCTCGAAAGTGCATCCTAACTAAACTGCAGAAGGTACCCAAGACCGAGCAATGAAAATAGGTACCAATTTCATCGAGGCTCAAAAGCAGGGCTATTTCCATCCACCTCCACCACCCTGCCCCAGTAAATATATCTTGTCCTTTGCAAGTCGTTCCCACCACCCACCTCACCTTTTCCCAGTGCTGAGTTGGGAAAAGTTAATTGTTACGCAGAGGTCAGCAAACTTTTTCAGCAGGGGGCCGGTCCACTGTCCCTCAGACCTTGTGGGGGGCAGGACTATATTTTTGGGGGGGAAATCAATGAATTCCTATGCCCCACAAATAACCTAGAGGTGCATTTTAAATAAAAGGACACATTCTACTCATGTAAAAATACGCTAATTCCCGGACCATCTGCGGGCTGGATTTAGAAGGGTATTGGGCCGGATCCGGCCCCCGAGCCTTAGTTTGCCTGCCCATGTGTTACTGCTTCCTTGCAAAGAATCCTGATGAGAACTGCAGTTTGTGAACTGTGCCGAGAGTTGTGATGAGACGCCTTATAGAGCTACAGTTCCCAGCACCCTCAACAAAACACTTCCCACAATTATTTGGGGAAATCCATGAGTGCCAAAGTGCTTCAAAATGCAGGGTGTGGCCGGGGCTCACGAGACGGTTGCTGGTACAATCCTATACAAGTCTACTGAGCTCAACAGGATTGACTCCCAATTAAGCAGGTAAAGGGCAACAGCCTCAATGTAGTTTGAAGTCCCAACTTCCAACTTGGAAACTCTAACTCAGGGTTAGCCAATGTGGGGCCCCTCCAAAGTTAGTTGGATTGCAACTCCCAGCATCTCTGGCCAATTTCCACGCTGGCTGGGCGTGATGGGAGTTGCAGTCCACTACTACTACAGAGGGGACGCGGGTGGCGCTGTGGGTTAAACCACAGAGCCCAGGGCTTGCTGATCAGAAGGTCGGCGGTTCGAATTCCCGCGACGGGGTGAGCTCCCTGTTGCTCGGTCCCAGCTCCTGCCAACCTAGCAGTTCGAAAGCATGTCAAAGTGCAAGTAGATAAATAGGTACCACTCCGGTGGGAAGGTAAATGGCGTTTCCGTGCGCTGCTCTGGTTCGCCAGAAGCAGCTTAGTCATGCTGGCCACATGACCCGGAAGCTGCATGCCGGCTCCCTCGGCCTATAGAGCGAGATGAGCGCCGCAACCCCAGAGTCGTCCGCAACTGGACCTAATGGTCAGGGGTCCCTTTACCTTTACCACTACAGAGTTGGGGATATTTTTTTGTGCCCAAGGACCACATTTCCTTCTGAGCAGCCACACATACCAGTAGCCAGCAGAACCAGAGGCAATAACGACAGAGGAATGTTTTTCTTTTTACTTTTCTTCAGAAGGCTGCAATCTTCTTCTAAGCTTCAAATATAATGACAAAGACAAAAAATCCTGAGCCTGCTTTGAGGCAAGTGTCCCAAGAAGTCTCCATCCAGGCTAGCATGAGGCTAAGAATAGAATCATAGTTGGAAGGGTCCTGCAAGGCCCATCTAGTCCAAGCCCCAGCGGTGCAGCAACCAGAGCCCAAGGAAACATTCCAGCAAGGCAAAGACCCTCGAAGAGTGAAGCAGGCATTAGTGGGGTGTGTGGTCTAGAGAGATTTCCAAGGGCCAAAGAGGCCTGGGTGGACCCTGGCCTGAGGTTGCCCCTCCCTTACTATAATAATAATAAATAATAATAGTAATAATTTATTATTTATACCCATAGCTGTCAACCCTCCCTTTTTGGCGAGAAACTCCCTTATTCCAATGCCATTTCCCGCTGCTAGCCCGGATTGTTGATATCCCTTTAATTTCCCGGATTTCAAAGGAAGCAGCTCCTCTCCCTCCCTGCCGGCCAGGGAGGCTCCTCAGCTGCGTGGCTCGGCTGCCAATAAGGAGTCTGAGACCGACTAGGGGCGGAGCTTGCATGCCTTGTGCAGCCAGACCCTCACGCCCAACCAGACAGACAGCCTGCCTGTCGTCTCCGTGCTCGCTCTTTCGCTCACCCGTTCGTGCGCAGCCTCTGGAGCGCAGGGTGGCGAGGCTACTTGGTGCCATTGCACCGCCCTCGCGGCATCCCTTATTTTCAAATCCGAAAGTTGGGAAAAAATCCATTATTTTCAAATCCGAAAGTTGACAGCTATGTTTATACCCCAACCATCTGGCTGGGTTTCCCCAGCCACTCTTGACTACTGCTCTTCACCAGCCACAGTGAGAGGCAAAGGATCTTGCCCTGTGCCACGACTCACCTGTCTGTGCAAGCAGTAATAGCATGAGAGATCACATGGCTACCCACTTGCCTACCTGCAACTCCAAAGGAGAGCCAGTGTGGTGTAGTGGTTAAGAGTGGTAGACTCGTAATCTGGTGAACCGGGTTCGCTTCCCCGCTCCTCCACATGCAGCTGCTGGGTGACCTTGGGCTAGTCACACTTCTCTCTGAAGTCTCTCAGCTCCACTCACCTCCCAGAGTGTTGGTTGTGGGGGAAGAAGGGAAAGGAGAATGTTAGCCGCTTTGAGACTCCTTTGGGTAGTGATAAAGCGGGATATCAAATCCAAACTCTTCTTCTTCTTCAAAGGAGGAATACGAGACACTCCCAGGGAGACATACCCTGCTTACCACATCCTGGATACCCAGGTGAGCAAAGCTTAGTGGGGACAGAGGTCATCCCCGGGACACGGAGCAACGGAATAAATAGATTTGGCCAAGTAAAACAAGGCTTCGAGAAGCTGGAAAGAAGTCCGGGCGTTACACACAACTGTCTTCCTCTCTCTTTTTAAGAAATGGTTTCATTCATTTTACAATACTTGGCAGTATATAATATAAACCTAAAAATACTGTAAAGATAGAAATAACACCAATGGCAAGATACAAACAGCTGATGGCACGGCAGGGAGATTTTAGCAAACCGGTTTTACAAACGCTAAGAAAATGGTCCAGTCCCTTCCTCCCTTGGCAGAGACAAATGCAAGGAGGCAGTTCTAGATGCTGCTGCTGCTGCAACTGCAATTGTGTGTGTCGAGACCTGGCTAGTGTTGGGGCAGAGCCACAGAGGAGCCCCTCCCCGGCCATCTCATTGCTGCTTACCTGGACAGGGCTGCCAGGGGAGAATGGCAAGGCTGTGTGGTTACACCAAGGTGAGGGTCAGACTGGCAGAGGCCAATCCACTGGCACATGCATGGCGCCCACCTTGCTAGCGCCCCAGCTCTGCCCAGGTTAAGCAGTCGTGATGGCAGTGTGGGAGGGTGGCTCAGCCCCAACACATGCACGGCTGCCGGAGCTGGCGATCCAGTGATCTTTTGCAAACCTTAGGGAACAAACATTAGGCAAGACCCTCTTTAGAGTACTTTGCCGTGTAAGTGAAAGGAGACGGCACGCTTTGGGCTGGGGCGAGTAACCCTGCTGCAGCAAAACCAAGGACTAACTGCTCCTTTAAAGACTAATTTCAGATCCACACCAGACATTTAAAGTAGACACCCAATGCACATTCAAAGCACTGTACGTGTCCATTTGTTTTTATTTTAAATAAAATGACTACTGTACATGTCTTCCTGGGAACTGTAGTTCCCCCACTCACAGAGCTGCTACAATTCCCAGCATCCTTAACAAGCTAGTTCCCAGGAATCTTTTTTTGGGGGGAGGGGAGACATGCATTTTAAATGTGCATCACATGCACTTTAAATGCAGGATGTGGACCTGTCATTAACACCTTTATCGTGTGGCATATTGGGGGCTCGTGGGCCAGAGGGATCGCTTCAGTGGGTGTGTCCTTTTCGGATGCAGGTACATAGCCTACGTGTCGAGGGGACCATTTCAGGCACCTGACAAAGGTTTCAGCCACAATAAATGCATTTAAGTCACAAGATTCATTGTTGCTGATGCATAAGGAAGCAATCCATATGCATCAACAAAAAAGGAACCTGGGCGGCTTAGAATCCTACTTTTTTATGTCATATACTACTGCTACTAATAATAATTTTATTATTTATACCCTGCCCATCTTACTGGGTTGCCCCAGCCACTCTGGGCTGCTCCCAACATAATAAAAACACTGCAAACTAGGCTTCATGAACTTGAGAGGGATGTTTCTGCAGCAGTACAGCCTCTGAGATGTACTTAAAACTCTTCTTGCTTTGATAAAGCATTCTGATCTACCCCACACAACCCTCTTTACAGTTGTTGGGGGGGTTTTTTGGACCGAGCATATGTGTGTGTGTAACACATCAATATAATGTCTGGTTTTTTACATTTCTCCTATGCTTTAACACACATGAGCTGTTCTGGACATTTATCGCCCCCCCTTCCGAATAAACAATGCCCGGAAAAGAGCTCTGCGCAACTCAAAAGTTTCGCTCCTAGCATTTTAAAACCCTTGTCGGAAGAGTTATCACTGAAATAAATAGCTATACCAAGAACTCTGGCCAGAAGTTTCAACAAAAGAAATAATATCTACTCGTGAGTCAAAATCAAATAGGGTATATATTCTGTTAAGAATTACAGTCTTAAATTATACATAATATCAGTCCTAATTACAGTCCTTATATTATACATAATATCATACTACACATATTATTGTGAGTTTGAATCTGTATCTTTGTTTGAAATTATAATTTTTGTTTTAATCTGCAACTGCATTTAAGACTGTAATTCTTAACAGAATATATACCCTATTTGATTTTGACTCACGAGTAGATATTATTTCTTTTGTTGAAACTTCTGGCCAGAGTTCTTGGTATAGCTATTTATTTCAGTGGAAGAGTTATCACTTCAACTGCGCGGCTTTTTTCAAAGGGGTCAGAGGTAGCTGCCTAAACTCTTGAGGTGCGTTTCTCACAAAGGCATTTAAGGTACAAACATTTATTTGGGGGGGGGGGGCTTCCTGACTTCCTGCTAGACTCCAGAAGGACCTCTGGGACATTTGCATTAGCCACGACTTAGATCCAGTTAGCAGCCAAGGAGAGACGCCCCAAAACAAAGGCCGCAGCCTCTTTGGTTTCAGACGAAGGCTCAGTCATCGGAATCTGTGTCGTGCCTCCTCTTGGCTCCCCGAGATGTAGGGGACCTGCTCCTCCGCTGCTTGTGGGGCCCGGTGCTTTTGCCCCTAGGAGACAGGGACCGGCTGCGGCTTCGACACTCCCTCCTTCCGCGGCTGGGGGCCTGTGTCTTTGTGGCTGGCCGGCTGCCGGGGGTCCCTTCCTTGATGCTGCTGCTGGAGGAGGCTGGGCTGCGGCGCCACCTGCTGGGTGGTTTCTGTTCTTCCTGGGCGGGTGATGAATGGCTGTCACGGCAGCTGGCTCCAGCCTGCCGGGAGGATGATGGATGGCGCTCGGGAGGCGAGGCGGGTCGTCTCTTTCTGCAAGCACAGAGGAGAGCCGGGTCAGATCATCAGGACACCCAGCAGTTCCCAGGGAAGCACAGAAAGGGTCAGAGGCAAGAGAGGGAGAGGGGGGGGGGGAATTCCAGTCTGCAAGCTAAACAGCCTCGGTCCTGTATAGCTGAAGGAGCGTCTCCACCCCCATCATTCAGCCCGGACACTGAGATCCAGCGCCGAGGGCCTTCTGGCGGTTCCTTCACTGTGAGAAGCAAAGGTACAGGGAACCAGGCAGAGGGCCTTCTCGGTAGTGGCGCCCGCCCTGTGGAATGCCCTCCCAGCAGAGGTTAAAGTGATAAACTACTATCCTACATTCAGAAAATACCTGAAGGCAGCCCTGTTTAGGGAAGTTTTTAACCTGCGATTAGCCAATGGGCGGGGTACAAATAAAAAATTATTATTATTATTATTACTATTCGCAATGGATTAAAGCAGGGGTAGGCAACCTAAGGCCCGTGGGCCAGATGCAGCCCAATAGCCTTCTAAATCCGGCCCACGGACGGTCTGGGAATCAGCGTGTTTTTACATGAGTAGAATGTGTGCTTTTATTTAAAATGCATCTCTGGGTTAATTGTGGGGCATAGGAATTTGTTCATTTCCCCCCCAAAATATAGTCCGGCCCACCATATGGTCTGAGGGACGGTGGACCGGCTCACGGCTGAAAAAGGTTGCTGACCCCTGGATTAAAGCATGCACCCCTGCTTCCTAGGCTGCAAGAAAAACAGGAAGCTGCCTTAAACTGAGTCAAGTAGCTTAGTACTGCCCGCACTGACTGGCAGCATCTCTCCAGGGTTTCAGGAAGAGGACGTTCCCAGCCCTACTTAGAGATGCTGGGGATTGAACCTGGGACCTTTTGCATGCAAATCAGATGCTCCAACCATTGAGCTCTGGCCCTTCCCTCAGAAGAGGAAGTTATCCCAGATGTTCTCCTGCTCCTACAACCTGTACTAAGGCAGAATATCTCATGCCATGGGCCATGTCGATTCTGCAATGGAAAAATGCTTACCACCACACCTTTCAAGGAAAGAGCTAGGGTGGTGCAGTGGTTAAGGTGTTGGGCCAAGAACTGGGAGGCTAGGGTTCGAATCCCTGCTCAGCCAACAAGCTCACTGGGTGACCTTGAGCCAGTCACTGTTTTTTTATCCTATATAATAAAGTGCAAGTGTCTCTGCGTCCAGTCCCTGTGTCCCTGGGATTGCGCTACTGCGCATGTGCCCCACAGACAGCCGTTGGGAATTGGGTCGCCAATCGGAGAGCGCCGTTCTGAGCGGCGATTGCTGAGGCGAAAGACATGGAGACGGGCTGGGGGCTTTTCCTGTGGGCGTCGGCGTGGCTCTGCTTGGCCGGGGCAGCCTCTGCCTCGGTGCCCCCTCAGCGCTACACCCCCGACTGGCCCAGCTTGCAATCCTCCTTTATAATTAAAGGTACAAGTGTCTCTGCGTCCAGTCCCTGTGTCCCTGGGATTGCGCTACTGCGCATGTGCCCCACGGACATATGTTCTAGCGCCCGTTAATTTAACGGGCTTCATGTCTACTAGTATATATATAAAAGTGCGACAATACAATGGCAAAAAAGGAGTTATCGCTCGCTATGTCCCCAGATTTTCCTTGTAGCTTTCTAGCCATTTGGGGTGGCCCCAATTCCTCCTACAAGATATACGTTTATCAGTAAAGGGGAAGAGTGCAGCTCAGTGGGTAGAGCGCCTGCTCAAGCCATGGCATCTCCGGGTAGGGCTGGGCAAAGATTCCCTGCCTGAAATCCTGCCACTCAGTGTAGACAATGCTGAGCGAGGCGGACCGGGCGTCCGATTCAGAAAAGGGAAACTTCCTATGTGTTGGCAAGTTCTCCTAACCTAGCTGTTTATGGAAGACCCCCGGCTGTTCCCCACGGGACCCACTGAGGTACCTCTCTCTGTCGTCTGGAGAAGAGGCGGCGGAGGAGGAAGAATCTTCTCTTTTTCTACGGTGCTTCTCCTTCTCTTTTTTCTTTTCTTTCTTGTGCTTTTTCTTCTTCTTCTTCTCTTTCTTCTTTTTGGGTTTCTTGCTGGGCTCTGGCCTGCATGGCAAGAGAGTAATAGACAGAATCGCTCTCTCTCCCCCACCCCCAACCTTTTCTTTAGAGGCCAGCTCAAGATACAGAATTTGAGCAGCTTCACAGAACTGGAGCACTCCAATCCTAAATCGGCAGCAGGTGAGTTCATGGTACACTCCCAATAGGACTATACCACCCATTTGATACCCGCTTACATGCCCAAAGCTCCTTGTGCATCTATATATATAAAAATGTTCCCATTGCGTGCGCGGCGGACACCACCTTGCCCCGTAACCGCTGGACCAAATCTCATCAAATTAGGACACAGCGTACCATGACAATCAAGGAAGGATCTGGCATAATAAAAATTCAAAAAAACCACACCTGACATACTTAAAATAAAGAAAAAACGCAAAAAAAAAATTGGCGCGCACATTAGATGTCATCAGCAAAACAGCACCCTCTAGTGACAGCTATACTGGTACTACAGCTACAAAAGCAAAAAAATGGCGCAGCAATTACACATCACCTGCAAAACCTCAGAGCTCCGCCGGCCATTTGCAAGCTCGCAAACCGGTAATTGAAAAGGGGGGGCGAGAAGAGGGTAATAGAAAAGAGGGGGGCCGAGAAGAGGGTAATTGAAAACGGAGGTGGGGACAGAGAAGGGGCAGACAGAAGTTGAACAGGGGAACTTCTTCAGTTTCACAAATTCAGCCGCAGCAGGGCACGGCCTGGGTTGTCGCCTTTAACACCATCAAATGCAGGCCCAGCCCAACCGCCGCCCAGGCCCCTTAGCCACCCCGCCATCGTGAAAGGCAGGCCCCGGCCCTTCTCCACAGCCGCTGCCGCCGCCAGAGCCAGCCTAGGCCGCCCATTGCCCACTTCCCCACCGCAGCTGCCATGAAAGGCAGGCCAGACACCATCCCCACAGCCGCTGCCGGCCCTCTCCTCTCCTACCACCACCCACAGATGCAGCCATCAACACCACAGCATTCACACACATAGCCAGAGCAAGGCGTGGCCGGGTCAGCTAGTGAATCATAGAACTGTAGAGCTGGAAGGGACCTCAAGAGCCATCTAGTCCAACCCCCTGCAATGCAGGAATGTTTTGCCCAATGTGGGACTCGAACTCATGACTCTGAGATTACGAGTCTCATGCTTTACCAACTGAGCTACCCCATGGAAAGTTAATATGCTAGGGGGGAGGTCTGGAGTCCAGCCTCCTCTTTTTACATTGGATATAACCCCATCTTTCATTCTCCTCAGAATCCTGGCCAGTTTGAGGGCCTCCTCCGTGAATTCAGAATGACAGCTGCCTTTCCTGCATTGCAGGGGGTTGGACTAGATGACCCTTGGGGTCTCTCCCAGCTCTACAATTCTATGATTTCCCTAGGCCCGAGAGACAAGAGGGAGGTTTCTTACTCGGCAGCTCCAGTTTCCTCTTCTTTATCCGGTTTCTTTTTGGTAGCTGAAGCCTCTGGACTGCTTGCTGTTCGATGGTGCTGGGGTTTCAGAGGGAAAACAGGACACAAGAATGAAAAAATCCTTGCCAGACCTAGATAGATGCTTATTGGGGGAGAAAACAGCTTTTCCAATGGGTAGAGCCCTTCTGCTCAGTTTATGCAATCTGGAAAGTCAAGCAGCAAAGTTTTTGCTGGACTATACCATTTCAGGCTGGAGGGGGAAGAGATGCATGTTTCAACACTCCCTCGGGAGTGATAATCTCTACACCGAGAAAAGTGGCATGCCTGTGAGAATGAGGTCAGCTTAGCATGCTGCACAACACACTCAGCTTCTTTTTCCTAAGTTAAAAGGGAGAATTCAAACATTCAAACTGACACCCAACCAGCCTGAAGTGATGCAGTCCATAGTTTCCAGTTCGGGTGCAGAAGGAAACCGTGGTTTGCAGTAACTTCTATCTATTTGAGTATCACAGCAAATGACCATTATTGTGAACATACTGCGGTTTGCATATGCTATGTTTAGCTTTGGAATTTGTGGACTTCCTCTTGGGGCGTAATATGCCCTGAAAAGTAGTCAAGAATCAATTAATAATAATTAATAATTTGGATTTTAATTTGGGTTTTTTTTAGTTTATTGTTTTTAATTGGATTATGATTATGATTTGATGGATATGTTAATTGGCTGTTTTTATTGGAAAATTAATAAAAATGTTTTTTTAAAAAAAGAAAAGTAGTCAAGAATCTAGAAATGACGACAAAGGGAACAAAAAAGGGAAATGTGATCTCTCAGCAGATACAACAGTATTTTGTGATTCCTATACATGTGTTTCAAGCTGCATGTGTTTACATTTCTTCTGTACACCACAGTGGACATTTGTCAATGGAAAGGGGAAACTGGTATATTTTAGGAACACACAGACAAATGTAGAATGGGGTGCTGGCCAGTGGCACCCGACACCTTTAAGGTGTGCCTCACTTTCCGGAGGTGGAGAGGGAATGTCAACTTACCGTGAAGACTGAAAGGCCCATTTTGGCAGCTTCTTTGTCTTCTTTGGAAAACATCATCCTGCTCGCGTCACACCTGAAAGGAAAAGTTAAGAGTGTGATATTATAGTTGCTTCTCGTTCCTTAATCGGTTCCTATGGAGCAATATAATTTCATTTATTTAACAAAGTTTATATATCGCTCGAATATAAGAAAACCTCTAAGTGGCTTACAAAAATATTTTAAAAAAACATTAAAATTCTCAATATATATAAAAAAGTTAAAAACTGATTACTTAAATGCATTCAAAAGACGATTGAAATCAACAGTAGCTAAAAAGGGGTAAAGCTCTTGTGATGTCTACATGTAACTGCCCTGGGATCCTTTGGAGGGAGCTGCAGGGTAATAACTGTAATAAATAAAAAAATAAATACAGTGGTACCTTGGTTCCCAAACGCTGAAAACCTGGAAGTGTTCCAGTTTTCGAACACTTTTTAGAAGCCGAACATCCGATGCGGCTGTCGGCCATTGTTTCCGGGGCACCTGCACCAATCAGAAGCCGCGCCTTGGATTTTGAACATTTCAGAAATCAAATGGACTTCCGGAACGGATTAAGTTTGGCGCTTCTGTCTTTGCTATTTATTTTCCTTTTTTGTTTTTGAGGCTTTTCCGGTTAATTTGTTTTAGTGACTGTGTGGAACCCAGTTCAGCTACCGATTTGATTGTGTGACTGCGGAAATGGATAAAAGCCCCCCATCCAAACAATGACTATCATCAGTGCAGGTAAGGATAAAAATATAATTTTTATCATCTACAATACTGTCTTGTTTATTTTCTAGTACAGTCCATTGATTGTTGCTTTCATTTTATGGATCAATGGTCTCGTTAGATAGCAACATTTATGTTAAATTGCTGTTTTAGGGGTTGTTTTTAAAAGTCTGGAATGGTTAAATCTGTTTTGCATTACTTTCTATGGGAAAGTGAGCCTTGGTTTTGGAACACTTTGGTTTTGGAACGGACTTCTGGAACGGATTAAGTTTGAGAACCAAGGTACCACTTGTAAACAGAATCATAGAATCACAGAGTTGGAAGGGACCTCAAGGGTTTAAAATGGAGCTTTCCAAAATTTTCACACTTTTTAGGCATGCATCACACAGTAATTCAGTTTTACTATCAAACTGGAGGTTTCCCAGCCCCGGGAAAAGCACGGGGAGTGTTTGCATAACAAGCCTATGCACTGCGGCCAAAACACTAATGTGTCGCAACTCACAGTTTGGAAAGCTCTGGTTTAAAGACTAATGGAGATGTACACAGAACAAGGCATGCACACGGCGTAAAGTCTGCAGGAATAGCCATGCCGCTTCCAAACACAAGACAGACAAATAATTGGTCCTTTGGGAGAGCCACTTGGGTCCACGGCAATAGCAGCTACCTTGAACTCCCCAGGCCCAACACACGATCCACCGCCTTCTCGTCACGCTCTGCTCCATCACGTTTGCAGACCTCGGCAAGATCCTGCAAAGATATTTGCAGACGAAGTATTAGAGGACACCTTGTGAAACGCCCTGGGATCTCCGGGTGAAGGGACTCCAGCTGTTTTGGGACTACAACTCCCATCATCCCTAGCTAACGGGACCAGTGGTCAGGTTGATGCAATATATCAAAAGACACTATTTGTATTTTTAAAATTATAAATATCATCGATCTCTAGATTCTGTAACATGGCCTTCCTTGATCGTCTTCAAAGGAACATATTGAGGTTTTAGTAATAAGTACTTTTCTTGAAATTGTTGTTGTTGTTTAGTCGCTATTGACTAATTAACCAAAAGGACTTAAATAAGTTAACAACCCTCGTTTTCATGTATGTATACTCTGAGCTTTGGAATCAAACGTGTTTACACACACACACACACACACACACACACATTCCACACAAACAAATATTTTTAAATTTTATATATAAATACCTCTTTGCTTAGCCCTGTCGGCTGCTTCTTCACGTTCTTATAACCCCTTAAAAGAAATACAAATGAGAGTTACAAAATCTGGCAGAGGTGGACTAGAAAACCAAAAAAAATTATTTGGATAAATCTATATATATCGGTATAAAAAGGGAAATAATCTCTTGGCTTTGATGATCACGGGGTTATGAGGAGGGACAGCTCTTCTCAACTGGGTGAGGGGGTGTTCATGTCACACCCAGCTGCTGTTACACCCGTGGGCAGCAAACATAGCCAGGCGACTGTGTCTAAGACTTACAAGGCTGCCATCATGGCCTCCTCTTCTGCCCGCCGGACAGCAGCCAGCTCATCCTCCCGGGAGAGAGGTGCGTCACCTTTCTTCCCCTTGGCGTACCACGTGAGATCCTTCCCCTTCTGCCACCGGCCTACTGGTGCCATCAAGGAGTTCCCTGCACATTAAAAGGAGAAAGCCAAATGAAAACAAAACTCAGAGCAGGACTAGCCGCCGGGACCACATAACACCAGTCCTGAGAGATCTACATTGGCTCCCAGTACATTTCCGAGCACAATTCAAAGTGTTGGTGCTGACCTTTAAAGCCCTAAACGGTCTCAGTCCTGTATACCTGAAGGAGTGTCTCCACCCCCACCGTTCAGCCCGGACACTGAGGTCCAGCTCTGAGGGCCTTCTGGCGGTTCCCTCATTGCAAGAAGTGAGGTTACAGGGAACCAGGCAGAGGGCCTTCTCGGTAGTGGCGCCCGCCCTGTGGAACACCCTCCCATCAGAGGTCAAAGGGATCAACAACTACATAACATTTAGGAAATACCTGAAGGCAGCCCTGTTTAGGGAAGTTTTTAATCTGTAACATGTTAATGTATTTTAATATTTGCTGGAAGCCGCCCAGAGTAGCTGGGGAGACCCAGCCAGATGGGCAGGGTACAAATAATAAATTATTATTATTATTATTATTACTAGAGAGAGTGCATGAGCGCCGAGAGACCTCTAACAAGATGATGCGAAGGTCCAAAGCTCAGGCTGCCTCCGTTCACATTTTGGCCTCTCCACTTAGCTCCCAGCACCTCCGCCACATCAAAACCCTTCAGACTGTGGAACTGAATTTCATCTCCTCTGCTTTGCACAGGAGAAAAGAGGGTAGAGGCAGAATGCCCTGCCAAAGGCCACCGAGCCAGTCTGGAGGGCGAGATTCAAACTCAGGACTTCTCACACAGACTCATAGTCATTTCAGCACATAGCTGAACACCAGCACATAGCTGACTGTTGGAGCTAGCTCAGCCTTCAGTAGTCAAAAGACAGCAGAGGGTTATCTCCATACCTAGGTAGTTCTCCCTTTGTTTGTCCGTCTTTACATCTTCCCAGTTAAACTGGTCCTGCCCTCCTCTCACGCCCCCACGGGATGAGCCAAACATGGTGAAGGAGAGGAGAGAACAAGCCCGGAACGTCTTCTTTCCTTCCTTTCTTTTAAAGTAGAACTCCAATCCTCAGGGAGCTCAAGATTCCAATCCTCAGGCGCCTGGACATGGAAAACAGAGAAAGCAACAGGCTTAAGAAATGTTACAGTTTTAGTATTCTGTTGTGCTTTCCAAAGTGGCTGTGACTTTGCTCATTGCATTTGTGTGGACTTAGTGACAGAGCCCAAGGAGCTGTGAATTCTAAGCTGCAAAACTTCTATACTGCCTGGGTGGGAAGAGACAGCCCAAAGGCCAGATTCCCTTCTAAGTAATCTTTCGGAGGTGGAGGAGGTCACATACCAGTGGTGGGGAGTACCAGAGGCAAAAAATGGGAGAAGAAGAAGAGTTTGGATTTGACATCCCGCTTTATCACTACCTGAAGGATTCTCAAAGCGGCTAACATTCTCCTTTCCCTTCCTTCCCCACAAAAAACACTCTGTGAGGGGAGGCTGAGAGACTTTCAGAGAAGTGGGACTAGCCCAAGGTCACCCAGCAGCTGCATGTGGAGGAGCGGGGAAGCGAACCCGGTTCACCAGATTACGAGTCTATCACTCTTAACCACTACACCACACTGGAGGAGCCGCCAATGTTAGTTCACTCCCATGTGCTTAACCCTCCTCCATCCATGCGAGCCAGAGGCGTCATCAGAGTTCAAAGGCAAATTTCAGCCAGACCCATATGCCCAAGGAGGGTGCCAAGTGGATCTGGTGAGGGGGTGCAGCCTTGGAGAGTCTCGGGGGTCAGATCCAGAGACCCAGAGAGCCACTTTTGCCTCTTCCTCTCAAGCAAGAAATTCCCCAGCTCTGATCCATTCACTTGACTGAATACTACTCTTAAGAAAAATAGCTTAAATGTGCATATCCCTTCTTTGGACAGTTCAGGACACCTTGCATACATTCATGGCTGTTAACTAGAGGGCTGGTAGTTCAAGCCCACCCAGAGACGGCTTTGGGCAGGATTCCTGCATTGCAAGGGGTGAGACTAGAGGACCCTCGGCGTCCTTTCCAACTCTACAATTCTATGATGTAAATGAAATAATGTATCAATATAAGAACTGGGTTTGTTTCCAAGAAGGCCAATAATCAAAACACGCTTAAAGGTAAAGGGACCCCTGACCATTAGGTTCAGTCGCAGAAGACTCTGGGGTTGCGGCGCTCATCTCGCTTTACTGGCCGAGGGAGCCGGCGTACAGCTTCCAGGTGATGTGGCCAGCATGACAAAGCCGCTTCTGGCGAACCAGAGCAGCGCACGGAAACGCCGTTTACCTTCCCGCCGGAGCGGTACCTATTTATCTACTTGCACTTTGATGTGCTTTCGAACTGCTAGGTTGGCAGGAGCTGGGACCGAGCAATGGGAGCTCACCCCGTCGCGGAGATTCAAACCGCTGACTTTCTGATCAGCAAGCCCAAGAGGCTCAGGGGTTTAGACCACAGCGCCACCCGCATCCCTTCAAAACACGGTTACTCTGGATAAATTAACACAACAGGCATTCCAAGCCTTAGTAGAGCCACACAACCCCCAATACAAAGTGCCAAGCTACATGCCACAGCTAACGATGCAAGATGGATCTTGTGTCTTTAGCAAACCTTTACAAAGAGCCCTTGTAGCAAAACCTATATGGCCACAGGTAGTCCCTTTCTGAAGGCTTTGTTTTAAGAAACGAAGCTTAGAGTGTTTATGAGCACACAATAAAAAATTTCCTTCCAGTAGCACCTTAGAGACCAACTAAGTTTGTTCTTGCTATGAGCTTTCGTGTGCATGCACACTTCTTCAGATACTGCATGCACACGAAAGCTCATACTGTACCAAGAACAAACTTAGTTGGTCTCTAAGGTGCTACTGGAAGGAAATTTTTATTTTTTTATTTTGTTTCGACTACAACAGACCAACACGGCTACCTACCTGTAACTAGATAAGACAAATGTACATAAATGCACACACTCCATAGCCCCCCGTACCTTTTCATACTCCGGCCATTCTGTCCTTGCGGGGGCTGCTCTTAACTGTCAGCCTTCCCCCTCCCACTTCTGCAAGCAGAGCAACTCCCCCCCCCCCGCCTCTGCCAAAGCCTCCTCCACTTTCCGACTCACGTGCTGCATGCAGAACCCGCTTCCTGCAGCAACTTCCGCAAGCCTTGGGAGACACCATCGCGCAGCGTGCCCGTGGGGGGGATGCGGGCCGCACCAAGTTGCTGGGAGGGGGGTTGCCAACTCTCTTTAGCAAGTTACAGTCCCTTCAGCTCTTGGACAAACAGGCCAAACCCTACGCCAAAGGATAAATGGACATAAATCTGACATCAGGAATCACAAGACAGAGAAACCAGTAGGAGAGCACTTCAATCTCCCAGGACACTCTATACAAAAGATCTCAAAGTAGCTGTCTTATTGCAAAGGAATTTCAGAAATAGACTGGAAAGGGAAGTTGCTGAATTGCAACTCATTACCAAGCATAAAACCATGGAGAGACCTGGTCTGAACAAAGACATTGGATTCTTATCTCATTATACATGACAAAGCTATTTTTAACCTTCTCACCCCTTGCTTTTTCCTGTAAGACCAATTGCAGTCGTTAACAGTCGTCAACAGGTTCACCACAGTCATCAGCCTATCACCCATTCCCACCACCCTTCTGAGTAATACCCCTCCCACCCTCTCACTATATATAAGGGTCTGGTGACTTCTGTTTCAGTGTATCTGAAGAAGTTGTATATGCACACGAAAGCTCATACCAAGAACAAACTTAGTTGGTCTCTTTTAGCAACTGCAGGATGGGTTGTGCGGTCATCCTAACTACTTAAGATGAGCCCCTCTGGGCATGGGGATGCGGTGATGGTGCATGAAACTTCAGTGGTTTGAAGTCTGCCTTTGTTGCAGCAGGTTTATCGAGGCACAGGAGCCCTGCATTGAGGAAATGGGGGGGGGCGGTAACCCTCATTCTTGGGAAAGCCTGCTCTTTGGAACTCCCCGCCTATTGATTTCAATCAGGCCTGCTAGAAACAGTCTTGTTTATAGACAAGCCAGATGCTTGTCTAAGCCCTTATCCTGACATGGAGAAAGGTGTGGTTTCAAATTGGGGGGGGGGGGTCAAGTGTTGAGATTCCTGCTTTGCAGGGGTTGGACTAGATGACCCTCGGTGTCCCTTCCAACTCCACAACTCTGAAACCACTGAAGTAACATTGGATCTCTTGCCTCACCCGTTCCATCATCCACACTTCCTCCTTCCCTCTAGTTAAAATTTAAACTGCAAGTTCCCCAAGGCTTTATGATCTGTTTGCATTGCTCTGTGAAAGAACCGTGTACAGCAATTACAAGGAGTAACTAATACAGTAATCTCATTTTTTATTTTTACAAAAGAGCAGTGGAAGCACAGCAGCTGACGAATCTTCCATCTGAAGCAGAAGAGGGGCATTTCAGTAAGAGTTTTGTTGCTCCTGCGCAAGCTACCCACACCTGTTTTTTTCAAAAAGTTCTATATAATTATTAAATGCACAAGAACCAGTGTTTGGGGAAGCCTTAATGAAATCAGTTAATCCTGAGAGGTTGGATGGCCATCTGTCATGCATTGCAGGGGGTTGGACTAGATGACCGTCAGGATCCCTTCCAACTCTACAATTCTATGATTCATCCCCGATTTCCCTCCAATCCCCAATTTCAGCAAAATCTTGTCCCTTCCCCCGTAGCCTAAAAATAAAAAGGGGTCAGCTCTTCTGACACCCCATTAAAAAAGTATCAGTCTTCTTCTGCATCCGGTCCTGTTATAGCCCTGCAAAGTGGGCCACTGATCTCATGCAGAACAAGACCATTTCCTACGTTATTTGCCAGATTCACCTCCTTCGATGGAAAGAAGTTTTGTGCTTTTAACAGATGAAGTCCAGCCATAAAGAATGGTAAAGTGTTGAGAAGTTATTCAAGGACCCTCTGCCCATTTTTTAAAAACTTAAGTAACTGTACATATAGGGACGCGGGTGGCGCTGTGGGTTAAACCACAGAGCCTAGGGCTTGCTGATCAGAAGGTCGGCGGTTCGAATCCCCACGACGGGGTGAGCTCCCGTTGCTCGGTCCCTGCTCCTGCCCACCTAGCAGTTCGAAAGCATGTCAAAGGGCAAGTAGATAAATAGGAACCGCTCCGGCGGGAAGGTAAACGGCGTTTCCGTGCGCTGCTCTGGTTTGGCAGAAGCGGCTTAGTCATGCTGGCCACATGACCCGGAAGCTGTACGCCGGCTCCCTCGGCCAATAAAGCGAGATGAGCGCTGCAACCCCAGAGTCGGACACGACTGGACCAAATGGTCAGGGGTCCCTTTACCTTTAACTGTACATACTGAGTGGGAGAAAAAATTGAAGCATTTAAATGAATGGTAATAATAAAAAAGGAGTAACTTAATGTTTATTGATTCAAAGCCTTTTAATTAAGATGTCCCCAATTTACAGATCACGGTCTGCAGTTTCTTGAAGATGGACTTCTGGCAAGTGATGGGCTGCACCTCACAAGGGTTGGGAGGAATGTTTTTGCCAACAATCTCAAAAACCTCATCAGGAGGGCTTTAAACTGACTTATGTGGGGGAGGGAGACAGTGGTCCTGAAGGTAGGAGTCTATCAAATGCTGAAGATGATCACCCAAATGTCAAGGACCAAATGGAGCAAACAGCGCACAGACCTAGTGGTGGGAGGAAAAAATCCTTAAGTAGGAGACTAGGGGGAATGATCAATGGTTTTCAATGTCTGTATACAAATGCACAGAGCATGGGAAATAAACAAGATGAACTTGAGCTCTTGGTGCAGCACACTAAATACGACATAATAGGCATCACTGAAACCTGGTGGGATGAGTCTCATGATTGGAATGTAGTAATAGAGGGATACAATCTATTTAAGAGAAATAGACCAAACAGGAAAGGAGGAGGAGTGGCGTTATATGTCAGGGATGTGTATACCTGTGAAGAGATCCATGATTTAAAACTTCAAAGCCAAATTGAGAGTATCTGGGTCAAAATTAAGGGAGAGAAAAATAACAGTGATCTCATGGTGGGAGTTTACTATAGATCCCCAAGCCAAACTGAGGACATAGATGATGCCTTCCTGGAACAGATGACCAAGCATTCAAAAGGAAATGAGATAGTAGTAATGGGGGATTTCAACTATCCTGATATTTGTTGGATGTCAAACTCAGCCAAGAGCATAAGGTCGAACAGATTCCTCACTGGCCTTGCAGACAATTTCATTGTCCAGAAAGTGGGAGAAGCAACAAGAGGATCAGCCATTTTAGATCTGGTCCTAACCAATAGTGATGACCTGGTTAGTGGGGTAGAAGTGGCAGGATCATTAGGTGGGAGTGATCATGCTCTTCTGGAGTTTATTATACATCAGAAAGGAGCAACCAAGCATACTAAGACTCAAATTCTAGACTTTAAGAAAGCCGACTTCAGAAAACTTAGGGAAATGCTGGGTGTGATCCCATGGTCAGTAATACTAAAAGGGAAGGGAGTTCATGATGGATGGGAGTTTGTTAAAAGGGAGATATTAAAAGCACAACTTCAAGCAGTACCAATGAGACGAAAACATGGAAGGTGCCTAAAGAAGCCAGGGTGGCTATCTAATGAACTTTTAACTGAGTTAAGATTTAAAAGGGATATGTACAAGAAATGGAAAAAGGGGGAAACCACCAGAGAGGAATTCAAACAAATAGCCAGCACATGTAGAGACAAAGTCAGAAAAGCTAAAGCACAGAATGAACTCAGGCTTGCTAGAGAGGTTAAAAGCAATAAAAAGAGTTTTTATGGGTATGTCCGTAGCAAAAGGAAGAACAAGGAAACAGTGGGGTCACTTAGAGGAGAAGAAGGTGAAATGCGAACAGGGGACGCAGAAAGGGCAGAACTCCTCAATACCTTCTTTGCCTCAGTCTTCTCCAAAAAAGAAAACAATGCCCGACCTGAAGAATATGGAGCAGATGATTCAGCAGGGGAAACACAGCCCAGAATAAGTAAGGAGGTAGTACAAGCACACTTGGCTAGTTTAGATGTATTCAAGTCTCCAGGGCCAGATGAACTACATCCCAGAGTATTAAAAGAACTGGCAGAGGTGATTTCAGAACCACTGGCAGTAATCTTTGAGAATTCTTGGAAAACAGGTGAAGTCCCAGCAGACTGGAGGAGGGCAAATGTTGTCCCTATTTTCAAAAAGGGGAAAAGAGAGGACCCAAACAATTACCGCCCAGTCAGCCTGACATCAATACCAGGAAAGATTCTAGAGCAGATCATTAAGCAAACGGTCTGTGAGCACCTAGAAAGGAACGCTGTGATCACTAAAAGTCAGCATGGGTTTCTGAAAAATAAGTCATGTCAGACTAATCTGATCTCATTTTTTGACAGAATTACAAGCCTGGTAGACGAAGGGAACACTGTGGATGTAGTCTATCTTGATTTCAGCAAGGCCTTTGACAAGGTGCCCCATGATATTCTTGTAAAGAAGCTGGTAAAATGCGGGCTAGACAATGCTACCATTCATTGGATTTGTAACTGGCTGACCGACCGAACCCAAAGGGTGCTCATCAATGGCTCCTCTTCATCCTGGAGAGAAGTGACTAGTGGGGTGCCACAGGGTTCTGTCTTGGGCCCAGTCTTATTCAACATCTTTATCAATGACTTGGATGATGGGCTTGAGGGCATCCCGATCAAGTTTGCAGATGACACCAAATTGGGAGGGGTGGCTAATACCCCAGAGGACAGGATCACACTTCAAAATGACCTTAACAGATTAGAGAACTGGGCCAAGGCAAACAGGATGAATTTTAACAGGGAGAAATGTAAAGTACTACACTTGGGCAAAAAAAATGAAAAGCACAAATACAGGATGGGTGATACCTGGCTTGAGAGTAGTACAAGTGAAAAGGATCTAGGAGTCTTGGTAGACCACAAACTTGACATGAGTCAACAGTGTGATGCAGCAGCTAAAAAAGCCAATGCAATTCTGGGCTGCATCAATAGGTGTATAGCATCTAGATCAAGGGAAGTAATAGTACCACTGTATTCCGCTCTGGTCAGACCTCACCTGGAATACTGTGTCCAGTTCTGGGCACCACAGTTCAAGAAGGATATTGACAAGCTGGAACGTGTCCAGAGGAGGGCAACCAAAATGGTCAAAGGCCTGGAAACGATGCCTTATGAGGAACGGCTTAGGGAGCTGGGTATGTTTAGCCTGGAGAAGAGAAGGTTAAGGGGTGATATGATAGCCATGTTCAAATATATAAAAGGATGTCATATAGAGGAGGGAGAAAGGTTGTTTTCTGCTGCTCCAGAGAAGCGGACACGGAGCAATGGATTCAAACTACAAGAAAGAAGATTCCACCTAAACATTAGGAAGAATTTCTTGACAGTAAGAGCTGTTCGACAGTGGAATTTGCTTCCAAGGAGTGTGGTGGAGTCTCCTTCTTTGGAGGTCTTTAAGCAGAGGCTTGACAGCCACCTGTCAGGAATGCTTTGATGGTGTTTCCTGCTTGGCAGGGGGTTGGACTGGATGGCCTTGTGGTCTCTTCCAACTCTATGATTCTATGATTCTAACTGGACAGCAGACTTTAGGATAACCTTAGGCTGCAGTTACAAATGCGCTTACTAAAGAATAACCCTGGTGGAAATTAATAATCTGGGTAAACACACAGGATTGCACTGCTAATGATTTTCAAGGAAATATTTGCAAAACCAAGAGC
Source organism: Darevskia mixta (assembly GCA_034641385.1). Lineage (NCBI taxonomy): Eukaryota > Metazoa > Chordata > Lepidosauria > Squamata > Lacertidae > Darevskia > Darevskia mixta. The sequence continues at coordinate 547,667 of JAWWNH010000003.1, forward strand.
AGTAGCAACGTTCTTTGAGAATAAGCTTCCCCCTTTCTCTTCCGCCCAGGAGGAAATGCCTCTTCCGCGATGGTGCTTACCGTTTCTTCTGAATCATAGCCAAAACCCTTATTCACATGTATGTTGACAATAAAATCCTATACATGTCCGTTCAGAAGCCAGCCCTGAGATCAATGGAATTTTCTCCCAGGTAACTGTGCATAGGATTGAAGCCAGTCTTAATCAATGAACTTAAGATTTCTTCTACTGGATGACAAGACATGGCAATAATCACACTTAGCCAGTTACGGATCCCCAGCCCAGAAAATAAAACAGGAGTACAAAGGAAACAGAAGACATCTCTTTATTTGTGGACATTTTTACAACTTAAAATGTAAAATTAAGTATCTGATTGTGACTGATTTTCCACCCCAGGTGGCGGATCTCATTTCTTTTTCCAAAACTTTCTGTAATCGTCCAATTTAAAGTCGTCTTCGAAACGTGTCTCCTCTTTGGGTTTAAGCTTGGTGGTAGCCCGTTTCCGCAAGCGGGCTCTCCTTTCGGCGTCAGGGAGGGTGTTGATGTCCACAGGTATCTGGAAACGGAATGATGCATACACAGAAACTTGTAAACACCCCTAGAATCACCACGTTTCCCCTGCAGGCAGGGTCTTGTTCCTTTTACCAGCCCTAGAAATTCAGCAGGGATACCCTTACTGAGGCAAGCGCCCCGGGGTGCTACTGAAAGAGAAGTATTTAATGCCTGCTGCTTCAAATCTTAAGTCTGCAGCTTGTGGAAAAGACATTGGGAAATCCCTTTAGAAACCAAAAGACTATTCTATTATTAAGCTACTAGTCCTGGTGCGCAATCAATTCAGCCCCCTTATGGATGGTCAGGATCAATGCCCGTGGTTTTCAAGCTGTATGCAGCTTCTTGGACGCATATGGGAGATGATCTGCAACGGTCAAAAGGTTTTCCTTGAACAGAGTTTACACACCTCTAGTGATCTCTTCTTGAAGTGTGTGAAGATGTGTCCTAGTGTCTGGACTTTATTGACTCTTAATTTTTATTTATCACACCATTCAGTTTCATTTGTGATATATAGTTGTGTTTTGCTCTTATCTAGTTTTGAGGAAATTTAACGGAATTTTTTAATTATTGTTTTTATGTAAAATGCTTAGAGTTTTTTTATATTAAGTGGTAAGGTAAAGGTAAAGGGCCCCCTGACCATTAGGTCCAGTCGTGACCGACTCTGGGGTTGCGGCGCTCATCTCGCTTTATTGGCCGAGGGAGCCGGCGTACAGCTTCCGGGTCATGTGGCCAGCATGACTAAGCCGCTTCTGGCAAACCAGAGCAGCGCATGGAAACGCCGTTTACCTTCCCGCCAGAGCGGTACCTATTTATCTACTTGCACTTTGACGTGCTTTTGAACTGCTAGGTTGGCAGGAGCAGGGACCAAGCAACGGGAGCTCACCCCGTCGCGGGGATTCGAACCGCCGACCTTCTGATCGGCAAGCCCTAGGCTCAGTGGTTTAACCCACAGCGCCACCCGCGTCCCTTATTAAGTGGTATACTTTTTAAATAAATAATTCTCAAAGATGTACACACAATAATTGTAACGGCCCCATAAATCTGACCAGTGTCCTGCCCTAATTGAACCTTACTTCTGATACGAGTGGTAAGCTTGGGTCTGTTCAGAATGCTGGTGGGAGGAATCAAATGGCTTAATGTTCCCTCCAGGCAAAAATAATTTCCTACACATAAGAAAAAAACTAGCATGTCAGAAAGGGGCAGAGGCCAGAAACCTTCCCCATGACATGCTAATTTTCTATGTGTGGGGAATTATTTGTGCAAGGAGAAGCCTACAATACGAAGTGTTTACCACCACAGTGGGCATCCAATATATTTCAGGTCAAACACAGGACCTATTAGTCCCGGGATTCTTAAATGCATTTTGGGAATATGTATCTGCTGCTCTCTCAGACACCTGGAAGACCTTTTCTTTCTCTGAGCAAAAAACTAGACTTGTCCAGATCTTTGGTAGGAGCTGATTTAATCTGCCAGTCATTTGTTTTCCTTATAGCTTACTGCCTATCTGTACCTTGCTGAATTGCAGTCGCTTGTTTTTCTCTTGTGTTTTAATGCTTCTGTTTTGTGTATATGGCGCTGCCTGCATACTGTTAAATATTCTGCACAGTGAGAACAGGATGCTGGGCTTGATGGGCCATTGGCCTGATCCCGCTTCTCATGTTCTGGTTGTCTTTAATGTTCTGTCCTGCTGCTGTGTAACCTGCCCTGGGACCATCTCATAAACAGTGGGACTATAAATTGAATGAATATTAAACAACAACTCTAACCGAAAGGATCTGCCTTGGCTCCTTGTAACGGATATAGAATGTAGAACCGTCAGGCCTGACCAGCAGCACTGGATAGAGCCGGGCATACTTCTGCCGGGCCACACAAGCGATGGATGTCCGGTTGGAGTTGGACTGCCTGGTGGATGTGTGGAGGCCAGAAGTCCTGGGAAGGAGTCCGGAGAAGGCCTCTAACTGCAAAGCCCTGAAACCGATTCAGAGAAGCACTTGTAAAATCCATGCAAAAATTGACACACAGATACCGACTCTTTTAGGAACACATACCAGAAACAGCAACAAAAATATTATCTCTGAGTAGAACCCAACTCGGGTAATAAAAAGGCAGTGCAATTTAGTAAACAGGCAGTTTGGCTTGGCCTCAAACAACAAGGAGTAGCACCATAAGGAACATGAAATTTATATTGGCTGCAGATCTCAGCGTCTCTGATATCTCAGCTTTCATTTTAAAATGCAGTGAGTTGCTAGCTCTTAAGACTGCTAGTCCAGGCATCAGGAGGGTGTGTAGAAAGCCAGAAAAGATTGTTTTGCCAGCAAATACTGATGAAATGATAACAACAGAAGGGGGTGGGTAGATGCCTCTTTTATATAAGCTGCACTCTTTCCCCCTTCCCTCTTTATTTAATTAATAAAATTTACTGTCATTCTGTGATTACAATATGAATATACCTTACAATACCGGTATATGTATCTTGCAAAACAGATGCAAGCAGACTTTGGATTTGGGGTTGCAGGGTGTCTTCGGATAGAATTTGGTACTTAAGGGTAAGGCACAGCTGTGTCAAGATTTAGGTCCTCTCTCCACTGAAAGCTGGCCTTGTGCAAGTTGTACTCATTCAGCCTCTCATGCAGGACTGTCATGAAGGTTACCGAAATAATTGGTTTTTTTAAAAAAAATGTACCCTGGAAAAATATATAAGCTACAATGTGAATACCTAGCCCTGGGAAAGTCTCTATCAGCTGGCAACCACCTGTCCTAAAACAGCAGGGCTCAGAGTGGCTGGGGAAACCCAGCCAGATGGGTGGGGTATAAATAATAAAATTATTATTATTATTATTATTATTATTATTATTATTATTGAATGTGCTTTCCAGGCACCTGGCTGGCTCTTTAAGGTGATGATTCAGTAACAAGAAAGGGAGCCAATTTCTATTCATATATATTAAAAGCCCTCGGAGGACACAGCTTTGAAGATTTAATCCTGGCTTTGAAGCTGGTTCAATACCTATCCGAATTCACTCTGGCTCACGTTTTGTTTGAAGTAACAGAGGGAAACAAACCTCAGCCTCTTTTTCCCCTAAGAGGGTTCTTAGATCCTGGGATCAAACGTGTGCAAATGAACTGCTGTTTTCGTCAGATTAACACCTGTGCAGCATTTAATTACTCTCTATTATTTTATTTATTAAATTTCTATACAGTCCTTCATCCGAGGAACACTGGGTGATTTACAATATAAAAACACCAAAATACATACCGTAGCAACAAACAAAAACAGTAAGGCCCCCGCACAGTTTTAAAGGCCATGGCTTGTTTAATTAGCCAAAGGCCTGGGAGAAGAGGAATGCTTTTGCCTGGCATATAAAGATATGTAATGAAGGTGCCAGGCAAGCCTCTCTGAGGAGAGCATTCCGAAAAATGGGAGCCACCACAGAAAAGGCCTATTCTTGTGTTGCCACCCTCTGGACTTCTCATGGAGGAGGCTCAGGAAGAAGGGCCTCAGATGATGAGTGCAGGGTCCTGGTTGGTTCATAGTTTAAGAAGAGCCCTGCTGTGTTAGGCCAGTGGCCCTTCTAATCCAGAATCTGCCAACCAGATGCCCATGGGAAGCCCACAAGCAAGACCAGAGTGCAAGAACACACGTCCCTCCTGCTGTTTCCGTGTGTTTCTGTACGCTCTGGCACTTGTCATGGTGTCCTGTTGCACCAGAAGCGGTTTAGTCATGCTGGCCATGTGACCTGGAAAAGCTGTCTGTGGACAAACACCGGCTCCCTTCGGCCCGAAAGCGGAGATGATCGCCGCACCCCATAGTCAAATCCGACTGGACTTAACCGTCCAGGGGTCCTTTACCTTTTACTTTCCAGCAAAAGGTATTCCGAAGCATGCATGAGACTGCAGGCTTACTGTTGATCTACTGAGAAACAATGCAATGTTCTTTCATGGAATATGTACAAGAATGGAAGAAGCACTGTGGAAAGGGGGATATCAGCTGCACAAGGCACAATGATCCCACTAAATAAACAGAGTTATACCTTACCTTAAAGTCCTGATTACGGCCGTCATTCTGAGCTCATGTACAGTCCCTGAAGCCTAGCAAACAAATGCCAATCTCCAGCGATTCCGAGGCACAGGATTCGGCTTTTATGATGAGCAAAGACTGCAACGGTCTTTACGGAACATCATCCAAGAGGCCACAGCTGCTCTTTATGGCAACGACTGAAGGGAGAAATGTTTATTCTTATTTGACAAGTTTATATATCACTTAATTAATAAAATTATGAATCAGAGTAGGAAGGCAATATAAAATACTTATTAAATATACAGATTTAGCAGAGCTAGCTTAAAAGAGACAGTCTAGAACAGGCAGCAGTAAATCTCTGAACAACAGGTGTGTGCTTAAGGTGGGAGGAAACATTTAGCATGTGGCCTCCCGTCAAAACCATCGTTTTGTGGGGAGGCGTTCCAAAAGCATCCGATCCAGCAAGGCAGCTCTTATGCTGTTACTTTTGGTCTTCTCACGGTGCTTTGGAGACACAGCCTGGAGACAAATGCCCAGCACTTCCCCCTTCAAAGCCTGGGTGGGGTTTTCCTCCTGGATCGAGGGATGGAAGTATTTGCAGAGGCAGAGCATACAGCTGTCACTGCAAGTGCTTGCAGCGACTGGAGCCCGAATCACAGAATTGCAGAATTGGAAAGAATCCCCACAGGGTCATTTAGCCCAACCCCCTGCAATGCAGGTACAATAGATAGAATGGGCAGATACACAGAAATGCACACTACTGGACAGGGAAAATGCCGGAAAAGGAGACGAGACGTGGGAATCAGGTCAGACATCAAACAAGACCATGCCTCCCCCCCTCCACTCCACAAATGGTTTGGCCCTCAGAGCCACTGATTTCCCCCCTACTTCGCGATAATGGTTCGCCCCCAATCTCAACTGCTTCCCTCCCCCCCCATTAGGTCCAACAATGGTTTACTCCGCCTTGCTCTCCCCGCGCCTCCGCCTGCAGATGGTTCGATCCTCGCTGCTTCCCAGACTTGCCTTCACGCGCCTTTCTCCCCACCAAAACTACGGCTCCCTCTTTCCGAATGGTTTGACCTACTGATCACCCGCCCCCGCTACTCTGTCCCCAATGGATTGCTCCTCCTTACCGGCTCCGAAGAGTCCCGCTCACGTGACCTGGCGCTCTTCGTTTTCTTGCGTCATCACCCAGCGACATCGCGAAACTCGGCGCGGGCCGACTGGAGAGGGCGGCGGCGCGGCGATGACGTAAGCGAGCTGCGAGTAAAGGGGCGGGGTTTGCTCTCGGCGGCGGCGGCAGGGCCCGGCCCTGCCCCGGCCCGCCCTCCTTGAGTCACCATTCGGGGGAAACGGCTCCGCTCCCTCTCCTCATGCGCTGGCGGCGCTTCCTCTGCCGTGCGCTGTCAGGTGAGTGCGGCGCGCAGTTTTCGGCCTCCCCCCCCCCCGGCATGCGCCCCGACCGTTGTCCTTAGCGGTGTTTCACCGAAAGCTTCCCCTCCAGCTCCCGCGACCCTTCGCCTTGGTTCCTCCCTCCGCTCCCGCTCCCCTGCGCTTCGCGGGCGTCGCCCCTCAGCTGCCTCCTCTCCCCTCTTTAAAGCCTCCTTGGTGTCGGGGTTGCTTGCCGGCTGGGCCTCGCTGTCGGGTACTCCCATCCCTTTTCACCCCCGGTGTCACCCCTAAAGAGTTCCCCGCCCGCCTTCCTCCTTGCGGTCCTCTCTGGCGAGCTTCGCGCAGCTGCTCCCGCCGCTTTCCTGCCCCTGCAAGGACTTTGCTGGTGCTGCAAAAAAACACACACAAAAAAACCCCTGCTCCTCTCCCTGCCTTTGCACTTTCAGCACCTCTTCCCCCTCCATCACCGTGTGTTATTATCATTCATTTCGTTTCTGTTTCAATTCTTCGGGGGGGGGGGTATCTCAAAGCGGTTTGCAGCTTACATTAAATCATCAAATAAAACAACCCAGAATAAAAACATTACTGAAGAAAGTCAAGTGCAATATACATTCGAAGCAACATAATTAACAGGAAACTTAAGATATCTTAAATATTTAAAAATAAAACATTTTAAACCGCATAATTAGCAAGAAGATTCCGGGGTGAGGGTTTTGCCCTGTCAGTCAATGTCACGGCTGGTTTTAGAGTTTTTCAAATCACCCCCAAGATTTTCCCATGCAAACCATCACTTAAAAACAGAATTAAAGTGGTATTTAAATATTTGAAATAACAGACCAGGGGATAGGCTTCCTTGTCAAATCTGCTCCTCGAATACTATTCAGGGAGCAAAGAAGAGTTGTGATGAATTGGTTTATATTTATGGCAACAGGATTTGGAAGTAACACACCTCTTGGGGTAGAAGCTGGAGACATGGACTCTCTGCCCCTGACAGCTTTCAAAATGGTCTTGGTTACTGGTCAGAGTTTTGAAATTGATTAAAGAAGAAGAAGAAGCAATCTGCCATCCTTGAGTGTTACCAATCTTCAGGTTTGTGCTATATCCAGAGGAATTATTGTGTACTTGGTTTCTCCTTAAACAGAAGTTCTGCTATGTATAGCACAAATAGTGAAAATGAAACTGCTAAGGGGTGCGGAATTAACAGAATCCAATCTACGAAATTGGCATGTGCTCAAAGTAGCTCATAATAAACTGGATCCTGGAAGCTAACAACACCAAAAGTCTTCCCCCCACAGAGGTGAATCTGCATACTGTATTAATTTACCTTCTGAAGGTTTGTGTATCTGCAGTTATCTTCAAGAAATCACATAGAAGTTTAGAATACTTAGTGCCCATTTCAAACTTTACTGAGTGAAGCATCTTATGCATGCTGTTGGTGGTTAATACTCACATGTCTGGTGATTTGAGCAGGATGACTCTTATTTCCATATAACTCTCCATTAAGCACTGCACGAAAACAATTGAAGCAGGAAATGTCCAATTACAACTGCCCTCTGCTGGGGAATACACACGCCCTGCTCCCCTAGTAGCTAGTTCATAGCTTATAAACATGTGCAGCCTTTGTAAACTGGAACAAATTTATTACTAGAGCCTTGGCTGTGTGCCACTGGGAGCTAGTTCAAATAGAAAAACAGCCACGTTTTCACTGCTTCTTAATTTACTTAAATGTGTAGTCTTCACTGTTCTGATCTTTACACAACTTCAAAACGCTTAACAGTTTTGTGTATAACTAGAGAACTGATTATTTGTCTGTTTGCTTCAAATTGGTATAGAATTGGCTTTCATCTCTCAGTTTCTTTGCTTCCCTCATTCTCAGCCCTCCTGTCTGCCAGGGATACAACTAATCACGTATGACTTATGAATCTTCACATTGCACTATTTGGCTTTTGGGGTTCCTGACCGTAGCCTTCTAAGATCTTGAAGCCTTACCAACATGCAGCCCTTCATGTGTGTGTTTTTTCCTCCAGCCAGGCTTCTTTTTCTTCACTTACATCAGATGTAAAGCATTCCATAACTGATTATTGCCTCCTCTCTTCACAGTTGGAATGTTTGTGAATATTCCATTATGTCACTGTAACTCAGCCAGTGGCTGAGATTGAAGACGAAAGAGAAGAGCTGGCAGAAAGGCAATAAGGTAGATTTCCAGCCAGATTTGTCCCTAAAAATGACGAGGCATCCGCATATCCACATACCAGGGGCAACTGAGTCCAGCACCACACAGTGTTACTGTGGGTTGTCATTTCCACTGCAGTTTTTGAGCAGGTAATAAATGGCCAGAGTCCTTTCTGAGCAGCAGGATAGACTCCTGTTGTGTCTTGCTTCTTCCATACCTTTTACCAATGAAAGATCTCCCAAAGAAGAACTGAGAGTCTCCTGTCTTCCATGTCTTCCATTCATCAGGATTTGGTTTGTCTTCTCACCTGTGTTTGGATAACTAGGTTTAGGCAGCCAGTTATGGAAACTTCCAGCAGTGTTCTTGAGTGGCTTAGCTGTGAGGTGACAGGAAGAGATTATTGCTTGCTGTGGAGGGAGCATCTAATTGCAAAAGCATCTCTTGGGTATGTTGGGCAGTATGAATACATAAGGATGACACCTTCTCATGCATTGTTAAGTTTAAAACCATGGAATGTATCCTTTTTGCCATGTTTTGTCTTCACCTTTTCAAGCTTCTCTTAGAAACCCATGAGGACTAGAAACCTACTGCTTCAAACCAGGGTGGGGGAAAATCTAAAGAATCTTTCCTAGATGGAGGATAGAGAGGAATGTGTGTAGAAAGTAGCCAATTATACTAAGCCTGGATAGATCAGTGGGTTAGAGCGTGGTGCTGATAACCCCAAGGTTGCAAGTTTGATCCCCATATGGAAGTTTCAGGGGCTTGGACTAGATGATCCTCAGGATCCCTTCTAACTCTACAATTCTATGATGCACTTCCTGCTACACCCATTCCTGCCTCTGGTCTATCCCACCACAGTGGTACCTCTGGTTACGTACTTAATTCGTTCCGGAGGTCCGTTCTTAACCTGAAAACGTTCTTAACCTGAAGCACCACTTTAGCTAATGGGGCATCCTGCTGCCGCTGTCCGATTTCTGTTCTCATCCTGAGCAAAGTTCTTAACCCGAGGTAATATTTCTGGGTTAGCAGAGTCTGTAACCTGAAGCGTATGTAACCCAAGGTACCACTGTACTCGCATGTGCCCACTCCAGGCCTGTACAGAGCTTGCCTGAAGCCTGGGGCAGGAATCCCTGGTTGGCTGGGAGACATGGGGCGTTCTTGGCATGGCAGCATAAGTCCGTCAGGCCCCTGGCAGGGTTCCCCAGCTGGCTTAACCCTCTGCAGGCCACAGCAAGTGTATCCGGCTGCTGCTGTTAAGCATTTGGGAGTTGGAAATCCTTGCAGAAATCATACAGAGATATACCAGTAGATGCAGGCCTTCCTGCAATTAACTTGTTCACAGGCCTGATTCTGATGCGCTGTTTTCCTGTTACAAGATCAAAGAGGGGCAAAGTCCTTTAGAAGGCCAGTGGTGGTCTGTTGCAAATTGAGTTTCAAAATAGCCATTGGTTTCTTACTCTTCTTGTCATTTGGCTTTAACCTTTCAACCAGCGAATGTGCTTTTTTGCTGCCCTTTGGTCCCACGTTATGAAATTCTGGGGAAGGTGCACTTTACAAAAAGGACAAGGCTATAAATAGGGCTGGTGATTAAAAGTGCCTAATCACGCAACCTTTCTTGAGGCTAGAATGAGAACCACCCTCTAATCTTCTTTTCTCCCAGTGCCAAGCTGCTCCGTCTTTTCTTCCTCTAAGCTTGCGTGATGCCCAGAACGTGCTTTGTTGATCTCTTCCTATGTTTCTATTTTGCCTTCTTTGCTGTCCTTCCAGTGTACCGGTAATCTATGAGGAAGGCCAGAGCTTGGTGGTAGAGCATCCGCCTTGCATGCAGAAGGTCTCAGATTCAACTTCCAGCTTTTCCAGGTGGGGCTGGAAGAGACCCCTGCCTGAAACTCTGCCAGTCAGTGTAGACAATACTGAGCTGGATGGGTCAATTTCGCAATCTCCATCCAAAATTCTTGCTATCTTCCCATCCATTTTCCCTTTCTCTCTGTCACTTCCTAGAACATATGCAGAAATGTGGGTCTTAGAAGCAGCTTGGATGAATTTATTCAGTCTGCATTGTGTTGGGCTTGCGGCAGGGAAGCATCCTACACTGGTTACCTGCAAAAATCCTGACCTTTTGGGACAAGCTCTTCGCGGCGGAATGCTCAGAGTCCAGCTTCTGTGGGGAAAGGGTGGTTGTCAGTTAGGCTGTGGAGAAAATCTTCTGCACATCTCGTGGGGAGGTGTTGTGTGAGGCAGGCTGAGGATTGGAAAGCTGAAAAATCTCATGATGCACCCTTCAGTTTTGCAGGGCTTTTAAGGTGCACAGAGAGCCTCGGGTGCCCAGCACAATTGTGGGGAATTGTGACTATTATTATTACATTTATATCCCACCGTTCCTCCAAAGAGCTCAAGGTGGCACATGAGGCACTCCCTCTCTCCATTTGATCTTCACAATAACCCTGTGAGGTAGGTTAGGCTGAGAAAGACTGACCCAAGGACACCCAGGGAGCTTCATGGCTAAGTGGGGATTTGAACCCTGATCTCTCAGGTCCTAGTCCAGCACTCTAACTACCACCCTATGCTTCTAGATTCAGGTAGGTAGCCGTGTTGGTCTGATGCAGTCGAAATATATATATAAAAAATTGTCCAGTAGCACCTTAGAGACCAACTAAGTTTGTTCTTGGTATAAGCTTTCGTGTGCATGCACACTTCTTCAGATACCCTTCTTCAGATACCTTCTTCACCACCCTATGGTGTCCAACACAGCACTGCACATTTATTTAGACTGGTGACTGGGAGCGGCCGCCGAGACCACATAACACCGGTCTTGAAAGACCTACACTGGCTCCCAGTACGTTTCCGAGCACAATTCAAAGTGTTGGTGCTGACCTTTAAAGCCCTAAATGGCTTCGGTCCTGTATACCTGAAGGAGCGTCTCCACCCCCATCGGTCAGCCCGGACACTGAGGTCCAGTGCCGAGGGCCTTCTGGCGGTTCCCTCGCTGCGTGAAGCCAAGTTACAGGGAACCAGGCAGAGGGCCTTCTCGGTAGTGGCGCCCGCCCTGTGGAACGCCCTCCCTTCAGATGTCAAAGAAAACAACAACTACCAGACCTTTAGAAGACATCTGAAGGCAGCCCTGTTTAGGGAGGCTTTTAATGTTTTATAGATTATTGTATTTTAATGCTCTGTTGAAAGCCGCCCAGAGTGGCTGGGGAAACCCAGCCAGATGGGCGGGGTATAAATAATAAATTATTATTATTATTATTATTTGTATATTATCTCTGATCCTGAAAATGGAGAGGAGGTCTGAGGCTTGTTTTGCATGGTGCTTAGACCAATATTCTAGTGCATTTCTAGAATGCTTCTCCACCTCACAGGTGGGTGGGTGGGTGCGGGATAGAGCAAGAGACTTCCTTTGGCCTTGTGCTGCATTTTGGAGACACAGCATAAGATCTCCCTGTACCTAGAAAGCAAGCACATCTGGTGAAGGGCTGGAACAGATCCTTTCTCCCTGCTGTGCTAGATTTCTGTTTCTCAGGGAATTGGTTATGTTTCCATTGTTGCTGCTTTTAAATGTGGGGGAGAGTTTAAAATTATAGTTCTCCCACCTTCAATCTGAAGTGCTGCAGTCAATTCGATCGTCTCTGACTTTCCTCAGTAGCCAAAACAGGGATGGCAGTGTATTGGGGGGCAGGGACCCCAGGACATTGAGGCTGTCTTGTCCCTGATAAAAAAAGGACAGTTGAGCAGCGTATAAGTGGCACACTTCTGGGTACCGTTTCTCACTTGTGATTCTAAATGAATACAGTGTTTATTGTAGGTATGTGTGTGTGTTTGAGTGAATGCTTTGTGCTCTTCATCTGCTGTTTTCCCCTGGCTGTGGGAAAAGTAGGGTGGAAATATTATAAATAATTTGACAAATATTCCAGGGCTGATATGCATTCAATTAAAACCCCTCCTTTCCGAAGGCAGCATTTGCTTTGAAGCGGAAGGTGCGCTCTACGGAGTTAAGCTCCGGGTGTGGCTGAATCTTTTAAGCTATGAAAAGCAGGAGGGGGGAGTGTGGAGGAAACCACAGGAGGTGATTAGGGATTTGGGGGGCGGTGGCTTCTCATTGGCTGTCTCAAGGTGAGAGATCTGGAAATTAGTAAGACTTTAGGCGCTCACAAATAGACAGGTGTTCTACCTGCGCTGCCCTTTCCCTGTGTTGTCAGGATCGGTTTGTTAGTCACTAAAAAAAAAAAAAAGAACAGGACAAAGAAGCAAAAGCCTATCAGGGAATTTTAGGAGGACCCCAGAAAAGCAAAAAGGTAAGATGTGAGAAAACACTGGGTGTGGATGTCTGCAGCTGCTACCCAAAAAATAGCAGCAACACTTCTGCATCTGACTCACTTTCATTCACCTTTGTCTGGTTTCTGAGTAAAGGGCCAATTTGAAGTTTGAAAGAGAGAATTCTTTAAAAATAATAATAATCGAGGGCGATGGGGGGTTGTGGCAAGTGCTTCCTCTTTCCTATAGCTTTGATCTCAAGCGACAAAAAGATTGAGGATGTGGAGCATACTCTTTAAGAGGAATTGCTAACACATTTGCTTGTGGGTTAAACAAAATTAGGAAAGATTACCCAGGAAAGGATATGACAGAGGTCTATAAAAGTATGTTTGGTGTGGTAAAATGGGATACAGAGAAGCTCTTGCTGGCTGATGGGAATTGTAGTCCAAAATATCTGGAGGGCACCAGGTTGGGAAAGACTGTGTTAAAACAGATATTCCATATTGTGGTAGCTGTTAAGTCTTAGTTCTATTTGCTGAATGTTGTTTGTGGGGAGGTTGTCTTTCTGTTCTGAAAGCCTTAGGACACCTGCGTGCAGTTAAATTCTTATTAAACTGCAGCAAATGGGTGAAAAGGCATCTAACGCCTCTTTCTCTGAGACAGTGGGAAGAGAGTTAATGTGCAAAGAGTGTGATCTGATAACAGGGCAGAGTCCTACCCTGGTTCTGTGCAGTCTGTGATCGGAGCCCCCATCCCCTTAATGCCCCAATCTGAATTTTGTGCTTAGGAAATTGACATTCTGCTATAAAGAGTATATTGTGCCTGTTGCTTAATGCTGCCATGTTCTGCTTCCAGGTTGCAAGCTACAAAAAAAATATAGAGAGGGGTAACTGTGCTAGTCTGTTGTCGCAAAAGCAACAGAGTCTTGTGGTGCCTTAAGGACTAACAGGTTTTATTGCGGCATATGCTGGCCTTGAATCCATGAAAGCTTGCGTTGTAATAAATTTGTTAAGACTTTACAGTGTAATGAGGCTCATAGTAATACCTGTACAAATAGAGATGTGCTCATACAGCAATTTTTAAAAAAACGGTTGGCAAAAAGCCCAATCCCACTTTTCACTCGCGCAGGGTACATGTATCTAAAGCACATCGCACACCTCATCCTGGGGACTGTAATTTACTCCCACAGTTTCCAGTCCAGCTCCATTTACAAACCACAGTTCCCATGATGGCTTGTCAGGGGAATATGTTTAAAATTGCTTTAAAATTATGGCAGCAGTGCAGTTTTCCAAGGGAAACCTCTCCTGGCCTCATCCTCCAGCTACAATATGTGGATAACGATGTTAACCTACCTCACAGGGTGGTTGTTAAGATATCAAGCTGGAATATGCTGCCCCCCAGGGGCTCCTTTGGGAGGAAGAGTAGGATATAGATAAGATAAGATAATTTATTTATTGTCATTGCACAAGTAGAAGCACAACGCTATACAAGTGCAACGAAATTGCATGACATCCTGTAAAAACCAGAAAGAAAAAGAAAAAAAACCAGCACAAAACACACACCAAAAAAAGCCACACATGCGCACACACACACACACACACACACACACACAACCCATCACAGCTCTCCAAGGTCATATTATCTGGTTACAGCATTTAAGATGGTTATAGCTCTTGGGTAGAAACTGTTCTTCAATCTATTTGTTCTTGATATACCGGTAATTGTTCTATATCTTCTACCCGAAGGCAGTGGTGCAAAGAGACTATATCCTGGATGAGATGGATCCTTTAAAATATTGTTAACCTTTTTAAGGCAACGGGAACTGTATAGTTCTTCCAGAGATGGGAGAGGATGACCAATAATATTTTGGGCTGTGGTTATGACCTTCTGAAGTACCTAGATGCAATCTAGAATTTAGTGTTCAAAGGCTCAATTTATCCACAGTGTTGATTTTACTCCCGATGGCGCACTTTTCCATTGTCTCTCGAGACAGACGGATTCCAACAAAATGAGTGGCCTTGGGCAAATCCTTTGCCTGAGCCTTCGCTTCCCATCTGTAAAATGGTAATAATAATAATCTGTTTCACCGGGGTTTTGTAGTGAAGCGAGGGGGTGGCAATAAAGCATTGGAAATGCTAGATAAAAATACCCGGTTTGTTCACAGGCAGGCAAGGCAGAAAACAGCACTGTGGGGTGGTTGTTTTTTTTGCTTTCCGACTTCAGCTTTGCATGGAGAATGCGCTGGACGGGCATTCTTTATGGATGAATCGTTCAGGCTAATGCACTTTGACTTTAAGCTCCATCAGCTAAGCTATAGCTCTTGGGACATCTGTGTTTCCTTTAAAAATGCACCAGGCAAGCAAAGGGCTGTAGAGCATGGATGGAGAGTGCAATGGCAAATTAAGAGCACAAACACAGTCTATATATGCTCAGTCGTCTGGCCCCTGGGTTACCACCAGTTGTGGGGGGGTCATGTTGGCATCTGGCTAGCCACTGTGAGATTAGAATGACAGGTGAGATAGGCCTTTGGTCTGATGCAGCAGCCGGGCTCTTATGTTCTTGAGCTATATTTTCCTGGCTGAGAGTTGCTTTGCAAAATCAGTTGTATGTTCATGTGAGAGAGCGCAAGACCATCTCACCTCTTCTCCAGGCCCTACCCTTGGCTGCGTTTTCAGATGCTAACTGTTCCGGTCAGAACACACCTCTCAATCTCCCATGTCTCTATACTTCCACCCTCCCTTTTTTTTGCTCCTGCCCTGAATATGAAGTTTGGTGGTTGTTAAGCATGTGAATAGGTCTGAGGGGAGGGCAGGGGTTGGAGTCCTGGCTGCTGAGGTCCCAAAGGCACTGGTGGGCTCTCCAAAGCTGGATAACGTGGATATTCCCCAGAGCAATTCCTAGGGAGATGGCCAGGGTGGGGTGGGGAAAATCTCCCCAGTTTTCAAAATATATTTCATTACTTTCCCCTCCCCCTGCATTGACTGCAGCTGGTGGGATTTGTAGCGCTGAAACACCCAGAGGGCACCAGGTTGGGGGAAGCTGATTTAGGTGGTACCTCTTTAGAAGGGCTGTCTGTCGTGCAGAAGAACTTAGATATGGAGAGATGTGAGGTGTTATAATAAATTATCAATTATTATTACTATGCACTTATCTTTAATAAATGATTATGATGATTATACCTCACCCGTCTGACTGGGTTTCCCCAGCCCCAGCAACTTCCCGAAAAATACAGCTTCAAACATCAAAAGCTTCTCAAAACAGAGCTGCCTTCAGATGTCCACGGAAAATTATATAGTTGTCTAACTCTTTGACATCTCTGAGGGGAAGACATTCCCCAGGGTGGGTGCAACTACCGAGAAGGCCCTCTGCCTGGTTCCCTGTATCTTCACTTCTCACAGTGAGGGAACCACCAGAAGGCCCTCAGAGCTGGACTTCAGTGTCCAGGCTTAATGACGGGGTAGGGACGCTCCTTCAGGTATATAGGGCCGAGGCCGTTGAGGTCAACACTAACACTTTGAATTGTGCTTGGAAACATACGGGGAGCCAAAGTAGATCCAGTGTTATTTGGTCCCGGCGGACGCTCCCAGTCACCAGTCTGGCAGCTGCGTTCTGGATTAGTTGTAGCTTCTGAGTCACCTTCGAAGGTAGACCCACGCAGAGCGCATTATAATCCCACATTTCTACATAATCATTTGGGGAGGCTACAGGAATACACAAGAAGGTAAGACGAGCCTGCAGGATCAGGCCACCTAGTCCAGCATCCTTTTCTCACAATGGCCAACCAAGATGCCTGTAGAAAACCACAATCACATGAGCGCTGTCCCCTCCTGTGGTTTCCAGCAACTGGTATTCAGAAGCATTGCTGCCTCTGACCATGGAGACAGCTTAGCCATCATGGCTGATAGCCCCTGATAGCCTTGTCCACCAGGAATTTGTCCAGTCCTCTTTTAAAGCCATCCAAGATGGTGGCCCATTGCTGCCTCCTGGGGAAGCAAGTTCCCTAGTTTATTGGCTGTGGGAAGAAGGATTTCCTTTTCTCTGTCCTGAATCTTTTAACATTCAGCTTCCTTGGGTGTCCACGAGTTCTAGTCTTCTGCATCCATAAGCAATCTCCCAAGTAACAGAAAGCATACATTTCTAACGATGAAACAACCTTCCCCCCAGTTATGACGGGACCAAGGCCAGTTGTCCTGAGCGGGCCGTCCGGTGCAGGGAAAAGCACTCTGCTGAAGAAACTCCTGAAAGATTATGAGAACGTCTTCGGCTTCAGCGTCTCCCGTGAGTGAGTTCATTTCTGCTGGGCTGGCGGTGAAGCAGTGTGTTCACATCAGGGTTGTCACAAGGAAGCAGGCTGGATTTGATTTAAATCAAATTGATTTAAATCACTAGTCAGTAAGGCTTGATTTAAATCACTAGTCAGTAAGACTTGATTTAAATTTTTTTTTTTTACAGAAAGACTCATTCTTGCTGATATAATCTTAATATTTACAACCATATGAAGGTTTCATTTTTTGAATAATAAATTTTCAGAGTAGTTTTTACAGTTATATCAAAAATTACTAATTTGGTTATACTACTAGAAATACATAGACAGATAATTATGAAATTATGGTGAGGCTTAATAAGTTAACTGTTTATATTTGGACAACTTTTCTGCTGTACTTTATTGGAAGGAGAAAAATAATCATTTCCTTAGTAACCATTTAAACAATTTATTTAACTAAAACAATAACATGATAGCATATGTATCCATGTTTGTTAACTGATGTGGTTAAACATTTTAAAAAAAAAACTTAGACTGAGTTTTAGCACACTTGATAAACTTAAAACAAATCCTTATTTCCTGATGAATAGCCTTTGGACTACAATGTAACTTAAATAAAAGACTATATTTAGAAAGATTTTTCCTCCAAAAGCATTTTATTTTAAAAATCCAATTTAAATAAAAAAAATCCGATTTAAATAAAAAAAAAAATCGTTGATTTTTATCCACCCTGCAAGGAAGGCTGGCAGGTCCTTGAGCTTTGCCCCCTAAATTAAGCCAGCGCTTACTATGATTCATATTAAGGTAGTTTATATACCGCTTTGTGCTTCAGAGGAAGCTTCTCTAATCCCTCCAAGGCAGGAATTGCAGCTAAAGAATCCCTGGCAGATGGCCATCCAACCTCTGTTTAAGAATCTCTGATGAAAAGAGCCCACCACCTTCTCCTTCGAAGCTCTCTTGCCTGTTTGTCTGCTTTTAAAAGTGGGGGCAGCGGAACTAGCAGCATCAGTCCCTTGGCTTGGCTGTTTGTATTTTTAAAAGAAGTCAAAGCCTTCAGTTAAACAGAGAAGGCTCTTTTGATCATTGCAGGGGCCAGAGAGGGAGAAGCACACTCCTTTCTTTTCTGGGTTTCCCAACCACTTGGCGAAACATGCAACGTGTGTTAATGGTGCATGGTTAAAAATGGTTTAAAATGTTTATTGCTTGCAGATACCACAAGGCAACCAAGACCCGGAGAAGTGAATGGGAAAGGTCAGTGCCCAGGTCCTAGCCACTACCATCACAGGGAACGGGAGATGAGCAAAAGCATTTCTCTAACGAAACGACTGGTTCTAGGCTAGTTAGGGGTGGGACTGGACGGGTTAGGCCTATCAGAGGTTGTTGGACTCCAGCTCCCATCAGCACCTGCCAGCATGGCAAAGCATGATGGGGAGTTGTAGTCCAGCAACATCTGCATAGTTAGGGGTGGTTATGTTGGTGAGTGCAGGGATGCACGGTTGGGTGTTTGTAGTGTCTTTGGAACACTTTGGGGTCAGTATTAGAAACTCAGATACAACGGAACCTCGACTTACGAATTTAATGCGTTCCGAATGCACACTCGTAAGTCGAATATTTGGTAAGTCGAAAAACGGCATTCCCATAGGAATGCATTGGAAACGTAAGTCGAAAAATTCGTAAGAAAACCCTATGTAAAACTTCGTAAGTCGAGTAAACCCCATCTAAAATCCAAGCGGATTTCCTTTCAGAAGTCGAAAAATTCGTAGGCGCGCGGGCGCTTTTTCCCTTTCGTAAGTCGAAAAATACGTAAGTCGAGTACTTCGTAAGTCGAGGTTCCACTGTATATAGTTTAATCACCAAATGGCACCTTAAACCTAGGTTGCGGTTGCCACAATGGAATGTCTAGGTGCCGTTCCCCCCCCCCCATCATAGGATGATGATGATGATTTTCATGTCTATACCACTTCATATTTCAGAGAACAAATCTCAAAACGGTATGCAACACATTGAAACCTCAAATAAAACAATCCAGAATAAAACAAATATGCCAGAATAAAACAAATATGTTAGATCCTTCTCTAAGTGACATTTTGCTTTCCCCATTCGCCAGCCTGCCACCCAGAGATCCCCATGTGGTCGCATTTGGACCCATGCCAGTCGCAAAACACGCTTGGCTAATTTCTAACACTGCTTGGGGTGTGGCGTCTCTGAGGGCAGGCGTGCATGCACTAACAAAAAGGCACGTAGAAACCTCTCCCCTCATCCCCCGCAGATTACCATTTTGTGACCAGGGAAGAGATGCAGAAGCAAATTGACGCTGGAGGGTTCATTGAAAATGCAGTATTTTCTGGGAACATGTACGGAACAAGGTATGTGATTTGGGTTGGGCAGGAGCAGTTGTCAGTTTTTGCTCTTTCGTTCTTCTTTGCTACCCTGTTTTCAGTTTCTGCAACCACAATGGCTAGAAACAAAACAAGAAACTATGAATTGCAGCAACAACAAAAAAGGATCCAAGTATCCTGAACATAAACCCCCCCATCGCTGTTGCCTATTTTTCCACCTTCCTAGTGAAAGTAGTTTGTCCGGAGGGGCACAATGAACCTTGTAACCAGTGTTTTTGTTGGACAAGATGGATATTCACAGCTTGTCCAAACTGATGGTGATGGGAATCTGATTGGCTTTGGAGACATCCCACATGCGTCAAATGCTGCGTCATGACTTGTCCCCAGTGGGTTGAGACAGAAAGCAAAGATTGGGACCATGAGCTGTGACTGGGCCTCTTCCTGACAAAAGAAAACCCCGTCTGAAGCTCTACCCAAGGGTCATCTAATTTCTGAAGACCTTTACCATCCTTCCCGCACTTGATGCCCACCAGATGTTTTGGACTACAACTCCCATCAGCCCCGGCGCAGCAAGATGGAGAAGGCTGCCCTGCACTGATGATGAAAAGAACCAGATTTTATTATTTGGAGCTAAAGCTTTAGAGTTAAACTAGTGTCGTGAGAAAGGGAGTAAGCTGTGAACAGGATCTCCCACCCATCACCCCACCTTCCATATGTTTATTCCTGCACTACTTGTTGTTGTTGTTGTTGTTGCATTTATATTCCGCCTTATTCTTCAAAGAGCTCCTTCCCCATCCCATTTAATCCCCACAAGAACCCTGTAATGTAGGTGAGGCTGGTCGTTGCAGCCAGATGTCCTTGAGACTCTTAGAGATGGTTGAAACACACCGACAAGCTCAAGGTGGTAGTCCTCAAAGCCGCCTCTTTTGTTGCGAGACCGTTCTTGGATAAACAAAGCACCTCCACTTTAATAATAATAATAATAATTTATTATTTGTACCCCACCCATTTGGCTGGGTTTCCCCAGCCACTCTGGGCGGCTTCCAACAAAGATTAAAAATATATTAAAATATCACACATTAAAAACTTCCCTAAACAGGGCTGCCTTCAGGTATTTTCTAAATGTCAGGTAATTGTTTATAGCTATGACCTCTGCTGGGAGGGCGTTCCACAGGGCGGGCACCACTACCGAGAAGGCCCTCTGCCTGGTTCCCTGTAGCTTTGCTTCTCGCAGTGAGGGAACCGCCAGAAGGCCCTCGGCGCTGGACCTCAGTGTCTGGGCTGAATGATGGGGGTGGAGACGCTCCTTCAGGTATACAGGACCGAGGCCATTTAGGGCTTTATAGGTCAACACCAACACTTTGAATTGTGCTCGGAAACGTACTGGGAGCCAATGTAGATCTTTCAGGACCGGTGTTATATGGTCTCGGCGGCCGCTCCCAGTCACCAGTCTAGCTGCCGTGAGCATTAACCACCTTCTCTCTCTCTCTCTCTCCCTCCCTCTCAGCAAAGCAGCTATTCAGGCTGTGCAAGCGCAGAACCAGATCTGCGTTTTGGACATAGACATGCAGGGTGTGAAGAACATCAAGAAAACTGACCTTAATCCCATCTACATCTCTGTCCAAGCCCCGTCCATAGAAGTCTTGGTGAGTGTGGCTTGGGGGTGAGCTACAGTTCTGCGCAACTGATACATGGTAGGGAGTCGGCAACAGGGTGCCCTCCAAACTGCAACTCCCACCATCTTTCAGTGTTGCCAACGCTGGCTGGGGCTGATGGGAGCTGGAGTCCAGGAGCATTTGGGAGGCACTGCAGTGGTGACCCCGGAGGTGATGTAAAGTCCGTGTGCACAGAGTTTTACGTAGTAAAATAAGCAACAACAAAACAATTCCAAAATCCACATTTGGCCAGTACCTTTATTAGGGCCAGGCGAAACGTCACTGAATAGCAACCATGCTCTTGAGCTCCAGAGAACTCTGCATCAGGCTGTATGTTTTTGTGAAAAAGGATAAGGAAATGGAAAGAGAAATATTATATTGGGATAAAAATAGATATGTTTATGAATTTGGGAAACTGATAAAGAGGATAGACAATTCAACAGGGGGGGGGGACTCGAGGAAGTCAACCGAAAAATGAACTTAGGAAAGGAAGAATCTCTGGCCTACAGAAAAGGGCCAGACCCAAGCAATGATATTGTGTATGTTAATTATGTTAAATGCGAAATGTTTATTGTATTTCCCGTTGAGAGAGGGGATTGGAAATTTGCTTCCCCCAGTGAGAGGGGGGGAAGGATGAAAATTTAACGGTATTGTAATGTGCTTAAAATTGTTAAAATCAATTAAAAAAATTTGGGGGGGGGGGAGAACTCTGCATCAGGCTGAATGTTAAGTGAAGCAGGGTACTCAGCCTAATAGTAGGGCCGGCTCTGAATTCTGGTTTTATATCCTAATACGAATTCTGTCAGAAAGACAAAATGTGGTCAGGGACGCTGTCTTGGGTAGCTTTTGTAGGCTGCTAAATTAATCCACAGCAGGCAGATCCATCAGTGGCCACTGATTTAAGACAGTGAAATGGGACTTCCTTGTCTGGGCTTCTAAAGACCACTGGATGCCAACAATGGGGGAGTCGGCTACCTCCATGCCCTGCTTGCAAGGTTCCTGGAAGCATTGGGCAGGCCACTGCTGTAAACAGAAGGCAGGACCAAAGTGAAATGCACCGTAGGGCATTTAAGCAGCGGGTCCATGACACTGTTCCTTCCCTGCCTAAGACCTAGAGGGGTTTGTGCCAACACGGAGCACTGAGAGGCGAGAAGAATGGGACCCACCCTGTTCATGTTGAGGGATATAAATTTCGTTCTTGTTTCTCCCCCTCTGGAAACCTTTAGGAAAAACGGTTACGGGACCGACAGACAGAAACGGAGGATAGTTTACAGAAGCGGCTGAACGCAGCTCGCATCGACATGGAACTTAGTGAGTACACTGGAGTTTTGTGTGCGTGTGCATTGTTGTCTTAGTCAGGTGTCATCCGTGGTCGACCAATGTGGGAAATGGGATGCTGATCTAGACGGGCCTTTAGCCTGAACCAGTGGCGCTCATATACGATGGAGAGAGATTGCAAGGGGGAGAGTAATGAAGGCATGAGAGCGGAGTTGAGCTGGGTTTGGTGGATAGGGGCCTACCTCACCAACTGCTGCTTTTGTGCCCCAGATCCCTCCCTCCCCACCCCTGTACATTTTTATGGGACCTGCTGGAGGGGAACGGGGGATGCCTTGCAAGCGCTTAACATCTTAACACAGGTCCACCAGAAGTGGTTTGGAATTGTCTTACTAGGCAACAGCAGTGCCTTCCCTCAGGAAAATGCCAAACGGTGAAAGCAGTCGATGGCAGCTGCCTCTGATTCACAAAGAGGCAGAATCTATACTGCCCCAGTGTCTGGGAAAAGGGCACTTCTGAGATGCTGGACTTGCTTAGTCACTTTAGTTATATCTGGAAGGGAGCAAAGACAGAAAAGTGCCTGTGTGGTTTGCATGTCTCTGATCTTCTGACTTCTGGTCTAACAGTGTGTGTGTGTGTCTGTGTCTGTGTCTGTGTGCGTGTGTGTGCATCTGTTTCGATTTGCCAGGTAAGGAGCCTGGGCTTTTCGACTTGATCATCATCAACAATGATTTGGAAGAAGCATATACCGAGCTGAAAAATATTCTTGCAGTGGTAAGCTATTTCACTTCCTCGGAACACAGTTCTCTGTCTGAATTGTACGGATATTTCCTGGGTCATGGAATAATCCGTTTCCTTGTTTGTCGTCCATGCATCTGATGGAAATGGGCTACAGTCCACTAAACCTTTTGTACATTTGTTAGGTCTTTAAGGTGCCACAAGAGTCTCTTCTGTTTTAGCTGCCGGAGACAAACACTGCCTACTCCTTTAGAAAGGTCTCCTTGTTGCAGCTCATGGCTCACTTGCTTTAAAGTCCAGTGTGAGGTTCTCCACCCCTTCACCCACCAAACCAACATCCTTCCTCCTTCACAGTGGCTATTTTCTCTGCAGGGTCAGCTGCTTTTAGCTTGAAGCATGTGATGGCTGCAGTACTTTATGCTTCTCCCTATTTTATGTCCCTTGACCAAAGTGATAAAGGCATTTGAACATTTATTATTATTTATTATTTATTATTATTAAAATAAATAATACTGCCTGTACCTGCAAGTCTCAGGGCAGTATACAATTTACAGCATAAAATCACAATATAAAAACACAAAATACATAATAAAAGTAAGAACCAGAACAACCCAATTATCCCGCTCCTCCCCAACCAATTTTTAAAAGGCATTGGATGTCAGTCAGCCCAAGGCCTAGTTGAAGAGGAACGTTTTCACCTGGCACCTACAGATGTATACTGAAGGTGCCAGACAAACCTTTCTGGGGAGAGCATCCCACAAACGGGGAGCCACTGCAGAAAAGGCCCTGTTCTCGTGTTGCCACCCTCTGGACCTCTCATGGAGGAGGCACATGAAGAAAGGCCTTAGAAGATGATCACAGGGTTGGGGTAGGTTCATACAAATCACTGTGTAACCATTTCTCCTCGTTCTCCTCATAGGAAATCCAGAAGGCGCAGGGATCCAAGAAATCATGAATCGGGCTGTAGCCGCTGGAACCTTGGCAGACCATTCCTGATGTCTTTTTGCTGCTTGTTCTTCTGTGTTAGAAACAGACGCACACACATTCCCTTTTAGCCTGAAGATGGAATTCTTTTAGGGCACTTTCTATTAAAGAAGAAAATATCAAACCCAATCTTTGTGCATTTTCATACTTCCCGTGTGTAATTTAGGCACGCTTCCAAGTCTGCCGTGATGTTTATGCTGCAACATGAACCCACTACTCTGGAAATAGTAGCAAAGATTGGTGTCCCACGATGGCTGTGTTCTGCCTCTGCTTTCAGAGGCAGCAACACTTCCGAATTCCTGTTGCCGGGAATCGCAGGTGAGCAGAATGTTCTTGCACTCAAGTCCAGCTTGCAGGTTTCACACAGGCATCTGGTTGGCCGCTGTGAGATCAGGATGCTGGACTAGGTGGGCCACTGATAATAATAATAATAATAATTTATTATTTCTACCCCGCCCATCTGGCTGGGTCTCCCCAGCCACTCTGGGCGGCTTCCAGCAAACATTAAAATACATTAACACATCACAGATTAAAAACTTCCCTGAACAGGGCTGCCTTCAGGTGTTTTCTAAATGTCATGTATTTGTTGACCCTTTTAACCTCTGATGGGAGGGCGTTCCACAGGGCGGGCGCCACTACCGAGAAGGCCCTCTGCCTGGTTCCCTGTAGCTTTGCTTCTCGTAGTGAGGGAACTGCCAGAAGGCCCTCGGCGCTGGATCTCAGTGTCCGGGCTGAACGGTGGGGGTGGAGACGCTCCTTCAGGTCGTCCATTTCTGACCACCTGATGCAGACCACCTTTTCTGACCACCTGATGCAGCAGGCTGGGTTTATGTTCTTATGTTTGCCCTTAACGGACTTTAGAGCAGAAAAGCTTTGCCTCGCATGATCCAGGAAGTAACTTATGGGGTAGGCAGGCAATTTTGTGCTTGGACAACGCTGAGTACTAACAAGTCAGTCATAAGAAGGCTGTTCCACATCATAGGACAGGAGCTAAAAGGGAAATTCTGCTAATTGATCTATCAGCAAGCGCCATCAAATGCCGCCTCTTGTGCCAAGATCTCCTTGAAGTAGCCCCAGCTAAGTAAGTTATTTTTAGCAAACTTTGGACGCTTTCAGTGTCTTGCACTAATTGAAAACGACAGTTTCGGCACCAGGGTGATGCAGCACAAAGGAAGAAGGAAGCCAGCTGGGGGTTGGCGCCTGACTCGGCATCCTTTCACTTTAGGTGCTGTGGGGAGAAAGGGGAGGCAGATGCCAATGTCCAAAATAGACTGGGAAGACCCAAGGGAGTGGGTGGCTGGCGGCGCTGACCTCATCAGTGCTCAATTTCTGGAAGCCGCTTCCTCCTAATTCCAGATGCAACCTTGCAGTTGCTCTGCAGATGTTCAAAAGCAGTGGCTCTTCAGTTTCCCCACACCCACGGCCGAGCCTGTGGCTGTCCTGATGTGATTCTAAACCCCCGTTTCCATGCTGCTGTTTTAAGTTGAAACCAAGTGATTGCTGCCAGATCCAGACTTCAGTTTATACATTCAATCAACAGTTTATATACTCAAACCAACAGTGTGACGCAGTAGCAAAAAGAAAAGTTAATTCTAGGCTGCAGCAAGAGAAGCATAGTGTCCAGATCAAGGGAAGTAATAGTCCCACTCTATTCTGCCTTGGTCAGATCACACCTGGAATACTGTGTCCAGTTCTAGGTACCACAATTTAAGGAGGATATTGAGAAGCTGGAACGTGGGCAACCAAGATGATCAGGGGTGCCAAATGTGTTGCTCTGCTTTCCTTTGGGCCACATCAGCGAGACCAAGAGGGGGGTGTTGTTGCCTAGGCAACCCAGGACCTCCATACACAATGTCCAGGCTTTTGCCCCTGGGAGGTTACTTCAGTGCTGCTAACGTAGCGGTTTGACCTCCCCCTGGAGGTGCACTCCATTGTCTCTAAAGGCAGACAGAAGCCAGTGAGAGGCATAGCTTTTCCTAGACTGTACTTGTTTGGGCTGCAGGTATAGGTGGGATCACAATTTTAAACGCTCCTGGGTGGAAGGCTGTATACATGGGGCGAGGGAGAACACCTCGGGAAGGACAACAGACTAAACCCATCTCCCTGATATGCTAGTTTTCTGCATGTAAGGAGGTGGGTGGGTGGAGTTTATTATTTAATATTATATCCTCAAAATAACTTCAATGCATCTTATAAGTCACATTGGGGGGGGGGGAATGCAATAGCCATTAAAGCAAAATGCATTACAATTGCCAAGCAAAAGCTTCAAAATGTCAAAAAGGATTAGAACAGCAGTCTCCAGCCAGCATTAAAATGTGCAATACACAGTCCTGCAGTGGTACTTTGCCAAGCTGCCTCTCAGCACCTGCCTGCAAGGCAATGTAGTGGACAGAGAGCCTTGACCAGAGGGAGAACAGGCACGTTGGAGACCAGGAAGGACCTTGAGGAAGTGATCAAAGGAAAACTCGCAGGCTGTTGACAGCTGGGGAAGAGAAGGCTGAACGGGA
Organism: Darevskia mixta; assembly: GCA_034641385.1. Taxonomy (NCBI): domain Eukaryota; kingdom Metazoa; phylum Chordata; class Lepidosauria; order Squamata; family Lacertidae; genus Darevskia; species Darevskia mixta. Next base: position 573,836 of record JAWWNH010000003.1, read on the forward strand.
CAATCCCAGGGCAGGAACATCAGCGCAGGCAAGGAGGGAGGGCCGAAGCTTAACGGAAGGGCATCTGCTTTGCATTCAGGAAATCTCCTGGTTCAGTTCCTTGTTTGGGCTGGGAGAGAGCCCTGTCAGAAATCCCACAGAGCTGCTGCCAGCCAGTGTTGGCAGTACTGAGCTAGGTGGACCAGTGCTCTGACTTGGTGAAGCACAGCTTCCTATGCTAAGCGGCAGAGATGACGGGGCAAATGGCACACAGAGAGAGTGCAAAGAAGAAGAGTTTGGATTTGCTATCCCGCTTTATCACTACCCGAAGGAGTCTCAAAGCGGCTCACATTCTCCTTTCCCTTCCTCCCCCACCACAAACACTCTGTGAGGTGAGTGGGGCTGAGAGACTTCAGAGAAGTGTGACTAGCCCAAGGTCACCCAGCAGCTGCATGTGGAGGAGGGGAGATGCGAACCCGGTTCACCAGATTACGAGTCTACCGCTCTTAACCACTACACCACACTGGGAAGATTCTGGTCCAGCATCCCGTTCTCGCAGTGACCAGCCAGATCCCCCTCCCCAGGGGAAGCCTGCGAGGAGGCCCTGAGTGCAGCAGTGCTCTCTCCCCAGCAACTGGTCATCAGAGTCCTCCTGCCTCCGACCGTGGTGGTGCTTAGCCTACCTCACAGGGTCGCTGTGGGAATAAAGCCGCTCTCGGAAGAAGAGCAAGAATAAAACATGAGATGTAAACACTGCGCGGCACCCGAGTCAAAGGTCTACAACAGTGGCAGGTCTCCAAAGGCGAAGCCTGTTCAGAAAACTGGTTTTGCTGTTTACACTCGGATCTCGCTCTCCGTCCATTTCCCAGTTGCTCCTGCTGTTGCTCAGCTGTGCAAATCGGGCACCCACAGGGAGGGCGATTCTCACACAATGTTTTCCCAGTCTTGACGTCTTGACAATGGCGACTCTCTTATTTGAGTACCAAGCTGCAGGAAAGCACTGCAGCTGGGCAAAGAACAGTGGGCGAGAGGGACGTTTAAACTACGGAAAGATTCCCCCAAACAAAATGTAGGCAGCCACTTCCAGTAAACCAGAGCTCTTAAGAGCTTGGGACCAATTTACTTGTGGGATCAAATGCCCCACTCAACCACTTCGATGTACAGAATTGGCACAACATAATACTCCTCCTGCAGTTGTAACTCTGGAACTCCCTGCCTATTGACATCAGGCAGCTTGCACTTGGAATGTATTTGTTTAGGCAAGCCTATCCAGGCATGTAGAAACACGCGTTTCAAACTTCTTTTATGGTTAATTTTAACTATTTTTTTATTTTTTTGTAAACCGTTTATAAGTTCCATTACAAACAGGCAAGGTGCACATTTTCTAAAGCAAATGAAATAAATGGGCCATCTTGCTCTATATGCGCCTACACTGACTGGCAGCTGCTCTCCAGGATTTCAGGTAGGCAGTCTGTCTCAGCCTTACCTGGAGATGCTGGGAATTGAACTTGGGACCTCCTGCATGCAAAGCAGATGATCTGACACTAAGCTACGGACCTTCCCTGACATTGACCCCCCCAGGCTCCTCTGGTAGAAGTGCTTCTGGGGCTGACCCCCCTCCTGCTTCTGAGTCCTTGCCTCATCCCCGGAAGAAGAGGAATCCGAGGTCACAACACTTCGGGGGGTTCCGCTGTGCCTGCACCATGTCTGTTCTTACTTCTGGCACATGGGTTCATTAGCGCTTGCACGATCAGGACTAGCGGCATGTTCTTGCTAATATTCGTCTTAAAATAAAAAAATTAAAATTGGGAAGCACTTACAGGCACATGCCTTAAGCAGCCAAGAAGCTTTTAGGCAGACACAAGGAAGTCGGCTTATTTTAGAATTTGCTTTAAAAAAAAGCACCCCACCACCGCTGAAATCTCGGGTGAGCACAAGAGACAAGCTTGCCCTGGTGTTCAAGCCCCCGAGGGAAGGTCAGAGGTCACCTTTCGCCTTGCTGGCATGACATAGCTGGTTTCCCCCAATGATCTCATGTTGCCAAGCACAGCAAAACAGCCTTTGGCAGCAAACGACTCCAGGGTGAACGACCAGCTCATCAGCTCCTAAATATCACATCTTCAGCAAGGAAGGCTTACAAGAAAGAGACAAAATGTTCTGTTTTGCTTTGGGATGACTGCATCCCAGCCGAGGAATGCAATGTTTTAAATATTGGAAAGACAATCCAGATGCAGAATGGCAATGTTGGTCGGGGCAGGGGGGAGAGGAGAAGGGGTTGGCTAAGAAGATATCCTATGGAAGCATCTCTCTTATTACCAGATATTAGGGATAAGCAAGAGGATGGCCACAAAGCTGTCTAATCCTCACACATGCCCCTCTGTCTCCTCTTTCCAGGCAAGCATGAGCTGTCAACCCTCCCTTTTTTTGGTAGGAAATTCCCTTATTCCAATGCCATTTCCCGCTGCTATCCCGGATTGTTGATATCCCTTAAATTTCCCGGATTTCAAAGGAAGCAGCTCCTCTCCCTCCCTGCCGGCCAGGGAGGCTCCTCAGCTGCGTTGCTCGGCTGCCAATAAGGAGTCTGAGACCGACTGGGGGCGGAGCTTGCATGCCTTGTGCAGCCAGACCCTCACGCCCAACCAGACAGACAGCCTGCCTGCCGTCTAAACGCTCGCTCTTTCGCTCACCCGTTCGCGTGCAGCCTCTGGAGCGCAGGGTGGCGAGGCTACTTGGTGCCATTGCACCGCCCTCGCGGCATCCCTTATTTTCAAATCCAAAAGTTGACAGCTATGCTTATCAGAGTCAGTGAGGGGGTGTGGCCTGGGCCAGGGGGTGTGGCCAAGGGAGAACTCCAAGGGCCAGGTGGAGAGGTTTAGTATTTGGGACCCTTGCCGGATGGTCCCCCAGCCCTGGAGTAGACAAAAGAGGAATGAAGAACAAGGGTGTTCCCTATAGAATCAAAGAACTGGAAGGGACCACAGGGGTCATCTACTCCAACCCCCCTTGCAATGCAGGAGCCTTTTTGCCCAACGTGAGGCCCTAACCCACAACCCTGAGGTTAAAAGTCTCGTGCTCTACTGACTGAGTGCCACTGCCACTATCTGTGAGCACTGGCTATGCTGACTGGGCTGGGGCCTGATGGGGTTTTTTAGTACAACCACAGCTGGAAGCTCATGTTACAGAACATCTCTCCCTGAGTCCATGATCACTTCTAGAGCTTAATGAAGGAACCTCCAGTCAGTGTGAGCCAGCGTGGTGTAGTGGTTAAGAGCAGTAGTCTCGTAATCTGGTGAACCGGGTTCACGTCTCCGCTCCTCCACATGCAGCTGCTGGGTGACCTTGGGCTAGTCACACTTCTCTGAAGCCTCTCAGCCCCACTCACCTCACAGAGTGTTTGTTGTGGGGGAGGAAGGGAAAGGAGAATGTGAGCCGCTTTGAGACTCCTTTGGGTAGTGATAAAGCGGGATATCAAATCCAAACTCTTCTTCTTCTCCAGTTGCAAAGGCACAATGCCAGGACCTGGCGACCAAATGGCAAGGGATCCCTGGCACCTTCATGCCCTGCATTTGAGCTTTTGGAAGCATCCGGTTGGTTGATCTTGGGATAGAACGCTGGGATGGATTAACCTTCTTTGCTCTGCTGCTGGAGCGCAGGATCACTCATGTACCCTTTACAACAACAATGATTCTGCCTTCATCCCCCACACAATTGCAGAGATCCACCATTTTCATGACTGCTCCTTTTTAAAAAAAAAATTAGAATTGGTTTTTATTTTCAATTTGTTTTTAAAAAGTTGTGCATTCCCTCTTTCCAAGTCTAAGGTAAAAAGGTAAAGGTAAAGGGACCCCTGACCATTAGGTCCAGTCATGTCCGACTCTGGGGTTGTGGTGCTCATCTCGCTTTATTGGCCGAGAGCCGGCGTACAGCTTCCGGGTCATGTGGCCAGCATGACTAAGCCGCTTCTGGCGAACCAGAGCAGCGCACGGAAACGCCGTTTACCTTCCCGCCAGAGCGGTTCCTATTTATCTACTTGCACTTTGACGTGCTTTTGAACTGCTAGGTGGGCAGGAGCTGGGACCAGGCAACAGGAGCTCACCCCATCGCAGGGATTCGAACCGCCGACCTTCTGATCAGCAAGCCCTAGGCTCTGTGGTTTAACCCACAGCGCCACCTGGGTCCCTGAAGTCTAAGGTATATATCTCCAATGATGACGATTTTAAAGGTCACGTATGAGGGGCATGTATCCCTTGCAGTAAATCTGCCCCCCTGACAACAACTGCATCAGGAGTTGGGGGGGTTGCTTATTTACATCACTATCTCTATGCACATGATGTGCAGCTAAGCACATACTGTATTATTATAACAAAGGAAGTCTCCAGACTGTCAGCATTTCGCAGGAGCGATTCAGTAACAGACCAAAAAAATTAAGTTTGTGCAATTAAAGTGGAATAAAACACTCTGGTTAAATATATATATATTAAAATCTGCAAAACCTGGACCTTCTGCAGTTTGAAATGCATTGAAAAATGTGGATGAATGAATGAGGGAAAGGCATGTAAGGATGAATGCATGATGACTGCTCACTGATGTTTAACTTCCCCACGGACAAAGCAAAACCAGTGTTTCATATAAACATTGCACATCATCGAACCGCCATGTAAACTTTGGGCAAGTGAATCAAGACGAATGCTCAACAAACAGGTTGTCTCGAAGAGCCCTGAGACAGCATCACAAACATCACACAGCTCTGGTTAAAACCATGTTGGGCCACAACAGCTCAAGGTCAGTTCAAATTCAGTTTAAAAGCCTGGGTCTTCAGGTGCCACAGGAAAGAACCTCAAAGAGGGCACCAGGAAATCCTTCCCACAGAAGCTAGCTGATAACAGGGGCGCCACTACTGAGAAGACCCTGGCAGCCTCACTTGACTTTGGTGGGGCAAAGGCACTTTGAACTTAATCTGAGGCCCTTCTTTGAGTCACCCCTCTGAGGGAGGCTTGGATGGTGATGACAACAGAAACACTTACGCACCTCATATTGTGATGGACTCGGTCCAGTATACCTGAAGGAGCGTCTCCACCCCCATCGTTCTGCCCGGACACTGAGGTCCAGTGCCGAGGGCCTTCTGGCGGTTCCCTCACTACGAGAAGCCAAGTTACAGGGAACCAGGCAGAGGGCCTTCTCGGTGGTGGCGCCCGCCCTGTGGAACGCCCTCCCACCAGATGTCTAAGAGAAAAACAACTACCAGACCTTTTAGAAGACATTTGAAGGCAGCCCTGTTTAGGGAAGCTTTTAATGTTTAATACATTATTGTATTTTAATATTCTGTTGGAAGCCGCCCAGAGTGGCTGGGGAAACCCAGCCAGATGGGCGGGGTATAAATAATAAATTATTATTATTATTATTATTATTATTATTATTATTATTATCCTTTCTTACAGCATCGGTGCATGAGTACTTTAGGGAATTTTGTTCCTTGTGTTGTGTTCTTTGCTTTTTAATTTCTTCCGCCTGCTTTTGCATTTTACGGAGTTGTAAATCACTTTGAGACTTTCTGTATACAGCGATGCGTGAAATCAATAAACAACAACAATAGGATCAAAATGCCCCCTTCTAGTTAAGAACGCGGCTGAGATCCTAATGTTTCTAAAGGCAGCCCCAATAGTTTGAAAGCCTAGTTCTCTTTCATGGAGTCCCTAGGGGAAGCACCTGTTGTTACCTGCTCAGGTCGTTGTTCTTCCGTTTTGTTACCCCATCCTCTAACCCAGCTGCAATCGCTTCTGTTTTAATAGCCCCTCCCAGGAGAGGGAATGCTCATCTTAAGCGATTTCTTCGGTGCAAATAAACCCTGCAAGACCTTTGATGCATCTCCTTTGCTTAGAGAGAAAGGGAGGGGAGGAAAACCCAGAAATGCCTAGAAACGTCTCCTTGCAGCTAAGTCTTTATAAGGGCAAAACTTTGAAAACTTTAACCCGGGGTGGGGGGGCACTGGCAGGGAAAACGGATAGCTGCTCGCACCTCCCCCCTCCGCTCTCAGACACGTGCTTTCCATAGATTCGAAAGGGATCAAGGTTAGAACGAAGGAAAACCCCCACTTTCCCAGTAATTAATCAGCTCAAATATTTTGCTCTGACAGAAAGCAGAACAACCCCCTTGTCGGATATGGGGGGGGGGGGAGAGAGGAGTGTCTCCAGGTCTAGCTCCTCCACCCGCTCCTCAGATCTTCAGCTCAGGATCCGTGGGTCTGTAGATCCACCCTTTCCGTAGTCCCACCCCGTAGGACGATTGGCTGGCGTTGTTAGGCTCCGGGTGAAAGACGCACCCGAAGCGCGCAAAGTTTGGATTGCTTTGCACTTTTGCGCAATTGCGCCTTGCTGTTGCGCGGAGGAAGGTTAGCGAGCCTGTCGCCTCGCCTGGCGAAATCTACAGCTGAGCTGCTGCTAGACTGAAAATCCTTTTCTCTCTCTCTCTCTCTCTCTGTCTCTCTCTCTCGCACCAGTGGATTTCCCTGCGCAGCTACGCTCCCCCCCTGACACGCGCACACGCGCCCCTCTTCCTGCATCTAACCCTGGGATGCTCTCTGGAGAAAAGACCGTCAGCGCAGGACCAAAGAGGTGAGTGGACCGATCTTTCTCAGCAACAGAGGAAGCCACCTCATGCCGAGTCAGTCCATCGACCCAACGGTTCAGTGGTGTCGACACTGACTGGCAGCGGCTTCAGGAAGAGGGGTGGCGCGCGGGCATGCTTAGCCCTACATAGAGACACCACCGAGGAGGATTGAACCTGGGATTGAACTAGCGTGCAAAAGCACATGCTCTGTCACTGAGACACGTCCGTAACGGGATGGAGACGGTGGAAGGACAGGGTGTTCCACGCGAGAAAGGCTGCCCCTAACACGTTTGAGCGCGTGGTTTCTTCCCTCCGCGAAATTCTGGCTAGGAGAACCGAGCCCAACTTGGGAAGGGGGCGGGAGACGAGCTGGGAGTGAGTGGGCAGCGTAGAGCATCCTTTGTGTAGCCGCGCGTGCATCGTGCAATGTGTGTGTGTGCGAGAGAGAGAGAGAGAGAGATGTCGAAGAGAGTTAAGCAAATCTGGATGGTGCTCCCTGGGTACAATAAAGGAAACGTGAGATGGAGGGAGGAGGATAGCCACCACCCACTAGTATTTGAGAGCATCATTCTGTGTGTGTGTATGTGTGGGTGAAATGCACACTCGATTAAGGCATGCACATCCGTGATAAGAAAATTTAGTGCATGTGTAATATTTAATGAATTTAGATGAATGGACAGTGTATGCTGCCATAGATGAACCTCAAGTGTTATATGAAACTGTTAACATGTGATACGTGATTTCTGCGTGTGCAAATGACTACAGCATATCCAACATGTGTGGGTGGTGTTTTAAGTGTGTGCGAATATATATATATATATGAATGAACATTGATAGAGCTAAAACTACACACACACACACATAATTCCCCCCCAAAAATCAACATTGATAGAGCTATAACTACACACACACACACACACACACACACACACACACAGTTTTAGCTCTATCAATGTTCATTTGGGGGGGGATTATGTTTTTAGTTGTTCTTATTTTTATCTGTAAGCTGCCTTGGATTCCTGTCGGGGGGGAAAGGTAGAGTGCAAATAAATACATAACAACAACAATAAGTGTGAACTGAGTGTATGATGCTGTGTATAGGATTCAGATCTATGCTGTGTGTTGTGTGTTCACGTACCGATACACCCTCCACAAACCCATTAGAGTTAGCAACTTCTCAGCCTGTTTCTGTAGCTATGCCTTCCCTACTGTAACCACACGTATTAATTCAGGGGTCGGCAACCTAAAGCCGGGGGGCCGGATGCGGCCCAATCGCCTTCTCAATCCGGCCCTTGGATGGTCCAGGAATCAGCGTGTTTTTACATCAGCAGAATGTGCCCTTTTATTTAAAATGCATCTCTGGGTTATTTGTGGGGCATAGGAATTCGTTCATTCTTTTTTTCAAAATATAGTCCGACCCACCACATGGTCTGAGGGACGGTGGACCGGCCCACGGCTGAAAAAGGTTGCTGACCCCTGTATTAATTAGTCCATGTAACGGAAATAAATGTATATTCTTTCCCTATTTATCCCCCTTTCCATTGCTGTACCCTTCTCTCTGTCTACCCTGTGTTTAATTTTAGCCACATCTGTACCATGAAGTTAAAGCACTGTGATATCACTTTAAACAGTCACGGCTTCCTCAAAAGAACCCTGGGAGCTGTAGTTTGTTAAGGGCGCTGCTGAGTGTTCTTAGGAGATCACTGTTTCCCCCTCGCGGAGCTACGATTTCCAGAGTTCCCTGGGAAGAGGGATTGATTGTTAAACCATTCTAGAAATTGTAGCTCTCTGAGGCAGGATAGAGGTCTCCTAACAACTCTCAGCTCCCTTAACAAACTACAGTTCCCAGAATAATAATAATAATAATAACCAATTATTTTGGGGGGAAGAAGCCATGTCAGTTTAAAGTGGTACGATACCACTTTAAAAACATGGTGTGGATGGGGCCCAAGAGTAAGCCCCCCACCAAGCACATAACTGACTCCATATAAATAGAAATGCTAATATTCTGCAAGGGAAAGACGGAATAGTTTTTTGGGAGGGGAAACTCTGACTTTTCCTTGCTCTCCTCTGCAGCACGACTTTTGATAAGAACATAATAGGATAGCTCAGTCAGTAGAGCATGAGGCTCTTAATCTTAGAGTCATGGGTTGGAGCCCCACGTTGGGCAAAAGATTCCTGCACTGCAGGGGGGTTGAGCTGGGTGACGTTCGTGGCCCCTTCCGACTTGATGATTCTATGATCCTTCTATGAAGAGCCTGCTGGATCAGGCCAGTGGCCCATGCAGTCCAGCCTCCTGTTCTCACAGGAGAATAGATGCCCCAATAGGCAGTTCACAAGCAGGGCCTGAGTGAAGCACAGCTTTTCCCTCCATTGAGGGCCTGAGTGAAGCACAGCTTTTCCCTCCACTGATCTGTCTTGCCCTCCTTTGAAGCTGCCCCCCCACGTTGGCAGCCCTCAGCCCTGCGTCTTGTGGGAGCGACTTCTGTAGTTCAACACTGTGCTGTGCGATGGTACAGAGAAGGATGGTTTTTATCGGCTACGTATTTAACCTGCACTTCTCCGACGCCCTTAATTTTGGCAGGACGTTGACTCTCTGTTATGGGAGGATGCAGAACAGAGAGCAGAGAGGCTGCTTGCTTTCTGCAGAAAGCAAAAGGAAGGAAAACTACGTATTCCTAACATGAGCGTGGTCTACTTTTTATGCAAAGCATGAGTTTTCTTGGGCTGTGAAATCAGCAACGGCTAGAGAGGAATATTTGCAGAGAGAGTGTGTGTGAATGGGGATAAATGCCTCTGTCTGGGAGTTGCCACAAGAAACCAACAGGGGGCGACAGAGAGCCATGCTGCAGGTTTTGTGCCTAGACTTCTCTGGCCTGTGGTTAGAGCTCACTGCCTCGTTTGCTCTGTAGACAAGAGTTGCTAATGGACTCAGTAAGGACTTAGGGGAAGCCAGACACCCCACAAAGCAATGTTTGAGGGATTTGTGGTGGAAGAACTGGAAATTGCCCTGTTCTGGAGCTCTTAAAACAATGATAAAACTTTGCTCTGTATAGAAAATCCCAATCTACCGAGAAAACAGCCACTGTCAAGGTCTGCCTGTGTGCTGTTGAGAAGCCAGGGGTGAATTTATGGGTTGGTGGCCTCTGGAGTGTAATCGGCAAACACTCTCCAGGAGTGGGGGAAGAAACTTTGTTGTTGTTGTTGCTATTATTATTATTATTATTTAATAAAGACAAAATACGAACAACACTGAACATACTCATGCAGGGGAGAGTGGAGAAAAATTAGATTGCATAAGAGGGAGGGGAAGAAAAGTGAAAAGAATACCTTACATTAATTCAGGCGATGTTTTTACTTCAACGAGATGAACACACGATATGAGGAAGGAGGCAGCTGTACCTCTCGCTTTTCCTGAGATAGGTAAAGGCAAAGGGGCCCCTGACCATTAGGTACAGTCGTGTCCGACTCTGGGGTTGCGGCGCTCATCTCACTTTATTGGCCGAGGGAGCCAGCATACAGCTTCCAGGTCATGTGGCCAGCATGACTAAGCCGCTTCTGGTGAACCAGAGCAGCGCACGGAAACGCCGTTTACCTTCCCACCGGAGCAGTACCTATTTATCTACTTGCACTTTGACGTGCTTTCGAACTGCTAGGTTGGCAGGAGCTGGGACCGAGCAACGGGAGCTCACCCCACCGCGGGGATTCGAACCGCCGACCTTCTGATCAGCAAGCCCTAGGCTCTGTGGTTTAACCCACAGCACCACCTGGGTCCCTGGTTTCCTGAGATACATCCCCAGAAAAGTTGGGGTGGGTGGGGAAGGCACCTTATCTCTGAGGTATCCTCAACCAGGGCTGCATTTTATTTTATTCCTGGGAAAATGGGTGCCTCAGGCGAAAGATAAACTCCTTTCCTTTTGCACAGAGGAAACGGGCGGATTTGCGTCGGCAAGCCATTGCACACAAAGCTGTTGCCACATGGACACAGCAGGACACACAGAGCGGTGTTGCAGGGCTGTGCTGCTCATCCAATCTCCATTCAGTTGAGTTGCTGCAACACAGCAGGAGAGGGGAGGAGGGGCACGGTGGCAGCAAGGCCGGCATGGTGCAAATGCAACGGCGGGTGAAATCCAGCACTCCTGCCGGAGTGTTTGCACCTCCCTGCTGCCATGCCCCTTTCTCTCTCTGTCCCAGTGTGCTGCAGTGATTCAGGTGAGGTCAGGTGAGTTGCGAAGCTGCTGGCCACATGGAGGGATTGCATTTTGTTGAAGGTGACCCGGAAACTACAACTAATCCAGAATGCGGCAGCTAGACTGGGAGCGGCCGCCGAGAACACATAACACCAGTCTTGAAAGACCTACATTGGCTCCCAGTACGTTTCCGAGCACAATTCAAAGTGTTGGTGCTGACCTTTAAAGCCCTAAATTGCTTCGGTCCAGTATGCCTGAAGGAGCGTCTCCACCCCCATCGTTCAGCCCGGACACTGAGGTCCAGCGCCGAGGGCCTTCTGCCGGTTCCCTCACTACGAGAAGCCAAGTTACAGGGAACCAGGCAGAGGGCCTTCTCGGTAGTGGCACCCGCCCTGTGGAACGCCCTCCCTTCAGACGTCAAAGAGAACAACAACTACCAGACCTTTAGAAGACATCTGAAGGCAGCCCTGTTTAGGGAGGCTTTTAATGTTTGATAGATTATTGTATTTTAATGTTCTGTTGGAAGCCGCCCAGAGTGGCTGGGGAAACCCAGCCAGATGGGCGGGGTATAAATAAATTATCATCATCATCATCATCGCTGTTGCTTCCATCCAGTCCTGAGCATCTTGGCCTGCTCCTGAACTCCTGCATCGTGACTCCTGAGCAGCGTGTTTGCCACTAAGCCTGTACCCAACACGGTCTGCCCAGGTGTCTTCATTTTGCTTCCCAGGTCATTTTTAGGAAGCTACACCCACCTGTGTCATGCTTGATGTCAGGTGTGGGGCAGGAAAGGGCCAGATTTCTAAGGAAGCATTGGGAGCTTCAAGATCCCAGTTCCTTCTTAGATCCAGCAAGGTGTGCTCTCACGCGGCCATCAGCTGATGTGAGGGCCGGAGTGTGCCTTAATTCCTCCACATTTAGGGTTGCCATATTTCAAAAAGTGAAAAAAAACACCCTGAAAGTTCCAGTTACAGGTAGATAGCCGTGTTGGTCTGTCATAGTGAAAACAAAATAAAAAAATTCCCTCCAGTAGCACCTTAGAGACCAACTAAGTTTGTTCTTGGTATGAGCTTGCACACGAAAGCTCATACCAAGAACAAACTTAGTTGGTCTCTAAGGTGCTACTGGAGGGAATTTTTTTATTTTGTTTTGACCCTGAAAGTTGTTGAGCTTGTTTTAGGAAGACCCCAAAAATGTTGAGGGGTGTTTTTTTTTAGACAAACCCCAAAGTTATTGAGCTTTTTAAAAACAAAGACACCAAAACCCCCCACGATTTTTTCAATTGAGTTGCCTAAGACCCAGGGCAAAGTGCTGCATTTCGGAAATCCCCCCCCCCCCCGGACATCAATTCCGCCTTTGAAATCCCAGTAACGTCCGGGAAAATCCAGACATATTTCTCCTTCAAACTTCAAAGTGGGGAAAGCTTTTCTCCTAAATCCCTTTGTGAACAAGCCTACACAGGGATCACAGAATTGTAGAGTTGGAAGGGACCCCCAGGGTCATCTAGTCCAACCCCCTTCAATGCAGGAATCTCAGCTAAAGAATCCCTGACAGATGGTCTTCTGAATGAGTCCACCATCTTCTGGGATCTGTGTGCAGCTCCACCATGTGGTGAGCCACTGAACTGCAGGTGGCAGCCTTCTTAGTGAAGCACCTTCAGGCCCTGGACTGACTCCGCCCACTCGGGCTGGCCATTGGATCGGCCTCAACAGGAAGGGGTATAAAAGGGCTTCCTGTGGCCAGCTCAGCCTCACTTCAGCAACACGGCCTTCTTGAGCGGTGGTGTGCTCTTGTCTCCTTTGTTGTTCTTCAGCCTTGACTATTGGCTTCTTCCAGGACTTCTGGCTCACTGCAGACTGTTGCCCACAGCCCAGCCCTAAACAAGCATAAGGAAATAAATTTAAGAGTGGTGTCACACATTACATTCAATAAATGTACAAACTTTGTACGCAACAGTTGGGTTGTATGCTAAAATATTCTAGTTATTTGTTTGTGAAATTTATATACCACCCTTCATACGAGTATCACAGTGCAGTTTTCATTGTAAAAACACAACACTACATAATAAACAAAGCAATAATTTCCACCGTCCCACATTTCAAAAGACCATAGGTTGTTTAATCTGCCAAAAGCCTGGGAGAAGAGGTAGGCCTATGCCTTTTCCTGACACCTAAATATGTGTAATGAAGGCACCAGGCGAGCCTCTCTGGGGAGAGGATTACACATGCAAGGAGCCACTGCAGAAAAGGCCCCTTCTTGTATTGCTGCCTTCCAGACCTCTCGAGGAGGCACATGAAGCAGGGCCTGCGATGATGATCTCGGAGTCCAGGTTGGTTCATATGGGGAGAGGCAGTTATTCACATGTAACATTCAATGAGTGTACAATCTGTGTACACAATATAAAAAATAAAAAAATTCCTTCCGGTAGCACCTTAGAGACCAACTAAGTTTGTTCTTGGTATGAGCTTTCGTGTGCATGCACACTTCTTCAGATACACTGAAACAGAAGTCACCAGACCCTTATATATAGTGAGAGGGTGGGAGGGGTATTACTCAGAAGGGTGGTGGGAATGGGTGATTGGCTGATAGGAGAGGTAAACCTGTTGACGACTGTTAACGACTGCAATTGGTCTTACAGGAAAAAGCAAGGGGTGAGATGGCTAAAAAATAGCTTTGTCATGTATAATGAGATAAGAATCCAATGTCTCTATTCAGACCAGGTCTCTCCGTGGTTTTAAGTTGCAATTCAGCAACTTCTCTTTCCAGTCTATTTCTGAAATAGTACACAATAGTTGAACTGTACAAATCAACAAGTACAACCTCTCCAACACACATGCGTAGAGAGAACTTGTACCTGTGTTCAGTATAATATGTGAACAAGCCTTTTAGTATTTATTTTATTATTTTATAAAATTGATTGTGGGGGGGGGGAATCCTTAAAAAAACAATATAGTTTGCCTAGGCGTCCAAGTTAAGCACTCTCCCTCCCTGCAATTAATAAATTTATTCAGACTTTCTTTATACAAAGGAGAAATGTGCAGCCAGTCCTGCTCATGAGGTGCTTCCTCGGTGTATGAGGTTTGGGGAGGCATTGACTCTCTGAGTTCCCTGCGTTCATTCTGCTACAGTGGCAAACCCGGCACTGATTTGGCTCCCTTCCTGCTTTATTGACCCACTGTCTGTGTTATTTATTGGGCCAAAACCAGTGCCAGGAAAATGTTCAGCAAATTGTTTTAAAGTGGTTCAGCCGTCGCCTCCAGCAGTAGATATTAGACGCTGCGAAAATTATGTAAGGGCAGAGTTAAAACGGAGGAGCGTTTCGAAAATTATTTTTAGCAAGGCCCGTAAGTGCAGGGATTGGGGTATGGCATTCAGAGGAAACAAACCCCTCAGAACATGCTCTATGTATGTAGGAGAAAGAATCTCTCAAGCAACCTCTTCGCCCTTGAGGTCTTAGACCAGACTCTGTCTGCACCAGTACTATTTAAAGCAGTATCGAACCACTTTAAAGAGTTACGGCTTCCTCAAAGAATCTCGGGACTTGTAGTTTGTTAAAGGTGCCGAGGTTTGTTAGGAGCCCCCCATTCCCCTCACAGAGCTACAATTCCCAGAGTTTTCTTGGGAGAGTGATCGGTTGTTAAACCATTCTGGGTTAGGGTATAATAATAATATTAATATTAATAATAATAATAATAATAATAATAATAATAACAATAATAATTTATTTGTATCCTGCCCATCTGGCTGGGTTTCCCCAGCCACTCTGGGCAGCTTCCAGCAAATATTAAAATACATTAACATGTTACAGATTAAAAACTTCCCTAAACAGGGCTGCCTTCAGGTATTTTCTGAATGTCAGATAATTGTCTATCTCTTTGACCTCTGCTGGGAGGGCGTTCCACAGGGCGGGCGCCACTACCGAAAAGGCCCTCTGCCTGATTCCCTGTAGTTTTGCTTCTCGCAGTGAGGGAACCACCAGAAGGCCCTCGGCGCTGGACCTCAGTGTCCAGGCTGAACGGTGGGGGTGGAGACGCTCCTTCAGGTATACAGGACCGAGGCCATTTAGGGCTTTCAAGGTCAGCACCAACACTTTGAATTGTGCTCGGAAACATACTGGGAGCCAATGTAGATCTCTCAGCACCGGTGTTATGTGGTCCTGGCAGCCACTCCCAGTCACCAGTCTAGCTGCCGCATTCTGGATTAATTGCAGTTTCCGGGTCACCTTCAAAGGTAACAACTTCTCATGGGGGAAAGCCATGGTGCTTTGAATGTTGGATGCTTCAAGGCAGACTAATGAAAGTCATCCTTCACACAGTGCATAGTTAAGCTCCCACAAGATGCAGTGGTGATGACCATGATGACTTTAAAAGGGTATTGAACTATGCTGGAGAACAATTAAGGCAAACCTGTGATGGTGCCTGCAAGGCCAAAGAAACAAAAATAACCCTGAGTTAAACATGATCTGACACTGTGTTTTTTTCCTTTTTCAGAAACTGAAAGCCAGCATTCTCCTGCACCCAGATTGAGCAGTTGCTGAAACTTCCCAGCATGCTCCAGGTTAGTGGCCGGCCATGTTTGGACAAAGAGTCAGCCATTTGGTTCATCTAGCTCAGTATGGTTTGTGCTGACTTACAATGGCTCTGCAGGGTTTCAGACAGCGAGCCTCTCTCAGCCATACCTGGAGATGCTGCTCAGTTCTGAGCTTGCTTTTAACCAACTTCATGACTATCCCTGCTCCCGGTTATCTTCATTTCATCAGCTTAATTTAGGAGGACAAAATAGTTTTGCTGCTGTTAAACCACCTGGAGTAAGAAGCCCTTGCCAATCTTCTGCAAACCATCCAGAGATCTACCAGAAGATCCTGAACTTCCTTCTTCCCACCCCTGGGTTTAAGGACATAAGAAGAGACCTTGCGGATCAGGCCAAATGCACCCTGTTCTCCCAGTGGCCAACCAGATCCCTATGAGATGCCCAGAAGGAGAACAGCCTAAGAATCCATCCAAGTTGGGCAGGCACCACTGCTCTTGTGGGCGTGAATTACACGCAGTCGTACCTTGGAAGTCAAACAGAATCCGTTCCGGAAGTCGGTTTGACTTCCAAAACGTTCGGAAACCAAAGCGCAGCTTCTGATTGGCTGCAGGAAGCTCCTGCAGCCAATCAGAAGCCGCGGAAGCCCCGTCGGGCGTTTGGCTTCCAAAAATAGTTCGCAAACCGGAACAGTCACTTCCAGGTTTGCGGCGTTCGGGAGCCAAGACGTTTGAGAACTAAGCTGTTCGAAAACCAAGGTATGGCTATAGTTTAAAAACTATGTGCTTTCTTTCCTGTGCCTCAAATATTCCAGCATTAAGCTTCATCGAATGGCCGCAAGCTGTGGTATTATGAGAGCAGGAGCCCCTGCCATTTCTGGGTGCCTCTTCTAAACATCGTACTTCTCTCACCCTCTTGAAGCACTTGAAGATTCTCTTAAGTGCGTGCAAAATTGATTGCAGACGGTCTCCGCTGTGTCAGTCCGTCGGGGATGTAGGGAGGCAGCTGCAGCTATGGCTGCCT
Organism: Darevskia mixta; assembly: GCA_034641385.1. Taxonomy (NCBI): domain Eukaryota; kingdom Metazoa; phylum Chordata; class Lepidosauria; order Squamata; family Lacertidae; genus Darevskia; species Darevskia mixta. Next base: position 590,161 of record JAWWNH010000003.1, read on the forward strand.
CAGTTCACACGCAGGTGAGGGCCCCATCTGCTTAATTTTGCATCTGGCTTCACTTGGCGTCTTTTTGCTTGATGTCATTTAGCTCTTTGCTTGGCTCTGGCCTCTTTGTGAAAATCGCAGATTCTGCCAGGTCAGGATTGGGGTGGTAGGACTTGGCAGCCCCCAGAGAAAGGGAAGGACGTATGAAGAGCATGCTGGATCAGGCCACTGGCCCATCTAGTCGAGCATCCTGTTCTCAAAGGGGCCAGCCAGATGCCTGCGGGAAGCCCACCAGCAGGATTCGAACACAATAGCATCTGCTCTTCCTGCGGTTTCCAGAAACTGGTATTCGGAAGCAAGCATTGCTGCCTTCCAGCTGTGGAGGTAGAACATATTGTGGCTAGAGTCATAGAATTGTAGAGTTGGAAGGGACCCCAAGGGTCATCTAGTCCAACCCCCTGCCAAGCACAGGGTGGGGGGCAGCTGGCATGATCCAAGACTGCTTAGGATTTGGAACCACTTGGATGGACGCCGTGCCGTGAGCAGTATTCCAAAATTCGGGATGCGATTGTGCAGAATTATGGTTTTTCCACCTTCTAGCTTAACGCCGCCAAGTGGACTTTTTGTGAGTTTAGTTTAGATTTTGGAACTTTCTGTCTCTGTCTCTTTCTTTTACCGCCGGCGGAAAAAAGCGAGAACATCAACTGAAGTCTGTTTGCGCCCTGACAATAGACGTTTTGTTATAACAGTATACAAACACTTGGAATCCAGGAACGGAAAAAAAAATAAATGCAGAGCATCAAACTGGAGGTTCTGTGACTCCCGTTTGTCTGGTACGTGTCTACACTTCCATAAATATTGTGGCAGAACATGAACTGTTTGAGATCCAGATTTTATTTAGTCATAACCAGGACTGCAGAGAAATTTTATGGGGCAGTCCATCTCTTTATTTCCCCCCTTCATTATCCACACCCATTCCCTGGAGATTTTATTTTTGCTTCCTAGAAGAAGAAGAAGAAGAAGAAGAAGAAGAGGAGGAGGAGGAGGAGTTTGGATTTGATATCCCGCTTTATCACTACCCGAAGGAGTCTCAAAGTGGCTCACATTCTCCTTTCCCTTCTTCCTGCCCCACAACAAACACTCTGTGAGGTGAGTGGGGCTGAGAGACTTCAAAGAAGTGTGACTAGCCCAAGGTCACCCAGCAGCTGCATGGGGAGGAGTGGAGACGCGAACCTGGTTCCCCAGATTACAAGTCTACCTCTCTTAACCACTACGCCACACAGGCTCTCCTAGGGTAGCAAGTCATTTCAAAAGAACATAAGAACAGTGTGGCTGATGGATCAGACCAAAAGCCCACCTAGTACAGCATCTTTTTCTCACAGGGGCCAACCAGATGCATCTGCGAAGCCTGCAAGCAGGCCCTGGACACTACAGCACTCTCCCAGTTTGTGATTCCCAGCAACTGGTGTTCAGAGTGTCGCGGATTCCTCCACGGCATTGTAGCAGAGCTTTGCAAAAACCACAGGTTGTTTAATGCAGTATTCTTTTATTGTGAGCTATATACATACAGACAGTTCTTGCAAGCACAACTTCACTCTCTCTATCTCTGATAACACTCTACATCCACACCCCGCTTAACAGGTTCCCCTTTAATACAAAACAACAGCCAATCATCTGTCGGCACATTCTTGCTGAGTCATTGCAGGCCTGTTGCATCAGCCTCTTGCATCAGCTTCTTTTACTTTACAAGCAAGCTCAAGCCTGCAGACTTACTGTGTAACACAGCATTCTGTGTATCCCAACACAGAGGCATACCACCTTTGACACTGGAGGTATAATACCGGTAGCCATTGTGGCTAACAGCCATTGATAGACTTGCCCACCATAAAAAGGTAAAGGTACCCCTGACCGTTAGGTCCAGTCGCGGACGACTCTGCAGTTGCGGCGCTCATCTTGCTCTATAGGCTGAGGGAGCCGGCGTTTGTCTGCAGACAACTTCCGGGTCATGTGGCCAGCATTACAAAGCCGCTTCTGGCGAACCAGAGCAGCGCACGGAAACGCCGTTTACCTTCCCGCTGGAGCGGTACCTATTGATCTACTTGCACTTTGATGTGCTTTCGAACTGCTAGGTTGGCAGGAGCTGAGACAGAGCAACGGGAGCTCACCCCATCGTGGGGATTCAAACCGCTGACCTTCCGATCAGCCAGCCCTAGGCTCAGTGGTTTAGACCACAGCGCCACCCGCGTCCCACCATAGTTTTGTCTAATCCTGTTTAAAGCCTTCCAAGCTGGTGCCTGAATCTCCCAACGTTCAGCTTTCTTGGATGGCCCTACCGGGTTCTAGTATTACGAGGTTCCCCCATCCCTGCTATTCATAGCCTACTCACATGTGCTTGCAACTGCACATGTTCAGAATTTGGTGACTCCTCCAGAATTCAGCATCTGGAGAACGTCTACTTTATAAAAAACAAAAATGTTTTCAGCTCCCTGAAGTGAGTTTGGAAATGCATGGACAGCGCTTGGCTCAGAAGCTGGAGCTGAGCTGAGGAAGGTCGTGGGCAGCTGTCTGCGGCGAGCCAAGAGCCAGAGGCTGTGGGGCAAGCTAGGGATCGGGACCAAAGACAAGTTGGGACCGCAGGATAAATCAGGAGGCAGGGTCAAGGAGCAGGCCAGAAACCACCACCAAAGAAAAACTAGAGAGCCAGAACTTAGGAAGACCATGTTGCTCAAGGCGGACCCCGGTGGAACACAAGTCCTCTTACACTGGGTGGACGGAGTCAGGTCCTTCATGGAGAATGTGCCCGCCTGCAATTCAGTGGCTCACCATGTGGGGGTGCTGCGCTGAGACCCAGCAGCTTCTGCGATGAAGGGGTTCCGTTTGTCAGGCTCTGGTCGTTGCTTAAGCCGGCTTTTCTCCAGCTTGTTCAGATTCTTGGTGTTTAGGCTGCTTGCTGGTCCAGACACAGCGGAAAACCTGGCAACCCCGGGAGTGAAGACTAGCCTTGAAAAGCAGTCCGTAAAAAGGTAAAGGTAAAGGGATCCCTGACCATTAGCGCGGACGACTCTGGGGTTGCGGCGCTCATCTCGCTTTATTGGTAGAGGGGGCCGGCGTACAGCTTCCAGGTCATGTGGCCAGCATGACTAAGCAGCTTCTGGCGAAACCAGAGCAGTGCATGGAAACGCCGTTTACCTTCCCGCCGGAGCGGTACCTATTTATCTACTTGCACTTTGATGTGCTTTCGAACTTCTAGGTTGGCAGGAGCAGGGACCGAGCAACAGGAGCTCACCCCGTCGCAGGGATTCGAACCGTCAACCTTCTGATCAGCAAGCCCTAGGCTCAGTGGTTTAGACCACAGCGCCACCCGCAGTCTGTACATTTTGATTTCTGATTTTATTTTATTTTTTGATATTTTGAATTCCTATGACTTTGCTTGACTTGCGTTGATCATTTTGATGAATTTGTTGTTATTTGCTTTATTTATGTTCTGTTCTGTTTGATAGTATAGTGATTGTGACGTTGTTGGTTGTTGTTGTTTTAATGCTATCGTGATTGTTGCGAGCCGCTTTGAGCTTGGCACCTGTCGTTGGAAAAACAGAATACAAATGTTAAATCAAATTTAGAGCACTTTTGTGGGTTAAAGACAAGCTTGCCATTGGAAAAGTAAAGCTGCTTTTTACATAGAGCCCAACAAAGATGAAAGGCTTGCTCAATTACTTTACAAATCACGGCACTCCTGAATGGATAGCAAATGAAAGGACTGTTTGCCAGCTATCCACAGTGCAATCTGAGGCTGCCTCCCTTTTAGCTAGGAGAGCAAGCCCAGAGACTTTATGGATCGAAATCCAATTGCTAATTAGGTTTACTATTATTATTATTTATTGCTAGAGCAAACTGCTGTGCCAAGGCCAGACAGAGATAACAACTTTCTGAATTCCAAGCAAACAGAGGAAACTACCTTGTATTGAGTAATATCATTGGCCCATCTAGCTCACCATTGTTTACCCTGACTGGCAGCAGCGCATGTTACATAGAATCATAGAACTGTAGAGCTGGGATCCCAAGGGTCATCTAGTCCAACCCACTACAATGCAGGAATCTCAGGTAAAGCATCCATGACAGATGGCAAGCCAACTTCTGCTTAAAAACGTTCAATGAAGGGAGTCTGTTCCACTGCCGAATAATAATAATAATAATAATAATAATAATAATAATAAATTTATTGTTTATACCCTGGCCAGGCCTCCCCAGGCACTCTGGGTGGCTCCCAACAGAATTAAAAGCACAATAAAACATCAGGCATTAAAAAGTTCCCTAAACAGGGCTGCCTTCAGATGTCTTCTAAACGTCAGGTAGTTATTAATTTCTTTGACCTCTGATGGGAGGGCGTTCCACAGGGCGGGCGCCACTACCGAGAAGGCCCTCTGCCTGGTTCCCTGTAACAGCTCTTCCTGTCAGAAAGGTCTTCCTGATGTTTAGTCGGAATCTCCTTTTTTGTAACTTGAAGCCATGGGTTCGAGCCCTACCCTCCAGAGCAGGAGAAAACAAGCTCGCTCCATCTTCCTTGTGACAGCCATTGAGATATTTGAAGATATCTCCTCTCAGTCTCGTCTTCTCCTCCAAGCTGAACATACCCAACTCTTCCTCATAAGGCTTGGTTTCCCAGGCCCCTGATCAACTTGGTCACCTTCCTCTGCACACATTCCAGCTTGCCAATCTCCTTCTTAAATTGTGGCGCCCAGAACTGAAGACAGGACTCCATGTGTGGTCTGACCAAGACAGAATAGTGTGGGGCTATTCATTCCCTTGATCTGGACACTAGACTTCTGTTGATGCAGCCTAGGATAGCATTAGCTTTCTTTTGCTGCTGCATCACGCTGTTGACTCATGTTGAGCTTGTGGTCCACCAAGACCCCTAGATACTTTTCACATGTACTCCTTGCAATCCAGGTGTCCCCCATCTTATATCTTGCCGACTGTATTAGAACAATATATATCCGATTTAGCCCTAACCCTACCCAATTTTCAAGTGATAATTGGGGGCGATTTTAACGCTAGGATGGCAAAGTCTGACGTTTCACTGTACAATAAATATCATCTACTCCCTCCTGACGTGACCCAAGACTTCCCCAACAAGCTCCTGAATAGGAACTGCAAGGATACCAAGGCAAACTTGGCAGGTCTACACTTGGCAATGACAACACACAAATTGAACCTTTATATTGTAAATGGTTCTGTTACAGCCGATCACCCTGGTGAATACACCCACCTCTCTGGGAACAGAGCCTCTATTTTGGATTACTTTGCTATTTCGGGGGACTTACTGGCAAAGCTGGAAAATTTCAGGGTACTCCCGTACATAGACAGTGACCACCTTCCAATTTGTCTCCAGATGACGGCTAATGTGCCCAGGCTCATCCCAGAGACATATTTCACGACAACTCATCGACCACAAATGGAAATCAAACGCAGGAAAAAGTGGACAGAAAGATTAGACCTCCAATTAAAGCAAGTCCTTGCCAACAAATCTAATATTAGGCTAAGACAGCAAATGATGTCAATAAGACAAGAACATAATCCAGTAAGTGCCTACGAATCCCTGGTACGTGAACTATTACCCCATTTAGGAACTGATGTTTCGCGTACCGAAAAAATCCACGTTCCGATTTCCCGCCCTTGGTTCGACATTGACTGTATTAAGGCCAAAGAAGCCCTTATGAGGGCATATTCCAATTTTAAGGTTAACAAATCAAAATCAACAAACAAGGCCACCATACAAGTTGATGCACTTAAAAAGCACTATAAAAGTATCTTAAAACAGAAAAAGAAAGAGGCAATGATGGCTACGTGGGCCCGGCTCATTCAAGTAACGAAAAGGAAAAATTGGTCACTATTTTGGGAAATGGTGTCCAGCAGCAAGAGTAGTCCTACAATGCCAGAACAACTAATTTCACCTGTGGAGTGGGAGTGTCACTTCAGGAAAATGTATGAAAGCTCAGACTACATAGAAAGGTGGGACACATCTATTATGACAGATCTCCCAAGCTGGAACCCGGTCACCACGACGGATATACAGTTATTACTATCCAGATCCAAAACAGGGAAAGCACCAGGCGAAGATCTAATTCCGCTTGAGCTTATCAAGGAAAACAAAGAGTGGTGGTGCCCGGCCCTGGCTTCCCTGTTTACATATATCGACAAGACGGGCCACGTTCCAAAAGATTGGGGGATGGCCATAATAATCCCCATCCACAAAAAAGGGAGTAAGTCAGACCCAGGTAACTATAGACCCATTAGCCTACTTAATATCGTGAGCAAACTGTATGCCTTACATCTCAAAGACAAGCTGATAGATTGGCTTGAGAAGGAATCCTTAATAGCAGATGAACAGGCGGGCTTCCGGAAAGGGCGAGCCACAGTTGACCACTGTTTGATCCTCCAACATCTTGTAGGAAAGTATACAGTCGATAAATCTTCTGCAATATTTGCGGCTTTCGTCGACTTAAAGATGGCTTTTGACTCTATCTCAAGAACCAAACTCTGGGAGAAGCTAAAATCTTCTTCAATTGACCAACGCCTCTTCCATCTAATAAGATTATTATACACGAACACCAATCTTCGGATCCGTTGGTCCCCCCAGGGTCAACTAACACAACAGATAACAACGCAGCGAGGTGTCAAACAGGGTTGTGTGCTAGCTCCTCTTCTGTTTAATTACTATATAAATGACATTGTATCAAAAGTAAAAGGGCCACAGTTTCACTCTCCTAAATTAGCAGATAGGCATATATCTATGCTTCTATATGCGGATGACGCTCTGGTCTTATCGAGGACACCAATTGGATTACGGAGGGCACTACGATCCATAGCGGAATATTGCACAGAAGCCCATCTTACTATCAATTACCAAAAGACAAAAATAATGTCTTTTGCCAAACGGCCTAAGAACTATACATGGTGCATAAGCGGTCAGAAAATTGAACAGGTCCACTGCCTAAAATATCTAGGTGTCGTTTTTCACGACAAAGGGCTAAAGAAAGCCCACCTAACACAGTCAGTAATAGCAGCCCACAAATCCTCTACAGCACAGGTGTCAAGGACAAGGCCCGCGGGCCAAATGCGGCCCGTGAGACCTCGTCATGTGGCCCGCGAGCGTGCGCTGATTGGCGGTGGGCGGCGAAGGTCAGCGCGCGCGAGAAGAAGGGAGCAGAGGTTTTTTTTCCCCGGGCCGTTTTGGCCCAGCGCAGCTTTTTGCCGCCTCGGGGGTGCCCCGCGCGGCTTTCTGCCGCGTCGGGGAAGCCCCCCGAACCATTTTTTCCTTGCCGGGTGAACCCGGCAAGGCTTTTTTTCTTCGGGCCCTTTTGGCCCAGGGCGGCTTTTTGCCGCGTCGGGGGTGCTCCGCGCGGCTTTCTGCCGCCTCGCGGAAGCCCCCCGCACCATTTTTGCCTTGCCGGGAGAACCCGGCAAGGCTTTTTTTCTTCGGGCCGTTTTGGCCCAGGGTGGCTTTTTGCCGCGTCGGGGGTGCTCCGCGCGGCTTTCTGCCGCCTCGCGGAAGCCCCCCGCACCATTTTTGCCTTGCCGGGAGAACCCGGCAAGGCTTTTTTTCTTCGGGCCGTTTTGGCCCAGGGCGGCTTTTTGCCGCGTCGAGGGTGCTCCGCGCGGCTTTCTGCCGCCTCGCGGAAGCCCCCCGCACCATTTTTTCCTTGCCGGGTGAACCCGGCAAGGCTTTTTTTCTTCGGGCCGTTTTGGCCCAGGGCGGCTTTTTGCCGCGTCGAGGGTGCTCCGCGCGGCTTTCTGCCGCCTCAGGGAAGCCCCCCGCACCATTTTTGCCTTGCCGGGAGAACCCGGCAAGGCTTTTTTTCTTCGGGCCCTTTTGGCCCAGGGCGGCTTTTTGCTGCGTCGGGGGTGCTCCGCGCGGCTTTCTGCCGCCTCGCGGAAGCCCCCCGCACCATTTTTGCCTTGCCGGGAGAAACCGGCAAGGTTTTTTTTCCCCGGCCGTTTTGGCCCAGCGCGGCTTTTTGCCGCCTCGGGGGTGCTCCGCGCGGCTTTCTGCCGCGTCAGGGAAGCCCCCCGCACCAGCCTGCTGATCCCACCACCACCCTGCGCTGCGCCAATCCCTGCGAACAGCAGGCAGCGGTGGAGGGGGGGGGAGAATGAGCAGCATCTCCTCCGCTACAGCGGAGACGTTTCTTGCTCCTCCTCCCCCTCGCAAAAGCCTTCTTTTTCGGGTGGGGGGGGGTGGAGAAGCAAGCAGCATCTTCCCTCTCTCCTCTCTCTCTTTCACTCCTTCCTTCCTTCCTTCTCTCTCTCTCTGTCTCATTCCCTTTTACCCCTCCCTCCCTCCCTCCTTCCTCCCTCCCCTCTCTCCTCTCTCTATCTTTCACCCCTTCGTTCCTTCCCTCTCCCTCTTTCTTTCACTCTCTCTCACCCCTTCCTTCCCCCCTCTCTCATTCCTTTCTTTCTTTCCTTCCTTCCTTCTTTCCTTCCTTCCTTCTTTCCTTCCTCCTCCCTCCCTCCCTCCCTCCCTCCCTCCCTTCCTTCTCTCTCTCTCTCTCTCCCTTTATTTTTCTTTCTTTCTTTCTTTCCTTCCTTCCTTCCATCCATCCATCCATCCATCTCTCTTTCTCACCCCTTCTTTTTTCCTTCTTTCCTTCCTTCCTTCTCTCTCTCTTCCCTCCCTCCCTCCCAGCCTTTTAGAGGAGGAAAACCAGAAAAAAATTTTTTCCACACAGTGGAGAGGGGAAGGGCGGCCCTTTGAGGGTCACCGGCCCTTTGAGGGTGACCAAACTGCTGATGCGGCCCCCGATGAATTTGAGTTTGACACCCCTGCTCTACAGCTATTTTAAGCTTTCTTAGAACAAAGGGGGGACAGTATATTCCCGCGGCTTTAAAACTGTATGAGGCTAAGGTGATGGCTCAGCTCCTTTATGGGGCCAACCTTAACATCCCGCCACCTAATCTGACGACAGCCGAAAGAGTACAGTCCAAATTCCTCAGAGCGGCCTTACAAATGCCCCCATGTGTGTCAAATGCGGCCATACGATTAGAAACAGGCCTGACCTGTGTGGAGGCCAGAGTGTGGATGCAGGCCTGCAATCTATGGCTGAAATACAACATGAATCCCCAGGGCCTACTCCTGGTGCTAGCGCAAGATGGCTATCAATCCCTCTGGAGCAAGACCATAGTGAATAAGATGCTGAGTATAGGCCTCAATCCATCTAGCCTTATGATACACGATCTTAATACAGCAAAGACCCTCATTAAACAGAGGATCATTGATATAGAAAGACAGAAGGATCTAAGTAAAGTACCTCACTTTCTAATTGAGGAGGAAAGGAGATACTTGGCTCGCCCAGCCAGATATCTATCCAACCTGGAAATACCCTCCCATAGAAGAGCATTCACTTTGGCTCGTAATCGAATAATGCCTTCAACAGTTCTCCAGGGGAAGTATAAACAGATCCCTTTTTGTGAGAGATGCTGTCCTTGCGGTTCAGGTGAAGTGGAATCCATTGGCCATATACTCTTGCGATGCTGCTTCTATAAGGAGGTGCGAGGTGACCTTATTCACAGCATACTGGCAGAGCTACCTGGACGCTCGGAAACCTTCTATATAGAGTGGCTTCTCTCCGACGCTAAGCCTATTGTGTCAGCGAAGGTTGCTAAATTCTGTGCCAAAGCTATAAGAATTAGGTCCAATCTAATTAGCAGTGCCCAAATATCCTCAGAACATCCTCAGGACTAGCTAAAGAGGATCCAGCGATATTAATTGCTGTAGCCCACCTTTTAAAGTAGTAATACCCCTATTAATTAGTTCTTTTTAACCAATTGTCAAAACCTATGTCGATTGTCTATTTTAGATATTCTGGTCTCTTTTTACTGTTTTATGTATTGCATATTTATGTGTGCTGGTCAAGAACCGTAATAAATCAATCAATCAAATAAAATAAAATAAATATCTTGCCGATCCTACAGCTCTGCTTTCAGATACTTCAGCATGCATAAGTGCAGAAAAAGAGCCCTGGTGGATCAGGTCCAAATGGTGCCCATCTAGTCCAGCAATCGGTTCTCACGGTGGCCAACCTATTATGGGAAACCCGCAAGGAAGACCTGAGCGTTTCCCCTACTAGTGGGATTCCCAGCAACCGGAATTCAGAGTCATTCCGATAGCGCAGGCAGAGCCATAGCTGTCAACTTTCAGATTTGAAAATAAGGGATTTTTTCAAACTTTCAGATTTGAAAATAAGGGATGCCGCGAGGGCGGTGCAATGGCACCAAGTAGCCTCACCACCCTGCGCTCCAGAGGCTGCGCACAAACGGGTGAGCGAAAGAGCAAGCGCATAGAAGGCAGGCAGGCTGGCTGTCTGGTTGAGTGTGAGGGTCTGGATGCACAAGGCATGCAAGCTCCGCCCCCAGTCGGTCTCAGACTCCTTATTGGCAGCCGAGCAACGCAGCTGAGGAGCCTCCCTGGCCAGCAGGGAGGGAGAGGAGCTGCTTCCTTTGAAATCTGGGAAATTTAAGGGATATCAACAATCCGGGATAGCAGCGGGAAACGGCATTGGAATAAGGGAGTTCCCCCCCAAAAAAGGGAGGGTTGACAGCTATGGGCAGAGCCCAGCCCTTGCGGCCATAGTTAGCCTCATGCTCCACACAATGCTCTTGAAGACCATCTTCAGGACCTTTAAAAAAAGCACCCTGCCTCCGTTTGCGGTCTTGTAACAAGTCGCTTCTTCTTAAACCCGTCCCCGAACTCCCAATTTACATGACAGCGGAAGCCTATAAAGAGGCAGGCCTTTGCTCAATGGAGCTGATGCAGATGGGGTTACGCCTGAAGTAGGTCATGAAAGCACTGAAACATGACTCGGGGGCATCACGTAGCCAATAGAGTGCGTGGCGAGGTTGATGAGGTTAAAGGGGAACCTTAGGACAAAGGACATGAAGTGTGTGTGTTTATATACAGAGTAACGGTTTCGCAGAGGAAACCAACTGCAGCTGAGCGGTGTTGCAATGAAGGTAGTTTTGTTGTTTTTGCAAAAACCCTGACCCTACCTCTGCTCCAGAGGCTGGGGACAGACTCCATGTGTCCTGGGAGTAGTCCAAGAACAACAGCTGGTATGGATGTACCCTTAGAGAGCTTGTCTCCTTTGTTTTCGCAAATCTAGTGCAGATTTCGGGCGAGACAGGGTTATTTCTGGTTCTTTACTAAACCCCATAGCTCAGCGGCTTGGATGGGGGTGACACTGGATTCGGTTCTCATTTGCAGGCAAACCTCCCTAATTCGCACTTTCAGAGACGCCATGTGGACCGAAACACAGGCCTCCTTTGAGATTCGCACTTCTCCCACTTTAGAAAGCCTCGTAATGTCACAACTGCACTAGGGTGAGGTGCAGAAAATGTGCCACAGGTGGAAGAGAGGCTCTGAAGTGGTTCTCTGAAGGGGGGCGGGCAGCAGGGATGCAAAACCTGTAGCTATCCAGAAATTACTGGACTCTAATAATAATAACAATAATAATAATAATAATTTATTATTTATATCCCACACATCTGGCCGGGCCTCCCCAGCCACTCTGGGCGGCTCCCAACAGAATTAAAAGCACAATAAAACATCAGGCATTAAAAACTTCCCTAAACAGGGCTGCCTTCAGATGTCTTCTAAAAGTCGGATAGTTGTTTATTTCCTTGACATTTGATGGGAGGGCGTTCCACAGAGTGGGCGCCACCACTGAGAAGGCCCTCTGCCTGGTTCGCTGTAACCTCGCAATGAAGGAGCCGCCACAAGGCCCTCAGAGCCAGACCTAAGTGTCAGTGTGGTGTAGTTGTTAAGAGCGGTAGACTCGAATCTGGGGGACCGGGTTCGAGTCTCCACTCCTCCACATGCAGCTGCTGGGTGACCTTGGGCTAGTCCCACTTCTCTGAAGTCTCTCAGCCCCACTCACCTCACAGAGTGTTTGTTGTGGGGGAGGAAGGGAAAGGAGAATGTGAGCCGCTTGGAGACTCCTTCGGGTAGTGATAAAGCGGGATATCAAATCCAAACTCTTCTTCTTCTTCTTCTTCTTCTTCTTCTTCTTCTTCTTCTTCTTCTTCTTCTTCTTCTTCTTCTTCCGGGCTGAAGGATGGGGGTGGAGATGCTCCTTCAGGTATACTGAGCCAAGGCCGTTTAGGGCTTTCAAGGTCAGCACAAACACTTTGAATTGTGGTTGGAAATGTACTGGGGCCAGTGCAGATCTCTCAGGACCGGTGTTATGTGGTCCCGGCGGCCACTCCCAGTCACCAGTCTAGCTGCCGCATTCTGGATTAATTGCAGTTTCTGGGTCACCTTCAAAGGTAGCCCCACGTAGGGCGTGTTGCAGTAGTCCAAGCGGGAGATAACAGTCTGCGGGCAGGGAGGGTCTCTAACTCCCGTCATCCCCAACCAGCAGATCCAGTGCGTCAGGAATGATGGGTGTTGCAGTCCAACCAAATCTGGAGGGTGCCAGATTCTACACCTTACGCTCTCGCCTGCCTTTACGGCACTGCGGTGCTTTCTTCTCCCCTTATGCGCTATACACGGCTAGGGCTTTGTCATCTCATGCTCTGGACTAGACTTGTGTCATACTTTTCTGAAAAGTTGGCTGTCCCCCTTCCCGAAAGCATTGTTGAAGCACGGCCATGCGCCCACGAAGACGACCCATTTCCGACAAATCAGCCGAGAAGCGCAATGGCGGGATCCCAGAACTGCTGAGTGCGGTTCCGTGCGCACGAGTCTTGGCTGCCCTGCAACAATGGGGCCCTTTTAAAGAGGGCTGTGGAACGATGAGTCGTTGTGCTTGGTGGCGCAAGCCTGCTGATACCCTTCCCAGATAATGAGGGATTGTTTTTCCTTTTCTCTTCTCTTTTGTGTCAGAGGTGAAGGCGGTGAAGCTGTGCTGCACGAACCCTCTGTGGGGGAAAAGAAGGAAGATCTGCAGCTAAGGACCACCCATTTTTCCTGTCTGTGAAAGGTATGGAATGTCTCCTGTGTTTCTTAATAATGGAAGATTCCTTGTGTCTGCCGGGTTGCAAAGAAGCCTTATTTTGCAGTTAGTTTGTTCTATAGTAATAGTAATAGTTTATTATTTGTACCCCGCCCATCTGGCCGGGTCTCCCCAGCCACCCTGGGCGGCTTCCAGCAATTATTAAAAAACAAAACATTAAAATATCACAGATTAAAAGCTTCCCTGAACAGGGCTGCCTTCAGGTGTTTTCTAAAGGTCATGTGGTTGTTTATTGCTTTGACCTCTAAAGGGAGGGCGTTCCACAGGGCGGGCGCCACCACCGAAAAGGCCCTCTGCCTGGTTCCCCCTAGCTTCGCTTCTCGGAGTGAGGGAACCGCCAGAAGGCCCTCGGCGTTGGACCTCAGTGTCCGGGCTGAATGGTGGGGGTGGAGACGCTCCTTCAGGTATACAGGACCGAGGCCGTTTAGGGCTTTAAAGGTCAGCACCAACACTTTGAATTGTGCTCGGAAACGTACTGGGAGCCAGTGTAGATCTCTCAGGACCGGTGTTATGTGGTCCCAGCGGCCACTCCCAGTCACCAGTCTAGCTGCCGCATTCTGGATTAATTGCAGTTTCCGGGTCACCTTCAAAGGTAGCCCCACGTAGAGCGCATTGCAGTAGTCCAAGCGGGAGATAACTAGAGCATGCACTACTCTGGCGAGACAGTCTGCGGGCAGGTAGGGTCTCAGCCTGCGCACCAGATGGAGCTGGTAGACAGCCGCCCTGGACACAGAATTAACCTGCGCCTCCATGGACAGCTGTGAGTCCAAAATGACTCCCAGGCTGCGCACCTGGTCCTTCAGGGGCACAGTTACCCCATTCAGGACCAGGGAGTCCTCCACACCCGCTTGCACCCTGTCCCCCAAAAACAGTACTTCTGTCTTGTCAGGATTCAACCTCAATCTGTTAGCCGCCATCCATCCTCCAACCGCCTCCAGGCACTCACATAGGACCTTCACTGCCTTCACTGGTTCTGATTTGAAAGAGAGGTAGAGCTGGGTATCATCCGCATACTGATGAACACCCAGCCCAAACCCCCTGATGATCTCTCCCAGCGGCTGCATATAGATGTTAAAAAGCATGGGGGAGAGGACGGAACCCTGAGGCACCCCACAAGTGAGAGCCCAGGGGTCTGAACACTCATCCCCCACCACCACTTTCTGAACACGGCCCAGGAGGAAGGAGCGGAACCACTGTATAACAGTGGCCCCAGCTCCCAACCGCTCTAGGCGGTCCAGTAGGATGTTATGGTCGATGGTGTCAAAGGCCGCTGAGAGATCCAGCAGGACTAGGAAACAGCTCTCACCTTTGTCCCTAGCCCGCCGGAGATCATCAACCAGTGCGACCAAGGCAGTTTCAGTCCCATGATGAGGCCTAAATCCCGATTGGAAGGGATCCAAATGGTCCGCATCCTCCAGGCGTGCCTGGAGTTGTTCAGCAACCACCCGCTCAATCACCTTGCCCAAGAATGGAAGATTTGAGACTGGGCGATAGTTGGCCATATTGGCCGCATCCAAAGATGGTTTTTTAAGAAGCGGTTTAATAACCGCCTCTTTTAGCGGGTCTGGGAAGGCTCCCTCACAAAGAGAAGCATTCACCACCCCGCAGAGCCCATCGCCCAGCCCTTCCCGGCTAGCTTTTATAAGCCAGGATGGGCAAGGATCAAGGAGACAGGTGGTTGGTTTCACTCGTCCAAGCAGCCTGTCCACATCCTCGGAGGCAACAGATTGGAATTGATCCCACACAACTGGACTAGACAGGACTCTAGCACTCTCCCGCCCCAGCCCTGCTCCCACGGTGGAGTCTACCTCTTCCCGAATCCGAGCGACTTTATCTGCGAAAAACTTTGCAAAAGCATTGCAGGAAATCTCGGGGTCCCTACCAGACCCCGGTGATGACGGTGGTTCTGATAAATTTCGAACCACCTGGAAGAGTCTCCTGCTGCTGTTTTCTGCAGATGCAATAGAAGCGGCGAAGAAGGTCCTCTTCGCCGTCGCCATTGCCACTTGGTAGGCTCGAAGTTGAGCTCTAGCCCGTGTCCGGTCTGATTCGGAATGAGTTTTTCGCCACCGGCGCTCTAGCCGTCTCAACGACTGTTTCATCGCCCTCAGCTCCGGGGAAAACCACGGGGCTGTCCGGGCTCCATGCAATCGGAGAGGGCGCTTCGGAGCCAGACAGTCAATAGCCCTGGTTAGCTCCACATTCCAGCGGGCCACCAGGGAATCGGCTGAAAGGCCATCAACATGGGATAAAGCATCCCCTACCACTCTCTGGAAGCCAATTGGATCCATTAAGTGGCGGGGGCGGACCATCCGAATCGGTCCCACCTCCCGGCAGAGGGGAAGGGTCGCGGAGAAGTCCAGCTGCACCAGGAAGTGATCTGACCATGGCACTTCTTTTGTTTCGCTTTTACTTAGTGTCAGATCACCAACATCCGTAGAGGTAAACACCAGGTCTAAGGCATGTCCGCGGCTATGAGTTGGGCCAAACTTATTCAGGGACAGCCCCATGGAGGCCATGCTTTCCACGAAGTCCCGAGCGGCCCCTTGTAAGGTCGTGTCGGCATGGATGTTAAAATCTCCTAAGACAACCAAGCTAGGTGTCTCCAGGAGCACGTCCGCCACGACCTGAAGCAGCTCGGCCAGGGAATCCTTGGTGCAGCGGGGAGGTCGGTACACCAAAAGGAATCCTGTACTGCCCCTATTGCCCAACTTCCAGAACATGCACTCAGAAAACTGGGTCTTCCCAATAGGACGCCTGGTGCAAACTAATGACTTCCTAAAAATCGCTGCAACCCCCCCTCCCCGCCCAGATGGCCTGGGTTGCTGTGCGTAAGAGAAACCTGGTGGACAAGCAGCGGCAAGGACTGGCCCATCTGCCTCATCCAACCAAGTCTCCGTCACACATGCCAGGTCAAATCCTCCATCCACAATCAGGTTGTGGATGGCAGTGGTTTTGTTCATCATTGACCTGGCATTACACAGCAACACTTTCAGGTCATGTGGGTATCCCTTGTTCTGTTGTTTTGTACTTGTCACGTTACTTTTTCATATATATCTATATCGATATAGATATAGATGATATAGATATAGATATAAAGGTAAAGGTAAAGGGACCCCTGACCATTAGGTCCAGTCGTGGACGACTCTGGGGTTGCGGCGCTCATCTCGCTTTATTGGCCGAGAGCCGGCGTACAGCTTCCGGGTCATGTGGCCAGCATGACAAAGCTGCTTCTGGCGAACCAGAGCAGCGCACGGAAACGCTGTTTACCTTCCCACCGGAGTGGTACCTATTTATCTACTTGCACTTTGACGTGCTTTCGAACTGCAAGGTGGGCAGGAGCTGGGACTGAGCAACGGGAGCTCACCCCGTCTCAGGGATTCGAACCACCGACCTTCCGATCAGCAAGCCCTAGGCTCTGTGGTTTAACCCACAGCGCCACCTGGGTCCCCAGATATAGCTATAGCTATAGCTATATATAGCTATAGATATAGCTATATAGATATAGATTAGATATAGATATAGATATAGATATAGATTAGATAGATATAGATATAGATATAGATATACCTCAGGTTACAGCCGCTTCAGGTTGTGCGATTTCAGGTTGCGCACCACGCCAAACCCGGAAGTAACGGAATGGGTTACTTCTGGGTTTCGGCGCTCGCGCATGCGCAGAAAAACTAAATTGCGCTTTGCGCATGCGCAGAAGCACCGAATTGCGTCACGCGTGTGTGCAGACGCAGTGGCTCAGGTTGCGAACGCGCCTCCCGCACAGATCGCGTTCGCAACCCAAGCATCCACTGTGTGTATATATATATCCCTTATCATTATTTTCCAGTAAACAATAATAACTTACGAACTCCAAAACCACCTTGGGAGAAATAGGATTTGCCTAACAAATATACCACCCACTTCATTAACACGTCAAAGTCCCGTTTATTCTGGGCAACTTGGCATCGTCTTGCGCATACTTTCCCCCTCCTGATCTTTCATCCAGGCCTTCTCATGTGCACCTTACAAAGGCAGAAGAGCTGGCAACTTTTGACGCCGTGTTTATTCAAAGCGGCGCTTAGCTCCGAATCTTTACATGCATCCTTCGCGGATGTTTTGATGTGCTGTCAGGCTGTCCTGCGCCTGGACTTTCTCTTGTGTTGTCTTTAATGGGCGCTGCATCAACAACTGCTGGTCCTCGCTGGCGTTGCTTCTTATCAGGAAAGGAAAATCAGGAGACGGTCAAATTCTGTGCCTTTTCAGTTTGCAGTCAAGCTGCAATTGGAGGTTCGCTTCAGCCAAGCCGACAGTAAAATTATAAGTTAGCACCAGTGATATTTCCTTCCCTGTCGAAAGGAAACTGCATACTCCCTTTCTGAACAGGAGTATGGTCTGAGTGTTGCGGGTTAAATTTATATCCTAACCTTCCTCCAAAAGAGCCCAGGGCAGCAAATAAGTCAGTACTGAAACAATACAATTAAAACAGATAAAAACACATAATGCTTGTTTTGCACTTTTATGAAATCGTTCTTTTTTGTGTGGCAGTACAGTACATACACTTTGGAACTCCCTGCCTATTGACATCTGGCAGGTGCCTCTGTTCTGCTTTTTCCAGTGCCTGCTTAAAACATTTTTTGTTCGGCAAGCCTACCCAGCCGTGTTTTCTTTCTTTTTAGCTCCTGTTGATTTTAATCATCCTTCAGATGTTTTTAAACACTCATTTTTAACCTATTTATCAATAATCTTAATGTTTTGCTTTATATTTTTGCAACCTACTTAGAGCTTTCCTTGCAATCAAGTGGTATTTAAATTTTGTTAACTGTATAGAACAAATACATCTGTTCTCAGATCTTCCATCTTTATGTTGCTGTGTCAACAGCCGCTTTGCTTCTTATCCGAAATGGAAAATTAGGAACCAGTCAAGAGTCAGTGATTAGAGTATAGGACTAGGGACTCCGCTATACAGCTGCAAATTTGTTGTAAAGTGCAATAAAGAAATGTGACACAAGATGGCGACAGTGAGCTATGGCCATTTGAATGTATTTTTCAAAACTTTTTTTTAAAAAAGCATTTCCACAGTGTTTTGGTGTGAAGATAATTTGAAGAATGGCAGCACTATGGAGGTTTCCTTAGGCTCCTTGGAGGAAGGCGGAATGTAAATTAAACAAACAAACACACCCCTTTAATTTACACTCAGGCTGAATTTGGAGGTTTAGTTCAGTGAGGTAACATTTGGGATTTGGTTAATATCACTGGTTTTCCTTTCCTAGTGCAAAAACTGCACTTTTACTGTGGCAGAAAAGGGTTCCTGAACAGGCATGTGGTTTGAGAAATGTTGTTGTATCTGCCAATAAACACATAAATAAGAATCAGTGGCTGGGTTTGCCAGATGTTGTGTGATGAAGCACACACAATGTGCAGATTAAGGTCTGCAGAGGTGGATAATCTTTACTGGGTGATGGGCAACAGTAGTTTACACCTCTGTTGCAGGAACATAATTTCTACTCTTGCAGATAAGTGTCCCAAATGTATGATGCCAATGTGTCATCATACATAGAGGTACCTGTGGAAAGAAAAGGACCAGTTTTGCATGCCCCAAGTGAACCGGTAATCAAGCCTGAATAAAGATATCAGGAATTGCATTTTTCTTCTCTTTTTACCTCTGGCCTTGTTAAGCAGAAGCAATGGAATCTTTGCATCATTTATTTACACAACCTCATTTTCCTTCTCATTGCCTGGCTTTTCCTCCCCCAAACTGCGAAGAACTCAGCAATTGCAACATCAGCTGAGTCTCAACAGGGCAGATAGCGTGGGAGAAATCAGAAGAATCACTCTGTCTGCTTCTCAGAAACTGCAGTCAGGATGACAAACTGTTTTGCTGCACCGTGATTGCCGGTGGTAACGATCCCAGAGAAGAGAGGGTTGGGGAATCATCTTTCTAAGATCCTCCCTCTTCAAAAGTGCATGTCAGGGGTCACTAATGTGGCATCTGTGGGTGCAATGACTCATATAAAGTCTCCCCTGGGCACCCACAAATCCTCTGAGCCCTGCCTCACTGCCCGCCTGGTCATGATGTGGTAAGAGTGGATCCCTTTTTTCTTCCCTTGAAAAGTACATAGAGATGAAGGAGGAAATTGGAAGAACGACACTTTACCCCACTTGTGTCGCAACTCATATTTGAAAGCTTGGGTGGGCTGGGTGTAGAAACCGTTGGGACATCTTCATTGCTTCTGTTCAGTTCTGAACGGTTGAGCTCAGTGTCTGCTGCCAAGCCTGTACCTTTAACTTGCCTGAACAAAGATCTCTTCCTTACTCTCCCTGCAGGTGTTGGGCATGGGGCAGGGCAGGGAGTGCTTATCTGGTGGGAGAATATCCACACAGATATTCAATAATTTGTAAGCCATGGGCTTAAAAAGGTGGGAGACCCCTGAGTCAGGGTGTGTCCCATTTGCGCATAGGGATGGGTGAACCTGCCAATTTTGGTTCTTTTCATTTTCCCAATTTTAAGTTCAGTTCTCCACATTTCCACATTAGTTTGTGGTGGGGTTGTTTTTTTTAAGTCTTCATGAAAATTCACCAGCATTTTAGGGTAAAGGTAAAGGTAAAGGGACCCCTGACCATTAGGTCCAGTTGTGACTGACTCTGGGGTTGCGGCGCTCATCTCGCTTTATTGGCCGAGGGAGCTGGCATACAGCTTCCGGGTCATGTGGCCAGCATGACTAAGCTGGTTTTGGCGAACCAGAGCAGCGCACGGAAATGCCGTTTACCTTCCCGCCAGAGCGGTACCTATTTATCTACTTGCACTTTGACGTGCTTTCGAACTGCTAGGTTGGCATGAGCAGGGACCGAGCTCACCCCGTCGTGGGGATTCAAACCGCCGACCTCCTGATCGGCAAGCCCAAGAGGCTCAGTGGTTTAACCCACAGTACCACCCGCGTCCCATAGCATTTTAGGGTTGCTTACTCCAAACATGGTCACAGGTTGTTTTGCCTGATATACAAATTTTTGCATAGCACTTCCCCACAATTTCTGTATGTTATTTTACAAGCGTATGTATTTTATGTACACTTTCAGCAAGCATAATGCATTTTTGTAAACATTGGTTGCTTGGAGAACTGCGTTGCAAAATTTGGAGAGGTGTGAATTTTGCACTTCTCACATTATTCCAGACAACACGAACAAGGTAGGCTTACCTTTAAACATAAGCTGAATAATATGACTCACCCATCCCTCTGTGGAGAGGGTCACGCCTCACAGTGACTGCAGCGGCACTGCCATTTTGTTGCCACTGCAGGCAACAGAGCCTGCCGCACGGAGCAATTTAAGACTGTGCCACTAGTTTCTCAACCGAGGAGAGTTGAACGTGGAGGCGTTTTGACAGCGGCCGTGTGACAGACTCTAGCTGCTTCCCCCCAGAGCATAAACCCAAACTTTTACATAGTAACAAAACAACATCCTGGCAGGTTAGTTGTTGTTGTGGTTTTAAATCCTCTGAGTTTGGAACACATTGCACAGGGAGAGATCACAGCTGGGAAGGACCAAAACAGGTCCAGAGAACTTCGAGGCTGAATTGTCAAAAGCAGAAATGAGCAGGCAGGGAAAAGGCAGGGCTGCTAAAGCTGAGTTTTGCATGTCTCGCATCTTTGTGCGGTGGAACCTCGGTTCTCGAACGTCTCCGTTGACGAATGTTTCAGAACCCAAATGCCAAAAACCCGGAAGTAAATGCTTCTGTTTTCAAATGCGCCTCAGAAGTCAAACGGCTTCCGAAGCGCCTTTCTCAATTTTCTCAATTGAATTTGCCGACAGGCCTTTGAGCCTCAGTTTTCGAATGTTTTGGAAGTCAAACTGTTTTCCACAACGGATTAAGTTCGAAAACCAAGGTTCCACTGCAATGGCCATCCCGAATGATGGCTGCTGATGGTTTGCGTGGGGAAAGGCATCCTTATGTGGGGAAATTGCTTTCAAAAATGTCTGCATTAATCAAGAAAGCGTGCAAAAAAAAATGCTGTTAGGAGAAATTCGCACTGACAAATATTCATGAGGATTGTTTCTTTTTTTATATATATAAAAAAGTGAATTGCTGCAGAAATGTGGAGAACAGAATTTAAGTTTGGAAAAGTGAGAAACCGAGAGAAACTAGAATTGACAGATCCATCCATCGCTTACCTCCACAAGGTGGTTGTGATGTGAAGAGAGCAATATCTGTGTGTTTTCTTTACTTGCAAAAATCTTTATCAACGTTATCAAGAAAGACAAATGCTAAAAATGCAAAAGGTACCACAGAAAACTACAATTCAATATAAATGATTAGTGAGCTTCTCATGGATAAGCCTCCGATCGATTTCCAAGGAACTCAAATGTATGGAAATGGTTGAATCGGTGGCTAGAGTGTTGCACTTAAAGCAGAGAGAACCATCTAATCTCCCTTTTGATGTGAAGCTCCTTGAGTTACCATAGCCCAATGGCTACCTCTTGGGGATCATCCATACTGTTGTCCAATGTGGATATTATTCTTGCTGTACCTTAATTCTGTCTCTCTCTTTTTAAAATCATTTTATTAAATTTTCCACTTTAACAAACCTATCAAATCACATTAAATGTTCCAAATTATACATTTTTGTTCAGTCGTTCAGTCGTGTCCGACTCTTCATGACCCCATGGACCAGAGCACGCCAGGCACGCCTATCCTTCACTGCCTCTCGCAGTTTGGCCAAACTCATGTTAGTAGCTTCGAGAACACTGTCCAACCATCTCATCTTCTGTCGTCCCCTTCTCCTAGTGCCCTCAACCTTTCCCAACATCAGGGTCTTTTCTAGGGAGTCTTCTCTTCTCATGAGGTGGCCAAAGTATTGGAGCCTCAGCTTCAGGATCTGTCCTTCCAGTGAACACTCTGGGCTGATTTCTTTAAGAATGGATAGGTTTGATCTTCTTGCAGTCCATGGGACTCTCAAGAGTCTCCTCCAGCACCAGAATTCAAAAGCATCAATTCTTCAGTAATCAGCCTTCTTTATGGTCCAGCTCTCACTTCCATACATCATTACTGGGAAAACCATAGCTTTAACTATACGGACCTTTGTCGGCAGGTGATGTCTTTGCTTTTTAAGATGCTGTCTAGGTTTGTCATTATACATAAACATATCAAATAGTCCAAATATTCTGCCAAATTATAAATTTTTGTGCATCTCATTCTTCAAACTTGGAGGGCTCTGATCAACACCAAATTTCTGTTGCATTCCATAGTCATTTCCGATGATTCCCCTAATTCTTTCTGATATCATCCTTCATTCTTTCGCAGCCTCTGAGTTGTTCCCACAAGCGAGATAAAACAAACGAATATATGTTGGATTAAGGTACAGCTACAACATATAGCTGTACCTTAATTCTCTGTTGCCCGTATGGCATTCTCCTCCATGCACTTTCCCTTCCCTCAATCTGGATTTTCTCATGCCAGGGATACTCCTAAAAGGATGGGGCTGGTGAGGACCCATCATGCTATCTGATAATGAGATGAAAATGTAACCATGTATAAATGGGTTCTTATCAGTTGGTGTTGGTTCTGGGGTTCTTACAACGATATGGGACTTTGGCATAGTGTGTTTGTATGTGTGAATACACATAAGAGCCTGCTGGACCAAACCAGCGACTCATCTAGTACACCATCCTGGTCTCACAGAGGCCAACCAGATGCCTGTGGGAAACCCACAAGCAGGATTCGAACACAAGGGCCCGCTCTCCCCTCCGGTTGTTTTCAGCAACTAGTCGAGCCAGTGTGGTGTAGTGGTTAAGAGCGGTAGACTCGTAATCTGGGGAACCGGGTTCACTTCCCCGCTCCTCCACATGCAGCTGCTGGGTGACCTTGGGCTAGTCACACTTCTCTGAAGTCTCTCAGCCCCACTCACCTCACAGAGTGTTTGTTGTGGGGCAGGAAGAAGGGAAAGGAGAATGTGAGCCGCTTTGAGACTCCTTCGGGTAGTGATAAAGCGGGATATCAAATCCAAACTCTTCTTCTTCTTCTTCTTCCTCTTCTAGTATTCAGAAGCATTGCTGCCTCTGACTGCGGAGGCAAAGCATAGCCATCGTAGGTAGTAGTCATTGATACCCTTCTCCTCCTCCATGAATATGACCAGTCCTCTTTCAACGCCTTCCAAGTCAGTGGCCATGACTGCTTCCTGTGGGAGGGAGTTCCACAGTCTAACTACGCGCCCCGTGAAGAAGTACTTTCTTTCATCTGTCCTGAATCTTCCAACAATCAGCTTTGTTTGATGTCCTAGTGTTTTGAGACGGGGAAAGCTTTCTCTATGCCAGGCGTAGGCAAACTCCGGCCCTCCAGATGTTTGGGACTACAATTCCCATCATCCCTAGCTAACAGGACCAGTGGTCAGGGATGATGGGAATTGTAGTCCCAAACATCTGGAGGGCCGGAGTTTGCCTATGCCTGCTCTGTGCCGTGCATGATTCTATAAACTTCTATCATGCCACCCCAACTTGCCTTGTCTCTAAAAAGTTCCAAACACTGCAGCCTTTTGAGGCATACAAATGCAGCAGGAGAAAATGCGCAACCCATTTGTGTCTTGAGTCGGTCTCGCAGTCTCAACTTCCTATTGGAGGGAGCCAAACATCCCCTCTCCCTCTCCTATCCCATCCTAGCTCACTCACTCAGGAAGCCAAACTTTGCAGCCAGAACTCTCCAAGACGTCTGTAGCGGGAAGGGAGATTGGTTTGAAGGGGGGGGTGGGAGGGGAGGACGGGGAAGAAGCTGAGAGCTCAGAGGTCTGCTCCGACTGCGCGCTCTGTCAAAAGCCTTCTGGAGAGCAGAGACCCTCCGTGCCAAAAGGAAACGAAGTTTTGAACCCAGGAGAGGCTGCTGTTTGGAGACTGGGACTTACTTCACAAGCTCCGGAAAGACGATGGGACGCTTTTGCAAAGGGATAAGGCCAGGAATTCCTAGTATGTCTGCTTTCTTCCCCTTCTTGCGTTTCTAAGCTGCTTAAATATTGCTACTGGTTCCTTCTCAGAATGCTGTGCAAATAACCAGCATAACTCGGAATGTTGTTTGCAAATTTGATAATTCCTCTTCCTTTTCAAACTTCTGTCTTGAGATGGGGAGGGGGGGTGAGATTCAGAGGCAAGCTGGATCAGCCCCCGGCCCCAATCCTAAAATGTGTGCTTGCGTGCAAGAGGATTCATTATGCTTCGTAAGGATTCATTATGCCACTCAGCCGACTTTGATCTACCCTTTATGCCATGCAGCCAGGGTGCGGTGGAGTCAAAACTTGGAGGCTTCTCTTGTATCACAGTGCAAGTCTATGGGTGAAGCGGGGTTTCTCTTAACTGCGTGAGCCGGAAATGTCATTGCTTTGGTTTAAATGACAGGAAGCGGTGTGTGTGTGTTTGTGCCATTTAAGAGTGAGAAAGAGACTTCCTCTTTATCCTGGACACTTGAGGTGTCTATTTTTTTTAGCAGCCACCTTATTTCTGTGATAGTAAGTTGCTTTAAACTGTTCTTAGCATCGTGTTTTAATGTTTTAGCCCACCACGGGACCTTAGATTGAAGGGCAGGCGAATAATGATGATAATAATAATAATAATACTCAGCTGGACCTGGGATAGCTCAGTTGGATGAGCATGGGTCTCATCTCAGGGTCGTGGGTTCGAACCCCACATTGGGCAAAAGATTCCTGCATTGCAGGGGGTTGGACTAGATGGCGCTTGTGGCTCCTTCCAATTCTATTATTTTTTCACCCCCCACACGGGTAGTTCTTTTCTGCCCTAGATACTGCGATGAAGTTGATCGGGATTTAATAAATGTGATTTTTTTTCTAATAGATTTTCTTACAGATTTTCTTATTTCTTTTTGTACCAGCACTGGGGGCAAAATAGCAAGCTTTAGATTGTGCATTGGGACATCAGAAATGGCCTTATTCATCTAGTGCAGGGGTGGCCAACTCCCAAGAGACTGAGATCTACTTACAGAGTTAAAAACTGGCAGTGATCTACCCCCATTTTTGGGGTTCAGGTTAAAGTTGTTGAGCTTTTTTGGGGAGGAGGAAGGCCCGTTTTTTAGACATTCAGATCAAAGTTGTAGTTGAGCTTTTTTTAGGGAGAAGGAAAGCCCCATTTTGGGGGGTGCAGGGCAAAAAAAGTTGAGATTTTTTTTTTTAGGGGAGCCAAAGTTGTTGAGCTTCTTTGGGGGAGTCAGTGATTTACCAGCGATCTACCACAGTCATCCAGTGATCTACTGGTAGATCATGATCTACCTGTTGGACGTGCCTGATCTAGTGCATCTAGCTTAGTATTGTTTACACTGACTGGCAGCTGCTCTCCAGGGCAGGGGGCATTCCCAGCCTTCCTTTGAGATGCCAGGGATCGAACCTGGGAGCTCCTGAATGCAAGGCAGGTGCTCACCCACTGAGCTGCATCCCTTCCCCTTAACCAAACTCTCAGGTAGGAAGAAAGCAGGGATGATGCTCTTTTTACAGGTGTCCAGTACCTGGCCCTCCTCTGGAGTTTCACAGGTACTCAGCAGTGCAGTGTTCTCAAGGCTGTGTAAATGCAAGTATTTCTGTGCCTCCAGGGACATCTCAATAGCTTGATAACTGTGCAGATGTGATATACGGGGAGGGGCCGTAGCTTAGGGGCAGAGCCTGACTTGCATGCAGAAGGTCCCAGGCCTTCGGCGTTTGCCAAGGAAAGAATCCCCTTGATTTACAGCTGGAAAGGAACATTTGGCTCCTTATGACCCTGTTAAAATGACAAGAGAGGAGGGAAACGGATAGCTCAGGGCGGCCTGTCAAACAGACTGCCCGCGAGATGGCTGAAGAGGAGGAATTGAAGTGGTTCTGAGAGGCCTCAACGTAGCAGAGTTGCATCTGGAAGCTGTTAAGCTTCTCAGAGGACTCCACCCCACCCCGTCACCCTCTCTGAACTGGCGATGGGTCTGGAAAAGTGAAGGACTTGCAACAGATCTGCCAGCATGCGGGTGTGTGCAGACCACTTTTTAAGTGGAGTTAAAAGGTGCAATGATGAAGGCGTTCGTTTATTTTGTCCCTGCTGCTCAGGAAAACCGATTTGCTGGACTACAACTCCCATCATCCCTGACCATGCTGCCTGGGGCTGATGGGAGTTGTAGTCCAACAACTTTCTGGAGGACTACAGGCCAACCACCCCTGGAGTGCAAATTCCCACCCAGCATGGACAATGGCCAGGGGAATAGGAGTTGCAGCCCAGCAACATCAAGGGCACTTGCACTGGCTATTTTTGTGTTACATTGGTCGGACTGTCCAACTAGTACGGTATTTTCTACTCTGATAATACTGAAGGCTGAAGGCAAAAGACCTCTTTCACATCACCTGTTACCCGAGACCCCTTTTTCATAACTGGGGACACCAGGGATTGAACCTGGGACCTTCTGCAGGCAATTGCTCTCCCACTGAGCAATGGTTTCCAATACGGCAACAGTATGGAGGGGTGTACAAATTTGCTCGTTTTCTCAGTCTCTCATTTGTACAACCTTAAATTCGGTTTCTTATATTTCTATATCACTTTGTGAATTGTTTTAAACAAGCGCTCATGAAAACCCACCCGCATATTACGCCCCCCCCAATATAGGTAAAGGGACCCCTGACCATTAGGTCCAGTTGTGTCCGACTCTGGGGTTGCGGCGCTCATCTCGCGTTACTGGCCGAGGGAGCCGGCGTACAGCTTCCAGGTCATGTGGCCAGCATGACAAAGCCGCTTCTGGCGAACCAGAGCAGCGCACAGAAACGCCGTTTACCTTCCCGACGGAGCGGTACCTATTAATCTACTTGCACTTTGAAGTGCTTTCGAACTGCTAGGTTGGCAGGAGCAGGGACAGAGCAATGGGAGCTCACCCCGTTGCGGGGATTCGAACCGCCGACCTTCTGATCAGCAAGCCCTAGGCTCTGTGGTTTAACCCACAGCGCCACCTGGGTCCCTAATATACCGGTACACAATTTGGTATGCAGTTTTGCCTAACATACACACTTTTGAAAGCAGTTTCCCCAATATGATGCATTTCTGTATGTAATTTTTCACTAATATATGCAATTTCATGCACACTTTCACCAAATACGCATTTTGTACAAATGCGCCTAATTTCAGCAGGGGAACGGGACCCCGTGGGCAAATTTATTGCGGTGAAAGCTGATGCCGTAATCCATGAAAGGGTATGCTCTAATAAATACATTTGTTTGTCTATAACAGTGTTTCCCAACCAGTGTGCCTCCAGATGTTTTGGGACTACAATTCCCATCATCCCTGACCACTGGTATTGCTAGCGAGGGATGATGGGAGTTGTAGTCCCAAAACATCTGGAGGCACACTGGTTGAGAAACACTGGTCTATAAGATGTCACCGGACTCTTTGCTGTGGATTTTTGCCAATATCATACTGTTCTTATGAATATCAGTGGTGCGGCCACACTTGAGATACTACTGCGCACGTCCTGTTCTGACCCAGCAATGTCCACCCCCATCTCTTTCTAAGTACCACTAGGGGGAGCACCCCTCTTCTCTTAACCAGGGAACCAGAGCATTCCTTGGTCAAAGGAAAATCTGATTCTGCAAGTGACTCAAATGGAAACTATGGCAGTGAATCAAAATCATGCAGAATTGGCGTGAGTCATAGCAAATTGAAGGGGTGGGTGGGACTTAAGGAGGGTCTTGGAGCTCTGCAAGGCAGACTTATCTTAAGAGAGTCCCCCCCCCCTTTAGAAGAAGAAGAAGAAGAATTTGGATTTGATATCCCGCTTTATCACTACCCGAAGGAGTCTCAAAGCGGCTAACGTTCTCCTTTCCCTTCCTCTGTGAGGTGAGTGGAGACTTCAAAGAAGTGTGACTAGCCCAAGGTCACCCAGCAGCTGCATGTGGAGGAGCAGGGAATTGAACCCAGTTCACCAGATTACGAGTCTACTGCTCTTAACCGCTACACCACACTGGCTCTCAGTGGTCCTCCCAACATCATTTTTATTGTGCTTTTATGATTATTTGTGCTCTGGTTGGTGTCAGGGCGGTTCTAAATGATCTCAATACTGTTTGCAAATCGTTTTGAATCGGTGCATGTGACGTCATGGTTGGAGAGGGAAACTAGACCCTGGGAGACCAGAGTTCAAGTCAGCAGCTAAATCAATGGCGTTTTCGTTTCCACTAACTGGAGCCAGAGTTCGACTGACTTGAATGGCAGCTTTAAAGTGCTGGATCATGTCCTAAACTTGCAAAGGAGGGAGGTCAGAGAATGTGGTGTCATGAGAAGCTGTTAGGTCGCTGTGCTAAATAAGCTTGCTCTACAAAGAACTCATCCATATTTAAGCGTTCTCATCTCCCATTTTTAACCCCAGCCTGTATTTCGTTAATGTGCTGCGCTCTCTCTCTCTCTCTCTCTCTCTCTCTCTCTCTCTCTCTCTCTCTTTCTTAACTGATGACTTTTAAAATTGTAATTTGTTCTAACACCCTTACAAAATGAATGACTAAAACTGTAGACCACATTGCGTGGGCATTGTGCCCTGAAAGGCCGATTAGAAATCTGTTTAAATAAAATAATAAGAATACGGCGAAAATTCTCCTTGTTGAGAATCTTGAGGACTTGAAAACTGCCCTTTTAAAAATAAAACGAAAAATGAAAGCAGAGTTTCTCATGTTTCTGCTTAGAGAATAGCTCCTGTGTTTGAAGCTAAATTCCACATAAGCCCCTGACGCAAGGTGTTGTTGAAATGGACTTCAACTGTTTTAGGTCACCCAAAAGCAGTTTATCAGATATATGCTTTTGTTCATGAGGATGAGCTGCACTATTTATTTAAAGCAGTATTATACCACTTTAAACAGTCCCATCTCCCCTACAAATACATAAATAAATAAATAAATAAAATCCTGGGAACTGTAGTTTGTTAAGGGTGCTGAGTGTTGTTAGGAGACTGCCTCTCAGAGCTACAGTTCCCAGCACCCTTAACAAACCAAAGTTCCCAGGGTTCTTGTTTGGTAGGGAGGCCACGACTGCTAAAGCAGTGCAGGAGTACATTAAATGTATAGTGCAGATGTCAAGCATGTTTCAGTGGCTTTCGAAAGATCACACCCAGTTGTGCAATGATGCTGTCGTGCTCTGTGCCACGACAGGTTATGCTACCATACAGTGTCTTCTTGCATCTGTGCATTGAGTCTGGCTGATGGATGTGGCTCCTCTTTCTGAGCGCCTGCCAATCTGACTCCTGCCCAGAGAGGAATTTCAGCAGACCCCTTTTCTGATGTACTTTTATGGCTGCCGTTGTCCTTCCCGTGTAGGACAATGGAGCCGTTTGTTGTTCTGCCTAGTTATTTCCTCTGCACTCTGCTGGTAGAAACAGTTAAGTCATGCCCTCTTCAGGGGGGGACACATTTCAGCTTCCTTTGCTGAAGCGCTTGCAAGTAGATGGACAGCCATGTATTCGCCACCCTGCCTGTTTCGCTTGTCACATCTGCATTGGCCCGAGTGGCGCTCTTACATTCCTATAGCAAAGTGGTTTCATCCTTAGTTCCAGTTACAGGTAGGTAGCCGTGTTGGTCTGTCATAGTCAAAACAAAATAAAAAATAAAATAAAAAAATAAAAAAAATCCTTCCAGTAGCACCTTAGAGACCAACTAAGTTTGTTCTTGGTATGAGCTTTCGTGTGCATGCACACTTCATCCTGGTTTCATCCTGGCAAGCATCTGGACATGATCCTGCCTGGAGGCAGCGCACAAGCTCTTCCGAGCTTCCTGGAGGAGAATTGGGATGTCAGTGAAATGATCATTGCCAGCATGGAGGCCAGAGAGGTGTGTTGCATGTAGAAACCAGCCTAGTGTACAAAGGCCAAATTTACATTTGCTGCCCCGCCCACTCTTGCCTCTGGCCCCGCCCACCACTAGCAGAAGAGGACGGTTCGCCCCCACGTTTCTATAGGGATTCCCAAATCTGATCCTTAGACAACGGTCTCGAGCCAAGCTGGGCCATTGCAGTCCATTGACCTCATTCTGTGCACAATGCTCTGCGCATAATGAGCCATAATGTCTGTGACTTTATAAGACTGGGAGGGGAGGGGAGGGGAGGGGGGGCTGACTTCTACTGAGCTGGTAGCTGCAGTGAATCCTGGGCGCTTCTCAGCCAAGGAAAGAGCAGAGAGTTAACTTATTGTCAAAGATAACAGAGTCGCTTCTGCGACTCTGGAGACCTACTCACACCTCTCTAGCATCTGTTCCCAGCTCTGTGCTCTATGGAGCAATTGCAGCAACTGGGGACCACACCCCCTCCACCAGTTTATGTACCTTCCCCTGACGTAGCCAGAGACTATGCCTGCATGGAAGCTTCCTCTGCTCTTCCCACTTCAGTTCCTTCCTGGTTCTGGGAGACAGTGGTGCATGGAAGGGGAGGAAAGCATCTGGCCCATCACTAGCCTGCCCTGCCTCTTCCTCCAGCTCTGAAGTTTCCTCCAGCTCTGAAGATTCTTGTCTCCTGGCTGGTACAGGTCCCCATAAACCACTGCCCCCCTCTCCCAAGTCAGACTCCAGCCTCTATCCCCGGTCCACACTCGTCAAGAGTCCTGCCAGTCCCTGAACACAGTGCCACCCTCTGGCTGTTTGCAGTAGTGTCGCTGAAGTACAACAGTGAGCTAGTGAGGCTTTCCCTCTACGTTGACAAGTTTACCATGGTGGCTCAGAATAGGGCATATGGGACCCTCTTAAAGGTTCCCTGGCTGAAGATCCTCGGAACCTTATCAAGAAAACTTGCCGGCACATTTTCAGTCTTTTCTCTAGTCGTGTGGTTTAGAAAATTAGTGTCTTATAGTCTCATATTCTGCTCCCCAGAGTTGTAAGAAAGAACAGTTTTGCAGGACTGTGTGCTGTTGTATCACACACAGGGGAAGAACACAAAGGCTGTTCTTTATTCCACACCACGCTGTTGTTTACTCTGCCCCATCGCCTGGTGTTCGGAGGTATGCTGCTTCTGAACATGGAGGTTCGACATACCTATCGCAATCAATAGCTATTGATACACCTACAAATTTGTCTCAACCTTTTATTTTTATTTTAAAAATGGAATCTAATTAGCTGGTGGGTGTTGGGCCATCTTGCAGCAAGACATCCCTTATGTTAACTGTGTGTGGTGCATCCCATAAGTTAATAAGTTGGTGTGGGGGATGCCCTGCCCTGATTCCCGGATGCTGCATGTACATGAGCATCAAACGGCGACTCCGGGGTTAAAGCTCGGGTTTTGTGTTCAAAAAGACAATGGGCACATTATGCAGTTGCAGCTTGTTCCTCTGCGCATCCCCGCACCACAGAGAGGAAGATGACTTTCTTTATGCGCACACACCACCTCCAATGATGTATCAGTTTTGCACAGGCTGCAGACTCTCCAAAGCACACGGCCTCCAGAGATTAAGCTTTCAATGGGCCAATTGTGGAGTTCAGATAAAGACTCCCTTGACACTGATGGGCGGTGGTCAAAGGTCCCTGAACAATCTGACCATGGAGCACAGGGCATGAACTATTTTCTTAGCAAAGGGATGGAGAACAGGAGCGCGTGGGGCAGATGAAATTTGCTAGCCACCCCAGAACAAAGCGGAGCATTCTGCAAACTTGCCTCCGGTTGCTCAGCTACGATTCGATGCCTGCGTTGCTCTCTCCAGAGCCGCCAAGATGATCTGTGGCCTTGGATCCTGGCGGGAAGGTTCTCTCAGGAGGAGATCTCGTTTACTGCCATGTTTCCAGATGCTGTTAACATGGATTGGGGATTGCCTAATATAAACATCTGTGAAATTGCCACCATCCGCCCCTGGTCAGAGGATCTGGCTTCAGAGCTTAAGGATTCCAGATGTGCCTGCCTGATGCCAAGCCCAAAACAGAAAGAGGAACGGAGCAGATGAGATGGATGTTCCGGCCGTGGTTAGGTCCCAGTAATTGGGGACACGTGGGGGACTGCACTCTGTTTTCCTTTGCGGGGGCCGTTCTTGCCTTAGCGGTGGAGCGTTGCTAGGTTCTCAAATATATATTTGCCATCCGCTGTCCTGCGTGTGCCACTGACTGCGCTGCAGCCCAGATGCTGCTGAAAAGCCGTTTGTCAAATGGAAACCGCAAGAGACAGAAGTTTTGGCAACTCTGAGTAAGTGACTATTCAGATTTGTTAAATACGGGAGGAGGGGAGTGTCTAGCCCTAAGCAGCGGAGACATCTGGTTTCCTTGTTCATTTTATTATTATTATTATTTGGAGGATCATTTCAGATATAAAAAGTCTTACATCAATCTTTAAAAGAAGTCCAAGTGCACAGTTCAAAATGTTTGCAGCTTCACTTGTAGTTTTCCTTCAAAGAAGCGTGTTGAGCATTTGCTCCAACATTTTGACTAACCAGGGCTTGGTTAGTTTGCAATAAGCACTCAGGATGGCATTTTTTACTTTTAATAGGCTCTATAACCTACATAACAAATGCTCCTGCAATGTTTGTATGGCCTGTTCCCAATTAACTATTCACCTTCTGCCCTTCTGACTTTGCAAACCATGTCTTAGATATCGAAGACACAGACTGCCCCGTGGAATCTGGTCCAAGCCAACTTTTATCTCCCTGCCTTGTGAAGCCAGCTACAGGTTCAAAGGTCACTTGTTGGGGGCACACTGGCCTTTTCCCACAAGAATGCTTTGCAGACCACTGCATTGGTTTATCCAAATGCGTCGGATGTTTGGGGAAGGGCCATGGCAGAAGGCCAAATGTTCAATCCCTGCACTCTCCAGGTGCAGCTTCGAGAGAATGCTGCTTGAAGCCCCAGAGAGCTGCCAGTCAGTGTTGACAATACTGCAGTGGTCCGACTCTTCATAAGGTAGCTCAGAGGGGTTTTTAGGGTAGCAAGACCGGTCCAGCCGCGTTGGGTACCATGCCGTAAGGGGCACCAAAACAATGCTGTAGAATGGAGTGCGAGAGGTGGAGCGGGGGTGCCCAAATTTTAGCATTGTAAAAAGGTAAAGGGACCCCTGACCATTAGGTCCAGTCGTGTCCGACTCTGGGGTTGTGGCGCTCATCTCGCTTTACTGGCCGAGGGAGCCGGCGTACAGCTTCCAGGTCATGTGGCCAGCATGACTAAGCTGCTTCTGGCGAACCAGAGCAGCACACATTATAGTTGTACTTTTGCCGCCGGCTCTTCCCTTTGGCTTTCGGAATCGCGGCGACTCGGCGGAATATCGGCCGCCCAGAGCAGCACACAGAAACACCGTTTACCTTCCCGCTGGAGCGGTTCCTATTTATCTACTTGCACTTTGACGTGCTTTCGAACTGCTAGGTGGGCAGGAGCTGCGGCCGAGCATTGTACTGGGCACCAATTTAATTAGAGAGCACAAAGTCTGCCACTGTGTATCTCCCTATGTTCCTATTAGGCAGGGGCGGAGGAAGCCTCCTCGCCACCCGGGGCGGCGAACGGAGGCTTCCCCTGGGGGCGGGGCGTCGCGACGTTGCGTCGTGACGTTACAACGCAACGTCACGATGGAGTGCGCATGCACGAAATGCTGTGCATGCGCACTCCGTCGCCGGGGCGCTGCTGCTCCCGTGGCGCCCTTGGGAAGCGCCGCGCCAAAAGCCAGCCCAACTGTCACCCCCTCCTCGCCTGGAACCTGGGGCGTACCGCCCCCTCCGCCCCCCCTTGCGACGCCAGTGCTATTAGGGGAAGGGCCAAATCTCAGTGAAATAGCACTTCCCTTGAATGCAGAAGGTGCCAAGTTCAACCCCCAGCAGCATCTCATTCGGCCTAATAGCAGGACTGTGTTCCTGCACATAATCATGTGCAAAACATGCAGCAATAAAATAAGAACCCCTTTATTCTTCCAGTTATCCCCCCCCCCTCTTTCTAGGATTTTTGGCTTTCCAACTTGGCAATCCAATGGGAAGCAGGTCCTGTTTTTGAGGGATATCTGTTCCAGATGGTTGGATTGGCTGCCCTGGAACGAAACCGCTTCCGTGTGCACGCGCGTGTAAAACCAGGCAAAGCTTTGGCCCGGGAGGAGACTTCGACCTGAGGAATGTGGAGAGAGGCATTTCCCAATTATAATAATTATTATTATTATTATTATTATTATTTTAAAAACCCAACAGTCCCCATTGTTGTAGCTCCTGATGAGGAGGGAGCTCCCTGCCAAGAGGAGCCAAAGCAAATATTTGCAGCGCAGGCTGAGATTGCCCGAAGGAGGGGTTGCAGGATGCAGGCGTGCGCTCTGCTGGGCGTGGAAAGGGATGCTGGCTTCATTCAGCAACTGGTGCTGAGGATGTGCTAAGGGGAGGACAAGAGTCATTGGCAAGAACTGGCTCTCTGCTTCAAGCCCTAGCAAGGGGGACACTGGAAAGTGCCTTATTCAGAGTCAGACCGTTGGTCCATCTAGCTCAGTATTGTTGACACTGACTGGCAGGCGTCGCTCCCAGCCCTTCCAGGAGATGCTGGAGATTGGGCCTGGGGAGAATGGCTGTTTCCTCCTTCCCCTCCATTCACACTCCTATTGCTTAGCCTGCTCCAGTTCCCCACATCCCAGTATAACTCCCCTGGAGCTAGACTTTCCTAGTTTCAAGAGACAAAGGGTTGTTCCAGACAACCTGTTTCCTGAGTGTTTGTCCTAATTTTCTTGCAGAAAGCTTACAAGGAGGGTAGACTGCGCGCACAGTCTTAACTGAACTCTTGTTCTGATTCATTTAGGGCAACGGTAGGCAAACTAAGGCCCGGGGGCCGGATGCGGCCCTATCGCCTTCTCAATCCGGCCCGCAGACGGTCTGGGAATTAGTGTGTTTTTACATGAGTAGAATGTGTCTGCATTTATCCTGACATGCTTGTGGCGTGTTTTCATGTCTTCTCATGACTAATTCATTCATTCCAGACTTTTCAGAGCATTTTCATCACTTTCTAGAGCCCTTTAACCCACTTTAATGCACATGTATTTAAATGCATACAGGGGCCGGCTGGAGGCACCCAGAAAACCCAGATTGTGGGATAACCGGCCTCGTATAACCAACATGCTTAAGTCTAATTAAGGCACAGAGGGGTTAATACCATAGAGTAAGCTGTCCTGCCAGGCTTAGTGTTCTTTCCTGGTATACCTGATGAACTCAGCATGTGCAGAGGCTAAGCTGATGGCTCCAGTTTAGCCACATGGCTCTAACAAGCCTTTCTTGATAGAAATAAATAAATGAGACTCTTAATTTCAGGGTCACGGGTTTGAGCCCCATGTTGGGCAAAATATTCCTGCATTTCAGGGGTTAGATTTTAGATGACCCTCGTGGTCCCTTCCAGCTCCACCATTCTAATGATCTCTGGCAGGATTCCTTCTCAGTCCTGCTACAATTTATTTATTTATTCATAAATATGAATATTTATCTTACCTCCAAGGAGATCAAAATTGCACACACTGTTCTTCCTCTTCCCACAGCATCCTCACAGCAGTCGTATGAGGTAGGCCCTGCTGAGTGTTGGTGACTGGGCCAAGGTCACCCGGTGAGCTTCATGGCTAAGTGGGGATTTGCACCCTGATCCCCCAGCCCTGGTCCAACATGTTAAACTGCCTGGACCATGAAGCCTCACCCACCTGTCCTACACCTGATGCCATACTGAACATCAGGTGTGGGGCAGGTGAAAGCCTGGTTCAGCCAAAAGGGGGTTTGCAGGCTCAGCTGATCGGCCGGGCCTGCAAAGCCTCATGGAGAGTTCTGGGCAATCTAGCACCTTGAAGGGGGCACCTGAGGACCTCAGTGGGCAAGAAAGATCACCTGATTTCATTGTGACACCACACCATTGACAAATGGCCAGCCCCGCAATGGGTGGGGGAATGTAGTAATCTGGCCCACCAGTCCCCTACCCCACCCTGCTCTAACCACTACACTAGTGTAGGACAGCAGGGGTTGAACCTGTGGACTTTGCACACAGAGTTGCTCTGCATACGTAGCGCCATACGTAGCTCTGCCACTGGCTTCCCGTGAAAAATCCAGGTGAAACTGGATTCAGCATGAGGTTGGCCTCACCGCTTTGGCAAAAGCACTGCTGTCCTGCTCTTAATTACCCCTTGGCAGTGGCCAAGAGAGGAGTTTCACAACCGGCGGTGGAAAATTAAAGGAGGATTGAAACAGCAATATTGTGGCCTTTAGGAATGGCTTGTTCATTTCCTGCTCCCTTGCCAGAGCATTAAGATACTGACCAGTAGAGAGCTTCGGACCCTGAATTGCTTGTATATTTGACTCATGATGCTGAGAGCTGAGCTACACCTAGTTCCAGCTATTGAAATGCCGGCAGCCGTCCCTGGCTCACAGGAACTGACCCTTCCATTGTTGGAGGAAACTGCGATGACATACAGGGTTTATTACCTATTCTTTCTTTCCATGTGTGCGCGCGTTGAGGCTGGAATTCCAGTGGGCTGGGGCAACTGTCTGGGGATACGTCGGGAAGACTCACCTTAGCCCAGGAATGCAAAGGTTAGTTGGGGATGGAGAATGATGAGCCGCCGTTTCGCCTCCAGGATCTGATCACCCCAAGTGAAGTCCAAGGGCTGCCAACAGCCCGGACCCCCCAACCCCATCTTGCATAATCACCCACTGTCTTCCATGCATATGCAGGGATGGCTTTAATGGGCTGGAAAAAAGCAATAGTTCCTGCTGGGTTTCCATGTGTGGTTCCTCTAGTTCAGGGGTGATATGATAGCCATGTTCAAATATATAAAAGGATGTCATATAGAGGAGGGAGAAAGGTTGTTTTCTGCTGCTCCAGAGAAGCGGACACGGAGCAATGGATTCAAACTACAAGAAAGAAGATTCCACCTAAACATTAGGAAGAACTTCCTGACAGTAAGAGCTGTTCGACAGTGGAATTGGCTGCCAAGGAGTGTGGTGGAGTCTCCTTCTTTGGAGGTCTTTAAGCAGAGGCTTGACAGCCACCTGTCAGGAATGCTTTGATGGTGTTTCCTGCTTGGCAGGGGGTTGGACTGGATGGCCCTTGGGGTCTCTTCCAACTCTAGGATTCTATGATTCTAGGGTTCCCCAAATTTGGGTCTCCAGCTGTTTTGGGACTACAGTTCCCATCCTCCCTGACCACTGGTCCTGCTAGCTAGGGATGATGGGAGTTGTAGTCCCCAAACAGCTGGAAAACCACTTTTGGCATCTGCTTGCCTGCTGGAGGTTCTGGTTCTGCAAGGGAGCTTATGTTGCGCATTGGAGCTTTCCTTGAATTTCCTTTTGGGGTGACTTGTGTATGTGTTTCTTTTTTAAAATCTCAGGGTCCTACCCAGAGGCGGAGCTAGCTGCCCACGGCAAGTGGCGAGCATCCCAGGGGGGTGCCGCCCACAGCAAGCGTCCCAGGGGGCGGGGCGGCGATGTCACCCAAACTCAGGGATGACACCCGGGGCGAGCCGCCCCCACAGTCCCCTTTCTCCACCAGTGGTCATACCACCTTATTGGGACCTGGTATAAAGGGGTTTCTACCAGGCCCCATGGTGGATGGTGCCTATGGCTTGCAAAAATGCCTAGATTGTGCAAAATTGCATATCACGGCAAATTCGCTGATGAATGTTCACTGGGGCTTTTAGAATTGCAAACTGATATGAAAATGTAGAGAACTGAACTTCGGAGCTGAAAAATGAGAAAAATGAAATTGACAAATTTGCTCACGCCTAACCCTAGGCCGCTTGCCGATCAGAAGGTCGGCGGTTCGAATCCCCGCGACGGAGTGAGCTCCCGTTGTTCGGTCCCAGCTCCTGCCAACCTAGCAGTTCGAAAGCACGTCAAAGTGCAAGTAGATCAATAGGTACCGCTCCGGCGGGAAAGTAAACGGTGTTTCTGTGTGCTGCTCTGGTTCGCCAGAAGTGGCTTAGTCATGCTGGCCACATGACCCGGAAGCTGTACGACGGCTCCCGCGGCCAATAAAGAGAGATGAGTGCCACAACCCCAGAGTCGGTCACGACTGGACCTAATGGTCAGGGGTCCCTTTACCTTTAACCCTAGGCCTGGTCAATTGAGTTTTTGAACTGCCTGCTAACTGTAGGGGCTGATGCTGCCTTCCCAGGCAGGCAGCCTCACTCCCGTCAGGTTCCCGATTCAAGCTCTGGAGTTCCCGACAGCCGGAGAATTCTGGGGGTGCATTTCCATTCACACGGGGGTCCATGCTAGAAACAGTGCTAAAATAAATCGGACTTGCTTGCTGCTCTTGGCATTGTTTTTTTTCCCTTTTTTTCTTTTTTTCCAAATAATATTTATTGATTTTATGAACACAAATAAACTCACACTTACATATAAAACAAACTCAACATACTAACACATAACTACTATACAACACTAAATAAAATTCATAAACTTCATTTCCTAATTTCCTTGACATTTCCAAAACTACTGCTCTTGGCATTGTTGCTCCATCCTCACAGACTGTCACCTCGCTGTGCCTGCCCTATGCAGCCAGCTCTGGGCCCTACCTCTGTTTTTTTTAAATAGGAGTTGGGGAGAGCAGACCCGGTTTGAGCACACAACTGATCCCTTCCTTCCACCATTCATCGATGCTCATTCATTCATGAAAACCATGCCACCCCACGAAGGAAGGAAAATCCAGTGTTGAACCGGGTGGAGGTTTCGTTGCCATGCGGAGGCCGCTGACTCGAACGTTTTTGGAGTTCAGCTCATTTTAATCTTTGTTTTTACAGCTGCTCCTCTCCCCCCACCCCTCTCCTCTCCTCTTTCGGGGGCTCTTTATTACTCCTCGTTCTCTGGAGTGGCTTGTTAACAGCGCGGTTATATGCGCTCATATTTCTATATTGGGATGAAACATGCACACCCCAACGCCAGATTCCAGTTGTGGGAGGAAAGAGGACTTGCTTGCGGCCTGGTCTTGGGCAGATGAGGACTACACCACTTCAGACTGCAGCCGAAGGATACTTTATTATTACTGCGCCCCCATTAAATACGCACACAGATTAAAAACTGTAGTAGACACAGATTAAAAACTGTAGTAGACAGGCGTAGGGAACTTTCTTCATCCTGAGAGCCACATTCCCTTCTGCTCAGACTTCCAGGGGCCACATTGCCAGTGGTGGCTGAGACCAGAGGCCAAAGTGGAGAGCGCAGCAAATGTGAATTTTGCCTTCTGTGTACATCTGTCAGGAGCCAGCCAGCAGTAAATCACACTGTGCGAGTTGGAGTTAACTCTTTATTAGCAAGAACAGGATCTGCACAGGAGTGTCAGGGATAATGAGTTACAGGTAGCTGGCCGTGTTGGTCTGCCATAGTCGAAACAAAATAAAAAAATTCCTTCCAGTAGCACCTTAGAGACCAACTAATTTTGTTATTGGTATGAGCTTTACATGTCCACCACATATGATAAAAGGTGCCTTCTTTTTCTTTACATTTCCAGCAGATTTTTGTACCTGCCTTATACATTTTCGCTAACTTTGTTGTTGTTTAGTCGTTTAGTCGTGTCCGACTCTTCGTGACCCCCATGGACCAGAGCATGCCAGGCACTCCTGTCTTCCACTGCCTCCCGCAGTTTGGTCAGACTCATGTTGGTAGCTTCAAGAACACTGTCCAACCATCTCGTCCTCTGTCGTCCCCTTCTCCTTGTGCCCTCCATCTTTCCCAACATCAGGGTCTTTTCCAGGGAGTCTTCTCTTCTCATGAGGTGGCCAAAGTCTTGGAGCCTCAGCTTCAGGATCTGTCCTTCCAGTGAGCACTCAGGGCTGATTTCCTTAAGAATGGATAGGTTTGATCTTTTTGCAGTCCCTAACTTAAAAAAGTAAAGGTAAAGGGACCCCTGACCATTAGGTCCAGTCGTGATCG
Organism: Darevskia mixta; assembly: GCA_034641385.1. Classification (NCBI taxonomy): domain Eukaryota; kingdom Metazoa; phylum Chordata; class Lepidosauria; order Squamata; family Lacertidae; genus Darevskia; species Darevskia mixta. Next base: position 629,938 of record JAWWNH010000003.1, read on the forward strand.
ACTCTGGGGTTGCGGTGCTCATCTTGCATTATTGGCCGAGGGAGCTGACGTACAGCTTGCAGGCCATGTGGCCAGCATGACTAAGCCACTTCTGGCGAACCAGAGCAGCGCACAGAAACGCCGTTTACCTTCACGCTGCAGTGGTACCTATTTATCTACTTGCACTTTGACGTGCTTTCGAACTGCTAGGTTGGCAGGAGCAGGGACCGAGCAACGGGAGCTCACCCCGTCGCGGGGATTCGAACCGCCGACCTTCTGATCGGCAAGTCCTAGGCTCTGTGGTTTAACCCACAGCGCCACCTGTGTCCAGTCCCTAACTTACTAGGAGTCAAATATCACCAGTACATCTGCACCGGTTTCATATAATTTTCTTTCAACATACATCATAGCGAGAATTTCAGGTCAGTTTTCAATTACCTTTCCCAATCTGAAAATTCCAGCTCTCCAGGGCTTCAGGCAGCAACACCCCCAGCCCTACCTGTAGGCACCAGGGAATGAACCTGGGACCTATTCGCCTGCACGGAAACCGTCCATCGTCCGCACCTGGGAGCGGTGATGGACAAGGGCCCCCCTCCTGCTTGCCTGCACGAACAGAGCCAGCCCTCCTGGGTGTCATTTGGGATGGGGGGGTGGAGATTGGAGACACCTATGTAAACACTTCCAGGAAGCCACTCCAGCTCACTTTCTCCGGCATCCTGCTGCTGCTGGCACATCAGCCTTGTTGCCATCCAGCTGTGAGCGAGCGGGACCTGAGCTTCGGAAGAAGAGGCGCTTCTCCTGCTCAGCTCGGAGCTGCCTGCCCCACCAGCTCTCTGGAAAAGGTACCGGGGCTTGCAAAGTGGCTCCTTTCGGGGGTTTCGTGCATCAGTGCAGAAGAGGCCCCTCCAGCAAGGAGCAAATGTGTTTCCGAAAGCTATTTTCTCCTCAATGCAAGCTTAGGGAATGCTTGTTTTCGGTTAATAATCATGCCAATAATCCCTAAGCTTGATTGGGAAAGAAAATAGTTCTCTTTGCATGTCTGCTGCCCACTGAAACCTTCCTGCTCCTTATTATACGATCTATTTATTTTCCTTGAAGTCTGAGATTTGAGGGAGTTTTTATGAACTTTGTTTCCCATAAGTTGCAATTTTGAAGAGGAAATTCTGGGTGCGCGCGCACCTGATTATGAATGTATTATGCATGTGCGTATACAAACACACGCATATATTTAATGAGGTTGATGCACAGTCTTACAGATAGTGAGAGCTGCTCAACAGCGAAACAGACTGTCATTATTCGTGATTATTTATTGAATTTTTCTACCACCCTTCTTGTGAGGATCACAGGGCAGAGGTTGGATGGCTGTCTGTCAAGGATTCTTCAGCAGTGATTCCTGCATTGCAGGGGTCAGGCTAGATGACTTTTGGGATTCCTTCCAATTCTACAAATCTATGATTCTATTATTATTATTATTATTATTATTATTATTATTATTAGCTTGCTTATGCTGGGAATGAAGATTAACAAAAGGCTTGCAGTATTTTTAAAATAGTCTTATCAATAATTTGGGGGCTTTTAAACTGTGGAGAGTGCATTTTTTTGGGAACTTACTGCGGACACCACAGTTTTCTGTGTTTGAAACAGGTGCCTATTGCAAACATGGAGGGGGATGATTATATATAATGATGTGTAATTCAGGCGATATGGCATAACTTGAAGCTAACATGGTGCTACAGTTTATTGTATTGCTAATTATTCACATGTTTTGCAAGACATATGCAGTTATTTGGGCTATGCAGGCAGATATAGTCATCTAGGTGTGTTTTGGACAGGGCTGCCCTTGAAGACAGTCCCTCAAATTGAGTTGATCCCACTCTTTGCCTCTGGGTGCTGGTCTGCTTCTGATGGTCAGCTTTGAAAGCCTTAAATCAGGGGGCCGCTAACCCCAAGTTTGTGGGCCCAATCCCACTCTCCACCAAGCAAATTATTCTGACCCGTGAAGACGCTGCCGATTTTGGCGGTGGCAAAAACATTTACAAAATGATAGAAGATACAGTGCTGTGGGGGTCAGTGCCAAAATGGGGGTGCAAATTGCCACCTCTCTGGTATTCAGATCGATCCATTTGGCAGTAATCCTCCCTCCTTAAGTGCTCTGCAGAGATCAGGCGAGCAGAGGGTTGCGTGCCTCTCTGTGTGCACCTTTTGTGTGTGCCTATATGTTTATTTTAAGCACACGCGCGGGCGATGCTGTGGTCTAAACCACAGAGCCTAGGGCTTCCCGGTCAGAAGGTCGGCGGTTCGAATCCCTGCAATGGGGTGAGCTCCCGCTGCTCGGTCCCTGCTCCTGCCAACCTAGCAGTTCGAAAGCACGTCAAAGTGCAAGTAGATAAATAGGTACCGCTCCGGCGGGAAGGTAAACGGCGTTTCCGTGTGCAGCTCTGGTTTGCCAGAAGCGGCTTAGTCATGCTGGTCACATGACCCGGAAGCTGTACGCCGGCTCCCTCAGCCAGTAAAGTGAGATGAGCAACACAACCCCAGAGTCGGTCACGACTGGACCTAATGGTCAGGGGTCCCTTTACCTTTACCTATATGTATATTTTATTTTATTACCACATTCATATCCCACCTTTTCTCCCAAGGAGCTTTTCTCCTCCCAACTCCATTTTATCATCACAACAACCCTGTGAGGTAGGTTAAGCTGAGAATTACTTACTGCTCCCCAAGGTCACTCGGTGAGTGGGGATTTGAACCCTGATCTCCCAGGTCCTAGTCCAGCACTCTAACCACTGCGCCACAATGACTCTCCTGTGTTTAAAAGTGCGTTGACATCCTCCTTCCCTGCCATGTGGCCTCTGGAGGCTTGACCAAGGGTAAAATAAATACAGCTCATGAGCCAGAAAAGATCAGCTCTGCTGAGTCCAGGTGACCCTATTTTTGCCCAGCTGACCATTGGACCTTACATGGAGTTATGCAAGCCCTGGCAATCATCTGGTAGTCAGGGCTTGTGCAATTTGCAGGCGTTAAACGGGGGGGGGGGGTGGCTTCTTGCATGCAGAACATGTACTGTTCCACACTGGACTTCCACTGGGTGGAGCCGCTACACCAGTTCCCCAGCAGGCGAGCCACTGTTGTTTGCCAGGACAGGGAGGGGCAAGGTAGCAAGGAGGTTGACGCGGTGCAAATGCACCAGCAGAACCCATCTGGCGCTCACACTGACCTCCCCACTGACTTGCCCTCCCCACCATTCTCCCAGTAAGCCGCGATGCTAGTGGGGTGTCTCTGCCTCGCCCGGGGACCTGATTCTGCACACAGGAAACACACAAACAGCACACACATACAACGTGTGCTCGTGCCGGACACATACATATCAGCATACGCCTCTCTCTCACTTAGGAAATGCAAATTAAACTTGATCCTGACTCAGAATCAGCACATCAAGCTCATGAGCTTTCTGGCTGGACCACTGTTTGACGCAGTCTTCTGCAATTGCTCCCATTTAAAAAACGTCGTTTGCTAAATGGGATTTGCTTTATTTGCCTCACTGGTTCACAAGGTGCACAGACCCGCCTTGAAGCTCTTGATCATCTAAATCAGGGGTCAGCAACCTTTTCCAGCTGTGGGCTGGTCCACCGTCCCTCAGCCCATGTGGTGGGCCGGACTATATTTTTTTGGGGGGGGGGAATGAATGAATTCCCATGCCCCACAAATAACCCAGAGATGCATTTTAAATAAAAGCACACATTCTACTCATGTCAAAACACCAGGCAGGCCCCACAAATAAGCCAGAGATGCATTTAAAATAAAAGGACACGTTCTACTCATGTAAAAACATGCTGATTCCCGGACCGTCCGCGGGCCGGATTGAGAAGGCGATTGGGCCGCATCCGGCCCAGGGGCCTTAGGTTGCCTACCCCTGATCTAAATTCACCTGGAACTGCAAAGGATGGGTGACGCCTGAGCTGGTGATGTAACCGTCAGGTGGCTCCGGATTCTGTTGCCCGGTCCCCTTTCCCTCCACGAAACATTTGGGAACAAATGTGGGCTCAGGAACGCGCGGCGGACACCTGGCCGAGCCCCTTTCCCACCACGCAAAGTGGGCAGGCTTGCAAAGGCCAGGGACCAGAGAGGGCATCCTTCCTTTTTTGTTGTTGTTGCAGAAGCTACCTTCCGAAAGGGGCTGGCTTCCCTTTCCCGTCGGGGCTCTTGCTGCACAGATCTTTCCATTGCTTTGTTCTCTTTTCGCCTCCGCTTCCGTTTCTCACTGGCTGCCCGGAGCCCTGGCCCAGCAGCCATGACCCTTGGCCACCCACCCACCCACTTTGCACAGGTGCTGAAACAGACACCCCCCCCCCATTGCGGGCAGGTCTGAACAGTGCCAGCCCCCCTCCCTTTCCCCTAGGCCCATTGTCTTCCCTTTCCCCTCCTTTTCTCGCTATTATAAAGCCTTTCTCGCCTTTGAACTCCAAGAGGAGCCCTTTTGGCATGGGAATGTGGAAGATGGAGCAGAAGGGCAGCTCTGGGTGGACTTTGGCAACGACTGCAATGGGGGGGATCCCGTTTCCTTCCATTCAGAAAGGGATTCCAGTTATATGGTCTCTGGCTCGACTTCATTTGAAAAAGAGGGGGATACGCTCAAATGAAAATATGGGAAACATGATTGCTTCCTGTTATGAAGGCTTCAGGAGCCGGGATGGAGGCATCAGAGGGGGAGACCCAGAGCCAGGCCTTGTTCCAACAGCTCCCCAATGGCCCCACGTCTCCTCAACGAGCCCTATAATCTCAGGAAAGGGAAGCAAATAGCAAAGCAGCTAATTAATTGACATCGCCTCTTACCAGAAGGCCGCCGGCATTTTTCTCCCAGCTCTGATGTTTTTGGAGAGAGAAGAGACGAAAAGAGGGGAACTTTTAAAGAGCGTGCCAGCATCAATGCACCCAGCATCTCCCTTCATGTCCTGTTTTCCTCTCTCCCTGTGCTTTGAGGTGCGCTGATGTGCTGGAAAGGAGTGTACTTTATAATATGTGTTTTTATACTTACACTTTGTACATGCTCCAGACCCTCCAAGTGTCTCTGTTTCCCTTAGGAAATGCTGATTTCCTTAGGACAGTGGTGGCGAACCTTGGCACTCCAGATGTTTTGGAACTACAACTCCCATCATCCCTAGCTAACAGGACCAGTGGTCAGGGATGATGGGAGTTGTAGTCCCAAAACATCTGGAGTGCCAAGGTTAGCCACCACGGCCTTAGGACATCCCGATTTTCACCAGAGAAATGTTGGAGGGTATGGTAGGATGTCCCTGGAGAAATGTAGGAGGAGACACCTCTATTTTCATCAGAGGCTTTTTGCATGCTCCCATTTACTATGCTTCCACTGCTGGTTTGAGAAGCATGCCCATCCTGTAGTTATCCCATCGTTTCTTAGGAAATACTGCATTTTGATGCACTGTCCCCCAAACCAGATTCAATCCAAATTGGGAAAAAGAACAATTAGCTGCATCATAAGCCAGTAATGTGTATGCAGCCTAAGTCAGACCACTGGTCTTGCTCAATGCTGTCTGCACTGACTGGCAGCAGCTCTCTCTCTCCAGGGCTTGTGGCCGTGAGCCTTTCCCAACCCTGCCTGGAGACGCCAGCAAGGATTGAGGTTTTCCTCCCTCTTATATCTTCATTTGTTTTTCTATCTCTGCAAGCGTTTCAATTGGTTACACTTATTACTTTTACTGTATTTTGTATGTGTTTATATCAGTAATTTTTTATTTAAAGAAAAGAGAGAGGAAAACGAGAAAAGCGGAGATTCTCAGCATGTGAGAATCTGTGCCCCTACACCAGGCTTCCTCAACCTCGGCCCTCCAGATGTTTTTGGCCTACAACTCCCATGGTCCCTAGCTAGCAGGACCAGTGGTCAGGGATGATGGGAATTGTAGTCTCAAAACATCTGGAGGGCCGAAGTTGAGGAAGCCTGCCCTACACCATCCAATCCCAGACTTGTGCTGCTGATCATTTCTTCCATCGCTGTATTTCCTTCCAGGGGTGCAACTGGAAATGCAGTTAAGCATTACTGCAGATAGACCCAAATCTCTTATCTGCCCCAGAGAGCTGAAAGTCCTCCATCTGATGTAGTTGATGTGTGGTGTAGTGGTTGAGAGCGGTAGTCTTGTAATCTGGTGAACCGGGTTCGCGTCTCCGCTCCTCCCCATGCAGCTGCTGGGTGACCTTGGGCTAGTCACACTTCTCTGAAGTCTCTCAGCCCCACTCACCTCACAGAGTGTTTGTTGTGGGGGAGGAAGGGAAAGGAGAATGTGAGCCGCTTTGAGACTCCTTCGGGTAGTGATAAAGCGGGATATCAAATCCAAACTCCTCCGCCTCCTCCTGCTCCTCCTCCTCCAGTTGAAGACCAGTTCTCTGTCTGTTGAAAGGCAAGATGCTGCCTTTTGCCTGTCCTTAATCTTCCAGCATTCAGCCAGTGTGGTGTAGTGGTTGAGAGCGGTAGACTCCTAATCTGGTGAACCGGGTTCGCGTCCCCGCTCCTCTACATGCAGCTGCTGGGTGACCTTGGGCTAGTCACACTTCTCTGAAGCCTCTCAGCCCCACTCACCTCACAGAGTGTTTGTTGTGGGGGAGGAAGGGAAAGGAGAATGTCAGCCGCTTTGAGACTCCTTCGGGTAGAGATAAAGCGGGATATCAAATCCAAACTCCTCCTCCTCCTCCTCCTCTTCTACTTCTTAGAATCATAGAATCATAGAATCATAGAGTTGGAAGAGACCACAAGGGCCATCCAGTCCAACCCCCTGCCAAGCAGGAAACACCATCAAAGCATTCCTGACAGGTGGCTGTCAAGCCTCTGCTTAAAGACCTCCAAAGAAGGGGACTCCACCACACTCCTTGGCAGCAAATTCCACTGTCGAACAGCTCTTACTGTCAAGAAATTCTTCCTAATGTTTAGGTGGAATCTTCTTTCTTGTAGTTTGAATCCATTGCTCCGTGTCCGCTTCTCTGGAGCAGCAGAAAACAACCTTTCTCCCTCCTCTATATGACATCCTTTTATATATTTGAACATGGCTATCATATCACCCCTTAACCGTCTCTTCTCCAGGCTAAACATACCCAGCTCCCTAAGCCGTTCCTCATAAGGCATCGTTTCCAAGCCTTTGACCATTTTGGTTGCCCTCCTCTGGACACGTTCCAGCTTGTCAATATCCTTCTTGAACTGTGGTGCCCAGAACTGGACACAGTATTCCAGGTGAGGTCTGACCAGAGCGGAATACAGTGGTACTATTACTTCCCTTGATCTAGATGCTATACTCCTATTGATGCAGCCCAGAATTGCATTGGCTTTTTTAGCTGCTGCATCACACTGTTGACTCATGTCAAGTTTGTGGTCTACCAAGACTCCTAGATCCTTTTCACTTGTACTGCTCTCAAGCCAGGTATCACCCATCCTGTATTTGTGCCTTTCATTTTTTTTGCCCAAGTGTAGTACTTTACATTTCTCCCTGTTAAAATTCATCCTGTTTGCCTTGGCCCAGTTCTCCAATCTGTTAAGGTCATTTTGAAGTGTGATCCTGTCCTCTGGGGTATTAGCCACCCCTCCCAATTTGGTGTCATCTGCAAACTTGATCAGGATGCCCTCAAGCCCATCATCCAAGTCATTGATAAAGATGTTGAATAAGACTGGGCCCAAGACAGAACCCTGTGGCACCCCACTAGTCACTTCTCTCCAGGATGAAGAGGAGCCATTGATGAGCACCCTTTGGGTTCGGTCAGTCAGCCAGTTACAAATCCAATGAATGGTAGCATTGTCTAGCCCGCATTTTACCAGCTTCTTTACAAGAATATCATGGGGCACCTTGTCAAAGGCCTTGCTGAAATCAAGATAGGCTACATCCACAGTGTTCCCTTCGTCTACCAGGCTTGTAATTCTGTCAAAAAATGAGATCAGATTAGTCTGACATGACTTATTTTTCAGAAACCCATGCTGACTTTTAGTGATCACAGCGTTCCTTTCTAGGTGCTCACAGACCGTTTGCTTAATGATCTGCTCTAGAATCTTTCCTGGTATTGATGTCAGGCTGACTGGGCGGTAATTGTTTGGGTCCTCTCTTTTCCCCTTTTTGAAAATAGGGACAACATTTGCCCTCCTCCAGTCTGCTGGGACTTCACCTGTTTTCCAAGAATTCTCAAAGATTACTGCCAGTGGTTCTGAAATCACCTCTGCCAGTTCTTTTAATACTCTGGGATGTAGTTCATCTGGCCCTGGAGACTTGAATACATCTAAACTAGCCAAGTGTGCTTGTACTACCTCCTTACTTATTCTGGGCTGTGTTTCCCCTGCTGAATCATCTGCTCCATATTCTTCAGGTCGGGCATTGTTTTCTTTTTTGGAGAAGACTGAGGCAAAGAAGGTATTGAGGAGTTCTGCCCTTTCTGCGTCCCCTGTTCGCATTTCACCTTCTTCTCCTCTAAGTGACCCCACTGTTTCCTTGTTCTTCCTTTTGCTACGGACATACCCATAAAAACTCTTTTTATTGCTTTTAACCTCTCTAGCAAGCCTGAGTTCATTCTGTGCTTTAGCTTTTCTGACTTTGTCTCTACATGTGCTGGCTATTTGTTTGAATTCCTCTCTGGTGGTTTCCCCCTTTTTCCATTTCTTGTACATATCCCTTTTAAATCTTAACTCAGTTAAAAGTTCATTAGATAGCCACCCTGGCTTCTTTAGGCACCTTCCATGTTTTCGTCTCATTGGTACTGCTTGAAGTTGTGCTTTTAATATCTCCCTTTTAACAAACTCCCATCCATCATGAACTCCCTTCCCTTTTAGTATTACTGACCATGGGATCACACCCAGCATTTCCCTAAGTTTTCTGAAGTCGGCTTTCTTAAAGTCTAGAATTTGAGTCTTAGTATGCTTGGTTGCTCCTTTCTGATGTATAATAAACTCCAGAAGAGCATGATCACTCCCACCTAATGATCCTACCACTTCTACCCCACTAACCAGGTCATCACTATTGGTTAGGACCAGATCTAAAATGGCTGATCCTCTTGTTGCTTCTCCCACTTTCTGGACAATGAAATTGTCTGCAAGGCCAGTGAGGAATCTGTTCGACCTTATGCTCTTGGCTGAGTTTGACATCCAACAAATATCAGGATAGTTGAAATCCCCCATTACTACTATCTCATTTCCTTTTGAATGCTTGGTCATCTGTTCCAGGAAGGCATCATCTATGTCCTCAGTTTGGCTTGGGGATCTATAGTAAACTCCCACCATGAGATCACTGTTATTTTTCTCTCCCTTAATTTTGACCCAGATACTCTCAATTTGGCTTTGAAGTTTTAAATCATGGATCTCTTCACAGGTATACACATCCCTGACATATAACGCCACTCCTCCTCCTTTCCTGTTTGGTCTATTTCTCTTAAATAGATTGTATCCCTCTATTACTACATTCCAATCATGAGACTCATCCCACCAGGTTTCAGTGATGCCTATTATGTCGTATTTAGTTTGCTGTACCAAGAGCTCAAGTTCATCTTGTTTATTTCCCATGCTCTGTGCATTTGTATACAGACATTGAAAACCATTGATCATTCCCCCTAGTCTCCTACTTAAGGATTTTTTCCTCCCACCACTAGGTCTGTGCGCTGTTTGCTCCATTTGGTCCTTGACTTTTGGATGATCATCTTCAGCATTTGATAGACTCCTACCTTCTTCTTCTTCTTCGTTCCACCAAATGCCTTAAGAAGCCTCTGCCTGTGGAACGAACGGAGAAGATCGTTCCCTTTCCAGCTCCGCTGACCAGCTTCGAGAGACGCAGCCCTCACTCTTCTCCCCCTGAGTTGCCGCTCAAAAGCAGCTCAAAAATAGTAGAGGCCAGTTGTGTAAGGACAGGGCCTGTCTTTCCCGTGACAACTTGTGTGTGAGCTCCGCCAGCGAGCGGCTTTGCCTTGCAACAACTCGAAGTGTGGCAGGGGTTTTCTTTCCTTGGGGGCAAATGTTTGGGGAAAAACAAGCTGGAGCATTTTGTCCTTGTCTTGGGAAGGAGCCCAGATTGCTCAGAGAAGGGAAAAACCTCGCCGCAAATAAATCACGGAGAGCCAAGGTCAGCTCCGTAAAAGATTTCTTTGTACTTGAGTTTGATAGCAGAATGCAAAACATGGAGTCATGTGAGCCGGCAGGAGGGGGGGTCTTCCTTAAGACCCTGAAACTCAAGGGGTGGAGTTGGGGTGAACTGGGGAGAGAGGAGGATCATAGAGCTGGCAGGGACCTCAAGTCCAGTCTCCCTGCTACAGCTCCGACTACCGTATAGGTGGATATTCAGCCTCTGCTTTAAAAGCCTCTAAGGAAGAAGAGTCAGTCTGTTCCACTGTCAAATGGCTAATACTGGCCTAATAATATTTGCTCAAAGTCCACCCCCTCCCTTATACAGTCATACCTCGGGTTACGGCCACTTTAGGTTGTGCGATTTCGGGTTGCGCACCGCGCAGAACCCGGAAGTAACGGAACAGGTTACTTCTGGCGTTCGGCGCTCGCACATGCGCAGAAGCACTAAACCACGCTTTGCGCATGTGCAGAAGCACAGAGTTGCGTCCCACGCGTGCGCAGATGCCACAGCGCAGGTTGCGAACGCTGTGGGTTGCGAACGCGCCTCCCACACGGATCGCGTTCGCAACCCAAGCGTCCACTGTAATTTGAACCCATCAGTTTGGATCTTGGAGCAAAGAGAGAACAGATTTGCTCCACCATCTTTGTGAAAGCCCTATTCAGAGAGAACAACCAGGCAACCTCTTAGTCGTCCCTTCTTCGCTCTAAATATACCCAAGTCCTTCAATGTTTCCCTCATTGGACTTGGGCAGAAGGACCCTTGCCATCTTTGTCACCCTCCTCTGGGCACAGAATGGCATTTTAACTTTGATGTAGAATGGAGGGGTGGAGAGAGAGAGAGAGAGAGAGAGAGAGGCCGTGTGCGTAGCTGCCCGCCCTAAATCAAGTAAATATATAAAAATTACTTAACTAACTGACCAAATCACATTGCAGATAGCTCGGTTCTGCCTCCCCCCCCAACATAAATCCTGCCTCCCCCAACATAAATCCTGGCTACACCCATGAGAGAGGCTGTAAAACATCCCCACAAACGAATCGGAATGAATACTCAACTAAAACCAAACATAGTCTAATCTCCATGTAAGCTTTGTGAAAGCAAGTCAGGATGAATGCTAAATAAACAGTTGAGCTAGACCAAGGGTAGGCAACCTAAGGCCTGGGGGCCGGATGCAGCCCAATCGCCTTCTCAATCCGGACGGTCCAGGAATCAGCTTGTTTTTACATGAGTAGAATGTGTCCTTTTATTTAAAATGCATCTCTGGGTTATTTGTGGGGCATAGGAATTCATTTACCCCCCCCCCCAAAAAAAATATAGTCTGGCCCACCACATGGTCTGAAGGATGGTGGAAAAGGTTCACAGCTGAAAAAGGTTGCTGACTCCTGAGCTAGACGAATCCTGATTGGGGTGTGTGGAAATATATGACTTAGATGGGACATTTGTTGCATCTGCACATATAAATTAGCATAGGCAAAAATGGGCAAATTTGTGGATATGAACCTGTGTCCCAAATCTTGTACCTAGCCATGGTCCTGACCTTCAGCTTGACTACCAATGGCATTAGGTCTTAAGAAGATGTAACCCCTTCTGTATTATACTTGCATTCATTCCTTGCATTATGTTAAATTGAGCTCTGTTCGTAGCCAGGCTTGCTTTTCCTCTGACCTCTCCTTACTGTCCTTCCCCTTGTGAACTTCATTTGTGTGTGTGTAGTTCTTTTTTTCCCCCCAGGGACCCAGGTGGCGCTGTGGGTTAAACCACAGAGCCTAGGGCTTGCTGATCAGAAGGTCAGCGGTTCGAATCCCTGCGACGGGGTGAACTCCCGTTGCTCGGTCCCAGCTCCTGCCAACCTAGCAGTTCGAAAGCACGTCAAAGTGCAAGTAGATAAATAGGAACCGCTCTGGTGGGAAGGTAAACGGCGTTTCCGTGTGCTGCTCTGGTTCGCCAGAAGCGGCTTAGTCATGCTGGCCACATGACCCGGAAGCTGTACGCCGGCTCTCAGCCAATAAAGTGAGATGAGCGCCGCAACCCCAGAGTCGGACATGACTGGACCTAATGGTCAGGGGTCCCTTTACCTTTACCTAGTTCTTTTTTCATCCCCAAAATATTATTTCCTTTTGCCTCGCGTTGTTTCCAAGGGAAGATTCTACTACATTGCTGCTCGGAAAAAGCTTCGTCTGTTCTGTGTGTTGTGCTTGTGGCAGTGAAGCCCTGGACACTGATTGGCTGAGCTGACATTGTGGAATGGGATGCTCAGTTTCTCCAGGAACCCAGCAGTCCAAGTTCTGTGAGGAAAGGGAAAGTTGTCAGTTTGACTGGGATGAAAATCTCACATGGGCAGTTAACTGGGAGATTCTTTGGAATGTAGGGAACTATGGGGCAGAGACGGGCAAAGTGTCTAAAGGAAGGGTGTCTAGTAGACAACAAGCTGAGAAAAATGAACTGGAAATAAGATTAAAGGGCAGAGGAGACAAGGAATTGAAGCAAGAAGGAGAGATTAATCAGCGAAGGAGCTTCAAAGAAACCTCACAACATTTTAAGCCTTAAAATAGGCTACTATGCTGGCAGGAACTGCTCAGTCTGTCATTTTTTCTACTTGTCGGAACTTTTGCCTAGCTTTTTATGTGCAATGAATTTGCATTGATTTGTAGCCAGATGTCAGTCATGCAAAATGAGGAACCCAGCTGGTGTTGGAGAGAGGAAAAGTTGCACACTGTTGATACTTAAGAAGAGGTGGATCTGATATCCTAGAGAGAATCTGACCCTCTTTTCTATTCTCAGAGCTGTTGTCCTGCTGGGTGAAGGTTTCTCTTGTTAAACTCTCGCTGACAGCTTAACCTTCCGTATCTAATTAGTGTTTATCTGAGCTTCTCCCTGAAATACATGGTTAGCTGCCTGCCAGACCAAATATTTGGCCAGTGTTTATGACTTCCCTGCTATTTTTTGTTGCTCCATACACAAACACTGTACCAGAAATGCTATGTTTTTGTGGTCCATATCCAGTTAGTGTAATAAACCTTTGTTCAGGGCTTGGGGGGGATTTATGTGTTCCCATTGTTTGTGCTTTGGCAAAAGCTTTCCAAAGAATACCTAGACATTTGGATAAGTGCTTCTGAACCTTTTGACAGCAGAGGAATCCTTTTTATTCTGAATTAAAACTGGACATAGACTTCAAGCTTATGCCAGAGCAGGTTTACTCTAATGGAACTTATTTGCTGCTTCTCTGTATGAATCACTGCTCAGTATGCCTTCTGATTAGAAGGATGCAAGCCCAGAGTTGGGTCTCAGGCAGAAATCCAAAAGGCAGGCTCTTTTGACAGCTGGTTATTGTTAAGTATAATTGTTTGATTGACACCAGAATAGAAAATGCCTGTGTGCATCGCTGAAAGATTTGACACTGGAAATTCCACTGGAGTATACTAAGCGGTCTCTGAACTCCTACCGTAGATGGGTTGATTAACTGCTGCTGTATTCTGCTAGCTAACACATGAGTGTTTAACCTTAGATCAGGTGACAAAGGTATTTGGTTGCAAATCTCCATTTTGAAAGAATGCCTTTAGTCATTGTTCCCAAGCTCCATGGAAGTAAGGATGTCTAATGGAGCTCACTCAAAGAGCGCATAGCCTCAGGCTAATGGGGGCTGTAAAGAGAGAAAGAGCTTTGCTTATAGGTCTGTTCAGAGTATTTCACATTTTCTAAGATGCTGAGCCTATGCCAGACAGCACAAGATGTCTTATGGAATTATTTGGATGTATCTTTGATGCTTTTGCTCTGTTGTGAAGAAAGTTCTGCAAGTAAAGTTTTGAATAATGTCTAATGGGTCTGGACCAGGGGTCAGCAAACTTTTTCAGCACTGTCCCTCAGACCTTGTGGGGGGCCGGACTATATTTTGAAGGGGGAGAAATGAACGAATTCCTATGCCCCACAAATAACCCAGAGATGCATTTTAAATAAAAGCACACATTCTACTCATGTAAAAACACCAGGCAGGCCCCACAAATAACCCAGAGATGCATTTTAAATAAAAGGACACATTCTACTCATGTAAAAACACGCTGATTCCCAGACCGGCCGAGGGCTAGATTTAGAAGGCGATTGGGCTGGATCCGGCCCCCGGGCCTTAGGTTGGCTACCCATGGTCTGGACAGTGCTTCATCCCCAAAGGAGTCTATTTTTAAGCATCCAGTTGCTTCAAGCTGTGCAGTATTAATTTCTGCAACAGTAATTCCGTTCATTGAATTGCTCCAACAGTAATTCCGTTCATTGAAGGCAGAGCAGAGTTACCTGCCCCCCCCCCAGGTAACTGGACCACAGACCAGCAGGCTCCATTGCAACCCCATATATGTACACAACGTTCGCATTCACCTTCCAGATACATCCTTAAATCCTGTAATAGGCTGTCCAAAATGTTGTTGTTGTTGTTTAGTCGTTTAGTCGTGCCCGACTCTTCTTGACCCCATGGACCAGAGCACACCAGGCACTCCTGTCTTCCACTGCCTCCCACAGTTTGGTCAGACTCATGTTGGTCGCTTCGAGAACACTGTCCAACCATCTTGTCCTCTGCCGTCCCCTTCTCCTTGTGCCCTCCATCTTTCCCAACATCAGGGTCTTTTCCAGGGAGTCTTCTCTACTCATGAGGTGGCCAAAGTACTGAAGCCTCAACTTCAGGATCTGTCCTTCCAGTGAGCACTCAGGGCTGATTTCCTTCAGAATGGATAGGTTTGATCTTCTTGCAGTCCATGGGACTCTCAAGAGTCTCCTCCAGCACCAAAAGCATCAATTCGTTGGTGATCAGCCTTCTTTATGGTCCAGCTCGCACTTCCATAACAAGGTTAGATGTTTCCATGGACCTCCCTTTCAGGGAGAGAGTTCCCTTGGATTGTGCTCAAGGAAACTTAGAATTGTAACCTTTCCAACACAGCATGCCCTATCAGTGGTATGTCGATTCCTTTTTCATCTTCCTGTGTCTGCCTCAAGTCCACAGCAGTTTTGTGTTTGAGAGGGAAATGACCCCCTCCCCTCCAAGACAGCGGCCGCCAGGAAGAGGTGAGTTCAGGAAATGCAGGAAGTTATTTAAGGAGGAGGATGCCCATCTCCTAAGCACATGTTTATGTCTGAAAAATATCTTGTTAAAAAACCATTTTAGGACTCCGCAGTGACAATGATGGCCTTGATAAAGGGCTGCAGCCGCAAACTACAATTCAGCAGCTGCAGGAGCGAGTCTCCAGCTGGCAGATACAGAGCTACTTTTCCAGGCTTAGAGAATTAATTGGCATCGCAGTGTGAATTTTGCCTGCGTTACACATCTCTAATGCAAATTTTGTCTCGTGTTCGCATTTCTGCAAAGCAATTGACCCCAAAATCGTGCATAGGTAAAGGTAAAGGGACCCCTGACCATTAGGTCTAGTCGTGTCCGACTCTGGGGTTGCGGCGCTCATCTCGCTTTACTGGCCGAGGAAGCCGGCGTACAGCTTCCAGGTCATGTGGCCAGCATGACAAAGCCACTTCTGGCGAACCAGAGCAGCGCACGGAAACACCGTTTACCTTCCCGCTGGAGCGGTACCTATTTATCTACTTGCACTTTGACATGCTTTCGAACTGCTAGGTGGGCAGGAGCTGGGACCGAGCAACGGGAGCTCACCCCGTCGCAGAGATTCGAACCGCCAACCTTCTGATCAGCAAGCCCTAGGCTCTGTGGTTTAACCCACAGCGAAACCTGGGTCCCTTAAATCGTGCATATTTGTATGTTATTTTCACAAATACATGCATTTTTTAAATGCAAACTTTACCCCAGTATATGGATTTTTGTACTTGGCTGGAGAATTCCCTGCAAAACTTGTAGGATGGCTGTATTCTGGTTCTCTATTCCAAATTAGGCAGGTCTGCAAATTAAATTCTCATCCACCCCAAATTGTACATCTCTTTATCAGTACTGCAGGGCAGATGATCTCCCCCAGAGGCTTCTTATCTTCCTATCTAACACCATCACAACCCTTGGTTGAAACAATAAAATCTGCCCTTACTCTCTTCCTAGCTGTCTAGCATGACATCCTGCCGTTGTCTTTCCCCACATAAACATTATTGTCTCTATTCTTTTCTTAAAAAAAAAAAAAAAAAGTTCTTCTCGGTCCTTGAGGCTTCCTCCCTTCTTTGCATTCATTTTATTGTTTCTAAACTTGCACCGATCCTGTTCCACGCTTGCATTGTTCCCTGGGATGAAACTTCCGTCCCTCTTGAAATCCCAATGTGGCAAAACTTCCTGGAGGTTCTGGTAGACTCAGTCCCTCATTTTAGGTTCCAGAGAAAATGTCTCTTGCTGCTGAAAATCAGACCAGCACCAGAGCACGGTTCTTTCTTAAGATACATAATACATATGCATGCAATTTTACAGTGGCCGCTTAGGCGTCCCCACAAAAAAGAAAGGACAAGAGATTTGTATAACATTTGCATATATAGAGAGAGAGAGGATTTAGAAACAATTGCCGTAACTTAGGAAGAAACACAATTCATCTCATCATCATCATCATAATTTATTTGTACCCCACCCACCTTGACTGGATTGCCTCAGCCACTCTTCCAACAGAATATTAAAAACACGATAAAACATCAAACATTAAAAACTTCAGTATACCTGAAGGAGCGTCTCCATCCCCATCGTTCTGCCCGGACACTGAGGTCCAGCTCCGAGGGCCTTCTGGTACTTCCCTCACTACGAGAAGCCAAGTTACAGGGAACCAGGCAGAGGGCCTTCTCGGTAGTGGCGCCCGCCCTGTGGAACGGCCTCCCATCAGATGTCAAAGAGAACAACAACTATCAGACCTTTAGAAGACATCTGAAGGCAGCCCTGTTTAGGGAAGGTTTTAATGTTTAACAGACTGTTGTGTTTTAATGTTCTGTTGAAAGCCGCCCAGAGTGGCTGGGGAAACCCAGCCAGATGGGCGGGGTATAAATAATAAATTATTATTATTATTATTATTATTATTATTATTATTATTATTATTATTATTATTAACTTCCCTAAACAGGGCTGCCTTCAGATGTCTTCTAAAAGACAGATAGTTGTTTATTTTCTTGACATCTGATGGGAGGGCGTTCCACATGGCGGGTGCCACTACCAAGAAGGCCCTCTGCCTGGTTCCCTGTAGCTTCACTTCTCACAGTGAGGAAACCGCCAGAAGGCCCTCAGAGCTGGACCTCAGTGTCCGGGCAGAACGATGGGGGTAGAGACGCTCCTTCAGGTATACTGGGCCAAGGCCATTTAGGGCTTGAAAGGTCAGCACCAACACTTTGAATTGTGCTTGGAAACGTACTGGGAGTCAATGTAGATCTCTTAGGACCAGTGTTATATGGTCCCAGCGGTTGCTCCCAGTCATTAGTCTAGCTGCTGCATTCTGGATTAGTTGTAGATTCTGAGCCACCTTCAAAGGCAGCCCCACAGAGAGTGCATTGCAGTAGTCCAAGTGGGAGATAACCAGAGCATGTACCACTCTGGCGAGACTGTGCGCAGGCAGGTAGAGTCTCAGCCGGCGTACCAAATGGAGCTGGTAGTATAGTAGGGATGCTGCGACCAGGTGATTAGTTTGCCTGCTCAGTCTGCTATTCAGGTGCTAACAGCTAATGGGCAACTTCCAGGTCCTCCTTGCCTTTCTAAACCATAGTATGCCAATTTTATTCTTAACATTTTCTGTTTGGCTTGCAATTCATCTCTGGGTTCAGTTCAAGGACTGATAAAGCCCTTGGTACATATCTCCTTCTCCCATATGCCCCTACCCTTACCTTAGCATTGTCCACAAAGGCTGTTCTCAGTGTGCCCTTTTGATCTGAAGTTCAGGAAATGGCAGTGTAAGGGCCTTTTCAGTGGTGGCCCCCCTGGATGTAGAATTTCCCCAGGAAAACTCACTTGGTGCCCACATAGTGGTCATTTCAGCACAAGTCTAAGATTCTTAGGGAAGGGCTGTAGCTGAGTGGTAGAGCACCTGCTTTGCATGCAGAAGGTCCCAATCCCCAGCATTGCTCGGTTGGGCTGGGAAATCCCCCTCCTGAAACTCTGGAGAGCTGCTGCCAGTCAGTGCAGACAATACTGAGCTAGCTGGACCAATGGTTCTGACTCAGTATAAGGTTCCAATTCTTCTGCTTTACCAGAGCTTTTAAGATATTTGGTGGGTGGGGGAGCTAGCTTCTGCTTGCTGGGTTTTAGCCCTTGTATTTGACAGTTGGTTTTCACTACTGTGCTTTTTAAAAACTGTTTTTTATTTTGTGTTTGGTTTTTATGGTGGCTGGAGTTTTAAAAGTTCATTGCGGGTTTTTATTGCATCTTGGTTTTATTGCTGCATTTTATTGTGCAGTGCCTAGATAACTTTTTTAATGAGGTGTCTTAGAAACACAAATAATAAATGCCTGCAAATCGTTTTTTGGCTGCTGTCTTGCGCACTTATCAGGGAGTAAACCCCATTGAACTCTGCTGGGTTTACTTCTGAGTAGATGTGTAGCGGACTGGGCTGTTAGCATCTCAAGAGGGTGGGACTGTAATTCACTGGTAGAGAGTATGCGCTTGTGCACAGAGGTCTCAGGTTTCATCCCCAGCAAACGGATCAGGAATCAAATTATGGCAAAGACCTCTGTCTGAGACCCTGGAGAGCTCCTGCAAGCCAGAGTTTGCAGTGCTGGGGGCAAATGGGCAGAAAGCTGACCTGGTATAAAGCAATTTCCTATAACATGGTGACTTCCAGATGTTGGACTCCAACCCCCATCAGTTCTGGTCAGAGGATGATGGGAGTTAATAGTCTAACATCTGGGGTTGGAGAAGGCTCCAACCGAGAGATTGACAGACACACAGACACACCCCTTTTCTCTAGGTTAAAGGTCTTGGGAGTCTCAAACTTTATCCCCAAACACAGGGCCATAGCTGTCAACCCTCCCTTTTTTTGCGGGAAACTCCCTTATTCCAATGCCATTTCCCACTGCTATCCCGGATTGTTGATATCCCTTCAATTTCCCGGATTTCAAAGGAAGCAGCTCCTCTCCCTCCCTGCCGGCCAGGGAGGCTCCTCAGCTGCATTGCTCGGCTGCCAATAAGGAGTCTGAGACCGACTGGGGGCGGAGCTTGCATGCCTTGTGCAGCCAGACCCTCACGCC
This sequence comes from Darevskia mixta, assembly GCA_034641385.1. Classification (NCBI taxonomy): domain Eukaryota; kingdom Metazoa; phylum Chordata; class Lepidosauria; order Squamata; family Lacertidae; genus Darevskia; species Darevskia mixta. The sequence goes on from JAWWNH010000003.1 coordinate 649,146, forward strand.
CAACCAGACAGACAGCCTGCCTGCAGTCTACACGCTCGCTCTTTCGCTCACCCGTTCGCGCACAGCCTCTGGAGCGCAGGGTGGCGGGGCTACTTGGTGCCATTGCACCACCCTAGCGGCATCCCTAATTTTCAAATCCGAAAGTTTGAAAAAACCCCTTACTTTCAAATCCGATAGTTGACAGCTGTGCACAGGGCAAAGTATTGAATTATTTTCCCACTAATTGCACAGACTGGTGTGAATGCAGTACATTGCTAATTGATACATTTAATTTATTTGCCGACTAAGAAAAATGGGTAAGCCCCTCCCCCCAGGTGTTATTTACTGAGCTAGGATCCTAGAACAATAGACAGGTAGGATCCTAGAATGCAACAACCTGATTGGCCTGCAGGAGCAGACCAATCAGGCTCCAGGAGGGAAGCAGAGTCAGCCAATCACACGGGACCCATTGTGTAAATAATGTATATAAACCTGAAGTTTTTTTTTTGGGGGGGGGGAATCAATCACTGTTCCTATGAGCCGAAATAAAGAGCATGAAATCACTACTTGACTCTTAATATATTTCAAAAAGCCTTCCTCCAGTTGCAGAAATGTGGATATTTTGGGGGGGGAAACCCATGCAGAATTTCAGGCATCACAAATTCTTACTTTATGAGCTGGCTTTCTGGGCTACGGGCAGTGTTTTTGTAAGGGACTACTCCTCCCCTGCCCTGGAAGTTGCCAATAGCTGCCGGGACCACGTAACGCCGGTCCTGAGAGATCTACATTGGCTCCCAGTACGTTTCCGAGCACAATTCAAAGTGTTGGTGCTGACCTTTAAAGCCCTAAACGGCCTCAAAGGCCCAGTATACGTGAAGGAGGAGCATCTCCACCCCCATCGTTCAGCCCGGACACTAAGATCCAGCTCCGAGGGCCTTCTGGCGGTTCCCTCATTGCGAGAAGTGAGGTTACAGGGAACCAGGCAGAGGGCCTTCTCGGTAGTGGCACCTGCCCTGTGGAACGCCCTCCCACCAGATGTCAAAGCGATAAACAACTATCTGACATTTAGAAAACACCTGAAGGCAGCCCTGTTTAGGGAAGTTTTTAATCTGTGATATTTTAATGTATTTTGATATTTGTTGGAAGCCGCCCAGAGTGGCTGGGGAGACCCGGCCAGATGGGCGGGGTACAAATAATAAATTATTATTATTATTATTATTATTCTCAGTGTTTAAGCCGAGAAATGGCTTTCCTGCTCCTTCCTTGAGGAGTCTAGTCTTCCTTTCCTCCCAGAAACTCCCTTCCAGATCCCATGTGCTTCCCAGATGTTTCTCATTAGTCACGCTTTCCGTCCTCCAAATCCGTTACTGATGCCCTAGACTGGCGCTCTTAACTTTCACCCAATAAGGGGAAAGCAAAACACAGCAACTTTAAACCAGAAGGACTTTCAGGAGAGTTTCAGAGTGGGGTCTTCCCCCCCCCTTTCCTTTGCCCCCTTTTATAAAACCCCTGCTTAGTCAGCCTTTTCCACCACGGGACGCATTGGACGGACCCAGTGAGAGCAAACGCTGGAATACCTTCCCGTCCACTCCGATGAAACTTTTGTTTGAATGCTTCTCCTTTTCCTCCTGCGAAGGAAAACGTGGCTTTTGCTCTTAGCCGATGCCCCCGGGGTTGTTGGGATTTTTTGGGGGGGTGAGGGTAGTGGTGGAGAAGGGGGGCGGCAGCTTCGTTGTCAGAAAGGCGGAGTCCGGCAGGATGTGTTTAAAAGTGCCCTGAAAAGTCTCCTTCTCAAGCTGGTGGGGCGTTAGTTTCACGAGACGTTTTCCTGATGGGGATGCATATCCCCCCCTGCCTTCCTGAAGAAACTGTGGTTGTGGAGAAACTTCCTTGGGAAGATCTGGATGGCAAGGGAGCCTTCAGCCATGAACACCATGCCTTTGTGAGTAGCTTATTCCTATCCATTTCTCCCTGTTTTCGTCTCACGGCGTGAGCTGGAAGAGAATCGGAGGAAGGGGATGCCCAAATGGGGTGGGTGGGAATGTGATATAAAAAGGAAATGCTATCAAACCGCCGCATTTTAGTTCTCCTGCTTTCTTTTCCACCCCCTCAAATCCCACTTTTCCTTAATCCTCATCATACATGAGTTTCCAAGTGTCCCTATTTTCCAGATTTACAGAAGCCGTCCCGGATTCTGATTTGATCCCAGAATGTCCCGCTTTTCCTTAGGACGTCCCTATTTTCATCGGAGAAATGCTGGAGGGTGTGGACTTTTCCTGAGCTGCCTATCCCCCACCTTTCTCTTTCCCTCTTATCTGTAGAACACATTCCTTGCATTACGTGCCGGCCTTTTTGAGCTCATGTAATGGTGTGGAAGACAGATATCTCAACTATGGCGTTCCTGCAATCCAAGAAAAGGTCTGTTGCCTTTGAGCGCTCAGGCCACGATGCACAGTTCTTAAGGCAGTTTCCCAAACGTATCGAGCTTCCGTCCACCCACACCGCACTCCTAAAGTTGCAGGGCAATCCTATTTACTCTTCAGCAAATAAACCACAGAGCCTAGGGCTTGCCGATCAGAAGGTTGGCGGTTCGAATCCCCACGACGGGGTGAGCTCCCGTTGCTCGGTCCCTGCTCCTGCCAACCTAGCAGTTCGAAAGCACATCAAAGTGCAAGTAGAAAAATAGGTACCACTCCGGCGGTAAGGTAAACCGTGTTTCCGTGCGCTGCTCTGGTTCGCCAGAAGCGGCTCAGTCATGCTGCCCACATGACCCGGAAGCCGGCTCCCTCGGCCAGTAAAGCGAGATGAGCGCCGCAACCCCAGAGTCGTCCGCGACTGGACCTAATGGTCAGGGGTCCCTTTACCTTTACCTAAGACTCCCAGAGTGGTTTGTTGAGCATTCGTCCTGATTCGTCTGCAGGGAACTTGGATGACATTGCATCAAAGCAAGTGTTATCCCACACCTCCCAGTGCATTTCCTCAACCATCTTCTTACGGTAAACGGTCTTATTTTGGGGGAAGTGGGTTTCTTGCACAAGACACCTACCCCCCCCCCCACAATTCAATTGCACAACCTGAATCTGCCGGCATGTGATTGAATAGCAACACTCTGGTAGCATCCTCAGTTTAACGGGGCTGCCTAGCGAATAGGGTTTGTGGTCTTGTTGCAACCCAACCTCCAACCCCATCAATGAGTCCTTGTATCTCTCTTAAAGTCTGTATTTTAAAGTCTAAAAGATAGATATTGGTGTGTTTTGTGTTCCTGGGCCTACGGAAGTGTATCCCATAATTCGCTAGTCTTGAATGGGCTACGGCAGGATCCTTAGTTGTTTTAATGCAACAGACTAAATGTCCAAGGCTTTGTACACATTGTCGTTTACACTGCTTTATCTGTGCCCTCGGGCGATGACATTCCTGCTCCTTCTCTACTGCTTGTACAGCAGGATGCAAATGTGACTAAAAACGGGAAGGGGGAGGGAACTACACTGTGTTGTAAGTTGCTAATAGGTACATAGCCTTACTTCCACCCATACTTCCACCCGAACGTATGACAACCCTATTACGTTCTCATCACAATTGTCCCTGCACAAACTTTCCCATCCACAGAGCATAAAATAGCTGGATCCACGTTTTAGTAATAAATAAATGCGTAAAAAGATGGATCCCATGTCCCCAGGCCTCACATATGTACCCTGTGAATCAACACAGCTTACGAAAACAACAGAGTCTTTGAAAACAACATGGTAGCACTAGCCCACCCGGGCAGCGACAGGGGAAGCTGCTCGGGCGCTTGGGGCGGTGTGAGACACCCATAGAGGTGGGGTGAGCCGCCCATAGGGGCAGGGCGCACCACGGGGCCTCCGGAGTCTGCCTGCCTCCCCCCACTCAGCCACCCTACAGCTGGGTGGGAGGCAGCGGGCGGACTGTTTGGGCAGCTCAGAGCCTGCGCGCGTCCAAGCCACTGTGTCTCTCCCAGGAGAGACGTGTGGCTCGGGCGCGCTGCAGGCCCCGCGGTGAGTGCCGCCCGGCATTTTGTCACCCCCCCCCTTAGTGGTGACACCCGGGGCGGCCCGCCCCCACCGCATCCCCCCTTCCTCCGTCCCTGCACCCAGGCCAATGAAGTCATGCTTTAATAAAAAATTGAAGGGAGAGATAGAAGGAAGTCAGTCAATGATCATGACTCATGGTTTTTACAATGCATAATTATTCGTTATACAAGGAAGTCTTTATGACAGTCATACTTAGAAGCTGAGCTATTATCAGTCCCATTTTCCACCCTGAGTGATAACTGGTTTGTACCAAGCCAGTCCCTCTGACCAAACATTGTTTGGTGGAATCTACGCACATATAAAAAAAACGCAGTGAAAATGCTTTTTTGAAAAATATATTGAGTTTTGCGTCGCTCACTGTCTCCATTCTAGTGTCACATTTGTATATTGCAATTTACAACACATTTAAAACGTTTTATTTGCAGCTGTGTAGCTGAGTCCTTTGTTAACAGCCAGAGGCAGAGTTGTAACACATGCTATCCATTCACATTGGATGTCTTGCAGGAAGCTTAATTGATGTTTCTCCTGCTGGCTGAATAAAGACCGAAGAGGATATAGAAAGAGCCAGGGGAGAGTTTCCTTCTAGCAATGAACCATACTGTCTTCCTCAGAAAGCTGCTATTTGTGATTATTGTTGTTGTTGTTGTTGTTGTTAGCATTTTAAGATCACTCTTCCACTGAAAAAGTTTTACAAGTATCAGTGTTAAGACAGCACCTGCTATCAGGCTTATCACGTAAAAGACACAGCATGAAAGGAAAAGGGATTGAGAGGGAGGAGGAATAGAGGAAGCTCGGGGACTTGTGCTTAAGCTCTGACCCTTTTGGACTCTTTCCAATCCAAATGGAAAGCCAAACTGTATGGAAAGCTAAGAGACTTGGGATTTTCGCCTCAAGCCTTGTTAGCTGCAGGATATGAGAAAGCAAGAGCAACCATTCGGCAACGAGTCTGGGATGTGGAACTCCAACGACACATGAGTGAGATGAATAAGCATCCAGCTATAAAGGACAATGGGAGACGATTCTCTCCAGCAAAGTATCTGACAAAATTACAAATACCCAAATATAGACGGGCATTTACTCTTGCTAGATTTAATGTATTACCATCTGCCCTACTGCAGGGAAGATTTGCAGGTAAGCCATATGCGGAACGAGTCTGCCCCTGTGGCCTGCCAGAGGTAGAATCTGTCTCTCACGTATTACTACGTTGTCGTTTTTACAACGACATATGTCGGGTTTTCATCTCTCCAGTTATACAAAATTCTTCGAATGAATTCCTATCTCTCAAACGCCTTGTAGAAGACACGGAGCCTGAGATTACGCTGAAAGTAGCCAAATACTGTGCAGCAGCCATAAAGCTCAGAGAACAAGCGGTGTTACCGATGTGAATAGGCCCCAAATGGCAATTTTTAGTGCCACAATTTTAATTCATATATTTTAAATGTTGCTGTCTACGTATACATATGTGTACTGCTGCTGTTATGTAAATTTCAATGTATTATTTTTGTATTATTGATTTAATAAGCTGGTCTGTGACCGTAAGAATAAATTCATTCATTGTGCTTAAGCTACAAAATTCCCATAATGGCCTGCTGGAATGGCCCCATTTGGAGAGGAGTTGACAAATATTGCAGCAATGGATGTCAACAAGAGACAGCATTTGTGCTGGGCTCTGCACCAGGTCAGGGCAATCCATCCCTGAAACTGCCCCAAATCATGGAGCTCCACCTCTGGTTTGGCCTCACCAGGGGACTTTAGGCAACCCCCTCCCCCTGTTCTCTTGGCCACAACCGTACAATATGCTTAGAACAGAGGTTCTCAAACTTTTTTCTCTGGGCCACGCTTTCAGAATAAAAATGTGCTCATGCCACAGTGAATTTTTTTATTGGTAATAAAAAAAGAACCGACTCCCAGCAGTGCTTGATTTATGACATAGAGCACAACTACTATAAAACGATCGTGGGACATCCCGAAAGTATAAAGCAATGCAGCTACTGTACATAAGAAAGCGAATCTTTCCCAAAATACAATCATAAACGAGCCTCTTCCATATGTACCTTAAGTATGTATGCAAAGTCAGCGAGAGGTGTGAGCTTGCTTTTGCCAGATAATCTCATTTATATTGGGTGTAATTAGAGACAAACTAACTCTTGTCTCCGCATCAATGCAAAGAAAAAGCCTTTCTCTTTCCTGCTCTTTCTTATTGGTCAGAATGGAAAATCCCTGTTCACAAAACTATGCCGTGGAGAACTGTAGGAGAAAAGCCAGTGCTCTGGAAGAAAGGTGTAGATACTGTTCTTGGTTTTGTGTGTGTGTGTGTGTGTGTGTGCGCGCACACACACACACACTATACTATACTATACTATACTATACTATACTACAGTATACTATACTATACTATACTGAAATGTTTAGATGCTTCTTTGATGGTCCTTGAATCTTCCCAGTGTGGTGTAGTGGTTAAGAGCGGTGGACTCGTAATCTGGTGAATCTGGTTCGCATCTCCTCTCCTCCACATGCAGCTGCTGGGTGACCTTGGGCTAGTCACACTTCTCTGAAGTCTCTCAGCCCCACTCACCTCACAGAGTGTTTGTTGTGGGGGAGGAAGGGAAAGGGGAATGTGAGCCGCTTGGAGACTCCTTCGGGTAGAGATAAAGCGAGATATCAAATCCAAACTCTTCTTCTTCTTCTCTTCCCACACCACTTCTCATCCTCTCCTGCCACACCTTTTGCGAACCACCGGTCTAGAATAATGCTGCCCTACCTTACAGGGCTGTTGTACGAATTACTGAGATGTGGTAAGCGCTGCGGAAATGATAAGTAAATGTTATTAGAGATATGCAAACACAGCCCAAACCTGCCAGCAGGTCTTAGAATAGGATTCGCCAACGGCACTCGGCTCCAGCCTGCGAAGCAATTTTACCCAGCCTCTGATGGCTCTGCCCAGTCTTTATCAAGAGGGAAGTCCAGGCTTTGCCCTGGGTCTCCTCTTGTGAGGAAAAAGGGTGTACAAAGTTCCTGTGTGTCACAGGGAGATTTCATACTTCAGTGCAACATCCCTCTCTGACTCAGTGCCTCTATTTTTAGAATCGTAGAAAGCTGCCTTATACAGTGGTACCTCTGGTTAAGAACTTAATTCGTTCTGAAGGTCCATTCTTAACCTGAAACTGTCCTTAACCTGAGGTACCACTTTAGCTAATGGGGCCTCCTGCTGCCACTGCGCCACCGGTGCACAATTTCTGTTCTCATCCTGAGGTAAAGTTCTTAACCTGAGGTACTATTTCTGGGTTAGCAAGTCTGTAACCCGAAGTGTTTGTAACCCGAGGTACCACTGTACCAAGTCAGACTGATGGTCCATCTAGCTCAGTGAGGTTTGCACTGACTGGCAGCAGCTCTCTCGGGTTTCCAGCCCTAGCTGGAGATGCTGAGGATTGAACCTGGGCCCCCTTCTGCATCCAGAGGGGATGCTCTACGATACAATAATCTTTATTGTCCTTGTCCCATACAGAACAACGAAATTGAAAATCTACGTCAAACATGCAAAATAACGACAAGCCTACTATCCAGAAAATGCCTGTCGGCCCATTCCCCATCCCGCCTATTCATAATTAACCTCCTAAAACTATAATACCCTACCTGATTTGCCCCCTAAAAACTCTGATTCCCCACAACTAAATACAGACACTCCCTTAGAGACTGCCTTACACTGCATTTAAAACCAAAATCGCTTTTGGATAGAAACTATTTCTCAGGCGGCTAGTCCTGGTCTTTATAAGAGCTATGGCCCTTCTCCTTACTAAGATTGCAGGAAACTGCCTTGTACCCCCCCTTAGTCCCTCTAGCTCAGTAATGTCTACACTGCCTGGAAGCAACTCTCCAGGATTTCAGAGTGGGTCAGATCCCAACCCTGCCTGGAAATGTCTGGGATTGAACCCGGGTACTTCTGCACACAAAGTAGATGCACTACCGCAGCTGTAGCCCTTTTTGTGCCCATCCACCCTGCCCCCTGGCAGAAGGGGGAGGGGAGGGAGCATACCTATGCAAAGCTCCTTTTTTTGGGTATGATTTATGCAGTACCTGCTGCACATGATTTATTCTCATTTTTTGCTGTTCTCATTTTTTTGCTGTTACTCGTGTTGAGTACATTTTTGGTTGGGGAAACAATTGTTTGAATGAAAAATGAATTTATTTATTTTTAATTATTTTATTATTATTATTATTATTATTATTATTATTATTATTATCCAATTTTGTTGTACTTGTACAATGACAATAAAGATAAAGATAAAGATAAGATTTTTTATCCATAATTTAGGTTACTTTTATAATAATAATAATAATAATAATAATAATAATTTTTATTTGTACCCCGCCCTCCCCGGAAAAGCCGGGCTCAGGGCGGCTCACACAATCAAAATCACAATAAAACATAAACACAAAAACGATCAATTAAAATACAGATTACAAAATTTAAAATGATTTAAAAATGATTTAAAAAGCCGCCTTAATGTAACTGCCCATGAATTTATAACAGTAGGGAGGATCTAGTCTTACAATGTTATATTATAACACAAAGGTCGGACTAAGTCTGTTTCTGTTTATGCAGAAACAGGGGAGGCAGAGCATATATAAGCCCTGGAAAACTCCCAATAGGAAGCAGGTGGGATAGCTCAGTCGGCAGAGCATGAGACTCTTAATCTCAGGGTTGTGGGTTCGAGCCCTATATTGGGCAAAAAGATTCCGGGATTGCAGGGGGTTGGACTAGATGACCCCGGTGGTCCCTGCCAACTCTACAATTATATGACTCTATGGTGCAGCAGCAGCAGCAGCACCTTCTGTGGGACAGACTGGCATTAACTGTGCTTCGATCTCCCATGTCCTTTTCTTGCAGGTTATAAATGATTAGCCCCTATGACAAACATGAGCTGGAGTTTCCTCACCCGCCTGCTGGAAGAAATCCACAACCACTCCACTTTCGTGGGGAAGATCTGGCTCACGGTCCTGATCGTCTTCCGCATCGTCCTGACGGCGGTCGGGGGCGAGTCCATATACTCGGATGAGCAGAGCAAGTTCACCTGCAACACCAAGCAGCCTGGCTGCGACAACGTCTGCTACGATGCCTTCGCGCCGCTGTCGCACGTCCGCTTCTGGGTCTTCCAGATCATCATGATCTCCACGCCTTCCGTCATCTACTTGGGCTACGCCATCCACAGGATCGCCAGGTCCTCCGAGGAGGAGAAGAAGAGGTTCCGGGGCTTCAAGAAGAAGAAGCAGTTCGCGCTCAACTGGCAGGCCGTCCGCAACCTGGAGGACCCCCTGGGAGCCGAGGAGGAAGAGCCCATGATAGTGGACGATGTGGCGGAGAGCGAAGAGAAGGTCAAGACCAAGGAGGAGAAGAAGAAGGAGCAGCAGCAGAAGAAGCACGACGGCAGGAGACACATTCAAGAGGAGGGCTTGATGAAGATCTACGTCTTCCAGCTCCTCACCAGAGCCTCTTTCGAAATCTGCTTCTTGATAGGGCAGTACATGCTCTACGGCTTCGAGGTCACGCCGTACTACCTCTGCACCCGGCAGCCGTGCCCCCACGACGTCGACTGCTTCGTCTCGAGGCCGACGGAGAAGACCATCTTCCTCCTGGTGATGTACGTCGTCAGCTGCCTCTGCCTGCTGCTCAACGTAGCCGAGATGTGCCACTTGGGCATCGGCACCATCCGCGACGCCATCCGCGACCGGAAGGTGCACAGCTTCCGCCAGCCGCCCTACAATTACGCCGCCTACCCGAAGAACATCTCCTGCCCCCCGGAATACAACCTGGTGGTGAAGTCGGACAAGCCGGCCAAGGTCCCCAACAGCCTGATGGCTCATGAGCAGAACTTGGCCAACGTGGCCCAGGAGCAGCAGTGCGCGAGCCCCGACGAGAACCTCCCGCCGGACTTGTCCACACTCCACAAACACTTGCGGGTGGCTCAGGAGCAGCTGGACATTGCTTTCCAGAGCTACAACCACACGCAGGCCAACGGGCAGCCGTCGAGGACCAGCAGCTCGGCTTCCGGTGGGGTGGTGGCAGAGCAGAACCGGGCCAACACCGCGCAGGAGAAGCAAGGGGCTAAGCCCAAAGCCAGCTCAGAGAAAGGTAGCTCGAACGGCAAGGATGGGAAGAACTCTGTGTGGATCTAACAAGGTATATAGCCTGGCGAGGAGGAGGTGGGGGTGGCTTCTCTGTCGGGAATGGAGCCGGTCCCGAGACAGCGCTAGCAATGGGGTTCTTTTTTATTTTGGTCTTGCCAAATAATGGTTGTGAGCAATGCATTTCAGGACCATCTAGTGGGTTGGCAAGAACCCTCTCCATGCCATCCTTCACCAAGCCTGCCCCATCGATGCACTAGTCAGCTACCTGGAAGTGGCGGTACCCTTTGCGCATGTCTTCTTACTCCTAAAGAGAAGTCACGAGGTTGTGCCATGATGCTTTCAGAGTATATTCCTGGGCAGCATCCCTTGTCAGATGGAACGGGGAGAGAGTGTGCTGGCTGCAAGGCCTGTCCTCCAGTTAAATGGCTTATCCCCATGATGCGGAGAGCCTGGGACTCCTATCCAGATTTGCTCAGTATGGCTCTCAGGTATCACCTCCCTTGCTGTGCTGGTTGCATTTGGGATGTCTTCCCGTCCTCCGCTTTCCCCGTTCCTTTGCTTTCCTCCTTGCCACTCCATCCTTTTCTGCGTTCCACCCTCTTGCCAATCTATCCATTGCTGCCTCTTATGCCCCCGTTTTATCCTTCTCTTAAGTTTGGTACCTGATAGGTTGTGCATGACCTGGAAGTCGTGTCACTTCTGGCTGCATCGATTCCAACGGCAGCCCGCACCAGCTTGCAAGTTTGTGGTCAGGGTTTACAGAGGAAAGAGTGTGCTGTGTCAAGTCTGAGGACCAGTATGCGAATTCTGAGCCCAATACCACTATTCCTCCATAGGGGGTTGTCTGTGCTAAGCAACTGTCAGTCCAAACCATGCCTTCACTTTCCTCGCCCATTCTGCTCTAAATGACTGAAATAACCCTTTTAATTTCTAACCTCATTGGTGGAACGCAACCTGCCCGCCTGCAGAAGCTGCCGCAACATCTTACAACACTGCTCTGAGTGGTTGGATCGTGTTTGCAGGAAGACCACTGCTGCACTCGCTAAAGGTTTACTAATCCATATACGTAGCCATGCCCTCCTCTGAACTGTTTAATTGCTTCCACAAAGCAGGAGTCAGCTTTCCAAGACACGGCTGAAACCCCAAATCTAGCACGTCTGTGGGATTTTCACTGTTGACTTCAGTAGAGTCACCTGCTTCAGAGATGTGCAGCGTTTACTCCTTTGTTCCTCGGCAGTGAACTGAGAAGCAAACAAGGACCAGAGCAGTGGAAAATGGAGCGTTCCCTTTGGCCACTGTCACAAAGAAGGGTCTTTAACCACTGCTTGTACCACACCCTAACCAAAAGTGCCTTTAGTAACGCTGCAAGGATGGAACACCTGGACACTTGTGATATCTTTGTTGTGTCTCTGTGTAGAGCGGGGATGGGGGAGAACCTGTGGCTCTGCAGATGCTCTGGGACTCCAGAAGTCATTGTGCCCACCTCCCAGATGTGGCCGTCCTCACCTTCCTCCACCCGAGCATGGATGTTGCAGATAGCCAGCATACCAGTTGCTCACGAGGATGCTCAGGCATCTGGACAAAGCTAGCATCTGAGGAGTACCCATAATTTGCAGAGAAATTGATCATGGTGTTGCATTTGCAAGCACTTACACATCTGGGAGTGTAAAAGCACTCAGGCAATATGTATTATATTTTTAAAATGAAATATTGAGCTGGGTCTGTTCTCCCCTTGCCAAATTGCAATAGATCTCTGTATGGTTGAAATCAAACCTCTGTTTCAGGCATGGGGAATCTATGGCTCTCATTGCCGGGCTATAATTTCCAGCATCCTAGACCACTGGCCACGATGGCTGGACAAACTACTTACTGGGAATCTCTGCAACAAATGGATGACCACAGTTTCTTGCCCCTGCTCCATTTGGTCCTCAGAGTCTAGAGTCTGCAAACTTCAGATACAGTGAGAGACCAGTTTGCCTCAGGAACTGAGGTCAGGGGTAGTGTCCTGGCCATATTATGGGTAAGCCAAAACCCTGGTCAAGATTTATGATAAATTGGGGTTCATTTTGCAGAAAGAGAGTCTCTTCGCCAACATAAGAAGGGGGCTTAGTAAATGTAGTGGGGTTGCCTACTCTCCTATTCCAATCGGAGTCTGTGGTTTTAGCAGTTGTGTGGCAGGCAGAAATTTGACAGGTGCAGTCCTCCCCAAAATGATGGGGAACGCGGACACTGTTGAATTTCTGCCTGTTGTGCAGCTGCTGAAAGTATGTCTTAGAAACGGAGGCAGCCCTAGCTAACTTGTCGACAAGCAGTTAGTTGGAGGAGGGAAAATTACATATATAATCAAGGAAACAGTAAAATAAAAGTTAATTGCTTTCCCATCAGGCAAGGGCTCTTTAATCTCAGGGAACAGAACACAGAACAGGGACAAAATCTAGGCTCCATTTTCAATTTTGGGTAGAAGGAAATCAATATTCCAGGGATGAAGCAGGGCTAAATTTGTGCCGGGATTCACCAGGTCTGAGCCCCAGCACCTACCTTCAGTGAAAGCTCATGGCTCAGCCTATATTTTGAAGGAATGATGGAGCAGACATTAAAGGTAAAGGGACCCCTGACCATTAGGTCCAGTCGTGTCCGACTCTAGGGTTGCGGCGCTCATCTCGCTTTATTGGCCGAGAGCCGGCGTACAGCTTCTGGGTCATGTGGCCAGCATGACAAAGCCGCTTCTGGCGAACCAGAGCAGCGCACGGAAACGCCGTTTACCTTCCCGCCAGAGCGGTTCCTATTTATCTACTTGCACTTTGATGTGCTTTCAAACTGCTAGGTGGGCAGGAGCTGGGACCGAGCAACGGGAGCTCACCCCGTCGGAGCAGACATTAACATCATGGCAAATCTGTGGGTCATGAAGTGAGGGCTTTCGGTGGCTACTAACCATGATGGCTGTACTCTGCTTCCACAGTCGAAGGTAGCAATGCTTCTAAATACCAGCTGCCGGGAACCGCAGGAAGGGCTCGGATCCTGCTTTCTGGTTTCCCACAGGCACCTGGTCAGCCATTGTGAGAACAGGATGCTGGATTAGATGGGCCATTGGCTTGATGGAGCAGACTCTCCTTATGTTATGTTCTTATCCATTGCCGGCCTGGAAGTCTTCCAGTTTCATTCCTTCATGGAAACCTCCAGAAGCTCTTAATATCAGTCCTGGGTTACTGGGGAGAAAAATGTTGTTGGCTGCCCAGAGGAGCTGCAGCTACAAGTCTCCCCACAACCAACAAAAAAATCCCCATACCTCTGTAATTTGCTGATTTTAGCACTCTTTCACTTCCTTTAAAATTCAAAACTCAAGCAGGCAGTTCTAGTTTCGGAGCCTTTCGGCTGAGCACCAGCAGAAATTGTGGTGCTGAGAAACAGGAGGGCAGCGTTTCATGATGACTTCACCATACTGAAATAGTTGTGCGAAATCAGCTGCCATCGGGCTTTTTTCTTGCTTAAACTTTGATATAAGGCATTCTAGAGATTTGAACAGATTGCCCCTGAGCACACACAGAATGCACTCCCTGCTCTTGTTGCCACTGAGGAGCCTCTGAAATTTCTCGTTCAGGTGTTAGGAAGAAAGGCTTCCAATTCTGGACGCAGTGGGGTGCAGGTATACTTGAATCTCTGCTCTTTTTCCAAAAGTGTGGGGGGTGGGGTGGGAATAAAGCACTGGGAAGTTTAACAAAAAATAAATAAATCCAAATTTCAGAAGGTGAGAGAAAGTTAACATATCTGCCATTTTTCATGGCAAGGAGACTCCTTGCTCCACAATGCAACCTTCCCTTCCCTAGGGAAATAGGTTGTCCTAGATCAGGGGGCAGGGTGCCCGTGGCCCTCCATTTGTAATGGGACTACAACTCCCATCACCCCCTGTCCATCGGCTGTGCTGTTTGGAACTGTTGGGAGTTCAAGTCCAACAACTTCTCAAGCTCCCTGTTCCTGTCGGAGATGTAAATCACACTAGGCACAAATACTGGGTGCCATTATAAAAATGCCCTTTCAAAGTTTCAATTCACATGACCATTTTGATACTGTAATCAAGGCTCGATTTACACTGATCTGGAAAACTCCATAAAAAACTACAGCTCCCAATGCAAATTATATTTGGCGACAGATCGCTGCTCTACAGCGCCCTCTGGTGTCACATTTTTATAACACATTTTTAAAGTTATAACTCCCCAGTGTAGATTAGTCCCTGAAGCCGCAACCATTTTTTTAATCTTTGTCCTGGTGAATAGCATTGTGGTCAGCAGCAGCAGCACAATATCGCTATAGACAACAGTTCGCCAAGTTTCTGCTTTTGAATGAAGCAAAAACAAAAACAGTGGAACCAAGGGGGGGCACTTTGCAGAGATGACTTCAGTGTCAAAATGGCTGTGTGAATATGCCACATTCCTTGTCAGACTTCGTCATAGCAAACAGAGAGGCTTCTTGAGTTTCTTCAAAACTTTCCCATCAGTTTCCTCCAAGTCTGTGGCCGCTGGCTAATCGCCTGTTCCCAAAGTGAGGGGAAGAGAGCCAATCAGAAACTACAGGAAAATTCTGGCTAGTGGCCATGGACTCCCTGTAGGTTTATGTTAGGGCGGTGGAGGAAGTATCCTTTCTGACTCTTGCCCCAATGAAGATAGTAAAGGTAAAGGTAAAGGGACCCCTGACCATTAGGTCCAGTCGTGTCCGACTCTGGGGTTGCGGCGCTCATCTCGCTTTATTGGCCGAGGGAGCCGGCGTACAGCTTCCGGGTCATGTGGTCAGCATGACAAAGCCGCTTCTGGTGAACCAGAGCAGCGCACGGAAACGCAGTTTACCTTCCCGCCGGAGCGGTTCCTATTTATCTACTTGCACTTTGATGTGCTTTCAAACTGCTAGGTGGGCAGGAGCAGGGACCGAGCAACGGGAGCTCACACCGTCGCAGGGATTCGAACCCTGCGACGGTTCGAAGATACGGTTCGACCCAATGAAGATAAATAGATGCAAATTTAGTCAACTCCTTCTACACTCAATGTTACTGCAATGACCCCGGTGGGAGAAGGAAAATAGCAAGTATTCATAGAAAGTGGGCAGCTGTTGCCAGATTTCTGTACATGCTACTTTACAACTGCATTGGAATGTAGAAGTTATAATGAGTTTTCGTTCAGAAGCCTTTCAAGGGACCCTATCGTGTGGTATCCATTGCATTTTTTTAAAAAATGTGATTCCCCGCAAAGAATAAGCAACATACAATAATGATCTGCAGTAGAGAAAGTTTTTAAGAACCCATCGTTTTAACTATAAAAGTCAACACTTCCTCACAAGGCGCACTGGGAATTGTAGTTTTATGAAGGAAACCGAGATCTGCCACAAAGAAATTGCAACACTTTCCCTGCAGTTCCCAGGCTGTCATGTGGGAAGCTATAACAGTTAATACGGTTTTAAAAAGGTTTCAAGTTTAAAAACCAGAACAGAAGCCAGAGTATGCTGTCACTCACATTCCATTCCACTGGAAAATACTTGAAATTAACTAAAAGGCCATAACAAATCTATGCTGTTATATTATTATTTTTTTGTACTAACTTGCAAGTTGTATGAGAAACGTTTTGAGTGCAAAACTGACTCTTTTCTCTGTAAATATTTTTCATGTAAATTGTTACCGTTGGATTGTATTTAGAATGATAGGACATTTTAAAAAGCAACAGCACAGAACTGTTGGATGTTCGTTGTTCAATACTAATAAAATGGAATCAAACTTTTGATCTGGTTTGTTGTATAAGAAGTGCAATGCAATTATGTAGAAGGGTTAATGTGTGTCCTTCAAAAGTTTGTTCTTAATGCAGCCATGAGGACTTGTTTCCATGTTTGCTAGATCATAACTCCTAACAATAAAATACAGGGTAAAGACAGACTTGATGTAAAGATTGCTGCCACCCATCAGCCAAGCTTCCTCCTGATGTCAATCACAACAGCTAAAATACCAGCATATGGAACAGTGGCTCACCTGTCCATCTTCCATGTTGTTGTTACCCTTCAGAAAGGCTGCCCTCTCCCCATCCCCTTTTTAAAGCTCTGCATGTTCATTAAGTTTATTAAAACAAAAGGGAATATTTGAACATCACAAAACTGCTCAGAAAATTTTAGAGGCTTCTTAGAGACAACACAGGCGCTAGTCAATCAGTGCTGGGCTCACTAGTCCTTGTTGCAAAGCTGAAGAATGATTCCTTCTCAGGTTCCGTCCTGGGGGCAAATGTTGCAGCAGATTTAGCAAGGGCAGTTCTAAATTAGTCCCACTGCTCTAAGGAAGTTGCATGTGTCCTCATCTATAGGACACGTGAGGCAATATCTTTTATTTGGTCCAAATAGTGCTAAAGGATGTTGGATGCAAGCTTTGGAGTTACACAGGACACCTCATGCATTTCTGTACCAGCACTCCTTTTGGGTAGTACATTTTAGTTTGACTCTCATTGTTCTTGCAGTGAGAAGTGAAAAGGGTAAGGCATAAGCCCCATTAGAACAAAATGAGAGGAAGTCCCATTAAAACATCTGCCAAGAAAACACAGATATGACTATACCACACAGCTATGTACTTGCGTGTCAATATGTCTCACTGAAACCAGCAAATATTACTTTTGAATAAACATGCATAGGACTGGGCTGATAATCGTAAGTGCATATGCAGACTCTGCAAAAAGTGGGGCGGCCCACTCTTAACTTCAGCCTTGAATAATTGTTTTACAAAACTAATTTACTCTTCTTCTGAATTAACTGACTAGAGAAGGCTCAGTTCATAATAGTGTAGTAGATAAGAATGCTAAGTTGAGAAGGCACTTGCAAAGCAGCAACCTGCAGGATCGAACCCCCAAACTCCCACTCCCCAACTACTAAGGCTGTGCATCGGATCCGGCCAAAGCCTGAAATCTAGAACTGCATTGGGCCCAATATGGGTGGCGAGACTCCCGGATCGCCCTGCGTCTCCACAGCAATCTGGGACTGTCAAGGGGCCAGCAGAAAGCCTTGAGGGGGTCTGCTTTGCTCAGGGCCAGCTCAGGCAGCAGGATCCACTTGGGCGGCAGATCCCAATGTCTTATTTCCCCCTAGTTCCTGAGGTAGATCTTCACTCACCCTTCTTCCCTGGTGGCAAGCTGTGTGTGTGTGTGTACCATTTTGTGGTTTGCCCCAGGTACCAGAATGTCTTGGGCTAACCCTGGTTATGCTAGTGTGTTCCCCACAGAAAACGTGCTGGGGAGGCAGGCCTCGGCTGGACTAAATCCTTCATGCCTGTGGGTGCGGGACACGCCTTTGCAAGTGCTTGCCTGCAGTGCCTCACAGGATCCCAAGTTCCCTCCCTCCCGCCCCCAGGACAGGATTCTTGTGACCCATTCCCAAGGCTCCATTGCCATGGCAGATGCCCCACAGGGAAGGCACATGCAAAGGACTGAAGCCTGCTGTAGCCTGCTTCCCTTGTGGGGAACACGCAGGAAGAACAGAGACCCCTGCAGCCTCTGCGTAAAGGTAAAGGGACCCCTGACCATTAGGTCCAGTTGCGGACGACTCGGGTTGCGGCGCTCATCTCGCTTTATTGGCCGAGGGAGCCGGCGTACAGCTTCCGGGTCCTGTGGCCAGTATGACTAAGGCGCTTCTGGCGAACCAGAGCAGCGTACGGAAATACCGTTTACCTTCCCGCTGGAGTGGTGCCTATTTATCTACTTGTACTTTGACTTGCTTTCGAACTGCTAGGTTGGCAGGAGCAGGGACCGAGCAACGGGAGCTCACCCTGTCGCGGGGATTTGAACTGCCGACCTTCTGATCGGCAGGCCCTAGGCTCTGCATACCAGCACCCAAATTGGCTGAAGCCCAGATTCCCCTGAATTGACCCAATTCAGTTTGGGCTTTTTAGCAACATCCTGTGCACAGCCCTAATACATAAGCTCCTCTGAGAGTCTTTTTGGCTGAACAGTGGAGCAAAAATGCTTTTAATTAAGACTTCCTGACCTGATGGCATTGCATTGGATTACCACTCCCATCTTGAAAGAGCCCTGTGATAAGCACAACAACATAAGCTTTCATAAACTTTTAAAAAGGTTTTTAAGGTACCACAAGACACTTTGCAGTCACAGACATAACACAGCTACTCCTCTGTATGTTGGAATGCACACCTGCCCATCATATAGAACACACACTGAAGATGTCTGAAAAATCCTACTCTACATTCTTTGAAACACTCGTCGAAATTGTGGTCCTCAGAAGAAGTTTGTAAGGGGAAAAGCCGACATGAAAATCAAAACCCAGGGCAACCAATTTCTAAACAATTGTTTCTATAATGGCCAGTTGGAACAATTCAGGGGCAGAGGTGCCTGCCCTACTTTTATCTCCTCCCACTGAGGCAGTCTGATGGAATGGCTGCCGCTCAGATGACAGGTGAGGGAGAGGGGGCCTGGTGGAGCTGGCCTGTCACAACAGAACGGGTGGAGTGACAGCTGAAAATCTAATTTTACATTTAGCTGAGATTCCTGCACCGCAGGGGGTTGGACTAGATGACCCTTGGGTCCCTCCCAACTCTTAAGATTCTATGCCAGAGATTTCATATTGCGTGCTAGATACTTGTACGCTGCACAGTATCCAAGCAACAAGAAACAAATCTTCTGAAATAATTAGACTTATGAAGCATATTATGAATAAGAGAAACAAGCATGGCTCAGGGCAGCTTTCAGTAGGACTGTCCAATTAATAATTATTCAAATATTAATATGCTGCGTAATTTGGACCCATCACTGTGGGAATAAAGAAGAAAGTGTCTTGTACAGCGCTTCATTGATTCCCTGTGGAGATAGACCAGCAGGTTGCATTGGGGGTGGAATTAGTGCACTGAATCAGTCAGCATACAGGTGCAGGAACACGTTCCCCAAATGGTTGAGTCCAATCAGCTTGCAGTCCTTTGTACGCTTACTTGGGAGTAACGCCATCTCACTCAGTGGGGAAGGTTTGCTTCCATGGAGCTGCAGAGACATTAGGAGCACGTGCAGCACAATGTAGCAGCAGCAGCAGCAGCAGCGCCTGGGCCAATGGGAGGCGGTGTTTGAGGCGACAGCCCCGCCTCCTCTCGGCGCTACACTCCACGCTGCAGTAACAAGGAACGGCCAGGAGGGTGCGCCCAAGGCAGCAAAGGAGGCCTGTGCGCCTGCGCACACGACCTCTCTTCCCGCCCTCAACTCTCCGCCACACACAATATGGCGGTAAGGAGGCCGGCGCCTCTATCCTTAGCACTTTCCCCCGGGCCGCCATGCTGGTGAGGGCGAGCGCAGCGCTGCGGAGGGGCCTCCCTCTCAGGTTGCGCTTCGGAGGCGAAGGGAGAAGGCTGAGCGGCGGACGAGGCGAGGAAGCGACCGCCGGCTGCTTTCCGCTGAACCGCGCGCTGCTCCGTTTCCAAGGCCCGGAGGCGGTGACCTTCCTCCAGGGCTTGCTGACCAATGACGTGGCGCGTTTGGCGGCGGCGGGCGGGGCTGCGGACGCGCCTCGCGCGATCTACGCGCATGTCCTCAACGTACAGGGGAGGTGCCTCTATGACGTCATTCTGTACAGGTTAGTCGGCGGGTTCCCTGCTTGCAGTTGCCTGGGCGGGGAAGGGATGAGCGCGTTAGTGAATGCAAAGTAGGGGACGCGATTTTCTAGTCCCCCCATAGGCATAATAATTGCTGCTGTATATTATTATTTTAATTATTATAAAAATTAGTATTGTTTTAATTTTTTTTTTAATTTTTTTATTATAGTAGTTTAAATTTATATACAGTACGGCCCTTAATCCGAAGATCACAGGTTCGGTTTACAGTATATATAAAACATACATAAAATATCAACAACGGTATAGCATTTTTTTACAGAATGAAAAAAATGCCTTCAGTAGTACAGATATTTGTCATTTTTTTTAGTCAATAACAGTTATTGCAAAGGATCATGAATGCACCACATGAAGTAACAATAGAACAAATAACTATTTAGGTATAGGGTTATTGCAACATGTACGCACGGTGGCCAAAAGCAAAGGAAGGCATTTTTAACAGCCAGTGTCCACATGGGCTTTCTTGGAAGTTTCACTGAATGCTCTGGGTCTTGCTCCAAAGTCAGCGTGCATGACATTGCGGCTGGAGGCTGCAGTCCTGTGCCAGTTTTCTTAAAGGCAGAGCTGGCTCCAGGATTTGGGGACCCCCTCAGGCATTGTATCCTCAGTCATACGCACCTCCTCCAATTAGAGTGGTGCAAAATAAGGGATTGCAAAACAAAAAAGGCCTCTTTACATGGGTGCCAGGGTTTTGCCTGTTGTGACCAGCCTGTGTAGAACATGAATTTTGGCAGAGACCTCTCAAGAACCCAAGAGACCTAGCTTTGACTACATAGGACTAATTGGCAAGGAAGTCTACCGGGGGGGGGGGGGAATCAAATTAAAATAAAATAAAAAGTAACAACTGTAAGATATAATGGAAAATATATGGTATACTGAACATATATAATAATTCCAAATACTGTGCAGTCCCCAAAGAACTGAAGTTCCTGGATGAAAAAAAAAATACAGATTCCAAACCAGTAAAACTGAGCCTCTGTTGGATCAGAGAACATATTGTTCTGATAGCCTTGTATTTAAATATTGGCACAGTAGCCATAAGTGACCAAGAATGTGGACGAGTGGGCTGGCAGAAGAGAGATGAAGCAATTCACCTCTCCTCTGCCCCCAACATGGAAATCCGGCTCAGAGGCTGTCCTATGCCTGCCCCAAACAGGCTAGTACAAAAAAATTGCACACTGTTTAAATACGTGTTCATGGCTGAGGACAATCCTTGAAATCTATACTATAAACAGCTATTATTGTGACTGGAAAATTAGGGAAACTATAAAACTACTAGATATTCTATACTAACAACTCAATGGAAGGGTGGCCCAATTGGGTTCATGTCAAAGAATGCCTTGGACTCCAGTCTTAACCCCACTTTCCTGTGAGCAAGCCCAATTGAATCCAGTAGAACTTACTTCTGAATAGATATGGTTAAGATTGTGCTGACATAGGCAACAAACAAGAAGAAACCATTGAAGTGTAGCAGATTGCCAAACATTATCATTGCCATCTTAATTCGTCATTAGCACTTTATAGCTCTGATTTCAGCCCAACCAAGGAAAGCTTGTTTCTTGCTTCTTAAAACATTTACAGACAGCCTGCTGGATCAGGCCACTGGCCCATCTAGTCCAGCATGCGGTTCTCACAGTGGCCAACCAAATTCCTGTGGGAAACCAGGGAGCAGAACATGAGCACAAGAGCAGACTCTTTTCCACTGGTTTCCAGCAACTGGTATTTGGAAACATTTCTGCCTCCATCATGGCTAGTAGCCATTGAGAGCCCTCTCCTCCATGAGTTTGTCTAATCTTTTAAAACCATCCAAGTTGGTGAATTCCACCCAAATTTACTCAGAGGTACTTAGTAAGCATCTATAGGATGCAGCCTTAATTTGCTTCGTTTTCTGCCACAGGAAACAAATCTGGCACAATATAAGGAAGAAGAGCTTTAAAAAGTTTGAGGTTCTTTGCAGTAAATGAAAGGGACAGAACTGGGATCAAGGCTTCCTATTAACGACTCTTGTTATCTCCTGATCTTGGTTCTTTTTCAGAATTCACGAAAACCAGCAAGAAGAGCCTCACATCCTGTTGGAGTGTGATGCCGGCATCTTGGAGCCCCTTCAAAAGTATTTGAAACTATATAAAATCCGGAGGAAAGTAAACATCACCCCCTGCCTTGACCTCTCCTTGTGGGCTGTCATTCCAAAGGAACTGTCTCAGGAGGGGGCCTGTAAACTCCAACAGTGTGCCGGCAAAGCGGTGGTTGCAACTCCTGACCCCAGAGTGGGTGTTATGGGTTGGAGGCTGATAACCAGCAAAGGCACAGAACCACTGGAGGTTTTTCCGGGATGCCAGATTGAGAACGTTAAGGATTATCATAGGCACAGGTATAAACAAGGTAAAACTGCCCCCATCTTTGAACAGCTGTTTTGGAAGCAGAAGTTTTGCTTTATGTAGGCATTGCACAATGATAACTAAACATGTGAACGTTTGCAGAATTAACACTTAGCGCATCCATTGAATGATTATTGTATTTATTATTGTATTCGTTAAGTTTATATCTTGCCCCTTCTCCCGAAGGAGTCCAGGGCACCAAGCAATAAAGCAACAATAACACCTTCAAAACATCAGTTCAGATACTGATGCCACTTCCCATTCAAGTGAATCTCAAAGCAACTTACAAACAATAAGTTACATGATGAGAGCTGTAGTCGAAAACATTGGAAACATTGTGAAAGGCTTTCCTCACATTGCCAACCCTGTAATGTGCATAGAGAGAACCATACCAGATCTGATTTTAAGTCTTGTTTTATAAATTACAACATCATATGACCACCGGCCTGTGGTTTTCTTAGTAAAGTTTTCCACTAAGTTTTAAAAATAGTTTGTTAGTGGGAATGGCAACATGCCTATAGGATGAAACAAAACCTAAAGACTCAGCTTTCCTGAACATTATTTAAAGTGACATTTATCAGCTATCCACTTTGTGAATGGAATGTTTGTAAATGATGAAGCTGACATTGAGACTGACACTTGAGTGTGCGGTAGTGGTGACAGCTTGCTAAATTCGGATTCGATTTGTTTTCCCCCAACCCTGGTCAATACAGAATTTAATGTAAATTGTGTGAACCTCCCTGGTGGTGGTCTGCTGGTATTTGTGCACAGTGTGCACAGTTTCCATAATTGCCAGTTCTCCAAAACATAATTTTTAAAATGAATTGTGAGTCTCTGGATTCTAAGGAAACACAGCTTCATGATAGCAGGTACTTTCCAAACAAACACTTTTGGAAATAATCACTATCACGGCATTAATGTGAACAAAAGACAACAATTTAGCTATTTCTGCAGCTGTTATTCTGGAGGGCGTGGTGCAGCTCTGTACTGGTTCACACAGAACAGAAGTATCTTCGCCACGAAGGAGGATCACGTTCAGTGAAGCCATGGATGCTTTAGCTGAGATTCCTGCATTGCAGGGGGTTGGACTAGAGGACCCTTTGAGTCCCTTCCAGCTCTATGATTCTATGTCCAAGAAAAAGTCTGCTTTCTGGCAAACAGAGAAATTGTTGGAAAGGCCTGAAGGGAGTTCGGTAACATTCGCATGAACAAACAGTTCTGAAGTTGGGAAGGTATATATATGTTCTTCTTTTAATAAAAACCGTTTTCTCTCACTATTGTGTAAGGTAAAGGTAAAGGGACCCCTGACCATTAGGTCCAGTCGTGACCGACTCTGGGGTTGCGGCGCTCATCTCACATTATTGGCCGAGGGAGCCGGCGTACAGCTTCCAGGTCATGTGGCCAGCATGACTAAGCCGCTTCTGGCGAACCAGAGCAGCGCACGGAAACGCCATTTACCTTCCCGCTGCAGCGGTACCTATTGATCTACTTGCACTTTGACGTGCTTTCGAACTGCTAGGTTGGCAGGAGCAGGGACTGAGCAACGGGAGCTCACTCCGTCGCAGGGATTCGAACCTCCGACCTTCTGATCGGCAAGCCCTAGGCTCAGTGGTTTAACCCACAGCGCCACCCACGTCCCTTTTTCACTATTGTGTAGTTCATTCTAATTTCCTGTCCCAGTCTTCCCTAAGTTGCTGATCTACTTTACAAGCTTCCAATAAACATTTCACATTTGGGAAGGCTGAAGCACTCAAAGGAGATGGGCACCAAGAGACAACATTCAGTACTCATTGGTAAATAGTATCCAGCCCACAATATGATCATAGCTACAGTGACTGGCAGAGGAAGTGATTTATCCCAAGCATTGTTATAAATCTGTTGTGTGTAGAACCAGTTGAGAATCAGTGCAGGTGCCAGAATGAAGGTGCTCTTCCCCACTGACTTACCATCTTTGGGAATTGAATCATAATGATTTACCCCACAATCCACTTAGCTACTCACCTGTAGCAGCACCAAATGCCGGTCTAACCCCTACTCTAGGTATGAGTGTTGTTCAACACTTACCTCTTTATTTTCTCCCTTTTCCAGGTGTCCCAGAAGGAATTAAAGACCTCCCTTCTGGAATAGCCCTCCCTTTGGAATCCAACTTGACTTACATGAATGGCATCAGTTTTACCAAAGGCTGTTATATCGGCCAGGAGTTAACAGCTAGGACCCATCATATGGGTGTCATCCGTAAACGCCTCTTGCCCATACAGCTTTCAACTCCCATGTCTTCCGAGAGCATCCCCGAGGGAGCTGAAATTGTATCAGAATCAGGAAAGTCGGCTGGAAAGTACCGTTCTGGAGTAGATGAACTTGGAATGGCATTACTGCGATTGGCTAACATAAACGAGCCTCTGCATCTAAAAATATCAGGAGATTCGCAGGTGAGAGTCACTGCCTCCATCCCAAAATGGTGGCCCAAGCCAGCCAATAAGTAGAGGAGCTTCGCGCTGAGGATTCTCTGCTTTGTGTCTTGAAGATGCCCAAAGAGCTTACTTAAAAGTTCATCCAGAATTACGGTGTCTCCTTTTCACGGTGGATCAATTCATCTTACACAACACAATTCATTTCAGTGTGGCTTGTCAAGGAGGAGTTCCTGGCCAGTTGCACTCATATTTTACATTGGTCAGCAGGGAAGACTAAAGTATGTTTGCATTGGCTCTATTAGGTTTCCTATTAGGACTATATTTTTTCCCTAAATTAGCCAAACAACCTTCACTTTTATCCATGCCTTCCTTCCAGAAAGGTTCAGTACAACACTTGAAAGTGGAACTGAGTTCTTAAAACCCCCAGGCCACTTTTACAAAAAAAGAAGAAGTTTCTATCAAGGTTTTTCATGTTACAAAGCAAAAGGATAAACAGGGAACGTTGCTAAAACCTCGATTCACATTTTAGCCTCCTAAAGTAGTACCACATTTATGGAAGCTTCTGTCTATTTGTACTGGCTTCCAGTTGCAACAGCCAGCATACAGATTTGCACGTTTCAAAGCCGTGCCTTGCTCCAGCTCCAAGCAAGATGAGAATCCCTGCCCTTAGTGGTGATTCACCCTCAGAACAGTCACAACTTCCTAGTCAAAAGGAAAAGAAACGATTGAACAGTTTTTGGGGTTTCTCTCTCTTGCAGCGGTTGCTCTTGCTGCAGTTGGAAGAGGTCTGAGTAGGGGAAGTTGCTAATGGAGAAAAAACGTGTGCAGTATGATTAATAGTGATTTATTATTAAATTAGAGTGATGAGAAGTGTGCTGTAGCTACGGAGAGATTTCTGAATGGTGCCATTACTACTTTGGGCAATACTGGATTGTTTCCAATCATCAAACTTGGAGTAGACCTATTAAAGTGAATGGACATGATTAGCTTGGGTCCATTAATCTCAGTGGGTCTGCTATAAGCATAACTAATGTTGGATACAACCCAGTGTTTCTACAGAACTGCACAACAGCTTTTGGGGTGTGATAAAAGTATTTATTATAATTTATCAATATAAAAAATGTAACCATCTATGACATAAGGAATTATATTAATCTATGACATACGGAATAAAAGAGAATAACTTGCCACCGTGAAAATCCCAACTGAAGTGCTGTGTAATTTTCTTCTACAAACGTTTCTGTTTATCACTAGGGTTGCAAATACTTTTAAATTAAAATTTATTGACTGCTAGTTTATTCTCCGCAGCCCATTGCTGCTGTTAATCAGAGGAAACAAAGGTTGCTTGAGGTTTAAATTTCCAGAAGTCTAGTTGCAGCTCATAAAACCCTACCAAAATTGTGGATTTGCTTTTCAAAATAAGAAGTTCAAAGATGTTGAATCAGAGTCCTATTGTATAATACCTTTGTGATTAGTTAGGAGGGGGAAAGGATTTAAGCCACTTTAGAAAAAATTCAGTTTAAGATATACCAGTAGAATCACATAGAAACACTTCCACAACTTTTTATGCTTGTGCACAAGTTATGTGGTGGTGTGTTGTTCCATAGAGGTGCATGCAACCATGGAAACCTCTGGGGCGGTGGGAAAGAGTGTGTTCACCAGTTCTCACAGGAGCCAATGAATGTGATGTCAAGTGCAGAGAAGCCTCCAGGTGACTGTAGCAGCTAGCATTTGACAGTTGCTGCAGCTACCTAAAAACCCTTGCCCTCGCCCTCGCTTATCTGGTAGCTTTTGGCTCCTGCTTGAAACAAGCATGATGGGATGTGAGTAGATGGTTTCAATATGGTATAAATACCTCAGGCTGGCCTACAAGTTGTAGGTCACTTTTTAAAGGAATCTATTCATAATTCTCATTCAATAGATGGTGCTTGTTCTGCAGTAGATAGGGCTGGTGCGACTTGCCTGCCAAGCCCCTGCCTTGGTCTTTGCCAATGAACTTTACTTGGCTACATCAGTGACTATTTAGCCATCCTATTTCCTTTCAGTATGGCATCTTAATGGTCATTGCATGTTCAATCCACATGATGCTATCATATTTGTTAACCTGAGAAAATAATGGCAGCTTGAATTGGAGCATCTGCTGGCATAGAATTTCCCCTTCGCCACAAGCTGATGGATGAGGCTGATCAGAGCATGGGAACTGGGTTACACTGTTCAAGGAGCGTGCAAGTGAGCCAGCGCTTTTGGAAATACGACTTGTGGTTTTAAGCAGAATTATGCAATGTATGTCTGTAGGAATAAAGTTGCTCTTTAAAAGGGCCCAGTCTTAACAAACTGACAGGAACATCTGTGCAAAAAGCACTTCCATTCTGCTATGAACAATTGCTATAAAATGTACTGTAAGTGGCAGTGAAAATAGTTGAGTCATATACTTAACTGTCAAGAGTCCCAAAATTCCTGCAGTAGGGGGTCGGACTAGATATCATTTCCAGCTCTACAATTCTTTGATTAAATGTTCTACATGTCAATTAATGCGGTCTGGTCTTTTGTAATTTAGCATTTATGTTTAGCCTACACTTGAGCTATGTAGACTGGTGGCTTTTAATCACTACACTGCCAGCTTTGTGTTTATTTACTGTATCTCTGCCAACCTACTCAGAGCAGTTAAAATACCGGTAACAGCACTCGATCCATATTGTACTTGAAACAGCTTCATCAAATAGTAGGTGTAGAAGGGGCCGTTTGCTTCGCTTCCAACAGTCCCAGAAGTCAGAAAATCTGCCCTCTCGGGAAAACTATAAATAGGAGGAATTCCATTGGGGCAGCTCATATGGTGTAGCAAAAAAATATTCTTGCACCTTTAAGAAAGAAACATGTTTATTGTGGCATGAGCTTTTTGTGAGCAAGAGGTCACAAAAGTTTGTGCCACTGTTGTAAGCCAAAAATGGCTTATCTCCTGAGTTTATGCCAACAAAAACCCAGAAGCTTGAGGAGTTAAGAGTCCAACGTTTATTGCAAAGTCAGATCGTTCAGCAAAATTGCAACCACACCCAATGGTTCAGGCAGTAGTATTTATAAAGTTTCAAACAAAGGATTCCAATTTTCACCAGTCATGTACATCATTACCTCATTTCATGTTTAATACACATGCGCAATAAGCGCTGGCAATTATGCTTATTCAGTGTGGTTTCATCGTGATCTGTTACATTGTGTTAGTATGCATGTTGGGAACCTGTGTTACGTGTAGCCATTTGCACCATGTAGCAATTTATGTTCCTGCTTTGAGCTGCATCTTTGTGGTTCACATATTAGCTGCATTCTTGCACCAATTGGGGGGTGGAGGGGAGGCAACTTGCAAAACCATCAGTTTCATAAAGCAACAGGTTACCATAACTTCCCTATTAGAAGCGCACTCAAGGATTTCCAGGGGTACACATTATCACATTTATTTTGGCCCTTTGGGGGCCACCACACCCCCCCTCCCAAGCTTAAAGGTGCCAGATTACTCGCACCATTCAGCTTGACCCTTAGGTAACTCATCTTGACCCACCTTCAGCAATTGGTGGTATTGGAAAAATAACTGCTTTTGAGCTATGTTAGAAAGCATGTTTTTACACAGATTATCACCTAAATTTGGTACAGGGTTGGCACAGTTCCATTTAGCCAATAAGACCAGTGCCAGCTCTCCTACTAACATTCAAAAAGGTATAATTGCCATTCCCCTATTTGGATCGGGGCCACTAAAAGGGGCGGCCATATTTTGGATTTGGAGGTTAGGGTTGAATAATCCTCAAGCTCCCCCTTCTGCATAGAACAACCAGCCTCCGGTGTGTGGTTGTAGCAGAGGGCCGTTGTCTCGTTGCCTGTGGCCAGGCTCTTTCTCCCGGTAGAGCCAGACTCAAGGGTTCTGTTGCTGCAAAGTCAGTTCCAAGTCCGTTTTAGGTCAGAGTCCAGATCACAGGCAGACGTCCAGGTACCTTCAGAGCGTTTGACCACGCGTGTGGTGGGTCCTTTCTGTTTGACTGGGGTGGACAGCAGAATGACAAATGGTCCTCTCCACCTTGGCTGAAGAGAATTAATTCAACTGGGGAAAGAGCTTCTGGAACGGCAGCGGCAAGTCAACTGCAGGAGATTTCCACTCACTGGTCAAATCAGGCGGAGGAGATTATGTTGAAGCTCACGAGAAGGTCCATGTTATTGGGAAGAAACTGAAGCAGCTTCTGGAAAGAGTCTCAAGTGATTTAAAGGTCTCACATGGAAAGCCGGACACAAGTGCATTTCTGCAGGATGTGGACAAACTGGACTCGGGAGGCTGTCCCTCAGTGACCGGAGAAACCTTGCATGTATAAAATCAAGGTGGGTGGAAGGAACACCTTGGAGACAGAGTGGCATTGATATTAGAGGGGAGGACAGGGGTGGTGCCAGCCCAGCTGCTCCCAAGACCCGTGGCTTCCTGTCCTGTGTACTGCGAATGGCGTTCCCCCTTCAATTGCTCTCCCTTCTCCTGCTTTTGGCCACCCTGCCCCCTTTCTGAGAGGAAGATTACAGCTGTGCACACCATAACAACCTTGCCCAGTATTTCCACCTGATGCTGCGATTTGTCAATGGGCCTCCTCTATATAAGAATGTTTTTTGTTGTTGGTCGTGTCTGACTCTTTGTGACCCCATGGACCAGAGCACGCCAGGCACTCCTGTTTTCCACTGCCTCCCGCAGTTTGGTCAGACTCATGTTGGTAGCTTCGAGAACACTGTCCAACCATCTTGTCCTCTGTCGTCCCCTTCTCCTTGTGCCCTCCATCTTTCCCAACATCAGGGTCTTTTCCAGGGAGTCTTCTCTTCTCATGAGGCGGCCAAAGTATGGGAGCCTCAGCTTCAGGATCTGTCCTTCCAGTGAGCACTCAGGGCTGATTTCCTTCAGAATGGATAGGTTTGATCTTCTTGCAGTCCATGGGACTCTCAAGAGTCTCCTCCAGCACCATAATTCAAAAGCATCAATTCTTCTGCAATCAGCCTTCTTTTTGGTCCAGCTCTCACTTCCGTACATTACTACTGGGAAAACCATAGCTTTAACTATACGGACCTTTGTCGGCAAGGTGATGTCTCTGCTTTTTAAGATGCTGTCTAGGTTTGTCATTGCTTTTCTCCCAAGAAGCAGGAAGAATGTTTTTAGCAGGTGCTGAAAAAAGCACAGTGAAGGCAACCTGCTTGATCTCAATAGGCATGGAGTTCCAAAGTGTAGGTGCTATACCACACTAAAACAACTATGTTATTGCAAATGCTAGAAAGTTTAACTTTAAAAAGAAAAAAGAAAAGGAATCTGGGGGTTATGGTTCACGAGGGAGTCTGCAAGCTCTGTGAACACCCACGATTATATAATTGATATATTTATATGTGCACAAATGTCTTACAATTTCAATTTTTTAATTAATTTATCTGCTCTGTTCCCCCCCCCCCCAAAAAAAAAACCTTCAATGAGTGTTTTGACTTAAAAGTATCACATGCAAACAAGCCTCCTGATACTTCAGTTTCCACCCAATTGCTACTTTTGGAAGAGTTTCCTTCCTCACCATCCCTTTCTCCATCTTAACATCCCACAAAATAACAACAACCCTGGTAGTTTCCCTATTTCTTCTATTTATTTGTTCTTCATTCTGATTTGGTTTCAATTTGAAATAGAAAGGGCAGGTGGAATAAGATAAGAGAATTATTATTATTTATTTATACCTCGCTCCCCCCTCCCCTAACAGGACTCATATAAAATAACCGCTACATATAAAAATAACCGCTAAAACATTTTTTAAATTAAAAAAACCCATCATTCAAAACAATTGAACATTGATAGAAATAAGGCTAATATACATATATAAAATCTATTAAAACCATTGGAATAGCTACAATAACAAGACAGAACGGCACCAGCCCCCTCATTAAAAGCAGTTTCCAAAAGCTTGTGGGAACGAAAAAAAGGGAAAGGAAGGACTGTTATTGATGCGTATAAACTTATATAATGATCTCTCTTCCCCCCTACATTCCCGTTTATCCTTCTCCTCCTCCCCCGCGACCAAAATGGTTTCTTCCAACCGTTCGGCAGTTTTAGCCTAACGGCCGTTAACATTATTTCAATCGCGTGGTGCGGCGCGCGCGCGCAAGCCGTTCAAAAAAGGCGCGTCGAACGTTCGCATTTCGCGGGGCTGAGCGCGCGCGAGTGCGCGCGCACACCAGCCGCCTGGGCTGTTCCCGGCTGGGTGTCAAGGTGGGCGGAGTTGCTAGAGACGCACGCACGCGTCCCCGTCCTCTCGCCATCTATTTGCGGGAGCCGGCGGCGAAATAAAATAATTTGGCGGTAGGCCCCGCCCACTTCCCCCTCCCTCCGTCCAACCAGCGCCCGCCCCTGTTGCTGAGGCGGGAAGGAAAAGGAGGAGGAGATGGTGGCGGACGGCGCCCGTGCTCTGGCTGTTCCCCTCTCAGGAGGGATCCGGCGGCCAGAGGTGAGGCCCTGCGGGAGGCGCGGCGACGAAGGGAAAGAGGGGCGACCCTATTTGCGCCCGTGACAGGGTCTAGGGGACGTGGGGCGGGATAGTGGAAGCCAGGGCCGGCCCACCCGTGAGGCGAGCGCCTCAGGCGGCAGAATCCACAGGGGCAGCGGATCCTGCTGTCGACCTTCACTCCCTCCTCCTTCCCTGGCGGGTGGATGGGGGTGTCGTTTTGGTGCAGGCATAGGCAACCTTCGGCCCTCTAGATGTTTTGGCCTACAACTCCCATGATCCCTAGCTAACAGGATCAGTGGTCAGGGATGATGGGAATTGTAGTCCAAAACATCTGGAGGGCCGAATGTTGCCTATGCCTGTTTTGGTGGTTCTGTTGCATTGGCCAGAATGTCTTGGGCCAACCCTGGTAATCACATATCCTTTGCTACTACCCTCATTCATTCATTCATTCATTCATTCCTTCATTTATTTATTTATTTATTCATTGATTCATTTGCTTCTTACATTTTTTTACCACCTCTCCAAGGAGCTCCAGGGTGGTGTAGGTGGCCCACACCCAATCTCATTTAACGTTGTCTACTAGTGATGCACAGCAAAGCATCTTGCCACCAGGCTGATAAAAATCTAAATCTGGCATAGTGAATAAATTGGACTATGTTTAAAACTGCAGTCCTTGAGCAGGTGGGTTTGCGTTTAAATCAGCCAGGGCCGGCCCAGTGACTTGTGGATTGCTAACCTCTCACACGGCCGCATACCTGTCATTCCAAAGGGTGGCTTTGTATTATTGCCTTCTCTCATCCAAGAAAAGAAAGGAAAAGTAGGGGGGTGCCTTCACTGGGGCTGTATGAAGAAAGCAAAAGTAAGCGAGCTTTGTGTTTGTTAAAAAAGAGACGTTTAAAAGGAATAAAAGCTGTTGTCTGCTAGATGAAAATAAATAAATTCCAGAATGTAGTTTAATAATAAGATGGAATGAGGGAACTGCTAATGCAGATTTAGCTGGGCTGAAGAATGCTTGGTGTATAAGGTTATAGGACAGAAGCATAGCTGCTCTCTCTTTGAAAATGTGAAAGACAACAGTTAACTGGATTGTGTCTTTAGTCCAAGCTGGGACATGCAGGTAACCCATGAGGCAGAAAACATAAAGTGAAATAAAGAATTGGTTTAGTACCCTCTAGCCACTAGATGACACTACCCAAATCCAGCTTCTGTTGATTTTATATCTAATTCTACCACCTAAAATTAATATCCTTCGGTAATACAGTGTATCAGCAACCACATTTGTTGTTCACTTTCACTCTCTGCATTACATGGGACCTGTGGGCTAGAGAGAAATTTAAAAACCTGCTTGTTTTATTATCTCAATAAAGGTATTATGCAACTGTTACTTTTGATTTTGTTTTTTATGGGTACAGCAATTTGAGTCTGCTTCTAATACGACAGACATGGTACTTCAGTTCCAAAGTAATTTTGACTTTTGTGTCTGCTACCACAAGTCACTTTCAAGTCTTTCAGATTCCTAGGAATGTAGGAAAGTGCCTTACACCATCATACCATTGGTTCATCTAGGTACTAGCTCAGTATTGTACTGTACTGTACTATATTGTTTCTTATGAATGTTAAAAGGATAGAAAGCAGAAGAGAGCTCTTTTCACATAGAAACTACATTCTAGCCAGACATAGAGAACAGAATAGTTAATTTATGCCCCTTCCCAGTTCATTCTTTACGTACAATAGGACAGCTCTTGCAGGTTTTTGGGGAGTTACTGCAGTTATAGAGCCTTGTACTTTATAGCTATTTCACAATAGTCTGAAAACTACAATTCCCATAATACTTTCACATACTGGTATTCCAGTGACATCAGGCACAGCTGAGGCTGGCTGTAAAGGAAGGCCAAAAACGTAAGCTCGGTGTTTCTCTTGTTTTTGCAAAGGCAGACAGAGCCTTTGGCATTCTGAAATCTTTGTGGGGAGGCATATCACTTCCAAATAGGAATTTATGTTTGGAAAATGCATTGTGGCTTTATAGTACCATCAGGCTTCCTGTGGGTTGGTTGTGTTCAGATTAAATGTGGTTCTTAGAGCATATGAGTACATTACTTGATAATGCTGTTAGTTTTTCTTCCAAATCTGTGTCTGTGTTTAGACCCAACCCTGCATTCTCCTGGCTTTGTTTATTCTGCTTCTCCAGTGGGTGGAGAAGAAACACAATAGCCTGGCAACAGTTTCTGTATCTGAGTACAGTAGTAACAGAGTGTCATGTGTAAGCGTCACATAGCAGCATTGAGGGCAGTTGGACAAGGTGCAATGTAACACAGTATAGCTGTTAGATTGAATTTTGCACCAGACCTGAATGTATGTAAACCCTGTGACTGACTTTGTCTCGGGTTTGTGTTCATGATAAGGTGCATGTGCAAGAAGCAACTACTGTAATATAAACCCTGTGCAGGTTTGTTTGGACATTTAAGTGGGGTGGGGAATTTAATTTCTACCCCTTCCTGCACTTTGAATTGGGGGAGGGAAGGTGTAAAATGTAAAGAGTAACTTCTGCAAAGTTGCATTTAAATAAGCTGAATTTGCTGTACGGTTAGAAAGGTGGTGGTGTTGTCATTTCTCTAAACAGGGAGTTGCTGAGTTTCTTTACTCAAAATGCTGAATACATGAGAGATTAAATGTCAAGGGGTATGTTAACCAGATACTTGAAACCACTTTTGAGTGGGGAAATGATGTGGATTTTCTGGAAAACTTTTAATGTGAAATGTTTGCAATGCCCTAAATAGATTTGGCTCTAATTTAGCATGTTTGACTATTTTTTTTTATAAAACTAAAAATATACACTATGTCAATTTTATATGCCTTATAATTTCTATTTTTTCCCCAAGTAGCTGCAAGTATTTGAACTGAAATTTTGATTTTGCTCCCTGCTCAAATAAACTGCACTTATGGCACAATCCTAGACATGTCTACTCAGAAGTAAGAACTGTTGAGTTCAATGGACCTTACTCTCAGGTATGTGTGTATAGGATTGCAGCATGAATGTTGCTTCATCTTCCCAAAATACTCAAACGAATTCAAAGCTTTATTTGAAATTATTTTTAAAGGAATGCTTGTAGATATTTTAAGGCCATGATAACTTAACAACATATGTTCTAAGAAATTCCAAGAGAGAAAATTAAAACACTGAAAACTGTTAACACACTAATTTTAATATGCCAAATAATTTTGCATTTATATTTATTATATAGGCACCCATGGTTCCTGTATGATTTCAAAATTGCCCAATTTGACTCACATTATATCCATCCATAAAACTTGTATTTGGAAGTAGAAAATTTTCTATCTGCCTCAGTGGAGTGTGGAGAGAAAGGTTGCAGTTTGCTAATACAGGAAAGTAATATAAGTTTTAAAACCTGGCCTGTGCATCCCCAATCTGTCTCTCACACTCAGCAGCAGATACAGGCCCTTTTAGGCCATATCAAGAGGCTTCCTGGTCAAAGAGATGGTGTTCCTATATAGATAATAGCAACATCTACTGGTAGTTACCACCTAAGTATGGTCCTTAGAATTATTATTATTTATTATTATTATTATTATTATTATTATTATTATTATTATTTCTAACCCGCCCATCTTGCTGGGTTTCCCCAGCCACTCTGGGCGGCTTCCAACAAAAGATTAAAAATACATTAACAAAGGATGTAGTTTTGTGTCAGAGGGTCCCCCTCTCTCACCTGGAGGGTAAAAGGACAAGCGCCAGAGTTGAGTATGTGGGAGCTGGGCTAGAAGCAGGCTACTGGCAAAAGCCAGAGAATGAGAGCCGTGTTTGATGTCTGCTTGATTCCAAGACTGTGACTATGGGAGAAGCAAGGTCTTCTGGGATGTTAATGCTGTGAGCCCCTGCATCGTAGACTCAGGTTGTAAGCCATGCAGCCTAAAGACACCACAGTCTGCTGTTCCTCATTCCAAGTAAACCAAACCTTGGGTAGGAGCCTGGAACCCCTGGAATCTCTTGGAGATTGGGGTGGTGCGGAACAATATATTCCGAGATTTCCATAAGGATATTGTCACACTGCAGTTTGCTTAGCCATAGACAGCTGACATTGCGAACTGCAGCTCAATGATAGCTCACTCCCCTCAAAAAAAGAAAGAATAAAAGAAACCTTCAGCAGCAGAGGGCGAAGAGGAAAGATGTGGCAAGTCAGGCAAGCTGCTTCAGTGTAAATAGAGGGAGTGGTGGTTTGGTGAGCTGTGATAGGAGGGGGCGGGGGGTGAGCTGTAAGGGGAACAGGGCTTGGCAAGCTGTAAGGGGAGGGGGGTTGGTGAAGTTTAAGGGGTGGGTGGGTAGGTGTCAGTGAACAATGCAAGTAGAGGCATTGCCACTAGGAAAATATATAAATATGAAGCTAATATAATAAAAGAAGAGAGTTTAATTGAAGTAGATACCATTGGCAAGATACAAAGTTATGATGCAGAACTTTTCAGCACCACTTCAGCTGCATTGTGTTGCTGCATTGGGAAAATGAAGGTAGCCATATTGTTTCTCTTGCAGGGCAAAAGGGAAATGGAGGGCTTCAGTTTTAGTCCCCAAAAGAGTACAAAAGGAAGGGGTTTAAGACATGTTGGCCCTGCACTTTGATTTGTAGTCTGTGCAACTGCATTGTGTGTGTGTAAAAAGTAAAAGGGCTGGGACAAGCTCCACACAGCCAGGCATCACATGTAATTTAGTCTTTAATCTGCCAGTCTGCAGACTTTAGTACAGCATTTCACAGATTGTTTTGGAATTCAAGGTGCACATTTAGCAGCAAGTATTTGTATTTGTCAAGGAAAGTTTCTTACTGGGTTGGAAAGCAACTGAGCCTTACAAAGGAGGACAATAGTATATTGAATGTTTTCTCATTTTTTTGTTAGCTTTTGCAGATTTTTTCATCAAAATACTGGGGAGAATGCCACTTCACTTTTAATTATGTTTAGCTTTATTAAATGTTTTGCAAGCTACTATTAACTGTAATGCTGGATTATTTTTGAACAGGTGAGACCTGTGGTTAAGACTTCAAACCTCTGTCTGTTTGGAAATGCTACTCATTTTAGAAACAAGAATCTGCACACTGAAAATGAGGAGATGGTTAAGCAAAGCACCACATTAAGTCATTATGAGCCACAGGTAAGTCCAAATAGAATTTTATTAGGAATCATTCGCCCTCCTGGCAAATGCAGGGTGTGTTGTGTGTATGTGTGTAGCAGTTCGGAAATGAAGCAGGACTGTCCCGGAAGAGTGTGGTAGTATAGACATGCTCTGATGACTTGCTAGGTATAGATGTATATAGGCTTGCAAATCAGCCTTGTGCTTAATTAATTGCCTGGTCATTGTCGGCCACAAGGAATTCATGCAGGCAAGTAAACAGGTTGGTGGAAGAGGCACAGGCCATTATGTCCCTCTTCCTCCACCAGTCTGCTTTGTTTCCATGTCGGATCCCGAATTAGCTAGCGGTGAAATGCAGTAGGCTGACTAAAGAGGAACTGATGATTCTCTCTGTCCTATGCCACCCACTGGGTGTGGTGGCCACTGAGGAAGTCAAAACATTCATGCCTAACATGGAAGCCAAGGAAGGAAACTCCTCATGTATAGTGCTGGCAGCTAAACCTGAGCCCCCTAAAATTACGTAGTGTAGCAGCGGAAATGCCTTGCCCCTCCAGCACTCTCAGACCTAACTACAAGGCTACTGTTCTTGGACATCTGGAATTCTGAAGAGGAACATCCTTCTTTAGGAGAATGGAGTAGGCTGCAACCTTTAGTCACAGGCCCTATTTGTTAATTCTTAGGGTATATTTTTATTTTCACTCTAATTCAGGGGTGTGGGGTTGGATCCAACTGGTGGGCCAGGTCTGGAACTGGCTCATTCTGCATTCCAGCTTGACAAGTGGGCAGGACCACTCACCTGTTATTCACTTGGTGTCATAGGATGGGTGTCTGATGACTCGGCTTCACTCGCAGCAACTGAAAATGACGAATCGGGAATGCACCAAGTGCTTTCCTGATTATTTCTTTCAGCTTGAATCCATTGGTTTTTTTTGAGTTTGCCACCTTTTTTCTGTCTTGGAGGCAGGGGCAGCAGAAAAAGGAAGACTTGGGAGTGAACTTAAAGTGTGCTCCTAATTCTTCTATTGCAGTTTAGTGCCACAACGTCACCAGACTAGTGCCTGATGTCAGGTAATCAACAAGTGAGAGTGGTTTTTTGAAAACCACATTGGGGAAGCCTAATTAGGCCTGCAGCCTGGAGGTTCCCTTCTGGTGCCCAAATGCACTTTGCAGGCTCTCCCTGAACAGTAAGAAGTCCTAGGCAAAAATCAAGTAAATGTTACTTTGCTTCATTCCATGCAATTCAACATCTTAACTCTGCTGATCGTTTTACATGAAGCATAAATGCAGTCCTGTTTACCAACTGGTTATTTATTGTAGTTTGCACAGAGTACTCTGTATTCTCTGACAATAGGATAAGGCAGGGTGGGGACAGCATTACATGTTCCTCCTTTTTAAGCATGTAAGTCACACTCTCTTGAACAATGGTAGCTGTGTAGAGAATGCAGTACTAATCTTAAATTTTGTTTTGGGAGGGAGGGCTGTGTTGACCTGACACTCTCCCTGTGCCCACTGGTGAATATAGTCTTCCTCTAGGACTCATTTGTGCTCTATTACTTTCTTTCTGCTGTTGCTCAGAAGACTCCCATATGTGCAGTTAATAGCTCTGTAGGAACATACATGCTTTACCAAAATGTGGTGTGAGTATGTTGATCTGTGAGTACACTTCTAAAGCAAGGCATTGCATGTCATAACTGCCAGTACTTGTACCTTTTCACCATGCTTCATCATTGTAAAACAGTAATGACAAGAATAACTTTCTTTTGTTTCATTTTCTAATATCAAAAGGGAAGGCAACAAAGTGAGCTTGTCTGGTCATTTGGCCTGTAAAAAGCTCTTTCCCCTTAAAATGTCTCCCTCTTGAATTTCAACTCAGGTGAACCGCACTAAGCAAGAAATGGACACACAGCTCTTCTCTCCTTTGTTTGGAGGAATAACTAACACACCGCCCACTGTGGAGTCTCCCCAGTTTTACAGTAGCTGGTCAACGTGTGGAGATGATGCCAATGCTATTGCCTCATTACATGGCTGCACCAAAAAAAGGTATGAAGTGATTGTCACCTTGTGGTTCTTTCTAGAAATCTACAAATTGACTTGTGCTTGTCCTGTGCCTAGAAAGCACTGATCTGAGCAGTTTCCCCCTTGCCCTGCTCCTTTCCCAGGAAAATATCAAATTGCTGTTTGCTCCAATTGAGCTTCTAAACAGTAGTTTTCCCCGAGGGAAAGGAGTGGGACAAGAAGTATGGATGAGCCCTGGGTACACCCCCCACCCTTCCCCTGCCTTCCTACGCTACTGGGTACACCTTTCTGCAAAGTTTTATATAGTACTCTTCCTTAACATTACTTAATTGTTTGCGGTGAAGATATTGTTACAGAATAAAACTTTTTTCTCCTGTAATGTATGGCCAATTTTGATGCAGTTGTAATTTGGACAGTTCATGACGATACAGCTTAATGCAGTAAGTAGAGTGACTTAGGAAACATATCCTCTCCATTTTCAGAACTAATCCATTATATTTAGACTTCTCCCCTTTTTGCAGTAGTTGCATGTCTCACAAGTTTGCTGTGAGCAATATTTTGATATAAGTGATACAGTTACCTATTTCCATGTGCTGTTCTGATGAATCAAGTCTCCTTGCTTGATGTTTGTATCCCAGTTTTAATATTGCTTGGTGACATTGTTAAAATGCCACATTAAAGCAATTAGCAGGAGTGATAGTGGCTTTTTGCCTAATGAAGTAATAAATTGGAAAGAAGCCAGGTTAAGAAGGGAGTTCATTTTAATTTTACCAGGTTGCGAGTCTTCATAGTACACTGTGCACAATGCTCACTGTTGCTTCCTTTTCTGTCTTTTTTCATTTACTGATATTTTCTGTAATATCTGCATTTTGTCTCTTCCTCCAAAGCTCTGCTGTCAAACTGGTGCTGAATTTACTTAACAATGTCTGACTTTGGCTTGTTTCCTTATGAAATGATTGCAAGCTCTCATTTGCTGATTTTGGTCTGGTTTTCTTTCGCTTCTTTCCATTTCTATGCATTTTCTAAAATCAAGATTACTCTATGGCTTGTTTGGCTTAGAATTTCTGCACATACCCTTTCTTCATTCATGTCATTTGGGAGTGTGATTATGCTGGGATTAGTATGTATAAGATTAAAAACAGAACAAGATTCTTTATTTGGTCATGTTCTTTCCTGCTTTAAAAGTGGTGGGAAGATACAATGGAAGACAATTAACTTGTCATGTTTTAGTTCCATTCTCACATCTCATCCTATCACCTCACCGCTACACACTGTGTTTCTTATTTCCCGTGCATTAGTGGCTCTCCGATCTTCTTGATAAGGCCAAGTGGGGTAATACTTGAGCTTTTTCATATTTGAGGTGCTTATTAATTTCAGTAAATATTGCTTCTCGGTTTCCCAAACGCTTTTTCCCAAACACCAAGGTTGAGGTGGCTTACAGAACTGTTCAGTAACATGAAAATATTGCTCTGGAAGAAACCCTAAACTAAAGGTACTTCATTTAGAAGGTTCATTCTTCTTAGATTCTTGGTACAGGTGATACTCAAATATCTCTCTTTTCAGAACACAGGTAAATTTATCTTATTCTGGCAATGGCCCTGATATGTTTGGCTTAGTGACAAGCATCCTAGAGGAGCCAAACAAGCAAGAACCTGTTACAGGCTGGTAAGCTGATGACTATTTATATAAATATCTATTTTAAGGTCGCCTATAAGCTTCACGAAAACTGTTCTCTCCTTACCTTTGCTAACTCTTGATCCTAAGCACATTTAAGTCTTTAGTGGAAGGAATTCAAGGGCATATCAAAACTTTAAGGGCTTGTCCACACTTCTGCTTGTTCCGTGGATCCAAGAGGTTTTTCATTTGTCCCGTGCTTTCAGAGCATTTTTTTTCATTTGCCCTGACACTTTCCCTGGGAAAACCTGCAGTTTACCACTGAATCAGAACAAACATCAAGCTAAAGGAAAAACGATTGACGTACATTCTGATTCAACAATAAGCAGCAGGTTTTCCTAGGGGAAAGTGACTGGACAAGCAGAAGTGTGAACAAGCCCTAAGTTTGCACAATTAAAATGAATTAAAGGCTCTGTTGACATAGCACAACCAATCCACTTTAAAAAGCCCAGACTTTTGCTGTTTATAAGGTGATGGGAAACTGGTTTGAAAAGTAGGAGATGAACAAATGGTTAATGGGAAGTCATGTAAACACCTTGCAAGCAAATCAGGGTGAATGCTCATTGTCATATAGCCTCACAGACAAATCAGCTTGGGATGCTCAGTGAAGCCCAGATGTAGTCTAACCTCTCTGTAAGTTGGGTGCGAGCAGATCAGGAGGTTGGCATCCATCTGTCTGAAGAGACAATGGATTGAGCCTCCGGGGGTGAAGTCAAACCATTGCATTAGCAGCACTGAAGTGACCTCCCCTGGGCACAAGCCTAAGCAGTGTGTATGGATGGAGGCCCTGGGCTGCCCATATGATAAGACCACCCCCTCTTGGCCTCGCTAAGCAGGATGTCTAGAGGAGTCCTTCAGAATATCAGATTGAATTCAATAGGACTTGATAACAGCCAGAGCCTAATTCAGTCTAGACCAGTGATGGCTAACCTTGACACTCCAGATGTTTTGGAACTACAACTCCCATCATCCCTAGCTAACAGGATCAGTGGTCAGGGATGATGGGAGTTGTAGTCCCAAAACATCTGGAGTGTCAAGGTTAGCCATCACTGGTCTAGACAGTTGTTGGAAAAGAAGCAGGTTGGACTTGTTTAAATGGTTCTTTCTTTTGCTGTTGCAGCCTAAACTGGTAAATAAATACCTATCTCCACCAGGAGATGGCACTTAAAATGCTAACTACTTCAGAACTAGGAGTGAGATTCCTTCAGAGCTCAAAAAAGAAAAAAAAAAAGAATACTTTCACTGATCACATAGGGCAGCACTCTATGGCTTGCCCAGTGTAGTGATATGCTATTCCTAATAAAACAATTAATACCCTGTAGAATAATAATAATAATAATAAACAATAAAAATAAATAAAATAATAATAAACAAGGAGAAGGGGACGGCAGAGGATGAGATGGTTGGACAGTGTTCTCGAAGCTACTAACATGAGTTTGGCCAAACTGCGAGAGGCAGTGAAGGATAGGCGTGCCTGGCGTGCTCTGGTCCATGGGATCACGAAGAGTCGGACACAACTGAACGACTGAACAACAACAACAAAAAATAATAATTAATAACATTCCTGTAAAATCAGCCTATTTGGTCTGCTTCTAAGGGTCAGAGTTAGTTGTGTTGTTAGCTACTACAAACATCAGGGTTTAAAAAATACAATATAAGGCACAGAGGGTAATTTTAATCAAACTAGCTTGCGGGGAGTGGAGGTTTAACCCTTCCCTGTCCAGCCATGATTACAAAAATAAAAATAAAAATCTTCCCCTGGTTCTGCAGTTAGCCCTAGCTGGCAGGAAAGGTCTCCTAGGTAGTTATATTAATCTCAGCATATATACCCTGGAGGGTAGAACTCGAACCAAAGGCTTCAAGTTACAAGAAAGCAGATTCCGACTAAGAACTTTCTGACAGTAAGAGCTTGTTTGACAGTGGAATGGGCTCCCTATGGAGGTTGTGGACTCTCCCTCCGTTGAGGTTTTAAGCAGAGGGTGGGTGGCTATCTGTCATTGATGCTTTAGTTGGGATTCCTGCGTTGCAGTGGGTTGGACTAGATGACCCTTTGGGTCTCTTCCAACTCTACAATTCTGTATTAGGCTAAGATTGCTTCACCTCATCCCCCAGATCTTCTATATAGGTCAAGCTGTTCTGCTCTTTCACCATAATAAAACTCATAAGATGACATTCAGCTCAGCAAAAGAGTATATTAATCCTCACATTTTAATGTTTTCAGCATAAATGGCATGTTTTTCTGAATTTATGAAAACAAAGATTGTTAGAGGTGGCAAATGGGGTTCAGTCTCTGACATTTCCAGTTGAAAAGGGATCTCAACCAGTGAATACCTCTTGCCTGTTAAATGTAGATAATACAGTGGCAGGTGGTTCATTAATTTGAATGTATAAAGCAGCTTCATCTGTTATGTTGTAGAAACAAAATGTCTTTAGCACTAAATTGTTGGTTTGTTACAGGAATTCTCTATCAAGATTGTTTCCACCTGTGTGGTCATCAGACTTTGAAAAAACTGAAAACTTCTCAGGGCTTTTCCCCACAAAATGCTTGGAAAATGAAGATCCTACAAACTTAGTTGGTACTCAAAATATTTATGAAGAAAACTTGCAAAAGTCATCACCTGTAGAATTACTAAAGAAAGAACTTGAAGATCTCCATGTTATAGGATCCTGGCTTGTGACTTCTGATCCTTGCAGTCGGTCACCTGATGAGATCTTGAAGAATGCTGATTCAGAAAACAAGGCTTTTAAGAGTAATGGAATCAATCACCAAGGTGGACTTGCATATCAGAATGTACCCAATTATAACAAAAATCAGTTAAACAGTGGCAATGGGAAGAGCCATACTGATTTTAGCACTTTCTCATCTCATACTAGAATAAAAGATAGCACGAATACTGCTAAAGAATTCCAGAAAGCTGACCATGCAAGAGGCATGCTTGGGAAAAATGACACAGAAGGATCAAGCAAATATTTCACTCAATTGTTTAATTCTCCCGCTGATGGAATATGGGATCCAGTGATCCAGCAAAATATAAGATATACAGGTTTTACAGCTGCTTATGACTCTCAACAGTTTAGTTGTTCATCTCCATACCTTCTCAGTCCACTTAATAAAGAGAATAGCTTTCCAGAAGGAAGGAATGCAAAACTGCAGGAAAACCACCCACAAAATAACCACAATTGCGTCACTACAGAGGGGAACTTTGGCAATACTGAATGTAAGATGTCCTTACATCATCAGAAAGCATCCTGTAATCACTTGCCTCTTAAGCCAGCACTACAGAATATGAATTCATCTTACAATGGATATACATGGCTAGATGGTAAGATACTAAATCCGGTGGCTACATCATTTGCAACTTATGGGAAGCAAAAGCAAATGAGTTCTCAGTTGTCTTCAAGGTGCTCAACTCAGTCTGGTGGGTCCTCCATCAGTCAATCTACAGCCCAGCCTTCTTATTCACAGGTGGCACCAATGTTGAACTCAAGAAAAGATGGGAAACACATCTCTGCTAACATTCCTAACAGCTCAGGGTTTTCAAACTTCAATGAAAATAGGAAGCAACCTAACCCTATTGGACACACCCAGAAGGATTCCTTAGCTACTAGAGAGGGATACTGTGGTGAAGTATCCACTAATGCTTCCTCCAGGTGGCTGTCACAAAAGCATTCCATAAATGAGTCTGCAAAACACTATAGCTTTCATAAAAAGCAAAGCCAGTTCAGTACTGATGAGAGAACTAGGCAGAATGAGAGAAGACATAAAAATAATTGGATTCCACACCCAGGCTATGCAAGCCCAAATCAAACGCAGCCTGATATATTGAGAAGAGCAGAAGAACAGAACGGCAGCAATTTGTCTGATTTCATCAATCCTTCTTTCCTACCTCTCTTCCCATTAATGCCTGGTTATAAACATATGCCTAATTTTCCTCCATTTAATCCTCCCACTTTTCCATCACCAGCTAATGTTGCATTTTCCCCATTGCCATTTCCATTGTCTGAACTTGCTGACCTCCTTCACTATGATGACCTACCCTATTTGAGTCCTTTCTTTAACGAACTCTTCTGTGGAGATTTGCCTGCACAATACTTTGCCTTTCCACCACCTCTGAACCACTACAGACCTCCAAAGCATCGCAGTGGAGCTGCAAATGAACTTCATAGTCATCTAGAAGATTGTTATGAACAGTGGAGAGCACTTGAGAGGGAGCGGAAAAAGGTAATGTAGTCTCTAGTAAGGGGAAACCTAGGAGAAGTTAATAGTGACATTAGCTTTTATGTTAATAGCATTACTGGTAACATTGTGGAGAGGTAGGAAAACTAAGACTGGGGACCATATCTCGCCTGACAAATCTTTTTCCAAGTTTGGATAACATAATCTGCATGGCTTCTTCGTTGTCCCTAGCTTCCAGGAGGACTGGGGCAAGACTGAAAATCCCTTCTTACATGGCAAAGAATGATTAAATTGCATAGTGCCTGTTGTTCACTGCCTGAGTGTTTTTTGTGGGGGTTTTTTTTTAAAAAAATTCTTTTTATTAAGTTTTTATCACATACACTATCACGTACACTACCACCTACCACACAAAAAGTACATACTAACAAACAACACACAGAATACATACCAACATACAAACAAACAAATTCTTTACATAATATTATTTTTCTAATAATTCCATCCATTACAAAGACAAATAATAATAATAATAAAATATGTAAATATATATATGTATATTCTCAGTATATATCATTTTAATTCTAATAGACTTCCTTTATAACTCTCTCCATTAATCCAAGTATATCTCAACAAAAAAAAACAGAAAAAGTAAATGACACTGACATCCATATTATTGTAATTATTATACCTACGTTTACTTT
Organism: Darevskia mixta; assembly: GCA_034641385.1. NCBI lineage: Eukaryota > Metazoa > Chordata > Lepidosauria > Squamata > Lacertidae > Darevskia > Darevskia mixta. Next base: position 693,901 of record JAWWNH010000003.1, read on the forward strand.
CATATTTGTGCTTATTCATCATATATTTCCAAAATTTGACGTGGATTAATCTAATACATGTGCCATATTTGCGTTACACCGTTCTTTTAGGTAAAGCAAACAATTACTCCATTCCTCGATGTATTTATCCCTTGGGTTCTCTTTGATTGTTTTTTGTGGGTTGATGGTAGGAAACTGGAAAGCATTTTTACTTTTTTTCTCACCAGCTACAAATGGGTGGAGAGGATGGGAAAGAGCAATAGAAAGGGCTTCCGGTTTGGCGCGACTCCCGAGCGGCTGGGTCCGCTTCGATCTCCGAAGCGGGCTAGCGGTTTTGGGGTGGGGGGCAACGTTCCTGTGCAACTTGCCCCCGAAGAAACTTCAGGCAGGGCGGCCTGAAGACTTGGGGACTCGGCGGGAGCTCAGGACGGACTCCCTCGCACCGGAGGAGCCCTAATAAGGGCGATTCTGCGCGGCGAGGTGGAGACCGGAGCTCTGTGAGTTCAGCGGCTTCCCCAACTCCGCGAAGCAGCGTAGCCGGCAGGAGGAGCGCTAAATTCTTCAGAACAAAGTTAAAGAACTCTACGGAACCGTGAGTAAAGAATTCGGACTTTTTGATTGAGATAATTAGAAGAACGGGAGAGGAGAAAAGAGGAAGCCCCCCTCATCCCGACCCACTAGCAAGGAAGCATTTAACAAGCGGCTATAAACTGAAAGTAATAAGCCGCGGACTGTTTAGCTTGCTAGCGGGAATGAGCAATCCTCCCTGGGTTTGGGAGGGAGAAGAGGAACAATTGGAGATTTCCCCCTGAGAAGCAATTAGAACTATTGATTACCGCTCACCCTCTGGATTTATGGATGTCCGGGTCAGAGTGGCAACAGAAGAGACTGAGTTATGCCATTGTAGTATTTTGACAGCTCTGACAGTTCTATAATTTGTAAGGGAACTGACTGTTCTGACTGTTTAAGTTACTTTCTGGATACTTTTTGGAAACGGCTACACTCCCGGGTAAAGACTTGGATACAGTTACTGGCAACTATCTTTCTTTCCGGAATCCTGGGGCAGGACTTTGGCTATTGTGTTTCAGTAAGAGAAGGAGCTGCCAAGCCAGCCTTTTTAGGCTTTGAGGCTTTTGTTGTGTCGGTGCCCTGCTGGGAAAGTGGAGATAAGATTTAACAGCTGCCAAGTGGCCTTGAAAACATGACAGGCAGGGCAGGAGCAACAACAAGAGCAGCAACTGAAAAAAGGCACTCAGTGCAAGAAGACCCAAATGCAATGATGATGCAGGCACTTGAGAATATGAGTAAGAAAATGGATGAGAAATTTGCAGGACTTGACAAGAGGTTCGAGTCTGTAGATAAAAAGTTGGATGAAATTGCAAAAGTGAAACAGGACTTGGAACAGACAAAAACACAGGTTTTTAAAATAGAGAATAAAGTGGACCGGATGGAGGAAACTCATAGTAAAGAACGCAAAGATACCCAGATTGCTCTCGCGTTTCTACAGATGAAGCAGAAAGAACAGAATCTGCGAATACGCCATCTCCCGCAGAAAGAAACTGACAGTTTGAAGGACTATCTGGTCCGAGTGTTTGTGGATACTTGGGGCCTTGATGCAGAGGAGTGGAAAAAGAAGATAGTCAGGGCCTACAGATTTGGAGTAAGGGATAAGGGAGACACTAAAGCATCTAATGACTGTCTGGTAGAATTTCAAAATAGAGAGCAAAGAGATGAGATCCTTGGACACCATTTTGAAAAGAATTTGGTAGTACATCAACAGCAAGTTGTCCTGTACAAAGACCTACCTAAATATTTCATCGATCAGAGAAGCAAATACCAGGACTTGACAAAAGCTTTAAGAAAGAAGAACATCAATTTCAGATGGGAGTTTCCTGAAGGCCTCTCCTTTAGATATAAGGAAAGAAGGGTCAAGATAAAGTCGGTGGTCGACAAGAACAATTTCATCACAAAGAACTATGCTGACTTGGCAGCAGTGCTACCCCCTGGCGGAGGAATGGGAACAACGCCTGAGGAGGATGTGGATCCTGCAGCGCAAGGAGCTGCTGGAGGACTGTAAATATCAGGATGGCTTTAAGGATCTTAACGTGGAACATTCGAGGTTTGAACATTAGGGCGAAGAGAAACCAGGTGTTTCATACCTTAAATAAACAGAATTTGGACATTATTTGCCTGCAAGAGACTCATGTAAAAAGAACCCATCGAAGAATCCTACAAAATGGAAAATTAGGGCAAGAATTTATTTCCTCAGCAAAAGTGAAAAAGAGAGGGGTAGTTATCTATGCCAAAGATAAATATGAACCTAAAAAGTTGTTTCAGGACGAGGAAGGAAGATATGTTGCAATACAAATAACAGTACAAGGCGAAAAACTTTTAATCTTGGGACTTTATGCACCGAATGATGGCAAATCGGAGTTCTATAAGGAACTACATGACAAGCTCTTGGATTATATGGACTATAAGGTTGTGACAATGGGAGATTTTAATGCAGTTACATCTACGTTAATGGACAGATCACAAAGAGTAAAATTTTCAAATGAAGGAAGACTTCCGAAAACTTTCTTTGACATGGTTGAAAATATGGTCTGGGTGGATTCCTGGAGACTTCAGCACCCATTGGACACAGAAGAGACTTTTTATTCAATAACGGCAAAATCCTGGAGTAGAATCGATATGATCTGGGTATCCAGGGAGTTGTCACCCAGGATACTCAGGACAGAAATTCATCCGAGAACATGCTCAGACCATAATGCAGTACAACTGGATTTGAGAATATCGATGCAAGGCATTTTTAGGTGGAGAATGGACGATTCGCTGTTCAGGAACAAGAAAATAGTGGAGAAGGCCCAAAAGACCCTTAAAGACTTTTTTGAGATCAATTTGAATACTACAGTCGAAAAAAGGGTTGTGTGGGACACAAGTAAAGCAGTTATGAGAGGTTTCCTGATACAGCAAAAGGTGATAAAGAAAAGGCTTCTAAATCAAAAAAAGGACAACATCATGCAGCAGCTGAAGGAACAGGAAAAGAAATTGAGAGGAAATCCCAAGGATATTTCTTTGCAAAAAGTAATCAAACAACTACAGGTGGAACTCTCTCAATTGATAAACCAAGAGATTGAATGGAAAATAAAATTGATGAAACAAAGAACTTTTGAATCAGCTAACAAGTGTGGTAGGTTGCTAGCGTGGCAATTGAAAAGAAGGCAGAAGATGAACACGATCACGTCTCTGAGGATAGATGGGAATGAGGTGACAAAGCCAGCAGAGATAAAGAAGAATTTTGAGGAATTTTACAAACAGTTGTACAAGGGAGAAAAACAAAAAAATGAAGAGATTGAGCAATTTATTAATAAAAATGGATTGCATAAAATCCCAGAACATATGAGAACCACACTCAACCACCCAATTACAATAAAGGAAGTGGAAGATGCAATAAACAGTATGAATTTAGACAAGGCCCCCGGACCTGATGGTTTAACTGCTAAATATTACAAGACTCTGAAAGAATGGCTGATGCAGCCAATGACTGAGGTATGCAACAATATTCTATTGGGAAGCAAGGCACCCGACTCTTGGAAGGAAGCTTACATCACTCTGATACTCAAACAAGAATCCGATAAAACACAGATGAAGAATTATAGACCGATCTCCCTCCTCAATGTGGATTACAAAATTTTTGCTAATATTATGGCAAATAGGCTCAAGAAAGTGCTAATGGAAACCATCCACAAGGATCAAGCAGGTTTTTTACCTGGTAGACAGTTGAATAGTAATATAAGAAATGTGGTTGATATCCTGGAAAAGCTGGAACAGCAGAAAAATGTTAAAGCAGTGTTAATGTTTGTAGATGCGGAAAAGGCCTTTGACAATATTTCTTGGAATTTTATGAAAAGAAATCTTGAAAACATGGAGGTGGGAGGGGGTTTCATGAATGGAATCCAAGCAATTTATACGGAACAAAAAGCTAGACTTATTGTTAATAATGTGGTATCGGAAGGAATTAGAATTGAAAAAGGTACAAGACAAGGGTGCCCACTTTCCCCATTACTTTTTATAATGGTCCTGGAGGTCCTGTTGAACATGATTAGAAAAGAGAAGGATATAAAAGGGGTGGAGGTGGGGGCAAAACAGTACAAGTTGAAAGCCTTTGCGGATGACCTAATATTGACATTACAAGAACCGGAAACCAGTGCCATAAAGGCACTGGAGATAATGCAAGACTTTGGGAAGGTAGCAGGTTTCAAACTGAATAAAGCCAAAACCCAAGTTCTGGGTAAAAACCTTACACAAGAGGAACAAAATAGTTTTGAACTGAAAACAGGTCTCCAGTTCGCGAAGAAAGTAAAATACTTGGGAGTTACCATGACCTCGAAAAATCTAAACTTATTTAAAGATAACTATGAAAAAGTATGGAGAGAAATCAAGAGAGATTTGGAGATTTGGAGCAATTTGAAATTGTCTTTGTTGGGCCGAATAGCGGTAATTAAGATGAATGTGCTACCCAAGCTTTTGTTTTTGTTTCAGGCACTCCCTATTATAGATAAAATAGAACCATTTAAGGCTTGGCAGAAAGATATATCTAGATTTGTCTGGCAGGGAAAAAAGTTATTAAGTTTTTATCACATACACTATCACGTACACTACCACCTACCACACAAAAAGTACATACTAACAAACAACACACAGAATACATACCAACATACAAACAAACAAATTCTTTACATAATATTATTTTTCTAATAATTCCATCCATTACAAAGACAAATAATAATAATAATAAAATATGTAAATATATATATGTATATTCTCAGTATATATCATTTTAATTCTAATAGACTTCCTTTATAACTCTCTCCATTAATCCAAGTATATCTCAACAAAAAAAAACAGAAAAAGTAAATGACACTGACATCCATATTATTGTAATTATTATACCTACGTTTACTTTCATATTTGTGCTTATTCATCATATATTTCCAAAATTTGACGTGGATTAATCTAATACATGTGCCATATTTGCGTTACACCGTTCTTTTAGGTAAAGCAAACAATTACTCCATTCCTCGATGTATTTATCCCTTGGGTTCTCTTTGATTGTTTTTTGTGGGTTGATGGTAGGAAACTGGAAAGCATTTTTACTTTTTTTCTCACCAGCTACAAATGGGTGGAGAGGATGGGAAAGAGCAATAGAAAGGAACATATTCCACTAATTCTATTGCTTTCTCTTCAGGCAGAGGCAGATCTGGCCAGAAACTTCCCAGGGAAGCGGGTATCCAGCTCAAATAGCACTCCCTTCTCCCGGCTTCCTGACAAGCCTTCCCGAGTGGATCGTCTGATTGTGGACCAGTTCCGAGAGCAGGCGAGAGTAAGCACACTCACCCAAGATCTGGTTGATGCTTGGCTTTGCCACATTTTTGAGAAATTAGGTTAGCCGAGTCTGAGGTGGGCAGCAGCCTTCCAGAGGAAGCATGGTAAAGAACAACTGTGATGGCCTTTAGAAGGGGTTGGAAGACTCACCTTAAAAAGGAGTTTGGGAACTGTTGGGGTCCTGGTGGTTGAAAGTGGCTGTTTTGTGTGTTGTGTGTTCCTTCAAGCTTAGGCAAGGTGGGATAGAAATATAAATGAATGTACAACACAAATGAGGATGGCTGGATGCTTGAACCCTGAAGGGCCACTTCACTGTTTTCCTTGCTTCCTCTGCTTTCCCTGCCTGCCTGGCAGTAATTTCATAACATAGTTTTATGTTTCTCATGCTGCAATGAGGAGTGTCGCTTCTATTCATGGCTGAATTGCTTTTAACTGCTTCTCCAAAATATTTTCTACTAAATTTAGATTAGCTGTGTTCTCACATTCAGCGTGAAGTGCCTAGCTGCTGTCATGTGATTTTGGCTATCTGATTGTTTTTAAGTATTAAAAAGTCTAATGAAGTATTCTTCTTTTTTAGGTACACACTTTACTTGGGAAAATGGAATGCCTTTGTGGTAATCCTGTCCATGGTAACATATCTGCCACATTGAGATGTCATTTGGAAGCCATCTGTGCTACCCGAGCAAGACGCAAGGATGAGATTGTTAATGCTGCTAATCATCAGAGGCAAGGAATATCTCGTTACAACAATGAAAAAGGCAAGTAATTTCTATGTGGCATCTGCAAAATGGACTTTTGTGTTAATGTTACCATTCGGAGAGAGAAATCTTAATATGGGTTTTGGTTAAATCTGCATTCTGAAGTGAAAAGCCTACTCTATTTTATATAATGATCACATTGTTACAGCAGGCATTAGGGGGCAGAGTCATAATTCACTGGTGGAGCAGTTGTTTTGCATGCAGAAGATCCTAAGATCAATCCTCAGCATCTCCAGGTATGACGGGGAATGTCATCTGTCTGATGCACCAGTGACCTGGCTCTGTATAAGACAGAGGTCAGCAAACGTTTTCAGCAGGGGGCCAGTCCTATGCCGTAAGATGCATGAAAATATCACTAACTGACTGTTTGTGCATCTATTTAATGATGTGATATCGATTCGGAAAGTCCTTAATGCATACTTTTGGCAGTGAAATACTTCACTGCACTCTTTTCAGCTAAAAACATTCTTATTTAGACAAGCCTACCCAGATGCGTAGGGATGCGGGTGGCGCTGTGGTCTAAACCACAGAGCCTAGGGCTTGCCAATCAGAAGGTCGGCGGTTCAAATCCCCGTGACGGGGTGAGCTCCCGTTGTTTGGTCTCTGCTCCTGCCAACCTAGCAGTTCAAAAGCACGTCAATGTGCAAGTAGATAAATAGGTACCGCCCCGGCGGGAAGGTAAACGGCGTTTTCGTGCGCTGCTCTGGTTCGCCAGAAGCGGCTTAGTCATGCTGGCCACATGACCTGGAAGCTGTACGCCGGCTCCCTCGGCCAATAAAGCCAGATGAGTGCAGCAACCCCAGAGTCATCTGCAACTGGACCTAATGGTCAGGGGTCCCTTTACCTTTACCTTACCCAGATGCGTAGGAAGTTGAGGTAATTTTAACCTGTTTTAGCATTTTAACTTTCATATGTTTAAAGTACTGTTGCAATTTTTTCTTGATTTTCTTGTTTTATCTTTTTGTAAACCACTTTGGGGTTGTTGCTGTTGTTTTTACCATCAAGCAATATAAATTTTATGAAATAAAAATAAATAAAATATTCACATCCGAAGGCTGGTTCTTTGAAAACGTTAGCAGACTCTATATTACAGTATTGGGGAGAAAAATCCCTCTTGAAATTGTAAATGATGCTATGCTGGTTTTGTTATAGATGTCCTTGCTCTGGCAGTTGCCATTAAAGATTTGGCTTTCTTCACACGAAAAACACGTACAGCTTTATGGTGTGCTCTTCAGATGACCCTGTCAAAAACTTCAATGAACACGCCAGCAAAGAAAGAGGAAGTGGAAAGGGCCTTGCAAGAGCTCTGTCCTGTCATTGGCAGCTTGCAAGTGAAGGCCGTCGTGGAGCATGAAGACAAAGAAAACAAGAGAGAGAACCACGAACTGCCTCAACAGGTCATACAGTGAACGCATCCAAGCAGATATTGCAGCAGTGTCGAAAATATGCCAGGCTGCCAGCAAGTCTAGTGGATCTGTGCTGTGTTTCCGCTGCTGAGATACAAGCCTAGATAACATGCATTTCTGTAGTAGTATCGCAGCCGTCTTAATATTGGTGGTATATGTCTAGGGTGTAAAATTGAAAGGGTCAACTTAAGTGGAGACAAGCAATAGTAGTTCATATTCTTGGCCACCAATCCAAAGCTGTAACTCAAGCCATAAACTAGGAAACTAGCAAGTGGCAAAGCTAATTGTGATGCCAATCTAACACATAGTGCCACTTCATTCCTTGGTTTTGTAATGCTAATATTTTAAGTGCCAAAGTCATTACTGAACACTGTTTGTTTCACACTGATAATTAACAATGCACATTTGTTGTGGTATTGTCAGGAGCTGAGGAAGAAATGGCCAATGGCCTGGCTCACGGTAGTTACATTAAATCAGCAGCTCATGTTAATCTGGAAGGAGTGTTGGAAGGTGTGTTAGCAACACAGGTGTCAAGCTGCACTAATCAAAACTTCAGCTTCCATAAGTGTGGTAGAACAACAGAATCTGTTGATTTTGAAAGAAAATCAAAAGGAGTTATAAATGTAGCATTAAGTATTGCATTATAGTGAGCATTAGCCAGTGAGATTAAATTGTTTAGATTTAGAAATGGAATATATTGATGCCTTAGTGGCTTAAAACTACTATTTAACTTGTTATGCACTTAATGAACATATAGCTATTAATGATTTGAGTATTTATTTTAATGGTTAATATATTATTTTTATTTTATTTTAATATATGTTTTGATCTATTGCAAGACCTAATAATAAGGCTTATGTTTGCTCAGGGTCTGTATGTGTGTGTGTATATATAACCTATAAATATACACAGTATATAATGTTTGTAGAGATGGGATGTTTGTAGGAATAGCTATATAAAACTAATCTGTACTAGGTTACCAAAGCTGGCTGATTTATTTTTAGCATGAGGAAATTTTGTATGTTTAATCACCATCATTATTAGGCTTCATACTGTGTCTTGGACAATCAGATATATTATATGGCCATTGTGAATGTATTAAGGCAAGAACTGGAACAAATGAGGCACCAGTCCAAAAGTTTCACTGGTACTTTTTGATTTTGCTCACTGCAAGCTCAGGCTTCTCCCTCCACTGTAATGTTGGGGACAGCTTCATACAAATAATGGGGTAAGGGTCCTTGACAAATTGGGTGAGAGAAGACCCTAGTTCATATAGGAAGTGGTGTGTATGTTGCTGAGCTTCAGTGTGTGACAGGAATCTCTGGATTGGGGCATTAATGTTTGGGTTCTTATTACTTAGGAGTATTAATGTTTTAACAATCTTGTAAAATGTGAGAATACCTCTATGTACTGATAAACAAGTAATGTGTGCGTGTTTTATATGTCCGTGGCAAATTCTGGAGAACAGTTGTCTCAGTTCAAAGAATCATTTTGGAAATGTGAGGGATCCTGGTAGAAGAAGCATGGTTTGAATGCTTGGAACGGATTTTACTTGCTTACCAAGTTGTTAAATTGGATACTGCTCCCGGAAGCATTATTAATGGATTCGTCATAAATGTACTTAATCTCTCTCCCCACACCCCAGGCCCAGCTTTGAGCCCCATTGTAATGAAGAAGTTCTACCTCTGGCCCGTCTAGGTCAGACTCTGCACCCTCTCAGCCACTTCCTGGTTAGCTGAGAAGGGAGCAGAGACAGGCAGCACTAGGCAGCCACCTATAGCTGTGGTGACAATGTGTAGCACGACCTTCACCCAGTCTCCCTCCCAGCAAATGCTGGCACAAAAGGAGCAGTAATGCAAATAGGAGCCTGGCTTTATGAATGTTTAGAGTAAATGTAATAAAGAGTAAAAGGACTGTAAGATGTGTGCAGCAGGAACTTGCAGATACCTCATGCTCTCCCTCTTCACTTTAAAAAAACAAAGGAATCATTGAAAGGCATAATAATCAGAGTGCCATTTTCTTAGTTTGGTATTTTCAGCCTTTTTATTACTTTGAAGGTTAATGCTGAGAAATTATGCTTTGTGCATTTTTCACTATATGTCATGAGGTCATATATGCTTTGTGGATTAGAATTAGTTTACAGTGTGAGGAGTTGATCATATTTAACTCTTACCAATCTCTGTGTTTAAAAACAGTGGTTTGGTAGTCTTTACTTTTTTTCTGTTGACAAAATCATGGTACTTCTCCAGGACTGCTTTGTAGTAATGGGTGTATTAGACACTCCGAGTTATTAATTTGTGAAAACTGTCTAAAACTGTGGTTATAATTGGTGGTTATAAGTAATGTGCCTTTCAAAGTCTTAAAAGATAAAATATAACTGTGTACTCACTTTTTGTTGCAACCAAGCAATATAGTTAAAGGGATTATAATAAGCTGCATTTGATAGCTGTAGTTTACAGTATGAATGTTTCATAATCAGTTTCCAGCATAGGTTTCCCTAGCTTTAGAATATATAAAATGTGTCTGTTTTAGTTATATTGCCTATGAAGGCATCCATTCTCATTTAATTTTCTTTTGTGCTGGCTTTTCTTTTTTCTTTTTAGTAGAAAACGGCTATAACATGCCCACCAAAAGATAAAATTAAATTTAATGCATGTGAACTGAAATTCAGTTTTCTGCTTTGGAACTGGGGGAAAAAAGTTCTATTGCACTTGCATTGATTTGTGCAGGATGTTTTTCTAGCAGTATTAAGTTCAGCTGGCTGATGGTCACATGGTACTATTGCCACTTAGGGCATGCACTTACATGTGTTGTAGAATCAATACATGGGCTCTTCACATGGAGATACTGAACAGCTGCATTGCTTTTAATCCTGAACTTCGCTTATATACATTAAGCTGGAAGATAAGGCATGCTCAGAACCAATGCAGTTCTTTCCCCCTCTGACTCATGTCAATATGTACCAATGCTCCAAATAAAGCACACTGTGATGTCCCAGCTAACAGCTCCTGCTGAACCTGCCCTGTGATAACTGATATCAGGTGTGTTAAATTATTATGCAGCTTAGATATGCAAAATTTAGAGGTTCCTAATCTAAAAGACATCTAAGAGATTTGTCTGAGTGTGTGTGTGTGTGTGTGTGTGTGTGTGTGTGTGTGTGTGTGTGTTGCAAACCTTTTGTGAAGATGAGTTCTGTTGTTTTCTTATGCTGGGATGTTGGAAACTGAGAAGAGTAGCAACCTTCTCAGGAACCTTATAGTAACCAGATGACCATAAATCTAAATGTGGACTTGAGTCTAGTTTGGTTTATTATTAGGCATTTTGTTTATGTAGGGCTTGTTTATTTGTAGACAAAATGCTACTAGAAAGTTGCAACATTTAGCCTTAGGATGAGATACAAAGTGAGTGGTACATTAATGGCCTGGCTCCAGAGGAGCCCTTCTGCAAATTGAAATTGGGCAGCGGGGAGGTGATTTCCTTCCATCCCCTCTGCTCCCACCCTAGCTGCTCCAAAGGATCGCCTAACTCTGCAGAACATTTATAGCAGGAAAGTGTTTAATTCTGTAAACAAAAGACCGCCGACCAATATCTGGATCCATTTCCCCTTTTTTTAAAAAACTACCCTGATCTTCTGTTACCTAAAGCTGCAGAATTCACCAGGCAAAGGTTGCTTTGCATGTGGCCAGAAGCACTTGCGCTTTTCATTCCTCATCTTTGGAGCTACACACTCTCTCAACGCCTTGTTGTGAACTAGTTTTAAAATTCACAGTCTCCCAACAGTGGTGTGGCATGGGGGCTTCTGCTTTGAACAAAGCTCTACCGAGCATATGGAATACTTTGCATTTTTTTCTGAACTTTGGCTATAATAATATCTACAGTGAATGGACAAAACTTGTGGCCTAATTAGATAACGTTATTTTGGTTTTAATGGTTCTTATTGACCATTGTTTTAGTTACCTATTTTTATGTTTGGTAGTGTTTGGTTTTCCTTTAATGTTTTGCACCAATAAATGCTAGAAACAGGATTATCTGTTAAAAAACAAAGCAAAACAAAAAACACATTTAGAATGAGGAAAACAGATTGCTTTCATTTAAGCCTAAATATTCTACTGTAGACACCTAGTCAGCCTACAAATTTACTAGTTTTTGAGAATTCAGCATCGTGTGTGTGTGTCTCTGTGTGTTTTTACTTGCCTGTCTGGAAACCCAGCTTGAAATTGTACCCTGCATGGTTTTATGGGTCTTAATCACCAGCACACTTAAACTTTTGGTAAACATTTATATAAAATTATGAAAATGAATAGTTGTACTTGTAAATGCTTTTACAACAGAATTTCGTAGCGTCTTGTAAGTAATTTTAAAAGCCAATTTTTTGTTCTAGGTTTCATTTTTTAAAAGAAAAATGTGGGTATTTTTTGTTAAACCTATTAGCAATACTACAGTTTTGAGTGGGGGGAAAGTGTTCAGTTACTCATTCAGCTTATGGACAGGTTTAGCTGGTTGATGAGAAACGTTGAACAAAACAACTATTAGTAATATATCTTGCCTGCTTTGCCAAATAAACTATAAATTATTGTACTTGTTGGCAAAATTTATAAGAAAAAGAGACGACTGTATACTGGGCAGGAGGTCAGCTCAAAACAAGTGAGTACAGAATGTCTGTGGTGTGCAGAAACTTGAGCCTTTTCTTTCAAATGAGACCATTTCCACTGCATTTGGGAAGAGAAGCTTAAATTTGTTTTTATTATAGATAATGTGAAGACATACTATGTTGTTTAATGCCTTGTGCATCTTCAGCTGATCTTGTTGAATGGTAATAATGTGTACACTTTGGTTACATAATTGAAAAAACTTGTGATTTGATCGATTGGCTAGTTTGAACTGAAACATGTTGACGGAGAGGTCAGTTGCTGTAAGATACTTTACCACTGGTCAGTTCAGGTGCTGATTAATTGTATCTGGAAACAATTGTGGGTCTGAAACCTGCAAAAATCTCACTTCTACCTCTCCTGTAACTTTCTGGATGATGATGATGATGACGGTGATGATGATGGTGGTGTTTGTTCTACACTGACCTGTGGTATTACTTTAAGTGAAATGGGATGCCATGTGGCTAAATCATCACTTGTGTGAAGTCACTTAACATGTGTGCACTTGTCCATTATATTAAGAAAATGGTATGCTTGTAGAAAGGCACAAAAGGTTGTGATGTCTTGAAAAAGGTTTGTTAAGAGTTTTGGTGAATCCTATAAAAAACATGGTGAGTGACCTATTCTAGCATTGTTTTTATATATAATGTTAACTTGGTATGAGCTTGATTGCTACAAGTATTCAGTTCTATCTACATTTCATTATCTGCTGCTGGTTCCCATATAAGATATACTATTTTCTTTTTTTGTAATTTTCAATCAGTGCTTATTATGTGTGCTGGCTAACACTTAAACAATTAAAAGTATTTAATATTTAAATGACTCTGGTTGTGTGATTTCAAGAAATCAGTGAAGAGAAATTTCCCATTAGGAAGAAATAAGGGAAATAAAAGTAGGAAGAAGCCCTTAATATCCTACATATGTGTGCTTCAATGTTAAGTGTCTTTTGGACTGCAGCTGTACAGTTGTATCTAACTGCTTTGCTGATGGTAAGGCTTTTGTCAGCAGAAGAGGGAGGGAAGAGATTTTAGAGCATTCCCACTCTTCCATGTATCACCTCTAAATCTGCCACAGTCTTCTGGAAAAGATTTAGGGGGCTTTGAGGACTGCAAAGAGGAGAAATTACCAAAAGTTGCTTCCTTCCCCATTTGGCCAATTGAAGCTGAGGACTTGCTGATCAGAAGGTCGGTGGTTCGAATCCCTGCGACGGGGTGAGCTCCCATTGCTCAGTCCCTGCTCCTGCCCACCTAGCAGTTCAAAAGCACATCAAAGTGCAAGTAGATAAATAGGAACTGCTCTGGCAGGAAGGTAAACGGCGTTTCCGTGCGCTGCTCTGGTTCGCCAGAAGCGGCTTAGTCATGCTGGCCACATGACCTGGAAGCTGTATGCCGGCTCTCGGCCAATAAAGCAAGATGAGCGCCGCAACCCCAGAGTCGGACACAACTGGACCTAATGGTCAGGGGTCCCTTTACCTTTAACAGTGTTGAAGAGAACACAGTCTGCATAGTAATTCTAATTATACCCTTGATTAAGTCATTTTTGCCATAGAAGTAGCTGTTCAGTTTGTTAGGTAATGTTCCTTCTGAAGAGGCAGTGTGAAACCATCTACTGGAAAGTGGGGGACCTAGTCGCAAACCCCAGACAACTTTATCTAAGGAGTCCCCTCCAGTTGTGATGGGAGAACAAGGGCATCCTACCTTAATTCTCAATAGAGGTCTACCCAGATTAAGAGAATCTACAACCTGTTCTATTTCCCACTACTTGTAATATTCAACTGGTGCCTTATGCAAACACATGGACTTTTGATTCAGTGGGAGGCATCCAATCTTCAATAAGAAGGGGAGACGATATTTTGCTTATCCCTTCTCCCCATCTCAGTGCCCCCTAAAAAACTTTTGAGGGATTCTTGACCCTCCCCCACCTCTATTTGAGGGGGGAAATCAGTGGATATGTGGGGTCCATCTGAACCCCCCCATCACAGCCTGAAAATTGTTTTAATATTTCCCGATCTTGTTTTGTCAATGGTTTTAACTGCTGCGCTTCCATAACAACGTTTACAAGAGAATTTTACCCCACAGGGTGCAATGATGGCCACCAACTTGGATGGCATTAGAAGAGGATTGGACAAATTCGTGGAAGGTGAGGCTACCAATGGCTGCTAGTCATTGATGCTTTTGCTGAGATTCCTGCATTGCAGGGGGTTGGACTAGAGGACCCTTGGGGTCCCTTCCAACTCTATGAATCTATAATGGCTATGTTCTAGCTACTTGTGTCAGAGACAATATTCTTCTAATTACCCACTCCTGGGATTCATAAGTGCATCCCAGCAGGGCTTTTCTTACGTTCTTAAGTGAGACCTGCAAAAATACTCTTGCACTATAGAGTTTGGGAGGGTGTCCACAATGCTTCATGTGGGGTTTTATGGATCTCGGGCTGAGACCCTACCTACCCGTGGACTGTCTTGCCAGAGTGGTGCATGCTCTGGTTATCTCTCGCTTGGACTACTGCAACACGCTCTACATGGGGCTACCTTTGAAGGTGACCCGGAAACTACAACTAATCCAGAATGGGGCAGCTAGGCTGGTGACTGGGAGCGGCCGCCAGGACCGTATAACACCGGTCCTAAAAGATATTCACTGGCTCCCAGGACGTTTCCGAGCACAATTCAAAGTGTTGGTGCTGACCTTAGGTGCAGTCAAACACAACATTTGCTAGAGTAGACATGAAGGTTGTCTCAGTCCTCCAGCCAGAACTTCCTGTCTTCCTGGACTGAGACAAAACTTCCTGACTGTATGTAACTTGAGATGGGTGTGGCCTCTCCTGGTTAGAGAAGAAGAACCACAGGCCGGGCCTCCATTTTGCCTCTTCTGTCTTCTCTCTCACACCATGCCATCTGAACAACAACAACAACAACTAAGATGTACTCTTCGCTTCAGGCTAAGATAAGCAAAAGGGCCTTTTCTCCTATAAGGGGATAGTGGTGTGATGTTTACTGTTTAGTAACTTTTAAGTCTGCCTCTGGGATCCTTTGTGTGAACAGATGATTTCTTATGAGTAAACGTTTTATACTTTACTGAAGACTGTGTAGTGTCTTATTTAGGAGGGATTAAAAAGGGGAAAGCACCAGGATAATATTTCTAGACTCTAGCGAGTCTGTGGAAGCTATCTGCTGCGTGTATGTTTAAAAGGGGAATGTTAGCTCTGCTGATATTGTTCAACTTGTAAAGACAAGTTGGGGTAGGATATCTTAAACAATATATCCTCCCCCACATCCCTAAACATTCCCACAAAGGGTTAGTGGCCCCAGCATTCCATATTTTTGTGTATTTTTCAAGGATTGCATCGGATTGTGATTTTTGAGTTGAGTGAAATTTTCCTGGTGAGCACATGGCCTATTGTATCCATTGTGCTGAAGGGGGATTAGCCACCCCTCCCCTCCCTCAGTGTTCACAGTAACCCAAGGCAGTGAAGATTTGTTTAGAGATTTTTGCATTTTGAGATTTTTGAGGTTTTCAACATTTTTCAAACTTCTGGAATTTAAGATGGCTACTGCAAATTTTGATAGTGATGCAAAACTAGGCATGATTGTGCTGAGTGAGAATAATTTTATGTACTGGAAGCAGCGCTTAATAGCATATCTAGATGCAAAGCACGTTTTGGAGGCTGTTGAAGAATCTTTGCCTACTGGCACAAGTAGAGAGGATTTAGCCAAGATAGCAGCTTGGAAACGCAAGAACAGCGAAGCCAGGCATATAATTTTGAGTGCACTTCGCAATGAGCATCTATCATTAATAAATAGTAAAGATGATGCATCTCAGATCCTAAAAGACATTGAACGCATGTATGGAGAATCTTCCAGGAACTCCTACAGAACCTTGATGTATAAATTGACCAGATTGAGAATGAATTCTAAAGGAGAATTCACAGAGCACATCAGCAAGTTTACTGAGATTATTCAAAAGATTGATCTCACTCCTAAGCCTTTTGATGAAGAGACAAAGGTATCATTTTTGCTATCGTCTCTTGGACCACGTTTTGATGCTTTTGTCAGTCTAATGGACCATAGAGAAGGTCTAACTTTCAAAGACCTGACCAGTCATTTAAGAGAAGAATGTAGAGAGAGAGTTGAGTCCCCAACAAGAAATGCTAGAAGCAAGGACAGTAATTATGCGTCCAGGCAATTTACAAAGTCCAAAGAAATGCCCAAGAAAGTCATTTGCTACAATTGCAATAAAGAAGGCCATATTGCAAAGAACTGTAGAGCTCCTAAAGCAAAGAATTCCCAAACCTCTCAGCCGAAATGGCAGAAGAAGGGGAAATTTGAACGCACCTTGCTACTGCAAGAAAGGAATTTAGCTGTCCAAAATTGTGAAAATAAATGTAATAAGTGGATTTTGGATTCAGGAGCGAGTTCTCACTACTCATTTCAAAGGGACTATTTTAATGAGATAAATGAAGATGAAGGATCTGAAATTGAGATTGCAGATGGCAATGTTATTAAAGCAAAAGGTGCAGGTTCCATGGACTTGAAATTCAATGTAAACAATGAACCTGTTAAGACCAAAGTGCCTAAAGTTTTGTACGTTCCAGAACTAAACTGCAATTTACTTAGTGTGTCCAGCTTGGACAAGAAAGGTTTCCAAATCACGTTTGGAAATGGAGAGTGTAATGTGACTAAAGATGGTGACGTGTATATTCAAGCAAGGCTGATAAATGGTGTTTATGAGGTTGATATTTCAGAGAACCAGTATGCAAAAGTTGCGCATCCCAGCCAGAAAGATGAAGCAGATTTGCAGCTGTGGCACAGAAGATTAGGACACAGAAACACCACCATCATTATGAACCTACAGAAAGGTGATCTTGTAAGAGGTTTACAGGTAAAAGAAAGCAAAGAGGCTCTGACAAAATGCATAAGCTGTATTACTGAAAAGGCTGTGAAACCTTCTTTTCCACGTTGTGCAGAACAAAGAAGCACTAAGGTGCTGGATATCATATATTCGGATCTATGTGGTCCGATTAATGTTCCATCACTTGGGAACAACAGGTATATTCTAATTTTTATTGATGATTTTTCAAAATATTGTGTTGCATATTTCATCAGAGAGAAAAGTGAGACAGTGGAAATGTTCAAAGAATACATTGCCATGGTCAGAAACAAGTTCCAACGCGCTCCAGCTGTGTTGATGAGTGACAATGGAGGTGAGTACTGCTCACATGAAATGCAGGCTCTCATGGCCAAGGAAGGAATCGTACACGTAACCACAATTCCTTACACGCCACAACAGAACTCCATTGCAGAGAGAAAATTTAGATCCATTATGGAAATGACAAGGTGCATGCTAAAGGAAGCATCCTTGCCACAGAAGCTGTGGGGAAATGCAGCTGACACAGCAGTTTATTTGCAGAATAGATTGCCAACAAAAGGAGCAGAGCGCACACCATTTGAACTTTGGCATGGCAAAGTGCCTAATTTGTCGCACATACGTGTGTTTGGAAGTCTGTGCTACTATCATGTGCCCAAAGAACACAGACAAAAGCTAGACTCCAGAGCACAAGCAGGTGTTTTTGTTGGATATGCATCTGGAGGGAAAGGCTACAGAGTGATGGACTTACAAAGTGGCAAAACCAGTGCGTACCATGCAATTTATTTCGATGAGCATGCAAAGGTTGATACAAAGAATACCGTTATTGGCTGTTCCAAGGAGTCAGAATGGACTCAAGAACTTATAGACTTTCCTTCTGAAACCCCAAGAAGTACTAATCTGCGTTCTAATGTCATAGCACCCCCTACAGGCAACGCACCAGAAGACGCAGAGGACCAGACTCCTGGCGGCTCCAGAGATGAAGAGGATGACTTAGACATGCCACCGTTGGAGAAGGATGAGAATGCTGATGCAGTTCCAGAACCAGAGGTCAGACGCTCATCCAGAACCAACAGGGGTGTTCCAGCACCACGGCTGTCCTATTTTGCAGGGTCGGCGTCTCCACAGGAACCTTCCACGTGGGAAGCGATACAGGAAATGCCACCTAAGGAAGCCAGTCTCTGGAGGAAAGCCACACAGGAAGAAATGGATGCATTGCATCAAAACAAGACCTGGACCCTCACAGAGCTACCTCCCGGTAAGAAGGCCATTGGCTGTAAATGGGTTTTCAAGGTTAAGAAGGGGTCAGAAGGGGAAGTGCAACGCTACAAAGCTAGACTTGTGGCACAAGGATTTTCACAACGCTTTGGTGAAGATTATGATGAAGTCTTTGCACCCACTGTAAGGTACAGCAGCGTAAGAATGCTTTTAAGCATTGCAGCATCCAAGCAACTGAATGTAAAACACATCGATATTGCTACTGCATTTTTACACGGGGAGATTTCCGAAGAAATTTACATGAGACAGCCCAAAGGTTTTGTGAAACCACATGAGGCACATTTAGTGTGCAAGTTGCAAAAGGGACTGTATGGTCTAAAGCAGGCTGCTAGAGCCTGGAATCAGAAATTGCACAAAATGCTGACGCAACTTGGGTACAAGCAAGGAAATGCTGACAAGTGCTTGTATAGTAAGTTAAGTAATGGACAATTCTCATACATTTTGGCATTCGTTGATGACTTGATTATTGCCACAGCAAGTGACAGAGACTATGCACAAATAGTACAACACCTTAACAAAGAGGTGGAAGTCAAAGAGCTAGGAGATGTCCAGTACTACCTTGGAATCCAAGTGGAAAGAGAAGAAGACGGCTCATTTCTTCTCAGTCAGCGGCAAAAGATCAACAAACTGATAGAGTACATGCAGATGCAAGACGCAAACCCGGTTGCGACACCTATGGCCACAGACTTTCTGAAGAATCAGCAAGATTCAAAGCCATTGCCAGACAACAGTGAATACAGGTCAGCAATTGGTAAACTCTTGTATTTGGTTACCACATGTAGACCTGACTTAGCAAGTGCTGTGGGGATTCTTAGCAGAAAGGTGAATTCTCCCACTGAGCATGATTGGGCGGGTGTGAAGAAGGTGGTAAGATATTTGAAAGGTACCATGAATTGTAAACTTAAGTTACCAGCTGTCAGAGACCCTAAGTTGGTTGGGTACACTGATGCAGATTGGGCTGGGGATAATGCTGACTATAAATCAACAAGTGGTTATGTTTTTATGTTTGGGGATGGACCTGTTGTGTGGGGCAGTTATAAACAGAGTTGTGTAGCATTATCTTCCACAGAATCTGAATACATTGCAGCAGCAGAAGTGTGCAGAGAAATCGCCTGGCTTGATCAACTCATCAAAGACTTTGGGTTGGTGAGAAAAGAACCTGTCAGCTTGTTGGAGGACAATCAGAGTTGCATAAAGCTGACACAGAGTGAGAAATTTCTAGCCAGAACGAAACATATTGGAGTCAGGTACCATTATATACGCCACATGATCCAGGATGGACTTGTAGAACTGTCTTACTGCTGCACCAATGAGATGACTGCTGACATCTTGACAAAACCCTTGACAAGAGAGAGTTTCCAGAACCTACGTGTCAAGCTGGGACTCTGGGTGGTTGATTGAAGTTTTCTATATTGTGTATGTTGTATTTGTCTGAGAAGGGGTATGTGGGATGTAAGAATCAGGTGCAGTCAAACACAACATTTGCTAGAGTAGACATGAAGGTTGTCTCAGTCCTCCAGCCAGAACTTCCTGTCTTCCTGGACTGAGACAAAACTTCCTGACTGTATGTAACTTGAGATGGGTGTGGCCTCTCCTGGTTAGAGAAGAAGAACCACAGGCCGGGCCTCCATTTTGCCTCTTCTGTCTTCTCTCTCACACCATGCCATCTGAACAACAACAACAACAACTAAGATGTACTCTTCGCTTCAGGCTAAGATAAGCAAAAGGGCCTTTTCTCCTATAAGGGGATAGTGGTGTGATGTTTACTGTTTAGTAACTTTTAAGTCTGCCTCTGGGATCCTTTGTGTGAACAGATGATTTCTTATGAGTAAACGTTTTATACTTTACTGAAGACTGTGTAGTGTCTTATTTAGGAGGGATTAAAAAGGGGAAAGCACCAGGATAATATTTCTAGACTCTAGCGAGTCTGTGGAAGCTATCTGCTGCGTGTATGTTTAAAAGGGGAATGTTAGCTCTGCTGATATTGTTCAACTTGTAAAGACAAGTTGGGGTAGGATATCTTAAACAATATATCCTCCCCCACATCCCTAAACATTCCCACATTTTTGCCATAGAAGAAGCTGTTCAGTTTGTTAGGTAATGTTCCTTCTGAAGAGGCAGTGTGAAACCATCTACTGGAAAGTGGGGGACCTAGTCGCAAACCCCAGACAACTTTATCTAAGGAGTCCCCTCCAGTTGTGATGGGAGAACAAGGGCATCCTACCTTAATTCTCAATAGAGGTCTACCCAGATTAAGAGAATCTACAACCTGTTCTATTTCCCACTACTTGTAATATTCAACTGGTGCCTTATGCAAACACATGGACTTTTGATTCAGTGGGAGGCATCCAATCTTCAATAAGAAGGGGAGACGATATTTTGCTTATCCCTTCTCCCCATCTCAGTGCCCCCTAAAAAACTTTTGAGGGATTCTTGACCCTCCCCCACCTCTATTTGAGGGGGGAAATCAGTGGATATGTGGGGTCCATCTGAACCCCCCCATCACAGCCTGAAAATTGTTTTAATATTTCCCGATCTTGTTTTGTCAATGGTTTTAACTGCTGCGCTTCCATAACAACGTTTACAAGAGAATTTTACCCCACAGGGTGCAATGATGGCCACCAACTTGGATGGCATTAGAAGAGGATTGGACAAATTCGTGGAAGGTGAGGCTACCAATGGCTGCTAGTCATTGATGCTTTTGCTGAGATTCCTGCATTGCAGGGGGTTGGACTAGAGGACCCTTGGGGTCCCTTCCAACTCTATGAATCTATAATGGCTATGTTCTAGCTACTTGTGTCAGAGACAATATTCTTCTAATTACCCACTCCTGGGATTCATAAGTGCATCCCAGCAGGGCTTTTCTTACGTTCTTAAGTGAGACCTGCAAAAATACTCTTGCACTATAGAGTTTGGGAGGGTGTCCACAATGCTTCATGTGGGGTTTTATGGATCTCGGGCTGAGACCCTACCTACCCGTGGACTGTCTTGCCAGAGTGGTGCATGCTCTGGTTATCTCTCGCTTGGACTACTGCAACACGCTCTACATGGGGCTACCTTTGAAGGTGACCCGGAAACTACAACTAATCCAGAATGGGGCAGCTAGGCTGGTGACTGGGAGCGGCCGCCAGGACCGTATAACACCGGTCCTAAAAGATATTCACTGGCTCCCAGGACGTTTCCGAGCACAATTCAAAGTGTTGGTGCTGACCTTAGGTGCAGTCAAACACAACATTTGCTAGAGTAGACATGAAGGTTGTCTCAGTCCTCCAGCCAGAACTTCCTGTCTTCCTGGACTGAGACAAAACTTCCTGACTGTATGTAACTTGAGATGGGTGTGGCCTCTCCTGGTTAGAGAAGAAGAACCACAGGCCGGGCCTCCATTTTGCCTCTTCTGTCTTCTCTCTCACACCATGCCATCTGAACAACAACAACAACAACTAAGATGTACTCTTCGCTTCAGGCTAAGATAAGCAAAAGGGCCTTTTCTCCTATAAGGGGATAGTGGTGTGATGTTTACTGTTTAGTAACTTTTAAGTCTGCCTCTGGGATCCTTTGTGTGAACAGATGATTTCTTATGAGTAAACGTTTTATACTTTACTGAAGACTGTGTAGTGTCTTATTTAGGAGGGATTAAAAAGGGGAAAGCACCAGGATAATATTTCTAGACTCTAGCGAGTCTGTGGAAGCTATCTGCTGCGTGTATGTTTAAAAGGGGAATGTTAGCTCTGCTGATATTGTTCAACTTGTAAAGACAAGTTGGGGTAGGATATCTTAAACAATATATCCTCCCCCACATCCCTAAACATTCCCACATTTTTGCCATAGAAGAAGCTGTTCAGTTTGTTAGGTAATGTTCCTTCTGAAGAGGCAGTGTGAAACCATCTACTGGAAAGTGGGGGACCTAGTCGCAAACCCCAGACAACTTTATCTAAGGAGTCCCCTCCAGTTGTGATGGGAGAACAAGGGCATCCTACCTTAATTCTCAATAGAGGTCTACCCAGATTAAGAGAATCTACAACCTGTTCTATTTCCCACTACTTGTAATATTCAACTGGTGCCTTATGCAAACACATGGACTTTTGATTCAGTGGGAGGCATCCAATCTTCAATAAGAAGGGGAGACGATATTTTGCTTATCCCTTCTCCCCATCTCAGTGCCCCCTAAAAAACTTTTGAGGGATTCTTGACCCTCCCCCACCTCTATTTGAGGGGGGAAATCAGTGGATATGTGGGGTCCATCTGAACCCCCCCATCACAGCCTGAAAATTGTTTTAATATTTCCCGATCTTGTTTTGTCAATGGTTTTAACTGCTGCGCTTCCATAACAACGTTTACAAGAGAATTTTACCCCACAGGGTGCAATGATGGCCACCAACTTGGATGGCATTAGAAGAGGATTGGACAAATTCGTGGAAGGTGAGGCTACCAATGGCTGCTAGTCATTGATGCTTTTGCTGAGATTCCTGCATTGCAGGGGGTTGGACTAGAGGACCCTTGGGGTCCCTTCCAACTCTATGAATCTATAATGGCTATGTTCTAGCTACTTGTGTCAGAGACAATATTCTTCTAATTACCCACTCCTGGGATTCATAAGTGCATCCCAGCAGGGCTTTTCTTACGTTCTTAAGTGAGACCTGCAAAAATACTCTTGCACTATAGAGTTTGGGAGGGTGTCCACAATGCTTCATGTGGGGTTTTATGGATCTCGGGCTGAGACCCTACCTACCCGTGGACTGTCTTGCCAGAGTGGTGCATGCTCTGGTTATCTCTCGCTTGGACTACTGCAACACGCTCTACATGGGGCTACCTTTGAAGGTGACCCGGAAACTACAACTAATCCAGAATGGGGCAGCTAGGCTGGTGACTGGGAGCGGCCGCCAGGACCGTATAACACCGGTCCTAAAAGATATTCACTGGCTCCCAGGACGTTTCCGAGCACAATTCAAAGTGTTGGTGCTGACCTTAGGTGCAGTCAAACACAACATTTGCTAGAGTAGACATGAAGGTTGTCTCAGTCCTCCAGCCAGAACTTCCTGTCTTCCTGGACTGAGACAAAACTTCCTGACTGTATGTAACTTGAGATGGGTGTGGCCTCTCCTGGTTAGAGAAGAAGAACCACAGGCCGGGCCTCCATTTTGCCTCTTCTGTCTTCTCTCTCACACCATGCCATCTGAACAACAACAACAACAACTAAGATGTACTCTTCGCTTCAGGCTAAGATAAGCAAAAGGGCCTTTTCTCCTATAAGGGGATAGTGGTGTGATGTTTACTGTTTAGTAACTTTTAAGTCTGCCTCTGGGATCCTTTGTGTGAACAGATGATTTCTTATGAGTAAACGTTTTATACTTTACTGAAGACTGTGTAGTGTCTTATTTAGGAGGGATTAAAAAGGGGAAAGCACCAGGATAATATTTCTAGACTCTAGCGAGTCTGTGGAAGCTATCTGCTGCGTGTATGTTTAAAAGGGGAATGTTAGCTCTGCTGATATTGTTCAACTTGTAAAGACAAGTTGGGGTAGGATATCTTAAACAATATATCCTCCCCCACATCCCTAAACATTCCCACATTTTTGCCATAGAAGAAGCTGTTCAGTTTGTTAGGTAATGTTCCTTCTGAAGAGGCAGTGTGAAACCATCTACTGGAAAGTGGGGGACCTAGTCGCAAACCCCAGACAACTTTATCTAAGGAGTCCCCTCCAGTTGTGATGGGAGAACAAGGGCATCCTACCTTAATTCTCAATAGAGGTCTACCCAGATTAAGAGAATCTACAACCTGTTCTATTTCCCACTACTTGTAATATTCAACTGGTGCCTTATGCAAACACATGGACTTTTGATTCAGTGGGAGGCATCCAATCTTCAATAAGAAGGGGAGACGATATTTTGCTTATCCCTTCTCCCCATCTCAGTGCCCCCTAAAAAACTTTTGAGGGATTCTTGACCCTCCCCCACCTCTATTTGAGGGGGGAAATCAGTGGATATGTGGGGTCCATCTGAACCCCCCCATCACAGCCTGAAAATTGTTTTAATATTTCCCGATCTTGTTTTGTCAATGGTTTTAACTGCTGCGCTTCCATAACAACGTTTACAAGAGAATTTTACCCCACAGGGTGCAATGATGGCCACCAACTTGGATGGCATTAGAAGAGGATTGGACAAATTCGTGGAAGGTGAGGCTACCAATGGCTGCTAGTCATTGATGCTTTTGCTGAGATTCCTGCATTGCAGGGGGTTGGACTAGAGGACCCTTGGGGTCCCTTCCAACTCTATGAATCTATAATGGCTATGTTCTAGCTACTTGTGTCAGAGACAATATTCTTCTAATTACCCACTCCTGGGATTCATAAGTGCATCCCAGCAGGGCTTTTCTTACGTTCTTAAGTGAGACCTGCAAAAATACTCTTGCACTATAGAGTTTGGGAGGGTGTCCACAATGCTTCATGTGGGGTTTTATGGATCTCGGGCTGAGACCCTACCTACCCGTGGACTGTCTTGCCAGAGTGGTGCATGCTCTGGTTATCTCTCGCTTGGACTACTGCAACACGCTCTACATGGGGCTACCTTTGAAGGTGACCCGGAAACTACAACTAATCCAGAATGGGGCAGCTAGGCTGGTGACTGGGAGCGGCCGCCAGGACCGTATAACACCGGTCCTAAAAGATATTCACTGGCTCCCAGGACGTTTCCGAGCACAATTCAAAGTGTTGGTGCTGACCTTTAAAGCCCTAAATGGCCTTGGCCCAGTGTACCTGAAGGAGCATCTCCACCCCCATCGTTCAGCCTGAGGTCCAGCGCCGAGGGCCTTCTGGCGGTTCCCTCATTGCAAGAAGCAAAGTTACAGGGAACCAGGCAGAGGGCCTTCTCGGTAGTGGCGTCCGCCCTGTGGAAGGCCCTCCCATCAGATGTCAAAGAAATAAACAACTATCTGACTTTTAGAAGACATCTGAAGGCAGCCCTGTTTAGGGAAGTTCTTAATGTTTGATGAATTATTGTATTTTAATCTTTTGTTGGAAGCCGCCCAGAGTGGCTGGGGAAACCTAGCCAGATGGGTAGGGTATAAATAAATAAATAAATAAATAATAATAATAATAATAATAATAATAATAATAATAATAATTTATTATTTGTACCCTGCCCATCTGGCCGGGTCTCCCCAGCCACTCTGGGCGGCTTCCAACAAACGCTAAAATACATTAAAATATCACACATTAAAAACTTCCCTAAACAGGGCTGCCTTCAGGTGTTTTCTAAATGTCAGGTAGTTATTTATCTCTTTGACATGGGATGGGAGGGTGTTCCACAGGGCGGGCGCCACTACCGAGAAGGCCCTCTGCCTGGTTCCCTGTAGCTTTGCTTCTCGCAGTAAGGGAACCACCAGAAGGCCCTCGCCGCTGGATCTCAGTGTCCGGGCTGAACGGTGGGGGTGGAGACGCTCCTTCAGGTATACAGGACCAAAGCCGTTTAGGGCTTTAAAGGTCAGCACCAACACTTTGAATTGTGCTCGGAAACGTACTGGGAGCCAATGTAGATCTCTCAGGACCGGTGTTATGACTTGCTTACCTGCCTTTAGAGGCAGCACAAGTTCCCATGCCCACTCAGTGGAATAAAGCAGAACTTTGTGTTGCCAGCTTTTGGAAACATGACCTCTGTGTTCTATACCTCTGGTGGCAGCAAGTCTGGAAGGCAGCAGCATTTAAATGTTCGGCTTCCAGCTATGCATTCATCCTGGGCTAAGCAGCAGAAACCTGGCATATTGCCTTGGCCTTTATGAAGTCATTGCAGGTGTTAGACAAGGCTAGTCCTTTATAGCAGGAAGGTTTGCGTACCAGACCCATAATTATTAATCAATCAATTGATTAATTTTGTATACTACTCTTTATCCCAGTGCAGTTCACAACAGAAACATACAAAAAGAGAATACAAAATACAGCAAAAGCAACCCTCTTCCCACAAACACATTTTTAAATCCGTAGAATGTCCATCAGCCAAATGCCTGGTCGAAGAGAACTGCTTTCTCCTGGCGCCTAAAGATATGTAATGAAGGCGCCAGGCAAGCCTCCACAGGGAGAGTGTTCCAAAAACTGGGGAGCCACTGCAGAAAAGGCCTGCCATCACGGAGGAGGCACACAAAGAAGGGCCTCAGTTTCTGATTGCAGGGTCCAGGTCGGTTCATATAGGGAGAAGTGGTCCTTGAAGTATTGTGGTCCTGAGCCATTTCGGGCTTTATAGGCCGAAACTAGCATTTTGAATCAGTCCCAGAATCTAATTGACTGAGCGCAGTTGAACCAGGATCAATGTAATATGCTGAAACCATCTTGCCGGCTGCTGAATTCTGCAGCAGCTGGAGTTTCCAAACCATCTGCAGAGGCATATAACACGTTGCAGTGATCTAACATAGAGGTTACCAGCACATAGACGAAATAATTCTCCTTGCCTGCTGCTCCAGTTGGCGCTGGAAGGCTCCGGGGGTACACATGCTATACAAACTAAATGAGGGATGCGGGAAGGCAAACTTTGAAAGATAATTAATGTATTCTCTTCCAGTCTTCTGTTCTGTAGAGGTGGTAAAAGCTGGTTGCATCTTCTCTGACCAAATGTTAATCCTTGTGCCATCTGTGTGGCATGTAAAGGGGCAATTCAGCTGAACTTGACAGGTTCAGAGGCATTGTACTTCTGGAACTGCAGACATGAAGATGAAAGTTGGAAGATGCAGGAGGCATGAAAAGAAGTACATTCCTGTTGCTGGTGAGACGTCCCGTGCACTGGCAGACGAAGGTGGGGGCGGGGGGAGTGGTCCGCCCCGGATGCCATGCTTGGGGGGTGGGGTTTGACAAAATGCCCCTGGGCGGATCAGTGTGGCGGCACTCGCATCCCCGGCGGGTGGATTTTCGTGAACCTCTGATCGGCGTGCGGCGCTGGCCACCAGGGATACACCCCCTAGCTGGCAGCATTCGCACCCCCCGGCGGGCAGCACTCGCATCCCCGGCACGCCGATCCTCCATGGGGTGCCAGCGCTGCCCACCGGTTGCGCAAATACGCCCAGTGGGCGGCGCTGGCCACCAGGGATGCACCCCCCAGCGGGTGGTGTTTGCACTCCCGGTGGGAGGCGCTTGCCTCTGTGGGCAGATCGCCCCACCCCCAGGTGCGCATCGTATTTGCCGCTCTAGGTGCCCCAGAGGCTTCCTCCGCCACTGTTCCCGTGGGCGAGGGCTTTTCTCCTCCATGCCCTTCTGTGAACATCCCAGAAACTTCTATCTGGCAGCAAACTGTTGGAAACAAGAAACTCAGCGAGATGGACTTACTCTGATCCAGCAGAGACTAACCCTAATCCAGTAACAGTGTATGTCCCAGTATCTTCTAAGAGCCTGGACCACTGCCACTTTGAGCAATAACACAAGACCACAGGCTGTATTGCTCCTGGATTTCCTTCCCTGATTTTTTGAATACGTGGAAGCAGTAGTCTTAAGCTACTGCGTTTCATTAGTGCAATAATGCAGCTCAGTTGTTTGGCATATCTCTTTCTCCCTTGCAATAGAGAAGAGTGTCAGAAGGCCTAGCTGGAAAGCGAAGGTCAAAGTATCAAAAAAAAAAAAATCAACTTGCTTCCACTACAAGCTTTTGGGCTCCCTACCATATATATGCTTGTGAAGAAAACAGGTGGTTGCTCCAGTGATTGACAGTATGGAAGAAGAAGCATGTTTCTGATGGAGTCAAGAGCTTTTAACTTGCTCTGTTCTGCCTGCTGTTCATGTAATGGAAGTGGTTCTGTGCAGAAAAATCCCATAAGAGAACAGCAAAACAATAGCTTTATTAGGACCAAGAGAAGCATCACAAAGTAGCATGCAAGTTTCCCCCACCAGGGAGGCCAGCTGGATTCCTAGGCCTTCACAGCAACAGCGTACAGTAGGCATGACATAAAACAGGGGTCAGTAAACTTTTTCAGCAGGGGGCCAGTCCACTGTCCCTCAGACCTTGTGAGGGGGCCAGACTATATTTTGAAGAAGGAAAAAAATGAATGAATTCCTGTGCCCCACAAATAACTCAAAGATGCATCTATATATAAAAAAATGTTCCCATGGCGCGTTTGTCCGAAACACCCTTGCTGCGTAACCGCTGGACCAAATCACATCAAATTAGGACACAGCGTTCCATTACCATGGCATACTAATCTGGCATAATAAAAATTCAGAAAAACCACACCTGTCATAGCTAAAATAAAGAAAAAACGCAAAAAAAATTGGCACGCACATATGACATCACCAGCAAAACAGCGCCCTCTAGCGACAGCTATAGTGGTACTACAGCTACAAAAGCAAAAAATTGGCTCAGCTATTATACATCACAGCAAAACCTCGCCCTCTAGCAACGGCAGGCCTGTCTCCATTTTCACTCCCAAACTGACAAACTGTTTCTCTGGAAGGAAGGAGGGGGTGATTGTCCCAGTGGCTTCCTGATACCTGAGTGCCAGACAAAAGGGTGTGATTAACTTGGCTGGGAAACAGGGAAATGTAAATATCTCTTTTGTCAAAGGCATGCTGGGAAATGGAGGCCGCCGCCTCTCGCAGTAAACTAGGCCGGACCCGCAAGGCACGGTGGGAAATGGAGTCAAGGCGCCCTGTGGGTGAACTAAGCTCTTTTGCCCAAACTGCAAGGCATGCTGGGAAACGGGGCTTATTATCCCAACCAACCGCGTGTTCAAGGCACTCTGGGAAATGGAATCAAATCCTCTCTGTAGAGGGTTACTAGCACTTTTCCCTTTGAAAAGTCCACAGGCAAGGCACGCTGGGAAATGGCCACCGTGATCGTCTCTCAGTGATCTCCCGATGTGTGTTTTTTATCTGTGCGTTTCCATAGTGCTTTTCCCTCAGACGGCGTCAGAGGCCTCCTTCCTCGGCTTTTTCTGCCACAGGCCGCGAGAGGGCACCTGAGCAAGTGCAGAGTGCACACGACGCCGGCAGGGGTAGGTAGGGGTTTATTTTGGCTGCGGCTGCTACTGAGGGTAATAAGCATAAAATCAGCCACAGCAAGGCGTGGCCGGGTCAGCTAGTTTTAAATAAAAGCACACATTCTACTCATGTAGAAACACGCTGATTCCTGGACCATCTGCAGGCCGGATTTAGAAGGCAATTGGGCCAGATCCAGTCCCCGGGCCTTAGTTTGCCTACCCATGACATAAAACATCAGATTATGTATTGCACAAGCATTTCCCCCTCATTAGTTCTGCTTTTTGCTGAATGCTTGCCTTTCATTGGGCTTTGCTGAGGAGGGAGTCAATAATATTTTAAATTTAAATCTGGGAGCAGAAATGCCACTTGGAATGACACCCTCGGCCTCCCGTCTTTCTTTCCCTTCTAAAGTTGACGTAGGGGCAAGAAGCCTAATAAACTTTTCCCAACAGCTTGTAACACTCCCTCGTCATATCCCAGTTTGACACCTGTCACTTGGAAAGCACTTGAGAAACGGCACTAGGCCCAGCCCCACGGAGAGGGTACATCTGCACGCAAGCTCTCTGGAGATGGGCTTTTTGGTCTGCCCCTGGTGGGTTTCCTAAAACGATGCCCTTTCGTCTCTCCACCGCATGAAATTTAATCTCCCTGGTAAATGACACCCAAGGCTATTTTGGAAATCGGAGGCAGGGCGGGGAGAGGAGCTGGAACGTCAGCAATCCAACTTGACTGGAGGAGGGCAGCCCAAGGGAGGGGCTGCTCACAGGCTAAACTCTAAGCGCTGAAGCTTCTGCAGTGGG
Source organism: Darevskia mixta (assembly GCA_034641385.1). NCBI lineage: Eukaryota > Metazoa > Chordata > Lepidosauria > Squamata > Lacertidae > Darevskia > Darevskia mixta. The sequence continues at coordinate 723,966 of JAWWNH010000003.1, forward strand.
ACTAGGGGATCACCTTTAGCACGTCCCCGACCTTACTGGGGTTTCTGTTTTATTCTCATGCTGGGTAGGGGGGGGACCCCAAAATTCTGTTGGTCTCCCCATGTCCCCTTGCACCTGCTTCACCCCCTTTGGGCAAATTCAGTAAAGATCCGCTCTCCCTCCTCCCAATGAAAGTGGCTTACTACTTCCAGGTTTAACGGGACTTCCAGGTAAGGTCCTGAATTTCAATTTGAATCTGGGTGGCTGGAAGAGTTTTCCAGGAACCAGCTCTCTTTCTGTGTGTGTCTTGTGCCTATGTTATTTGTGGTTTTCTGTAACATTGGGGTTAGCAGTACAGATGAAGGTCAAGACATTAGAGTTATCCTCTAGGGCTTAGTGTGACTTGTGGCTGTGGTCTTCTGTGGTTTCACCGGCAGAGTGATTTGCACAGGAAGAAGATGGGTGGGGGATTTAAGGAACAGGATATTTAATTTTTGATTTTTTTACCTGTGTGGATTGCCAATGTCTGCCAAGAGAGGGAGATAATTCTTTTTGAGTGGACGTGCTGTATTGAAGGAGTGATGTTGAGGGGTTTTCCCTCCCCATTCTTGTTTTCATCCTAAGTACGAAGACTCACAATTTTTGTGTGTGTTTGGTTAATTGTTTGACCTCGCCACTCTCCTTATGCTAGTATTTGGCCTCGCCAGAGCTGCCCCTCCTTGATCCTCCTCCCGTGCTCACAGCTTGCATTTCTACAGATGGGCTTCTGAAAAAAGATGGGGAATGACAGCTGAGTCTATTTTAAGAGCAGTAGCTCAGTGACATGGAGTGTCTGTGATGGGCAAATGATGCCTACTTTTTGCATTTATGCAGAATGCAGATCCATATAGAAGGTATGCACTTTTTTCAATGGGACACACAGGAGATATAGCAAATGCCACTTTTGCTAAAGCTGCATGCTATGCCCACTTTTTTGGAAACAAGGCTGTTCACACAACTATACATTTAAAGCACCCTCTCCAAAGAACCTTGGGAAGTTTACCCTTCTCGGGGCTGCAGTCCTGAGCACCCTTAACTAACTACAGGTCTCAGGTTTATTGGGGGTGGGGGTGGAGTGAGCTTTAAATGAACAGTGTTTACACAGTGTAAATGCCATATAAAAGGTAAAGGGACCCCTGACCATTAGGTCCAGTCGTGACCGACTCTGGGGTTGCGGCGCTCATCTCGCTTTACTGGCCGAGGGAGCCGGCGTACAGCTTCCGGGTCATGTGGCCAACATGACTAAGCCGCTTCTGGCGAACTAGAGCAGCGCACGGAAACGCCGTTTACCTTTCCGCCGGAGCGGTACCTATTTTCTACTTGCACTTCGACGTGCTTTTGAACTGCTAGGTTGGCAGGAGCAGGGACCGAGCAACGGGAGCTTACCCCGTCGTGGGGATTCGAACAGCCGACTTTCTGATTGGCAAGCCCTAGGCTCTGTGGTTTAACCCACAGCGCCACCCGCGTCCATATGATTGCACTGAATGCCATATGATTGCACTGAAATCAAGATTTATTTATTGTCTTACTTTTGTTGGGAGACACACTGGAAGAGAGAGAGAGAGAGAGAGAGAGAGAGAGATTATTGCCTTCCAAAGTGGCCCATCAGTCAAACGTGGTTTCCCCAGGTGTGAGGCAGCTGAGTTTTTAATCTTGTACCCCTCAAAGTCCAGATTTGGCCCATCTATCCATGAACCACCTGTTGTTGATTTGAAAGGTTTCCAGGGGCAAGGGCTTCTCCCATCAAGTAAAGATTTTCTCGGGAGAACTTCAAAGGTGACAGCTTAAAAAATAAGATATGTTCAAAACGGCTAGAAAATATATTTTTTTGCTGCCAAATTAAACAGTGCTGGGGCTCGCACCTGCCCGAAACCCAGGCCATTTGACCTACACCCTAATCTCAGATATGTGTGAATTGGCTGTAAGGTGGCAATGGCAAGAGACAGCCCCATTCTGCACATGCTCCAAGATACTCTCATCTTCATCAGCCTGGCAGTTCTGATCGAGAAATAATCCCAGGTAACAAGTTAAATATGAAAGATTGATTCTAGAGGCGAATCGGCCAATCTTTTGACTAGATAGACTGCTACAACCCCATTCCTCTGAAATATAGAATATGATGTCTTGAAGGGGGCTGCTTTTAGCAACAATATGAAATTGCCCCTTTCTTTAGCATATGAAACTATTATGCACAGTTTCTGGGGCTGAATCTTGGTGTTGCAAATATGTTCCTTAGTTTAGCTCTTGTAAACACCAAGTGCTTGAATAAAATTATGTGTGTAGCTCTCTGCATCCTTGGGAAGACTGTCTAGAGAAATAGAAGCTGAACAGTGAGGTTGTTACATAGCTCAGGAGTTACTTGCAGAGTAGACCCACCACAGTGCATGCGTGTTTGAGGTTTGCAGGCAGAAAGAAGTAAGTGACAGACAGAGGCCGATAGCGTGTTTCTGAAGGGTAGGGTAAGGTTACCAGACGTCTCCGTTTCCCGGGGACAGTCCCCGAATTTACAGTTCAGCCCCTTGACAAAATCCAGCTATTTAGTAGGAAGTTGAAAAGTGTCCCTGGATTCATTGAAAAAAATCTGGTAACCTTAGGGTAGGGTTTTGTAACATCAGAGAAGTAGTGCTGTTTGCTCAAGAGAGGAGAAAAGCTGACAGTGTTTTATAAGGATTAGAGGAAGTAGAAAACTGATCAGGCGGTAGCATCTGTGCTTGCTGATGAGCAATCTGGGGCAGAAATGGCTGACTCAACTCAACTCTAGGCTCTTGGTATGAGGCTTTGGCATGGCTGGCATGAGCATGCGGCCTAACTTTGGGGCACAAGGTCAACACTTGCCAGAATCGGGTGTCCCCATATTGATTAAGGGTGGTGTGGAACTCTATGTGCTGACAGCAAATATGTCCTCTGGTTAACAGTAATAAAGAGGTGGAGAGGGGAAATCATTGTAAAGGACAGGCAGTGGCACGGGGCCCTTAACCCAGTGTTGGCCAAACTTGGCCCTCCAGCTGTTTTTGGACTACAACTCCCATCATCCCTAGCTAACAGGACCAGTGGTCAGGGATGATGGGAATTGTAGTCCCAAAACAGCTGGAGGGCCAAGTTTGGCCAACAGTGCCTTAACCCTTCCTTCCAAGCCTTCCCCCCGCACTTGACTTTTCTTCCTGGTTTCAGAGGCGAGGGTGGATGACACAGTCAGGAGATCATTGAAATGGAAAATTAACAAATTAATGGGTTCGTGCACTTGGTTAGAGTTGATGCTTAAAACACACTCCAAAAGAAGGATAATTCCAAAATGCACTGGGCCTCTATTTTCAGCCACCTGGAGTTTTCCTTCTTTTTTGCCCCATTAGTGGTGCATTCCAGGATTTCTTAGGGCTAAGCACATGGGTGGGTGTCTACAGGGTGCCCCCCTCCCCGTCTGAAGAATGAGCCATAAATTCCAGGTTTCCCGGCTTTCATTTTAAAAAGGGAATACCGGTAGGTTTCTAACATTTGGAGAATCTGAAATAGGAGGCAAAATGTACAGATGCTATTCTCAATGAAATGAAACCAGGAGCTTTCCAATTCCACTTACCCACAACCTACCCATAGGCCTGTTAAACCATAGTTAAAGGCAAACTAGGGTTTAACGTGAGCATGCAGTGTGCTAATCCTCTCCCCACCCCTCCCATTCTGGCTGGGAAATAAACCCAGAGTCCAATTTACTGTGATACCTGAACCTTGGCTCATGGTTTGCTTCCTCCAAACAATCCATGAGCTGTAAGCCAAGAACAAACCATGGTTACTGTTTGTGGTTTTGGACATCACAACAAAATAGACTCTGACTTGTTTCCCAGCAACATGGCGGCGCCAGGAACTAGGGAGGAGTATAGCAAGACGTTTTCAGCAGTGTACACAGAGGGATGTAGAAAATGGGAGTCCCCAAAAGATTAGTATTGGGACCCACTTTTTCCTACTTCTGTGTAGATGCTCTACTAGGGGTGAGCAGTGGGGTAGCCAAGTTTGCTGATTAAAAAATTGTTCAGGGTAATTGAAGCAACTAGGAATTCCAAGGAGCATCAAAAATATCTCTTCAAATTGGGTGAATGGGCAGTACAAATGGCAAATGCAATTCAGTGCAAGCAAGTGTAAAATGATTCACACTGGGGCAAAAAATAAATAAATCTCACATATACAATTATGTGGGGAGGGTCTGAACTGTTGGTGACTGACCAGGAATGAGATCTTGGGGTTGTAATGAATAGCTTTACGAAGATGTCGGTCTAGTGTGCAGCAGCTATGAAAAATGCAAATTCCATGGGAGAGATAATTACGAAAAGGATTGAACACAAAACTGCCAAAATCATAATGTCATCATACAAATTGGTGGTGCACATTTGGAATACTGTGTACAGTTCTGTCCACCTCACCCTCAAAAAGTGACATTATGGAGCTGGCAAGGGTTCACAAAACAGCAAACCCAAACGGTCAAGAGGTTGGAGCAACTCTGCTACGAGGAAAGCTTACAGCATTCCTTTTTTTTTTTTTAGTTTAGAGAAAAGGCAAATAAGGGGTGACATGATAGAAGTGGATAAAATTGTGTATTTTGTGGAAATAGTAGGTAATACTGAAACAAAAAAGGGCTTCTTCATGCAGAAGACAGTTAATCTGTGGGATTCGCTCCTACAAGAGGTAGTGATGGCTAGCAATTTAGATGATTTTTTTTTTGAAAAGGAGGATAAGGCTACTTGCTTCTAGACATGATTATTGCTTCTAGACACGATAGTTATGTTCTATCTCCACTGTTGGAGTCAGTATGCTTCTGTATACAAGTTGTGCAAAATCACAAGTGAGGAAAGTGCTGTTGCACCCAGGACCTCCTGGAAGGTTTCCCATGGGCATCTGGTTGGTCACTGTGAAAACAGGGTGCGGGCCTATTTCATAAAATTATTCAACGCTTGATTGCAAAAAAAAACCCCTCAAAGTGCTTTACAAATTAATAAAGCAAAATCTATTGATGCGCATAGAGACCTATAAGCTCAGCTAACTAGCCAGGCTAGGGGCCTTGTGCCTATTGTTTCTTTGTAGTGCCTTATCTTGTGCTAGGAGCAGCTTTACTCCCAAGGTTGTAAACACATTGCTAAGTGTCTACTGTACATTTGAAAAGGAGACATGCTCTGCTCAAATGTCCTAACCCCCTCAGGTAGAAAGGAATGCAAAGAGATCACTGCAGCAAGAGAGTTATTTGTTAGCTTGCTCAATGACTAGGTAATGAAGGAAAGACCATACATGGTATAATTAGTATTGTGTTGTAACTTTAGATTGGAGGAAGTTTATGTATATGTATTGCTTTAATAGATAACAGCTATGTATAAATATATGTCTATATATATGTATATATCTATATATGTATATACATATGTATATGTATATGTATATGTATATATATAGAAGAGTCGGACACGACTAAACAACAACAATGCATATTAAGGAGGCCCCACCCTTTTGGGGTTTTGCTCAGCTTTTGGAGAGTGATCCCACTGAGCCATTATTGCTAGCAATAAACACCCTTTGTTTTCTCACCGCCTTGTGGAAATTTCCTTCAGCCTCAAACGTTGATTTTTGCAACACTATGTTCTTACGTTCACGCTGTGGATTCACAATAGAGCATAGTTTGTTTTAACTGTGGTTTACTGTGCAAACTGGGCCGTAATCCAGCAACTCCGATTAACACCACATGACCATTATGTAGGGCCTGAATTTCTGAGAGAACGATGCTGACTTCCTAGAAGTTCTGGTTTTTGTGCCAGCAACACTAAACCACTAATGGCAGTATACTGGAAAATGTTTGATGAATTGTATTTTATCTGTGAATAATTTAGATATATACTGTAAGCAACTGCCAGCCTTCTGAGGGCAGGCATTTTGAACAACACTTTCTGGAGTCGCCCCTAACAACCTGACCCTTTGAAAAGGCATTATCCAGTGCTTTCAGATGTGAAATTAGCTTATTGATCCCAGGTGTTACATCAGTTTGTAGTTTTTGAAAACCAATTTCTGAGGTACCTTTCTCTCACCCAGCCCCCTCCCCCCCCCCATGGCAGAAGAAGGCAGATGCCCTCTTCAACAGAAGCTTTTCTGGGCCTCAAATTTGTGTGGGGTGGGGGGCCATGATTAGAGAAGGGACAGTGGTACCTTGGTTTGCATATGTTTTGGATTACAAACATGTCAAACCTGGAAGTGCGTTTTGTGGGAATGTTTTGGAACGTGGATGGAGATTTATAATTTAATATATCTCATCCTAACTTGTGCTAACAAGTTCAACTAGCAGAGTAACATTCCCTTTTAAAATACACACAGCGGAAGTTGCTTTGATTCGCTAGAATCAACTTAATCTAGTTTCCTGGTTTGTCACTATATTTCCCCTTTGTCCCTCTTCAAATAAGACACAACACACGTCTTCTATAAAAAGATATAAAATGTTTACTCACATGTATCCAGCTCAAGACAAATCCCAAAGAAGGCAGGCTTATTCTTAGTAAAGATATTTACAATTGGAATCTCTCCATGTGGGAGAGAAGTCGGCTAGGCCCCAGTTGGCTGGAAGCCAACTGAGCATCCTCCTCACAGTTCGAGTGAGAGAGTGGAATGGAATGGAATGGCCGCTGACCTGTGAGGTTCTTTGTTCATACCTTCCCAGGTGAAGCCACTCCCACACCTAGTTGCAAGAGGAAATTGCCTCAATCCATGTGACCAGGAAGTTGTGGCTGGAGGACTGAGGCAATCTCCACTGTCTGCTCTAGCATTGTTGTACTTGACTGCTCTAGTGTTTACATCCCACAAACCCCTTCTCAGGCAAATACAACATACAAAACATAAACAACTTTATTCAACCACCCAGAGTCCCAGCTTGACACGTAGATTCTGGAAACTCTCTTTTGGCAAGGGTTTTGTCAAGATGTCGGCAGTCATCTCTTTGGTGCAGCAATAAGACAGTTCCACAAGTCCATCTTGCACCATCTGGCGTATGTAGTGGTACCTGACCCCAATGTGTTTGGTTCTGGCTAGGAACTTTTCACTCTGCGTCAGCTTCAGGCAACTTTGATTGTCCTCTAGCAGGCTGACAGGTTCCCTTCTCACCAGTCCAAAGTCTTTGATGAGTTCATCAAGCCAGGCAATTTCTCTGCATGCTTCCGTTGCAGCAACATATTCGGACTCTGTTGAAGACAAAGCTACACAACTCTGTTTATAGCTGCCCCACACAACAGGTCCATCCCCAAACATAAAAACATGACCGCTTGTGGATTTATAGTCAGCATTATCCCCGGCCCAATCTGCATCAGTGTACCCAACCAACTTAGGGTCTCTGACAGCTGGCAACTTTAATTTACAATTTATTGTACCTTTTAGGTACCTAACCACCCTTTTCAGCCCTGCAAAATCATGCTCAGTGGGAGAATTCACTTTTCTGCTCAGAATCCCCACAGCATTAGCTAAGTCAGGTCTACATGTGGTAACTAAATACAAAAGTTTACCAATTACCGACCTATATTGACTGTTATCTGGCAACAGCTTCGAATCCTGCTGATTCTTCAAGAAGTCTGTAGCCATGGGCGTTGCAACCGGGTGTGCGTCTTGCATCTGCAAATACTCAATCAGTTCATGAATCTTTTGCTTCTGGCTGAGAAGAAATGAGCCGTCTTCTTCTCTTTCCACTTGAATTCCTAGGTAGTACTTGACATCTCCAAGTTCTTTTACTTGTACCTCCTTGCTGAGGTGTTTTACTATTTGTGTATAGTCTCTATTATTTGCAGTAGCAATAATCAAGTCATCGACAAAAGCCAATATGTATGAATATTGTCCATTACTTGACTTGGTGTACAAGCACTTGTCTGCGTTTCCTTGCTTGTACCCAAGTTGCACAAGCATACTGTGCAATTTCTGATTCCAGGCTCTAGCCGCTTGTTTAAGCCCATAGATTCCTTTCTGGAGTCGACACACTAGATGCGCCTCATTTGGTTTTGTGAAACCTTTAGGTTGTTTCATATATATTTCTTCTGAAATTCTCCCATGTAAAAATGCAGTGCATATGTCAACGTGCTTCACGTCCAATTGTTTAGAGGCTGCAATGCTCAAAAGCATTCGGATGGTACTATATCTTACGGTTGGTGCGAAAACTTCGTCGTAATCTTCACCAAAACGTTGTGAAAAACCTTGTGCTACTAGCCTTGCTTTGTAGCGTTCCACTTCCCCTTCTGACCCCTTCTTAACCTTGAACACCCACTTGCACCCAATGGCCTTCTTACCAGGAGGGAGCTCTGTCAGGGTCCACGTCTGGTTCTGATGCAGTGCATCCATCTCCTCCTGAGCGGCCTCCTTCCAGAGACTGGCTTGCGCAGATGGCATCTTCTGAATCTCTTCCCATGTGGAAGGTTCCTGTGGAGACACCGACCCTGCAAGGTAGGACAGCCTTGCTGGTGGGACACCTCTGTTGGTTCTGGATGAGCGTCTGACCTCTGGTTCTGGTTCCTGAACCGCATCAGCTTCCTCACCATCCTCCAACGCTTCCATGTCCCCATCTGAGTCCTCCTCTTCGTCTCTGGAGCCGCCAGGGGTCTGGTCATCTGCGTCTTCTGGTGCGTCGCCTGTAGGGGGTGCTATGACACTAGAAGGCAGATTAGTATCACGTGGGGTTTCAGAAGGAAAGTTTATGAGTTCTTGAGTCCATTCTGACTCCTTGGAGCAGCCAATAACAGTGTTCTTTGTGTCTGCTTTTGCGTGTTCATCAAAATAAATTGCATGGTGCGCACTCACTTTGCCTGTCTGTAAGTCCATTACTCTGTATCCTTTGCCTCCAGCAGCATATCCCACTAAGATACCTGCTTGTGCTCTGGAGTCAAGCTTGTGCCTCTGTTCCTTGGGCACGTGGTAGTAACATATACTGCCAAATACACGTATGTGCGACAGACTAGGCACCTTTCCATGCCAAAGTTCAAATGGTGTGCGCTGTGTTGCCTTAGTAGGCAACCTGTTCTGGAGATAGACAGCTGTGTAAGCAGCGTCTCCCCACATCTTCCTTGGCAGGGACGCTTCCTTTAGCATACACCTTGTCATTTCCATAATGGATCTGAACTTCCTTTCAGCTATGGAGTTCTGTTGTGGCGTGTAAGGAACTGTGGTTACATGTGTAATTCCTTCCTTTGCCATAAGGGCTTTCATCTCATGTGAGCAGTATTCTCCTCCATTGTCAGACATTAAGACACCTGGAGCTCTTTGGAACTTGTTCCTAACCATGGCAATGTAATTCTTGAACATTTCTACTGTCTCACTTTTATCTTTGATGAAATATGCCACACAATATCTCGAAAAATCATCAAGAAAAATCAAAATATACTTGTTGTGTCCAAGTGATGGAACACTGAGTGGCCCACACAAATCTGAATGCACGATATCCAGAACTTTAGTACTCCTTTGTTCTGTGCAACGTGTAAAAGAAGGTTTTACTGCCTTTTCAGTAACACAAGTTATGCATTTTGTTGGAGCCTGGTTGCTGCTCCCTTTTACCTGCAAACCTGTGACAAGATCACTTTCCTGTAGACTCTTAATGATGGTGGTATCTCTGTGTGCAAGTCTTCTATGCCACAGCGTCAAATCTGCGTCATCCTTCTGGCTGGAGCGTGCCACTTTTGCAGACTGGTTCTCTGAAAGATTAACCTCATAAACACCATTTATTAATTTTGCTTCAATGTACACTTCACCATCTTTAGTTACACTGCACTGTCCATTCTCAAATGTGATCTTGAAACCTTTCTTGTCCAAAGTAGAGACACTGAGTAAATTGCAGCTCAGTTCTGGTACATACACAACATTGGACATTCTGGTCCTAAAAGATTCATTGTTTACATTGAACTCCAAATGTATTGAACCTTCACCTTTGGACTTTAAAATATTTCCATCTGCAACCTCAATTTCAGTCTCTTTATCACTTAATTCATTAAAACAGTCTTTTTCAAAGCTGTAGTGGCTTGACGCTCCACTGTCTAAAAGCCACTTATTGCGCGTGTTTTCTTGGCTCTGGACAGCTAAACTCCTTTCTTGCAACAGCATGTTGCGTTCAGATTTCCCTTTTCTTTCTCCTTTATGCTGAAAGGCTTGGGAATCTTTCTCTTTAGCTTTTGGCGCTCTACAATTTCTGGCTATATGGCCGATTTTATTACAATTGTGACATGTGACCTTCTTGTGTCCATCTCTGGACTGTGCAGGCTGTTTAAGAACATAATTGCTGCCTTTATTTCTAGTGCTCCTTTCTGGGGAATCAGATCTCTTTCTGCATTCCTCTCTTAATTCACTAGTCAGTTCCTTAAAAGTTAGATTCTCTTTATGATCCATCAAACTGACAAATGCATCAAAATGTGGCCCTAATGAGGCTAACAGAAATGATACCTTTGTTACTTCATCAAAAGATTGTGGAGTAAGTTCAAGCTTTTGAATAATTTCTGTGAATTTATCAATATGCTCTGTGAATTCTTCTTTTGAATTCATTCTCAGTCTAGTTAATTTGCCCATCAATGTTCTGTAGGAGTTCTTTGTAGATTCTCCATACATGCGCTCAATATCTTTTAGGATCTGAGATGCATCATCTTTGCTATTTATTAACGATAGATGCTTATTGCGAAGTCCACTCAAAATTATGTGCTTGGCCTCGCTGTTCTGCCTTTTCCAGACTTTAACCTTGGCTTCATCATCTGTACCTTCGGGCTTTGATTTCTCAATCGCATCCAAAACATCCCTTGCTTCTAAATATGCTATTAAGCGCGTTTTCCAGTGCACAAAATTGTCCTCATCTAGCAGCATTAAGCCTGGCTTTGCTTCACTATAAAAACTGGCACTAGCCATCTTAAAATCCAAAATTTGGAAAAATTTCAAAATTCAAAAATTTGTCAAAATTCAAAATCAAAATCTCAAAAATCTCAAAATGCAAAAAGCAAAAGCCTCAAAATAAATCTTCACTGCCTTTGGGTCTTTTGTGAGCTCTGAGGGAGGGGAGGGGTAGCTTAATCCCCCTTTCTCTAGACAATAGGACAAAAGACCATGCGGTCTGACCAGGAAATGCTCTCAGAAAAATCCTACTCAGCTCAAAAATGCAATCCAACGCAATCCTTCAAAAATACACAAAATATGCAGAGCTGGGCCCATAACCCTTTGTGGGAATGTTTTGGAACGTGGATGGAGATTTATAATTTAATATATCTCATCCTAACTTGTGCTAACAAGTTCAACTAGCAGAGTAACATTCCCTTTTAAAATACACACAGCGGAAGTTGCTTTGATTCGCTAGAATCAACTTAATCTAGTTTCCTGGTTTGTCACTATATTTCCCCTTTGTCCCTCTTCAAATAAGACACAACACACGTCTTCTATAAAAAGATATAAAATGTTTACTCACATGTATCCAGCTCAAGACAAATCCCAAAGAAGGCAGGCTTATTCTTAGTAAAGATATTTACAATTGGAATCTCTCCATGTGGGAGAGAAGTCGGCTAGGCCCCAGTTGGCTGGAAGCCAACTGAGCATCCTCCTCACAGTTCGAGTGAGAGAGTGGAATGGAATGGAATGGCCGCTGACCTGTGAGGTTCTTTGTTCATACCTTCCCAGGTGAAGCCACTCCCACACCTAGTTGCAAGAGGAAATTGCCTCAATCCATGTGACCAGGAAGTTGTGGCTGGAGGACTGAGGCAATCTCCACTGTCTGCTCTAGCATTGTTGTACTTGACTGCTCTAGTGTTTACATCCCACAAGTTTCCCGGTTTGCAACCTTTTTTTGGATTACAACCCATTTTTTTTGGATTACGAACAAATTTTTTTGGGAGGCTCCATTGGCGAAAGTGCACCTTGGGTTACAACCTGTTTTTTTTATATTTCTATTTATTCATTTTTTCATTTTTTACAGAAGAAAACACAAAAAGAAAAGAGCAAAGCGAACAGACGCAAAAAATACATAAATAAATACATAAGTAAAGATTATTACAAAACCATACATTTCTTCATGATACAATGAACTCTTTAACTCCAACTAAAAAATATTACAACAAATAAACATACCAATTAATACAATATTTTATACATTGTTTTGTGTAAATTTTGTACAAATATTGACTTCCCTAAACCTACACTCCACCGCAACAACCTGTTTTGGTTTACAAACGGACCTCCGGAATGGATTATGGTTGTAAACCAAGGTACCACTGTACTGCTTTTTGAATATTACACGAGATACAAACAAGTATGTGACGTGATGTCAGGGAGTAGAGTTAGAATGTTCAGGAAAGGCAAGGGTTAAGTTTTGGCTCAAGCTCGGAGGAGGGGAGGTACAAGCCAGGCCTCACTAGAAGGTTAAGAAAAGAGCGGGAAAACGAAAGGAGCCTCATGTTTGCCTTTTTGAGAGTTGCTGGTCAGGGGAGAAGCAGAGCTCAGAAGTTATCTGAATTAAATGACTTTGAGGAGTGATAGTGTTGAAGTTAAGCACTATTTATAAGTACTGTTTGTGAATTCTTAATAAAAATTATAAAAGAACAAGAAGCTTCTGTGTTGTAATATGAAGAGGAACCGACCAGCCCTGACAGAATAACTTCTGCTCTGTGCCTCTTCACATTAAGTAGAGAAGGAGAAACAAAATGGACGGAGCTGCAACACAAGGTGGACAAAGAGAAACCCCAACAATTCAGCTAACCTTACAGGACTTATGGCAACAGAATTTACAGTTGAAAAGTCAAGTTGACATACTGTCAGCAGCCTTGGGAGAACACAGAACCATGCTGCAAGCGACATGTGGAAATAAAGTGAGTAAAACATTCACTGTACATCCACGTAGTTTCAAGGGAGAAAGCTCAGAATACATGGCTTTCAAGACAGAAATTTCTTACCTCATAGAGATAAAGGATAAGGAATTTCAATCGGAGCAAGAGAAGGTTGCCTATGTAATCAGTTTCCTAGAAGGGAGGGCTAAGGACTGTGTTATACCCCTGATAGCTCGAAGGGATGCAGCCCTGGGAAATCTACAAACTTTCCTGAGGTACTTAGACACAATTTTCTTAGACCCTGCACATGAAACAGCCACAGCTAGACAGCTGTTGAGAATGAAACAAGGAAAGGACACTGTGGGAGTTTATTGGTCTAACTTCAGTTTGCTGGTGCAGAAATTAAAATGGGACCTGAATTCCCCAACGGTTGCAGCCCTTTTTAGGGAAGGACTGAATAATGAGATTTTAGACCAGCTGGCCCAAATGCCAGAACCTGATTCCTTGGACTCCCTGGTCCGAACGTGCCTGCAATTAAGTCTACGTGTTGAACGGAGGGCTAGTGAAAAGAAGGAACAATGGAAACCGCGGTGGCGGGAAAGCACCATTACAGAAATTACGCAGAGCAGAGCTGGCAACCTGCCTGGACGAGAGAGGCCAGAACCCATGGAGTTAGGAGCGGCCAGACCCCTCCCAATGACTGCAGCTTCCATGAGAAGAGGAAACGAAGGGAGGGGGAGAGACCCAAGACATTGCTTTGTCTGTGGAAGACCAGGGCATCTGGCACGACATTGTCGCAATCGTAAAGGATGGGAGTCTCTGTCTGGAGCAGACACGGAAGGAGAGGCTTGCCCAAAGGAATTGCATCAGGGAAACCAATATCCCCGGCTGGAAATGGGAGCCTGCAGCCGGGTGGAGCAATAGAAGGCTCTCACGCGGAACCACCTGTCCCAGGACTAACGGTGAAGGTGCAACTACAGCTACCGAATGGACACAGGATCAAAGTAGAGGCGCTGTTGGACTCAGGAGCATCAGCTGACTTCCTAGACCAGAAATTGGTACAGGAACACAGAATTGCTTTGTTACCTTTAAAGTTTCCATTGCGAGTGAAGACAATTGATGGCAGACCGCTACTGTCAGGAGAAGTGGCTTATGAGACTCCACCAATGAGGATAGACATGGCCCATCACTCAGAGACCAGGGCCTTTTATGTGACTAAACTAGCTGGACACCCAATGGTGCTGGGCATGAGTTGGCTCAATCGTCACAATCCGGCGATTGCTTGGAATCAAAGGTCTTTGGTTTTTGGTTCGTTCTATTGCATGACACATTGTTTGGGGGAAAGGGGGGAAACCTTGGTGGAAGTGATGGGAACAGAGGTGGAAGGGAAGTTGATGGGGAATGAAAGTGAGGTCCCTTCACAGTATGTTGCTTACCGGGATGTTTTTTGTGAAAAAGAAGCGGATAAGCTTCCACCACATAGGCCTTATGATTGCAAGATAGACCTAATCCCTGGCGCACAATTGCCCCCTAGTAAGATATATGCCATGTCGGAAGTAGAATCCGCAGCACTGAGGGAGTTCCTGCAAAAAAATTTGCAGAGAGGTTTTATTAGAGAGTCCACAGCATCGGGGGGAGCTCCCGTCTTTTTTGTCAAAAAGAAAGGGGAGGAAAGGGCGCCGAGATTGGTATGTGACTTCAGAATCCTTAACAGCCAAATGAAGCCTCGTGCGTGCCCCCTGCCACGTATAGATGACCTCTTAGAGAGACTGAGGTCAGCCAAGGTCTTTACCAAGCTTGATCTACGAGGAGCATATAATCTGATAAGGATCCAAGAAGGGGATGAGTGGAAAACCAGTTTTTGTACTAAGTATGGTGTGTTTGAATTCTTGGTAATGCCGTTTGGTCTGCAAAATGGCTCAGGTGTATTTCAAACTTTCATCAACCACGTCCTAACAGGTATACAGGATCAATTCTGTATTGCTTATTTAGATGATCTTTTAATATATAGTGAAAGTATCGAAGAACACGTAAAACATGTCACACAGGTGTTAGAAAGGTTGAGGGCCAACAGGTTATATGTGAAGTTAGAGAAGTGTAAATTCCACACTCAGAAGGTAGAATTCCTTGGGTATTGCATTTCTCACGAAGGAGTACACATGGACCCTAGTAAGGTTCGGGCAATAGTGGAATGGGAGGCACCTAAAACCAAGATAGATCTGCAGAGGTTTTTGGGATTTGCCAATTACTATCGTAAGTTCATAGGTAATTACTCCAAAATCACAACTCCACTAACAGATTGTCTGAGAGGCAAGGGACCGTTCAGATGGTCTGGGGAAGCTCAAGAGGCTTTTGATAAATTAAAGGTGGTGTTTGCTTCAGAAAAGTATCTTATGCACCTAGACACAAGTAGACATATGAAGATAGAAACTGACGCCTCTGATAGGGCTATTGGAGCAATTCTGCTGCAACGGGACAAGGAAGGGGACTGGAGACCCTGTGCATTCTACTCTAGAAAACTAAGTCAATCAGAACAGAACTACACCATATTTGATAAAGAACTTTTAGCTGTGTATGCAGCTTTTAAAGTGTGGAGGCATTTTTTGGAAGGGGCATCACATCAGGTGGTGGTACAAACAGATCACAAGAATTTAGAATATTGGAGAACTGCTAGACAGCTAAATCAAAGACAGATTAGGTGGGCGGAGTTTTTTGCTGGGTTTAATTTTAGGATAGAGTATGTACCTGGGCATCAGAATGTTAGGGCAGACGCGCTATCGCGCAAACCTGAGTATATGGTAGAGGAAGCAACTCCCAAGTTGCAAGAAATGTTGAAATCGGATCAGTGGAAGTGTGCAGCCATAGTAATGGACGGCAGGGAATTCCAGCGGTTGACAGTAACAGATGAGTTTGCACAAAGGAAGATAGAGGAACTGAGACAAGGTAGAGGGGAAGAGGAAGGTTTTGAGGAAAAAGGTGGATTGTTGTATAGGAGAGGGGCGCTATATGTACCTGAAGGTGAATTAAGAGGTAAAGTAATGAGGCAACACCATGACAACCCGACTGCAGGACATTTTGGGAGAGAGAAAACATTATATCAGATCACACGGCAGTTCTGGTGGCCGAAGTTGAGGGAGGATGTAAGACAATATGTAAGGGCTTGTGAGGTATGTCAACGAGCAAAAGCACCCAGAGCAGCTCCTGCCGGGTTGTTGCAACCTATGCCCACACCGGGAAGGCCTTGGGAGGTGGTGTCTATGGACTTTGTAACAGATCTACCGGCATCGCACAGACAAACAGTGATCTTTGTGGTGGTTGACATGCTAACCAAGATGGCGCATTTCATACCCTGTGCCAAAATTCCTACAGCACAGGAAACCGCGAAGATGTTTTTAGATAATATTTTTAGGTTGCATGGTATGCCATCACAAATTATTTCAGATAGAGGGGCCCAATTTACATCACAATTTTGGAGGAGATTAATGCAGTTACTAGATGTAGAGCTGAGCCTCACGTCAGCGAGACACCCGCAAACCAATGGGGAAGCGGAAAGAACGAATGCAACCCTACAACAATATCTAAGGTGTTATACGGGCTGTCAGCAAAGCGGGTGGATAGAGAGACTGAGTTTAGCAGAGTTTGCGTATAATAATGCACTGCATGTGTCTACGGGCAGAGCGCCATTTGTGGCAAACTATGGCTTGCACCCAAGGGCATTCCCGGGACAAGAGGAGCAATTAGCAGTACCAGCAGCAGAGCAAATGGTAGAGGAGTTGAGATGCATTCATGAATTATTGAAGGAGGATTTGGAAGAAGCTAAGGAGACTTACAAGATAACTGCAGACAGACACCGGCGGGTTGGGGAAGAAATCCAAGTAGGGAGTTGGGTATGGCTGTCTACCAAGGGACTACCACTGCGAGGGAGGTGTAAAAAGCTAGAACCAAGAAGACTGGGGCCTTTCCAAGTAACAGCTCAAATTAACCCAGTCGCTTTCAAGCTTCAGTTACCTGAAAATATGAGAATACACCCTGTATTTCATAGGTCTTTATTGTCAGTGTTTGTACCAGCTCATAAATACCAAGTGGCAAGGGAACAACCTCCTTTCCCCACAATGATGGAGGAAGAGGAGAACGAAGTGGAAGAGATATTAGATTCGAGGATAAGCAGGAGGAAATTACAGTATTTGGTTGCATGGAAAGGGTTAGATGCATCTGAGAATTCATGGGAACCAGCAGAAAAAATAAATGTCCCGGAACTGCAGAGAGAGTTTCACTGGAAACATCCCCACAAACCTAAGCCCCATAACTGGCATCTTCAAGAAATTTTCGAAGAGACAGATAGTGATGAAGATGAGTTCATAGGGTTCAGCCCTTCAGAAACAGAGGAGAGCGAGGAGGAGGGAGGGGGGCTTAGGGGAGGGGGTGATGTCAGGGAGTAGAGTTAGAATGTTCAGGAAAGGCAAGGGTTAAGTTTTGGCTCAAGCTCGGAGGAGGGGAGGTACAAGCCAGGCCTCACTAGAAGGTTAAGAAAAGAGCGGGAAAACGAAAGGAGCCTCATGTTTGCCTTTTTGAGAGTTGCTGGTCAGGGGAGAAGCAGAGCTCAGAAGTTATCTGAATTAAATGACTTTGAGGAGTGATAGTGTTGAAGTTAAGCACTATTTATAAGTACTGTTTGTGAATTCTTAATAAAAATTATAAAAGAACAAGAAGCTTCTGTGTTGTAATATGAAGAGGAACCGACCAGCCCTGACACGTGAGGGGGGAAATTTCCACACAGTCACCTCATGCCAGTGTGGGGTAAGAATTACTGTGTTGGGGCTACGGCTTGGGAGGCCATGGTTCGAATTCACCACTCAGCCATGAAGCTCTCTCTCTCTCTCTCTCTCTCTCTCTCTCTCTCTCTCTCTCTCAAATAATGTTTATAACCATGAAGCTCTCCTGGGCCTGCCACTGCCTCTCAGCCTAACCAGCCTCTCAGGGTGGTTGTGAGGATAAAAATGGGGAGGGGAAGAACCACAGACACAAAATGAGTGGGGGAAAGGGTGGTAAATAATAAAATAAAATAAAATAAAATAAAATAAAATAAAATAGATAAAAATAAAAATAGCAGCTGGAAGGACTTTTCACATTAAAATTTATTTGGGGGTTTTTAGTTGAGAAAAATGGTGAGAAAGGGCATGGGATACAGGTTTATAATATTGTGCAAGGTGTGGAGATAAAGAAGGATAAGAATTTCTCCTTCATGATACTAGTGAAACTGACTTGCCAAGAATTTCAGGTGAAACACCCCATTGGCTACCCTGCTTTAAGAGATTGCCAGCCGATGGTCTGCAGGCAATACTTGAGCCAATCTTGTCTGGGCAGCCTCTGGACTGGTCCTAACAGGACTGGTCATAACATATTCTGGCCTTGCAATGTCTTATCCTGCAATTTTAATTTCAGTGGTCAATTCCCCACTGTATTAACAAAAAGTTATTTAAAAACTTATCTACCCAAAAAGAAATCCAAAGCATGCCTCCACTTGCTTAATAATATTATTATTATTATAATTTATTACTTATACCCTGCCTATCTGCCTAAGTTGCCCCAGCCACTCTGGGCAGCTTCCAGTGGAATATAAAAAAACATAACGAAACATCACACATTAAAAACTTCCCGATAGAGCTTTATTCAGATGTCTTTGGAAAGTCATATAATTATTTATCTCTTTGACATCTGATGGGAGGGCATTCCACAGGGTGGGTGCCGAGGAGGCCCTCTGCCAAGTTCACTGTAACTTCACTTCTCGCAGTGAGGGAACCGCCAGAACGCCCTTGGAGCTGAACACTGGGGGTGGAAATGCTCCTTCAGGTATACCTTATATGAGATTGATGAATGTTTCCTATTTCCAATTGTGGTGAAATGGTCATTAGCTTGGAGAGGGTAAATGTTTTGGCACCCAACTGTATATGTATATGTATATGTATATGTATATGGGACGTGGGTGGCACTGTGGGTTAAACCACAGAGCCTAGGGCTTGCTGATCAGAAGGTCGGCGGTTCAGATCCCCGTGACGGGGTGAGCTCCCGTTGCTCGGTCCCTGCTCCTGCCAACCTAGCAGTTTGAAAGCATGTCAAAGCGCAAGTAGATAAATAGGTACCGCTGTGGCGGGAAGGTAAACGGCGTTTCCGTGCACTGCTCTGGTTCGCCAGAAGCAGCGTAGTCATGCTAGCCACATGATCCAGAAGCTGTCTGCGGACAAACGCCAGCTCCCTCGGCCTATAGAGCGAGATGAGTGCGCAACCCCAGAGTCGTCTGCGACTGGACCTAACGGTCAGGTATATGTATATCCTCTGCAAGTGAATGAAGTTTTGTAATTCCGCTTAGATTCTTGACAGATTGGTTTTGAATGTGTTCAGGCTTAACTGCCTGAAGCAATCAGGTGAGGATTCTCTGTAATGAGAGACCAACTTGAAGCTCAGATGCCGTGTTACTTCAAAGCTGGAAACATTATGGTCCAGAAATTCAGGCTCTTTGTGGCTGCTGTCAGATACTTTAATGCTATGGAGGGTTAAAAAAAAAACCTTGGCATTGCTCTTACAGTTGCTTTACCCCCTCTTTTTTTCTTTCCAGGCCATCAAGATGGATTTCAGCTCTTACAGTGGAGTCCCGAGGTTCCTGACCAGGCCTAAGGCCTTTGTGGTATCCATGGGGAAAGATGCCACACTCAGTTGCCAGATCATTGGAAATCCCATCCCGCTGGTGAGCTGGGAGAAGGATAAACTTCCTATCCAGACAGGGGGAAGATTTAAAATGGTGGAAGATGGCGATCTATATCGTTTAACCATTTATGACTTGAGTCTGGACGACAGTGGTCAATATATCTGCAGGGCCAAGAACTCAATTGGGGAAGCTTTTGCCGCAGTTAGCATCAAAGTTGGGGAGCAGACCACTGTGACAGAATCGGCACCTTATTTCATCCAGAAGCCCACTTCTATCCGAGTCATCATGGGAGAAGACGCCATGTTCAAATGCATTGTCCAGGGTAGCCCACCCCTTTCGGTGAACTGGGAGAAAGACGGGAGGCACCTGGGCGGGCGGTCAGAGTCCAATCGCATCCAGATTGAGACCCAGGGGGAGAAAAATGCCCTCAAGATCCAAAGCACTCGGTTGGTGGACAGCGGGACGTACACCTGCCGTGCAGAGAACCCCCTTGGGGCCACCAGCGCAGCAGCTGCACTGGTGGTGGACACGCCAGATTCTTACAGCCCAGGTGGCACAAGGCATGCTATAGACGCAGACAGCAGCAAGACCTCCCCTTTGCTCTCACACTTGCAAAAAAGGCGAGAAGAAATCAGAAAGACAGACCTAACCACTGCCGACTCTCTGATCTCCACGGCATACACCTCCATGGAAGGGCGGTCGAAACTCGGCCTGAGCCTCTCCCTTGACTACGAGAGGGCCGCCAGCTTGACAGCAAAGAGCTTCCGGGGCGATGGTGGTTCTTACTACGGGGTGGCGACACGTACCTTCACTGTCACCGAGGGGAAACATGCCAAGATGAGCTGCTACGTGACGGGAGAACCCAAGCCAGAGATTGTTTGGAAGAAGGATGGCGAGGTCATCCTCGAAGGGCGGAGGCACATCATCTACGAGGATGAGCAGGAGAATTTTGTGTTGAAGATCCTCTTCTGCAAGCAGGTTGACAACGGTCTCTACACATGTACGGCTTCCAACCTGGCAGGGCAAACGTACAGCTCTGTGCTGGTCACAGTCAAAGGTGAGTAGCTGTATTTCACAATGGTTTGGGCTAATGGCATGTCCCAGTTCTATTTAGGGTAAATTATCCTGCAGTATGGACAAAGTCTGATTCACTGCTAGATTCAGGCAGTAATGCTTTCGAATACCAGTTGCTGAAAACTGCAGGAGGGGAGAGTTGCTCTTGTGCGTGGGTCCTGCTTGTGGGTTTGGCTCTTCTTATGTTCTTAGATTTGCCAAGGCACTATTTGTTCATGTAGTTCACTTTTGTCTGCACTGTCTGTTAGGACCCTTTCAGGATCTCAGCAGAGATTCTTTCCCATCAAAATTTTAACTGGAGATGCCAGAGAACCCGGGATCCTCTGCATGTAAAGCTTCTGCTCTGACGCTGAGTTATGGTACATTTGGCTGCCCCAAGTAATCCCAAATTTGCACCCCAGAATCCCTGGTAATGTTGCAGAAGGTTCTAGGGCAGGCTTCCTCAACCTCGGCCCTCCAGATGTTTTTGGCCTACAACTCCCATGATCCCTAGCTAGCAGGACCAGTGGTCAGGGATGATGGGAATTGTAGCCTCAAAACATCTGGAGGGCCGAGGTTGAGGAAGCCTGTTCTAGGGTCACATGCTTCTTCACGGGTGCTTCTTCACCACAGCAACCACTTGGTTTGCTTCTGAAGTCAGTCCCAAACCTGGGACTTTTGCCTTAACTTTCAGTTCATAGTTGGCTTTCTTTCCAGAGCCACCTGGAGCTATTTGTTCTTTAGCACTTTTTGTAGCACAAGTATAAGAAGCTACTTAATACCGAGTCAGGCCACTTGTCCCCTTAGCTCAGTATTGTCTACACTGACTGGCAGTGGCTCTCTAGGGGTTTGGGCAGGGGAATTCTACCTGGTCCTACCTGGAGATGCTGGGGATTGAAGCTGGGACCTTCGGCATGCAAGGCGGATGATCTACCACTGAGCTACAGCCCTTGTCAAAGTGTATGTGTTTTCAGTTTCTGGACTGCGCAGGTTGATGGGTTGGGGTGGTGGAAGAGGTTGGTCTGGTGAATGAATGGTGGTGGACAAGACTGATTTCTGGCCTTCTCCAGTCTGCGATTCTGATGAGCAAGTCCATTGCCTTCTAAAGCCACCTTAAAATTGAGAGCAGGCATGACTTAATAAGGTCTTCAGACGCAGTACGTCCATCAATGGGACGTTCCAGCACTGAAGTGATTTTTACTGCTCATCTGCAAAGATTAAAGCATTAGGGTGCTCAAGGATCAAGGCATACAGTCGCTGTGGGTTTGCTCCTCTGAGAGCTGGCAAGCAAATGCGCGATACTTAAATCCAGCCTGTCCATGTCCATCAGGTATTGGGCAGGCAGTGACAGAAGAGCTGCAATGGTCTGGCAGCTGTTTGGCAGCCTGTGAGCCACGAGCCGCAGGGCCTCCCTCGCCTTTCATGGCAACAGGTGTCCCCAAGCACAAACACAGCCCCAAAGGGCAGCACCACTTGAAGCCGTCCCCTCACTAAGTGCACTCAGCAGCGGGCCTGAGCTGAAAAACAGTACAGGAGGCCTCAACTTTCTTATGCTTCACCTCAGAAAACACATCTAGGGTCCTCTGACAAGGGTCCTCTGACAAGGACAGTGTGTCCTGTGGTCACATCCACAACATGCACCCAAAAGAATAATGGGAACTATAGTTTTTACCCCTCACAGAGCTATAATTCCCAGAACCCTTAACAACCTACAGTTCCCAGGATTTTTTTGGGGTGGTGGAAATCAGGTGTTTCAAATGCATGGCTGTGGATTGTCAGCAGGAACGGTGACTTTTCTTAGAAGTAAAATTGTCCAGTTTATTTTATTATTTCTTTTAAAATTATGTGTATTGGGTTTTAAACAGAAAAAAAACTTAACATAATACAAAATACAAAATACAAGAACACAAACATACATCATAATTTCCCTTTCATCTTGTCTAGTCATATTGGGGTGACTTCCTCCTGTCCCCCCTGCTGCGTTTCATTGTCAATCATCTTTAGTAATTTCCTCTCATCTTTAATTATTCTTCTCTATAATACTTATATTCTCATCTTATGCTTGTTTTTTACCAAAAATCATACAATTAAACTACTTAAACCTAATTTCTAATCTGTAAGCGAAATTGTCCAGTTTAAGCACACATTTTTTTTTTAAGTCTGCACAATGTCATGTATAGTTTGAAGAGATCCAGAGAGCCGAGTTGTCTGAGGCCCCACTTTTAGGAAGGATACCTGTGGGAAATTAGCCTACGGGCAGTGTGCATGCTTTGCATCTTATTGTTGAACGCTTTCCATTTGCAGTTGAAGAGTCTTGGGTAGCCAGGATGGGGAAGACTGCTGACTTTGGAGGGGTGCTGCCAGTCAGAGGACTGAACTGCAGGGATCCTTTGCATCATTCCACATAAAGGAACGCCTGGGAACATGAAAAACTGTCTTATATTGAGTCAGAGCATCAGCACATCTAGCTCAGTATTGCCTACACTGACTGGCAGCAGCTTTCCAGGGTTTCAGACAGGGGACATTCCCAGCCCTATCTGCAGACAGCTGAACCTGGGACCTTTGCATGCGATGCAGATACTTTGCCACTTAAGGCTCATTTTCTGTAGCACTGTGATTTCCAGGCACAGGTACTGGTTTTAAAGCCCCGTGTCCAAGCATGCGGTTTTTTTTTTGTCCCGGTGCTCTCTCTGGGAAAACCACATTTTACTGCTGAATTGGAACAAATGGCAATCTGCAGAAAACTCAACTGCCATTTGCTGTGATTCAGCAATAAAACACAGCTTTTCTCGGCAAAAGGCCGAGACGAAAACAAAACAAATCACTCAGACACAGGGCTTTAAATCCCTGTGTGGCACAATGGAAGCCTGGATGAACCCTGAGCTACAGTGCTTCTGTATATCCTAGGAACTCCTTTAAAATGTTGTAAAGGTAAAGGTAAAGGAACCCCTGACCATTAGGTCCAGTCGTGTCCGACTCTGGGGTTGCGGTGCTCATCTCGCTTTATTGGCCGAGAGCCAGCGTACAGCTTCCGGGTCATGTGGCCAGCATGACAAAGCAGCTTCTGGCGAACCAGAGCAGCACACGGAAATGCCGTTTACCTTCCCGCCAGAGCGGTTCCTATTTATCTACTTGCACTTTTAAGTGCTTTCAAACTGCTAGGTGGGCAGGAGCTGGGACCGAGCAACGGGAGCTCACCCCGTCACAGGGATTCGAACCACCGACCTTCTGATCAGCAAGCCCTAGCTAGGCTGTGGTTTAACCCACAGCGCCACCTGGGTCCCTATGTTGTAATACCCCCCAAATGTTGTAATACCCCCCAAAAGCATGATAGTTTAATGAAAACCACTAACCCACAACACACGTGTAGGTCTACAAGGGATTGCAGCATGTCCCTTCAGCACTGTTGCCGACCTTAAATATTTCCCCACATCTGAAGGTAACTTTCAAAGGCCTCAGCAGAAATAGGGGTATTAATGGCAGGAGTAGGCCGTAGGCTGGAAAGGTTGGGGTGTTTCCGCTGGCAACGAAGTTTCCCTTCGGGTGAGTGAGAAATAAAATATCCCGCCTTTCATTTAGGATAGATCTCAGCAGCTGTGAGAAAGTGCAGTAAAGGGTTGACAGGACTGGCGTAACGAGCGTGGTTATTTTAGCAAAGATGAGAATGTGAAGCTCAAGTCAAAAACAGTGGCCATGTAACCTGGTTTCATATTACACTGCTTAGAAATCTGGAAAAAGTGTTTGCATAGGTTGTAAGGCTATCACAAACTGGAAAAATGGGGAAGGTAGGAGTGACTCCTGCCAGTTTCAAATGCTGAAAATGTGTTTCAATAGAACTCAAAGTAGTTTTAAAAAATGTAATGTTTTGATGCCATTCCTATAAATCAAACTCTTTGCTAGTTTGGAAATGGAGAAGGTAGTGAGCTGTGAAATCACAGGTGGACTGTAAGTTAAACGAATAGAGATTGAAGGAATAATTGATTTGATCACATTGATTTGCTCAGATGGGGATAATCAAACGTAGTGATTTGATCATCACTAGCACCGCCATTTTATCTGTATGCCGCCTTTCCATAATTAAAACTATTCTCATGCCACCCAAGTCTGCTGTTGGGGAAAACATGATACCTTTCTTCTCCTCAATTGCACCAGTGCTTTGCCCAGTTTATAAAGCACCATAAACCTGGCAAGAACTCAGTTCTCTATTTGATCCACCAGAATTTCACAAATATGATGTGGTTTCTGGCAACCTAGAAGATTTTCCCTATCGTTTATGACCCAAAGATTAGTTTATGACCCACCACCCAATTAAAGAGTGCAACAACACTCAATAGCATTCCTCACAGTGCTTCCAAGAGAGAAATTCAGCATGGATCCCTCCTGATGGCTGCTGTACAAGATTGGACTTTTGCCTAGAGTGCTTCTGTCCTTGTGCCGAGATCATTGTCAACAAACAGCATTGCTTGCTTTTATAATCTTAACCACGCAGAACATAATGCCACCTACCTCCAGAAACAGTTTTGACATTACAGTCAAGGAGACTGACAAAGGAGGAGCTGTCATCGTCATGTGCTAGTTGGATTACATATGGGAGGTTAACGGGCAACTTTCCAGCTCTACCATCATTCTGCAAACCAGTATCCAACTATGGACTGCCAAAGGGAACTGTGGAACCTGCTGCAGAACCACCTTAAAGGAGGGCAGGAGCAAAAACTATGCAGAGACACTCCAGGTGTATTCTATCTGCTATCACAAATTTGCAAACTGGGTTATTCGGAGCAAACCATTGTCTTGGGCACCATAACTCTCACAGGGGAGTCAACTAGCTATGTGGTCCTTATTGTCATGCTGCTAGCACTCCTGTTCATTGTAGGATATCACAGACCACCACTGTGACAATGGGCACCACATTAGGTAAAGGTAAAGGACCCCTGGATGGTTATGTCCAGTCAAAGGCGACTATGGGGTGCAGCACTCATCTCGCTTCAGGCCAAGGGGGCCGGCGTTCATCCACAGACAGCTTTCCAGGTCATGTGGTCAGCACGACTAAACCGCTACTGGTGCAATGGGACACTGTGACAAGTGCCAGAGCGCACGGAAATGCTGTTTACCTTCCCGCCACAGTGGTACCTATTTATCTACTTGCACTGGTGTGCTTTTGAACTGCTAGTTTGACAGAAGCTGGGACATTGTGATTCGAACTGTCAACCTTCCAATTCGCAAGCCCAAGAGGCTCAGTGGTTTAGACCACAGCGCCCCCTGTGGCCTTATGTGCACCACATTAGCAGCCACTGGAGTAGGTTCAGAGTATGAGTCACCAGTTGAAGACCTATGTATAATGAAGCAGACCTAGCAGAGGAAGTCAGAGAACAGCACGTATTGCCACACACAGCTCTCAGCCAAGACGTCTCCAGCGAATCATCAGTTATCCTTCCATCTTGCATGCCGGTCTTAGGTGGAAGGTCTTTCTTGCTTACAGCCCCACAACCTGAGGAAGCTACTCAAAAGCAACAATGGCCCACCAGATGGACAGGTCCTGTAACAATTCCTGGGGGAGTCACAGAGCAGGCAAAGTATATTTCTAGGTGTGCAAGCTACAGTAGATCGCTGAAAGAAAAATAACAGTATACTTTAGTGACAGGAATCCAGTGATGTGGAGGGGAAGGGAGCTGCTTGTTGGGAGGGTGCTTGACCCTTCCACCTTCCTCTGGCACCACTAATGCAGTCAAGCCATGTTTTCAGGGCATGTATATTAGGAAAACATATTTTTCCACATGCAAGGACATTTTCGGTAGGAAAGCATTCAGGGATGTGATCTGCCAAGAAGTTTCAAGTGGTCCTGTTCCAGGATGACGATACCACATGATCTTTTGGGGATGTGTAGACCAACCCTTGATTTAGAATGCAGCGCATTCATCTCTGAAGTAACCGACTGTTTGAATGCTCAAAGTATTCCAAACAGAGGGAAGAACAAAGGAATGTCATTTGTCATGCTGGGAGTACTGTGTGCTATTCCAAACAGGTGTTCTTGTCATGCAGTTGGCAATGATTTATAACCTTCACGCCCACTACCAACTCTCTTGGAGGGCACCAGGAGTGGCACAACTCACTTCTGACCTTTAAACATTCAGGAGGAGGAAGTCTGGGGGGTGGGTGGGGAGACAATAAGCCCCAAAGAAGTGGAACTGCAAGTTGACACTGAGGCTGCATACACACAATACCTTTTACAGCAAAGCTACACTTTCCAGAATGGTTTACCAGCCTATCCCGCTTCCTAGGGAACTGTGGGAATTGTAGTTCTGTGAGGGTAACAGGGGTCTCCTAACAACCCTCAGTACCTTTAACAAATTGCAGTTCTCAGGATTCTTGGGGGAAACCATGATTGTTTAAAGTGGTACCATAATGCTTTAAATGCACAGTGCAGATGCTGCCTCAGTTGATTATCTGTATGAGTTTGCAGTCTGCTTGTTCATCCACCATGACATCGTAGTGTGCGCATGCTCAGAGGATGACCTCCAAACCATCCTAAATATCTTTGCAGAAGCTTATGAAAAGCTTGGCCTTTCGCTCAACATCCAAAAAACCAAAGTGCTGCACCAACAAGTACAAAATAACCCCTCTGTAGCGCCACAAATCCAACTCAATGGTGTAACGTTGGAAAATGTCGATCACTTCTCTTACCTAGGCAGTTATCTTTCCACAAGGGTCAACATTGATGCCAAAATCCAGCATCGCCTGAGCTCTGCGAGTATGGCTTTCTCCCGATTGAAGTGCAGAGTGTTTGAGGACCGGGACATTCACAGGGAAACCAAAATGCTTGTTTACCAACCTTACTATATGCTTGTGAAACATGGACCACTTATAAATGCCATCTCCAAATCCTCAAAAGATTTCATCAATGGTGTCTCCGAAAAATCTTACATATCACTTGGGAAGGCAGGCGAACTAATATCAGTGTACTGGAGGAAGCAAAGATCACCAGTGTGGAAGCAATGATTCTTCAACATCAACTTCGTTGGACTGGTCATGTTGTGCGGATGCCTGATTATCGTCTTCCAAAGCAACTACTCTATTCCGAACATAAAAATGGAAAGCGTAATGCTGGTGGTCAACAAAAGAGGTTTAAAGACTCTCTCAAGGCAAATCTGAAAAAATGTAGTATAAACTCCGACAACTGGGAAACACTGGCCTGTGAGCGCTCCAATTGGAGAACAGCCTTTACCAAAGGTGCCATGGACTTTGAAGACACTCAAACTCAGAACGCAACGGAGAAACGTGCTAAGAGGAAGGCACGCTTGGGAAATCCACACCGTGATCAACTCCCACCCGGGAACCAATGTCCCCACTGTGGAAGGACGTGTGGATCCAGAATTGACCTCCACAGTCACTTATGGACTCATTGTTAAAACCGTGTTTATGGAAGACAATCTTACTTGGCTACGAGGGATCACCAAAGAAGAAGGTGGTGGTGAGGAGTGGAAGATGCCTTTGCCTTCTTGCTCATTGGCTCTCTGCCTGGCAAACAAGCAGGTGGTAGCAACGATATGGTAAAAGAGGAGCAGGAGGAGCTGGTGATAACTGGGAAGCAGTGTAGCACGGTGGTAGGAGTGCTGGATTAGGGTGTGGTCTAGATCTCCACTTGGCCATGAAGCTCACTGGGTGACCTTGGGCTAGTCACCAATTCTCAGCCTAACTGACCTCATAAGGTGGTTGTGAGGATAACATGGAAAGGGAGGGAGGGGTGAACCATGAACTCCCCACAGGAAAGGTGGGGTATCTATGTAACAATAATGAAAAAAAAATAGTGTTGGTGGGAGGCTGCCTTAGAATCATAGAATCATAGAGTTGGAAGAGACCACAAGGGCCATCCAGTCCAACCCCCTGCCAAGCAGGAAACACCATCAAAGCATTCCTGACAGGTGGCTGCCAAGCCTCTGCTTAAAGACCTCCAAAGAAGGAGACTCCACCACACTCGTTGGCAGCAAATTCCACTGTCAAACAGCTCTTACTGTCAGGAAGTTCTTCCTAATGTTTAGGTGGAATCTTCTTTCTTGTAGTTTGAATCCATTGCTCCGTGTCCGCTTCTCTGGAGCAGCAGAAAACAACCTTTCTCCCTCCTCTATATGACATCCTTTTATATATTTGAACATGGCTATCATATCACCCCTTAACCTTCTCTTCTCCAGGCTAAACATACCCAGCTCCCTAAGCCGTTCCTCATAAGGCATCGTTTCCAGGCCTTTGACCATTTTGGTTGCCCTCCTCTGAACACGTTCCAGCTTGTCAGTATCCTTCTTGAACTGTGGTGCCCAGAACTGGACACAGCCAAATGCCTTAGCCAAATGCCCTGTTTGTTGTGGTCCAGTACTAGCTTGTTGTACATTGACATAACAGTTCTATAAAGGCTCTGCATCAGTTTACAGAATCAGGCTGTACGTTATGAACCAGGGGTGAGGTTTCAGCCTGAGGGCCACATTCCCTTCTGGACTCTGCAGAGGCCACATCTCACTGGTGGGCAGGGCCAGAAGCAAAAATGAATGGCGAAACAAACACAAATCTTACCTTTCTGCAGTAGGCTGATATCTGCACACAATCTCCCCTCTCCTTACTCCATCTCGGCAAGCAAAATGCATTATCAGTGTTCAGGGACACAGTCCAGCCAGGCAAAAACACTCAAAGAGGACACAAAGCTGGAGGAGTGTGGCAGGAGAGAGGGTGTGGCCTTGGGAGCATCCTAAGGGCCACATAGAGAGGCTTGAAGGGCCACATTCAGCTCATGGGCCCAAGGTCTCCCTCCCCTGTTGTTAACTATTTCATCATAGTGTATTTAGAGCAGGCATCCCCAACCTTCAGCTCTCCAGATGTTTTGGACTACAATTCCCATAATCCCTGACCACTGATCCTGTTAGCTAGGGATCATGGGAGTTGTAGGCCAAAACATCTGGAGGGCAGCAGGTTGGGGATGCCTGATTTAGAGCAATCCTCAACTGGCTCTGTTATGCTCTTGTGTTCTCTTTCTTATTGCTTCTTTTCCTTGCTCCCAAGAACCGAGAATACCTTTCAAGATGAAACTTAGAGACCTGGAAGTTCGGGAGAAGGAATCTGCTTCCTTCCAGTGTGAGGTGCCCGTTCCCAGCACAGAAACCACCTGGTTCAAAGAGGAGACAAAACTCCAGCAGAGCCAAAAGTACAACATTGAGGAAGAAGGCACGTTTCGGAAGCTTACAGTCCAGAACGTTACCATGGATGACGATGCTGTCTATATATGCGAAATGAAAGAGGGAAGCAGAACCATTGCCGAATTAAGTGTCCAAGGTAAGTGAAAATGAAGCACATGAAATGCTTTTTTCCTTAGGGAGCTTCTAATGCAGGCATCCCCAACCTGAGGCCCTCCAGATGTTTTGACCTACAACTCCCATGATCCCTAGCTAACAGGAGCAGTGGTCAGGGATGATGGGAATTGTAGTCCCAAAACATCTGGAGGGCCGAAGGTTGGGGGTGCCTGTTCTAAGGCAAGTTGTGAATCTGGCAGCACTCATTCAGGATTTGTTTAAATTTATATCCTGCCCTTCTTCCCAAAGGAGGATGGTGTCTGCAACCATCTAAGAACATTCATAGTTGAGAAGAGTTGGCAATAAGGAGTCATAAACGTTTGTGGAAAAGGCTCACGTGGAAAAGCAACAGACCCTCCAGGTGTCCCTGTTTTCCAGGGACACCCCTGATTTAGAGCGGAGGTCGAGAGGAGTGTTGGAGAATATGCCCTGTAGGAATGCTGTGGGAATGGAGTGAAAGCGGGCAAGTGTGAAGGCTCTTCTTTGCATAGGGTTCTTCAAGTCACTCAGGTAGTGAGCCAGGGCTCTAACTGCCTTCACGCGGGGCACAGGGAGTGTTGATGAGAGTGTGTAAGGGAGTGGGGCCTAGTCTAGTTGCGAAGCCTCCTAGGATACCTGCTGCACCTTCTTAACGCTGTATTTTGTACCTCCTGAATCTGTAGGCTGGGGTGTTTAGCTTATGGCCCTCCAGATGTGTCTGCATTACAGCTCCCATCATCTCAGACCGTTGGCTGTTCCCATGGGGGCCAGTGGGAGCTGGAGTCCAGCAGCACCTAGAGGGTCACAGGTTCCCCACCCTTGATCTTAGAAGGGGCATTCCCCTCTCTCATGAGATGTAGGCTCTTCTAAACAGAGGCGTTCTTCCATCTTGTGCATGCAGTAGGGAACGCCACATCTTAGATCAGGGATGGGGAACTTGTGGCTTTCTAGATGTTGCTTGGTTGCAACTCCCACCACCTCTGACTGTTGGGTATGTTGACCAGGGCAATTGGAAGTTGCAGTCCAGCAACAACTGAAGGGCCACAAGTTGGCTACCCTTGGTGCAAGATACAGCTGAGGAAATGGAGGAATGAAGGGAGGCAGGGGAATGTTGGACAGAAGTGCACAATCTGTCCTGCAAGCCCCAAGTTAATGCCACTGGCTTGTTTGCTCCAGCCAAAGGTCATACACCACAAACGTAACAGGCTGAAATCACTATCCACTTTTCATTGTTTATCTCAATTTGTGTATTCACAAATTTGTGTATCCAGCCAAAGGTCAGGCAGGGTCTTCTAAAGCAATTTTTTTGTAACGCTAGCCTCGATATTGATTGCACGACTTGCTGAGTATATTAAGAGGAGAGGGGTAATCCAGTGTGCAGTCGCCTGCATAGTTTCTGCATCGCACCCAGCTTGCCTTAGCAAGCAACTGATAGGATGGTCATTGCGTTTCTGCCCCCAGAGACTTCTTAGCAAACAAGAACAACATGGCCACTTTCGCAAGCAGCTGCTACCTCTCTCCGCTGGCACACGCGTGGACTTGGCTGGCTGCTTTATGCCCAGGCTTGTACGGCAAGAACTGAACAGCTCCTTCTTCTAGCTGTTGCTTACAGAGAGTTTGCTTGGTTCTGGGGTGAGAGACAACCCCAGTACACACCTTCATTAATTTATTTCATTTCCATCCCTCCCTTCCTCTAAAGAAGGAAGGTGGGGAAACTTTTCTGCATCAAGGGCCGCATTCTGATCTAGGCAGCCTTCCAGGGGCCACATACCAGTGGTGGGTGGGGCCAGAGGCAAAAGTGTGCAGAGGGACACATGTAAATTTAACTCTTGTACAGTATACCCTTGACCGAAGAACGGTACACTCCTTCTATCTGGGATGGTCGTCCTCTTCCACTGAGCGCGCAGCTTCGGGAGGGACGCACATGGAGCGGTGAGGGAGGAAGGGGACACCCGCCTAGCCAGCCAGATCAGCCGAATCAACCCTGGCGATCAATGGGGTGACAGATGTCGGAGCCAGATCGCCCTCACCTCTGCTACACTGCGCATTATACCGAGAGGCGAGAAAAGAGCTAATTCAACCGCTCCTAGTTATACAACCCGGTCAATCAGAAGAAGCTTATACCAACTATCTGCTAGCTGACACATAGAGACTACTAGGGCTGTAGCTAAGTATTGCTACTTGGCGACAAGAATAAGACAAGCTAGGATGAAAGCAACCACCAAAGATAGAGATGCCAGTCAACCCATAGCAGATGGAGAGGTGACAGAGACTTAATTTTTAATAGGCATGTTTTTAACAGTCAATTTTTAAACTGTGAAATATTTAATATTATTATAAGAGATAGAAATCCTACTTATGAATTGAATTGTATTATTTATTGCTGGTCTTTGACCGTATTAAAGTTTACTACTATTCCTTGTACAGTAGGTTATTTTCTACAAGGAGAGAGATGGTTTCCCTCTGTGTCCTGCATCCTGACAAGCAAAAGAGGCATTGTTAGAGTTCAACAACACATCCCAGACATGCAAAAACACTGAAGGAAGGGTTCAAAGTAGGGCTGCTGAGGCATGTGGCCTGGCTGAAGTGGGTGTGGTTGGGGGAGAGTCTCGAGGTCCAGATAGAGCTTGAAGGCCACATTTGGCCCAGAGACCAGAGGTTGTCCACCGCAGTATACAGCATGCCACCACCCCCCGCCGCTATTTTATCCTGGCAGCAACATGGTGTGGTAGGTTAGGTCAGCCTCCTCCAACCTGGTGCTTGGTTGCTCCTGTTTTTATAATGTTTGTGAAGAACCATAGAAAGCATTTTCAGAAATGAAAGGGTTGGGAAAAGTTGCCTCCCTACTTCTCAAATGCTAAACTTTCTGCGACCCAAGCCAAAATCCCTTTACATTTTGGACCTGCTCTTAAATAAGCTTGGCCCCATTCTGAGATGCCCCTATCATAGAATCATAGAGTTGGAAGAGACCACAAGGGCCATCCAGTCCAACCCCCTGCCAAGCAGGAAACACCATCAAAGCATTCCTGACAGGTGGCTGTCAAGCCTCTGCTTAAAGACCTCCAAAGAAGGAGACTCCACCACCCTCCTTGGCAGCAAATCCCACTGTCGAACAGCTCTTACTGTCAAGAAATTCTTCCTAATGTTTAGGTGGAATCTTCTTTCTTGTAATGGAATCTTCTTTCCCTGCCCCTGAAATGTGGGTGCCAACAGCAGTGATGAAGGAGGAAGGACAGAAAGAGCAGGAATTGCTCCTTGGTCCTTCATTAGGCACTAAAGCAAGGAAGGAGAACCTGGTGTCCTTCAGATGTTGTTGGACTCCAGCGCCCATCACCCCTGACTGTTTGCCATGCTGGTTGCGGCTGATGGGAATTGGAGTCCTACAAGATCTGCGGCCTAGGACCCTCGTACCTAAGGGACCGCCTCTCCTGGTATGCCCCGTGTAGGACCTTAATGTCCTCAAATAATAACATTTTGGAGGTCCCGAGCCACAAGGATGCTAGGCTGGCCGCAACTAGGGCCAGGGCCTTCTCAGTACTGGCCCCGACTTGGTGGAACGGTCTGTCACAAGAGACCAGGGCCCTGTGGGATTTGGCATCTTTCCGCAGGGCCTGCAAGACAGAGCTGTTCCGCCTGGCCTTCGGGTTGGTTTTAGTTTAACCCTGATGTTTCATTCCTTTATGATTTGATTGGTGGGCTACTTAAAAATGAGGCTGCATTTTAAACTTTAAATCGTATTTTAACTTGCATTTTAATTGATTGTTTTGTATGTTTTGTTGTAATTTTATGGGTGTTAGCCGCTCTGAGCCCGGTCTTGGCTGGGAAGGGCGGGGTATAAATAAAAAATTATTATTATTATTATTATTATTATTATTATTATTATTATTATTACTATTAAGCTCTTATTATGTTTTAGTTCCCTCCTGACAAATAAAAGGGAAAGGTGGGACCACCACCTCTCACTGTGCTCTCGATTGCATCATTGGCTGTGTCTCAATGAGGTCGGGAGCACAGAATGGGGCTAGATTCGAGTGCAAATCGAGCCTATATCCACTTACCTGGCGAGTAAGCCCCATTGAAATCAGTAGGATTTGCTTCTGAGTAGATGTGTAGAAAGTTTAAGAACTATTAAAGAAAGCTCAGTCTTCACGGAGGCAGGTGAATCCTACCCATTACTAGAAATAAGGCCAGGCTTTCCAAAGTAGTACCTGATACCGTGAACCTAGTCTGTGTTTGTGAAATCTATAGATGTGTGTGTGTGTGTGTGTGTGTGTGTGTGTGTGTGTGTATGAAACAAAGACACAAATATATGTATTAGCGTTCTTGATATAAACTACATAGGATACACAGTTAACATTTTCCATATATTTTAAATTGCAAATCCTCATATCAATGTGGTCTTGGTTATTCACTGCATTTCTCTGATTTCCCTATGTGCTAACAAAATCTCCCTCTGTCACTTCACTAGTAATAATACAAATAGTTATGTAGGGTTCACCTCTGTATTTTATGTGCCCAGAGTTTTAAATCTCTACGAATTAGAGAAAGTGATTTAAGCAATGTTATATCTTTTAGGTCCTTGTATTTAAATGTTCCGCTAATGTTGTTGTTTTTTATTAAAAATAATTTCTTTTAAAATCTCCACCCCACCAAAGGGAATATTATCAAGAAACTGCCAAGGAAGACTGCAGTCAGCATAAATGACACAGCAATATTCTGCGTGGAGCTGGAAAACAAGTGCCAGAAATTCCGGTGGCTAAAGAACAAGGAGGAACTGAAGCCCAACAGCAGAATTGCCATCACTTCATCCGGCAAAGAGTACAGCATGATAATCCGAGATTGTAAAATGGAGGACTCGGCAGAGATTGTGTTTGTGGCCGACGAGTGCAGAACGTCCACCCAGTTTACTGTGTCCGGTGAGCTGTTCTCTCTTCTTCCATGTGAAACCCACGGAGTATGGTTGCTCTGCAGCTTATGGTATAGGCCAGCACTAGGATGAGGAAAGTGGCTATGGTTAGCTTTTAAGTCTTAAGGTTCCAGGGCTTCTCAAGGGATGAAGCTGGCCCTCTTGTGGAGGACTGGAACACAAGCAGATCTCCTGAAGAATAAAAGTTTCAGCCAGCTGTTTGAAGCAGCAGGGTAGAGCACTTTTCCACCAGTCCTTCTGTTTGTGAGTAAGTGCCCACCATCCTGTTGCCTGCCCAGTTTTACCTCCTGGTGGCACTGTCCATAGTGTGCCTGGTTCGCTGTCCTGTATCCCCATACCTGAAGGAGCGTCTCTACCCCCATCATTCAGCCCGGACACTGAGATCCAGCGCCGAGGGCCATCTGGCGGTTCCCTCATTGCGAGAAGTGAGGTTACAGGGAACCAGAAAGAGGGCCTTCTGGCGGTTCCCTCATTGCGAGAAGTGAGGTTACAGGGAACCAGAAAGAGGGCCTTCTCGGTAGTGGCGCCTGCCCTGTGGAACGCCCTTCCAGTAGAGTTCAAGGAAATAAGCAGTTATCCTATTTTTAAAAGACATCTGAAGGCAGCCCTATTCAGGGAAGTTTTTAATATTTAATGCTGTATTGTTTTTAACACTCGATTGGGAGCCGCCCAGAGTGGCTGGGGAAACTCAGCCAGATGGGCGGGGTACAAATAATAAATTATTATTATTATTATTATTATAACAACCCTGTGAGTTAGGTCAGACTGACAAACACAGAGGCATCCAGTGAGCTTTGTGGCACAGTGTGGATTTGAACCCAAGTCACCCTAGTGCACGCCCAGCATTCTTTCCACTATGCCACGGCCATTCTCCAGAAATCTCTTGGCTACCGTTTCAACTTAACATCATACTGCGGGCAGAGCTGAGCCCAAAGACCTTGTAGCGAGTATATACCAGAGGCAGCACTTAAACCGAGGACTTCCGTCTCCCATAATTCGTGACATGTTCCAGTAGGTGCCCTCAGGTGGCTTTCTTCTGCAGCAGAAGTGAGGCAAGTGTCACTCTTTGGATAGGCAGTTGGGGGTGTGCTGCCCTGCCTTAGTCTGATGTGCACACACATGGGCAGACTCTCATGAAAGACAATTTAGAAGGAAAGATTTATATTGACCATTGTATGGTGCCTTACTTGTGCTGCAGCAGGTAAAGAGGAGTGAAACCAAACATATAACCAAAGCAGTGTAAGAGATTCCATTACTGTACTGCAACTTGAACCCAATGCCTTCTGACTGATGTACCATGATAGAATGGATCCTAAACTCACCCTGCTCCACATTCCAGTCATATTCCCATGGCAAGACAAAGGAAGTCAAATCCCAAATCTTCATTGCGTGCCAGACAGGCTGCAGTTTAACAACCCCTGGGAGTGAGCCCAAGTATCCCCATTGGCTGCTTGGACCTACAAGCCAGGGGAACGCCCATCCAAGAGCTGCCGGCATTGGCCAAGAGTTGGCTCCCGGGCGATCTGACCTGCTATTTGCTGGATCACTTGCACGGTCTGGTGCCTGGCCGCAACACCGCCCACCCATGAGGGCGAGCAGACTTATTTCCATCCCCAAAATAAATGTCTTAACAGTATTAGTTAAGACATGCATAGGCTCAAAATGTTATTTAGCTGTGTTTACTTTTAAGAATAGAAGGGACGTGGGTGGCTCTGTGGTCTAATCCACAGAGCCTAGGGCTTGCCGATCGGAAGGTCGGCGGTTCGAATCCCCATGATGGGGTGAGCTCCTGTTGCTTGGTCCCAGCTCCTGCCCATCTAGCAGTTCGAAAGCACGTCAAAGTGCAAGTAGATAAATAGGTACCACTCTGGCGGGAAGGTAAACGGCGTTTCGTGCGCTGCTCTGGTTCGCCAGAAGCGGCTTAGTCATGCTGGCCACATGATCCGGAAGCTGTCTGCAGACAAACGCTGGCTCCCTCGGCCTATAGAGTGAGATGAGCGCTGCAACCCCAGAGTCGTCCGCGACTGGACCTAATGGTCAGGGGTACCTTTACCTTTTACTTTTAAGAATACAGTGGTACCTCTGGTTAAGTACTTACAGTAATTCGTTCCGGAGGTCCGTTCTTAACCCGAAGCGTACTTAACCTGAAGCATACTTAACCCGAGGTACCACTGTACTAATATAGGACTCAGCTATACAGTTGCAAATATAACTTAAAATGTGTGTTTTAAGTGCATTATACAAATGTGACACTAGCTGGTGCTGGTGAGCTAATGGCAAATTCAATATATATTTCAAAATGTTTTCTTAAAAAGCATTTTCACAGCGTTTTTTAATATATGTGTGGATTCCAGTCTGATCTAATCTAACTACGACTACATAAAATGGTTCCTAAGTAGCAAAGCAAGGGATGGTGAAGAAATTCATTTTTTGTTTGCATATTAATTTGCACTTCTCAATCCAATATGCAAACCAAAACACAGGTAATCTTTGAAATACTCCAAGTTTTGTAAAACAGTTCCCCTACCATCCGATGTGTACATGTACCAGGGAAAAGTGGCCATAAAAATTAATGTAATTGTGAAAAGAATATATAAAAATGCATTGTGGGAAATTGCTTGCAGAACATGCATATTAGTCAAAACGTCATCCAAATTTTTCTTATGAGAAATTGGCAATGAATTGCTGCTGAATTTTAATGAGGATTTTTAAAAATACAAATTGCTGCGATTCCTAAGCAAACCCAGTAGCTGTTGACACCCTAGACAACAGTGACCCAACAGTTGCATGTTGCTTCCCTCTCATACTGAACAAAACAATCTTGCACCTGAGAATGCTCTTTCAGAGGAGGGGTGGGGGGATCTGACTAAATGTTACTAAGCTTAATGAGTCAAGGGTTAGTACCTAATATCTGATTTCAGTATGTAGCCAACCTACCGAACCTGAGCTGGATGCTAAACAGGCAGCCACTCTGCAGCTTTGGCCTTCCCATTAAACTTCAGGGGGGATGACAGTATATCTTGTGACACTGATATATATATATTTATGTAGATAGCTAAGGAAGGAGGGTGTATCAGGCCAAGGTTCCCTATTTTTATTCTGTGTCTTATGAAGTCTAATGGCTCTATTAGAAAAGCGCCTTGTTTGCTTCATGGAAAATCCTGGTGGTTCCAATTCAACATGCTGGTCACATTTAGGCAGTGCTGGATTTACGTATAAGCTAAACAAGCTATAGTTTTGGGCCCCACTCTCTTGGGGGGCCCCCAAAAAAATTAAAGGGAAAAAACAACTGGATGTACATTTCCAAAATATAAGATAAAAAACAAATAAAATAAAACCTACATACAGCAACAGTGTTTTGTGCTGTGTAGGCTCCTATGATGTAAGTAAGTAAGTAAGCCTGCTCCCTAAATTATCACTGGTTTGCTCATTTCTATATATATAGGGTGCCTACATTCTACATGTGCAAATGGCTTTAGATACCTTTTAGGGCCATAAATTACCATATAGCATATATTCAACACAAAAAACAGCGACAACTTCTTGTTGACAAAGGACAGCTGGACATATAAAGGGCCCCATTACCTTCAGTAGCTTAAAGGTAAAGGGACACCTGACCATTAGGTCCAGTCGTGTCCGACTCTGGGGTTGCGGCGCTCATCTCGCTTTATTGGCCGAGAGCCGGCGTACAGCTTCTGGGTCATGTGGCCAGCATGACTAAGCCACTTCTGGCGAACCAGAGCAGCGCACGGAAACGCCGTTTACCTTCCCGCCAGAGCGGTTCCTATTTATCTATTTGCACTTTGACATGCTTTCGAACTGCTAGGTTGGCAGGAGCTGGGACCGAGCAACGGGAGCTCACCCTGTCACAGGGATTCGAACCGCCGACCTTCTGATCAGCAAGCCCTAGGCTCAGTGGTTTAACCCACAGCGCCACCTTCAGTAGCTTAGGGCCTCATCAAACCTAAATCCGGCCCTGCATTTAGGTAGAAAACTTGGAGCCATTTTTGCAGCCACTGCCACACTCACCAGCCATGACTCTGGCGTTTGGTTGTGGATCCCATGTGCTAACATGGCTGTGTGAATCACAGTGGAACACAACGAGCTTAGTGTAATTTGGCTTTCTGTCAGCATCTCCAAGAAGGACCTTTCTCGTCCAAAGGTGAACTGTGCCAAACTCTGCAATAACCATATTAGACAACAGAGATGGCAGCAGAGGCTTGCGACAGGCATACCCTCCAACATGTTGACTTGGGAAACCGGGACGCTTGTCTTCCCAGCCCTGTTCCTCATGACCTGTGCGATCTCGTGGAGCCCAGAAATGATCTCTGCGATCTCGCACATTTTGGGACACACTGCTGAGAGCATGGAGCCCAAAACTGATTCAGCAGTAAAGATCAGGTTTCCGGGGGGGGGGGAGAGTGGAAGTCTGGATGAGCTCTTAGGCTAAAGGGAAGCAAACTTAAATCTGGATGTATTAAAACTGCTGCAATGTATTGTAGGGCTGGTTCTCCCTGAAGCAAGGGTGAAGAAGGTTGTTTCAAGGCTGTGGGATTTGGTGGTAGCTGGAGACAAGGATTGATGACTGGTGCAGCATGACTTTTAGCATGTTGCCTCTGGCATTGGTGTGTGTGTTGCACAGGGGTAGGCAACCTAAGACCCATGGGCCACAAGCGGCCCACGAGGGTCATTTAAACGGCCCCCAAGCTGCCCCCAAACTGAGCCACCCGCTTGGCGAGTCCCTGCGTGCTGCGCTAAACCGGTGCAGTGTGGCGCGGGGACTCGCTTGCGCAGCGCCGGAAATAGTGTCTGTGCAGACGCTGGAAATCGCGGACGCACAATCCAGCCCACAAAGGTATTTCCACTGGAGTGAAGCAGCCCAGGCGAGGTAAACCTTGCCAACCCCTGGTGTTGCAACTTGTTGTTGTTCAGTCGTTCAGTCGTGTCCGACTCTTCGTGACCCCATGGACCAGAGCACGCCAGGCACGCCTATCCTTCACTGCCTCTCGCAGTTTGGCCAAACTCATGTTAGTAGCTTCGAGAACACTGTCCAACCATCTCGTCCTCTGTCGTCCCCTTCTCCTTGTGCCCTCAATCTTTCCCAACATCAGGGTCTTTTCTAGGGAGTCTTCTCTTCTCATGAGGTGGCCAAAGTACTGGAGCCTCAACTTCAGGATCTGTCCTTCTAATGAGCACTCAGGGCTGATTTCTTTAAGAATGGATATGTTTGATCTTCTTGCAGTCCATGGGACTGTCAAGAGTCTCCTCCAGAACCATAATTCAAAAGCATCCATTCTTCGGCGATCAGCCTTCTTTATGGTCCAGCTCTCACTTCCGTAAATTACTACTAGGAAAACCATAGCTTTAACTATACGGACCTTTGTTGGCAAGGTGTTGTCTTTGCTTTTTAAGATGCTGTCTAGGTTTGTCATTGCTTTTCTCCCAAGAAGCAGGCGTCTTCTAATTTCGTGACTGCTGTCACGAAATTTGTTGCTACTAACGTATCCCTAAATGATCCTGGCTTTTCAAACTGATCAACTTATTTTTTCCTCTTTTTTCATACTACCCAGCTCCAAAGAAGCCTCCATCGCATCCACCAGTTGACCCAGTGGTGAAAAATAAAACAGAAACCTCAGTGATGCTATCCTGGTCCCCGCCTAAGATGGAGCGCCCCATCCCTATTGATGGATATGTAGTGGAGCGTAAGAAACTGACTGGATTCACTTGGCAGAGATGCCATGAATCCCCCGTTCCTGAAACTGAGTTCACTGTGAGCAACCTTGTTGAAGAGGCTGACTACCAATTCCGAGTGTCTGCAGTCAACAACTATGGCCAGAGCGGCTATCTTGACTTCCCAGGAACCTTGCACCTTGGTGAGTATGAAAACAGGAGGTGTTTGCAGTC
The DNA here is from genome assembly GCA_034641385.1 of Darevskia mixta. Classification (NCBI taxonomy): domain Eukaryota; kingdom Metazoa; phylum Chordata; class Lepidosauria; order Squamata; family Lacertidae; genus Darevskia; species Darevskia mixta. The sequence goes on from JAWWNH010000003.1 coordinate 764,658, forward strand.
CTTGAGGTTGGGTGCATAGACCAGCTACATCTCATGAAATGAAGAAGCCATTGGAAGGTAGTGAGCTGGATGTGAGCTTTAGAGCATCAAAAGTGATTGCTGTATTGGGTTGACTATTCAGAGGTGAACCTAATAGTCAGCAATAACTTATTCAAGGTTCTTGTTATGATTGAGTAAGGTTCTGATATGATTTAGGATTAAACCTCCTCAGGCTGGTCTCGCAATATCTCTGATAAGTTGGTTAGGCTAAGAGCCACTGAGGAAGAACAAGTTAGATTGAGAGTATTGTGGAGGGTAGGAATGATGGAGGAATTTAATTTTTGTGAATCCTGCTTCTCACCTCCTGGGCTAATGGGTGGATTGAAATGTAATTATTCTTTAGAGTTTGCATTTCTCCTATTTTTGCAAGACAGTTCGTAGCTCAAAAAATGTGAGCCAATAATAATTTCTCTGGTCATCCAGTGTTATGTTGGCCCTGAAGCCCATGAAGGGGGAATACCTTACCCTGTAGGGTTAAGGGAGAGAACCCCAGCAGAGATTTAAAACAAAAAATATGCAGCAAAGTAAAGCATGGAAACACAGGCTGGCAGACCTTTAAAATATGCCTTTCTAAGTTCCTCCCAAAGTTCCCCTCTTCCCCAGCATAGAAAAAGACCGCACATTTGGTAAGTTAAAAAATGGTTTACTTACAAACCCTTCAAAGGTCAGGTTCATGTGCTTTTTCATACATCAGTAAGAAAACACAGGCAGTAAAAACTTGGCTTAGTTACAGTGGTGAAAGTTCCTAAATTATTTCTGGAGGAACTTAATATGAGCTTCTCATGTAGACTGATGTACAACAATAGAATTGATTACCATCCTTCCAAGGTGAGGGGGAGTGACCTAGCTAAGCCTGGCAGGACAGCTTACTCTATGGCATTAACCTCTTCATGCATACTTAAGCATGTTGGTTATATGAGACTGGTTATCCCACAAACGTAATCTCAATACAGTAGCAATCTACCTAATGATGATGTGTTTTTCTGGTCATTTCAACTGCATTTCCTTCTTCTGTTCCATAGAACCAGTACTGGCTGTGAAAAGCCCTCTGAGAAATGTAGAAGTAGCGCCAGGCAGGGATGCAATCTTCACTGTTGACCTCACTAATACTTGTTCTGGCTCGTGGTATATTAATGGCAACGTCGTGCAGAACAGCGATAAGTACATCATTACAAGAACCAAAACGTCGCACAGCCTCACTGTCAAAAGGGTCACAAGTGTTTTCAAAGAAGCGGAGGTGAAATTTGTTGCCAATAATCTTGAAAGCACTGCCAAGATAAGTTTGAAAGGTATTTTTATATGCATATTTCTTAGGATTTTTTATTTGCTGGGCAGAGGGGAGCCAGAAATCCAGAAGCAAAGAGCTGTGTTTCAAAGCTTGCAAGCTCTGCCTTAACCACCCAGATGTGTGAGAAAGTGGAGGCTCAGTTGTTCTAGTACATCTGGAAGAATAAAGGGGTCATCACTAGGGAAGCTTTTAATGTTTAATAGATTATTGTATTTTAATATTCTGTTGGAAGCCGCCCAGAGTGGCTGGAGAAACCCAGCCAGATGGGCGGGGTATAAATAATAAATAAATTATTATTATTATTATTATTATTATTATTATTATTATTATTAATCTTAATGTAGGCACCAGGCAAGCCTCACTGGGGAGGCCATTCCGTAATCAGGATGTAGCCACCAAAAAGGCCTAAGTGCAAATGCCAGACTGAATAAATAGCTACAAACAATATTGGAATCTGAACATCCAAATTCCAAAACACTGTATAAAATGTTTTATAAAACTGTATCACAAATACGATCAAATTAAAATCTACAAGGCCTTTGAATATCCAACAAACCAAATGCCTTTCAGCCTTAGGCCGCCTACAGTGGTCTAATATAAACAGTAGGTGGTAGTCAACGAAGTTTTACTCAGAGTTAATCCATCACAATTATATATCAATTCAAAATACTCCATAAAATTAAACACGGGGTGGGGGGTGGGGAATATAAAGTATAATCTGAGTAACGACAACTACAAAAGCTGTGTGTGTGGCGGGGGAGGGTTATTGTTTTTGCTTGTTACTATGGTATGCATTTTTGTGTTTTTATATTGTAAATCACCCATTGATGCCTGGATGAAGAGAAGTATAGAGAATAATAAAAATAATAATAATAATAGGATGTTTAAATATTGTAGAATAACAACAAAATATTTAAACAAGCCAATGTTTGTATAAATAGAACTCACCAGTGAAGACTTGTTCTCTTAGCCCTTTTCAAACAATTGAATAATAAGATTATGTATTTGCTTGACTGGTCAACTTCTGTGCATGGAATGGGAGGGGACACCATCTTGACTTTTGCCTCAGGCATTAAAATGTCTTCAGCGGCAAAATGTCTCCTGGGGTCCCATTTACATTGCTGCTGCTGTGGAATTTCTTTGAGTTCACCCCTCATGTTCTCCCCCCACCCCATGAAAGCTCTAATGCCTTTATTGCAATGTCAGCGTTGCTTAAATCTTCAGATTTTGAATTTGTCTACAATGCAAATCTCAAAGTCCAACTTTTTTTTTTTTTAAATGAAATAAAACCTCACTCTGCTTCAGATTTGGAAAAATCACCTGATTTTCCAGTTCATGCAAAATGTTGTTTCAGTTGTATACCCAATCCATTTTTTGCCCTTTGCTGCCAACTCTGTTTTGCACCTCAACTTACTTTTCTAGACGAAGTGGGAAAGTTCGTCAATGAATCAACCCCTGGAATCAAGGTCAAGCTCTCAGAGAAATTTGAGCTGGTGTGCGAGGTCTCATCAGAGAACGAGCCCGTCATATGGAAGAAGGGTAAAAAACCTATCAGGCTGGACCAGAGAGTGACATTTACCTCTCAGGGAGTTAACAGAAAGCTCATTGTCAACCATGCATTGAAAGAAGATGAAGGGATTTACACCTGTGAAACAAAGGACGACAAGTTAACATTCCACGTTGAGGTCGAAGGTGAGCAGGAAATCTGATTGCTTCCTTTTTGCCGTGACATAGCAAGGTTGCAAGGACTCAGGCCAGGACGGCAATAAACAATAATTTCTTCTATTTTTGTTGTTTCAAGTATGACACAAATTCCAGTTGCAATGATTTTTAACTCCAGGACAAGGCCCTGTTTCGTTTATTCTTCATCAGCTGGAACAATAAAGAATCTCAAATTAAACTTATATCTTCTGACATTATTATATATTTCGTCATTTCTATCAAGACAGTTGTGCAACAAGCATTCCGACACCAAGAGAAAGTTTATTTACTATACAATTTACTATACAATTTACTCAATTCAGCTGAGGTAGTTTAAAGGGACGGTGAATTGAGTGTCTGCAGATGTAGTACTGTCAATTTAACTGTGTAGTAGATCACACCTTAACTCACATTTATAAGCTGCAAACAGAGCTAGCAAGTTAGACACACTTGGTACACTTTGACTATGAAACTAAGAAACTAGAGGCAAGCTGTCTCTTGTTTGCTACACAAATTGTTACATAATTTACAATAATCTTTATGTGTATAATTTTTGATATAATTTTTGACGTATTTCCTTTCATATTGACATGATAAAACATAGATAAACTTTCTCTTGGTGTCGGAATGCTTGTTGCACAACTGTGACATAGCAATGTAGCCGTCCTTCCGTCACAAAAGTCTTGCTGGCAATATATTTCTGGTAGCTGAACAGGCACTTTTGTTATTCCAGTGCTCACAGTAAGGTGGCTGGTTGTTCAGGACTGAAAGCAGCTGGATCTGCTCAGGTGTAGGGAATCCGACAGCAGAAGATCTAGGAGTGGCACGCCAACAGCCATGCTTCCAAGGGAGCTGTGTTGCATCGAAGCAGCTAGCCCATATTTCACCAACACTTGATGGTCTACTTTGTAAATATAGGACTGATAGCAAGGAAACTTGTTGCAAGAGATATTCCACCCCTCCCTCTGGAATACAATGCACATGTACCTGGTGGCTGGCCATAGCAGCAAATAGGATATAAGGCAACCTTTCCAGGGGCTGCATGTCAGTGGTGGACAGAGCCAAAGCAAAGCACCTTGCTCTGTAAGTTGTTTCCTTGCCACTGCTGTCTTCGGCAGAGGGACTATTGGCCGTATGTTCCTGAGGTCTGCTCCATGACCACCAGGAGCAAGGCCTCTAGCACTGCTGCACCAATTCTTGGAATTCCCTGCCTTTGGATTTTAGGCAAGCGCCCCCACAGCATTATCTTTTAGCTGCTTGTGTTTTTTAACATTGCCTTTTTCTGTAGTGTGTTTCCCAGCCATGTGTTTGTGTGGCTGAAATTGGTTTACTGTTGAATTTTAGTACTTTCTTCTGTGTAGGTAATACTGAGTTTTAAGTTCTTAAATTTTGTGTGTGTGTGTGTGTGTGTGTGTGTGTGTGTGTGTTAGAAATCAGTTTATTAACTGCTCTGCTTTGGCATGTGTTTTATTTCCCCCACTGCAGAGCCTGTGGCTGTGTTTGCCAACAAGGAGAAGGTACAGAAGGAGATCAAAGTTACCTTTTTAGAGAATGCATCTCTTCTCTGCGAGGTGGCCCAGGAAAACACAGAAGTGAGGTGGCTCAAGAATGGGAAGCAGATAATCTCTAGCAAGAAATTCAAGATAGAAGCTGAAGGCAAGACCCGGCGGCTGATTGTGCAGCAGGTAGAAAAAGAGGATGTCGGTGATTACACCTGTGAGGCTGCTGGCCAAAAACTCACCTTCAAAGTCATTGCAGAAGCTGCAAAAGGTTTGGATGTTTTCCTTTATATGGTACTATCTATATTTGGGACTGCCTTTTCTGCTCACCAGAGTCCACCCCTGCAACACACACTCTTATCTCCTGGGCTACCAACCATGAAAATTTGCACATCCCACATTCCTTGATGGTCTGCTGCAAATTTGAATGGAAATGGAGAGCAGATAATGTTGAGGTATAATGTAGCAGCCACTGGAATGTCAGCCCCACTGACTGCCCTGTTGGGCATCATTTTAGAAGGTTTTTTAAATTGTTGTTGTTCGGTCGTTCAGTCGTGTCCGACTCTTCGTGACCCCATGGACCAGAGCACGCCAGGCAAGCCTATCCTTCACTGCCTCTTGCAGTTTGGCCAAACTCATGTTAGTAGCTTCGAGAACACTGTCCAACCATCTCATCCTCTGTCGTCCCCTTCTCCTTGTGCCCTCAATCTTTCCCAACATCAGGGTCTTTTCTAGGGAGTCTTCTCTTCTCATGAGGTGGCCAAAGTACTGGAGCCTCAACTTCAGGATCTGTCCTTCTAGTGAGCACGCAGGGCTGATTTCTTTAAGGATGGATAGGTTTGATCTTCTTGCAGTCCATGGGACTACAAGTCCTTAGGCAGACTCTGTATCCATGATTTGAAAAGGGAACTGTTGCCTACAAACAGTTTATAGATCCTACTGCTCTGTTGTGCTGCAACCTGAATTTTGTGTGTTAATCCACAGGAGTGTTGGAGGACACACTGCCTTTTACGGGGTATATGAAAAGTGATTATAGGTTAATGGGGAAACCTTGATGTGCTGTAAATTGGGAGTTTAGAGTTACAGTCCTTGTCTTCTTTAATCCCTCCCGTCGCCACAGTTGCAGAAGTTGAGGATGCATTTGTCAACAAAGAGAAGCTGCAGAAGGAGATCAAGGCTGCTGTTTCAGAGAACGCCTCCATCAGCTGCGAGGTGGCCCAGACCAAGACAGAAGTGAAGTGGTTCAAGGAGGGGAAGCAGATCACCTCCAGCAAGAAATTCAAGGTAGAAGCCGAAGGCAAGACCCGGAGGCTAATTGTGCAGCAGGTGGAAAAAGAGGATGCTGGTGAATACACTTGTGAGGCTGCTGGCCAAAAGCTCACCTTCAAAGTCATCGCGACAGCTGCAAAAGGTTTGCAAGTTCCCCTTTATACCCCACTATATTATACTCCCATCCATAACTTTTTTACTTCCCCTTTGATGCTGCTGATGAAAAAAAATTCACACCCTACACTCCGTATTCTGCTTATTGAAATCATAGAATCAGAGTTGGAAGGGACCGCAAGAATAATTTAGTTCAACCTCCAGCAATGCAAGAATCTTTCACCCAATATGGGTCTTGAACCCATGGCCCTGAGATTAACAGTCTCATGTTCTACCAACTGAGTGTTAAGGAATAGGAAAGAAACTGATGTTGATGTATATAGTAGTAATTCTTGGTATTCAGCCCCTCTGCCTTACCTGGGTATGACTTATTTGTTCCAAAGATGAATTATGCATAATTTTTGCAAGGTGTGAATACTACCACAGGCCAAATTTTAATCAACAAATGAGCTGAAAAAGGAGACGTGCCTTACATTTCACAGCTCCGCTGTTAGTGTTTTGCTTCACTCCTGTACAATATGTAAGTATTCCTTGCACTTTAGGCAGGCGACCTGAACAGGCTGGTTTCCTCTTTAACACAGATGGGTGTCATTTGATACCTGAATCTGTAGTCCACATTGTTCTGTGAGCTATGGATTTCTAATGTTAATGGGGAACCTTCAAGTGCCATAAAACATAAGCTTAGAGTTACTGATCTTTGCTTGTGCTCTCCCCCCCCCCTCAGTTGCAGAAGTTGAGGATGTTTTTATCAACAAAGAGAAGATTCAGAAGGAGATCAAGGCTGCTGCTTCAGAGGACGCTTCCATCACCTGTGAAGTGGCCCAGGCCAAGACAGAAGTAAAGTGGTTCAAGGACGGGAAGCAGATCACCTCCAACAAGAAATTCAAGGTAGAAGCTGAAGGCAAGACCCGGAGACTGATTGTGCAGCAGGTGGAGAAGGAGGATGCTGGCGAGTACACCTGTGAGGCCGGAAACCATAAACTGACATTCCGTATCACTGTGACAACTGCAAAAGGTTTGCATGTTTTCCTGTATACCCTACTGCTTTACATTTGGGGCTGCCTTTTCCTATGACCAAAGGCTATCAAACCCTGTCCACACAATTTCTTTCCCCTCAGCGGCCAATGCTCAAAGATTGCATGTCCCAAAGTCCTAGATACTTGTGACACTAAAGGGCAAATAGCCACAACATCTGTCTCAGAGTTTTCACATCTGCACTTCTTTTAAAGTGAGCTGTTTGTGTGTGTGAGAGAGAGAGGGGGGAGGGAGAATTGGCCCTGCTGCTGCTGTCCCAATTGGAGTGGGACACCCCTGACCTGCTTTCGGTTCCAAGGGGAACTATCCTTTTATTGGAAGTAGCAAACATATATGGAACAGCTGGTGTTGAGGAATTGGCAGTTTCACCCCATCACTTATTTGGGCATCACTTATTTGCTCTGAAGGTGGTTTAATAATAATAATAATAATAATAATAATAATAATAATAATAATAATAATAAATTTACATGTGCTAGGCTGAGGGCTTGAAAAATCCCAAATGCCTTAGATTTGATAGCCCCACTATTTATAGTCTTCAAAGCAGCTGCCAAACAATATCTATTATTCTTTCTGGCAGCAACCCAGGCCTCAAGAACCACCCTGAGATCTTATGATGAAGGGCAGTATATAGATGTAATAAAAAAATGGGGGGATTTGTTCTCTATGAACACAGAAAGCTGGCTGTCCTACTGCTTGCTGCTTCATCCTGTGTTGTAGTATGAATGTTGTGGATTAATCTTCAAGAGTTTGATGCTGGAAGATCCATCCTCATGGATTAAATGATATGTGCATCTATTACCCTGAACAGATGTTAATGGAAGACCTTGAAGTGCCATAAAAAGGGGGTTTGAAGTTGCCTATCTTTGCTTGTCCTCTTTTCTCCCCTCAGCTGCAGAAATTGAGGACATGTTTGTCAACAAGGAGAAGGTCCAGAAAGAGATCAAGGCTGTTGTTTCAGAGAACGTCTCCATCACCTGTGAGGTGGCCCAAGCCAGGACAGAAGTGAAATGGTTCAAGGATGGAAAGCAGATCACCTCCAGCAAGAAATTCAAGGTAGAAGCTGAAGGCAAGACCCGGAGGCTGATTGTGCAGCAGGTGGAGAAGAAGGATGCTGGTGAATATACCTGTGAGTCCGGAAACCAGAAACTAGCCTTCAAAGTCACTGCAGCAGGTATTTCAATCTAATATATTACACTCTACCATATTTGGGGCTGAAAGTGGCAACAGAGGGTCTGTATTTTATGCCTGCTGTGTATACATTAGCCCTCAGCTTAAGTCAGGGGTCAGCAAAAAAATTTCAGCAGGGGGCCAGTCCACTGTCCCTCAGACCATGTGGGGGGCCGGACTATATATATATATTTTAAATGAATGAATTCCTATGTCCCACAAATAACCCAGAGATGCATTTTAAATAAAAGTACACATCCTACTCATATAAAAACACCAGGCAGGCCCCACAAATAACCCAGAGGTGCATTTTAAATAAAAGGACACATTCTACTCATTTAAAAACACGCGGGTTCCCGGACCGTCCGCGGGCCGGATTGAGAAGGCGATTGGGCCAGATCCAGACCCCGGGCCTTAGTTTGCCTACCCATGGCTTAACTGATGATTTAAAATAGTGTTAAAGGAAAGTTTTGTAACTTACCCTGCATGCATCTGAAATGACTCAAATCGATCAATTGGCATTTATTTGTTTACTTAACTAAGAATATTTATATACTGCTACATAGTAGTAAAACGTCTTAGCAGTTTACAAGAAATCTTAAAAATATAAATAAAAAGTTTGAAATGATTGAAAGCATGGAAAAATAACTAAAATGAACTGAGATTAAAATGAGATTAAAATGCATCAGCATGTCCAGATAGTCTTGCCTATAGTAAAATGTTTTAAGCATACACTGAAAATGGTACAGCAAAGGCACCTGCCTGATGTCAGATGGCAGGGAGTTGCGGTCAGTGAATTGCTTGTAAGCATAGGTCTCGGGGGGGAAAGGCACAAAATTCATTACATAGCCATGAAACATAACTCCCAATTCTCACATGAAGCATCTGCTTACAGATGAGTTACAATCCCTACATATTACAAGGTTCAGCTGGTGGAAAAATACAGCTACAGTATTTCTGGATCAGGAAGCCTGAGTGTTGTAATCCATGCAATAGTAACCTACACATTGGATTACTGCAATGTGCTCTATGTGGGGCTGCCCCTGAGGCTGCCCAGGAAGCTTCAGGTAGTACAAAATCCAGTGGTTCAACTGCTCTCTGGGGCAGAATATTCACATTACATTTTGCCACTGCTGAAATAATTTCATTGTCTACTAATTAGCTACTGGACTGAGTTCAAGGTGCTGCTTCTGGTGTACAAAGCCCTATATAGCACGGGGCCAGGATACGGAGCATTTGCTATATAGTTCCGTGGTACTCACTCTTCTATGAGCCAGATGTTAACCAGAAGTAATAGAGTGCCTTAAGAGGGGAAGTAGAGTTCTGAATCTTTGTTTGCCTTCTTTTTCTACCCTACCTCCAGATGCAAAAGCTGAGGATGTGTTTGTCAACAAGGAGAAGGTCCAGAAGGAGATCAAGGCTGTTGTTTCGGAGAACGCCTCCATCACCTGCGAGGTGGACCAGGCCAAGACAGAAGTGAAGTGGTTCAAGGACGGGAAGCAGATCACCTCCAGCAAGAAATTCAAGGTAGAAGCTGAAGGGAAGACCCGGAAGCTGATTGTGCAACAGGTGGAGAAGAAGGATGCTGGCGAGTACACCTGTGAGGCCGTTGGCCAAAAACTCACCTTCAAAGTCATTGCAGCAGGTACAGCGACACTTGTTCTCGCCATGTGGGTTCAGAAGGTTCAGTCTCCTCTTTCCCTTCTCATCCTTCACCTGTGTCTCCTCAGCATATTAGCATTCAGCAAACTGTTGAACTCCAATCTTCCTTGGGTTGCTGTCTGTACTGAGATCCTCGTGCCCTAAGCTTGGCACCCAGTGTGGCATAACTGGACTCTCTGCCCTAAATCTGCCTCTGTTCCAATGGCCAACTCCAAACCTGATCCTCCCTTTAAAACTCTTAGCTCTGTCAAAACAAAATAAAAAATAAAAAAAATTCCTTCCAGTAGCACCTTAGAGACCAACTAAGTTTGTTCTTGGTATGAGCTTTCGTGTGCATGCACACTTCACACGAAAGCTCATACCAAGAACAAACTTAGTTGGTCTCTAAGGTGCTACTGGAAGGAATTTTTTTATTTTTTATTTTGTTTTGACTATGACAGACCAACACGGCTACCTACCTGTAACTGAATCTTAGCTCTGTGTTATCTAAGCCCCTTTCTCAAGTGCCACTACCTACCCTCCAAAGGTGGATTCCCCCCCTCTGGTGATATCATGTCTCTTTTCCAGTGGAGGATCGTCCAATTAGGGCAAATGGGATGGTAGCCCACCAACCAACCCAACTGGCCCACCTCCTTACTCACAGCCTGTCTAAGAGGTGGCACTGGCTGTCATCTCCATCCTCACTCTAAGTGTTGCCCTTTTGGAACTCAGAAGGGAAGAGGATGGAGAAAAAAACCAGAATTATTTGGTTCCTCTGCTGATTTTGTTCTGTTTGTTAGTAGGAGGCCAATCTAGGAAGACCCTGCTTCATGGAGCATTTGTCATGTGCTTTTCTGTTTCTGACTCATCTATGAGCCAGATGTTAGTGGAAAGCCTTGGAGAGCCTTGAAAGGGGAGGTGGTGTTACTGTATGTTTCTTTCTCTCTTCCCCTCCCTCCCAGATGCAAAAGTGGAGGATGCGTTCATCAACAAGGAGAAGGTCCAGAAAGAGATCAAGGCTGCTGTTTCAGAGAACGCCTCCATCACCTGCGAGGTGGCCCAGGCCAACGCAGAAGTGAAGTGGTTCAAGGACGGGAAGCAGATCACCTCCAGCAAAAAAGTCAAGGTAGAAGCTGAAGGGAAGACCCGGAGGCTAATTGTGCAACAGGTGGAGAAGAAGGATTCTGGCGAGTACACCTGTGAGGCCTCTGGTCAAAAACTCACCTTCAAAGTCATTGCAACCGATGCAAAAGGTTTGCATGCTTCTCTTTATTCCCTATTACTTTATATTTGGGGTTGCCTATCCTGCTGACCAAAGGCGATTATCGTCCATTATTTTATTTTCTCTCTGGCCACCAATGCTGAAAAACCACAAGTCTCACACACCTTTATAATTATACTGCAAGTTCAAATGGAATTGGAGAGCGGATGGTGTTTAGGCATTACATAGCAGCCATTGGAGTGTCAGCCCAGCTGACTTGTTGGGTATCACTGTAAATGATGCGTACTGTGAACTAATTTTAAGAAGAATTCATAGCTATGATTCAAAAAGGGCTTTGCCGTTTATATGAATGTGTATTCTTTGTGAAGTAACCTGAATTTTGTGTGCTAATCTGTCGGAGATTGATGTTGGAACCTCCTGCATTAATAGTGTATATCAGGGTTTGCCAATCTAGCACACCTTATGTGTTATTTATTTATTTGTTTGTTTGTTTGTTTGTTTTGGAAATGGTAGACATTTCCTTCACTTGTGGAAAGGCTTTTCTTAATGTGGGTGGGTGATCAAGGATTCTCTCTCTCTCTGTGTGTGTGTGTGTGTGTGTGTGTGTGTGTGTGTAACAGAGAGACATGCACTTCAGCAGAGAGAAGAGGAGAGATATGTGTGTATGTGAGAGGTATGTGTGTGCTCTGTTTGTATGTGATGTGTGGGTGTAAGAGAAAACAACTAAGACACAGGGAGAGCAGGGTTTGTGTGTGGTTTGCTTATATGCAGTGTTTTTTTTCTGGGGGTATGCAGGGGTACACACACCCCTAAACATTTTGTGAATCTTTGTACTTTTGTCCATTTACTATATTTATTTTTCCCAATTTGAGCTATAAAATGGTGATTTTCTTGAGTCAAAATGAGAGTACCCCTAAACATTTTTTTAAAAGAAAAAAAGCACTGCTTATATGTATGATCTCTGTGAGAGAGGGTGAGATGCACTTGGGAAGAGAGGGAGAAATATATTGCGGCTGTGTATATGTGGAGTATATGAGTGTGTATATGACACAGTGAGAATGAATGCTTGTGGCTACATTATACATTTTCCTCAAACTTGGAAATGCTCCTTGTTAGAGCTGTGTTTGTGTGTATCTATATTGTGTAATCTCCACCATAAGGACCAGCCAGGGCATAGCCAACTTTCCATTTTGTGACCGGTGCCAGCAGCACTTTCTCAAATTTCAAAATGTGCTGAGTAGTCCAAAAAGATTGGTGACCCCTGGATTCTATGACACGCGAATCTATGGTTCTGATGAGATGTTAATGGAAAGCCTTAAAGTGCCATAAAAGGGGAGCTTGAAGATATTTGCTTGTCCTCTTTTCTCCCTCCCCTTGCCACAGTTGCAGAAGTTGAGGATGCATTTGTCAACAAGGAGAAGGTTCAGAAGGAGATCAAGGCTGCTGTTTCAGAGAATGCCTCCATCAGCTGTGAGGTGGCCCAGACCAAGACAGAAGTGAAGTGGTTCAAGGAGGGGAAGCAGATCACCTCCAGCAAGAAATTCAAGGTAGAAGCCGAAGGCAAGACCCGGAGGCTGATTGTGCAGCAGGTGGAGAAAGAAGATGCTGGTGAATACACCTGTGAGGCTGCTGGCCAAAAGCTCACCTTCAAAGTCATTGCGACAGCTGCAAAAGGTTTGCCTTCTCTCCTTTTGTACCCTACTGCTTTACATTTGGGGCTGCCTTTTCCACTGACCAAAGGCCAGAGCAGTGCACGGAAATGCCGTTTACCTTCCCGCTGCAGCGGTGCCTATTTATCTACTTGCACTTTGACGTGCTTTCGAACTGCTAGGTTGGCAGGAGCAGGGACCAAGCAACGGGAGCTCACCCCGCCGCGGGGATTCGAACCGCCAACCTTCTGATCGGCAAGCCCTAGCCTCTGTGGTTTAACCCACAGCGTTACCCACATCTCATCTGTCTAGCATGGGCACCACTTATTTGTCCAAAGGTGACTTACAAATTATTTTGGGAGGGTGTGAATATTGCTGCAGGCACAGAGTGGCTGAAACGGCAGATGGGTCTTATGTGTGATATCCCTGCTGTTAGTGTTTTACTTAGTTCCCATAGAAAACGAAAGAATTCCTATATAGGAAAGAATTGCTAAGCTATAAAACACAGCTTAGAGTTATTGATCTTTGCTTATCCTATTTTCTCCCACCCTCCACCTTGCCACAGTTGCAGAAGTTGAGGATGCATTTGTCAACAAGGAGAAGGTCCAGAAGGAGATCAAGGCTGCTGTTTCAGAGAACACCTCCATCACCTGTGAGGTGGCCCAGACCAAGACAGAAGTGAAGTGGTTCAAGGATGGGAAGCGGATTACTTCCAGCAAGAAATTCAAGGTAGAGGCTGAAGGGAAGACCCGGAAGCTGATTGTGCAGCAGGTGGAAAAAGAGGATGCTGGCGAGTACACCTGTGAGGCCGGAAACCAGAAACTGGCCTTCAAACTTAATGTTCCAGGTGAGAATGAGAGATGGTCTTCCCAAGACCAGGACCCCTACAGGCTGGTGGTTTATTGAGGGTGTATTCTACAATATGTCATTAATGCACTAATAGAACATTAGTGGTAGATAAATACTGGACCACCCATTCTGTATTATTATTTCTGTTTATAATAATAATAATAATAATAATAATAATAATAATAATTTTTATTTGTACCCCGCCCTCCCCGGCAAAGCCGGGCTCAGGGCGGCTCACACAATCAAAATCACAATAAAACATAAACACAAAAACGATCAATTAAAATACAGATTACAAAATTTAAAATGATTTTAAAATGATTTTAAAATGATTTAAAAAGCCGCCTTAATGTAACTGCCCATGAATTTATAACAGTAGGGAGGGTCTAGTCTTACAATGTTATATTATAACACAAAGGTCGGACTGAGTCCAACTCAAAGGCTAGGTGGAACAGCTCCGTCTTGCAGGCCCTGCGGAAAGATGTCAAATCCCGCAGGGCCCTAGTCTCTTGAGACAGTGCGTTCCACCAAATTGGGGCCAAAACAGAAAAGGCCATGGCCCTAGTTGAGGCCAATCTAGCCATCTTATGGGTTGGGACCTCCAACGTGTTGTTATTTGTGGACCTTAGGGTCCTCCGCGGGGCATACCAGGAGAGGCGGTCCCGTAGGTACGAGGGTCCTAGGCCGCATAGGGCTTTAAAGGTCAAAACCAGCACCATTAGATCTCAGGGCGAGTTACAACAATTTAAAATTTGATATTAAAAATAGTTAAAACAAATTGCAGTCATAGTAATAATTGTTAACTTACCAGTTTGTCTGTGATGGTTTCTCAGTGTTATTGCATTGATGCCCTCTGTAGGGGCACTCTTGCACACTACTGCAACAAAAGAGGGACCAAAAATAAACCAGAAATAACATCAGTATTGGAGGTTTCATGAAGGGACTGGCAAATGAACTTTTAATGCCATCTCAAACTACAATTCCCAGAATTCTTTGCAGGAAGGCGACACTATGATTTCTGCTACAGGCCTGCACAACCTATATAACCTGTCTAACTGAAAACAATGCAATGGCCACTCAGAGCTCACAGAGCGGTTTGAAGTCGTACCGTTGGGCACCTCTAGACAACATGTTTATGGAGCATTCATCCTGGTTTGTTTGCAGGGAGATTAGATGATACTGGCTCTTTAATGAGCATTCATTCTGATTTGTTTGTGTGGAGGTTAGATGGCATTGCATCAAAGCAGGTGTTAATCCCACACTTTCCAGCTCATTTCCCTATCATTTCTCTTAGCACAAAAAGTCCAATCTCTAATTGCGCTCCCTGAATTTGTTGGTATGTGATTGAATCCCACCCCAAACAGCAACAATCTGGCAGCCCCTGTTGACGGTCAATCCTTTCCGACAGATGCTCAGTTACTTTTCCTCTATGTCACAGAGGTTGCAGATATATTTGCCAAAAAGGAGAAGGTGCAGAAGGAGGTCAAGGCTGTGCTGAAGGAGAGCACTGCTTTGGTGTGTGAAGTGGCCACCTCCGATACCCAGGTGAAGTGGTACAAAGATGGGAAGCCCCTCAGTGCTAGCAAAAAAATCAAGGTGGTCTCTGATGGCACCTCCCGAAAGCTGGTCTTGGAGAAGGTGGAGAAGAATGATGCCGGGAACTACACATGTGAAGCCTCTGGCCAGAAACTGATTTTCAAGGTTGAAGCAGTAGGTAAGCTCCCTTTCCCTCTGCAGGAGGAAAAAAGCATCAGGAAGCAGTCCTAAAGTGATATGTTTGTTGGAATGGGGGAGAAATTTGACACGGTTCATCTCTAAAGGTGAACCTACCTAATTTACTTTACCCCCAATTACGATCTAAAAGAAAATATATACAAAATGGTTTATAGGTGGTATCTAACACCAAGCAGGATATCTAAGATGTATAAAGGGTCCAACAGTAACTGCTGGAGGTGCAATACAGAAATTGGCACTTTTCTACATATATGGTGGAAGTGCGGGAAAGTAAAAATCTTTTGGGAGAAAATTTATAATGAATTAAAAAAAATATTAAAGTACTCATTTAAGAAAAATCCCGAAATCTTCTTATTAGGAATTTTAGGAGATGAAATAAAAGAAAAAGATAAAAGTTTCTTTATGTACGCCATATCAGCGGCGAGACTCATAATAGCTAAGAATTGGAAGAGTGCAAATTTACCCGATCTAGAAGATTGGCAAACCAAGCTAATGGGATACCAAAGGATGGCAATAAAAATAGCAGAAAATAGAGGAATATCTGACCAAGAAGTGGAGAAAAACTGGAAATTATTTCAGGATTACATAGGGAACAAAGTTGAGAGAGCCAATCTTCTGTTGCATATATAAGTGGGCTCACAGTTTAAGCAAATGAGAATAAGCAAAAAAAAAAAGTAAGGTATACAATGTGATAAGGATAAGATACAAAGCATAATAACGGTTGGACTGGAAGTCAACACGGGGGGGGAAGGGGGGTTACTTTCTCTGTCCCCCCCTGTTTTTTTATATTTGTGTATTTTGATGAAGTGGTTTTGAAAATTTTTGCTTGTATGTTTTGAAAATACAATAAAGCATTAAAAAACAAACAAACAGGTGAACCTACCTAATTTAGGGACGTGGGTGGCGCTGTGGTCTAAACCACTGAGCCTAGGGCTTGCCGATCAGAAGGTCGGCGGTTCAAATCCCCGTGACGGGATGAGCTCCTGTTGCTCGGTCCCAGCTCCTGCCCATCTAGCAGTTCAAAAGCACGTCAAAGTGCAAGTAGATAAATAGGTGCCGCTCCGGCGGGAAGGTAAATGGCGTTTCCGTGCGCTGCTCTGGTTCACCAGAAGCAGCTTAGTCATGCTGGCCACATGACCCGGAAGCTGTCTGTGGACAAACGCTGGCTCCCTTGGCCAATAAAGCGAGATGAGCGCACAACCCCAGAGTCGTCCGCGACTGGACCTAACGGTCAGGGGTACCTTTACCTTTTACCTAATTTAAATTTCATTTGAGGTTCTCTAGAGTTTTGGAGAACCTGGAAGTTCTTATGTATGGCATTTACTAATTGCAGAGCCTGAGGCCAAATTCAAAAGGAAAGTTCCCCAAGAGAAGCCAATCGTTGTTCAAGAGGAAAAGAGCATCAACCTGTCAACTTCAGTGGTGCCTGAAGATGCCGAAGTAAAATGGCTCAAAGACGGAATTGAGATCAAAGCCAGCAAGAAGTATGAGGTGAAAAAAGACGGGGCCTCTAGGACCCTGACTGTGAAGGTGGCCGATGTCAAAGATACTGGTGTGTACACGTGTGAGACCAAGAGTGATAAGCAACAGTTCCAGGTGGAGGTCCAAGGTGAGGAACACTTCTCAGTATTAGTCAGAAAAGATTTTGCCCTCCTGGGGCCCCAAATGCTATGCCTTACAAGCAGAACGCAACCTATTTAAATGTTCTGCAGTTTGCAAGCCCAGCTCAATCTAAACTTGACGGCAATGAAGCCAGGCTTACCCCAACCCAAAACCCACATCTCTTGCCCAATGAATCATGGCTGCTTTCACCATTTCATCCTTAGTTTCCCATTCCAGAATTAGTTTATGCCTCTTAGAAATCAACTCATTATCTTCTAACGACTCCCTCTAAAAACCAGAGCTTTGCTCTTTAAAAAAACCCCACTTCCTATATCTTTCTTAAATAGTTCAAAGACTTGGTACCCTACCCCACCTATTGCTTAGTGTGGACTTGCTGAGCTACGGAACCTCATACTTTGAGAACTGCTTGTTAAGCATAACCAAATAATATGATCTTGGGGAGTCGTGATGGATGGTATGTATGTGTATGTGTGGCTGTAAATGTGTAAATGTGTATGTTTGGGTGTAAATGTGGGATAGCATTAAATTCCATTGTACTATGTACAATGACAATAAAGTATCTACCAGTATCTATCATATCTATCTATCTATCTATCTATCTATCTATCTATCTATCTATCTATCTATCTAATAACATGCAAGGGAGGATGCCAAAACTGAAGGAGTTGTTCCTAACTTCAATTCAGTATATAAGGCATTAAATACCATTGACAGAGGGTTTTAAAATTGTTATCCTTTAGGCCTGCTGAAATTATATTAGAGCGGAAGTTGTTCCAAATCCAGTTCCATTGTTTCCTGGTTATTCCTTGACCCAAATCTCGCACCCATTTTCTCATACATGTATGCGTGCTGATGTACTTTCTGTTCCACTCAATTCAACTGCAGAAGTCCCAGTGAAGTTTGCGAAGAAACTGGAACCCGTTAAAGCTGAGATCGGAGGGACCCTGACTCTGAGTTGCGAACTAAGCCAACCTGGGGGCAAAGTTGTCTGGCGCAAGGATGGAGTGGAGCTCAAAGCAAACAAGCGCTACCAGATGCGTGAGACGGGCGAAAAGCGTATCCTGGTCATAACTGGCCTCCAGGCAGAAGACAAGGGGGATTATTGCTGTGAAACCAAGGATGACAAGTGCAGCATTCATGTCAGCCCCACAGGTATGGCTCTGGGTTCAGGTCTTTGTGGTAGGAACATATGTTCCAAGGTGTTGTCAGTAGCTGATCCAGAGGTCCATTGTCAGGGATGGGGGTCTGCTTAGGGTAGGGCTACCCAATGTGGTGGCCTCTAGAAGTTTTGGAGGGCATCATGTTGGCTACCCCTGGCTTAGGGAATGTCCTGAAAGCAAAGCTGTGTCTCTCACGGGGTTCTGGAGCTGTGCAGACCACCTAAAGGTGAGGATGGGATTGCAATGGTGAAGAAGAAGCACGGTAGGCAATGGTGCAAGAGGCATGTTATGGCCCTGCATGAGGACCGTGTGTATGTTCAAGTATGGGAAGGCTTGGTGCAGAGCTACATGCCAGCTGAGCAAGCACATGAATGAATGAATGAATTTATTCTTACGGTCACAGACCAGCTTATTAAATCAATAATACAAAAATAATTACATTAAAATTTAAATAACAGCAATAGTACACATATGTATACGTATACAGCAACGTTTAAAATATATGGAGCAAGCACATGTTTCCCACCTCAAGTTGGCCAAGATGACACTAATAAGGGGTGCCTTTTAAGGGGAACTTTGACACAGATGGGAAGTAGAGGTGAATGTTCAATGATGAAGGGCTGTAGCTCGGCGGTAGGGCGTCTGCTTTGCATGCAGAAGATCCCAGGTTCATTCCTTCTGCAGGCAGGATTAGGAATGTCACCCTGGAGACCTGCTGCCATTCAGGATGCACGATGCCTAGCTAGATGTGTTGGGTTTTTTATGTTAACGATCAAATCATACCTGAGCCGGTCTGATGTCAATACTGTCTGTTTAAGAAATAGAAGAAACAGGTGCCGGTGTTTTGTTCTCAATTGCCCAAAGCTTGGGCGTTACTCTGTGTATATAAGGCTCTGTTGCAAAGCAGTTTGTGCTCCTAGCTTCTGTATTGGGTTGGTTGTTGAGGAGTAGCTGGGAGTTGGAGTGTTGAGGGTTTGTGGGAGTGTTTGGGATTGTGAAATATGAGTTCACTGATAAAGCGTGTTTGATTAGTTTAGAAAGAGTTTTTGAGAGAACGCTAGCAGCCAGCAAGGAGTTCTGACTTCATGTAAAGGTAAAGGGACCCCTGACCATTAGGTCCAGTCGTGTCCGACTCTGGGGTTGCAGCACTCATCTCGCTTTATTGGCCGAGAGCCGGCGTACAGCTTCCGGGTCATGTGGCCAGCATGACTAAGCCGCTTCTGGCGAACCAGAGCAGCACACGGAAACGCCGTTTACCTTCCCACCAGAGCGGTTCCTATTTATCTACTTGCACTTTGACGTGCTTTCGAAGTGCTAGGTGGGCAGGAGCTGGGACTGAGCAACGGGAGCTCACCCCATCGCAGGGATTCGAACCGCCGACCTTCTGATCAGCAAGCCCTAGGCTCAGTGGTTTAACCCACAGTGCCACCTGGGTCCCCTGACTTCATTTACTTAGGATTAAAGTCTAGACTAGCATAGTGTCTTTTCACTTCTGGTGGCGTGTTTTTCAGCCAAGTCAGTTTCTGTTGCGTTTATTTTTCTTTTAACTCTGCTAGAAGCATACTTTAATGGGGCACTGTTAACTGGGTGTGAGTTTTTCTTCTGCACCTTTGTTCAGTACCCAGTTATTTTTCCTGTTAAGATGGACCAGTGCACTGACCCCAGGATAAGGGGACGTCCAGTGTGCCCGTATTCTATATGCATAGCTGAATGCACTGCATTATTATGACAATTAATCACCGTCTCCTCCCCCAGTTCCTAGGCTGGTGAAGTTTGTCAAAGGCCTCCACAACATAGTAGCTGAAGAAGGCAAAGAGGCTGTTTTCAAATGCGCCGTCTCCCCCAGCGACGCCGCTGTCATGTGGAGTCGAAATGGAACCAAAATCGAAGCCAGTAAAAAGTATGTCATATCCCAGGAGGACTCAAACCATAGCCTCACCATCACTGACTTGACTCTGAAAGACTCCGCTGCAATCTCAGCAGAAGTGGAAGGAGTAGAGAGCAAAGCAACCCTCAAAGTGGAAGGTGAGACGTGGAAAGTAGCAGAGAATGTCCAGGTGGATTTTGCAAGGTTGCAACTAAGCATCCAGCAGACGGCATTTTTCATTCTGCTATATAAACATAACATAGGGTTGCCATATTTCAAAAATTGAAAATCCGGACACAAAGTTGTTGGGGATTTTTTTTGGGGGGGGGGGAGCAACCCTTACATTACTTAGTAGGCAATATACAAAGGAGCTCATGTCAAACGCCCCCCCTTCTGCATAAAAAGGTAAAGGGACCCCTGACCATTAGGTCCAGTCGTGTCCGACTCTAGGGTTGCGGTGCTCATCTCGCTTTATTGGCTGAGAGCCGGCGTACAGCTTCCGGGTCATGTGGCCAGCATGACAAAGCCGCTTCTGGCGAACCAGAGCAGCGCACGGAAACACCGTTTACCTTCCCGCCAGAGCGGTTCCTATTTATCTACTTGCACTTTGATGTGCTTTCGAACTGCTAGGTTGGCAGGAGCAGGGACCGAGCAACGGGAGCTCACCCCGTCGCAGGGATTCAAACCGCTGACTTTCTGATCAGCAAGCCCTAGGCTCTGGGACACCACCTGGGTCCCTCCCTTCTGCATAACCGTGCCTAATTGTAGCCATTTCCAAAGCTCTCTCAACAATGTTGCTTTTGTGTCTTTGTTTGCCTGTAGAGACGCCAGTATCATTTGTGAAGAAACTGGAAGCCAAAATTGTTGAGGAGAAGGAGATGGTGACTCTGGAAGTAGAGCTATCAAAGCCAACCACAGAGGTAAAATGGATGAAGAACGGCAGCTTGCTCCATCCAAGTGACAACATGGAGATCAAGGCCGAAGGGACAAAGCACAGCCTGGTGATTAAGAGTGCCGCCTGCGGGGACCGTGGCTATTACTCCTGCGAGACTCTCCATGACAAGACCCAGGCAAAAATAGCTGTGGAAAGTGAGTCAGGGATGGTTGCATGCCTTCACCTGTGGGTGTTTGCTTTTTTGCAAATGCAGCGCTTACCTCCTGAAATGCAGCGAGCACTGGAACAACAGGGAACAACGTAGCTCAATGGTAGGGCTCACGTTTCCCACGCAGAAGGTTCCCAGTTCAACCCTGGTCATCCCCAGTGGTTAAAGGAATGCACACTTAAATCTTATTGTATGTACACCTGAAAAGGACAAGAGACATAAATCAAATTTTATAGGAATTATTTGTGTGTGTGTACAAAACCTGTAAACCTGTTAATTTGTGAATGGGTCAAATACAATTTTGGAGATATATAATGGTTGTATTCAACTAAGCCCTACTCAGAGTAGACCAGTGGTTCTCAAACTTTTTTTCCTCTGGGCCAAGCTTTCAGAATAAAAATTTGCTCGGGCCACACCACATTTTTTATTGATACATTGGAAAGCAAAAAGAAACAACTTCTAGCAGTGCTTGATTTGTAAGAATACAGTATCACTTGATATTCTAATTTTGGAAATATATTTATCCATATTCTGCAGATAAATACAGTGGACGCTCGGGTTGCGAACGCGATCTGTGCGGGAGGCGTGTTCGCAACCTGTGCCGCTGCATCTGCGCATGTGCGTGACGCAATTTGGTGCTTCTGCGCATGTGCAAAGCGCGATTTAGTGCTTCTGCGCATGCGCGAGCGCCGAAACCTGGAAGTAACCCGTTCTGTTACTTCCGGGTATATATTGCTACTCTACTACACTGAAATGTTTAAATGTTTCTTTGTCCTAGAGTCTCCCTGCCACACTTGCCATCTTCTTTTGCTGCAGGTATGTGGTATGCTGCACCCCTTGAGAACCACCGGAGTAGACGCATTGAAATTAATGTTAGGCCTGTCCATTAACTTCAGTGGGTCTACTCTGAGTAGGACTAGTGTTGAATACTGTCCATAGTGCACATATTCACGAGAACCGTAACATCTTTTCACATGTACACACAGCTACAACCTTGGGTTTGCTGACATGTAATGCATAGATTTGCTACAAGAGTTTGAGGCACAGTATCAGTCCTTTTTCCTCCTCCTCCCTCCTTGTCTTTCCTCAGAGTCCTGCTTGTTGCTGTTCGTAGGTGTAGAGCTTGCACCCATGATAAAATAAAATCCATCCTCTTCTTATGACATGGAACTGCATCTCTTTCACATCTGGTAGCTGAGTCAGATGGTGTTTTAAGTGACAGAAAGAAAATCTTCGTGGGGGGAAAGTAAAGATCATACTAGATGTGATACTATTTATTATTACTATTACCTTATTAATTTATGAACTACCTTTCACATAATTCTCAAGGAGAGTCACACTCGCACAATAAAAGCAAGTAAAAACAGACTTTAAAGCAGGCATAGGCAAATTCCAGATGTTTTGGGACTACAACTCCCATGATCCCTAGCTAACAGGATCAGTGGACAGGGATGATGGGAATTGTAGTCCCAAAACATCTGGAGGGGCCGAGTTTGCCTATGCCTGCTTTAAAGCAATACAAAAAAAAAAAAAAAAAACCCAACTAAAGGTAGATTTTAAAATGACACAGAAAAGCATCCAAGGCAGAGACCCAAAAGATAACCTAGCCATGAGTCTACCTGGGATCTGGTGGAAAACCCCCCACAAAATCTGCAGATCCACAGGCTTTTTCAGTATAAGGTGGTTCCTTAATTCATGGTAAAAGCAGCCACATGACTAGGGATGGGAGAGAAATTTGATTCAGTTCACATTTAACCTGCCTAATCTACCCTTTCTGAAACCAGACCCAAACTGAAACACAGCTGTCATTTGGGAAATTCACACTCTGGTTTTTACAGTCCAGTTCTCCAGCCAAGAAATGCACACAAAAATGCATATACTAGGATAACATGTGCATAAAAATGTACATATTGGTGAAAATATTTCAAAATCCATTACCGGTATATTAGGGGAAATTGCTTTGTAAAATGTGTACATTAGAGGAAACTGCACACAGACATGTGCCCATTGGGAGAAATTCGCATGATCTTTAAAAAAAAAAAAAAAAAACATTCAATAAAATTGCAAACCAATGTGGAAATGTAGAGAACTGAACTTAAGACTGGAAAAATGAGGAAAGGAAATAGGCTGAAACTGACAGATTCGCCGATCCCTCCACATCACTGCATGGTCCACGCCCTCCATATTTTCATTATGTGAGTTTGGTCATGTTAACTGTTCTACTGTGCTCAGTGAGTGAGACTGGTTTCCTTACAAAAAGCATTTTTGCCTCTGTTGCCTTGCTGTACTGCAGGATGAGCATCCACGTGCTTGTGTGTGTGTGTGTGTGTGTGTGTGTGTATGTGTGTGGAGTTGATGCTTTTGCTAATCCCTTCCCCATCAGCTCTTCCTCAAAATAACCTTAGTGTGCCTACAAGCACATTCCCCAGTCCTGAGTGATGGAACATCCACTGACCCAGTCTAAAGGTCATCCCTATAACTAACTGGTATGATGGAATTTTTTATTTTGGGGGGGGGCAGGGGAGTTCTCCTGCAAGCTCTGAAGCTTAAGGGAGTAGAATATCAGAAAAGGGGCCCTGAAGTGACAATATGTACATTTGGTCAAAAGATTTCTAGGCCTGTTCCACACATCACATGACATCATACCTGGTTCCCCAGTGAGTGTACCTGTGTGATGCACATTTGTAAACACATATTTCTTGCATTTACATGCTTGTGTTTTTAGGCCTGGCTGCAGCATCTTAGCTGTACATCTAACACATGAAAGTGTGTGAATCAGCCATTAAGCATTTGCAATAACTCTTACCTGGGTGTTGACTGTGTTTATTTGTGAGGATGACTTCTATTTGTTATGTATATACTGGTAACTGAATGCCTCAATACATGTTGGTCATCACTAATAATATGCCATCAGAAAGCAGCAATACCTGTGTCTGCAGAAGTCCTATTGTAGTGCCCAATGCGAATCAACAGCCTATGGGTGTAAGTCACGCTCACTTTTATAGAAGAGGGGGACATACATTAGAAGTATTAGGTGTGGACAAGAATCTACCCTTTGAATCTGGTTGACGTACCTTGAGCAAACATGTGCATATTATTTTGGGGCATTTTGAAAACATTCATCGTACATATTTTGGAAGTTCAGAATTATGAGATGTCCCATTCCAATAGATTTCCAGAATGTTAGGGATCCAAATATCAAATGTCATAGACCCTAGATAATAGACTTCTGAACACTTGGAAACAGAAACATTAGAAATTATGAAGTTTAGACTGTGAGAGGTTTCAAAATAAAAACAACAACACTTTACTATACTTTCTTGCTTGCAGAGAAGCAAGGTGGGAATCTCCCATGGGAGTCCTGCTCTGTGGTGTATTTAGCTTAATTATTAATCCAGGAAGGTTTATGGGTATTTTCCTAGAAAGGTTAATCATGTATGCTTAGTTAAAAGACAGAATATGCTTTATTTTGTCCCGACAGTAAGAACATAAGCACACAAGAAAACTGGTGTGCTTATGTCCTCCTGCCTACCCAGTCCAGCATTCTAGCAGTCAAATGCCTCTGGAAATTTTGAATCAGGGCCTGAAGGAGATAACTACCCCTTGTCTATTTCTTGCTAGTTGAATCCTTGGTGCAGTTTCCAGATGGGCATACCACTTAAATGGGAAGAATGGTAAGCCTGGGCATCTTACTTTGGCCCAGACACATCTAATTCTTTGTGATATTGCTTTGTTCCCAAGCGAGACCCATCAAACTGGTGAAAGGCCTTCAGCCGCTAGATACCCACGAGGGGGAGTCTGCTACCTTCGAGGTGGAGCTGTCACACGAGAACGTAGAAGTTACCTGGATGAAGGATGGCGTGAGGCTGAAAGCGAAGGACAACTGCTGCATTAGTGTCCAGGGGAAGAAGCATTCACTGACTCTTTCATCCCTTGAAATTGAGGATTCGGGCCTTGTTGCCTTCAAGGCCGAAAGTCTTCACACAACAGGCAGACTTAATGTGAAAGGTAGGCATTCAGGTCTTGGATGTCTTTGTTGTGCAACCCTGTTCGTTGGGTGCATGAGACACATGTCCAAAGCACAGGGCCTACTGGCTCTATTGAGCATCAGTTCCATTCAAACATTTTGCTGACCACAACGTGAACCGCCAGTTGAAGCACGCAGTAGGGGGTGCCTAGCAACCACAGGAGTCCCACCCCCAGATCAACCCAGAGGTTGCTGGCAAACCCTTTGTTATGTACTGAGCTTGGATCCTAGAACAATAGGCAGGTAGGATCCTAGAAGGCAGCAACCTGATTGGTCTGCAGGAGCTGCCCAATCCGGCTCCAGGAGGAAATGAATCAGCAACCTGATTGGCCTGCAGGAACAGCCCAATCAGGCTCCAGGAGAAAGTCAATCAGCAACCTGATTGGCCTGCAGGAACAGCCCAATCAGGCTCCAGGAGGGGAATTGAATCAGCCAATCACATAATGTATATATAGCCAGAGGTTTTGGGGGAAAGCACTCACTCACTGTTTACCATGAGCTGAAATAAAGAGCATGAAATCAACACTCAACTCCGAGTATATTTCACCTTTCCTTGTGATACCGGTAGCTAGGTAACTGCAATACTGCAATACCTCAGGGACTGCCTCTTCCCATATGAACTGACCCAGGCTCTGCAATCATAATCTGAGACCCTTCTTTGTGTGCCTCCTCCTCAAGAGGTCCAGAGGGTATCAACATGAGAACAGGCCTTTTCTGCGGTGGCTCCCCATTTGTGGAATGCTCTCTCCAGGGAGACTTGCCTAGTGCCTTCCTTACATATCTTTAGGTGCCAGATAAAAACATTTCTCTTCAACCAAGCATTTGGCTGATTAACATTCTATGGGTTTTAAAATGTGCTGGCAGGGGTTATTGGTTTGTGTTTGTTTCACTATGTGTTTTGTATTTTTCTGTTGTGAACCATCCTGAGATTTTGGGATGAAGGGCGGTATACAAATTTTAATAATTAGTAATAATAATAATAATCTGCCCTGGGATCCTTGGATGAAGGGCATTTTAAATAATAATAATAATAATAATAATAATAATAATAATATGCCTGCTTGTGGGGTGGACTGGTTCTCTTTCACTGGCATTATTATCATCATCATCATCATATGACAGTATTATTATTATCTGCTACTACTACTATTGTTTTTATTTTTGGCAGAACGGCCCGTGAAAATAATTAAACCTTTGCAAGACATTAATGCTCAGAACAAGGATGAAGTAACTTTTGCATGTGAACTTTCCAGACCTAATGCAGATGTCAAGTGGCGTAAGGTACTGAATTTACTTGCCATGTGACTTTTCCTACCTTAAGGAAATGGGGTCTGATGTGTCACATGGACACTTCCATTGAAGAAAGTTCAGGGTGTTGTGTAGTATTTGTGTTTACTTACAAATATGTAGGTTGAACATAGGTGCTTAGCACCCCAACAGATATCCAAAAATATTGCAAGGCTCCAACTCAGCTTTCTGACCCTCAATCTTTCTCAGTTTGAGCTGCCTGTTTAAGCATTTATACACAGACAGATTGATGACTTCATACCCAGCCAAGGGATGGAGAAAGACACACTCACTTCTAGAACAGCTGCTACCATGTTTCCCCTAAAATAAGACACTGTCTTATATTTCCCCCCCTAAAAAACCCCCACAGTATGGCTTATTTTCGGGGGATGTCTTATTTTTACCGCTCCTTGTTGGTACGCTGCATAGCCACTCCTATTCAGACAGTTTAAGGGAGAGGCGCCGCATCACTATGTCTTATTTTCGGGGTATTGCAGTCAAAATTGAAGAATGCAAGAACTCTGGCCAGGCAGTAGATCAGTTTTTAAATCTTCAAACAGTTTTAATATTATGGTATTGCAACAAATTCCAGTTGAAATAAATTTCTGTTCCAGGACAAGGCCCTGTTTCACTAATTCTTCGTCAGCTAATTTCTCATGGTCAAAGTGTACCAATGTATCTTCTGTGTGTGCCTCAGGCCTCAGTGTACATTGGTACACTTTGACCATGAAAAATTAGCTGACGAAGAATCTTGAATGAAAGTATTATACTTCAAACAGTGGAATACTTTCTTGTTCCATACTGATTTTGACGAGACAAGAACAGTGCAATTAATAAGCTGTTAAAACCTGGTTTGGACTTCTTCCTTCTAGGATGGAATCGAGCTTCGGCCAAATAAAAAAATTGCAGTCATTGCACGAGGGACTACGAGAAGCCTCACAATTCACAAATGCGAATTTGAAGACAAAGGGAAATATATGTGCGATGCTGTTGATGACAAGAGCTCAGCTACCTTGGTGGTCCATGGTATGTTTCAGTGGGAAGTCAAAAATATTTTCCTGCTGCATCAGGTGGTGCCTTGCATGTGAGAAGAAGGACAGATAAATGTCACAGGTAGAATGTTTGTGTTGCTCAGTGGCCTGGCTTGCACTTCACAGTAAGCCAAACTGTGGCTTTGGTATGTGATGAAACTTCCTATGTGTTGTTATTTTACTACTACTAAATGATAAACAAGCAAACAAATAAAATAAATGACACTTTAGCTCAGTTAGATTAGCCAGTCTAGAGGCAGAACATAGGTCAAAGGGCCTCAAACCTTTCATTTCGCATCTCCTCCCTACTCAGCTAAAAGTCTGCTTACCCTATTTTAGGGGTGCGGGGGCATTGCGGGATGACCAGCGCCTCCCCCTCTGCGATGATGCAGGGCTGCGTGTCAGGGTCTTTCCTTGCCAGAGCATGCCCCTGGCTTGAAATCCTGCTCTGCATCAGCCTACCAAATTGGCCAGTGGCAGACTGGCGCAGAGGGCCGGGCTCTCTGGGGGGTGGGCCTGAGGGAACAATCAGGCTTCCCTCAGGTCCGCTCCCGGGGGATTTAAATCACCCCGTGCCAGTCCCCAGCACCCAGCTCTTTGCAGCACCTCCCTAAAGGTAAAGGTAAAGGGACCCCTGACTGTTAAGTCCAGTCGCGGACGACTCTGGGGTCGCGGCGCTCATCTTGCTTTACTGGCCGAGGGAGCCAGTGTACAGCTTCCGGGTCATGTGGCCAGCATGACTAAGCCGCTTCTGGCGAACCAGAGCAGCACACGGAAACGCCGTTTACCTTCCCGCTTGAGCGGTACCTATTTATCTACTTGCGCTTTGACGTACTTTCGAACTGCTAGGTGGGCAGGAGCAGGGACCGAGCAACGGGAGCTCACCCCGTTGCGGGGATTCGAACCGCCGACCTTCTGATCGGCAAGCCCTAGGCTCTGTGGTTTAGGCCACAGTGCCACCTGCGTCCCTACTCACAGCTAAAAGAAAACAGAAGGACAGAGGAGCAGGTCAAAAGGAACACATTCCGCCTGGGTACAACTTATTCCAGAAGTCAGTAGGAGCAAATATCCTTCAGTAAATACCTCTTTGTAACCCTTTAGCCCGAGATATCAAGATAGTGAAGCCACTGGAAGATGTGCAGGTGAGCGAGAAAGAGAGTGCTTCCTTCACCTGCGAGATTTCACACGATGAGGTTGAAACCCAGTGGTTCAGCAACGAAAACAAGATCCGGGCCGGAGAGAACATCAGGTTGCGTCAGGACGGTAAGAAAGGGGACAGCTGATGAGTAGAAACATTGGATTTGTTTTCTAGTTGGAATGGCCACTGGAAAGCGAGTCTGAACTGTTTAGGTCTCTTGCATAACTAAAGCTTGATGGCAGACCTTCAGATCACATGCATGTAAATTATATACCAGTTTGAGTGTTGGTGGTTTTCCCCCTTATGGGAAGTGTTGTTTGACAAGGGTGCTAAGAATATTCAGATGGATCTATCTAGTCTACTTACAGAGCTATAAACCCCATGATTCTCTGGGCTAAGGAAATGGATGTTAGACCATGTCCTCTAGGGGTAAGGGGATTCTTAGGTTGTGAGATTTACTACTAAAATTTTACTTTCTGTGTCCTCTTGGGCAGTATGAGAGGCTGCAATGGGATTAAGGAGCGGGTGCCTAAGGTGTGGTACACTCAGCAGATCTCAAAACTGATGGCCCGTAACTGTGAGTTTGTGTCTCTATTCACAGGGAAAAGCTATGCACTAGTCTACAGAAGCGTGGAGATGGAGGATTCAGCAGAAATCAAATTTGTTGCCGAAAAAGCAGAATCCCGGGCAAAACTTAAAGTAAAAGGTAATTATGATGGCATTGTAGTGCAGTGTGGCTCATTAGTCTTTCTTAAAAATGCACCTTCAGTTTGGTTAATTGCATAAACGGCTCAGGACTACAATACCTCAATGACCGCCTCTCCCCATATAAACCAACCCAGACCCTGTGATCATAATCTGAGGCCCTTCTTTGTGTGTCTCCTCTATGGAAGGTCCCGAAGGTGGCAATACGAGAATGGGCCTTTTCTGCAGTGGCTCCCCGTTTGTGAAATGCTCTCCCCAGGAAGGCTTGCCTAGCACCTTCATTATACATTTTTAGGCGCCAGGTGAAAATGAATATCAAGTAGTAGTATTCTTTATTACGGTCACCCACCAGCATAGTAAAATGCATTACATTCTCAATATTTAAATTTGGTATAAACTAGTATAACTTATCTAAAATCACTAAAATGACTTATCTAAAATTGGATCCTTTGATCCATAGGTTATAATAGTTATTTACTATTCACTATAAATTAAAACGAAATCAGTCTGGCTCAGATCAGGAGCTATTTTGAGCATCTCCTGTGTAGGCACTCCGGATTCTAATAGCATTGCCGCAAAATCTTGCCACCATAGCGGTGACCTTTAAATTTGAGTCTGACAGGAGCCATTTAATTTGCCGTTCTTCAGATTGTCCTGGTAACCCATCAAATATCCCTAGGGTAGATTCTTTCCGGAGGTCTCTGTATAGGGAGCAACGAAAGAAAACATGGCCGATGGTCTCCACTTCTCCTGATTTGCACGGACAGAGTCTGTCTTCTAAGGGGACTTGTCTATACTTCCTGTATAGAACCGCTGATGGTAGAGTATGGAACCTAGCCAACGTAAATGCCCTTCTATGTGATGGAATCTCTAGCTGGGTTAGATAGTCGGCTGGGAGCGGCAATGAATATCAAATGTTTTGAACTTCCTAAAGCACCATATAAATTCAAAGCAGTAGTGCTAGTAATGATGTTTCTTTGTCCTCCTTTAGAACTGCCTGTAAGGTTTGTGAAACCTCTCCGCGTAAAGATTGCTATTGAGAAGCACCGGGGCTTTCTGGAGTGCCAAGTGTCTCGCCGCAATGCTGAGGTCAAGTGGTACAAGGATAACAAACTGATCCAACCTGGCCAAAAGTATGAGATTGTCAGCGACGGGGTCTACAGGAAGCTCATAATCAATGAGACAGAGTTTGCTGATGAAGGCATTTACACCTGTGACGCCATCGATGAGAAAAGCAGTGCTCAGTTTTATGTGGAAGGTACTAACTTGTTCTCAGCTGGAATATGTGGACGGAACCCATAAAACCGAGTAGTTGTGCCATTTACCTTAATATCGCAAGGTGGGTGGGTGGAATTCCCATAGCCAAGAAGAGCATCATTTGCGTGTTTAGACCTTTTACCTTTCCCCAAAATAAATTCACACAGGAGTCAGATATTTGGTTTGGTTTTTGGCAGAATTTAGGCCACAACTTTATTGATTACAACCAAGTGAGTGGTTGCATAGGTTCTGGTTCGACTATCTCCCTGCACCCTTGCAGGCAGCGCTGTCCCAGAGCCACGTTCGTAGGACAGCCAAGGATGAACACCAGGGACAGCTGTTGGAAGGATCACCAATCAGCCGACCTGATTTCCCCTGGACTCGGGCGCGGGCCGGACCCCTTTTGGGGAACGCAAAACCAATGAGTCCCTGGATTCCTTTACCGGAATATCCTTCATTTGCATAGGCGTGGCCACGTCACGTGCCACGCCTATCACCTGAACCAGAGCCTATCCGCAACTTACAAGTTGTGATGATTTGCTACGCGGCAGGCGAAACCCAAGTGGCAACAGCCAATCAGCCAAATTGGGAAAATTCCTGCCGTGCCCCTGCCTCAAGAGCAGACAACACATGATGGCATAGCAAGGTCAAGGTCAAGTCCTAAATATAGGGAGAGGTGGGCGGATGTTCCAATGTGAAACCCCCAAAGAGGAAGCTCAGTAGCCTCGCATGGGCTTAAATAGGTCCCGTATTGCTGCTCTTCGAGACACCCCATTGGTCAGATTGCACCCCAGCTACATGGGACTGACCTATCGGGGCTTGCGGCTGGTCCAAGACTACCCACCCACAACACCGGGTCAGGTGGCCAGGTCGCACCGCAACACGTGCCCTCTTTTATGGAGGACACGCTTTAGATTTCAGGCTTGTTCCTGCTACCCCTGCCCTTCTTTCCAGACAAGGTATTGTGGAAATCCAGGCAAAATATTTTCCCAGTTCTCATTATTATTTAACGAGCCTGCCAACAGGTTGGATAAGTGTACTTTGCAGTTTTGGGTCCTCCCTGCAGGCTACCAAATAGTCATTACTGAACTAGAGCCAGGTTCATCGCATTGCTGGTTCTGAACTGAGGTTGAAGCAGATTTAATGGTAAAAATGCTACTGTCGCTGAACCTTACCCCAGAACATTTGGATAGCTTCGCATGGCAGTCTCTCCTGCTGTTGATCCAGAATGTTAGGCACACAACTTGAAGTGTAGGAAGTGACATTTCTTAAAAGGACTTCCCCACGCTGTAGGAGGCTTTGTACTTTCCCCCCTTTTTATGGAAGGAACTGAGCAGAT
The DNA here is from genome assembly GCA_034641385.1 of Darevskia mixta. NCBI lineage: Eukaryota > Metazoa > Chordata > Lepidosauria > Squamata > Lacertidae > Darevskia > Darevskia mixta. Next base: position 796,405 of record JAWWNH010000003.1, read on the forward strand.
GGAGTAAAGGAATCAGTCCATCGGAGATCCGCATAATATCCTGTGGGAAAGTGCCCTTTCAACAAAATTCAAATCATCAAACGTCTTGATCGCCCTAACTTCCTAGCTGCAGCAAAAAGGATACCAATAAGGTGTCGGCATAATCCAAAAGATTCCGGAAGAACATATCATAGTATATAAGAATTGTCCTTACAGTATAAGCCTGTGCACTTTTAATGGGGAAAGATGTGTCAGGTTAAATGTGCTTAGATTTGCAACCCCACAATAGAACTGGGCTTGATGATTGACATGCGGTTGCCACTGAAAATGACAGCTTTGGGTTAACTCTCCCCCCCCCACCTGCCCCAATATTTGCATGTATCATTGTGTTGCATAATTTGCTGCCATGGTCAGAGGTGGGGAAATAAAGAGAACCAACAAAGAAAGTCTGCCTGCAATATGGATAAAGAACTTGTGGACTTCCAGCTGTTTCTGGACCACAGCTCACATTAGCCCAGCCAGTATGGCCAATGGTCAGGGGTGATGGGAGTTGACATGAAGGCCACAGGCTACCCACTCTGGGCCTACAACAAGAGCAGGAAGAGGAGTCAGAACTTGGTAGGAGGCTGCCATGTTTTGCTAGCAAACCATGTGCATAATGCCTAGTTTTGCTCTTAGTGGACAAGCTGAAGGGTTTAAAAATATGCTACTGCATATTCATTTTTATTTCCTGCTCCTCTTGTCCTAAGCTGGACCAAGGATTTTCAAATCTCAACATTATGATGATTTTAAAGGTAAAGGGACCCCTGACCATTAGTGACCGACTCTGGGGTTGCGTCACTCATCTCGCATTATTGGCCGAGGGAGCCGGCGTACAGCTTCCAGGTCATGTGGCCAGCATGACTAAGCCGCTTCTGGCGAACCAGAGCAGCGCATGGAAACGCCGTTTACCTTCCCACCAGAGCGGTACCTATTTATCTACTTGCACTTTGACGTGCTTTCGAACTTCTAGGATGGCAGGAGCAGGGACCAAGCAACGGGAGCTCACCCTGTCGCGGGGATTCGAACCGCTGACCTTCTGATCAGCAAGCCCTAGGCTCTGTGGTTTAACCCACAGCACCACCCGCGTATTTAAAATGATGATTTTAAATAGCTGTTAATAAGCTGCCACTACACGGTCTGCATGAAGGCAGCAGGATGGGCATCTGACCTTTTTCTTCTTTGGCACCTCCCTGTCCTCAGAGCAATCCATCAATATTGTGAAGGAGCTGAGGGATGTGGAGGTCAGTGAGCCAGCGGAGGCCAGGTTTGAGTGCGAAATCTCCATTGAGTCTGTGAAGCCCCCCAAATGGTCTCTCCACGGAGAACTCCTGCAGGCCGGCAAGGATGTTGTGATAGAACAGGAGAGGAGGCTCCACCGCCTGATCCTGAGGAAGACTGACGTGGAGATGACAGGAACTATTCAGTTTGCCATTGGCAAAGCAAAGTCCTCAGCAAACTTGGTGGTGAAAGGTAAGTCACTTCTTCCTCAGAACTTGAAATAGCAGCAGCAGCAGCACTGTAGTTCTGTTCAGGGTTGTGTGGGAGATGAGTGGGAATGTGGATGAGGGAATATTGTTTAATATTTCCTATCCCAGCTTGTGCTAACAAGCTCCAAACTAGCAGAGTTTCTCATCCCCAATAAAGCGCAGCAAAACGTGGCGTTTAAGTTCCTATGAACTTCTAGAACAAGGCAGATCCTGGCATATAATTCCCCTGCTTCCCTCTTAAAAGAAAATACACGACACAATGCTTTTAAAAGTAAAAAGATTTTACTCACAGACATCCACGCTTTTACAAGTCTCAGAAGGCAGGCTAGCTTAGGTTAAATGTATGTACATGTGGACACTCTCCTTAAGGAAGATGGGTCCACTTGGGCCCTCTTGGCTGGAAGCCAAGAGTGCATCTCTTGAGATGTTGCATCTTCGAAGTCCTGATGGGAAGAGAGGGAGAGTAGCAGCTCACCTGTATCTTTGAATAGCTACAGGTAAGGCCACTCCCACTTCTGGTCACACAGAGGGAGGAGTCTCAGTCCAGGAACAGGAAACTCTAGCTGGAGGACTGAGGCCCTTGTGTACATTCTAGGAATGTTGTGATTGACTGCACCAGTGTTATACATCCCACAGGTTGCCCTTGAGGAGAAGGCAGGGGAGCTTTTAGATGAGCAACATTAAGTGGCACAAAGATGGCAAAGAGATTTGGAGGAGCCAAAAGTACGAGCTCCGCAAAGGGGGGACCCGTTCCATATTGATCATCCACGATGCCTCAGTCAAGGATAGTATGAGTCTGTCTAGCAATACTCTGTGGTTCTTTACCCCTTCATGCATTAACTAGCAGTCGTGCATAGTTATTCTCGCCTGCCAATCTCCCACGCATTTCCCCTAGATCCAATTCAACGCCACTTCTTTGTCCATGATGACCTCTGCTGCTTCTCTTTGTAGATCTTCAAGTGACTATTACCAGGCAGCTAGAAGACAAGGTTGTCCAGGAAACCCACTCAGTTGTCCTTTCTTGTGAGTTCAAGCCTTCTCCAAAGGTGGTAGAATGGTACAAAGACCACACCCTCATCGAGCCCTCAGAGAAATTTAAGCCCAAGAGGGATAAGAACACAGCAGAGCTAAAAATCCTGAGGTTGTCTGTTGGAGATTCTGGTGTTTACAAATGCAAAGCTGGGACTTCAGAGACCAAGGCCTCACTGACCGTTCTGGGTACGTAGGTGAAACAATGGAGGGAAGGGGAGGGGAGTCCAGCCTTGCTTTATGTGCAGGAAAAGAAATTAGCAATTTTCTCATGTGTATACTTACTATTAGAAATTGGGTGAAATCCGTTAAATGAAAATTTTTTAGTTACATGTCTATAAACCACATTAAGGCAGCAAGAATGCATAGAAAAAGCACCATCCTCTGGCACTTTTGAAAGATGTCAATAAATGCCCCCTCAAATGCAAGAAGAAGAAGAAGAGTTTGGATTTCATATCCCGCTTTATCACTACCCGAAGGAGTCTCAAAGCGACTAACATTCTCCTTTCCCTTCCTCTCCCCACAACAAACACTCTGTGAGGTGAGTGGGGCTGAGAGACTTCAGAGAAGTGTGACTAGCCCAAGGTCACCCAGCAGCTGCAGGTGGAGGAGCGGAGACGCGAACCTGGTTCACCAGATTACGAGTCCACCGCTCTTAACCACTGCACCACATTGGCTCCCAATGTGGAGAGACTGTTGCCTCTTTTCCCCCAGTTCCTGTTTGCCTTGACTCAGCCTCTCCTAAGCTGAAGCCACTATGACACACCTCCATGTCAGCCGATCTGTCATATACCACAACCCCACAATAGCCATTTTGCTACTGGCACCCATGGAATGTTCTCAAAATTCCAAGTGTGCCCACTGGCCCAAGAAGGTTGCTGCTACCTGCTCAGGTTGCAGGTTAGAAAGGGAATTTACAATGCGGAGTGTGTTGTGACAACCTGTAATGTACTGGAGAATGGTGCTTCCCTCAGGAGTATGGAATGAGCTTGCTTATCTGGAGTGTGGGGAGGAAGAAGCCATAAGAGAGGGGAGGACATTTCTTAGGCAGCAGCTGGAGAATCTGAGATGTTCAGAAAAATATTTTATTTGCTATAGTGGCCCTTTGGATTCTCTGAAAACGCTATGTGGAAAACTGCCTTTGCATATAGAATGGAAGCAGCAATAAGTTTGCAAGATGCTGTTTGCAGAGCCGGAGATGGTTGTGGTAAGTTAGCATCTTGTGCTATGGAACCTCATTGTATGCCTAATCCCTCCCCTCAAACAGAACGCAAAGTGGAGATAACGAAGCATCTGGAAGATGTGGAAATTGAGGAGGAGAACTGTGCCTTCTTCTCCTGTGAGCTGTCTGAAGACATCGATGATGTGGAATGGTTCCTCAATGACACACACCTCTTCCCCAACAACTTCAATGAGATCAAGAAGCTGGGCACCTCTCACAGCCTGATGCTCAAACACGTCATGCCAGAAGATGCTGGTTCAGTGACGATCAAGGTTCAGAAGAAAGTCACTGAGAGTGCTCGGCTGAAGGTGAAAGGTGAGCTTCCTTTTTTTCAACTAAGGGCCTTGGTCCTCACTTGCCTTACAATCGTGCTGCTGTATGAATTTTGGATCTAAACATTGCAGTTTCCTTTCCTTGTCGCACCGTTCTTCAGAGAAGCCTGCTGTCTTCATGAAGTCCCTGGATGATGTTGCTGCAGAGGAGCGCAGCACAGTCAGCCTGGAGTGTGAGGTCTCCAAGGCAAAGGTCAAGCCCATCTGGAAGAAGGAGGGCGTGGAACTCACCCCAAGCGACAAGTATGAGATGCTGCAGGCTGGGAAGACGCTGGGTCTCATTATCCATGACCTCAACAAGGCTGATGCGGGCTTGTATACATGTGACCTTGGTACAGAGGTGGCCAAGTCTAGAGTCAGCGTCCAAGGTAGGGACTGCTGCATTGTGAAGTCCAGAACTGTAGATTTGCAGGGTGTAAACATGCACCCACACGAATCCCCACAAGCGGAGGGCCAAAACAAATGTGCTCCAGCTTTGTGTATCTTTTGCCATCTTTTCTTGTCCTTTCTAGGGTTCTAACACACCAGAACGTTACGGAAGACAATACTCTTTTTAAATAACAAATGCATTCAAATGAGGGTTTTGCTAATCTGAATGCATTCAAATGCATCCAAACGAGCTTTTGCTGTTCATACTTCCTCTGTGGAAATGCCCTGGGGATTCCTTAGCCATGCTCTCTGTTTGCACAGGGGTTCCCCTGCTCTCACTCTTGCATCACACTTGCCTTGTGTAGGGTGCCAAACCCTATCTGATAACCCTTTTGTCTGTGTTCTTAGAACTGAATATCGGCGTCACCAAACGCCTCAAGAACACGGAAGTCCTGGAAGGGGAGAGTTGTAGCTTCGAATGTGTTCTCTCTCACGAAAGCGCTGAAGATTGCCGCTGGCTCATCAACGGAACTGAAGTGGGCCGCGAGGGACGGGTTAGAGCGTTCAACAAAGGGAGGAAATACACTCTCAATATTAAAAAAGCAATGGCCACTGATGCTGGAGAGGTCGTTTTCTCGCTCGGTGACTTAAGCTCCAAAGCCACTCTAGTCGTGAAAGGTGCGTAGAGGAAATTTGGGTGTGCATCTTAAGGAGGAACATCTGTTTGGTACATGGACAGTCTCAACAGATTATAAAGTGGCACTATTTAGTTTATTTATTTATGAAAATATATACCACTATTTGTTTTTAAAAAATCAGAGCGGTTTGCAACAACTGTTCATAAAATCATGCAACCATATAAATAAGAGATTTTAAATGTACTGGTCCAGTAAACGCTTCTGCTGCGCAGACCAGCAACAGTTCTCTTTGCAGAGTATTAATCAAGTCCCGCAGCGGTGCTCTTGTTGCTGTTGTGAAGTAAATGACACACAGGAGCTCTTCAGTCGAAAGACAGATTTATTGCAGACAAATAAACACAAACTCCTCCGGAGCATTCAGACATGACTGCTCCACGCCCCAGAGGCAAAGAAAACAAACACTCTATATATACTGAGCATGCTTAACAACTTAACAAGCTTACATCATGTGACCTTGCTAATTTGCCAGCGTTTCAGGATTCCAAACCTTAACAATAAACATGTTAAAATCAAAGCTACCTGCTTTGGAAAGATTTAATAATAATAATAATAATTTATTATTTGTACCCCGCCCATCTGGCTGGGTCCCCCCAGCCACTCTGGGCGGCCTCCAACAGATATTAAAATACATTAAAATATCACAGGTTAAAAACTTCCCTAAACAGGTATTCAGGTATTTTCTGAATGTCAGATAGTTGTTTATCTCTTTGACCTCTTTGATTTATTCATAAGCATGATGGAATAGAAACGTTTTCAGCACATGTTTAAAAGATAAAACAGAAGGTGCCTCCTGAATCTCCGTTCCTTGTCTTGTTGCTCCTTTATGTACTACAGATTCCCTCCCTGCAAAAATTCCCCAACGTAGTAAAAAAGATAATAAACCTGAGGGGTTATTTTTCTTCTTAATGGAAAGATTCTTTTGCTTCCTTTCCCTTTAGAAAAGCCAGCAGAATTTGTACGTGAGCTGGAGGACAAGACGGCATTGGTGGGGCAGGAGACTAGCTTGAGTTGCGACTTGTCCAAGTGGGACGGCAACATCAAGTGGCGCAAGGATGGCAAAGAGATTCGGAGGAGCCAAAAGTACGACCTGCGCGAGGAGGGGACCCGCGCCATACTGATCATCCACGATGCCTCAGTCAAGGACAGTGGGGAATACACATGCGAGACTGAAATCTCTAAAACAAAAGCAACACTTACTGTGGAAGGTCAGTGGTGTTGTCCTGCAAAGAGTAGATCCAGTGAGCAATTGGAAAGGATTTTTTTTCCTGAAATGCAGTTTGGTTCCACCTAGCGGTTGGAGAGAAACTAGATTCAATTTGCATTTAAAGGCAAACCTACCAAATCTGGTAGGGACACGGGTGGCACTGTGGGTTAAACCACAGAGCCTAGGGCTTGCCGATCAGAAGGTCAGCGGTTCGAATCCCTGCGACGGGGTGAGCTCCCGTTGCTCGGTCCCTGCTCCTGCCAACCTAGCAGTTCGAAAGCATGTCAAAGTGCAAGTAGATAAATAGGCACTGCTGCAGCGGGAAGGTAAACGGCGTTTCCATGCGCTGCTCTGGTTCGCCGGAAGCGGCTTAGTCATGCTGGCCACATGACCCGGAAGCTGTACGCTAGCTCCCTCGGCCAATAAAGCGAGATGAGCGCCGCAACCCCAGAGTCGGTCACGACTGGACCTAATGGTCAGGGGTCCCTTTACCTTTACCTTTACCAAATCTGCAGTTTCTGAAACAATGTGCAATTCAAAGCACAGCCATCATCAGTTTGCCAAATATAGGGGTTAGGGGATTCCATATTGCAAAAAGAAATAATCTAGACTTAAATATGAAAGCAGCAAACAGAAAGGAAGTATAAAATAAGGCAGAAATGATCCAGTTGCTGGCAATGACCTCACTGCGCTCCAGCAGCCTGTCTTAAATACAGTTCAGAAGAGAGGGGTCTTCTCACCAGGCTATGTGATTAGCATTTCGCTCTCTTCTCTCTTTCATCATTCCATTTATATCCTGCGAGTGCCAAGTGGGTGGTGAACAATCTTCCCTGTCTATTGCAAGACTTGTAAATTGCTCCAAGGTGGTGCTGTGTGTTTGGGTTGTGGCATGACAAACTTCGCCTCTGAGAAGTGCGAGAGAGGCATATAGCCACAACCCTTGAGCCATTGTTTCATTCATCTCTGCCACTGTGTTTGACGTGAGTGCTCACTTGTTGTTGTTGTTCAGTCGTTCAGTCGTGTCCGACTCTTCGTGACCCCATGGACCAGAGCACGCCAGGCACGCCTATCCTTCACTGTCTCTCGCAGTTTGGCCAAACTCATGTTAGTAACTTCGAGAACACTGTCCAACCATCTCATCCTCTGTCGTCCCCTTCTCCTTGTGCCCTCAACCTTTCCCAACATCAGGGTCTTTTCTAGGGAGTCTTCTCTTCTCATGAGGTGGCCAAAGTACTGGAGCCTCAACTTCAGGATCTGTCCTTCTAGTGAGCACTCAGGGCTGATTTCTTTAAGAATGGATAGGTTTGATCTTCTTGCAGTCCATGGGACTCTCAAGAGTCTCCTCCAGCACCATAATTCAAAAGCATCCATTCTTCGGCGATCAGCCTTCTTTATGGTCCAGCTCTCACTTCTGTACATTACTACTGGGAAAACCATAGCTTTAACTATACGGACCTTTGTCGGCAAGGTGATGTCTTTGCTTTTTAAGATGCTGTCTAGGTTTGTCGTTGCTTTTCTCCCAAGAAGCAGGCGTCTTTTAATTTCGTGACTGCTGTCACCATCTGAAGTGATCATGGAACCCAAGAAAGTGAAATCTCTCACTGCCTCCATTTCTTCCCCTTCTATTTGCCAGGAGGTGATGGGGCCAGTGGCCATGATCTTAGTTTTTTTGATGTTGAGCTTCAGACCATATTTTGCGCTCTCCTCTTTCACCCTCTTTAAAAGGTTCTTTAATTCTTCCTCACTTTCTGCCATCAAGGTTGTATCATCAGCATATCTGAGGTTGTTGATATTTCTTCCGGAGTGCTCACTTAGGTATCCCTTTATTGCATTTCCTTTCAGAAGCAGGAAACTGCTTCATCAAAGACCTTACGGACCTGAAGCTGGAGGAAAATAAAAAAGCAGTTCTTACTTGCGAAACCAAGAAGCCGGCTTCTGCTGTGACGTGGAGGAAAGGGATTACCGACCTCAAGGCGAGCAAGAAATACGAGATCAGCCAGAAGGGGAAAGTCCTGCAACTCACAGTGAACGACTTACAGGAAGACGACAGTGACATTTATACCTGTGACATTGGCGAGACCCAGTCAAGCGCAAAGGTGGTAGTGCAAGGTACGAACTCTGTGTGGTTTGTCACATTAGTTAGTAAATTGCCAGGGGGGGGGGAATTCAGCCTGTAGTCCCAGCATTTAGATTTTGTCAAATAATTGGAAAAGGCCATAGTTTGGTGGTAGAGCACATGCTGTGCATGCAAAAGATCCAAGGCCCAAACCTTGGTGTCTCCAGTGCAGCTGAGAAAGTCTCCTGCTTGAAACCCTAGGATAGCTCAGTCAGTAGAACATGAGATCCTTAATCTCAGGGTTGTGGGTTTGAGACCCATGTTGGGGGGGAAAGATGCCTGCATTGCAGGGGGTTAGACTAGACGACCCTCATAATCCCTTCCGACTCTACAGTTCTGTGATTCTATGAGAGCTGCTGCAAGTTACTGTCAAAAATTCTAGACGGATGAATGAATTCACTTGATATAAAGCAGCTTCCTATGTTTTCTCCAGAGCATGTAAGGAAACCAGAACAGTTCTTACATTAATGTAATGTCCTTTTGCCTAAGATGGAGTTGGTGCAACAAATAGCCCAAGCCACTGTAGACCAGCCATTCCCAACCTCATGCCTTCCGGATGATGCTGGACTTCAACTCCCATCAGCCTCAGCGAGCATAGACAGTGGTCAGGGATGATGGGAGTTGTAGTCCCACAACAATAGTTTATAATTTGTACAACATTTGTAGGGCACCATGTTGGAGGAAGGCTGCTGTAGATTGTAACCATGATTTGTCTAATTAAACTAGTCTCATGCACAGTGAAATCTGTATTGGCATGTACTGTATTTATTACAACATGTAACTTTTTCATATTGTTTCCTTTATCAGCAATCATGGACGTGTATCTAAGTCTCTTTATATTACAGGCTTGTGTTAACTGACAGGCACTTCTCTTTGAACTATGCCTTACAATGGAAACTTCTTGATGCTTTATTGTGTGCTGATGTTCCTTTTTCCAGGCCAATAACAAAATGCCTGGAACATGCATGTTTGATTTAAAGATGTCTGCTATACCCAAGTGGTTGATCCCTACAACACAATATACGATGCACAATAGGTTTGGAATAAAGCTGGATCAGGTGCCAATGGGGTTTTTATCAGGGGGGTGCTACTTTCAGATGCAATCGTCACTCAAGGGATCTGCTACTTTGAGGCATTTAATGAGGAAGCCACTGATGAAAAATGATCTAGGCATGAAGACTGCAATAGAGGGTAAACTAGATGAAGGCAAGCGCTAGATTCTTCTAATTTGTATGATGGTGGAAGCAAAAAGGGTGAGGAAGTTGCAATTCAAAGCTGCTAAACAAGGCAGTGGCCCATCAGAGGTGAGATGCTTTTCACGTGGTTCTACAGCTCATTTCTATCTGGACTTGATGTTGGATTCTGACCTGGAGACCAGCAACTTGGACCACTCAAGCAACAAGACTCAATTCTGCTCTGTGTCATCAAACTAGCTACTCAAAACTTCTTGGCTTCCCTGTATTGTCTCAACAGACCAATTTTAGGCTTTAGATTGGAGCAACGTCTGCATTACCTTGGAGCTTTCCAAGGTCCTGAAAAGAACATAAGAAGAGCCCTGCTGGGTCAGGCCAAAGGCTGGATGTTAGTCCAACATCCTGTTTCCCACAGTTGCCAACCAATTGCCTGTGCCCAACCCACAAGCAGGACATGAGCGCAACATCACTCTCCCCACCTGTGATTCCCAGCAGCTGGCATTCAGAAGCTTACAGCCTCCATTCTAGCAATTGTTGTACTGGCCCAGAAAGTGCATTTGGATGTTACTGTTACTTGCAAATATAAAGAAGGATCAGTGGTGGTGAGTGCCCATTGGAGCTGATGGGGTGGAAGACAGGGAGCCAGAGCCAATGACAAGCAGAGCCAGTTAGTTTTAGTTTTGTCCCCACCCTTCTCCCTGTTGAGTTCTACACAGGCAAAACAGAGACCAAGGGTGAAGAAACTGACAGGCAGTGCCATCCCTGAACTGGATGCAAGTAAGAAGGCAGGCAGGCAAGAGCTGACTGAGAGCAGACTGGGATTGGTGGGGCAGTGTGCCATTCCCCCTAGTGGATCAGCCTCTACTCTTCAGGTGCATACTGTTTCCAACAGTGGAGGTAAAACATGACCATTGTGGGTGGTAGCTGTTATCCTTCAAGTTTATTATTGACCTGCCTGCAAATAATCTGTAAGTTCTAAACCATCTTTAACTTTCGGAGTACCCTGTCAAGATTTGAAGACCCCTTCTCATGTATAAAACGGAAAGTGAAATATAGAAGGTGATACAAAGAAATGGGAGTCTCCCGGTGGTGCAGCAATAAAACTGCTAGCACATTTGCAAAGCTAAGAAGGGTCTGCTATGGTTTCAAATTGGATGGGGGACCACCTGTTGAGATTTCGGCCTTGCAGGGGATTGGACTAGATGACCCTCGGGTACCTTCCAGCTCTACAATTCTATAATTCACTGTCAAGCCAGGAGAGCAAATATTCTCATTATAATGGAAATAAATGATAGTTGTGTTGTATTAAGCACTCTGATTATCAATGCTCAGTTTGCAACTGGGTTGAAAATTATCTCTTACTGGTTCAGTCTATTCTACGTGATTTCATCAGTGGACTTCATAGTTGAATATGAAATCAACTGAAGTGTTTCTCTTTGGACTGGAAAGCACTCCAGGTGTCAACAGGATCCAGAGTATTCTACTTGAAAGAAATTATTCTCCTTGAGTACGTAGAATGGATGCACTTTATCAGCTTATACAGATCATTGAAGAATATAATTGGTAGCTCCATAAGCCTGGAAAGAATTCATATGGTGCATGGGATGTTGTCTCCATAATCAAAAGGACTGTTGCTAATGTTGGTATACTATGGATATCTGATCAACATTAATTTCCATCTGTTCTGTTGTTTAAAGATCTTTTTCTGTTGTGCTGGGGCAAACTCCTATTTCTGAAGGTGCGAAAGGGGAGAGTCATCGAACTGAAAATTTGTTGAGAGAGAGACAGCAGCTCCTCCCACCCACACTCCCAGCTCCCTAAAGTACATACCCAGCTTTATTTGCTTGGAAACAGTTTTCCTCTAAACGAAGTTACAGAAGGATGGCAAGTTTCTAGAAATGGAAGATGGTAAACCGTGCTAGAAGAGTAGATCATGATGGGATCATGTTGAGAAGGGTTCTCAATAGAATTATAGAACAGAAGTGTTCTCATAGAATTATAGAATAGAATTGCAGAGTTGGAAGGGACCACGAGGGCCATCTACTCCAACCCCCTGCAGGGCAGGAATATTTTGCCCAACATGGGACTCAAACTCACAATCCGAGATTAAGAGCCTCTACCAATTGAGCTGGGGACCCAGGTGGCACTGTGGGTTAAACCACAGAGCCTAGGGCTTGCTGATCAGAAGGTCGGCGGTTCGAATCCCTGCGACAGGGTGAGCTCCCGTTGCTCGGTCCCAGCTCCTGCCAACCTAGCAGTTCGAAAGCACGTCAAAGTGCAAGTAGATAAATAGGTACCGCTCTGGCGGGAAGGTAAACGGCGTTTCCGTGCACTGCTCTGGTTCGCCAGAAGCGGCTTTGTCATTCTGGCCACATGACCTGGAAGCTGTATGCCGGCTCTTGGCCACTAAAGCGAGATGAGCGCCGCAACCCCAGAGTCGGACACGACTGGACCTAATGGTCAGGGGTCCCTTTACCTTTACCAATTGAGCTATTGCGGCAATCGTCAATATTTCATTGGCATTCCCTTCCTGTACTGGCAGCTATGGACGACTACATCCAAGAACTTGGACTAATAAAACCACAGAGGATGAAGATGCCCATCTGTGTTCGTGTGACCTTTCTACAGAAAGTGTGGACTAGCAGGAAGGGGGAAAATAGTCCTTTGGCTTGGATGCAAGTGTCTGCTACAGAAGAGATATCCCTCTTCAATAATCTTATGCTAGAAGGGAGTTTGAAATGTGATGTGAAATTACCAAATGGCAAATCCTACCTTTTTTTTTTTAAGAGAAAGATACATAACTCATAAGCATTTTTCCCAGTCCTTTGACTACAGATGTACTGTAACGCCACCTCACTGTCTACCAACAGAAACTATTTTTGAACTATCAGAGTATCTACATATTCACTGTTGTCTGTTATGCCAAAATCCACTTGTCTTTATTTTGCCAAAGTCCACATAGATACCTAGATGTGTATCTTATGTTATGTGCTGTGTGTTAATTAGATATTATCTGCTTTGGTCTTTACCATATGGCTAAATCAATGGGTGGGGAATGTAAACCTTACAGTTCAGGTGAAACTAATTGCATTATATCCTTTTTTTTAAAAAAAAGCATTAAGTTATCAAGCAGGTAACTGTAATATTCTTAAGCTTTTTCCCCATGTGGAGAATAGGTGGTTAGAACAGTTGTTAATTGACATTTCCATCAGTTGAATTTTATTATTATTGTTATTTGCTTCAAATTCCTTCCTGCAAAGGCTGTTGGGGAAGCAACGAACCCACAACTTTTCTTAAGCCTCTCCTCCTGCCCATGTTCACCTTCTTCAATTCTGCATTTTAGCCCTGCCAGTTCTTTTTCAACAAGAACTGCAGAACAGGGAAGCTGAGGAAGGAAGCAAGGTCCGGCTTACCTGTGAGCTTAACAAGGCAGACCTGCCGGTGCAGTGGATGAAGGGAAGCGAAGTCCTGCAGGCCGGCGACAAGTATGAGTTGAAGCAGCGCGGCACTGTGGCAGAGCTAGTAATCCGGGATGTAAAGAGTTCTGATGCTGGGGATTATACCTGCAGCACTGGCGAGCTAAAGACCTCAGCTCGAGTGCAAGTGACGGGTACGAAGAGACACTGGTTTTGCGGTGCTCAGTTATCTATGCCATAATTTAATAGTGGGCCTTCACGAAAATGCCATGCTTGCTAAATTTGCTCACTGCAGTAGCATGCTGCGTATATGCAACTTGACCTCTGTGAGTGCCGGCTTTCCATCCCAAAATGAGTTTGTATGCGTTAGGCTACATGCATCTAACCATACCATTCTGTTTCCATCACCCATGGTTGAATCTTTGACCTATGTTGTAGGGCTAAGCCTGTCTAAAGAAGTTCCATGTTTGTAGGATCCAAGTTAACCATCTCTGCAGTGGACATATGGCAATTGAAAGATGAGGTTGGAAATGCTTTCCAGATCGAGGGCCACATTTCCTCCTGGGCAACCTTCCAGGGGCCACATGCCAGTGGTAGGCAGGGCCAGAGAATAGAATAGAATAGAATAGAATAGAATAGAATAGAATAGAATAGAATAGAATAAATCTTTATTGTCATTGTCCCCTTGCGGGAACAATAAAATTCCTCGGTTGCTATATCAACTCAAATAAGACACTCTACATAATCTAAAAATACTGATAAACACAATATAATACAGCACAATATAACAAATGAAATAAGATGACTTCAGAGTCCAAAGTTTCCATTTAAGGCTAAAATTGCTCTAGGAAAGAAACTGAGGCGGAAGGGAGCAGAGCAACTGGTGTGAATTTTACCTTGGTATAATAGGTGAGTTTCTACACCCGCTTGCACCCCTCTCTTCATCCTCCATCCAGAGAAACAAGAAGCACTCTCAGAGTTCAAGGACACATTCCAGCCAGGCAAAAACACCCAAAGAGGGTGCAAAATGGGGCTTCTGAGGGGCATAACTAGGGAAAGGGTTTGGGGCCTGTGGAGAGTCCCAAGGGCCACATAGAGAAGCTTTGAGGGCCACATGTGACCTCTGGGTCTGAGGTTCTCCACCCCAGACCCAAAGTGATGGCTCTGATGATGAGGTCTTTTTGCCAGACTCCCAAGCAAGCCATTTTCTTTCTGAGCTGCTCCACTGCAGTTGGGTTGGGGGGCTCACAGGGCAGAACGCTCCTACATATGAAAACGCCAAGTGCCGGGGAGATGGGTTGTAGCTGGACCTTCTCCCTGAAATGCTAGTTTTCTGTTGGCAGGGAGAACTAGGATTTAGACACTACCTCCCTGAAGCCAAAACCATTGACAAAATTTGAGTTTCCCAACCCTGCGTATTGGAGGGGAGTGGGGTGGGAGTGGTCCTTTCTGCGTGCGGCTGTTACATCCAGTTTCCCCCACAGCGCTTAACATTTGCCATTTCCCCTCCACCCTGGTTGTACATTTTAGCCTTGCCAGTTCTTTTTAAGCAAGAGCTTAAAGATGTGGAAAAGGAAGAAGGAGACACCGTAGCTTTGCGCTGCGTACTCAACAAGCCGGACGCACCCGTGGCCTGGAAGAAAGGAGCGGCGGTCCTTCGGGCTAGTGACAAATATAAGTTGAAGCAGGAGGGGTGTGTGGCTGAGCTGTTCATCTACAATTCAGAGCCAGAGGATGGTGGGAGATACACCTGTGATGCCGGAGATAAGCAGAGCACAGCTCAGGTCAAAATCCATGGTAGGGTAATGGGGATGCATCCATCTCATTATTCCATTTATTCCCATTTTATATGTATTTCTGAGCAAATATGTGGTATAGAATCCCACCAGCTTGATATTTTTAGGAAGTTCATTGGGGTTTTCCCTGCTGTGTTTATTACAGAGGGCCCCTCCAAAGTGGGGACTTTTTTCCTAGGTTTTTTTTGGGGGTGTCTATTCTGCAACATGTCCGTTGATGCAATAATAGTGCATTAGTGGTGGATTTATACTGGACTGTCCACACAATGTTGTTCTGCAATGCATCTGCAGCGTTCTTGCATTATTGCTGCCTGGAAGGGGAACTCTTGCACTACAAGAGTGGGACAAAAAGCAAAGCCCAGGTCATTGGGGGAGTATGAAACGTTATAGGATTTCAGGAGGAAGTTACAGGACATGATTGCGAACAAAGCAGCATGCCAGCCACAAAACGTTTGCAGGCACAAAAAACATTGAAAATGGGATTGCGTATAATTGCCCCGATACCATCATGAGCACAATTCATCATGAATGCACAATAAAAAAGCACATCTGGAGGAGCCCTTGCATGTTTGGAAGATTTGTATCCTGGCTTTTCTGTTGAGTGTGTGCTCTCAGGTAGGCTCCGCCCCTTTTAACTAAGCGGAGAGCTCCACCTACATCCACCACAGATAGGTTCATTAGAACTGAGGTTTGTCGTGAACCTCAAAGGGCTGTGATGTGGGGAGGCAGACCAAGAACTTCTGCTGTTGTCTCAAGGATCGGGGTGCTGTGCGCGGCCACGCAAAGGGCACCCTCCAGTTGATGGGAGAGCGGTCATTATTGAGCATTCATCCTGATATGTTTGTGCGGAGATTAGATGACATCAGCTATTTAATGAGCAACCATTCTGATTTGTTAGACAATGTTGCGTGAAAGGTGTTGTCCCATACTTCCCCATGCATTTCCCCATAACTTTCCTTACTGTAAGAAAGTCCAGTCTTTGAGGGAGGTGATTTTTGTGTGTGTGCAAGACTGCCCAGTTAATTACAGTTGAACAACCTCAATTTGCCGGTATGTGTTGAATCCCACCTGGCAATAGCAATAGTCTGGAAGCGCCCTAAATCTTTATCATAATGAGCTGGGCAATTTTGTGATGGCAGCCATAATAAGCCTAAACTGCTTGGGAGTTTCAGTGGTTCATGGAGAGCCTTGGGGCCTAGGAAAAGAGGGGTAGACTAGACAAGACCCAAGGGAAGGAGGGTTGGGAGATGGAAGAGTTCAAAAGAATGATAGGAAGAAGAGAGGTCCAGAGTGGGGGATGAGTCTGAGAGGGGAATGAAAACTAGGGGAAAGAAAGGTCAGAGAAGAGAGGCATAAGTTCCCAGTGGCTGCAGAGGTGAAAAAAGTTTAGATGTTTGATTTGAAATGACCATATGAAATCTTGGGTTGGAGGCAGTGTGGTGTATAACTGAATCAGATGCTAATGCTGGTAAATCATCCTCATGCGTGTATATATACATTTGAAATCCCTTCATCCTCCAGCCATACCTACCCGCTTCAAAGAACTGCTAAAGAACACAGAAGCCACACAAGGTGGGATAGTTACTCTGCACTGTGAGCTGAATAAGTCTGCTCCAGTGGAGTGGATGAAGGGCCAGAAAGGTCTGAGGCCCAGCAGCAAATACAGAATGAAGAAAGAAGGAACAGTGGCTGAATTGACGATCCACGATCTAGACCTCAAGGATGCTGGGGATTACACATGTTCTTCTGGAGATCAAAAGACAACAGCTGTCTTAGCAGTGAATGGTAAAAACACAACAACACTACCAGCCTTTTGGAGTGATTCTGCCATCTCCCCCCACCCGCTTAATTTATGTTCTTACAAAGCCCTGTCTTCAGCTCTACTTTTCCTTCGTCTTGTCGTCCTTCGCTATCATGCCGGCATGCAGCCCCCCTGCTTTACTCTTCTCCAGTTTCGCAGGATGTAAGGTGTTGCTGTTGCATGCTTACGTGATTTGCAAAGTTCCTTTCGCAAATGACATGGCATGACTTGCACAAGGTGTGAGATATACTGTGTGGTTCTATCATCCTCATTAAGAAAAGGTTGGCAGTTTCATATCTGAGTTATTATTTCAGTTCTCTGGCCAGCCTCCTTTTAATGGGGCACCCCTTCATTCCTAAGGATAATCCCATTTGGAAGTTCTTTTCTGTCCCCCAAGTTGGAAATTGGCAGGATTTGCTGGAAGCATGTTCAGGATGGTTCCCCATAACTGGGGGGTGAATTGCACAATTCAGCAGCATGCCAGAGAGAGAGAGAGGCTCCGCATAACTTGTTGTTGTTGACACAGTATCTGTTCATTCTGCGTCCTTCAGCCTTGGCAGCACAGTTCAAAATGGGACTAAAGAATGAGGAAGCAACAGAGAGTGGAACAGCCACTCTGCATTGCGAGTTGACCAAGGCCGTTGACTCCGTTGAGTGGCTAAAGGATCAAAAGGTGCTGAAACAGAGTGAAAAATACAGAATGAGGCTAGAAGGTCGCTTTGCTGAGCTCACCATCCAAGATCTGGAACTGACGGATGCTGGAAGTTACACCTGCGCGTGTGGAGATCAGAAGACCACTGCAGCCGTGAAAGTGAATGGTAATGGACCTTATGCCCACAGTTAAAGCCTCTTACCAAACATGCTTAATCGCACTCTAGCCACTCTTGCAACATGCCTTTGTGGATCTCTTGCTGTTGGTCTCCCGGGGCTTCTTTTTCTTCCCTGTACTTCCCCCATATTTTGATACATAAAATAATTCAGTTATACCTCCCCCTGCAAAATGCCGCCGCGTTCCTGCTACATAGGGGTCTGGCGATGGTTGCGGTGCAGCTAAACCCTTGTGTTGGTTGGTCTTGATGCCAGTTGCTTCCTAGCAACATGGACCTTCCCAGTGTGCTAAAGCACCAAACGTCAGAGGTCCTCCGGTGATCTGACCCTTTCTCTCTACCCATATTGCATTCTTTAGCACTGCCTGTATTTTTCCAAGAAGAACTAAAAAGCAAGGAGGTTACAGAGGGCGAGACAGCCACACTGCTCTGCACGCTGAGCAAGGCTGCCCCCGTGGAATGGCGGAAGGGGCAAAGGGCACTCCAACCAGGTGGCAAATACGAAATTAAGCAGGAGGGTCCTTGTGCTGAGCTGGTGATCCATGACTTGGATGTAGCAGATTCTGGAGACTACACTTGCAGATGCGGAGGACAGAAGACTACAGCTAGCTTGACAGTGAATGGTAAAGAAAAGAAATATAGAGATATAACGTGTACCTTATACATATAGTCAGACTTCTCTTGCGGTTTTTCTTCTGTAATTAAATCCAACAACACTCTTCCTAAGCCACACATGTCACTTTCCTCCTCTCCTTAAAACACCCCTTTGGTGTGGATTCTGGAACTTCTTCCTCACAACAGATGCATAGACCCTCTCAAGTGAATGCATGTTTCCCCCACATGCCAGTTACTAATTTACAGGCTCAGAAATGTTGGAAAGCTTCACTGGGTCTTCATCACACTTTGTTTCCCTAAGAAAACAAGATATTTTCACTCAGCCTTCATTCAGTGAGATCCAGAGAATTTCTGCATTGGTTGGAGCTGCGGGAGGAGGGCCTTTTGTTAGGACTTGTCACGAAGAATTGCTAGGGGGTATTAAATTCATTCCCATCTGCAAACATGTTAATTGTTAAATGAACAGTCAGACCTTAACTGGGAGTGGTGCCATTTTCAGTGTAGGATTAATTGGAAGCTACTGGGATAGAATGGTGCAAGCAAAATCAAGGAGGCACTTTAGGTCAAGGCCACAAAAGGTTGAAGTTTATGATTCGATTCTGAAACCCTGCAGCTGGGCAGAATAGGCATCTCCAAGATGAGCATAATTTAATGCGATGAAAAGACAAGCCCCAAGTAAATCACTGCATTGACACCGATAGCACACTTACAATTGTTTGCTAAGAGGAGGGTAGTTCACAATCTCGAGGGTCTCAGTTTTGATGGACTCCTGTCCTGTTGTTACCTCCACCCTGCAGTCCTGCCTACACTTTTCACGAAAGCCTTGAAGGACGAAGAAGCTACAGAAGGCAAAGCTGCCACTCTGCGGTGCGAGCTGAACAAGGCCTCTGCCACCGTGGAGTGGAAGAAAGGGCACAAGACCCTTAAGCAAGGCAGCAAGTACAAAATGAGGCAGGAAGGCGCCATTGCTGAGCTTATCATCCAAGGCCTGGAGCTAACAGATTCTGGGAGTTACAGCTGTGTGTGTGGAGAGCAGCAGACTGTGGCATCTTTGGAAGTCAAGGGTAAAAAAAACCAAGCTCACAACCCATTCGCCAACCTAGTTTCTATCTTGTCTACCCATTCTATTGTCAAAGGTGTTACCGTTCTCCTTCTTGGCTTATTTTTGGAATCCAGATCCACTGTTACGGGGCAGGACATTGCATGACTGATAGAACTCAATATTTTCATAAGTGTGTGTGGGGGGGAGGGAGTCTTCATAGATAGGTTGGAATCCAGATGTTTTAGGTGCTACTTCTAAGGCCACAGCCCTTTTTAATTCCACATACACCCATCCATTCCTCTATTTCCTGTCTTTCAGAGGAAATGGATTTTCTAGGTAGGTTGAGACAGCCAATATTTCCCTGAATGGGTGATGCCTTTCACTGCCTCTGAGTGATGGGACTTCAGTGGTTGCATGCAGGGGTAAGCATCCATTTCCTTTTTCTCCCTCCACCGCTTACTTTTGCCCTCTATCCTTATTACCACCTTCTCAGCCCTCCCCGTGCTTTTCAAAGAAGGACTGAAGAACAGGGAAGCCGTAGAAGGCACCACCGCCACTCTGCGTTGTGCCATGACCAAAGCTGGTGCTGAGGTGAAGTGGAGAAAGGGGCCTGATTCTCTCAAGCCAAGTGACAAGTACAGAATGAGGCAGGAAGGTGCTGCGGCTGAACTCTTGATTCGAGACCTGCAGGTGGAGGATACCGGAGATTATACCTGTGTTTGTGGAGACCAAAAGACAACGGCTGTCTTGACTGTTCATGGTAACCAAACGTTCCATGCTGCAACGGTGATGTTTCGGAATCTGCCTTCTCTCTGTAGATTGACTGACTTTGTGTTGCCTTTGTTGTTTCCCTCCTTTGTCCCTCTCGATCTGTCTGTTTCTCTGTCAGTTGCTTGTTAACATACCTTGTATTGTCTCCAGCATGAGTGAGTGTGGGCTTGTCCACACTTCTGCTTGTCCTCTGCCTAGAAAGCTCAGATCCAAGCGGTTTTCTGCTTGTCCCACTCCTTTACCAGGGAAAGCTTGCTCTTTGGTTCTCAATCAGAACAAACAGCAATCCGCTGAAAACTTGAATGGCTGCCTGCTCTGATTGTGCACTAAAGAGTGGTTTTCCTGGGGGGAAGCAGAAGGACGAGAGGAAGTGTGGATAAGCTCTGTGTCATAAATAGATCCTTAATGTTGCAGCCAGTGGTTTGCACTGAAATCCCAGTTGTAAAAATTTGCGTCTTCATTGATCTGTTGGCAGCACTGGAGTAGAATCTCTGCAATTTTGGAGAACTGTGGAGGGGGGTGTCAACAGAGCACTTTGAATGCTTCCTCCTACACACTTCTTACTTACTGTGCGTCTGTCATTTATGTGTTGTTGGAAATTACCCTGCAATAAGAAGCTATGATATAAGTGCTGGAAATCGGGGACTGTGCTGCTCCTTCACATCAACAAGGTAGTTTTCTACGGCCTGAAACCATCTCTGGAAGATTTTTAACTGGACACTTCTTGAAAACGCAGTTACAACCGATTTTATAATATTGTTTCATGCCACCCCAATGTGGTACGAGATTCTAGGTGTTGCAAGCATACTTACCAGAGTCTGTGTTCCCTTTTGGGAAATGATATGTGATTGTTTAATATATATAAATGACCTGCGTCTGGATGGAGAGAGCGCAAAGCGTTCACATCCCAAGAGGGTCCTGTTCCTCCCATTGCTGCAGCCTCCGATTCCAAGAGACCCCAAACATCATGTATGACCTTCCTGCTCCTAACTCTGGGATTGTCTTTTGCTAATTACCCAGAGCCCAGGGTGGGGTCTCCCCCCCAATATTTCTGGAAGAGAGTCTTCTGCCTTGTTGATGGATTTCTTGATGGGTTAATGTCTCTGCCTTTGTTTCATAATGGCCCATCTCCAGGTGATTCCCTGGTCAGGAGAAAAAGTCCAGCCTGTATTTTTACACTGCTAAATCCATTGATTAAACGCCAACACTTATGAAAGCCAGGAATTATGAGGTTTGGTTAAATTCCAGCCACCTTGCTGAATCCAGATATTTTAGGGGAGTCTTGCCTCCCCACAAATTTATAACAATATTCTATTTTTCTCATTAGCATTTGGAAGCTTTCACTGATAGTTAACATCTTGTTTTAAGCTTGGTGACTTGGATAGTGCACTTCTGTGTGACCTGGTAAAGTGCTTTCTCTCTCCCCCCCCCCATATTTTCAACCTACTTGCCTACAAGTCAATCGAAAAGGTCGCATCCCTTTTGCAATATAGTCCAACTGCCTTGGACCACTTCTTTCAGCTTATCATCCATGGCTTTTGTTCATCCTTTTCCCTCCTGCTAACCAAACTAACGTTCTTCATCTTTGAAATCTTCTCTGTTTCCTCATAACCTACCTCCTGTGTTATGGTTTCTGGATCAAAACTCTTAAAAAACCACAAGGTTCCACATCTGAAATAAGACATTCCTTGGAATAAAATATATCTGAGAGTCTTTTACTTGGAAACTTCCAAAAGTATATTGGAATTTCAGTTGTTAACTGCATTGCATCATTTGGGCATGACATGTTGGGTGCTGGCTATATACTAGCATGGGAATCTCTGAGATTATTGTTGGGATGTTTAGTTCCACAGTACAAATCACTTGCCAGTGGCTCTATGATGGCTGGAATGTCCTCGGGTGGCATGTATCTTACTTTATTTCATCCGTTTTAATCTACTTTTCTTTAAAGTCTTTTGTGACAGACATTTCTGATGGTATCTGTTTCCCAAATAAGGCAACTTACACTCTCTCCTTTGTCATGCTGTTGGGCATTAACCCAATGGATGTGAACGTCTATTGGTCTCGTGGTCGCTATTTCCCATTAGAAATGCTTGTTTGCGGACATAATAATGTTAGCATCAGGCTTTGAGTTGCTAAATATTACAACTGTAGGACATCATGGGGCATGGTTACTAATGGTTACTTGGTAGTAAACTTGGTACTAATCTGGATCTATAGACCTGCCTCTGCCTACCTATCTTAGCTGGTTCCAGGTACTTCAGAAGAGCCCTTGGCACAATTATGCAACTGCTCAAGTTCCATAACATTTTGAAGAACTTGAGGCTGGTACATCAGCTTAGTTATGAGGCTTTTTCAGGGCTGGTTCTAGCTTTTAGTCCCTGCATTGGTGTCCTAGGCTGTAACCCTAAGGCCTTGTAGCTAGGAAGTAAGTCCAAATGGGACATAATTCTGAGTAACTTCTGGGATTGCGCAGAGCAAGATGCACATGGATGAAAAAATGGCTCATGGTGCATGTCGGGCTGGAAGATCCTTATATGACATGCAAAACACAGGGGAATTTGCAGGTTCCATGTGTCAAAGTCATGTCAAATCTTCTTCTGGAGAAGCCAATGGCATTAATTTTTAGCAGAAATCGCTTCCAAGTGTACTCACCACTGCAGCTGAAGACTCACCGTTTTGGTGTTCCCCCCCCCCCAACTTCTATTCATTCGTCTTTAAAACTCACTGTTTAGGCTTTCTGCTTCTATTTCTTATTTTCAATTCTGCTTATTGCATTCCTTTTTCATCCTTCCTTGTAATTTTTTCCCCATGGAAAATTCTAATGAGTCTATATTTCCCCCCATTTTAAGGGGCAGGTGAAACATCTTTGATGTCTGGCAGTGTTTACTGCTTTTACCGTCCTTTTTGTTTGTTTGTTTGCTTGTTTTGTTTGTGTGATGTTCATATTTACATTTCATTTGTGTGTGTGTGTGTGTGTGTGTGTGCGCACGCATGCACACACATTCATATTTCATTTGTGGGGATGCTGAATGCTACTCACAAACAAATTATTTGTGGTGCTTATCATCTGTCTGTAAGAGTTTGTGTTCTGAAGTTGGATGAAATGAAATCATACTTGTGATCTCATTTCAACAAATGATCAGGTTAACATTTCCATTTCCGTTTAGTTTTATGTCCAAAATGCTGTTGGAAAACCCGAAAGCTAGAAAATGGCTGACATTTAAAATTCCCAGAACCTTTTAAGATTTTTTTATTTTTGGCACCCAACGGCATTACTCTTTCAAAAGAGTTTTAAATGCTTTATACATGGTTCTGTTGTTGGTGGGAAAAGGCCAGAATCTGCCATCAACAAAGCGCTGCTCTCTCAAAAGACCCTTCCAATGGAGATAAGCTTGGTGAACAGCTCAAGTGGTTCTGGAATATTTGGGTCATATGACACACTCTCTATCGATATTACTCCCCTCAGCTGTGCCTGCACGTTTCCAAGAAGAACTTAAAAGCCAGGAAGCCACGGAATGTGGGATGGCCACTCTGCGCTGTGAGCTGAGTAAGGCTGCCCTGGTGGAGTGGAGGAAGGGTGAGCGGCTGCTCAAACCGAGTGATAAATACAAAATCAAACAGAAGGATAATGTTGCTGAGCTGATCATCCAAGACGTCACAGAGCAGGATGCTGGAGATTACTCTTGTGTGTGCGGAGATCAAAAAACATCCTCCTCTCTAACTGTGCATGGTAAATATTATACATATGTGGCATTGACAACATTCTACAAGATGTGTTTTATACCTAGATTCTCCTCAGACCATGTGAAATATAGTCCACCATTCTACAGTGGGTTACTATTGATAGTGGTAATTATCTTGTTTCTTTTTCCTAAGTCCTATTTTGTTGTTTCTCTAAGTGTACCAAGATTGATGCGAATGCTCTAGCTATAATTTACTCATAGCGTTTGGGAGCAACTTAGTCAATGTTGAGGTTCCCATGGGCCAGACAACAGCAGCAACAAGATAAGGCAGGGTATTTAACCACGCTCTGTGTATATATGGATAATATCATTTATTTAAGCAACTTGAATCATTCCAACCATAGTCTCCTCCTATAGTTCGCTGAGCTGTAGCATAGGGTGGTACATAATCCATTTTGGACACAAGTCTCTCATTGGCCCTGATCCACACTTTGTATGCTGGGAATGGTGGAGGGTGGGCAGTCGGAGAGGAGGTTTTCCTCAAAGCAGCTGCAGGTTCTCAGTACCGCCAACTAGATCCTCAGCCCAGATGCTCTGTGGCCAGGTTCATGTGACGAGGTAAGTCAAACTTTGGTTACAGCTTGTGGTTAGTGATGGGAAAGTTTGACCACAAGTCCCAGTTTGGATGGCATACTAAGTCTAGAAAGAGGAGCAAAAAGGCTGTGATCTCCTCTCTGGGAGCTCACGCATTTGTGTAGTCTTGTCGACCCAAGGTTTGGTTTTAGTGCGCTGGGTGAATGCTGCCAACAGATGTGTGCATGTATGTTTGGTGGGAGTGGAGGAACTGGCCTCCATCTGGCCTGTTTTCCTGTTACAGATGTGAAGCTGGGGCAGAGACGGCTTCATTAGGAACATTTAATTCCACATGGTTGCAGAATTATCAAGCTAGTTAGAGCTTTCCAACAGAAGGAGGGACATAAGGGGGCATATAGTATCATGTGTGCTTTTCTCTGGGGGTTGGATGGAAGAGGAATGTAGAAGAAAGGAGAGGAGCCTACAGGATGGATGATATGGAATGAAAAGCATTTTGCAGGGCTAGTGGGGGAGACATAATAGTGACTCTCATTGCTAAAAAACGTGAAGCAGCCCTTAGCCTGTTTTAGAAGATTGCACTGTGTTTTACAAATAATCATCGCAGGCACAAGATAGTATAGACATTAATTTCTTTAACCTAATATTGACTTGTTAGTATGTTTAGGACATGACTGTCCTCTATGCAGTTTCTGTCAGTTCTCATTCGCAAGACTGTTTCTCCTGACTGTCTTGGACAGTCTGCCCAATTTCTCGGAACTCCCCCTACTTACAGGAACAGTTAAAACATACCTGGGTTGGTGAATTATGCCATGGAGACCATGCAAAACACGGAGGTGTACAGTGCAAGTGAACCCTGAGCCACAAGGCTCATTTTGTGCAGGGAACCCTCATGTTGTAGCTCACTGGGCAATTCTAGCAACATGGGCATGAGAAGTCCAAGGAGTGAGCAACTATCTGTCTTCAAGAAGCATGGCCAAAAATTGGGGACAGCTATAAGCTCTTCTTTCTTCTCAGTAGCATGTACGAGTGTATCATTTGCCTTCCCTCATGTTGATAGCTTCTTGGAAATCAGAAAAGCCGTACTGTAAATACTAGGGTAAGTGGTGGATAAGAGGAATCTCCTGGAATCTCCCAACCGCTGTGAATTTTAATGTGCTCTTTGTGATCTCCAGCCCTGCCTCCACGCCTCAAAACAGAGCTGAGCAACCTGGAGGGTGCAGAATGCGGAACAGCTACTTTGCGGTGTGAGCTGACCAAGGCAGCAGCTCCAGTGGAGTGGAGGAAGGGCAATGAGGTGCTCAAGCCGAACGACAAATACGAAATGAAGCAAGAAGGTGCTGTTGCTCAACTTGTCATCCGCAGTTTGGAGCTGGGAGATGCTGGAGATTACAGCTGCACCTTTGGTGACCAGAAGACCTTGGCTTCCTTGAGAGTGAATGGTACATTTAATGGTTCTATTTCCCATTTGTCAAATGCAACATGAGTAACCGCAGGAAAAGCAGCCATCCTTATCTGTCTGTCCTCATGGACTCTCCCATGTAGCTAAGAGATCTAAAGAGGTTTACAACACTGATAGGCTGAGTATTATCGCTTGTATTTTGAGACCCAGGGTCACAACCAAAACATGCAGAAACCAGGGAAACAAAGAGTGCTGTATTCTCAAGGATGTAGGTGATACAGAAGTATATAAAAGAGGCACACAGCAGGTTTGGGCTGAATGGACATCCAGCATAATGAAGATTCTGCTTCATTCTCACTCCTGCTATCCTCCATAGTTAACGTAACCAGGTGGCCATGGAGTAATCTTGGTAATATACAACTGATACTGATTTTACTGGTGTGTTGATTCTATTGATGGGAATTGCAGAGAATTGTGGAGGACTGTCTTTAAACCTCCCAGACTCTCTAATGTATGTAAGGAACGTTTTTCAGATGTTGACATTCACTCAATATATTCATTCTAAACTTCTTAGCCCTCCCTGCCCTTTTCAAGAAAGGCATGGAGGATCAAGAGGCCTTGGAAGATGGGACGGTTGCTTTCCAGTGCGAGCTGACGAAAGCATCTCCAGTGGAGTGGAAGAGGAAGCATAAGTCTCTCAAACCGAGTGACAAGTACAAAATGAGGCAGGAAGGTGCTGTCTCAGAGCTTGTGATAGTCGGCCTAGAACTTAAAGATGCTGGAGAGTATTCCTGTGTGTGCGGCAACCAGACAACAACTGCGGCTCTGACAGTGCACGGTAAATCAGTGTGTCCTAAATGTCCGGGTAGTCTGGAAAACTCTGGTCGTTCTTCCCAGCCGGTCCTCTGTGTGTGTTGATGTCGCATTCTCATCTGTGGTGTGTTTTGTCATATCTTCCTAATTCACCGGATGTCCCAGTGCATGATCCTGCACTGATCACTCCCTTGGTCTATCTACCGTTTCCCCTCTATTCTAGAGTGGTGATTTTCAGACTCTGTTCTGGGGGAACCTAGAACTCTTCAGAAGGCTGTTGAGGGTTCCTCAGTTAGAAGATCTGCAATGGAAGATGAGCTTCCCTGATAGACAGCTTGGCCACCAGCAGCAGCTGCTGGAGAATTTTTACTCTTGGGTCTTTTCAGGACTGTGTGTTCCTCTAGAACATTTCCCGTAACCTCTGCAATGAGTAAGGATTCCCTAGCAAACCAACAAGTAGACAAATAGATATAGAAAAGGTTCCCCAAAGTTAAAAAGTTTGAAAACCATAATTCTAGACCATTCTTGCTCTCCTTGAAAGACCTCATGCATTCCCATTGCCTTGTTTTGACATGGAGTGTTCCATCGTCTGGCTAATGCACATGAATGGTATCTCTGTGGCATGTCCACTTCTGTGGCGTGTTGTAGTCTCACTTCAGCTGGAAAGGATACTGGCATGAACCTGCATTAAATGGTAGCAGCTGTGGAGATCTGTTCATTTCACCCACACTGAGAAAACACAAGGTTGCTGAGAGTATTTGCTGCTCCCTTGTTTCTTAGCCTTGCCCATAGTTTTCAAAGAAGAACTAAAGTGTGCGGAAGCTATGGAAGGCGAGGTGGCCACCCTGCGCTGCAAGCTCAGTAAGCCTGCTTCGGTCGAATGGAAGAAGGGCAGCCAGTCACTGAAGCATGGTGAAAAATACACGATGAGGCAGAAGGACACCATAGTGGAACTGCTGATTCATCACCTAGAAGAGGAGGATTCTGGCGATTATACCTGTGTGTGTGGCAACCAGCAAACCACAGCTGCCTTAGCAGTACATGGTAATGCCATATATTTTTAAAGAACCATAATGTTTTCCAACATCCCTTCGCCCATTTTTTTTTTTTTGTATGTTGCTTGTCTTTGAAGAACACCCATTTTGGACTTGTCATGTTCATCCCAGTGGGCATCTGGGTAAGTGTGCTTTAACAGGCTTTACGTGTTGTATCCCTCAGTTCCACCAGCCCTCTTCAAAGAGCCCCTAAGGAATGTGAAAGCTACAGAAGAAGGAACAGCCACTCTATGCTGTGAACTAACTAAGGCCGCTCCGGTGGAGTGGATGAAGGGGCAGCATTTGCTCAAGGAAGGTGATAAGTACAAAATGAGACAGGAAGGCTCTGTTGTTAAGCTGCTGATTCAAGATCTGGAACTGACAGATGCTGCTGAATATACGTGTGTCTGTGGAGACCAGAAGACAACAGCTTCCTTGACCGTGCATGGTAAAGAAGTTAAATGCGTGGTCACCTACCATCCCACTAACTGTACACTATGTGGAGTTGGATTTAACTTCCACATGTTTGTGTTCGTCATCTGTATCTGTCATTTCTGCGATGTCGTCTCTGATTGTTGTGTATGGCCTGTCAACATTTGTCTAGGAGCAATCGTCGTTAAAGTTACATGTTCCCAATTCATTTTGATGGTGTTTCCACAAGATAACACTCTCTGTCTTGTTAAATTTTCCACTGGCTTCCCATAAATGGTGAAGACAGGAAGCTGTGTTTGCAATTACAACAAGTTGTTATCAGCTTCCTGCCTTGAAAGCCGTACTATATGTTTTGATTGTTGTTTGTTCATGTTGTATGGTCCACAGCGCTCCTCCCAAGTGGTCACCTGTTGTTTTAAGTGCAATGATTTTGTTCTGTGATCCTCAGCCTTGCCTGCAAGGTTCAAACACAACCTGAAGAACATGGAAGCAGCAGAAGGTGGCGTGGCCACACTGCAGTGTCAGCTGACCAAGGTCGCACCCGTGGAATGGAAGAAGGATGGCCAAGTACTCCAAGCTAGTGAAAAGTGGATCATGAGACAAGATAGTTGCATTGTAGAGCTGGAGATCCATCAACTAGATCTTCAGGATACGGGAAACTATAGCTGTGTGTGTGGAGACCAACAAACTACAGCATCTTTGACAGTCAATGGTAAACTATGGGTTGCAAATGAACTTCTCATAAAATTTGCCAATTTCACCCTAAATAGCTATATTTGCCTTCCCTAACCTAGTGCCCTCCAGATGTTTCGGACTACAGCTCCCATCAGTGCTGGCTGGGGATGATGGGAATTGTATTCCGAAATAGCTGGAAGACACAAGGCGTAAGACAGTGCCCACTCTGGTCTGCAGCATAGTGAGCATGTAGTTCCAAGTGCCATGGACTTCCAAAGCTTGATTCATAATGCATTTAGCACAGCTCACCACTGTACCTTGTGGTCCAAACTTTTGGAGATGTTCACGGGCTCTGCTTCTTTTATGTCCCATAGCTCTCCCTGCATTTTTCAAGGAAGAGTTAAAGAGTGAGCAGGTTGCAGAAGAAGGCTCAGTAACACTACGCTGCAGGTTGAGCAAAGATGCCCCAGTGGTGTGGAAGAAAGGGCACAACCTGCTGAATGCAGGTGGCAAGTACATCATGATGCAGCAAGGGGCTACTGCAGAGCTGACTATTGATCATGCAGAACTGCAGGATGCAGGAGATTATACCTGTGTATGCGGAGACCAGCAGACAACAGCTGCTTTAACTGTCCATGGTAAAAGCAACCTTGATTTAGATGACTTCCTAGTATCACTTCTAAAACTTATGTTTTATGCAATACCTATCTCAACTCTCTAATATCCTTTTATAATTTTATTTTTATATTTTTAAAATTATTTTGTCTTCCCCCTTCTCCCCTTGCTCCCGCCACCAAGTTATCTGTAGGAATGGGACAAGACAAGATTTTCTCCTAGTTGTTCTGGACTTACAAAGTCCCTCTTACTTTGATGAGACCGTTCTAAAACCAATAGAAAAGTGGTGGACTGGGCAAGGAGCGGGGTGGATTCGTAGGAGCTTGAAACACCAATGCCTATGGCAAGCTTGAATCCTGAATTAAAATTGGTCCTTGTTGCCGTCATTGTTGGTTTCTTTAATAGGGATTCTACTCTGAATTAAAATAAAAGAGTAAAATAATAATGGGGAGTTACTGTTGCATTTCTAATTTGCCTGGTTTTCAGTTTTATTCTTCATTTGGTTCTCTTCTCCTGTGGCCCTGAGTAGCCACCTGCATAAATGCCTAACAGTCGCGCTATCTGTTGCATCCTCAGCCTTACCTGCCTATTTCAAAGATGAACTAAGGAACCAGGAAACCACCGAAGGTGAATCTGCTGTTCTTCGGTGTCAGCTGAGCAAGCTGGCACCAGTTGAATGGAGGAAGGGACAGCTGGTTCTCAGACCAAGTGAGAAATACACACTAAAGCAGGAAGGCGCCATTTCAGAGCTGCTGATCCACAGCCCCGATGAACAGGATGCAGGAGAATATACCTGTGTTTGTGGAGACCACCAGACCACAGCGACCCTAAGAGTCAATGGTAAACAATGCTACTTGACAAACAACGGGCTTTTCACGCTGCCTTGTAACATCACAATTTTGGAAGCAAACTCCACCCTCTCTGTTTGTCTCTCCTTCATCTCACTACTGTCCCTTTCCACCTCTTTTTCCTTTGGAATACCATCCTCTGTCTCTGTTGAACTGGTGGCTGTGTATATGCAAGAAGACCCCTTCATCATTACCATTTTGGCTTCTTCTGATATCCTTGCGTCAACTACTTTTGTGTTGCTGTCTTCCAGTGGAGCCGTCCCTTACTTCCCTGGCTTCCATCCCTGCTTAAATTGTGTGTGTGTGTGTGTGTTCCACCGGTAATGCATGGAGCAGTTCTGGTTGCAACATGTGTCTGTGTTCAGCTACTGTGCACCTTATGTGTATCACATGTCTCGGTTTGTTTATGTCTTATTGTTGAGCACCATAGAAGATTTATCACACATATGGCAAGCAAGCAATGTCTTCTGCAGCCACCAAGCGGATGGGAATCAGGTGGAATTATGTTGCCCAAAGGAATCCATCATATGATGGGAAGCCATTGTTGTCAAATCAAGGGCTGCTGCATAGATATACAGTGGTACCTTGGTTTAAGAACAGCTTAGTTTATGAACAACTTGGATTAAGAACGCTGCAAACCCGGAAGTAGGTGTTTTGGTTTGTGAACTTTGCCTTGGAAACAGAACATGTTTTGCTTCCTGTTGAGTGTGTTCCATTTGTAAATCGAGCCCCCCACTTCTATGGGAAAGCACGCTTTGGTTTAAGAACAGACTTCCGGAACGGATTAAGTTCGTAAACCAAGGTACCACTGTAGCAGTAATTACAGACTGAATTTCGATTGGCATGAAGAAAATGGGGTGAAAGCCTTTTTTTCACACAAGAGCTGCACAGTCAGGAAGTCACAGAAGGTGGAAGACTCACTCTGCTACTTGAGTTGACAAAGGCTGGTGGTTTGGTGGAGGGAAGGAAGGAGCATAGAGGTCTCAGACCCAGCAACAAGTGCTTCATTAAGCAGGGAGACCCATTTGTTTCTGACGTAGATTCAACGTGTGTTGAAGAATATACTTGCAACCATGAAGACCAGAAGAAGACAGTCTCCTTGACAGTCAACAGTAAAATTGCATTGTGCAAGTACTGTGGGATGAGTATTTTATTGCTTTATTGTCCATTGATCTTTGATCTTTGATCTTTGATCATTCCATTGCAAGTTGTTCCTGAAATACATCTTCCTGTGTTCCTGTTCCTGGTCTTTCTGTTCTCTTGTCTCTGTGTTCCATTGCGTTTCGGTAGCATACATCCATGTCAGTGTCTCGTCTGTCGAGAAGGAGTGTGTAGAGATGACCTCCCATCATCACAAAGTGCTGTCTCCCTTTCAAGGCCGTGTGCCAATGCCCGATGAAGCCAATGGAGGCATTTCCATTGAAAATCAACAGGCATTGGACCTGGACTTTGTATAGATTCCCCATTACCTACAACCTTCCCTCCTCTCATATCATCCAGCTACTAGTGTTGGGTCTTCGTACATTTATAAATCTGTGTTCTGCAGCCCTCCCAGCACGGTTCAAAATGGAACTGAAGGATGTCAGAGCCACTGAAAATGAAACGGCCACACTACGCTGTGAGCTCACCAAGGCCGCTCCGGTGGAGTGGATGAAGGAAGAAAAGAAGCTGGCAGAAAGCAACAAGTACCGAATCAGGCAGGAAGAAACTGTCACAGAGCTGGCGATACACGATTTAGACATGAAGGATGCTGGGCGCTACACCTGCACATGTGGAGACCAGAAGACCACTGCTGTCTTAACAGTTAACGGTAAAGTGTGTGCAATTGATCCAGCCAATGAATGTAATCAATGGTCAAATTCTAGGATTATAAATAAATTTGGGATTATGGCAGGGCTGCAAATTAAATATTTCAGTCTCATTCTGTGGGATGGTTTGCTCATGTATACACATGGCTTAATTGCTTTGCTCTTGATTGATTTACAAGTGATAACAGGCAGCTGAATGTTGGGACTAGTGATCAGCATTGCGCAGGCGAGGACACTGGGTGACTTGAAAGTTCAGCCTGCAAGGTTTCATCTGGGGTGACTTATTTGCCCATGAAAGTTGTTACTTAGATGTTGCAGTCATCAAGTAATGAACATATGTGTGCCTGCTGTGAACCAGGCCTATAGTAGTAGTGGAGATGGTGGTGATAGTAATAATAACTTATAACACCATAAGACCAGTTTCTGGCAATTTATACTTTCTTTTTGGTACTTTCACAGAATTTTTAAACCATAAAGATTTGAGATACCTTGTGTTGACATTTTGAATTTTGGAGTCTTATACGTTGTTAAGAATGGCAATTTTCAAAACACTGAAATGTGAAACTCTCTTTCAGATCAAATTTAATGGTGTTTCAACTAGATCTGAAACTTCCAGTGTTCTGCATTCATTTCAGATTTGATTAATATCTGCAAATGCAAATGTGATGCTTTACATTGCTGTATAAATAGCAAGTCAGGCTTATAGAAACATGGAATTGGAAGGTACCCAAGGGTCATCTAGTCCACCCCCCTGCAATGCAGGATAAACCATATATATCTCATGTATATATTGCAGCTTTTGCATTTCTCCAATAGATAATCAGCAGACTTCCTATCAAAGTCTGTGTACTAGGCATGCATCTTCAGCAAATATGGGATATTTTCACCAACATTTGCATTTCAGAGGTTTTAAATTCAGTAAATAGAAATTTGGGGTTACCTAGGATTTTCTGTTCCAAACAGCTATATAGCTAGTAGTTTAAAAGGAAGGAAATTGTAAGGGCTCGGGGTTGTCTCCTTGAGAGTAAAGAGCCAGAAACATCCGTTCTTCTAAAGCTAATACTTTATTTACACACTATGTACATTCAGAGGCGTAGCAAGCCCAGGTGGTACCCGGGGCGGAATTTTTTTTGTCACCCCCCCCACCACTTTAATTTAAAAAAATAAATAAAAACAATTAAAAAGTGTCCCCCCCTCTGATGGTGCCACTTTGTGAGGTGTGGGGGTTGTGTGTGTGTCTATTATCTCTTTGTTTCAATGAAGTTAAAATTTAAAAATTTAATTAAAATTTAATTTTTTTTAATAAAAAAAGTGTCACCCCCCTCTGGGGTGGAACCCGGGGCGGCTCGCCCCCCCGCCCCCCGTTGCTACGCCCCTGTGTACATTGGAGCGTTTAAGATTCATGTCCGCTTGAGTCAGTTCCAGAATCCGGGAGTGGTTTCTGCCGGTTCCTCCCCCAACATAAAAGCTTTGGAATTCCAAAGCGTCGCCTCCTTTCCTTACGCTTCCCCCCCCTACGCAGCTGGAGCGACGGAAGTAGCTGACCGCTTTGCTCTGCAACCCACTGAGGTCGATCTAGGGCTCTGTCAGCATCTCTGACCCTCAGCTTCACCCCACTGCCTGACAGTTCCTGCTCCTCACCACTGGGGCTGTCCTTACTATCCCCGCTGGACTCCGAGCTGCTTCCCAGGAGAGGCTGCACTTCCCTCCATCCCTCCTTCCCCGTCTCAAGTGCCTTGCGTGAGGTCAGGTCCCTGACAGAAATGGTTTTGGAAGTATAGCTCCACACCTTCAATTATGAGCCAAAATGCACCTGTGGGGGTGTGGGAGACCTCTGATTCATCTCCTGGTATTTTGTTTGTTTGTACGGACCTTCTGCATGCAAAGCAGATGCTCTGCCTCTGAGCTATAACCCCCCCCCCCCGCCAATGGTGTGAAAAATAAGGAAAAGGCGGTTGTGAGAGATGGGTTAGTTTCAGAATTGAGAACTGGGTGGGTTTTCTGGCAACTCAACAATGAGACATGTTTTAATGTCAAAACAGTTGCTAGCTCCTATAGCAAGGCGGCCCAACTTTTCATACCAAAGAGTACTTGAGCATGGAACCTGTGAGCCGCACATAGCCTTGTCGCAGTCACCCAAAATATGCCTTCCAAGTGTGAGGTTCTAGAGTCTTCCCACCTCTTTCCCAAAGCTAGGAAAGCACTAACTTGGCTTTGGGAAGGAGGCAGGAGGACTCTAGGACCCCGCCAGATCCCTCATGCCTTTATTCCAAAGTCCAGCGCCTCACTTACTAGGCTTTGGGGAGGTGGTGTGAGGGCTGCGGGGCCATGTGTCAAATGTTGCCAGTAACCACCAAAAACACGTCTCATTCTGCCCTATAGTAAAACACCACTAGGTCATGCAATAAATATAGTTTATTGTTTTGGTCATCATAGCCATTTGCATTCCGTTGTAGTGAAAGCCACATGTTTACTGTCTGAAACACTTATTATTATTGCTAGATAAAAGTCCTGATTGACTACTGTTCTCCCCACTGTCCCACCAGGCAAGTTGATACAAACTAAGTATAACTCCTTAAAGTTATCACTGCCATCCATAGAATCATAGAATCATAGAGTTGGAAGAGACCACAAGGGCCATCCAGTCCAACCCCCTGCCAAGCAGGAAACACCATCAAAGCGTTCCTGACAGGTGACTGTCAAGCCTCTGCTTAAAGACCTCCAAAGAAGGAGACTCCACCACACTCCTTGGCAGCAAATTCCACTGTCGAACAGCTCTTGGTAAAAGAAAACTTACTAGGGAAAACCAGGTATTCACCATGGACATTGAAGAATCCCTTACATATGGTTAACGGTAACAGTTCCCCACATTGCAGCAAAATCTCTAATGTTGTGAATGATGCTCTTCTCCGTTGTTTCCACCAATTGCTTCTTTCCTCCAAACAGCTTTTTCTTTCTTTTCTTTTTTTTGTATGAGGAAGGAGCCTCCGCCGGGGTTTCGCCTTCCCAGAACGGTTCCTCATCTTGCACCTATGAGCATTATGGCCCATGTTTTGTCTTCATCTCTTGTTGTTGGCTCCACAGCCCTCAAGCCTGAATTCAAGCAACGGCTGAAGAATGAGAAAGGAGAAGAAGGTGGAACAGCCAGGCTGCGCTGCGAGGTGACGGTGGTAAAGGCGCCAGTGGAGTGGAGGAAAGATGGCGTGGTCCTTCATCCCGGTCCCAAATATGAAATGAAACAGGAAGGTGCCAAGCACGAGCTACTTGTTCGTGATTTGGAAACCAAAGACAGTGGAGAGTATTCCTGCATCACTGGGGATCAAACCACGTCAGCAAAGCTGGAAATTAAAGGTAAGAGGCAGCATTCCTGGCAATTGTCACCGTTACAATTTGGCAGTCCTCTAATCCTTCGTGACAGGGTGAACTCCCGTTGCTCTGTCCCAGCTCCTGCCAATCTAGCAGTTTGAAAGCACACCAGTGCAAGTAGATAAATAGGTACAGTTGCAGCAGGAAGGTAAACGGCATTTCCGTGCGCTCTGGTTTCCATCATGGTGTTCCGTTGCACCAGAAGCAGTTTAGTCATGCTCGCTACTTGACCCGGAAAGCTGACTGTGGACAAACGCCAGCTCCCTTGGCCTGAAAGTGAGATGAGCACCACAACCCCATAGTTGCCTTTGACTGGACTTAATCGTCCAGGGGTCCTTTACCTTTAGCTCTCTTATTTAGGGTTGCCATATTTCAAGAGGTATAAATCCAGACACAAAAAGTTGCTGAGCTTTTTTTAGGGCAATTGTCTGATAGCCCCTCCGCCAGAGCCCAGGTCACCTGCGCCAAAGCCTGAACCAATTATGCCTACTTAATTAACACTTGAGGTATAGGTAAAGGTAAAGGACCCCTGGACGGTTAAGTCCAGCCAAAGGCGACTATGGGGTTGCGGCACGCATCTCACTTTCAGGCCGAGGGAGCCGGCATTTGTCCAGACAGCTTAGAGGTTTTCCTACACTCAATCAATATATCAATACAGCGGTACCTCAGGTTACAAACACCTCGGGTTACAAACACTTCGGGTTACAGACTCCGCTAACCTGGAAGTAGTACCTCGGGTTAAGAACTTTACCTCAGGATGAGAACAGAAATCGTGCGGCGGCAGCGGGAGGCCCCATTAGCTAAAGTGGTACCACAGGTTAAGAACGGTTTCAGGTTAAGAACGGACCTCCGGAACGAATTAAGTTCGTAACCAGAGGTACCACTGTATTGTTTAATAAAAGAAATATGCATGCCCTGGCTTGTAGGATAGTTACAGAGAACAAAGCACTGGCTGGATCAAATTGTGATCGTCCACACTATAAGAACTTTGTTCCCTCACTTTCCACCATCGCTGACACTTGCAGGACTTGACATCACCATCATTAGGGGGCTGAAGAACACTGAGGTCTTTGAGGATGAAGATGTGACCTTTGAGTGCAAGGTCTCCCACGACAATGCGAAGGATGTGGAGTGGAAGCTTCAGGAGGCCTCTCTCCAGAGCAATGAGATGAACAAGATCTCCGTTGAAAAAGGCAGGGTCCACATATTGCAGATGAGGAAGGTGACCCAGCAAGATTCAGGCACTGTCTCCTTCCGGGTTGGACCATATACCTCCACAGCACAGCTCAAAGTGAAAGGTAATCCCATGAGGGGCCTTGTGACAAAACTACTAGACGAGCCAACTATGTTATATCTTGAGCTTGTCTTTGTGATTGGCAGAAAGGAGAAAATACATAAATATTTTTGTAGCACAATCGGCTTCTGGTTACTACTGTAAAATGTTGTGAGACAGGAAGTCATAATTCCACAAGACAGGCTGCATATGACTAAGAAGAAGAAGAAAGAAACAGATCAGCACATGTGAGAGCAGTGGGAGAAAAATATTTTGTACTCTAATGAGCATTGCGATCACGCAGGGCTGAATGTATTTGTTGTGCAAATACGCGGGAGGCACTGTGGGTTAAACCACAGAGCCTAGGGCTTGCCGATCAGAAGGTCGGCGGTTCGAATCCCCATGACGGGGTGAGCTCCCGTTGCTCAGTCCCTGCTCCTGCCAACCTAGCAGTTCGAAAGCACGTCAAAGTGCAAGTAGATAAATAGGTACCACTCCGGCGGGAAGGTAAATGGCGTTTCCGTGCGCTGCTCTGGTTCACCAGAAGCAGCTTATTCATGCTGGCCACATGACCCAGAAGCTGTACGCTGGCTCCCTCGGCCAATAATGCGAGATGAGTGCCGCAACCCCAGAGTCATCGTGACTGGACCTAACGGTCAGGGGTCCCTTTGCCTTTAAGTTTAAATAAAACCGACTAAGAAGAACATGAAATGATTTCTGAATCTGCAAAATTCATCACACGAGCCTGGAACCTGCTTTAAGGCACTATGAGGCAACTGGGTCATATTTTCTGCTAGTCCCTCTAGCAGCTTTCTAAAAGGCCATTCATATTTTGTATTTTTAGCACCACTTCCCACATTTAAAGAGGAGCTGGCCAACAAAGAGCTGCAAGAGGACAGTACAGCCACCTTGAAATGTGAAGTCTCCCAGCCTGGCGTATCGGCGACATGGAAGAAGGGAGCCCAAGTGATTTCTCCAAGTTCCAAGTATGAGATCCAGCAAGAAGGAACAATACTCACCTTAAAGATTTACAATTTAAAACCAGAGGACTCTGGCAAATACACCTGTGACATTGGGAACCAGAAAACCACAGCAACCATCTCCGTTGAAGGTAGGGGTTTTATTAAGTCAACAGGATTTGTACTGCAAATTATTCGTCCCTGGTTGTCTTTCATCCTAGACTAAAAGGTCTTAACTGGCCTTGGATACTAGCTATTCTTCTTAACCGTTAACATTCAGGTTATCAGAGCCCTGGGCTGATGAGAACCTGACAGCTATAAGCTTTATAGTGCATGAATAAATATAAAAGGCTAGTCAACGTAAACACATCTATATGTTGTAAACTATTAGTACATAGTTTCTGAGAAGCCTCCTCTTACCACTGCATCCTACCCATGTCATTTAGATCTATGAATGTAGCATAGCTTATCCTGAAGCAACGTTGCACTGTGATTTAGGAGCCAGTGTGGCGTATTGGTTAGAGCAGTGATGGCTAACCTTGACACTCCAGATGTTTTGGGACTACAACTCCCATCATCCCTGACCACTGGTCCTGTTAGCTAGGGGTGATGGGAGTTGTAGTTCCAAAACATCTGGAGTGTCAAGGTTAGCCATCACTGGGTTAGAGTGTTGGACTATGAACTGGGAGACCAGGGTTCAAATCCCCACCCAGCCACAAAGCTCACTGGGTGGCCTTGGGCCAGTCACCATTTCTTAGCCTAACCTACCTCACAGGGTTGTCGTGAGGATGAAATGGGGAGGCGGAGAACCATGCACCCACCCCCTTGAGCTCACTGAAAGATAAAGATGGTTTTTATATTCCAATTTTATGTTGTGAGCCACCCTGAGATCTGTGAATGATGGGTGTTGTACAAAGGCAATAAATAATAATAATGTTTCTATAGATGTAATGAAATAAATGAATGTTAGCATGTGCTTTGAGCTCCACCAAGTTCTATAGAATTCACTTCCCCTACAAGTGAAGCAAGGCTCAACATTCTTAGCTTTTTGGCATTTGTTGAAAACTTTTATCAAGAACATTAGGCTCAAGAGCAATTGCCAGTCTGTCTCTCCTTATCCTGTAGCATTACAAACCCCCAAATAATCATTTGTCTTCAACTCACAATTATCTCATTCCTCCCATATGGCCCCCAGCTCTCCCAGCCCTTTTTGAAGCCCAGCTTGAGAGCCAGGAGGCTGAGGAAGGCTCAGTGGTCACCCTCCTTGCCAAGCTCTCAAGACCTGACGTGCCTGTGAAGTGGAGCAGAGGCTCAGTCAGACTGCGAGCCAGCGACAAGTACGAGATGAGGCAAAAGGGCTCCACGGTTGAGCTTCTCATTCACAATGCGCAGCCAGAGGACTCTGGGGACTACACCTGTGACTCTGGGGACCAGCAGACCACAGCATCGGTGCATGTCAAAGGTGAGGAGGAGAGGAGGAGCACATTTCCTTAAGCCTTGCTGCTGCTAGGACTGGTCTTGCACATGGAAATATCAATGAGCAGACCCTGGAGAGCATATTATGCCAAAGTTAGCTTGACTATAAAAATTGGAGTTCTTGGAGATTAGTTGTTGTTCAGTCGTTCAGTCGTGTCCGACTCTTCGTGACCCCATGGACCAGAGCACGCCAGGCACGCCTATCCTTCACCGCCTCTCGTAGTTTGGCCAAACTCATGTT
Organism: Darevskia mixta; assembly: GCA_034641385.1. Classification (NCBI taxonomy): domain Eukaryota; kingdom Metazoa; phylum Chordata; class Lepidosauria; order Squamata; family Lacertidae; genus Darevskia; species Darevskia mixta. The sequence goes on from JAWWNH010000003.1 coordinate 835,563, forward strand.
AGTAGCTTCGAGAACACTGTCCAACCATCTCATCCTCTGCCGTCCCCTTCTCCTTGTGCCCTCAATCTTTCCCAACATCAGGGTCTTTTCTAGGGAGTCTTCTCTTCTCATGAGGTGGCGAAAGTACTGGAGCCTCAACTTCAGGATCTGTCCTTCTAATGAGCACTCAGGCCTGATTTCTTTAAGAATGGATAGGTTTGATCTTCTTGCAGTCCATGGGACTCTCAAGAGTCTCCTCTAGCACCATAATTCAAAAGCATCAATTCTTCGGCAATCAGCCTTCTTTATGGTCCAGCTCTCACTTCCGTACATCTTGGAGATATACAGCAGTCAAAATTGAAGAATGCAAGAACTCTGGCCAGGCAGTAGATCAGTTTTTGAATCTTCAAACAGTTTTAATATTATGGTATTGCAACAAATTCCAGTTGAAATAACACACAGAAGATACATTGGTACACTTTGACCATGAAGAATTAGCTGACGAAGAATTAGCGAAACAGGGTCTTGTCCTGGAACAGAAATTTATTTCAACTGGAATTTGTTGCAATACCATAATATTAAAACTGTTTGAAGATTCAAAAACTGATCTACTGCCTGGCCAGAGTTCTTGCATTCTTCAAAGTTAGCTTGACTGCATTGGCTCCTGGGCTCAGCTCGAGGTGACGGCTATTTTCTTTCAAATCCTGAATAGCTTGGGTCACGTGTACCCTGTCCACCAAAGGAGGGAACAGGGTTGGCCTTTGTTGAGGGCAGCCAGTTCCTCTGCTGTGGAATTCCCCACCCAGTGGGACTTGCTAGGCTATGCCTTTGCTTAGTGAACGCTGGCAAGGTGTTTTAATAACCAGATACTTCCTCATAAAAGTGCAGGGTCTGCATCTGCTGGATACAACCCAACCAACTCTTAAGTCATCTCTGTCCCACTGACCCCAAGTGGGAGAGTTAAGTTTGGTGATATCAGTGGAACTTAAGTTTAGCTTGGGCTGGATAATTGTACCCTCATGTCCTTCTAGTTTTAAATATCTGGGTCTTTCTTTAAAATGTTCTATACGTTTCTGTGCATTTTATAATAATAATAATAATAATAAAAAATTTTATTTATACCCCGCCCTCCCCAGCCAAGACCAGGCTCAGGGCGGCTAACACCAAATATAAAAACAATTGATTAAAATACAACTTAAAAACAAGATTAAAAACAACATTAAAGTGCAGCCTCATTTCAGTGGAAACTCAAATCAAAACTATTTGGGGAAGGAACCAAGGCCGACTATCCAGATTGGTCCTACATGGGCCAGAAAAATGCCAGGGAAGTCCCCAAATAGGAGTTCCATCTCAGGAGGAAAGAAGGAAAGAGGGGGGAGGGGATCAAATTGATTCCAAGCCAAAGGCCAGGCGGAACAGCTCTGTCTTACAGGCCCTGCGGAAAGAAATCAGATCCTGCAGGGCTGGATAAATGAAAAGCAACTGATACATCAGTTAATTAAAATATATTAATTAAAAATATATCTGCAACCAATATTTTGGCTAATACATTCCAACACACACAGTCTGTGCCTCTACTGTCTCTTGTAACTCTGTCCCTACTCCCCAACATTAATTAATGTTCAACGAACAAACTATGGATTGGTGAAATCAGAACCACCACTTCCACACATAAGGCAAAAAACTACCAAAGTGTTACACAATCCACTCCCCTTGGCCTGGAACATTAAATATCCACATTGAGCCCGCCATTAATTTTCTCAAGATTATAATTTTTAGTGCAAAAACAATTTCATCTATATGTATAAAACAAAAAAATAACGACACAGGTAACAAAGTTTAGCTGCCATAAATGTGTTACTTTTTAGGTGCCTTTGGTTACTGTCATGGACCACCCTGGATCATTTTCTTTGCTTTACCCATTTCTGTCCTTTTATAGCTTTGCCAGTACTTTTTATTAACCTGCTTGAGAATCAGGAGGCTGTAGAGGGCAGCACAGTCACCTTGCGCTGCGAGATCTCGAAAGGTGGTGCACCTGTGAAGTGGAAAAAGGATAGATCCCTACTGAGGTCCAGTGGCAAGTACACCATGAAGCAAGTGGGCACTGTTGTGGAACTGATTGTTTCTGAGCTGACTGCCGATGATGCAGGAATATACAGCTGTGACACAGGAGACCAGGAGACCACTGCTTCACTGCTGGTGAACGGTAAGGCCTCAGACATTCTTTTGGAGAATCATAGAATTGTTGGAAGGTTCCTCAGGGGTGCAGGTGGTGCTGTGGGCATAGCTGTCAACCCTCCTTTTTTTGCGGGAAACTCTCTTATTCCAATGCCGTTTCCCGCTGCTATCCCGGATTGTTGATATCCCTTAAATTTCCCGGATTTCAAAGGAAGCAGCTCCTCTCCCTCCCTGCCAGCCAGGGAGGCTCCTCAGCTGCCAATAAGGAGTCTGAGACTGACTGGGGGCGGAGCTTGCATGCCTTGTGCAGCCAGACCTATGGTTTTGGGCCTCGGCCATTGGCCCTTGAAATCTGAGTCATGATTTGCAGCTTGGAAGTTTAGATAGCCAATCACAGTGGGAGTGGGAGTAGCCCAGGCTTTCAGGAATATATATAAGCAGTTGCTTCCCCCCTGTTTCCCAGTTATGTAGTTCAATAAATGTTCTTGCTGTGTCTTGTCTCATGGGAACCTACCTACTTTTCAGGAAAAATGAGAAAGTGATACTGAAATAGACAGATTCACCCATTCCTATTGTTTCCACGGGTTCTTATTTCAGTTTTAATGGCCAAGGGATGCACTAAACAGCCAAGATGTGGTTATTCATGTGTTTCCTGCAGCTGATGAATATTAGAGACCACATTTAACAGGTGCTTGTGAATACTGTATCAAGAGATATGGAAAGAAAAAAAGGAACTGGGAGGAAAAATCATTTTGCTTTAATTTTAGAAGCACCAGCCACCATAGTGGAGGCACTGAAAGATATCACCTTGTACGAAAATGAAGATGCCGTGTTCCAGTGCAAGGTCTCTCGGGAGAAGGCAAAGGACGTGGAATGGAGCCTGAGCGGGGTGCCTCTCCAGTCCAACGAAATGAACGAGATTGAGGTTCAAGGGAAAGTTCACATGCTCACCCTCCGGAAGGTGACGCTCGAAGACTCCGGCTCCGTCTCTTTCAAAGTGGGGCAGAATTCTTCTGAGGCCCAGCTGACCGTGCAGCGTAAGTGAGCTAACTCTTTATAGCAGAACCTATGTTATTGACCCTCAAACTGGTCCACCTTTTTTTGCAAATGAGGCTGGCTAAATGAGCAGCACAAGTAAGCCAGTCCTTTAGAGGGAGAACTCTCCCTTCTGTCAAAATAATCTGGATCCTGCAATACCCTGTTGTGTCTGTCAGAAGAAACTTAGCTCTGTTGATTGAGAAATGTTCTCATCTACCCAAATCGCAGATCTCTTTATTCTAAGTGCAAACCCTGGGGTTCCTTTGAGATGAATATTGGGGATGTGAAGCAGCGATACAAGGTCCCAGGACTACTGTGCTTAGAATAGAATAGAATAGAATAGAATAGAATAGAATATATTTTATTGTCATTGTCCCCTTTGGGGACAACGAAATTACTTGGCTGCTCCATCCACCCAGATAGGGCACTCCACGCAAAGACATTATGTGAGTACTATAATAATTTTATCTAATGAAACCTCTCTGGGTACTGATTTTTTTTTTAAACAATTATTTTAATGACTGTGTGTGTGTGTTTGGTTGCATTGTTTTGTACATACCGTATTTTTCTGTGTATAAGATGATGCTTTTTGCTTTAAAAAAGGCAAAATTTGGGTGTCGTCTTATACATGGATAGTGCCTGCTGGTGATTGGCTGTGGCTGTGGCAATTGGGCAGGCGATTGGTGGCTGTGGTGAGGCGATTGGTGGTTGCAGGAAGTGGGCACAGGAGTGCTGTTGGTGGCAGTGAGCAGGCAGACAATTGGCGGCTGCGGTGAGGTGTGCCATCGGCAGTGGATGTGGCAAGCGATCGGCAGTGGCGGGCAGGCGGGTGAGCGATTGGCAGAAGTGACCTCCCTCACCCCCCCAAAAAGCTAAATAACTTATTTTCTTAATTTTTGATTTAAAAAAATAGGGGTTATCTTATACATGGGGGCATCTTATACCCGGGAAAATACGTTATTTTACAAATAGAGAGATTTGGGAAATATAATATATTTATTTCCCAAATCTCTCTATTTTTAAAATATGTACAAAACAATGCAACCAAACAAAATAATCATTACAGTACTCACAGAGGATTTATTAGATAAAAGGTTTTACAACCAGGGATGATGTCCAAATTAGATGTTGGACAGTGTGAGTCCTCTATTATTTTTTGCAGAAAAAATATTTTTTTCCCTGGGAATAGTGCAAAAGTAATTAATTTTTTTATGCGTGCTGAACAATTAAGCATCCCATCAGGGGATGAAGCCTTTCTCACTGTGTCACAGTTCTCTGAGATAATGGTATGTGATAACCCCTGGGGGGACATTCTCAATAGTGGCACCCACACTTTAGAATGACCACCCTTATCAGGCACCATTGGCATCTCTGGTAATGGAGTTTTGATTGTGGTCTAAACCACTGAAGGTCAGCGGTTCGAATCCCCGCAACGGGGTGAGCTCCCATTGTTCAGTCCTTGCTCCTGCCAACCTAGCAGTTTGAAAGCACATTGAAGTGCAAGTAGATAAATAGGTACCGCTCCGGCGGGAAGGTAAACGGCGTTTCCGTGCGCTGCTCTAGTTCGCCAGAAGCGGCTTAGTCATGCTGGCCACATGACCCGGAAGCTGTCTGTGGACAAACTCCGGCTCCCTTGGCCTGTAAAGCGAGATGAGCACCGCAACCCCAGAGTTGTCCGCGACTGGACCTAAGAGTCAGGGGTACCTTTACCTTTACCTTAAAGCACAATTATTCATCCAAGCATTTGACTAAAGTGGTACCCCTCATTTAGCTGAAGTGGTTAATCTTACTGGATTAAGTTGCATTTAAACTAATATTGATTTATTGTATTTTAATGCTGTTCTTCACTCTGGGGCTGTATTAACAATGAAACATGGGTTAAAATTGTGTGTGTGTGTGTGTGTGTGTGTGTGTGTACACACATATGCATATACATACCATTCCAGCAAAGGCTTTGTTTTTCCCTCTGTACAGTTGCTCCAGTAATCTTCATAAAGCAGCTGGAGAATATGGAAGTAGATGAGAACGGCACAGCTATCTTCCGCTGTGACCTTTCCAAACCCAATGTCCGTGTGGAATGGAAGAAGGGTTCGTTCGCAGTCCAGCCCAGCCAGAAGATTGAAATTAAAGTAGAAGGAACTGCCCACAGTTTGATCATCCGCACCGTGGACCCTGAAGATTCAGGAGAATACAGCTGCAGCACAGCCGACAGGAAGACCACAGCTAGGTTAAAGGTTAAAGGTGAGAAGCTCTCTTTGGAGTTTATGACTAACAGGAACCTTTCTTTGCTCCATGGAGCAGATCTTTATTAGGATTGGGCCAAATTTAACAGGTGGGTGGGACTGTCCACCTGTCAATCATCTGAGGACAAAATGGCATCGGGTGATTTAGTGCTCTGAAGTCCCGAAGCATCTCACTTCTGAAGCAGCTCACAGCAATGTGAGGAAGAAGCCTTGATTTTTAAATGGGGTTCATTGAAAACCCTTTTGCCACCAGGAAGGGGTTTTCACTGAACTCCCTGAAAAAGCTAAGTTTTGTTAAAGCAGTGAGTACAGTACAAAACCTTTCCTGATCAGGGATAAGTCTGTATTGAATCTTGCCAAACTGATGATGGGGGGACTGAATTCCTCTGCACTGACTGTGTGTGCCAGTTCCCTATGGGGAACTGTTGCATGCACCCACCACAGGATTGAACCCCATATCCTGCCCATCAACTGAGAATCTGGCCTCATAAGCCAAACTAGAACTCCTGACGGGCAAAAATTCACTCATGGGCCAGAGGTTGCCCAGCCCTGCTTTAGTGTTCAGTTCAGTTCAGTTCTTTATTCGACCGTCAGTCAGAAAAGATACATTTCCATACAAAATTAAAACATCTAAAACGTCTAAAAGAACTGTCAGGGACTGGCCCGAGCCAGGAGGGGTGGCGCAAGGGACAGAGGCATCCGGAGGTCACCCATGGACGCCAGAGGAGGTATTGCGAGCATGGGAGCAGGAAGAGGCAGCGCCTAGGCTGTCGCCAGAGACAGGGAAGGAGGTGTGGAGAAGTGGGAGTGAAGAGGTGTCGCCACCTGTGCTGATGGAGGAAGAGCGGGTGGCGTGGGAGCCTATGGGAGGAGAGGAGAACATGGAGACGGAGGGAGAGCAAGGGGTCGAGGATGTTGCCGGAGCCTCTGCAACAACCTCCAGGGAGGATGAAAGTGAAAGGGATGAGGGCAACGCAGGGGCCGGCAGAGTCAAGAAGCGGAAAAGGAGGAGTGAGAGGAGGCGTTGGAGTTTTAAGAGGCTCTTATGCTGGGGGGAAAAGCGGAAACCCTTACTTGGAGAAACTGGTTCGTCGGAGGAGGATGATGAACTGTAAAGCTTGTCGGTGAAATAAACTTGTACATAAGTTAAACAGACTGTCGAGTCGCTTACTCTTGAGGAGGACACACATCCCCCTCACAGCATTCTCCAAGTCATCGCAACCTCCTCAAGGAGTAAAAGGCTGCCGGGATGACTGGCCGCAAGGAAGAAGCGGATGGCACAGGGCTGTACGTCGACTGGGAAGAGCGAGCTAGGGACCTAACGATAAGGTACGAAGTAGCTCAAGCTCAACTCGAGGAGGCGAGGCGGCATGCCGATGCAGGGAGAAGGGCAATGGGAGGAAGGAGGATGCCTTCCCACGGCAGCAGATTCGATGGGAAGCCGGAAAATTATTTGGGTTTCAAAACGGACATGCTTTACATTCTGGGGCTGCACAAAGAGGAGTTCCGAGACGAAGCGGAGCAAGTCGGTTTCGTGATTGCGCATTTTGATGGCGCTGCGAGAGATTGGGTGCGTCCTTTGATTATAGCCGGGAACCCTGCGTTAAAGAAAATTAAGGATTTCTTTGAGGGCATGGATATTGTTTATTCTAGCCGGAGCGCGCAGGACGTGGAAGCAAGAGAGCTCTTGTCACTGAGGCAAGGCAGCATGACGGTCAGACAGTACCAATCCAAATTCTCTCTTCTGGCACACCGTCTAAATTGGGATTTGAAATCACCACCTATGCTGGCCATGTTTAAAATGGGGCTGTCAGAAGAGGTCCAGGATGCGTTAGCGAAATCAGGACCGTTGGAGGATCTCGACAGCCTCATGCAAGCCGCTTTAGCGATTGGAGTGCGTTTGGAGTGCCGAGACAAGGTGAGACGGGAGGGGAAGCCTGGGAGGTGGTTCAACATCCGGGCCCCTCCCCTGGGAGAGAAAACCTTCGGCGCGCAGTCCCAAACCCGGCAGGAAGTGCCCATGGAGTTGGGAGGAGCCCGCGCGCGCCCTTTTTCAAATCAAACCGTGGGCAAGGGCAGTGATGCGCAGGGCGGGAAAGTCCCCAAGAAATGTTACGTATGTTTAAGGAGTGGCCACCTAGCAAAGCACTGTGATCAAAGGAAAATGTGGCAGGGAATGGCAGGAATGGCTGTAAAGGAGGGGGTGGAAGAAACGGCGGTGGCGGGAAACGGAAATGCCTGGCGGCAAGACGAGGGGACCAGCAGCCAGGCGCAGTTACAGTAAAGAGTCCTCAAAGCAGCACACCCCCACAGCCCTCACCAGCTCAGCTTCAAAGCAGCACACCCCCACAGCCCCCACCCGCTCAGCCTTCCCAAGCCCGCCCACCCAACGCTCCGAAGCCAGGGATTGTGTTAGAGATAGCGTTGCAGCTGCCCAATGGCTGCACACTGCAAATCCCGGCGCTGGTCGATTCAGGAGCCAGTACGGATTTTTTTGATAGAGACTTTGCCCTGCAGCATCAGATCCATCTACTGGAGGTGGATTTTCCGCTCCAAGTTACCACCATAGATGGCAGAGAGCTAAAAGGGGGGGCGGTCACGCACAGTACACCCCCCATGAAGATGCAAATAGGCAGGCATTCAGAGGTGCTGGCGTTTCATGTCACCTCTTTGGCAGGTCCCCCCATCATCTTGGGAATGGGATGGCTCACTCAGCACGACCCTGTCATCAGCTGGAGCCAGCGCTCTCTAACGTTTGGATCGGCACATTGCATGGAGAACTGTTTGCAGCAGTTATACCCCCAAAGCCAGATGGCAGCAGCAGTACTGCAAGCGGGGGAAGTGACGCTTCCAGAGGAGTATGCAGAGTTCCAGCAAGTGTTCAGCAAGAGAGAGGCGGACAAACTGCCACCCCACCGCCCCTATGACTGTCAGATTAACCTGTTGCCAGGAGCGCAGTTGCCACCAGGCAAGCTCTACACGATGTCAGAGCAGGAGTTGGCAAACTTGAAGGACTTTATTGCCAAGAACCTGGCCAGGGGTTTCATTCGGGAAAGCAAGGCAGTAGGGGGCAGCCCAGTGTTCTGGGTGGACAAAAAGAATACGACAGAGAAACGCTTGATTTGTGATTTCAGGATCCTAAATTCCATCACCCAACCAATCTCTTATCCCATGCCCAGAATTGACGACCTGCTGGCGGCAGTACGCAAGGGCAAGATGTTCACCAAGCTGGATTTAAGGGGAGCATACAATCTCATAAGAATCAGGGAGGGTGATGAATGGAAAACAACCATGTACACGCCTCTAGGAGCTTATGAATATTTGGTAATGCCTTTCGGGTTACAGGCAGGCAGCCAATGCTTCCAGGCGTTCATGCATCATGTCCTGGGTCCTCTGTTGTTCAAGCATGCAGTCGTGTATCTTGATGACATCTTAGTATACTCCCAAAACCCGGAAGAACACGTGACACACGTCAAGGAGGTGTTAAGACGACTCCAGGAAAATCAGCTATGTGTCAAGCTGGAGAAATGTCAGTTTCACGCAACGGAAGTGGACTTTTTGGGCTATCGTCTTTCTGACAAGGGGATTGCCATGGACACTGATAAAGTAGAGGCAATCCTGCAATGGAAGAGCCCCAAAACCAAGAAAGACGTGCAGCGTTTCGTCGGTTTCGCAAATTTCTATCGCAAGTTCCTACCGGCATTTGCAGACATGACAGCGCCAATCACGGACTGTTTGAAAGGCAAGAAGAAATTCCGATGGACGGAGGAGGCGCAGAAGGCTTTTGAAGCCCTCAAAGGGGCCTTTACTTCACAGGCGCAATTGCTGCATGTCGACTCCACCAAGCCCATCAGGATAGAGACAGATGCCTCAGATAGAGCAATCGCAGCGGTTCTACTACAACAAGATCCGACGCAGGAATGGAGGCCATGTGCGTTTTATTCCAGAAAGCTGAACAAGTCGGAGGCCAACTACGCAATTTGGGACAAGGAGTTGTTAGCAGTGGTAGCGGCTTTCAAGCATTGGCGCCATTTTTTGGTGGGGGCGCAGCATCAAATCCAGGTGTACACGGACCACAAGAACCTGGAGTACTGGCGCACGGCCAGAATTCTCAACCAGAGACAAATGAGATGGGCAGAGTTCTTTGCTAACTTTAATTTTCATATCCAGTATGTTCCAGGTGACCAGAACGTCAGAGCGGACGCCCTATCCAGAAAGCCTGAGTACCTGGAGGAGCAAGGGCCTCCAGTGGCAAGAGCGATCTTCCAACCTGAACAATGGAGGTGTGGCGCAACTCTAGGGGGGCGGGAAGAACTGGTGCGCCTCACCCAAGCCGATGACTTTGCACGGCGCAAACTGAAGGAACTGAGGGAGGGGGATCCCAAGGCGAAAGGGTTTGAGGAAAAGGAGGGGCTGCTGTTGTTCAAAGGGGCACTGTATGTTCCTGGGGAGGAGATGCGTGCTAGAGTTCTCAGACAGCTCCATGACAACCCCACAGCAGGGCATTTTGGGCAGTTCAAAACCACGGTGTTGGTCACGAGAGAGTTTTGGTGGCCCAGAGTCAGGCAGGAAGTCAAGGAATACGTCAGGGGGTGTGAGGTGTGCCAAAGAGCCAAAGGGGAGCGAGAAAAGCCGGCTGGGTTGCTGGAACCTCTCCCCATCCCCAGTAAACCGTGGGAGGCGGTTTCCTTAGATTTCATCACCGACCTACCCCCATCCAAAGGCAAAACTGCAGTGTTGGTGGTAGTTGACCTTTTGAGCAAGATGGCACACTTCATTGCATGCCCTAAGGTAGTCTCAGCTGAGGAAACGGCCAAGCTGTTTGTACAGCATGTTTTCAAGCACCATGGCATGCCAGAAAGAGTAATTTCAGATCGCGGAGTTCAGTTCACCTCACGGTTCTGGCGTAAGCTCATGCAAATCTTGCAGGTGCAGGTGAACTTGTCCTCTGCTCGCCATCCTCAGTCCAACGGGCAATCGGAGCGGGTAAATTCGATTTTGCAGCAGTATTTGCGCTGCTACGCATCTCAGCAACACAGTGATTGGAGTGACAGGCTCTCGCTTGCGGAGTTTGCGTACAATAACGCTCAACAGGTGTCCACAGGCATGTCTCCTTTCCAGGCAGTCTACGGCAATCACCCGAGAGCCTTTCCAATGGGGGGAGGTGAAGGGAAGGCGGGAGACGTGCCAGCTGCGGAGCAATTTGCTGAGGAGCTACAGGCTTTGCACCAATTGCTCAGAGACAATCTAGAAAGGGCAAAAAGTGCTTACAAAAGAGCAGCAGACCAGCATCGAAGGGAAGGGGAGAGCATCAAAGTGGGAGACAAAGTTTGGTTGTCCACCCAGGGATTGCCCATGCCAGGCAGGGGCAAGAAGCTGAGGCAATGTAAAATTGGGCCTTTCGAAGTGGTGGAGCAGATCAACCCAGTGGCGTTCAGGTTGCAATTGCCGGAGACCATGAGAATTCACCCGGTCTTCCACAGGTCGCTCCTATCCAAGTTCAGAGACCCGCACAGGTATCAACAAGGGAACCAGAGGGGGTTGCAGGAATTGCCGTTGGTAGACATGGAGCACTTCAATGAAGCCACGGCCATCCTGGATTCCAGGTGGAGAGGGGATGAATTGCAGTACTTAGTAGCATGGGAGGGGGAGCCAGAGTCGGAGAACACGTGGGTTCCGGCGGAAGATGTCACCAAGGAGTATTTAGTGTTGGAATTCCATGAGCTGTATTCCCGACAAACCGAAGCCATACAGATGGCAAATGAGAGAGGTGTTTCAACCCACAGATTCAGAGGAGGGGGACTTCTGGGGGTTCCCATCCTCGGGTGCAGACAGTGGTGGGGGTGGCAACGAGTTGCAGAGTAGCCCTCATTCACCAACGGAAGGAATGGAGGTGGAAGGGGATATCGCGGCAGCAGAAGAATGGTGGTCGCGATGTCTCCCTCCTCCCTGGGGCAGGAAGGATTGGGAGGAGGTGTTCCAGTCCTCATCGTCATCATCCAGTGCAGACACCACCATCTTCTTGGGATTCCCCTCTTCACCGGGAACGGCAGGAGAGAGTGAAGGAGGGGAATGGGATCCAGCCGGGGATCTTGGCTACCCTGGGGTAACACCCACCGAGCCGCCTCAGGAGGGGAAGGGGGGCTTGGGAGGGGGGATGGATGTCAGGGACTGGCCCGAGCCAGGAGGGGTGGCGCAAGGGACAGAGGCATCCGGAGGTCACCCATGGATGCCAGAGGAGGTATTGCGAGCATGGGAGCAGGAAGAGGCAGCGCCTAGGCTGTCGCCAGAGACAGGGAAGGAGGTGTGGAGAAGTGGGAGTGAAGAGGTGTCGCCACCTGTGCTGATGGAGGAAGAGCGGGTGGCGTGGGAGCCTATGGGAGGAGAGGAGAACATGGAGACGGAGGGAGAGCAAGGGGTCGAGGATGTTGCCGGAGCCTCTGCAACAACCTCCAGGGAGGATGAAAGTGAAAGGGATGAGGGCAACGCAGGGGCTGGCAGAGTCAAGAAGCGGAAAAGGAGGAGTGAGAGGAGGCGTTGGAGTTTTAAGAGGCTCTTATGCTGGGGGGAAAAGCGGAAACCCTTACTTGGAGAAACTGGTTCGTCGGAGGAGGAGGATGAACTGTAAAGCTTGTCGGTGAAATAAACTTGTACATAAGTTAAACAGACTGTCGAGTCGCTTACTCTTGAGGAGGACACACATCCCCCTCACAAGAACTTTGGAGTAAAACATAGCCAACAATAAAAAGAAGCTATACCTATAAACCCATGTCGATGCTGTCAATTTTAATCTTGCGACGCTTAAGAGCTAGAAAAAGAAATTTGGCCACCAGGGAGGCTGTTTTTCCAGTTATTCAACAAATATAGAACCTGTCTTTCTCTGGATAGAGAGCTGAGTTGACATAGGAGTGGAGCTATAAGATTTTTCCTGAGATCTGCACGGAAAAGGCAGGTCAGGAGAATATGTTCGGTGGACTCTACCACTCCCAGGGCACAATGAAAAGTTCTCTGAGTGTATGGGACCCCCCTGAACCTTCCCCACAATACCGCAGATTCGAGGACATTTAATCTGGCTGCTGTGAGGAGTCTACGGTATTCCACATAGTGGATTTCTGCGAGATAAGGGGCTGGTGTAGCCTGATAGATCTGATCCCCCAGGAACATCCCTGATTTCACAAGGGCCATGTCCTCTTGTCTAGCGATATCACTCAATCTCTGGGAGATCACAGCTCTGGCTTGGCTATATGTCATAGACTCCAGGTAAAGATGTGACAGTCTGTACTTCATTTATGATCTCCCTTTCCCACGATGATTGGAAATCATCCCTCAATATCAAGGGGGCCATACCCTCTAGTTTAAAGCATAGCTTGAGCCATAGCCAAAGCTTCGCCTTCAAGGCCACAAACCGGAAAGCTTGCCAGCCAACCTCTGATCTCATAACCGCACCCGCTACGGAAGGGGGGATCCTAAGGATGGCTCTAAGGAATTGCGATTGGATATGCTTTAGTGTAACAGCATAAAAGTGTGAAGCTGTCCTCAGGTTGCTGGGAGAAATGGAAAAATAATAATTGTGAAGTATATTACACACAGGAAAGCACTACTGAAAATGATTACAGTAACTTTTATGCTTGGACTCTGGGCTCACCAAACCCTTTACGATTTCCCTTGAAGTTCCTCAGATGTTTTGCCTGCAGACAAACCACAAAATTCATAGCAAATTTTGCCTTGATCACAATCTGGCAGCAACTGAGGAATGTTCAGATCTCTCCCCAGAATTTTATTCTAATCTTACAACAATGCTTTAGGCTTCTTCTGAAAGTCTGCAGGTGCTTTACCTGGGAAAGAACCTCCAGACTGGCATCAAATTTCAGCTTAGCCAATTTTTTGGGTGGCATCACTACTTTTGGAGTTTGCTCCAGACAGCTTTTCCCTTTAAGCTAGTATTTTACAGAGATGGGAGGAAAGAGATAAATCCATTACGTTTTGTATTTTTGTGCACTAGGGCTTTGACTGAGCACATACCCCTTTTGAATGTCAAAGTGCTAGTGCAATCGGGGCATTTATTTATCCATATACTGCATTTATATAGCTTGCCCCATGAGAGATGTTTTCTTGTTGTTGTTTAGTTGTTTAGTCGTGTCCGACTCTTCGTGACCCCATGGACCAGAGCACGCCAGGCACTCCTGTCTTCCACTGCCTCCCGCAGTTTGGTCAGACTCATGTTAGTAGCTTCGAGAACACTGTCCAACCATCTCGTCCTCTGTCGTCCCCTTCTCCTTGAGCTCTCAATCTTTCCCAACTTCAGGGTCTTTTCTAGGGAGTCTTCTCTTCTCATGAGGTGGCCAAAGTATTGGAGCCTCAGGTTCATGATCTGCCCTTCCAGTGAGCACTCAGGGCTGATTTCCTTCAGAATGGATAGGTTGGATCTTCTTGCAGTCCATGGGACTCTCAAGATCTCCTCCAGCACCATAATTCAAAAGCATCTATTCTTCGGCGATCAGCCTTCTTTATGGTTTCTAGGCAGCCCCAAAAGCCATCACTATATAAACTAAGAACAACTATAGCAAATGCTATTTTTTTAAAAAAGAAACACATCAACAAATCAATTTTTTAAAAAACGAAACCCGACTGCTATTCCTATTCTGAGCCAGAAGGAGGCATGATTAAGAAAGAGTAAGTCTTGTTGATCATAATGACTCTCTCAGATACAAGTTCTCTTTAGTGTGTGCATTGCCTTCCAGCTCTCCCTGTCCTTTTCAAACGTGGTCTCCAAAACAAAGAGGTTGAGACGGGGAACACAGTGTCGTTGCGCTGTGAGCTGTCCAAGCCTTTGGCCCCGGTGGCCTGGAAGAAAGGGAAAGTGGTGCTACAGTCAAGCGACAAGTATGAGCTCAGGCAGGAAGGGAACTTTGCAGAGCTCCTCATCTATGATGTGGAAGCTCAGGATGCTGGGGAGTACACCTGCGATTCAGGAGACCAACAGACAACAGCCACCGTGAAAGTCAAAGGTAGGAGAAGCGTGGGCTTGTTCCCAGTCCTTCTGCATGCTTGCCTTTGTGGCCTGGGGGTGTGTGCATTTTTTATCAATAGTTCCACTCCAGAGATGTAACAAGTATTTGTCTTGCATCACTGTCATCATGTTTTACCCTGGATTGGTAGGAGAGCCACAGTGGGAGCGCATCCTGCAGATTTGGGTGTCCAGGGGAATTTTGAGCATTGGATGGGGGGAGAGTAAAGCACTGAAAGCAGGGAACAGCCTACTGCAGGCATCCCCAAACTCGGCCCTCCAGATGTTTTGGGACTACAACTCCCATCATCCCTAGTTCACAGGACCAGTGGTCAGGGATGATGGGAATTGTAGTCCCAAAACATTTGGAGGACTGAGTTTGGGGATGCCTGGCCTACTGCCTCACAGAAAAATGGTAAGAATAGTGCCTGTACATGTTGCCTCATATCTCAGGTTCTACAAATGCTAGAGAGAGAGAGAGAGAGAGAGAGAGAGAGAGAGAGAGAGAGAGAGAGACCCTGAGAAAAAGAACATAAAAAACCTACAATGTAAAATCAGGAAAAGAAAAAAAAAACAGAAAAACTCTTATAAAGGTACTAACAACCAAAAGTGGGACAGCAGAAAGAAAAAAATAAGTGAAAACTGGGACTCTGGGGGTTATGATTCGTTGGGAGGGGGCTGGCAACTGTCCCCTTGCCCCCTCCTGGTGCCCACCTCCGCTGCCGCCTACAGACCAATTCTGCCATGTCTGTGGCTAATGGTTGGTGAAACTATTTCATTTTCCATATGAATGAAACTCTGGAAAACTTTTTAGCATACTCTGATTAATATTGGAACAACTGCCAGAAGCTAGATACCTTTTTGACCGCAGGTACCGTGTTTCTCCTAAAATAAGACGTAGCCATAAAATAAGCCGTAGCAGGATTTCTACGCATTTGTGAAATATAAGCCATACCCCGAAAATAAGCCATACCCCGAAAATAAGCCATAGTGACGCGGCGCCTCTCCCTTAAGACAGCCTAGATAGGCGTGGCTATGCAGCGTACCGACGTGGAGCGGTTAAAATAACACATCCCCTGAAAATAAGCCATACTGTGTTGGTTTTTTTAGGGGGGGAAATATAAGTCGGTGTCTTATTTTAGGAGAAACACGGTACCTCATTCCTTACCTTCTTCTCTCAGTCTTAACAACCTCTGGGATCTTAGTATGAATTTTGAAATCAGTGGTAGCTGGGCAGTGCTCATAATCCCGCAGGCACAACCAGAATTGGCCACGCCACGCCCCGTTTTAAAATATATATCCATATACCTATACTTATACCTTTACCGATCTCAT
The DNA here is from genome assembly GCA_034641385.1 of Darevskia mixta. Taxonomy (NCBI): domain Eukaryota; kingdom Metazoa; phylum Chordata; class Lepidosauria; order Squamata; family Lacertidae; genus Darevskia; species Darevskia mixta. Next base: position 851,343 of record JAWWNH010000003.1, read on the forward strand.
CTCTGACAGTGTTGCCATAGATGGCATCACCGCAAAGTCCAGCAGGAGCTGGTGTAGGCACATCTTGCCAGAGTTCCTTATGCTACATTAATTAAGGCTGTGATCTACACCCACAAATCTTTCCCAGTCCACTTGTGCGCCCAGACCCTCCGTTTTGATAGGCCACTGCCCTGATCCTCTCTTCTCTGCAGTTTTGCCAGTGCTCTTCAAAGAAGAATTGCAGAACGTGGAATCGGAAGCAGGTGGAAAGGCCGTCCTGCGCTGCGAGATCTCAAAACCTGACGCTGCTGTGGAGTGGAGGAAAGGAGCCATCGTCCTTCAGCCTAGTGCCAAGTATGAGATGCGGCAGAGAGGCACAAGTATTGAACTGATCATTCACAATTTGGAGCCCGAAGATTGCGGCCCCTACACTTGTAGCACAGGAGATGAGCTGTCGACAGGCTCCGTTTATGTACAAGGTGCGTTCACCATACTATGGCTGGGTTTTGTAACCCAAAACTTACCGTATTTTTCGCTCCATAAGACACACTTTTTTCCTCCTAAAAAGTATGGGGAAATGTCTGTGCGTCTTATGGAGCGAATGTGTGGTCCCTGGAGCTGAACTGCCCAGGGGCAAAAGCACATCGTGCTTTTTTAAAAAAAAAAAAAGAGAGAGAAGGGGGTGTTGAAAGGAAGCCCGCTGAGCAGCTGCTCAGCAAAAGATCGGGGAGAGAGATTCCAGCCCCGCCCCCTTGCAGAGGGAGGCTGTTTCCCCAGCGACATGTGACTGGCTGATTAGATTATCTGTCTGGAAACTGTAGAAATGGCTTCCTGAAGCTGCAGAACTGTGAGTTAAACCCCATAAAACAGGGTTTTTTCCCTTTGCAAAGTAAGCTCAACAACTTTGAGCTGATCCTCAAAAAAATGGGGCTTTCCCCCTCTAAAAACTAGGTGCGTCCTATGGCCAGGTGCGCCTTATAGAGCGAAAAATACGGTACATGTATTGCAGTGCAAACCACACTGCTTCCAGAGCAGCACATGCACCCAACACCAAAGCATGTGGGCTGAAACACAGTATCGTAATTCTGTGCGTAAAGTGGTTTGGTGGTGCTTTGCTTAAATCCCTGAGTCTAGTTCACACGTGTATTCACATCACTTTTATTTCTCACTACCTGGTTACTCAGCACTTGATGCCGTTCAGTTGGATGTGTCCTAGCTTCGTTGACATGCATTAATGTGAGGTGCTATGAAAGTTCTGTCTGTGGCGCTCAATGTGTGAGATCTCATTCACACATGCAAGTTTCTGTCACAATGTCTCACTCACTGAGTAACAAACCTGTATGTGTGAACGACACATGCACAGTCCCAGGTGTATGAAAGCAGTAGTCACTGCCACTCTGTATTGGCAGAACATTTCAAGCATATATAAGCCAAATAAAAAGCCAGAGCTCTCCTTTTAGTTTACTACTAAGCATCATTTTATGCATGATACAGTGGTGCCTCGCAAGACGAAATTAATTTGTTCTGCGAGTTTTGTCGTCTTGCGAATTTTTTGTCTTGCGAATTTTTTGTCTTGCGAAGCACGGCTTCCCATAGGAATGCATTGAAAAGAAAAAGGAAACTCGCAAGACGTTTTCGTCTTGCGAAGCAAGCCCATAGGGAAATTCGTCTTGTGAAGCAACTCCAAAAACGAAAAACTCTTTCGTCTTGCGAGTTTTTCGTCTTGAGAGGCATTCGTCTTGCGGGGTACCACTGTACTCATGTGAATGGTCTCCTGGCAATTGGAGGTTGTGATAAGGTTTTTTTTGTGCGGGGAGGGGAGAGGAGAAGGGACTATATAGCCTATTTGCTTCCTGCCATTTCCCCATTCAAAATCAACCCACCCCTGGCTGCTTTCTCACCTGTGGGAGAGAAGTTACAAGGTCCCTGTGCCTTGCGCCCCCCCCCCCCCCGGCAGGGAGAAAAGCTGCTTAGAAGTGTGATTTTGAGTGGGTAACAGTGGAAGGAGAAAGGGCTAAGTATTTCATGCACAGCATGAAATTAACAGCTCCCGACAGCTACTTTTCAGCTTGTTTCAAGAAACTGTCTATGCATCTCCCACAATTGCCATCTGGTTTGGTTCCAAGGGCTGTCAAAAGGTTTTTACAAATGTACATTGGGATGAATAGCTGAGCGCTCGTTCTCTTATCATTTGGGGAAGGTTTTGTTGTGTATCTAAGGCGTGCCTATCAAAGGCGACATCCAAGAAAGAAGAGTTGGCACATCTGCCTAGTTTGCATATCAGGGCGCAATATTATGACAAAAAAGTATTAATTGCTTGATTGTGTGAAAGCAAAATCCCATCTGTCTAGCTTGGTCTTGTTTAAGCTTGCTTAAAGTTTGGGGCAGATTAGCTCCTTATACAGTCATAGAAGCATAGAATTGTAGTGTTGGAAGGGACCCCAAGGATCATCTAGTCCCACCCCCTGCAATGCAGGAATCTCAGCTAAAGCTTCCGTGACAGATGGCCACCCAACCTCTGCTTAAAAACCTCCAAGGAAGAGTGGTAGAAAGTTAGTCAATGTGACAAGAGAACGATTCTTTATTAAGAATCCATACAATCCCATAGATGCCATAGTGTTGTCCTATGAATGCATGCTCTGTACCTAGGAAAACGGTGGATTCCCATATCTGTTATGTCTTAACATGAAGGAGGGTCCAACAAGTTGAATTTTCTTAAAGTTCTGGTGTAGGCTCATGGTATTTTCATGCCAACATTAGACCAAGTTACAGCTCACCAATGTCTTGGTTGTACCTAGTTTCCAAAATATTTTAAAGAATGTGATCAGTTTCAATCACAGCAGGTCGTTCACAAAGACCACTATCCCATGGCAACATCACAAGTGGGCATGGCAGGAGGTGCCAACACGTAACCATTTCTACAGGATAAATGAGTTTCGACCATTGGCCTTGAGTAATTGTGTAACTGTGAAATGTTCTTCAGCATCAATCTTGATTGCTAGGTTTGTAAGTCCCCTAATGATGTTCGTCTCTTAAGTGGTGGATGTTGTCAGTTTCGTAAAAGCCAGTATGTTTACACATGTGTTCTCCCTTGGTATGCATTCTCTTACTTTGTTACGCAGAAGAGGAAGTGCAGATAGTTTCTGGTTTACAGAACACGGACGTCTTTGCGGGTGAATCGGCCACTTTCACTTGCGAGCTCTCGCGCCCAGGCATGCAAAACGTACAGTGGTGGCTGGACGGATCTCCCCTTCAAAGCAGCCCCGTGAACGAAATCTCTGTGCAAGATGGGAAAGTGTATACTTTGACCCTAAAGGACCTGGGGCCCAATGATTCAGGAATTGTGACCTTCAGAGCGGGCCCCCTCATATCCTCCGCTAAATTATTAATCAAAGGTATTTTGGCTTTGGATGCAGTTGCCCAACGGGCCGCCCCACAAACCACGCTGCTTACGCTTCTGGCTTCAGGTGGCCCTTAACAACTTTCTGCAAAATGGCTACTGGAGGGCATGCATTAACCAGCACAAGCACCATCTCACTACCTTATCCGCTGGCCTCCTGCAAGATGTTTCACTGCAGGTGTTCCTTCCAGTACTTTTTCATGATCAGGTGTAGCGTACATGCACATGCAGAGGCAACGGAGGTTGCTCCCAAAGCCTTCCATGGGCCAGGAGAAAAGTATGAAGCCCCTTTTAAGCTCCAAGTTGTTTGCAGACTCTCATAAGCATAGCGTAGGCAGCTAGGCAGAAGGATACTACTTGAAAAGGCAAATAATAATAATAATAATAATAATAATAATAATAATAATAATAATTTATTATTTGTACCCCGCCCATCTGGCCGAGTTTCCCCAGCCACTCTGGGTGGCTTCCAATCAAATATTAAAACAATACAGCAGAGGTGATTGAATGCTGACAGCGTACATATTGAATTAGGAATTTTCTTGCAAAAGACACATCCATATAACCAAAACAGGTGCAACATTGCTTACTGGGGCAAATGATCCTTAATAAGAATATACAAAACCCGCCCTGTTGCTCTTACCAGCCCCAGTCTTGGAAACATGGGGAAATTCAGTGGTCCCTTGACTTACGAAGATAATCGGTTCCGACGGGACCTTCGTAGGTCGAAAACATCGTAAGTCGAGTCCCCATAGGAATGCATTGGGGAGAAAAAATTCGTAGGTCGAAAAAAACCGCATCTAAACTTCGTAAGTCGAGGAAACCCTATCTAAAACGGCCACGACTTCCTTTTGGAAGTCGAAAAAAATTCGGAAGCACGCGGCCACTTTGATCCCTCGTAACTCGAAAACAACGTAAGTCGGGTCATTCGTAAGTCGAGGGATCACTGTTATTATTATTATTATTATTGTTGTTGTTGTTGTTGTTTATTATGCCACTCTTCATATTAATATTACAGGGTGGTTTAGAATATATTCTACAGTGTGTCTCAGATGCCCTTGCTTTTAGGAACTGCTGCTGGAATTGACATGCACTTCTGAACGTGCATCCAGGTGCAGCTGTTGCCGCTCTCCAGTTTCATTTGGGGTGGAAATTTGGCTGGCTTGTGTAAGCATTTGCATAGTGAGCTCCCCAACATTTCCCCCTCTTGCTGAAATTGGAACTGGACAAAGGGTTATGGTTACTAGTTCTAAATATTTCACTCCCATTGAGGTTTATGGCTGTAAAGGTTAGGAAAGGTGACACCTCTCTCTTGCACATGAACACCTTGGTCACTAAGGCTATGGCTGTTACCTGTAGGGAACGTGCCGAAGGTTGCAGAAGCAGAGCGGTCATGTGTCTCAATTCAAGAATCCCGCAGGAATTCGTTTATAACCAGAAATCCGGTGGAGTTCCTGTGAAATCATAGGCAGCTTCCCAAGATATTTTCAGAGAATAATTGGCATGATCAAGTAGTAAAGTAATTCCCTTTATTATATCAACTTGTGTTGATGTAAGAGAACACAGGCTTTCAAGTTACATTGCACTCTTACATCAAGCAAAATGGGTAGAAAGGGATAGATCCAGTTTAAAATAAGAACAATACATGAAGAATCCAAGGGTGGCACCATGCTTCATTCACCAGGAAAACAAAATACTAGTGAAATTCTAACTATGCTTATATTGATGAACCTTAACAGACACTTCCTTTTTTTTTTTAAATGCTATCTGTGCTTTTTGCCTTTTCTCTTTATATCAGCCTGTCTTTTCTGGCCAGGTCAGATGTTCTCAGAAGATGTCAGGAGGATATTCTTTCCTTCTCATTCACTATTTTCCAACAATGAGCAGGCTTATGTATGCACAAATGATGCTTATTTGGTGATGCACTGGTCCCTCTGTGGAACTCACAACATTACAATTCTAGTTTGGTTTTTGTTCCCCAACGTCAGCTGTTGTGAGTATCGTAGTCCAAAATCCTGCACAATTCTAAGTCTAGCTCTAAGCGTGCAAGTAAATGGACGAGTGCCTGGACTTAAATTTACAACAAGGTCCTCTCAATTAGGGGACCCAGATGGCGCTGTGGGTTAAACCACAGAGCCTAGGGCTTGCTGATCAGAAGGTTGGCGGTTCGAATCCCTGCGACGGGGTGAGCTCCCGTTGCTCGGTCCCAGCTCCTGCCCACCTAGCAGTTCGAAAGCACACCAGTGCAAGTAGATAAATAGGTACCGCTGCAGCGGGAAGGTAAACGGCGTTTCCGTGCGCTGCTCTGGTTCGCCAGAAGCGGCTTAGTCATGCTGGCCACATGACCCGGAAGCTCTACGCCGGCTCTCTGCCAATAAAGCGAGATGAGCGCTGCAACCCCAGAGTCTGTCATGACTGGACCTAATGGTCAGGGGTCCCTTTACCTTTACCTCTCAATTAGTGCAGCCTGTGTCACCTCACTTCTTCTCTGAGGACCCCTGACTTGTTTTTTCACTCCAACATCACTTCTGAAACATTCTCACCCAGGACACAACTTGCCTCACTCTGATCTCGATCTTGGACTCTCAATTTTTAGCCAACATTGTGCCCCACCCCATTGTCTTGTAAGACATCAGTGAAGGGGGCCATCAGATGAGGTCTGATCTGACCACTGTGACTGTTGCCACTTCAGGACAATGTTGCTTCATTATTGCCAATCCCATGCTATGTCATCCCTGACTGCAGCTGACCCAATGATTGGGTGGGTGGGATTAAAGGTCTTGGTTTGGTGCAGGTCTAGGGATTAGATGTGCACTGAATGTGAGCCCACTCTGTAGCAACACACCTACAGAGATATAACTGTAATGTCCCAAGGACACGCGACACGACAGCTTCCCTAACAGCTAATCCACCTGCTTCTGTACTGCTCGTTGCTGATGTCACAAGCAAACACAAAACTCATCAAACTAAGTGGTGCTTCTCATCAGCTTTCATGCATCTCACTCACACCGAGAGCACTGTACTTAAACAAAATGAGTGCCCGTAAAGGTTCCCCGAAGGATGCACTAATACATGTCCCTCCTGACGTGTCGGTTGACAGATCCAACCATTGAAGTGGTCAGTCCCATGCAGGACATTACCGTGGACGAAGATGGCACAGCAGAATTCATCTGCCAGTATTCCAGGCCTGTGCAGGCCACATGGATGAAGAACGAGCAGGCAATTCATGCAGACGGCCAGCGCATTGTCATTGAGCAGGACTGGAATGTGGCCAAGCTGAAGATTAAGCCTGCTCTTCCAGGGGACACCGGCATCTATTCTTGCGAAGCTGGAGGCACTAAAGTGGTGGCTATGCTTGATGTTCAAGGTGAGGTCTTCCATGATGGAAAGAAGACTATCAAGGGAGTGCAGGGAGTGTTCGCAGCAGCAACCGACCATGGGCAGCGCTACTTCTTTTGCCATGGCCTAGCACTGTTTTCCAGCTGCAGCCTGTGGTGTTTGAACAGAGGTTGGATGGCAACCTGTCAGGGATTCTGTAGCTGTGATTCCTGCATTGCTGGAGGTTGAGTTGGATGACCCTTTGGGATCCCTTCCAACTCTACAGTTCTGTGATTCTGTGAGAAGCTGTTGATACTTCCATATTATAGAGCAGGGGTAGCCAACTCCCAAGAGACTGCGATCTACTTACAGAGTTAAAAACTGGCAGTGATCTACCCCCTTTTTGGGGGTTCAGGTCAAAGTTGGTGAGCTTTTTTAGGGAGGGGGAAGCCCCGTTTTTGGGGGGTGCAGGGCAAAAAATTGAGCATTTTTTAGGGGAGCCAAAGTTGTTGAGCTTCTTTGGGGAAGCCCGTGATCTACCACAGATGTCCAGTGATCTACTGGTAGATCAGGATTTACCTGTTGGACGTGCCTATTATAGAGCATGGGTGGGGTGGGGGGGCAGGGTAGCTATAGGGATGAAAAAAACCTTTCAGTTTTGGTTTCTCTCAGTTTCACATTTTTCTAGTCCTTGAGTTCAGTTCTCCAAAGTTTCGCATCAGCTTGCAATTTTTACCATTAAACAAATCAGGCTTGATGGTGGGAATTTATCCCAATACACACATTTTTAACGCAATTTTCTGCAATATGCACATTTTTTTTTGCAAGCAGTTTATCTTAATATAAGTTAGCTGGGAATATTATTTTCACTATATACATTTTTATGCTTATCCCCTCCTCCATATTGTACACATCTTGACACACAATATTTGACTGGAGAACTGCATCACAAAATTTGGAGAAGTGCAAAATTTAAAGGATAGCTATGTTTTGGTTCATGTGTTTTTTTCAGGAAGCACATATTAGGTAGATTTGCATGAAAATGAAAACCAAGCCAAATTTCTCCTCCATTCATAGTTAGCAGTTTTATGTGGCCTCTGGGACTGAGTCTTAACTACTGCAGGGATGCTGTGAAACATGGTCTTTGCAAGAGCTTTGAAACGATACCCCAGGGCACCTCTTTCCAACACTTTCCCAACATGCATTTTTTTTGTTTCCACATACTGCCTTTAGGGCTGCCATTTTGGATAATTAAAGGTCTGTTGTAATCTGGTCTGTTGGCTCTGAGTGTAAGCTGAGAGCTGAGGAGCCACCCTGCTATTTTAATTCTCACCTCAGTTATGAACTTGCTAGGGTGAGCTTAGGTAAGTCGCTGCCTGAACTTAAATCTCCCCATCTGCAAAAGGGGGAAAGTAATACTGGCCTACCTTACAGGGCTGTTGTAAGGATAACTGAAAATAAAGTAAATGTGAAATGCTTTGAGTACCCTAAAGCAGTGCTCCCCAATCTTTTTATTGCCGCGGACCGGTCAACGTTTGATAATTTTACCACGGCCCGCTGAGGGGGGGACATTGATTGTTTATATTTTAGATTGTTTTGATGTCATAATTTTAATTTAATTGTATTTAAACATGCCTTCAAAATAAAATACAGTTACACCAAAAAATGAATATAAAGTGATTTAACATTTTAACACCACAGTAAATAAAATGGAAATAATTTAATGTTCCTTGGGCGGCCCAGTACCATTTGATTCACGGACCGGTACCGGGCCACAGACCGGGGGTTGAGGACCACTGCCCTAAAGTGTTTCATAAATGCTAAATATAAATACTGCCTTTGATTACCGTATATTAGTCTACATTTACCCAGAGCTCAGACTTCTGATACTGTTGTTTAATATACTTATATTGCTCTGGCTTATTCTTATTTGGTTGCTATTAGCAATGTGGTGGCATTATTGTTGTTGTTGTTGTTGTTGTTATTTGCCTGTTGATTGCTTTGAGCCTGTGGGAAAGTGGGTTATAACATTTTAAAAGTAAAACCAGTAAAAGTGAGATATCCATAATGACAAGAAAGGGGACAATATATTTTGTGCTATTCTGTGCATTAACAGCTACTTGGAAATTATGCAATCCACAATGGCGCAGTTCACATTACCCATGTTTATTGCTTTTGCACATCATAGGATCAATTTGGCAAATCTTGGGAGGAGAAGGATTTTTACTGTCAGCTACTGCAGGTCAATGCATAAACTTTGGTGAGGGTTAGGAGGAGATATGGAATTGTTTCACATGTTTGATATTGCAAAAGAAAAAACAAACAGTATCTCATTTATTTTGATGTTGTCATTTCGTCTTTCAATAGCCCTGCACTGAGATGGTTCACGAGCCGTCCAGGTTCTTCCTTGGCAATTGGGCCACCTATAGCAATGGCAATGTGCAATCCTGACAGTTTCTGTCCCCTTTGAATTTCTGAAACCAAGTTTGCCCTGGGCTGAATTAAGGAGGAGGCACCAGGAAGTCTGCAATCTTGCCAGCATAATGGAGATATATTTTGGCTGATTTTATGCAACTTTACAGGTTGCATGTACCATCAGTACACCATTTTTAAAGTGTTTTCACAAGTTTTTATTGAAACACTGCTGGGATTGCTTCTGCTATATTTCCCCCCTTTTTGTGATGGCTCTGTACTCTGACTTCTTCTTGTTGTTGATGATGATATTATTCTGGATTATTGCTGATATTAGTTTCTCTTGACTTTATAGCTAATTCATTTGTTACTTAAAACCAATAAAGCACATTTTTTAAAAAGCAGGAGGCACCATGAGCCTGGCAGTTGTGAAGCCACAGACTTGGATGGCTTTAAAGAAGGATTAGATAAATTCCCAGAGGAGAAGGCTTTCAATGCCTGTGAGTCATGATGGCTATATTCTGCTTGACCAGAGATGGTGCATCCCGTTTAGCTGCTTCTGGCGAAACTGGAATCCGTCCCTTCCTCCCTTGCCGCTGTGAGATCTTGCAAGATTTCAGCGAGATCTCACAGGAAACCGCTGCCAATGCTACTTCTCTGCTGGTGGTGCTGGTGGGGTGGGCTGTGGAGATGAGGCGGGTGGCATCTCCTGGGCTTCCTCTGCTTGAGGTGGGGGCCTCACCCTGCCTCATCAAAGCAGTGTGCCTCTGTTATACCAGTTCCTGGAAGCGGAGAGTGCTGCTGTTGCGCTCAGGTCTTGCTTGTTGGCTTGCCATGGCCATCTGCTTGGCCACGGTGAGAACAGGAGGCTTGACATAAGAAGAGACTGCTGGATGAGGCTAATGGCCCATCTAGTCCAGCATCCTGTTCTCACAGTGACCAACCAGATGCCTGTGGGGAAACCCTCAAGCAGCACCTGAACATAACAGCAAATCTTCCTTCCTGCGGTTTCCAGCAACTGTCTATTCAGAACCATTACTGCCTCCAGCTGTGGAGGCAGAGCCAAGCCAACATGGGTAGTAGCCATTGAGAGCCTTGTCATTCATGAATTTGTCTAATCTTCCTTTAATAATAATAATAATAATAATAATAATAATAATAATAATAATAATAATTTATTATTTATACCCCGCCCATCTGGCTGGGTTTCCCCAGCCACTCTGGGCGGCTTCAACAGAAAATTAAAATACAACAATCTATTAAACATTAAAAGCCTCCCTAAACAGGGCTGCCTTCAGATGTCTTCTAAAGGTCTAGTAGTTGTTTTTCTCTTTGACATCTGGTGGGAGGGTGTTCCACAGGGCGGGTGCCACTACCGAGAAGGCCCTTTGCCTGGTTCCCTGTAACTTGGCTTCTCGTAGTGAGGGAACCGCTAGAAGGCCCTCGGCACTGGACCTCAGTGTCCGGGCTGAACGATGGGGGTGGAGACGCTCCTTCAGGTATACTGGACCGAAGCCATTTAGGGCTTTAAAGGTCAGCACCAACACTTTGAATTGTGCTCGGAAACGTACTGGGAGCCAGTGTAGGTCTTTCAAGACCGGTGTTATGTGGTCTCGGCGGCCGCTCCCAGTCACCAGTCTAGCTGCCGCATTCTGGATTTAAAGCCATCCAGGTTGATGGCTTCACAGCTGCCAGGCTCATGGTGCCTCTTCCTGGATTAGATGGTCCTTTGGCCTGATGCAGCACAGCTCTTCTAATGCTCTTATGTCAATTGTTCCTGAGTTGCACTGCCCTTATGTTGACATTACAGATCAGTTGATTATGTAACTCTTTGCTGGGTCATCAAACAGAACGTTGCATCATTTTAGAGCTCTTCAGCCACTGCACAATGACTGCTGCGTTTTAAATGAAGATTGTATTGAAAGTCTAAGTTAGTGGCTCTCAAACTTCACCCCTCCCTCGATGGACCAAATTGCCGGGGGGGGGGGGGCTCAGTGGACCAGTTTGTAAAGTTTTGTTGTTTGACAAATCAAACATAACTCACATTTTAACATTTTTTCTTTGGTGCTAACATCATTGCTGTTTATGAAAATCACAGGCTTGAGGCCAAAGCTTTGTTAGCTTCTTCAGTAACTGAAGAGATATAGACCTGTATAGAACTAGTAGACCACCTGTGGTCTGAAGACCTCTGTTTAAGAACCTCCGACCTAAGGAATTACATTCAACCAATATGTGATCTCCTATTTTGATTTTCTATGTAATGTTCAGGTGTGTAAACTCAGTGATTAATTGTGAATTATTATTTTTTTAAACACCTTTCTAACAGCCAAGAACACCATTGTCCAGGGCTTAGAGAACGTTGACGCGATGGAAGGGGGTGAAGCTCTGTTTGAGTGCTACCTTTCGAAACCTGAGTGCTACAATTATAACTGGCTGATTGACGATGAGCCAGCCAAAACCTCTGAAAACATTGAGATGGTTTATTTTGAAAATGGTCTCCGGCATCTCCTTCTCCTGAAGAACCTCACGCCCCATGACAACTGCCAAGTGACTTTCCAGACCGGTGACGTGGCTTCGTCTGCATTCCTGACTGTAAAAGGTAATATCATACTATTGCACCATAACCACAAGCCTACTGACCCAGGTAACATATCATTGTTCCTTCCATTCTCTGTCCTTTTTCTGAAAGTTACTAGACTCAGACTAATGAGCAAATGAGATGTATGCAACTGGACCCCATCTGGTAGTACCTTTTCAATATGGGAGCTACTATAGGACCACTCCTCCCTGTGCTCTGCAAGTAACGTTGGAGACCTGGGTAGGGATGTAAGAAGGCAACTTTTCTCATCCTTCCCTGTATTTGTCTCATGCGGCTCTGCCTTAGTTCTGCTGCAGTTCACCTTCTGCCAAAAACTTGCTGTCTGCTGTGATGAAATGACATACATTATATCGTCATTATGTTATTCCATCCCGTTCATTTCTTTTTCTTTTTAAATTTGTTTTTATTGAAAGATTTCCATGGATAGCAGAGGTGAGTATAACGCAGGTCTCTGTTTTCAGTTCATAAGAGTCCTTTCTGCAGGTCAATTACGTTCGGTGTGAGATGCTGCTGTCATAGGCATTGTGAGGTTGTGGGGAGAGAGAAGGGAGGTAATGATATTTCATTCTTCTGCATAGTGTACATGCAGAGTTTTGTGTGAGTGTCAGGCAGATAGTTTGCTTGTTTGTTTGTTTGTTTCTGTTGGTGGTACAAGAGGCTGGAGAGCCCAGAGCATGGTTGGTTGCAGTAAGTTTTTTTGTGTGTATGAGAAGCAGGGGCTTGCTGGGTTGGTGTAGTGGTTAAGAGCGGAAATCTACATATTTATGTGGCAATAAAGTATCTGTAGCTCCCTCCACCCCTCCCAGTGTGAGAGCCAGTGTGGTGTAGTGGTTAAGAGTGGTAGACTCATAATCTGGTGAACCAGGTTCGCGTCTCCGCTCCTCCCCATGCAGCTGCTGGGTGACCTTGGGCTAGTCACACTTCTCTGAAGTCTCTCAGCCCCACTCACCTCACAGAGTGTTGTGGGGGAGGAAGGGAAAGGAGAATGTGAGCCGCTTTGAGACTCCTTCGGGCAGTGATAAAGCGGGATATCAAATCCAAACTCCTCCTCTTCTTCTTCATTGAGTATAGATTGCATTCTCTGGATTGATTTTCCACTTCACATTTTCTTTGGAATGTAGAAGTATCTTGTAGAAAGAGTCCCAGTTCTTCACACTGATGTCACTCATCCTGGAAACTGGTGTGGGAAGAAGCAGTGTTATAGGCTCCAGCCACATAACCCTGTTTCCATGAGCTATAGTGCGGGAGCAGGAGCTGAGACAAAGTGTTCTGAACCAAAAGCTGAGCAAGTGATCTGGACACCAAGAAACTCAAAAGGGCAGGGTTGGGAAATCTGTGGTCCTCCAAGATGTTGCTGGACAACAAACCCCATCATCTCTGAGGACAAAGACCATGATGGTTGGGCTGCTGGGAATTGGAGTCACCAACATCTGAAGGTCACAGTTTTCCCACCCCTGTGATGCACTCAACTCGCAACTTTTCCTTCCTTGCTTTGAAGGTATTACTCATGCATTTTGTCATAATTTCAGGATGGCGTCTGGAATTCTTGGAGCCAATAACTGACACCACAGTTACTGCTGGGGACCAAGCGACCTTCACCTGTGTCTTAAGTGAAGCAGTCCCAGTCAACGAAGTTGCTTGGTATATTAATGATGTGGATATCCAAGCAGATGAAAACTGGAGGATCCAGGCAGAAGGGAATAGCTACAAACTCATACTGAAGAAAGCTCAATTGCATCACTCTGGAGAGGTGACCTTTGCTGCAAGGGATGCCATTGCGTCAGCTAAGTTATCTGTCATAGGTAGGTTGGGAGAATCCAAGTTCCTGATGATTCTAGCTCTGATTTAGCATCATTAAGCTTTATTGTGGGGCCTGACAATAGTGCCACTCTTTCTATGCTTGGTTAAATGCAGGAGAATTTCACATCAATGAGATTTTTAATCTTGTTGTCCTGAGTGTAACTTTCTGCATGATAAGTACTGCTGTAAATTCAGAATGTTTGCTGTTCAGATCATCCACCAAAACACCACAGTGGCTCATGTGTTATATCACTTTTCAAAAGATTTGGTCCAATTCCAACAAATCAGATTGAAAATTAGATTGTGCCTTGGTCTGCTCATATCCTAACAAAGCCAGAATTATATTTAGTAGAATAATGATTCTACACCACTTCTGGTGGTATTTTCTCTGGAGCATCATTAGACTTAACATGATGCCGCTGTTTGATTTGAAAAGTTCTCAAGCACTTGTGACTGTTGAGGACTTGGTTTGCTGCCCCATGTTTGTGGTAAGATGCAGAGCATTTCTGAGATTCCCTGGTGAGTTGCAACCCCTGTAGACTTCTGACTTAAGCCATGTTTTGGCATTGATTACCCAGCTCTCCTTGTTGAACTGTATGTCAGAAATGATTATTTTCAGCAGCATTCTGTAAACGAGGTCTGGGCTAGCTTTTATAGGGCTGGAGCATCTTGGATGTAGCTGTGACAATGTACCTATCATAAGCAGGCCTGGTGCTAACAATTGGCCAGGTCTGGGGCTCTCACTGGTCTGACCTGCCTCCCACTCAGGACTGGGCAGGGGTACCGACTTGAATAAAATATGGGGGGGGGGCAGGTAAATCCCGCCCTGCATAATCAATCATGAGACATGATGCGCACAGACCATTTGAATGGCAATGCGCATCAACTTGGGGCGGTGGGTGGTCCCATCAAATATTTAGAGAGCCAGTGTGGTGTAGTGGTTATGAGCGGTAGACTTGTAATCTGGGGAACCAGGTTCGTGTCTCCGCTCCTCCACATGCAGCTGCTGGGTGACCTTGGGCTAGTCACACTTCTCTGAAGTCTCTCAGCCCCACTCACCTCACAGAGTGTTTGTTGTGGGGGAGGAAGGGAAAGGAGAATGTGAGCCGCTTTGAGACTCCTTCGGGTAGTGATAAAGCGGGATATCAAATCCAAACTCCTCTTCTTCTTTTATTGGGTGTGTGTGAAGGGATCTCAGCCCCTAGTAGTTGGCTCTTACGGCCCTGGGACTGGTCTTGAATGTGTTGCCCTACTTATAAGATGCAGCACTACTTTATACATGCATGGAACTCTGTTGTGCCTTCAGCCCTCCCTGACCCTCCTGAGGAGCCGGAGATCATAAGTAAGACCAGCCACTCAGTCACCTTGTCCTGGTTCAAGCCGCTCAACAACGGGGGTGCTGACATCATAGGCTACCGTGTTGAAATGAAAAGCCCAGGCAGTGAATGGCAGCCATGCAGCACCGGAGTTATCCCAAGCACAGAGTTTGTAGTGGACAATCTCACAGCAGGCAAGACGTACAGATTCCGCATTTCAGCTGTCAGCAAAGGGGGTGCTGGGAAGCCAGTGCATTTGCCTCAAGGTGTGCAGCTAGGTGAGAATGAGAGGACCCCTCTGCTGTCCTGAGAGTTACTTTACAGCTCAGCATCTTGCATGGCATGTGTGCTTTGCCCCGCTGTAAGAAGGATCCGTTTACTTTTCAGCAATTTGTAGGCAAGCTCCATGCTCAGGATCTGCATTATGTAAATGTGGGCAAGCCAGGCATTGATGCACCAACTGAATTAGATTTGAAGGATGAGCCCCCTGCTCCCCACTGCCATCATCACAGCTACTGCACATAGATTAAGTTACCTCTTAAGTTACCAATGAAGCAATATAAGATGTTGGTATGTTGGTGAATATAATAATAATAATAATAATAATAATAATAATAATAATAATAATAATAATAATTTATTATTTATACCCCGCCCATCTGGCTGGGTTTCCCCAGCCACTCTGGGCGGCTTCCAACAGAACATTAAAATACAATAATCTATAAAGCAGTAAAAGCCTCCCTAAACAGGGCTGCCTTCAGATGTCTTCTAAAAGTCTGATAGTTGTTGTTCTCTTTGACATCTGATGGGAGGCCGTTCCACAGGGCAGGTGCCACCACCGAGAAGGCCCTCTGCCTGGTTCCCTTTAACTTGGCTTCTCGTAGTGAGGGAACCGCCAGAAGGCCCTCGGCACTGGACCTCAGTGTCCGGGCTCAATGATGGGGGTGGAGACGCTCCTTCAGGTATACTGGACCGAAGCCATGGGATGTTGAAGTCCATGGCTGCTTCTAAAACCCTACAGAATTCAAGATTTCTGTAGGTTCCGTATGGCACACTTGTGAACCTGCTGCCATCATCACAGCTACTGCACATTCTACCTCAAAGCAACTTTTGCATTTTATTCCCTCTTTGATATAAACTTCTATGGGGTCAGAGATGAAGGATGCAGACGTGAGAGATTATTATAATTGAAACACTCTGTTATATTTCCAGTCTCACACTAAGAAATTGCATGCGTGGTCCATGTAAAACCTAGTTCTGGAAACAAGGGAACATTTAGACATTTGTCTCACTCCCCCCCCCCCCGGTTATCCCTTATTCTTTGTTGCTTTGCTCGTTGAAGCACAAAAGGAGAATTGTATGATGTAAGCTCATTGGTCCTGATGTCTCCCATTCCAGAGCCTGCTGCAGTGACCGCAGTCACTCGGCCTTTGGCTGATAAGTCTGCCGTGGAAGGGGAGAAGACTCGTTTAGAGTGTGAATTGTCCAAAGAAACCAAAGAGGTTGCTTGGCTCAAAGAAGGAAAACCAATCCAACCTGGCGGGAAGTACGAACTCATCTCAGAGGGCAAAAAACAGACCCTCATCATTCATGGCTTTAAAGCCGAAGATCAAGGATCATATACCTGCATGGCCTCTCCTGACGTCAAAACATCTGCCAAACTTTCTGTTGAAGGTACATTTGCACCATCATTTTCACTGCTTTAGTAACCACCCCAGTCTAAAAGTGGTCTTGGAATTTATTCTGAAAATCATTTCAGTGTTCAAGTTTGGTTTTTTTTTTTAGTTCCATACTATTGTTTCTTTACAGTAGCCTTTGCTGACCTGGTTTCATCCAGGTGTTACGGACACTAACTCCCATCTCCCAACACAGCCTCCTACTGTGCTGCATGATGTCAGGTGTACTCCAAAATATTTGGAGGGCACCAGATTTGCAACGACTGCTCTATCATAATGCTGTGTTAGCCTCTTGGATGTTGCTTTGTGAATATGTCACTGAACACAAGGGAGGGCAATTGAGAGCAGAGACTGCATAAACTTATTGGATGAAGATTTTCTCAAAGAGTGCTGAAAAATAACTGTGAAAGGGGTCATGTTTTGACACTATAAGAAAATGTTCACAAATACTGAGTAGTTTTAGTAAAGGTAAAGGGACCCCTGACCATTAGGTCCAGTCGTGTCCGACTCTGGGGTTGCGGCGCTCATCTCGCTTTATTGGCCGAGAGCCGGTGTACAGCTTCCAGGTCATGTGGCCAGCATGACTAAGCCGCTTCTGGCGAACCAGAGCAGCGCACGGGAATGCCGTTTACCTTCCCGCTGGAGTGGTTCCTATTTATCTACTTGCACTTTGACGTGCTTTCGAACTGCTAGGTGGGCAGGAGCTGGGACCAAGCAACGGGAGCTCACCCCATCGCAGGGATTCGAACCGCCGACCTTCTGATCAGCAAGCCCTAGGCTCTGTGGTTTAACCCACAGCCCCTATATAAAGTTGTGTCAATGCTTATAGCTGTGGGGAAAAGTGAGAATGCACTTGCTTAAGCAGTTGCCATGTTCTCTGCAACACCCCAATGCCAACACTGCTTTTGAAATTTATTTTCATTTCTTGAAAGTGTTTTAAACCACACATCATCTAACACCAGAGCAGTTACTGTTATATCTATGTATAAATATATGGACATAATAAAATGTGCACAAATTATACTAAGGTGTGTGTCTGGCACATAATTGCATTATCCATGCTAGAGATGGAAGGATCTGTCTGTTTCATTTCTTAATTTCTCATTTTTCAAGTCACAGCTCCCCACATTTTACAGTCATTTGCATTTTTCCCAAGGGGGGGGGGTCCTCTTGAAAATTCATCAGCATTTTAGTGTGAATTTCTCCGAATAAACACATTTTTATATGCAGTTTTTGTGGAGGTCTGTTAGAAACTGCAGTTTTGAAGTGGACAATTAGTGAGTTGGCAAGAAGCCAAGTTAAACAAGGGTATATGTGAAAGTCTGCTTGGAGACAGAGAAGCCTAGTAACAGGCTACTGATTGGCTGAAAGTTTCCCTTATAAGCAACACGACACAGCAGTTCATTGTTGGAGTTGGAGTTGGTTGGTGTATGAGAGTTCAGAGTGTAGAGTCTGTGTATATAGTAACTTGTACAAAGCTGTATATAATAAAAGCAACTACAAATCAAGTTACTGCTCAGCAAGTTCTGTTCCTGAGTCGTCATCCTGGTCTACACCACCATGCAGTGTGTAGCAGATTGTTTGGTTGAGATTCATCTGCATCAACAGTTTTGACTAATGTGCACACCTTTTGTAAGCAATTTCTCCTAATATATGCATTTTGGTAAACACTGTTTGGTTGGCAAACGGCATAGAGAAAGTGCAAATTTCAAAGGATGGCCGTGGCTCAGTCCACATATCATTTCAGAAAGTGTGAATGTGATTCTGCTTCAAATGAGGCCCAAATCAAATTTCTTCCCCCATTCATGGTAATTTGATTCTTTGCTTTTTTTATTTATTTGCAGTAAGAGATAGCAATAGAAAGAACAATTGGTTTTGCTGAACTTATGGGCATGCATTGTCTCCCAAAATGTAATTTTTTGGAACTACTCCATCAACCTTCTAAGAGGGTTACATGCTATATAATATTATTATATTATATATTTTGTGTGTGTGTGTACACACACACACACACACATATATATCAATATTATATTATATTATATTATATTATATTATATTATATTATATTATATTATATTATATTATTATATAATGTTTAGGCAAGTTTTTAATGTTTGATGCTGTATTGTTTTTAATATTCGGTTGAAAGCCGCCCAGAGTGGCTGGCGAAACCCAGCCAGATGGGCGGGGTATAAATAATATATTATTATTATTATTATTATTATTATTATTATTATTATTATTATTATTATTATTACATTATATAGCTCTCAAAGACACAGGATTGTATCTTGATGTTAATCTGGCCATCCTACTGCTCCTTGGTGTGTCCATGAAACTGTACTATTCTGTTTCTTTTAGTGTCAACTGTGTCAATGTTAAAAGAGGCCACTGAGAAAACCCTCAAGCCTGACGAGCTTGGCGAGATAGCGGATGACCAGATGCAACCCAGTTTACCACCTGAAGCTGCTCAGGAGGGTGACCTCCACCTCCTATGGGAGGCTCTTGCCAAAAAGCGCAGGATGAGTCGGGAGCCAACTCTGGATTCGATCAGCGAATTGCCAGAAGAGGATGACAAACGCCAGAAACAGAGGAAGGAAGAAGCCGAGATCACCCAGTACTACTCGGAGGAATACTCTACTTGTGATGAGTCAGCTAAAGCAGGAGAAGCAGACTTCTCTGTCACCAGTTCAGATGATGAGTCGAGGGCCGGGACTCCTTCCCTTATTAACTACCTCAAAAAGGCGAGCACGACCAGTGTTAGTGTCAGTGGTAAAATCCAGACTGTCTCTGCAGGGAAAGTCTCTAAACAGTGGGAGGAAGCAGGTCCTGAGCCAGCTGCTCTTGCTAAGCCTGTTGAACCAGAAGCTGTAGAAGGAGATCTGGACGACCCTTCCTTGTCTCATGCAGCTGTGAAGATCCAGGCTGCTTTCAAAGGGTACAAAGTGAGGAAAGAGATCAAGCAGCAAGAATGCCCAGTGTTTGCCGAGACCTTCAAGGACTTCTTTGGAGAGCCAGGAAGCACCCTCCACCTTGAGTGTGTGGCTCAAAGCAAAACCGACATGAAGGTCCGCTGGCTGAAAGACGGCGATGAAGTTTTGGACGGGCGCCATTGCCACATAGACAATTACAGCGATGGGACCTGCTCCTTGATCATCACTGGCCTGGAGATGAATGACGTCGGCAAGTACACCTGCGAGGTATCCAATAAGTTTGGCAAGGCCTCCCACAGCGCCAAGGTGACGGTGGGTGTCCCACCTCAAGTGCCCGTACGGAAACACAAGGCTGCCAGAAAGCTTCCCGAGAGTGAAGAGAGCTCTTCCGGCAGCGAGTTGGACGATGCCTTCCGTAAAGCGGGGAGGAGGCTTCACAAGCTGTTCAAGTCAAAAATATCCACAGAGATTTCGGACGTGGATGAGGAACTCTTTGTTAGTGCTGACGAGGGAGAGATAGAGGTGGTGGACCACCAGACCTACCGTGAAGATGAGAGGTACATCTACATCAAGTTTGAAGTTATGACTGAGGCAAAGACGGCTGCTAGCCGGTTTAGAGAAATGTTTGCTGCTATGGGTATCGCTGTTGAGATTGACATCCTAGATCAAGGCTCCAAGAAGATAGAGCTGCGTATTGGGAAAGCCACGCCTCCTGCCGCAGGGCAACTGAGAACCCTGGTGAAAAGACCACCGCCTCCTTTGCTTACATCTGACACTGGTAAGTGACGCATGCAGGGCTTTTAACAGGTCAGGTGGGGCCCAATTGACCAGCTTTTTTATCCTAGTTCAGATGCAGATTCCCCAATCACCTGAAATCTCATGGTGGTAGTCAACAAAGTTATACTCAGAGTAGACCCACTGAAAGTATGTTAGGTCCATTGATTCCAATAGACCTACTCTGAGTAATATTTAGTCGAATACCACCCATAGTATCTAAGATCTGTAAATCCTGACATAATCAGGTACCACCTGAAATGGTGGTTTGAAGATTAATGAGATCAGAATTGTTTGATTCATTTACAGCTTGGTAATATTTGCATTCTGCTCTTCCTCAACGGAGCTCAGACCAATGTGCATTAAGTTCTCATTTGATTTCCCAAAATTGCTTAGCTACAGGACTTGGAAATGCATAAACCCATGGGCTCCGCTTTGCTTTTATTAAAATTTATAATAATGCTCCTCTCTCCCAAGTATCGAACCCAAAGGATACTTCTGAAAATGCACTATATGCTCCACTCCTTGGAGAACCTGAGTGCAACAGCGGTGTCTCCCCATCTGTGATTCCCATCAACTGGTATTCGGTGGCATGCTGCCTCCAATAGTCTCTATGAATCCTCCATGATTTCCTCCCCCTAATCCTCTTTTACAGCCACCCAAGTTGGTGGCTATCACCATATCACCTTTTTGAAGTAGGTTAGGTTAGAAGTTGCCCGCCTTTGACCCCAGAACCTTTCCCAACAATTAGAAGTCTAGTTACAACAGAAGTGCTTATCTCAGGGGTCAGCAAACTTTTTCAGCACTGTCCCTCAGTGCTGTTGCTCAGTCCTTGTGGGGGGCCAGACTATATTTTGGAGGAAAAAATTCCTATGCCCCACAAATAACCCAGAGATGGCAGCCCTCTTTAGGGAAGCTTTTAATCTGTGATGTGTTGATGTATTTTAATGTTTACTGGAAGCCGCCCAGAGTGGCTGGGGAGACCCGGCCAGATGGGCGGGGTAGAAATAATAAATTATTATTATTATTATTTTAAATAAAAGGACACATTCTACTCATGTAAAAACACGTTGATTCCCGGACCGTCCGTGGGCCGGATTTAGAAGGTGATTGGGCCAGATCCGGCCCCCAGGCCTTAGTTTGCCTACCCATGGCTTATCTTGTCACACTTGTACTTGGGCTTACAAGAAGATTGCAGTTTGAACTTAGCATGGCACCAAACCAAAAAACCAAAAAAGGCACCATGTATAGAGGGAGAAGAAGAAGAAGAAGAAGAGTTTGGATTTGATATCCCGCTTTATCGCTACCCGAAGGAGTCTCAAAGCAGCTAACATTCTCCTTTCCCTTCCTCCTCCACAACAAACACTCTGTGAGGTGAGTGGGGCTGAGAGACTTCAAAGAAGTGTGACTAGCCCAAGGTCACCCAGCAGCTGCATGTGGAGGAGCGGAGACGCGAACCCGGTTCACCAGATTACGAGTCTACCACTCTTAACCACTACACCACACTGGCTCTCTCACTGGGAGGGGTGGAGGGAGCTACAGATACTTTATTGCCACATAAATATGTAGAATTCTATTTTTGTAATTATCCTCCAAACAATTCCAGCTCCCATCTTCATAACTGAACTTCAAAACCAAGAGGTACAGGATGGATATCCAGTCAGTTTTGACTGTGTTGTTATCGGCAAGCCCACCCCCACCGTCCGGTGGTTCAAGGATGGGAGGGTTATTGAAGAGGACGATCACTACATGATCAACGAGGACCAGGAAGGCTGCCACCAGCTGATCATTACTGCTGTGGTCCCTCTTGACATGGGCGTCTACCGCTGTCTGGCTGAAAACAGCATGGGTGTGTCTTCAACTAAAGCTGAGCTGAGAGTGGACTGTGAGTATTATCCAGCGACACAGAAATACTCAAGCTCAATAATGATGACCTGGAAGTGTGAAATGCATCACAACCAGCGTGGCCTATTACACATGAGCAAGTGAATAGGGGGCTGTCAAATTCAAAGAGGATGGTGAGATCAATGTCAATTTAGAAATAGGCAAGTGCCCATTGTGGATTATTCCATCCCTAGTTTGCTATGCACTCAGGGCACTCCACACACCACAAAATTCCTTCCAGTAGCACCTTAGAGACCAACTAAGTTTGTTCTTGGTATGAGCTTTCGTGTGCATACACACTTCTTCAGATTTCGTGCATGCACACGAAAGCTCATACCAAGAACAAACTTAGTTGGTCTCTAAGGTGCTACTGGAAGGATTTTTTTTATTTTGTTTTGACTATGACAGACCAACACGGCTATCTACCTGTCACAAAATTCCTGTGTGAGAGGCATGAACCAGCTCCTGGTATGCAGATCATTGTAAACAACAAGTACTGGGAAGCCCGCAGTCAATCACAGTTTTCCAGCTTAAATGTAATCAGCAACCCCACCCCACATAAAATTTTATGATAGTCATAAAATCATGGAATTGTAAAGTTGGAAGGGGACATAGAATCAGAATTGTAGTATTGGAAGGGACCCCAGTGTTCAACATATGGCTGCATACACACACTGATTCCTACATGCAACTGCCTTTCAGTGAAGGATTTTAAAAACTTGTGGGCAGCAAACATTTTCTCTTTGTGCTCTTGTGAGCCTCCCTAGAAGATGGATCATTACCCCTGTCTGCAATGTGTTGGAGCAGCTTGAAAGGTCTTTTAGACAACACCTTCTGGGGCTCTCAGTAACTCCACTTGCACTTTCTCCGCTTTGCTGCGTAAGCGGCAGGGAGTACATTTTGAGAGTAAACCATTGATGCTGCCAGAGGACTGGTGCAAGGTCCCAACCAGTGGCGGAGCTTCATGCTCCAGCACCGGGGGGCGGAGAGCAGGTGGGGCCGGGGCTGGCGCGCGTCCCGGGGGCGTGGCGCACAGCACGGGCACGGGGGGGGGGCAGCCGCAATGGCACCCCAGTGGGATCGCATTGCCAGGGGCAGTGCGCTCCCCCCGCACTCCTCTTCCTCAGCCACTGGTCCCAACACAACCTCCTCTCTGCACAACTGCGGGGATCTCCCCTGAGTTGCCTCTGTTAGTACGCCTGACATGAAGCAACACACAATGTTTGGAATTTTTTCTTTCCCATTCGTTAGTGACCAGTACAGACTACGATACAGCAGCAGATGCAACGGAAACGTCATCCTACTACAGCGCCAAAGGGTATCTCTCCAGGTAAGCACCACCTTTACACTGGGAAACATTACATTGTCATCACAATATTAGTATCAAATCAAATCTTTATTACGGTCATAGACCAGCATAAAAGGATAGGATACAGTCATTTAAAATCTGATAAGCGTTTTGCATAGCTAAAAGGTATTAAAACAGAAGGTGAATATAAAAGTCTATGACAATTTAAAAGACACTAAAAGAATCTAAAAGAAGGGATAGGACTAGAGCATTGGGCAGGTGCGGAAGAGCATAAAAGGTTGATATAACTTCTCATCCGTATGACTGAGATCTGGACTACCATAAAAAACTGATCCTAAGGTGCTCCAAAAGGGGCTTCAGCTTTTCCCTAGAAAGCTATTTTATTCTAGAGTATGATCTGAGCTTACAAATCTGGGCACAGAATCTGGCACAATATTAGTATATAAAACCAATATTGGTATATAAAAGATTGGTATATAAAAGAGTTGGAAGGGGCCGCGAGGGTTATTTAGCCCAACCCCCTGCAATGCAGGAATCTTTTGCCTGATGTGGGGCTTGAACCCACAACCCTGAGATTAAGAGTTTAATGCTCTACCAACTGAGCTATCCAGCAGCTCATTGTGGTCACAGGAACCTTCTGCAGTGGCCACAGCTCACCAGAGCTTTGGGTTGTATGTCAAACGTTTCATTTATTCCTCCCCGCCTGAACCAGCCGTGAACAAGAAGGAGTGGAATCTATGACTGAAGAGGAGCAGCTTCCACAGATTCTAGATGAACTTCACGACATCCATGTAGCTCCCGGAGCAGCTTTGGCCAAATTCCACCTGAAGGTGAAAGGTAACCCAAACTCCCCACCTCTGCTGTGTGTCAACTTTTGGCAGAACCCACTTACTTTTTCATAACACGTATCTACAACTTATGATTATGATTACCGTATTTTCCGGCATATAAGACGACTGGGCGTATAAGACGACCCCCAACTTTTCCAGTTAAAATATAGAGTTTGGGATATACTCGACGTATAAGAAATACGACTCGGCGTATAAGACGACCCCCGACTTTTGAGAATATTTTCCTGGGTTAAAAAGTAGTCTTATACGCAGGAAAATACTGTATTATATTTATTACCCACCCTTCACCAGCAGGTCGCAGTACGTTTCTTCAGTATGTGAGATGTAGCTGGAGCTACGTTCATATTCTAAAGTTGAATTTTTGACCCAGTGGGTGTCATCTAGCTAAGTAGATACTCTAGTGCATGGATTTCTGCTTGCACAACAAAATTTCTCCTTTCCATGCCTCCTGAGCATAGCTGTCAACCCTCCCTTTTTTTGCGGGAAACTGCCTTATTCCAATGCCGTTTCCCGCTGCTATCCCGGATTGTTGACATCCCTTAAATTATCCGGATTTCAAAGGAAGCAGCTCCTCTCCCTCCCTGCCGGCCAGGGAGGCTCCTCAGCTGCGTTGCTCGGCTGCCAATAAGGAGTCTGAGACCGACTGGGGGCAGAGCTTGCATGCCTTGTGCAGCCAGACCCTCACGCCCAACCAGACAGACAGCCTGCCTGCCGTCTACGCACTCGCTCTTTCGCTCACCCGTTCGCGCGCAGCCTCTGGAGCGCAGGGTGGCGAGGCTACTTGGTGCCATTGCAGCGCCCTTGCGGCATCCCTTATTTTCAAATCCGAAAGTTTGGAAAAATCCCTTATTTTCAAATCCGAAAGTTGACAGCTACGCTCCTGTGTCCTCCCCAAATCTGCTCTGGAGAGTTGGGGGGAAACTCAGATCAGAAGGTGCTGGGGGAGCGGGAGCTATTTTGCTCAACCGGTCTTGAAAGACCTACACTGGCTCCCAGTACGTTTCCGAGCACAATTCAAAGTGTTGGTGCTGACCTTTAAAGCCCTAAATGGCTTCGGTCCAGTATACCTGAAGGAGCGTCTCCACCCCCATCGTTCAGCCCGGACACTGAAGTCCAGCGCCGAGGGCCTTCTGGCGGTTCCCTCACTATGAGAAGCCAAGTTACAGGGAACCAGGCAGAGGGCCTTCTCGGTGGTGGCACCCGCCCTGTGGAACGCCCTCCCTTCAGATGTCAAAGAGAACAACAACTATCAGACCTTTAGAAGACATCTGAAGGCAGCCCTGTTTAGGGAGGCTTTTAATGTTTAATAGATTATTGTATTTTAATGTTCTGTTGAAAGCCGCCCAGAGTGGCTGGGGAAACCCAGCCAGATGGGCAGGGTATAAATAATAAATTATTATTATTATTATTATTATTATTATTATTATTATTATTATTAACCTTCCATGAGCAAATCTGTTTAGTTGAATAGCGCCTATTGTTACTACTCTTTCCTTGGATGGGTACCTGTGTTTTCACAAGAGCTAAACATGGGGGCTAGGAAATATAACCAATCTCTTCTCACTTTTTTATTTATTTATACGCCTTATCTATTCCTACCTTTCTTTATTCTGCATAGGTTACCCACAGCCTCGCCTCTACTGGTTCAAAGATGGTCAGCCGCTGCATGCATCGGACCGACTCTTGAAGACAGACAAGAGAGAGTTCCATGCCCTTGAAGTTCTCAACGTTGCAAAGCAGGACGCTGGTCAATATTCTGTATTTATTAGGAACTCTGCTGGTTCAGCATATTCAGCGGCCAGGTTGCTTGTCAAAGGTTCGTTGTGTGATGCTGAAATGGTGGCTTATGGTATGCCCAGAAGCGTGTGAGAGGCATACCGCTCTCAGCAAGAATCACAAAAGCATGATATATTGCTTCCCCAGTACCAAGCAGTCTACAAAACAAAATATAAAATTAAAATACGGGATAGCCAACTGGCAGAACAATTTCTCTGGCTCCTGGGCACCTTAATAGATGTTAGTAGGAGGTGCACCAAATATCTAGTTTTATTTTTGAGCTGGAAATTAGCAGAATGATAGGGTAGTAGTTTGTCTCCCACACCCCACTCACATTATTCTTCGCTAATATTCTCTGAAATATACTCGGAGTCGAGTGTGGATTTCATGCTCTTTATTCAGCTCATAGTAGCGAGGAGTGCAAGTTCCCCCAGAACGTCTGCTTTATATACATTATTTACACAATGGGCTCCACGTGATTGGCTAATTCCGGGATACTCCTGTAGGCCAATCAGGTT
Organism: Darevskia mixta; assembly: GCA_034641385.1. NCBI lineage: Eukaryota > Metazoa > Chordata > Lepidosauria > Squamata > Lacertidae > Darevskia > Darevskia mixta. Next base: position 877,891 of record JAWWNH010000003.1, read on the forward strand.
GCGGATTCACTTCCACCTGGAGCTGGATTGGGTGGCTCCTGCGGACCAATCAGACTGCTGCATTCTGGATCCTATTGTTCTAGGACCAATCAGACTGCTGCATTTTGGATCCTATTCACCTCAGTACATAACATTCTCCTTATTAAATGCCATGCTTTCACTTTGTAGCCACATCTTCTTCCTACATAATTCAGTCAAGGGTGGTCCATCTAATCATGGAACAAGTCTCTATGGCCCACTAGGTTTGGCTGTATGTTGATGCCACGAAGATGAATGAAGACCCTAGCCGGCAAAGGCAATGAAAATGAATTAAGTAGACATTTTCTCAAGGCACACATTTTAAAAAATCAGTGTGAAAAGGAAGTCTTTTTGATATGAAATGGCCACCCTCCCAAAAAATGTGAATAGCTTCAACTCTACTCTAATTTTAATTGTTGTTTGGTAAAAAGTGGATCCACAATTTTCCTGCAAGGGGAATTCCCTCCCCCCCACCAGAAGCTAAAATTTCCACATTTTTTTGGACTCCCTCTCTTTGGGTTTTATAGATAATGCAAATCTTTGTGCCCTATTGTTTTGAACTCTTACTTGAAATTGGGACCATTTAAAGAATCTGACCACCTGTGAAATGCTTTGGATTTGTAGCAAAATGGACCCACAGAACTCTGTCTAAAGAAGAGAACAGCCCCACCCTCCAAGAATTCAAAAGTTGGCCATGCCTTATTGCAGATGGACACAACCCATCAAATCGTTGGTGGTTTTGCTGGATGTCTAATGTGGTGCCAAAAAAGAAATGGGGATCTTTGCTAGACACATGGATTACTTCCAGGCTAGGGTTGCCATATTTCGAAAGGAAGATTAAACAATGTTAGTTATTTAATGAGCATTCGTCCTGATTTGGTTGTGAAGAGGTTAGGTGATGTTGAGTCAAAACTAGTGTTGACCCCACACTTTCCAGTGCATTTTCCTGCCACTCTCCTGATCACAAAAAGGCCAATATTTTGCAGCAGCAGCCTTCTTGCACAGGACCTCTCAGCCAGCTATAATTATGCAGCCTGAATGTGTTGGTATGTGACCGAATCCCACTCAGAATTAGCAACAGTATGAAAGCCCTTTTAGTGGAAATTGAGGCCTAGGGACCCAGGTGGCGCTGTGGGTTAAACCACGGAGCCTAGGGTTTGCTGATCAGAAGGTCGGCGGTTCGAATCCCTGCGACAGAGTGAGCTCCCGTTGCTCGGTCCCTGCTCCTGCCAACCTAGCAGTTCGAAAGCACATCAAAAGTGCAAGTAGATAAATAGGTACCACTCTGGTGGGAAGGTAAACGGTGTTTCCGTGCGCTGCTCTGGTTCGCCAGAAGCGGCTTAGTCATGCTGGCCACATGACCTGGAAGCTGTACGCCGGCTCCCTCTGCCAGTAAAACGAGATGAGCGCCGCAATCCCAGAGTCGGACACGACTGTACCTAATGGTCAGTTGTCCCTTTACCTTTACTTGCATTTTGGACAGCGGGTGTGGGCTCATGTTATCTAGTGATGGTGCTGCTGTTCTTTCAATTTTGCAGGGCCTGGTGAGGAAGAAGAGAAGCCCACAAGAGGTGAGAAAAGAAACAAGAGGAGTTGGTGGGAACAAAGGTCTTGGCTGCCCTTGCTCTGAGGCTGCCGTTTCAAAGCTCCGAACTCGAAAGCAGCCCCAGCTCTGTGGAGCTTAGTCCTGCCTGACTATTGCCATGTCACATTTTTATGTTTTTTCTCTGAACAACTTAATTTTCAGATGTTCATGAGCAGCTGGTGCCACCAAGGTTCCTGGAACGCTATACCAACAAAAAAGTGAGGGAAGGTGCCAGCATCACCCTTTCAGTGAAAGTTGAAGGTAAATGAACTTAGAGCAGAGGTTTCCAAACTACGGCCCAGGGGCCGGATACGGCCCGAGGGACTCATTTATCCAGCCCCTGGGGACCCTCGCCGCCCGCTGCCGCTCTTACTGGCGCAGCGCAGTGCGGCTGCCCGCTTCCGGGTCGGAGGAGCACCGGAAATAGCTTGTGCGCATGCGCAAGTGTTATTTTTGTTAAAATTATTGTTAAAATACACTTTATTTATAATTCTTAAAAATAGAACACAATTATACATACAAAAAACCCCAAAACCAACAAAAATATACAAAAACAAACTAACATAATCTAACAGAAAAGAAGAAAAAGAAAAAGAACACCGTATACAACAAAAACAGACCATATTAGAAAACATAAAAAAGGAACAACATTTAAAATATGACTTCAACTTGTTTGTACATCGCTTCTCTTTTTTCTACTCATTCCTCTTGCTATCTCTATTACATTTCAGCCTCATTTAATAATACTCTTCAGAAATAGAAACTTATTACAAATCTCCAATGTCTATAGTTACCTCCATTCCCATATGTATCTCACTCAAGACAAATCACTAATTCTGTTTTTATACCTTTTAAAAAAAAATATTCTACATATTTCCATTCCTCCTTAATTTTTTGCTTTGCTATGTTTCTGATTGCTGCCGTCACCTTGGCTAGATTCATGAATTTTACTAATTTAACATACCATTCTTGAATTGTAGGTAGCTCCTCTCCTTTCCACTTTTGCGCAATAAGAAGTCTGGCTGCTGCACACGCATATAGAAAGATATTCTTCCTATCTCCCGGGATGTTATCAGGCACCATACTTAATAGGAAAGCTTCAGGCTTTTTCAGAAATCTGATTTTCAGCATTTGCGCAAGCGTTATTTCTGGTGCATATTCGGGTCGGAGCAGGCCCATGCTATTTCCGGTGCTCCTCTGACCCGGAAGTGCGCCAGAAATAGCATGTGCGCGCGCGTATGGGCGCACGCTCCCCCACCCTCCGGCCCGCCGCGTGATCGGTGCTGGAGACACTGGCCTGAGGGGCGGTAAGTTTGCTGACCCCTGACTTAGAGGCATTCTCTCTACTTTAACTGTCCCCCCCCCGATTGATTTTGCCTATAAAATAGAATAGAATATATTTTATTGTCATTGTCCCCTTCGGGAACAACGAAATTACTTGGCTGCTCCATCCAGCCAGATAGGGCACTCCATACAAAAACAAAACATCTACAAAAACACTGATTAAAACCATACACACTGATTAAAACCATACAATGATAAAACATAACAGGTAAGATTAGATGACTTTCAAAGTCCAGGCTTCCCATTCAGGGCCGAGATCGCTCTGGAGAAGAAGCTGTTCCTAAGACGGCTTGTTCTTGTCGACATCGTCCTGTATCTCCGTCCTGATGGCAAGAGCTCAAAGAGACGGTGACCAGGATGCGATGGATCTTTTACTATGTCCAGTGCCTTTCTATGGCACCTCATGGCATAAATCTGCTCTAAGGTGGAGAGCGAGCAGCCAACAATGCTCTCTGCTGCCTTAACAACTCTGCACAACCCCATCCTGTCCTGGGTAGTACAGCTTCCGTACCACACACATAAGCCATAAGTGAGCACGCTCTCAATGGCACAGTGATAGAAGGCAAGCAGCAGCTTTTGTGGAAGATGGTTTTTCCTTAGAACTCTCAGGAAGTACAGTCTCTGCTGCGCCTTCTTCACAAGCCCCCTTATGTTGACACTCCAGGACAGATCCTCCTGTAATTCAGTGCCCAGAAATCTGAACATTGTTACCCTCTCCACACAGATTCCATCAATCAAAAGTGGTTGGACATCGTTCTTCTTTCTCCTGAAGTCCACCACAAGCTCCTTCGTTTTCTTTGTATTTATGAGCAAGTTGTTCGCTCTGCACCACTTCGTCAGCTGCTCCACCTCATCTCTATAGTTCATTTCACCCTCCTTATCAGAGATGAGCCCAATCACGGTTGTGTCATCTGCAAATTTGACAACCCTATTACTATCAATGCATGCTTTGCTTTCCAGCATACACAAAGAAAGATCCTTGCCCCAAGGATCTTGCTTTTAAAGTTTGACACTAGGAAGAGGACAGCAGGGAAAGGGGCAATGTTTTAGCAAGGAATTAATATGGGTTGATTCATTTTAATGAATTAAGACTGTGGTCAGCGACATGGCGCTGGGCAGGGAGGTGGCGCAAGGGCTGTCAGGAGAAAGAGAGCCGCAGCACCACTCAGGCAGCAGCGAGGGAAGCAGGGTGTCCCTCAGGGGGGAGGAGGAGCTACCAGGAAGTTTGGCGGAGACAGGGCATGGAGATGCTGCGGAGACCCAAGCAACGCCTGGGGGAACGGAGGAGCCGGCCGCTATGGCACTTCTGTCGCCCCAGGTGCGTAGAGGGAAGAAGCATAAGGAATCGTGGAGGAGATTTGGACTACCAAAACTGTTATGTTGGGGGCAGACCCGTTAGAGGCCACTCCCAGATTCTGGTACCGACTCGAGCGGTCATGATCTTTAGAGCTCTGCTTGCATATAGTTGTTAAGAAAGCTGTAAATACAGATGTGGATCTGTCGGTCTGATTACTCCCGAGGAGACACCACGGCATCCTTACAACTGTGCAGCATTTCCCCCCCCCCCCAATGTATTTTTAGGCAGTGAACCACGCTGAGGTCTATGGATGAAGGGTGGTGTACAGATTTAATAAATAATAATAATAATTTGTTGAAATATTTATAGACCACACTTTCATAAAATTACAATAAGAGAAAGAAAGAAAGAAAAACCAATAACGGCATCAGCCAAAACATGAATAGAAACTGCCTGGTAAAAAGGATTTCATATTGCAAAGGTTTGTTTGAATAACACCGTTTTTAGGATATGTCTAAAAACACAGACTGTATGAGGGTAGCATAGCTCATTAGCATGCCAGAGGCTCGTTCATTGTCGGAATTAACAAGACTAGTCACTTTACCAACTAAGAACAGCCATTCAACATGACCCACAGAGTTGAGAAAGAACTGTCAATCTGACCATCTTTTCTCTGTTCTGGCCAGGTGAGGTTTCCAGAGTTGTGGATGAAGACTGGGGTGCTAAGCAAAGACTTTATGCAAATGGAGGGACTTGGGAAGGGAGGCTATCTGGGAGACCAGAAGAAATGATACGCTAATAGCACCCTCATTCCCCCCCTTTTTAGGATGTCCACCACCCTCAGTGACTTGGCTGAAGGAAGAGTTCCATGGAGAAGACATCCTTTGGATCAAGCCGGACACTCCAGGCTATAAACTTGCCAGTTCCAACATGCACTATAGTCTCATCTTGCTGGATGTGAAGAAGGAGTTCAGCGGAAACTACACCTGCATTGCATCCAATCAGGCTGGGCAGTCTATCTGTAGCTCCTCCTTAGAAGTTCTGGGTGGTAAGCGCTTCACCAACTTCTCTATTTCCATATTTATATGTGCTGGCTGTTTCATTAAAATTGGCTTCACACTAGTCATAATCTCTGGGTTTCTGCGTGGTCACCAATGGCCATGGAAATACAACTTACATGTACAGAGGCTGTTCACCCCACCACCACCCCACAAATAAAAACAATATTGCTTTCCCCAACTTGTGAAAAAATCACAGGATCTTGGAAGAAGGATAAAATCTGATGCAAATGAGCTTCTGCTGAGGTTTTGAGTTCTCCCTTGCCATAAGCTGATCTGCTTTGATATCACAGCAGCCCAGAGTCCAGAGCTCTGTGCTTAGTTTATCTGCAAGTTCTATACATGTTCATGAGAAGGAAAGGTTAAGGAGTAAGGCCTATTGTCAGGGAGCTCCATCCCCCTTCCAGCCCAGCTCTGAGTGTTTACAGAGAACAGCTGCCGATTTTAACAACAGACTCCTCTGCTTCTGGGAGCGGCAGTGGGTCAGAAGGGGAGGTGTTGCCAGGGCTTGAGTTAAGCAGGGAGAGACCTGGGAGCTTCCAGAGAGGAGGTCCGGGGGAGAGACGGAGGAAAAGGAAACGACGTTTTCGCTTTCCCCGATGGGTCTGTTGGCGGGAAAATCGCAACTCCGCACTTCCGGATTCTGCTAGTGATTGAGTAGACATGTTTATGACTTGCTCTGCATTGTAAAGTAATTAGCTTAGATAAAGGCTTCCAAGCCAGATGACTCGGACTCTTTATTGCACGACCGGCGAAAGGGGGGCAGCCCTGACACCTATGCACATCTGGAGGGGAATCCCTAAGATGGTTGGCTGGCACTTTGTACGCCTCCTTCCAGCAACTCCTGCAGCCAAGCTGGTGTCAAATGTATTGCTCTACTTTCCTTTGGACCACATCAGCCAGGCTGAGTCTTGTTGTCTGGGCAGCCCAGGACCTCCAGACACACTGGCCAGACTTGAGCACTGGGGAAGTCACTGCAGTGCTGCTAATGCAATGGAGAGGCTCTCTCCATTGTCTCTCGAGACAGATGCCACCAACAAGAAATCAGTTCTGGTCCTGCTGGGGACACCAAACACAAAAGGCCTGGAAATAGGGGAGCACCACAGGCCACCCATCATTATAAGGCAAAATTGCTTTCAATGAAAATGGTGGCATCTAACTTGAGCCAAGGCAGGGTAGTTGAATTCCAACATCTGCAGCCTCCCTCGCCCATAACCCCAACAAAGCTTGGGAAGGATGACAAATGTCCCCCAGCCTGAGACACGTGCAACGAACCTCCTGTCAGCCTCTCCGTTACTAAATCAAATTCTATCAAGGTGTGTCGGGTACACTTATATCCGCCCCCACCTTATCCTTTGAGATTCATTTTCAATACCAATCTCCTTTCCACTAAGGGTATCTTAGTAGCGAGAGTGCTCCTGTCCAGCTGCCGTGACCTATTATATTCTCTGCTCTGGGGTACAGGGATGAAACACCTTTCTGCCTACAGTCTAGGGCAGTGATGGCTAACCTTGACACTCCAGATGTTTTGGGACTACAACTCCCATCATCCCTGACCACTGATCCTGTTAGCTAGGGATGATGGGAGTTGTAGTTCCAAAACATCTGGGGTGTCAAGGTTAGCCATCACTGGTAGGGCCTCCCTCACATTGGATCCCCACTGTATCAGTCGACTAAGCACTCCTAGCAACTCTGTGGCATTCCCAAGGTTTTCGCCCACTACCCCCTCCTCAGTGTAACTCTCAGACACAAACTATCACCCCTCAGGTCAGTTTTGCCTTTTTCCCGAGTTCACTCCTTTATGAGCACTTATAACTTGCTGGACCAAATCAATGACGATGTCTCTCCGCACAACAAGAACAAGACTTTATTTTTCACATAGCATAACGGTTTCAGTAATTCATTCTTTGCAAGCTTAGTTCCATCAAAGCTCAATTCTCTTTTAGTTTCACAATCAGTTCTCTAACTAAACCTAACCTAACCACTTCTCTATCTCTTCATCTATCCACCCTCACACACCCTCTCCCTCTCCTCAAACCCAACGGCTGCTCCCTCCTTTTAAATCGTAGAATGTCCCGCCTCTCAAGAGCGAGCTGCCATTTAAACAGGGTGTAATTTAACTCTTAAAACGCTGGGGAAACTAAACATCCCCTTGCCATAGGGCCGATCCGTTACAACACGCCTGCTGATAGGTTTGCTGTCATTCATTCCCTTGCAGTGAAAGAGGCCGAGGTTCTGACCCAGGAGCGTGTGATGGTGACAGAGGCCATCATGACATCACTTGGGTAAGTGGGAGGCTGTGTGGCCGGAGGTTAGGATGCTGCATGGGGAGACTAGAAAAAAACCTGAACGCGTCTTAAGATTTTCAGACTGGAACCTCACTGGAGTTCCCTCTTCCCTTTTCGTTTTTGTTGCAGGTATGAAGAAAAGGGGAAAAAAGAACATGGGTAATGTCTGAAAGTTCTTGTTAACACATAGTGATTTTGGCGATGTTTAAAACTTTGTGTTATTCAGTTACTGAATTCTAATTTTGGTATCCTTTAAAATGCATTTCCCCCTGTAAAGATGGTTTGGCAGAACCCACTCTCTGCAACTCCCTGACTATTCATCTCACTGCCCTCTTTTTGGCCTCTGCTAAAAACATTTTTCTTCAGGGAAACCTTCCCAGAAATGTAAAGTGTTGGTTTGCATTTTAATCTGTTTTCAGTTGATTTTATCATTTTCTTGAATGTTTTAAGCAGATTTTTAAAAACCGTTTTCACTGATAATTTTATTGTTTCCTTCTTTTTGCAAACCACTCTGGGGGATTTTGTTTGGGGGCAGGGCAATCAAGTGGTGTATAAGTTTTATACAACCCAGTAGTGATGTATGGAAGTGAGAGCTGGACCATAAAGAAGGCTGAAGAATTGATGCTTTTGAATTATGGTGCTGGAGGAGACTCTGGAGAGTCCCATGGACTGCAAGAAGATCAAACCTATCCATTCTGAAGGAAATCAGCCCTGAGTGCTCACTGGAAGGACAGATCCTGAAGTTGAGGCTCCAAGACTTTGGCCACCTCATGAGAAGACTCCCTGGAAAAGACCCTGATGTTGGGAAAGATGGAGGGCACAAGGAGAAGGGGACGACAGAGGACGAGATGGTTGGACAGTGTTCTGGAAGCTACCAACATGAGTCTGACCAAACTGCGGGAGGCAGTGGAAGACAGGAGTGCCTGGCGTGCTCTAGTCCATGGGGTCATGAAGAGTCGGACACGACTAAACGACTAAACAACAACAACAACCACAATAAGTTTTATGAACAGGTTTCCTCAACCTTGGCCCTCCAGATGTTTTGAGACTACAATTCCCATCATCCCTGACCACTGGTCCTGCTAGCTAGGGCCATCCAGTCCAACCCCCTGCCAAGCAGGAAACACCATCAAAGCATTCCTGACAGGTGCTATCAAGCCTCTGCTTAAAGACCTCCAAAGAAGGAGACTCCACCACACTCCTTGGCAGCAAATTCCAGTTTTGATGTATGCTGCGTAGGGATTTTTTTTTTAAAAAAATATTACGGTAAGTGCTTTATAAATTCTCATATATTTATGCCTTCCCTTTTCTCTTCCTTAGAGTCGGGATTTCTGTACATCCTCCTGAAGGCAGAAAAGGTATGAAAAGCTTCGCCTGTGCTTTAACTTCAAAATGTTACTAATATACGGTAGATCACAGTTTGCTGCTCCATATATCGTTCTCTAATATGAATTACGTAGTCTTTGATTTCTTGATCAAATAAATGTTTTTTCACTGAAAAAAATGGAAAAGAGAGAAGAGGCCTGGTTTAAAGGTTCTGGGTTGCCAGGTTCATGCAGTTCATGTACAAATTAAATTCATTGCTTTAAATCAGGGGTCAGCAAACTTTTTCAGCAGGGGGCCGGTCCACTGTCCCTCAGACCTTGTGGGGGGCCGGACTATTTTTTTTGGGGGGGGGGAGAACAAATTCCTATGCCCCACAAATAACCCAGAGATGCATTTTAAATAAAAGGACACATTCTACTCATGTAAAAACATGCTGATTCCCGGAACATCCGTGAGATGAATTGAGAAGGCAGTTGGGCCGGATCCTGCCCCCGGGCCTTAATTTGCCTACCCATGCTTTAAATCTGCAACTAGCTACCTTCCCATTCAACCAGGAATTTTATCTCTCAGGCAAGGCATCATGTCAGTTGTACTGGTGACACTTAGTGTAACAGATACTAAACTACTAAATGTGTATGCATCATGTCAACCATGGGAGGGTGTTCATGCCTTTCAAATAGGGATTCTCATTTCAAAATACCACCCTGCAGGACTCCACCCTTTCTGATTCCTACTTGCAAGTATTTTGAAGTGATTGTTTTGATTTATGCACCTGTGCACCATTATACCTCTTGCAAGGCCTGTACATCTTGTATTCTGGCATCTATACTGAAGTACAGATGTCTCAGGAGAAATATGGCATAAAAAGTGGGAAAGATGGTAAAAATGTTTTCATGCTACTATTTTGTGTGTATGTGTATATATATATTTCCCCGTATATGTAATCCAGTGCTGGCCTTCTCACTTGTAATATGTTTATTGGCTGCTCATCTCTGTAGCAAGAGCTTGGGCTATTTTTCTCATAGTTTTGCAATAATAATAATAATAATTATTATTATTATTAATAAATAATTTTATTTGTATGCCACCCATCTGACTGGGTTGCCCAAGCCACTCTGGACAGCTTCTGACAGAATATAAAAACACAGTAAGACATCAAACATTAAAAACTTCCCTAAACAGGGCTGCCTTCAGATGTCTTCTAAAAGCCAGATAGTTGTTTATTTCCTTGACATCTGATGGGAGGGCATTCCACAGGGCGGGCGCTACTACCGAAAAGGCCCTCTGCCTGGTTCCCTGTAACTTCACATCTCACAGTGAGAGAACCCCAGAAGGCCCTCAGAGCTGGTCCTTAGTGTCCGGCCTGAATGATGCAAGTGGAGACACTTCTTCAGGTATACAGGGCTGAGGCTGTTTAGAGCTTTAAAGGTCAACACCAACACTTTCAATTGCGCTCAAAAAAGTACTGGGAACCAATGTATATCCTTTATGACTGGTCCCAACAGCCATTCCCAGGCACGAGTCTAGCTGCCACATTCTGGTTTAGTTGTAATTTCTGAGTCACCTTCAAAGGTAGCCCCACATAGAGCGCATTGCAGTAGTCCAAGAGGGAGATAACCAGAACATGTATCACTCTGGCGAGACTGTGCGCAGGCAGGTAGGATTTCAGCTGGTGTCCCAGATGTTGCTGGTAGACAGCTGCCCTGGACACAGAATTATGTCAATCATGAATTGTGTCTGTGTTTGCTTCCCTCCTTTATAGAGTCTCTGGCATTCATTGCTAGGGTTGCCATATTCCCAGAAGTGAAAATCCGGACAAAGTTATTGAGCTTTGGGGGGGGGGCTGATCGAGGTGGGTATAAGCTTCCTATGTTCCTATGAGGGACCCAGGTGGTGCTGTGGGTTAAACCACAGAGCCTAGGGCTTGCTGATCAGAAGGTCGGCGGTTCAAATCCCTGCGATGGGGTGAGCTCCTGTTGCTCGGTCCCAGCTCCTGCTCACCTAGCAGTTCGAAAGCACATCAAAGTGCAAGTAGATAAATAGGAACCGCTCTGGCGGGAAGGTAAATGGCGTACCCGTGTGCTGCTCTGGTTCGCCAGAAGCGGCTTTGTCATGCTGGCCACATGACCTGGAAGCTGTATGCTGGCTCTCGGCCAATAAAGCGATATGAGCGCCGCAACCCCAGAGTCGGACACGACTGGACCTAATGGTCAGGGGTCCCTTTCCCTTTATGTTCCTATGACTTCATGGCTTAAGCACCTCACTCTTCTTTGACAGGGGAACTTATGGAAGGTGAAGCTGTCCGGAGCCACATTTCACTTGCTGAGGTTGGGACTGAGGAATTCCTCCAGAAACTGACATCGCAGATCACAGAAATGGTATCTGCAAAGATTAGTCAAGGTAACAGCTTGTCTGAGCATGCTGACAGGCAGATTCCAGTCTGAGACAGAAGCATACATGCCAGACTAGCTCATGTTTATTGGTCACTATCAAAGGCGTGTCATTGGACCTTTTTCATACAGTTTCCTGCGCAAATTTCATAATGCTAGTGTGGGAATCTCAGAATTGGAAATTTATCACAACAATAATTAACATCCAACATCAGTCATATCCAACATCAGCCAAGTATTCAGACTGGAAGGTTTAGACTAGTCTTTATGTTGCTGTTTCTGGATTTGATTTCACTGTGGATAGTTTGGGGTTTTTAATATAATATAATATAATATAATATAATATAATATAATATAATATAATATAATATAATATAATATAATAATAATTTATTATTTATACCCCGCCCATCTGGCTGGGTTTCCCCAGCCACTCTGGGCGGCTTCCAACAGAACATTAAAATACAATAGTCTATTAAACATTAAAAGCCTCCCTAAACAGGGCTGCCTTCAGATGTCTTCTAAAGGTCTGATAGTTGTTGTTCTCTTTGGCATCTGGTGGGAGGGCCTTCCACAGGGCGGATGCCACTACCGAGAAGGCCCTCTGCCTGGTTCCCTGTAACTTGGCTTCTCGTAGTGAGGGAACCGCCAGAAGGCCCTCGGCACTGGACCTCAGTGTCCGGGCTGAACGATGGGGGTGGAGACGCTCCTTCAGGTATACTGGGCCGAAGCCATTTTAATTGCTTTAAATGCATTTGATCGCTTTATAGTGCAAGTTCCCTTGAGGACTTGGTTCTAAGTTAAGAAGTAGGGTATAAACTGAATGATTGAACAGAAGCATGCTTTTTAACAAAACAAAGCAATTATTTGCTAGGAGTGTCTTTTAATTGTTTATGTTTCCACTCCAGCCACACTTCAAGTACCTGGAGCCGACAGTGACGATGAATCAAAAACGCCATCTCCATCCCCACGACACGGCAGGTCCAGGCCTTCCTCAACTGCTCAGGAGTCTTCCTCTGAATCTGATGAGGGGGATGCAAGGGGAGAGGTATAACGTCTGCATAAGTGAACTGGATGCATGCCCAAGGAAGAGTGGTTTAGCACAGAACATTCCTTGAGTTCCCCAGAATATAAAAAGGCAACTGCAGCATTGTACCTCAAACTAGCATTGCAATCGGTGTGGACAGGTGTTACTGTGTTGGGCCAGAGAGTTGAGACCTATTGTCTGCTCCACAGAAATAATGCAATGGGTCAACCAAATGCCTCCCTTCTCCACCAATCCCAAATGAAGCCAGTTTGCCTTACAGGTGTACATTCCTAGTACAGACTTTCAGTGCTTTTTTTCTGGGGGGATGCAGGGGTACACTGTGAGCCAGTGTGGTGTAGTGGTTAAGAGTGGTAGACTCGTAATCTGGTGAACTGGGTTCGCTTCTCTGCTCCTCCACATGCAGCTGCTGGGTGACCTTGGGCTAGCCACACTTCTTTGAAGTCTCTCAGCCCCACTCCCCTCACAGAGGGTTTGTTGTGGGGGAGGAAGGGAAAGGAGAATGTGAGCCACTTTGAGACTCCTTCGGGTAGTGATAATAATAATAATAATAATTTATTATTTTTACCCCGCCCATCTGGCCGGGTCTCCCCAGCCACTCTAGGCGGCTTCCAACAAATATTAAAATACATATACATGATAAAGCGGGATAGCAAATCCAAACTCCTCCTCTTCTTCTTCCTCTTCTTCTTCTTCTTCTTCTTCTTCTTCTTCTTCTTCTTCACATACCCTTTAACATTTTGTGAATCTAAGTTTGGCCTCATTGAGGGGCAGTATTTCAATATGAGTAGGAAAATGAGTGTACCCCTAAACATTTTTTTAAAATGTCACATCCACACTGCACATTGAAAGCACATGGCTTCCCCCAAAGAATCCTGGGAACTGTAGTTTGTAAAAGGTGCTGGGAACTGTAGCCCTTTGGAGGGCAAACTATAGTTCCCAGGACTCTTTGGGGGGGAGGCATGTAGTTTAAATGTATGGTGTGGGCATGATCTGAATATCAAGTATGCTTTCTGCAAATTGGTGTCCTTTTCCTATAAAAACATACACTGAAAACACCGTCTTCCTACAGATTTTTGACATCTACATGGTTACAGCAGACTACCTGCCCATGGGTGCTGATCGTGAAACCATCAGCCTGAAGGAAGGACAATACGTGGAAGTCCTGGATTCGGCTCATCCTCTGAAATGGCTAGTGAGGACCAAGCCCACCAAGTCTAACCCATCCAGGCAAGGTTGGGTTTCTCCTGCCTATCTGGATAAGAGGTTAAAGGTGAGAATCATCCATGTTTGGGTTCTTCAACATCAGATTCCTTTTGCTTCTCTGGTCCCTAAATTTCCTCGGGGAATTACAGACAAGCCAAAGTTGTGTGAACAATTTATCTGACTGTATAGGACCCAGGTGGCTTGCCGATCAGAAGGTCAGCGGTTCGAATCCCCGCGACGGGGTGAGCTCCCGTTGCTCAGTCCCAGCTCCTGCCCACCTAGCAGTTCGAAAGCACATCAAAGTGCAAGTAGATAAATAGGTACCGCTCCAGCGGGAAGGTAAATGGCGTTTCCGTGTGCTGCTCTGGTTCGCCAGAAGCGGCTTAGTCCTGCTGGCCACATGACCCGGAAGCTGTACGCCGGCTCTTGGCCAATAAAGCGAGATGAGCACCGCAACCCCAGAGTCGGACACAACTGGACCTGATGGTCAGGGGTCCCTTTACCTTTACCTTTATTGTACATCGCCCCAACCTCTTTGAGGGGGAAGGGTGATATATAAACATAATAAATAAGAGCAGTTCTAGCTTCTCCTTCATTCAGGATATCAGAGAAGCACACGGCCTGAAGTAACTCCACAAACGTGCTCCCGGTAGATGCAGAAATGACCAGATCTTAAATTTTATTCCCTTTATTATTTTTAGCTGTCTGCTGAGTGGGGCGTTCCAGAGGTTCCAGAGTTCCATGGAGAATCAGTTTCAGAGGATGAATATAAAAAGAAGCTGAGGTGGGCACTGCGTGAAGGTCCTTCCTGTAAGAGAGGTCCACTTCAGAAAAGAGAATGCCTCACGGTTTTTATTGACTGTTGGAGCTGGACTGATGTGAGGGTGGGGGTGGGCTGAAAAGGATATATTTGAATCTGATTTTTCTTTCTGGCTTAAAGGACTATGATGTTCGGATATGGTTACTGGCATAAATGATTATATGTTTAAATTAGGAGTTAAGTAGGGAGAAATTTAGCTAAAAATTCCGAGACCAGAGGGAGGTAAGGGTGTAAAAAGTACAAAATTAGGAGTTTGAAATTAGGTCAAAGTAAGGGAATTGGATAAGATTATAGGAAAAGAGCAGAAGTACCAAGATGCTGAGGTTTGGAAAAAGGAGTGTTTTAAGCAAAATGATTCTTGTATTTTATGATGTTTTAAAATTTAGGATTATGAAAACTGTTAAGAGAGGAATGATAATGAATTCAACAGAGGGGGACTCGAGGAAGTCAACCGAAATATGAAATTGAGGAAAGAAGGAATACCTGGCCCACAGAATTGGGCCAGGCCTAAGCAATGATAATAAATAATGTTAGCAAGGTTAAATGTACGATGATTGTGACTACCCTTGTGAGAGAAGGGGATGAATGTTGCTTCCCACAGTGAGAGGGGGGAAGTATGGAAATTTAACTGTTATGGTATGTGCTTAAAATTGTAAAATCAATAAAATAATTTGTGGGGGGGGGGAAGGAGAGGTCCACTTCCATTTGTCTCTATGGGTGGGGTTATGTTATCCATGAACTCTCCACTCTTATTCTGAATTAAAAACCATTCCAGAGGGCTGTGTCCAACTAAGTTCTAACACCCATTGAAATGAATGGACCTAAACCAGTCATGCCCATTAATTTCAGTGGGTCTACTCTGACTAGTGCTGGATCCAACCCAAATTGTGCTCTCAATCCAGACTGGGGCACTACACCAGTTTCCTGCCAGCTCCCTTTCCCAGATGCTAGTTATACGGTAGTGGAAGGCGCCATTTTATGGACTGGAGCTACTTCCCTAATGTGTGAGATTCACCGATTTTCTCTTGCCACCAGCCTCATTATTCAGGACTTGCTCAACACGGAGGAGGAGTTTGTCAAGGACCTAGAGTTCCTCCAGACGCACCACATTCAGTTCACCGAGACCTGCCCTGTCGTCCCCGTGGCTCTTTCCAGTCAGAAGCTCATTATCTTCAGGAACATCACCGATATTACCCACTTCCATTCCATGTACGTATAACTGGGGGGGACTGTGTGGTCAGTGAGATAGAAGCCCAGCTAGCAGTAAATGTCTGAACCAATAGGCCTCTTTCTAGAGGACAAGCCACTTTGGGAGGAGGCAATTTGGAGACTCGGGGAAATGCTACATATGATTTAAAAAACCACAAATCAATACAGTGATGGGACCCTTTCCTGTGAAACCCTCCAGCTTCCTTCTCTGTTTTTATTGCTCTGGTTTTTTAAGGCAGGCTTCTGGTGGAGGCTGACTAGACCAGGCTTCCTCAAACTCGGCCCGCCAGATGTTTTGAGACTACAATTCCCATCATCCCTGACCACTGGTCCTGCTAGCTAGGGATCATGGGAGTTGTAGGCCAAAAACATCTGGAGGGCCGAGTTTGAGGAAGCCTGGACTAGACTATGGGTTGTTCCCAGGACCGGTGCTAGCAGTTTTGGCGCCCTAGGCGAGGGGGCGGGCCACGTGACGTCATTGTGTATGACGCACGTTGCGGAGCGGTGCCCCGCCCCCTGCCCGACCGGGCGCCCCCCGCCGCCGCGGTTTGCTTGCTCCGCCGCCGGTTGGGGCGGCGGCGGGCGGCGGCGGGGGGCAGGCTGGCCAGCGCCCCCTCCATTTTTGCGCCCTCGCCGCCGCGGTTTTCACCCCAACCTGCTTGCTCCGCCGATGGTTGGGGTGGCACCGGGCAGCGGCGGGGGGGGGGCGGGGGCAGGCTGGCCAGCGCCCCCTCCATTTTGGCGCCCTAGGCAATTGCCTAGTTCGCCTAAATGGACGCGCCGGCCCTGGTTGTTCCACACTTCTGCTTGTCCAGCTGCTTCCCCCTAGGAAAACTTGCTTTTTACTGCTGAATCGGAGCAAACGTCAGTTGGGTTTTCTATGGATTGATGTTTGCTCTGATTCAGAGGTGAAGAGTGGTAAAGAGTGGGTTTTCTCTGGGGCAAGCAGCTGGGCAAACCACTCGGGGCCCATGCTTTCTAGCCATGGGACAAGCAAAGTGTTTTATCCATTGCTGTGTTGGAGGGGAGGGGAGGAAACGTTTGTGGCTCAGTGCAGTTGGGCTCAAGTGAGGGTGCCAACTTGAATAAAATATTGGGGGGGGCAAGTAAGCCCCACCCCGTATAATTGATCACATGACACGGTGCACACACCATTGGAATGGCAATGCCCATCAACTTTTTTGGGGGGCAGTCCCCTCAAATATTTTATTGGGGGAGGGGGCGAAGGCCCCTCTGCCCCTAGGAGTTGGCTCCTATGTGCTCAGGTTCTGCTTGCGGGCATCTGGTTGGCCACTGTGGGAACAGGATCCGGGACTACGTGGACCTTTGGCCTGATCCACCAGCCAGGCATTTCTTACGTTCTTGTGTGCTGTTAGTTTAAGGCTAGATTTTTATGACTATTATAACTGTTGTTTCCATTTGCGGTTAGCTGTTTTGAGTTTTCGTTTGGAAATAAAAGCAGAACAGTATTTTGTTAGTGAACACATTTGCAGCTGTATTGTGCTTGTGTCAGCACTGCTGTAAAAAAAAAACACCTGTGCGTATTCTGTTGGTAGGGATGATTCCAACCAGAGTTTGGTTGTTATGGCCTTGGCCTTCCGCCTCTCATGACCCTTTCCCCCACAGGACATTCTTCCCAGAGCTTCAGAAATGTGACACTGATGATGACGTGGCTATGTGCTTCATCAAGAACGAGGGGGAATTTGACAGGTACATCCAGTACCTGGTGGGCCGTATACAGGCTGAATCTGTTGTCGTCAGCAAAACTGTTCAGGAGTTCTATAAGGTGAATATTGCTGGCTTCTATAATGCATGTCATTCCCTCTGGGAAACACATTTGAGTATTTGATTGTATCATCTGTTGAATATATAGGGGTTAACTTCTGGGTCATGTTTTTGAGTAGTTCAGTAGACCTGTTCAGCATACATGAGGCTTCAGACATGAGTCTCTCTCTCTCTCTCTCTCTCTCTCTCTCTCTCTCTCTCTCTCACACACACACACACACACACACACACTCCTCATCCTGCCCCACTCAGCTTCATGGCTGGGATGGCTGTCCCATATCCAGTACCATTAACTCAATTCACTGCACGACTCTATTATAACAGTATTGGTGGATTAATTTAATTGTCAGGAGAGATTCTTCAAACCAGATTTAGGTTTGCGTACTAACCTTGCATTGAAACCTGCCTGGATTCTTCACCTATGTGCATGTTTTCACTTGCACGTTATTGCAAACGAGAGTGTTCCGCTTCCTAAAAACAAGCCCGTAAACTTGTTGTGTTTCTTTGTTCACACCAAAGGCCCTGACTGATACATACTGCAACTGATCAGTACATTAGTACAGAAGCATAAAATTTCAAATCTTGCAGCATAGCAGAAAGAAATACAGGGAGATGAAAGAACAAACTTGAATCCAAATTAGATATCTGTTTCTCTGCTGAAGCTTACACCTATTTAATCTTATTCATTTTCTCTCTCACTCTCTGCTTGCCAGATGTTTGCAAAGCAGCCAAGACTTTTTAATGGTGATTCTGACAACCTGAAAAATCTTTACCCTTTTTCCCTCCCTTGTGCAGCGATATATAGAGGGAACATTATATTCTGAGGACTCATCTCAGCCCCCAGTGCTTCCTCTGCAGCATTATCTAGAGAGACCGATAAACAGGATCCAGAAGTATCAAACTGTAATTAAGGTGAGGAGCATTTTCTTTTAATACTTGGTGTCATTGTTTCGTGTGGGTAGGCAAATATTTCTCTCTTATCTTGTCTTGACACCTGTTTATTATTTTGGTTTCACCGAGATTATTCAGAAACAAGTCCTCGACAGCTTGTTTCTGGTTCAGCACTGATCACAATCTAAGTCAGTTTACCAAATTCCTGGGGCTTGAACAACTCCCAGGGGCAAACCAGTAAGATTAATGAAACCTTACAAATTAGACAGATTAATGGAGGAAAAGGATATTGATGACTACTTGCCATGATGACACAGTTGGAAGCAGTAATAATAATAATAATAATAAATTTTATTTATACCCAGCCCTTCCCAGCCGAAACAGGGCTCAGGGCGGCTAACATCAATAAAATTACAATAAAGTATAAAAGAAAGAAAAAAAACCGTTAATTAAAATACAGGTTAAAATACAATTTAAAATTTAAATGCAGCTTCATTTATCGCCCAAAATCAAAACCATAAGGGGAGGAAAAAACATCAGACTGAGTCCAACCCAAAGGCCAGGCGGAACAGCTCTGTCTTGCAGGCCCTGCGGAAAGATGTCAAATCCCGCAGGGCCCTAGTCTCTTGTGCCAGAGCGTTCCACCAAGTTGGGGCCAGTACTGAAAAGGCCCTGGCCCTAGTTGAGACCAGTCTAACAACCTTGTGGCTCGGGACCTCCAAAATGTTGTTGTTTGTGGACCTTAAGGTCCTCTGTGGGGCATACCAGGAGAGGCGGTCCCGTAGGTACGAGGGTCCTTGGCCGCAGTAGTGCTTCTAAATACCAGTTGCTGGAAACCGCAAGAGGGCAAAGTTTGTTCATGTTCAGAACCTGTTTCTGGGCTTCCCATAGGCATCAGGTTGGTCACTGTGAGTTCAGGAGGCTGGACTAGATGGACCATTGGCCTGATTCAGCAGGCTTGTCTTACATTCTTATATTATTACAACGTGCCAAGCTTTCTCTTTGCCACAGGGAAAGCTAGCAAACAAATCTGCACCTGTCAATTCATAGAATCATAGATTTGCAGAGTTGAAAGGGACCCTGAGGCTCATCTAGTCGAACTCCCTGCAATGCAGGAATTTGCAACTGTCCCATATGGGGATTGAACTTGAAACCTTGGGAAATTCCCTTATTCCAAATAGGATTCCTCACAAGAAAAGGGAAAGGTTGACAGCTATGACCTTGGCATTATCAGCACCACACTCCAACCCAGCAGTTCCCAAACTTTTCGAGTCACAGAGCACTTTTCAGGAGAAAAATTTGTCACTGAACACTGTTGTCACCCTTATGCCAAAGGCATAAGGTGGGAAGAAACATGAGCTTTTAATAAGCAATAGAAACTTTCCAGATAATTCTGGGAAAGCGTCAAAGCTAACAATCAGATCTGAAAGCGTGGCAAAGTTCTCACAGAAGAGACCAGGTTAGCGTGGTGCTGGTGAGTGTCTCTGTCCGTGTGCTTCAACGATGTTCTTGATGTTTTGCGGGGTTCCAAGAAGGTTCTGGTGGGCAAAGCTGAGGTGATGCCTGACATGCACTTTGGTCTATAATACTTGCTATCTACACTGCTTCACAGCATACTGCTGGAGATAAATAATTTCTACCCAATATTTACCTATACACAATTCATGGCCACGCAAATTCACAATTTTGAGATCTTGTCACATTTATTTTATTTATTTTTCGTTCCAGTGTGATGTAGTGGTTAAGAGCGGTAGTCTCATAATCTGGTGAACCGGGTTCACGTCTCCTCTCCTCCACATGCAGCTGCTGAGTGACCTTGGGCTAGTCACACTTCTCTGAAGTCTCTCAGCCCCACTCACCTCACAGAGTGTTTGTTGTGGGGGAGGAAGGGAAAGGAGAATGTGAGCCACTTTGAGACTCCTTCGGGTCTCAATAAAGCGGGATATCAAATCCAAACTCCTCTTCGCGGAGCACTTGGAGATGCTTCACGGAGCACAGTTTGGGAACCAATTGCTCGAACCAATTGAGTTATCCTGGCAAACACCCATCAGAGAGGAGAGAAGCATTGGGTGTGCTCCTGAAAAAGTGCAAGTTATTTTTTCACATTCATTGGGATTTCCTAGAATTCTTTTTTTCCAGTGAAATAAATAATAATAGTAATTTGTTAGAAGATGTCTTAGTTGAAAGTATTCATAAACTGGTAGACACAAATCATGCCAGCGGTGCAATTTTATGTATTCGCAGGAGCTAATTCGAAACAAAGCAAGGAACAGTCAAAACTGTGCGCTGCTGGAGCAGGCTTACGCTATTGTGTCTGCACTCAACAGACGAGCAGAAAACAACCTGCACGTGTCGCTCATTGAGAACTATCCAGGCACCCTAGAAATTCTAGGGGAGCCCATCCGACAGGTACTGGAAGGCAAAGAGTCTCATTCTGATCAAGTGGACACATGTCTAATAGATATCAGAGAGTTGTGTTTATTATATATTTTGGCTCCTCACATTGAGCCACCAGAGATGCTGGATTTATATTAATTATTGCTCTAAGCACTTTGCATTGACAAGGTTAATGCCCATTGCTTTGTGAAACAACCCTGTATCAAACAAGTATTTTTCAGTTATTTCCTAGATGATGTGAAAGTTCACGGTTTTTTATTTCCAATCCTGCTTGCTACTATTGCTTCCTCTATCCGCTGCTGCTTTGGCACCATTCTCCCTCTTCTTATCATTGCTTCTGGTTTGATTAGTGCAGAGGTTTTCAACCTTTTTGATTCCATGGCTCCCTTGACCAACTACATTCTTTCTGTGTGGTGTAGTGGTTAAGAGCAGTAGACTCGTAATCTGGTGAACCGGGTTCGCATCTCCGCTCCTCCACATGCAGCGGCTGGGTGACCTTGGGCTAGCCACACTTCTTTGAAGTCTCTCAGCCCCACTCACCTCACAGAGTGTTTGTTGTGGGGGAGGAAGGGAAAGGAGAATGTGAGCCGCTTGGAGACTCCTTCGGGTAGTGATAAAGCGGGATAAGGTAAAGGTAAAGGGACCCCTGACCATTAGGTCCAGTCGTGTCCGACTCTGGGGTTGCGGCGCTCATCTTGCTTTACTGGCCGAGGGAGCTGGCGTACAGTTTCTGGGTCATGTGGCCAGCATGACAAAGCCGCTTCTGGCGAACCAGAGCAGCGCACGGAAACGCCGTTTACCTTCCCGCCGGAGCGGTACCTATTTATCTACTTGCACTTTGATGTGCTTTCGAACTACTAGGTGGGCAGGAGCTGGGACCGAGCAACGGGAGCTCACCCCGTCACGGGGATTCTGTCTATGCTCACATAGGAAAAATGTATTGTGGAAGGTAAGGGGAACCTCACATGTTCCTGCTTGAGTTTAGGACATAGAGCTTTTCATCTTTTTCAGACTGAGTTGGTTGCCACTTGTCTTGTGGCTTTTGCAAGATCTAAATCCCTACAATGAATAGAATAGTATCCAGGGTGACAATGGGTTTTGCCTCTGCTGCAGAATGTAGGGGTAGGGTGGAGTTTTGGAGAACAAAACGAAGCACCAAAACAAAACATTATATGGAACACAAGTAGAATTGCCCAGAGAAGGAGGGTTCTGGTCGGCAAATGACCAACTTGGCTAAATTTTGCTTTTCATTCCAGGGCCAGTTCATTGTTTGGGAAGGGGCCCCTGGTGCCAGGATGGCGTGGAAGGGTCACAAGAGACATGTCTTCCTCTTCAAGAATTATATCTTGGTTTGCAAGCCCAAACGAGACACCAAGACAGATACTTACAGCTACATCTTCAAGAATATGATGAAGGTTTGGCCATTAGGTTCTTTATTTGACAACAAGATTCCCACTTCCTCTCCCTTTACCTGCCCAGGTCAAGCTGTCTGCCAGGAAAACATTGCATTGCTCTTTACAGTAGCATTTAATTTCAAATAGCATAGTAGCAAGAAAGAAAAAAGCAAGAAGGGAAAAATGTAACACTAAGGTAAATTGTGCATTAAAGTGCATATATCAGTGAAAACAGCATACCAAAATGCCTTATTTCAGGGGAAAGTGCTTTGCAAAGACATGTATTTAGGGAAGATTGCAAACAAACATGTATAATAGGAGGAATTTGCAGTAAAATGCTAATGGCTTTTTGTGAAAATTTCCCTCCCTTTCCCTCTCCTGATGCAATACTTCAAAACAAACAAACAAAAAGCGCCCCTCTACAGCAATAGTAAAAATAACAATAGTAAAAGAAAAAAGATCTAATTGATGCAAACAGGGTTGTGTTTTTCCCCCATAGCTGTCAACCTTCCCTTTTTTTGCGGGAAACTCCCTTATTCCAATGCCGTTCCCCGCTACTATCCCAGATTGTTGATATCCCTTAAATTTCCTGGATTTCAAAGGAAGCAGCTCCTCTCCCTCCCTGCCGGCCAGGGAGGCTCCTCAGCTGCGTTGCTCGGCTGCCAATAAGGAGTCTGAGACCGACTGGGGGCGGAGCTTGCATGCCTTGTGCAGCCAGACCCTCACGCCCAACCAGACAGACAGCCTGCCTGCCGTTTATGAGCTCGCTCTTTCGTTCACCTGTTCGCCGCAGCCTCTGGAGCGCAGGGTGGCGAGGCTACTTGGTGCCATTGCACCGCCCTCGCGGCATCCCTTATTTTCAAATCCGAAAGTTTGAAAAAATCCCTTATTTTCAAATCCGAAAGTTGACAGCTATGGGTTTTTTTTTGCTCATTTGTTTTTACCATGGCAAAATAAGGAAGGGTTAAAACTCCACTCCTACATGCTGTGGTCTCAATCCTGATCACTTCCCTGACTTGATTTAATTTTTAAAACAAAACAAAACACAGTGACATTTCATCAAATAACACCTTTAAACTAATGCGTCTGTAGGTCCTTAGTGCATAGATTGAGCTTGAGGCCTCATAGATGATATGCCTCTTTATGTTCTGCAATAAATGAGAAGATATTTCAAATGGCCTTTAACATCGCCCTCTGACTATACCCAGCTACCAAACATAGACGTGAATGATCTTGTGGAAGGAGATGACCGAGCCTTTGAGATTTGGCATGAGCGGGAAGACTCAGTCCGCAAGTATCTGTTTCAAGCCAGGACCTTCATCATCAAGAACTCTTGGGTGAAGGAAATCTGTGGGATTCAGCAACGCATCAGCCTCCCTGTGTGGGGTAAGTACAACTGACTCTGTACCACGTCTGCACTGGCTGGTATTCCCCTTCTTCAGCTTTTCCTTATCCAGCTTTCCAGTGAGTAGCACTTACTGTATTTTAAATCTGTTCACTTTCAGATCCGCCAGAGTTTGAGGAAGAACTGGCTGACTGTACCGCTGAACTTGGTGAAACTGTCAAATTAGCCTGCAGAGTAACAGGCACACCCAAGCCAGGTGTCAGCTGGTATAAAGGTATAACCAGTGCGGGTTAAGCATTCTTACCTTCCTATAATGTCGGTCGAAATCGATCTCCAAATTTTATTTGGTTTGACCGTTCAGCAACAATATTAAAGTGGTCAATGAATCTGTTTCCTACCCTAAATGCAGCAACTATGATTGCTGAAGGCCATTTTCTTTGCTTGATTTTGAAGATGGCAAACCTGTGGAGGTAGATCCCCATCACATCATCATTGAAGATCCTGATGGCTCCTGCACATTGATCCTTGACAACCTGACGGGCGTTGATTCGGGACAATACATGTGCTTTGCTGCAAGTCCAGCTGGCAATGCCAGCACCCTGGGAAAGATCCTTGTCCAAGGTAAAAAGTTATTTCAGTGTCAAATAGGACTAAACGCCTGCCTGCTGAGCACCACGCACTAAACCACGGAGCAGTCGAGAGATGTTCTTGTGCTTACTTTCATTTACCTTATTACTTTTGCCCATGGAACTCCCATTTGCTTTGCTCTTTGGCCTGGTATTCATGGCACATGAAAGCAAACCTTAGTTTTAGCAGGAATGTGTGGGTTCCCGGAGTGGAGCTTACAGCTGCTTTACTCCTGTCTGGTTCTTTTTGCTCTCATATCACTCTGTGCTAAGCCAAGTTTCATCTTAGCATGTTGTCCGAACCAGGATGTGCGGTCTTTCCTCATTAACCAGGGTTGTACCATGGATTAGCTGAGCTATGGACCACAGCTTTTCATATACAGATAGACAGACAGACAGTGTTCTTAACTGCAGTGTTCTTAACTAATTAAAACCCACCTGATCCTAACTCAGTATATGTCTTCGGGATCATGTTTTCTGAGAAGCTGCCTTTCCCCTTATATCCTATTCCCTCCTTTTTTTTTTACCCTGTGATAAAGGGAACTGTTACAGGGACGTGGGTGGTGCTATGGCCTAAACCACTGAGCCTAGGGCTTGCCGATCGGAAGGTCGGCGGTTCGAATCCCCGCGATGGGGTGAGCTCCCGTTGCTCTGTCCCAGCTCCTGCCAACCTAGCAGTTCAAAAGCACGTCAAAGTGCAATTAGATAAATAGGTACCGCTTCGGTGGGAAGGTAAACGGCATTTCCGTGCGCTGCTCTGGTTTCGCCAGAAGCGGCTTAGTCATGCTGGCCACATGACCCAGAAAAACTGTCTGCGGACAAACTGTCGGCTCCCTCAGCCAGTAAAGTGAGATGAGCGCCGCAACCCCAGAGTCGTTCATGACTGGACTTAACTTTCAGGGGTCCTTTACCTTTTTTAAGGGAACTGTTACTCAAGCACATGCTTTTACTATCATGGCACCAGTCTACTAAAATTATCTCCCCCTGGCAGTGAAGGTTTAGAGGTTTTTGACATTTGAAAACCGTTGTCAGGGATCTGACCTCACGCAACGCTCTTGAGACGGGGAAGGAGGGATGGAGGGAAGTGCAGCCTCTCCTGGGAAGCAGTTCTGAGTCCAGCGGGGATAGTAAGGAAAGCCCCAGTGGGGAGGAGCAGGAACTGCCAGGCAGTGCTGTGGAGCTGAGGGCCAGAGATGCTGACAGAGCCCTAGCTCCACCTCAGTGGGTTGCAGAGCAAAGCGGTCAGCTACTTCCATCGCTCCAGCTGCGTAGGGGGGGAAAGCGTAAGGAAAGGAGGTGACGCTTTGGAATTCCAAAGCTTTTATGTTGGGGGAGGAACCGGCGAAAGCCACTCCCGGATTCTGGAACCGACTCAAGCGGACATGAATCTTAAACACTCCGATGTACATAAGGTAAAGGTAAAGGGACCCCTGACCATTAGGTCCAGTCGTGTCCGACTCTGGGGTTGCGGCACTCATCTCACTTTATTGGCTGAGGGAGCCGGCGTACAGCTTCCAGGTCATGTGGCCAGGATGACAAAGCCGCTTCTGGTGAACCAGAGCAGCGCATGGAAACGCCGTTTACCTTCCCGCCAGAGCGGTTCCTATTTATCTACTTGCACTTTGATGTGCTTTCGAACTGCTAGGTGGGCAGGAGCTGGGACCGAGCAACGGGAGCTCACCCCGTTGCGGGGATTCGAACCGCCGACCTTCTGATCAGCAAGCCCTAGGCTCTATGGTTTAACCCACAGAGCCACCTGGGTCCCCCCCGATGTACATAGTATGTAAATAAAGTATTAGCTTTAGAAGAACGGATGTTTCTGTCTCTTTACTCTCGAGGAGACAACCCCGAGCTCTTACAACCGTGTTCTCCCGAATTTGGCAGCGGTGCTAACTCCATTTACATGGGAGTAAGCCCTGCTGAGTTCATTGGGCTTACTTCTGAGCAGACAGATTGCACTTTTAGTCTAAACCCGGGTAGCCATGGCTAGGCTAGGCTTCATGAAGCAGTGCAGGATATCCAGTCCATGCCTTCCATCATGTGGTTTCAGACTTCATCAGGTTTCTCTTTTCTATCTAGTGCCTCCCCGGTTTGTAAACAAGGTTAAGCACGCATACTATGCCGATGGTGAAGATGCACAGTTTACATGCACCATTGAAGGAGCACCTTATCCACAGATTAGGTAAGTAAGGAAACCACATTCAGTTCCCTCTCTGCAACTGGTGGTGTGATTTTAATTTCTGGCTATTGAGCATGTGGGTTGTAGGAGTTTTGGCTCCCATTTCCAATGGAATTCTCTGACATCTCTACTTCTGGGATGTCATCCTACGATGCTTCTTATGTCTTACTAGTGGACGTTCAGCCCGTTAAATTAACGGGCGCTAGAACATATGTGGTGAAACATTTTTAAAAACAGGACTTATTTCCCTCAGGCAAGTGGGATTAGGACAGCAGCCTTCAGGTAAGGCAGCCGGGCCTCATCCTGCGGCGCGTCCAAGAGAAGCTGTGAGGGAAACTGGCCCCTCCTGTTACATAAAAGTCCCTAAAGCGTGCGGCTGAGGAGGGGGAATGGGCTCAAATCCCACGTACTGGGGAGGGGGGGGTCCGGTTTCCCTCCGTAAGCAAACTCCGTGTGGAAACGGCCATGGCAGCCCCCGCCTCTCTTTGCCCTTTTGGCTCCCAGCCCCTTCACGAACCACACCGAGTTCCTGTACAGGGACATGGCGAGGACGGGACGGGGGCTGCTTTGAGCCCCTGAGGGAGGGAGGCCACCTCCCGGGCAGGGCCATCGGCCTAGGGCGGGCGTGTGAGAGGAATCCTTGAGTAACTCCCATCACTCACACACACAAAATGGCCGCCAGCAACTTTCTTTGAGTGCAGGGCGAGGCAGCCCCTCCCCTCCCGCACTTCCGATTGGCAGCCTCCGACTGTCTCATCTGCATAGAGTCTCTGCGCTCCAATCCCTGTGTCCGTGGGGTACATGCTCAGTAGCGCAGTTCCACTGACACACACCACGGACGTGGGGACATTAGGGAATTATTATATAGGATTATGGTCTACTAGGTCTCAATCTTTCTTTCCCCAACAGGTGGTATAAAGATGGAGATCTGTTGACAGACCCAAATAAGCACCAAAGCTTTAGTGAACCCCGGAGCGGTGTAATAGTTCTTGTAATAAAAAATGCCTGTAAGGATGACGTGGGGTTCTATGAATGTGAGGTGAGCTGCTCATAGCTTTCTGAATTTGCTTGCATTATTGTTGTGACGCAGGAATTTAATTTAGATGGCACAGGTAAAAATGATCTTCTGTAGACTGATCTGGGAGTGAGCCACATTGAAGTCAGTGGGATTTAGGGCCAAAATTAAAGATGCATTGGGAGATGCTTAAAAAGTTAAGTCACTTGGGGGGGGGGGGTTGGAGGAGATTGTAGCACTACAGGATTTTTGTTTCTTTGTTTTGTCCCAGTCCCCCCTTTCTATTATTCCCAATGTGTGCTCTGTTGAGGAAAACATACAAGTCCCATACATCAAAATATAGAAACAAAATAAAAAAAAATCCTTCCAGTAGCACCTTAGAGACCAACTAAGTTTGTTATTGGTATGAGCTTTCGTGTGCATGCACATGAAAGCTCATACCAATAACAAACTTAGTTGGTCTCTAAGGTGCTACTGGAAGGAATTTTTTTATTTTGTTTCGACTACGGCAGACCAACACGGCTACCTACCTGTAACTATCAAAATATAGGACAGAGAAAAGGAGTTTAAACCTCTTTGTCCAATTCCAGTGTGGTGTAGTGGTTAAGAGCAGTAGACTCGTAATCTGGGGAACGGGGTTCACGTCTCCTCTCCTCCACATGCAGCTGCTGGGTGACCTTGGGCTAGTCACACTTCTCTGAAGTCTCTCAGCCCCACTCACCTCACAGAGTGTTTGTTGTGGGGGAGGAAGGGAAAGGAGAATGTGAGCCGCTCTGAGACTCCTTTGGGTAGTGATAAAGTGGGATATCAAATCCAAACGCTTCTTCTTCTTCTCTTCATGACCCTAATCTCTCCACCCCCAGGGACGGATTTTGGTAATCTTTGGTAATATGGTGCCCTGACACACAGGAGTTAGTTTATCTTCTTTATCCAGAAATTCTCATGCATTCTAACTGATATTGCACACTTTCCTTTAGCTGGTAAACAGATTAGGGACAGCAAAGAGCGGTGCTCAGCTTTACCACCAGAGTGCAGCAGCACTGGCTCAAGAGAGGAGGCCGGATCAAACCATTACAATTGAAGGTATGGCTGGGTTTGTTTGTTTGTTTCAGCTCTGTGATAATGCCATTAAATCCCTGTTGCCATGAAGTCATGCTCTGAAGTACTGAATGAATGCACTGTCTTACCTCAGAAGCGGTTATGTTCATACTACTTGTCTGAGTGCAGAGATTTTCTTGATAGCATAACTGTTCTGTGTGAAGCATTTCACCTTGCTGTTGCTCTGCACATTGAGCACAGAGGGCTGTTTGAGGTGGGAACGGGGGAAAGTGACAGATTTTGATTAATGTGGAAGAGCTCGGAATCTATGGTGTGTCAGCTCTGAAGGTAGATTGCTGTGTAAGAACCATTGAGGAAAGTCAACAGAAGTTAGAACAGGGTGGCCAAAGTAGCAGCCTCCAGAGGTTGCTGAACTACAACTCCCTAGCTTGACCAATGGTCAGAGATTATGGAAGTTGGAAGTCCAGCAACATCTGGAGGAAATCGCTTTGGCTACCCCAAGTTGAAAGCATGTCACCATCGGCCCAGTATGTTGTCACTGACATCATTCTTATTAGCTACGTATAGTACATCCTAGAGAATCTTGCTCAATTTCTGTCGTACACGATTGAGACTTGTGACTCTCACCTATGAGACTCCCATGGATGTGCTGTTGTTGCTGCTGCCTTTGACATATTCCTAAGGTGATGTACAACGTATAATGAAAACAGCGAAAAGCCTGTTTAAAACCGGTGCAAAAAATAACAGAAGGCGAAATTAAAAAGCAATGCAAAGTGGCAGAGACCTGTTCATCCGGCTGGTAAAGCAATAACTAAAACTCTTGCTCCATCAAACTCCTACGCTCCACCATACAAATGTGTGCTCAAGTGCAGTCAACATTCGCCAACTTAGCAAATAAGGAATGATTGTAATAGCCATCAGTTAATGTGCCATGTTCCTTGTGAGAGGTTTGGCTCAGTTCTCATATCTGAAGTGAATTTTCAAAAGCCCACCCTGATTCACCACCTGAGGCAAAATGGGAATTTCTGCCCTGCCCACTGCTGCTGCCACACTCTGGTTCTTGCAGAATTCAGCAGGAGCCAGGATGCTCCTGCGAGTGTTGCCCCTCACTTGGCTTCTCCACCTGAGTGTGGGGAAGATGAGTGGCAACACTGTGCACCGGAACACCTCTCGGTGGTGGAGGCAGTGGGGCACCCCCATAAGATACCTCTGTATTATCCCCACATTACTGATTAGGCTCCCTCTGGAGGAGAATGACTTGCCTAGGACCACCTACTGAATTCATGGCTCCAATAACATTTTACACTGGGGGTTAGGACTCCATATCTGCAAGCTTAGTCGGGCTATGTAGTGAATACCTGCAAGAGCACCAGTTAGGTTGAGAGCAGCATATGACCTCCTCTGACCTTCCAAAGAACAATCAAACAACACACCTTGGTTACGTACAGCACTGGCATAAATCACAACAAACGTAACCTGCTGAGTATCATAAATATAGTACCTTATTTTATATCATACCCACAACCGGGGTGAACAACACAGTAACATTAGACAACTCTGGCAACGTGAATACATACAGTGGGACCTCGACTTACAAGCGATTTGACTTACGTGTTTTTCGACTTACGAATGACTTCCGGGAGAAACAAAATGGCCGCCGCAACTGAATTTTTCGACTTACGAATGGAAGTCGCGGCCGCTTTAATAGGATTTTTTCGACTTACGAATTTTCGACTTACGAATTTTCGACTTATGAATTTTTTTCGCTCAATGCATTCCTATGGGGAT
Organism: Darevskia mixta; assembly: GCA_034641385.1. Taxonomy (NCBI): domain Eukaryota; kingdom Metazoa; phylum Chordata; class Lepidosauria; order Squamata; family Lacertidae; genus Darevskia; species Darevskia mixta. Next base: position 907,956 of record JAWWNH010000003.1, read on the forward strand.
TCGATTTACGAATGTTTTCAACTTACGAAAATTGCATCGGAACGCATTATCGTCGTAAGTCGAGGTCCCACTGTATATAGATGTATTAGGTAAAGGTAAAGGGACCCCTGACCATTAGGTCCAGTCGTGTCCGACTCTGGGGTTGCGGCGCTCATCTTGCTTTACTGGCCGAGGGAGCCGGCGTACAGCTTCCGGGTCATGTGGCCTGCATGACAAAGCCACTTCTGGCGAACCAGAGCAGCGCACGGAAACGCCGTTTACCTTCCCGCTGGAGCGGTACCTATTGATCTACTTGCACTTTGACGTGCTTTCGAATTGCTAGGTTGGCAGGAGCTGGGACCGAGCAACGGGAGCTCACCCCGTCGCAGGGATTCGAACCGCCAACCTTCTGATCAGCAAGCCCTAGGCTCTGTGGTTTAACCCACAGCGCCACCTGGGTCCCCGCATATAGATGTATTACAAATATACAAAAAATAACCCAAGGTTTTTGGATCCCATAAAATAATATAAGAAGTCCATGAGATGATGTAAGCAGAACAAGGTTTTCTGGAATAAAGTCAACTTGTTTCGCCTTTCGGCTTCTTCAGCAACTTGAAATCTAAACGATATGAAGTGATGCAGTTGAAACTCTATTTTTATACATAAATGAGTAAGAGCGTGATATATTCAATTAGATTATACATACCACCACGATATTGTAACAAGGAATACCGTAGGTATTTCAAAGGTTGCAAAACCCCTTCACGATATGGTGAGGCACACTCTCCCTGTTGTGCCTTTCTATTTCTTCAACATAATGGAATATAACATTTTACACTGGGGGTTAGGACTCCGTATCTGCAAGCTTAGTCGGGCTATGTAGTGAATACCTGCAAGAGCACCAATTAGGTTGAGAGCAGCATATGACCTCCTCTGACCTTCCAAAGAAGCCTCCATTCCTCTTGGGCCACCACCACTGCTAGCAGACTGGAGTGCTCAGAAACTCCTCTGTGTGATTTCTGTCCAGCTTTCTCTGCCTCTTGGTGGAGGAGACTTCAGAATTCTCAACAGGCCTTTGCTCACTTGCCTGATTGGGCTGGTTTTCCACAGCAAGTATTACAGGGCAGGGAATTCGTTGTGCTGTCCCAATCCAGAACATGTTCCTGACCGGGATCAGGACCCCACAGCACTTTTCTGAAAGCCAGCCGTCTGTATGGCTCCTATGGTGCCCCTGAATGTGCTTTTTGACAGGAACGCATTCTAGACCAAAGCTTCATGGCTGCCTTTTCTCCAAAATGTAGAATTTGTAGCCTGTTAAAAAGTGTCTATGAACAGCAGATCTCCCTCCTTTCCATAGAAGAATGCCTTGCCATTTTGTGATTATTTTGTTTTTTAATCTTTTTTTTTTAGTTGTATGATGTGTGCTTGGCAGCTCGCATCTGTCCCGATTTCAAAAACAGCAGCATGCAATTCCCTCTGCAGCAAGGCTGCACCCACCCACTGCATGCAATCTGTATATTGCATGATAACCTTTGGATCAGAATTTACAGGTCTACCCTGCAAAGGCTAAAGCCCAGTTGCAACATGCTTTGACTGGTTGTCCGAATAAACTCTAGAAACATACTGGTTTTCACTTGGCAAGGAAATGTGCCTACTTCATTATTACAATGGAAAGCTTTATTTTTGTCTCATCTCACTAGCTCTGTGGTTCTTCTTAGTACTAGTTGTTTTTTAATTGGTTCTTCATAAGAGTATTGGCAGACGATGATCGGTAGATATATTTTGGTGGCTCTTTAAAGGAAGTTTGGTTAAGGTGATCACACTTTGCCTTCCCATACAGTTAATTTTGAACACATTTTTCTGTGGTCTATCTAGAATTGCAGATACTGTTATAACATATGTGTCAGTTATTTATCCAGATGCAAGGATTGGAGCTTTTGGTTGCAATTCCTGACTGTTGATGTGTTGTTTTAGTGACCATGGTAGTGGTTGTTTTCAAAATACAAATGCATGAGGATCTATTTAGATTTTTTGTTGGTCAGAATGTTTCAAATAACAGGCTTTTGGTGTTTAACTATTTTTAAAGTGCCGGTCTTCAAAGTTGTTGATTTATTGTAAATGAATTGAAAGATTGTTTCCTGGAGTCATAACTTACCTTAATTTTTCAGCTATGACTATCCTTTAAAATATAAATTAATGTAAATTTTATATTATGCATATTGGAAAATGTTTTCTATCCTTCGACTAATACCCAACAGTTGAATTAATTTGGAAGTTTATGCCTAAAAGTATATTATTTGTCACCTATTCAAAGCAGAAATCGCAATTCTTTTAGTTCTGTTGGCTTAACAAACTGGTGGAATGTACAATGGAGCTGACATTTTGTTTCTCTAGGTCATCCAGAGGATATATAATAAAGTCTGTTTGAAAACCACCTTCTGTGCAGCTCAAAGAATTCTGAGAGTTTTATTTTTCTTCATACACATCCATTGTATTGCCCTACATTGTGTGAATCAGCTGGCTTAGCATTTTAACAAGGAAAGCCTGTAATATAGATTCCGGGGGCTAGCCTTCACACCTAACAGCTCTTAATGCGCTTATCAGGATCTTCTGCTTTGCAAAGCTAAATGTTGCCGCAATATCACACCCAAACATTTGAAGGTGGTTCTGAAAACCTTAGAAGAGAATGTTGGCTTCTTGGTGTTGATTTCCTGTTTTTCTTTCTGGAGATAGGATTGGGTCAGTCATATTGTATCTCCAAGAGTATGCTGGTACCATTTAATCACATTAAATGCAGATCAAGCTAGAGAGGACCTGAATAATCCATTGTTGATTATATTGGTGGCCAAGATCATAGTTAAAGTTGCCACATGGGCTTTGTCCCCCAGTCATGCTCAGCAACAGTTCCCCATCTTGCGGTACGTCTGCTGAATTCACACAACGTGAAACACCAACGTGCTTAAATTTCACTTAATTCTGGGTGCTCATTTCTAACATCTGGAAGTTTGCCTAAAACTATGTGCATAGCTGTTTACTGTCTTATGCTTTAAAAGCATACAACAAATTCCACCCCAAATCCCTGTCTTTGCAAAGACACGTACACATGTCTTGAATTTGCCTCTTTGGCGCACAGATCTGCCGGCACTCAGTAGTTCTGTGTTGGAGAAGGCCATTATGGCAAGGCGTGTACATGTCATGTGCTTTGCAAATATAGGAATGAACCTGGGGTAACATGATAAATACCTTGAGTGGGTTATTTGAAACACATTAAGAAACTTAATAACCCCACAGAGCTTACTAACTCATTAAATCCTTTGATGTGGTGTTTCTGCTTTGCTTAATTCCTGCTTCAAAGACATTGTACACGTTTGTTTCTTAATAAAAAGCCAATATATAGACATAAATAAGTTAAAAAAATTCACCTCTTTAAAAAAAAGAGAGTGAGAAAAAATTAACATACCTCCATTTAGTTATGCATTTAAAACATATTCCCCTTTCTACCTTTCAGCTAAAATAAAAAGTGGTTTTGATTTTGACAGACATTTTTAAAGTTCTGCTAGAGCAGTAAATTTTATTTTGGCCTGCAGATAGAGAGGATTGTGTGTGTGGAGAAAAGCCGCCCTACCTGCACCAATGAATACATTTTACCTGCAGAGAAAGAGATTCGTTTTGAGTTTCTGTTTAAAAACACCAACCCCCCCACCAACCCCCCCCCCCATTGGACTTATTTTCTTATGCATTCCTCCTTTTTGTTGAAAGGCTTTTGCTTGCGATCTGTAACTCCCCCTGTGGGAATCCTGTGGCCTTACTTCAGTGTAAATGATTTGAGGAGCTCACCCTCCAGCGATTAAAATTACCCTCATCCTTTAAGCTATGCAATAAGTTCCCTTTCTCTTATTCAAAATGAGAAGTTGTGTAAGCGTTTTAATCTTATTTCCTTGCCCCAATTCAAAATACAAAAAAGAAAGAAAAGAAAAGACTCAGAACACTGTGTGGAAAGATTCAAATTAAAATTATTTGTGCATGTTCTGAAGGCACATGATGCAGCAACCATGATGCAATTAAGGAGGTCTAGGTCTGGTCAATGCCTGAATGGGGGCGCTTATGAGCCCTGCCTATGCCACCTTGAGTTCCAGTGTGGAAGAAACATGGGATATAAATGTGCTAATATAAATAAACCATCATACATTCACTGCCAACCAAAACTGTTGACTGGTTAATGAGTTTTAGGTTGTGATCCACAAATCAGTTAAATCACCGCACTTGCATATACACTGAATAAGAGCTTATGCACACTACAGGTATACTTTTGCCCAGCTCTTCCCAGGCACAGGTCTGTGCTTTAAGCTCTGTGTCCAAGTGCCCTTTTTTAATGTCCCAGAGCTTTCCCCACGAAAACCTGCTCTTTAAAACAGAAGCGCAACAAACGGCAGCTCAGGTTTTCCGCGGATTGGTGTTTGCTCCAATTCAGCTTTATAGAGCAGGTTTTCGAGGGGAAAGCTCTGGGGCAAAAGTAGAAAAAAAAAAGAGCACTCGGGCATAGAATCGTAGAGTTGGAAGGGACAACCAGGGTCATCTAGTCCAACCCCCTGCGATGCAGGAATCTTTTACCCAATGTGGGGCTCTAACCCATGACCCTGAGATTAAGACTCTCATGTGCTACTGACTGAGCTTTAAAGCACAGACTATGCCTGGAAAGCACGGAGGAGAGATAAGTGTGGATAAGCCCTAACTTAACCTGCGTGTTGCAATCTTCAAACAGAAACCAAGAACAAGCAACACGACGGCCAATGAAAGTAGTATATTTTTTTCATGTATAATAACAGCAAGACAACGGACAGTGATCTGGTGATCCGGTATTAACACTGTTTCGTGTACGTCTTCTTCAGCATGTAACTCAATATACAATGGAAGTTTTCAAGGAGCAGTGGTCATTGTATATTGAGTTACATATACTACTTTCATTGGCCGCCGTGTTGCTCATTCTTGGTTTCTAACTTAACCTGCAGCACTGTTCATCCTCCAACCGAAGACCAAACGCCTCGGCTCCTTGTGTTTCTTCCCATCCCCATCCCCACCCCATGCTTCGTCCACAGAAGGACCGACATTAGAAACGAGAAATCCACTAGCATGGGTTGTAGGAGTGGAGTGGGGTGGGGAATAGGAACTGGCACCTATATTTTGCACACCATGTTAGATCACCTGCTTGGAGTCTGGCTTATGCGTAGTGTATTGGGCTCCATAATTGGCATGGCACGCCAACATTGCACAGGATGTTGGCCCCACTGGTTTCCAATGAGTTAAGCCAGTTTTAAGCGTAAAGTGCATTGCCAATTTAAGTGATTTGTGGATCAGACTCCCAGAACCAGTAATGATTAGGGATCTTAGAAATAACACTTGAAATAACCACAGAAATCAGTGATGGGATGGTGTATGTTGTTTTTGGTTTGTTTGTTTTTTTACCTAAATTATTATTCTTTCCAATCAAGTTTTTTTTCTTGATTCACTTAACAAAGTTAATGTAATCTTTTCAGCTTTTTGCCTTTCTTTAACCCCATGCTGTTCATACTGTTTTCTTTGTAGTCACTGAGCAAGAGACTAAAGTACCCAAGAAAACCATCATCATGTAAGTGCTGATATTTTTTAACATTCGTGTTGTGATGTGCTGCCTCTGCATGTCCCAATAACAAGCCTGTGTTTATTGGCCATGCGAGTGTGACTCTTTCCCATCCCATCAGATCTTGTGGTATTTTTGTGTTATGAGAAAAGGAAGCAATAGGTTTTATGGGTGAGCAAACAAACCCGCAGCCCATCCCTCAGTGCAAGAGCCAACATCAGTAGCGCATAGGCATAGCCTTTGTCTAATTCTTCCTGCGATGTGTTTCGTTTGCAAGTCAACTGGAGTCCCAGCAGGCCTAAATCAACCCATTAGGAACATCAGGAATCCATCTCTGAACACTGCTACTTCAAACAATGTGCTAAAGCGTACTAACATGCCATTTAACTTGCAATATTTCTTCCTCGTTCGCACCCTCCACTATTAAATCTACCAAAATAAGTTTTTTTTTTTTTTGGTTGGTTTGGGTTCTTTAAATGAAGGATTTAGTAAAATTTGGCAATGTAACCTGGTTTTCATTCTTGGCACACAATTGCTTCATGTTGGCACTGCACCAAACTGGGAGACAGTGGAGATTCAGCATGATAGAAGGACTCTGGGGGACTGAAAGTGTTTCCTAAATTCCCTCTTCCGGTTACCTTCTCCACACCTGCCTATGCTAGCAGCTACGTCAACATCATTTATAAATCTTGCTGTTGGTTGTGTGATGGCAGGTAACCAAGGGACCACACAGCCAGCACGGTGACATCCCCTAGCCATGTAGCCAGTCGAGATTACCTCCTTGGGAATGCCACAGAGGTCACTGTGAATTGCGATGAAGGGGGAGAAGGAGCATGTTAGTCCATTGCTGAGGCCAGCGCTCTGCCTTGTTGCAATCTTGGAAGTTTCATTCCCTGCTAGCACACTATGGCAAAATGGGTAGCGCTGGCTCAGTTTCTTCATTACAAGCTTATATGTTCCCCATAGAATAGAATAGAATAGAATAGAATAGAATAGAATAGAATATATTTATTGTCATTGTCCCCTTCGGGAACAACGAAATTACTTGGCTGCTCCATCCACCTAGATAGGGCACTCCACGCAAAGACAAAACAACTACAAAAACACTGATTAAAACCATACACACTGATTAAAACCATACACACTGATTAAAACAATGATAAAACATAACAGGTAAAATTAGATGACTTCAAAGTCCAGGCTTCCCATTCAAGGCTGCGATCGCTCTGGAAAAGAAGCTGTTTCTAAGACGGCTTGTTCTTGTTGTCATCGTCCTGTATGTCCGTCCCGATGGCAAAAGTTCAAAGAGACGGTGACCAGGATGCGATGGATCTTTCACTATGTCCAGTGCCTTTCTGTGGCACCTCATGGCATAAATCTGCTCTAAGGTGGAGAGCGAGCAGCCAACAATGCTCTCTGCTGCCTTAACAACTCTGCACAACCCCATCCTGTCCTTGGTAGTACAGCTTCTGTACCACACACATAAGCCATAAGTGAGCACGCTCTCAATGGCACAGTGATAGAAGGCAAGCAGCAGCTTTTGTGGAAGATGGTTTTTCCTTAGAACTCTCAGGAAGTACAGTCTCTGCTGCGCCTTCTTCACAAGCCCCCTTATGTTGACACTCCAGGACAGATCCTCCTGTAATTCAGTGCCCAGAAATCTGAACATTGTTACCCTCTCCACACAGATTCCATCAATCAAAAGTGGTTGGACATTGTTCTTCTTTCTCCTGAAGTCCACCACAAGCTCCTTTGTTTTCTTTGTATTGAATTAGAATTGTAGAATTGGAAGGGGCCCTGAGGGTTGCCTAGTCCAACCCCCTGCAATGCAGAATATGCAGCTGTCCCATACAGAGATCAAACCTGCAACCTTGGTGTTATCAACACCACACTCTAGCCAACTGTGGAAAGAGCTTTGTGCCCCTTCATGCCCCGCATTGGTGAAAACAAAGGAGGGTGCAGAAACTGAGTACAACAGCCCCCTGATTGAGCTAAGCCCTACTTCATGTTCGCTCTGGTACACAAGGATCCCATGAAGGAAATGGGATCTCTTCTCTTTTTCCAAACAGGTTCTGCTGTTCAGACTGTGCTCTCAAATAATTTTAGTCAGTGCCATGGGCAGTTCTGCCATATAAACTCCAAAGTCTGAACATGCTAGTTGGAAAGGGTTGTTGAAATTCTTCCTTGTATTTAAATGTCATATAAAGCACATCTTGCATATGCTTCAGTGTCCTGGACACAACACCCATCTCTTTTGTAATACTTGGCTTTAATTTATTGATGCTGTATTCTAACTGATTGATGTTGCACAGTCTTGCTTGCTTGCCTGCACATACAAATGCAACCTTTGTAAGTAACAACTGTCAGAAATAATTACCGGTAACTTAAAAGGGTGCATCGTTATTATAATATCTTGGAGTAATTTAAACTTCATGTTTGCTTTGGAAGTTACACTATATGAGCAAAGATAATTATAACCGAAGCACTACTGCTATCAGCTATTTATTACATTCAGAGTACTTAACACTGCTTATTCTAGTGGGCCACTGGTAACTTAGGGTCACAATAAGTTAATAAAATATTTTTCCATTTTAAAACATGGGAGGTAGGATGGTGGTGAAATAGCAACATGTTCAATATATCTGAGGAATGAAAGTGTTTGAAAACCACTGTTTCTATACAGTCAACTAAAACCTGATATGGATTGGGACATTTGTGTACCTTCAAGAAAAGTACAAAACCAGAAGGACACTAGATAACATTCTGGTTGACTAGAGATTCTGTTTCTGAGATCAAGATGTACTTTATTCGGCTATAAGCCCACAAGGTAAAACTAAACAATATATAAAAACAACAGTTTTACATTTCATAATAATATCTGAGTATTCCATCACAGATATCCTTCGCAATACATACAAACTCTGGAAACCAAAATTGTGACCTTAAAATAGAATAGAACATAAAATATACTTGGCTATTTATAATCCTGAAGCAGTTCTGTTTCTGAATATGAGGTGGATTTGCAGGGTGTTGCATGGCCGCTTTCAAACAGTAGACCCCACACACCGCTGAAAAGCTCACACAACTAACACTGCTGTGCTTCCCTCACCTCTTCGATGTTCGCATGTGACGAAGTGTGCCCCCTAAAAGGGTGGGATGCGGGCAGGGAGCATTTTGCTGCACACACAAACACCATTTTCAAACTTTTCATCATCAGAGAGGAAACTATAACAACAGTGGTGAAGACCCCAAGGGTAAAGCGAAGACTATCTCCTGCCCGCCCATCCTCAGGGTATTCTCCTCGCTCTCCAAGATCGGAGTACTCGACACCCGAGCCCATTTTTGTGACCAAGGTTAGGCAGCCTGTCCATAGGCAAGACCCAGAGGCAATGCAAAGATCAGCCATTCCTACGCTCTTTGTGACAGAGCCAGACGAGAGGCAAGGAGCGGCAGTCAGAGGTATCATTGTAGAAACCACTGTGGAGGAACAGAAGCCCAAATGGGTTGAAGTAGAGGAAATAATTGAGTTCAATGTGAAGAAGCCCACCCAAACCACAAGGAAAAGAGGGGCATCTCCTGCAAGATCAGATAAAGATGAATCAGTGTCAGGCTATGGTCTGTCTGGCCCAAGACCCAGGCGTTCACCTGAAGATGACCCAAACAAAAATAACTCAAACAACAAACTAGTGGAGCAGGACAAGTCTTCCCTGCCCCAAGATGCTGAAATGTCTGGAGATGACTGCAAAGAAGCACTAATCAGCGATGAAAATGAAACTTCTCGTGATAGGTTGGAAGGAAAGAGTTGCCATCAAGAATCTGTTAGTAAGGCTGACTCGTTGGCTACCCCATCTGTGATTACTTTTGTGGATGAACCACTTGAGGCAAGTGGAGTAGACAAGGATTATTGTCTGCATTCACACAGAGATCTAGAGTTTAAAGAGCATGCTGCCAAGGATGAATCCTCAGGTCCCATGCAAGATGAAGGTCTTCCACAGGAAAACGTTATAATTGATGAACCAGATGCGGAGGAGCTGGGCGACCTTAAAAAACGAGATCTTAAAATCCTGACTCGTAATGGGAAAGCATTAACTTTGGAGGACCTTGAAGACTATGTCCCCGAGGAAGGGGAGACATACAGGTGCAGGAATCCTAACTCTGCAGAAGACAAACCTTGTGAAATAGCTGTGCTCCAGACCGAAATCAACAAACCAACCATTGGGAAACCTGTCTTATTGAATGTAGGCAGGCCAGTGGCTTCTAAGCCAAGGCAGACCTATTTTAGTCAGTTTGAAGGGCACCATCCAGGAGGGGTCTTCATGTCAGCATCCAGAGTGGCCGGAATGCAGTCCAGGGGCCCATCCAACATTTCATTCCATGTCAGTGAGTCCTGCACAGCAGCAATGGCAACACCACAACCACACGCCTCTGCCACAGGGGCCGCATTCAAACCGACACCATCTTTCTGTACCGAAGTCCAGCTGTCCGCAGACAACGGACAATCCAGCTTCAAAACGGAGGTTTCCACAAGAACCCGCATCTACGGCGCAGTCGGAGAACCTGTTACACTGTGCATCAAGAAGGAAGACTCCTCCCAAAGTTGAGCAGAAGTGAGCTCTACTTCTCTAGCAGTTATGAACCTCACTGGAAGCAACAGCCATAAGCAACACCAAGAACCTTAGAGAGAAAACTGTGATGGGAATAAGAAAGAAGAAGCTAGAAGAAAACTGTCTCTAATGAAATACTGTGCATTACAATTAAATGTGGAGATTTTCTAGTCTTAAAGGGAACACTTCTGTCAGTTCAGTATATATAATGCAACCTTTGATTTGTGGTGTTTTTTCTAAAGCGCACCATTCCATTGTGAAGCAATAAGGAGCAGGTAGCGTAGACCTAGGGCATAATTAGTGACAAGATCTAATTAAGTTTGCGTTTATGTTTTGAAGTGTTAACACGGGGCTGCCAAACTCCTTATGTGACCTTACAGAAGGAAGTTTACACAATTGCTCTTTGGCAGCACCTTCTAGCAACTAAAGGAAAGCTATTCATCTAAGCGTGTTTCAAGTTGCTATTTGTATATGCCAGGCTCTCATGAAATAGCTGAGCTGACACTTTTAGCAAACAACGTAATGACCACAAACTGCTTCTGCACATTTAAGTGTGCTTTAAAAAATGATTTACTTTCACTTTGTGTGTGTGGACAACACAGATGCCACGCATGCCTTTCAGAATGTACAATTTATGTTCTTTTCTTCGTGATGGAGTTAAATAGGGGCAATTGACAAGAGTGTCCAGCCTTTATTCTATAGAAAGTCAGTGCTGTTTTTGACATTGAATTCAGAGGAAACAAGATTATATGTGATCAAAAAACTAATTAAAGCGGCATTTGTTGTTACCGTAATCCAGTTTTATCTCAGTGACTAATGTGGTACTCATGGTCCTAATTTCGATTAAGTGCAAATCATAAGCCAATTTGAGATGTTTGCAGCTTGTATCTTAATCTTCAACATTTCTACTGCCAGCATAATTCCTCTGCAGTGCCAATATAGCATCATAAGTTTTTGGCAGAGCCGTGTACCCTCTCCAAGACTTCTGTATTGGATTGATAACTGTCATGAATACATATATACTTTTCTTTTAACCTGTTACTACCGTGGATGCCTAAGATCTCAGGCTGTGCAATCTACATTATTTAAGAAATAAATATATGCTGAGGCGTGGAAGGAATCCTACCTTTGCAGCATTGCACCCAAAATACTATTCAGTGAAAGGAATGGGCAGCTTATTAACACAGGTAGTGCTAAACCAAACTTAAAAATGTCAAATACTATAAATGAATTTTCTCATGTGTGAATTCTGTGTAAAGAATTCAGTTTGCATCTACAGATCATCCTTAATAATCAACATTGTTGTGGTTGCATTTACATTATTTTCATTTGCTCCTAATCTGGAGCCCAAAACTTTGCCAAGTCAAAAGTATTTGCAGTATTACAACTACTGCTATTCTAGTTGTACTAAATTCTCTTCATGTGGTAACTATGGAAAAAGCCTGAATGTGGTGGATCACATCCCTTGTATTCCATAATATTTTGGGCTCGTTCAAAGGATGCTTTTCGTCCGCAAGAGCCATCCTTATTAACCTCAAACACACACAACAGGACAAACGAAATGGGCGCTCACAGATATTTTCAGTAGCAACACCCTTGGACAAAGCAGCTGGAAACAAAATGCTGGCTGCTGGCTAAATCTTGGGGGGGTACAGCACATCAAGAATGGTCTGAAATGACTTCTCAGTCCAACCACTTGTTCCATTTGTAACGGGGAACCCCAGTGAATTTTTCTGTAAGGGTTGCTCATGAGTAAGTACCTCACTCCCTTCCATTTCCATGTCCTGCACCCCCAAATATCCAAGAAGGAGCAAAGTTTGCATCCATATTTTTTTTTAAAAAAAAACCTTCACATACAGATGTGGTTACAGGTAGGTAGCCGTGTTGGTCTGTCATAATCAACACAAAATAAAAAAATAAAAAAATTCCTTCCAGTAGCACCTTAGAGACCAACTAAGTTTGTGTTACAGGGGCTAGCAATATCCAACCTGCATAGTTAGTGTGAACAAAAGCCTGAGGATGAAACTAGTACATTGGCTGTTTCTCTGAAACAGCCTTCCTCTGACCTGGTGCCTGCCAGATGTTTGGGACTACAGCTCCACCAGGGAAGAAACGGCTGCTTGAAAACATACTTGGAGAAGGCAACCCTGTAGTATGAATATTAAGAAATAACAATAAAGTTACAACAAAATAAAAAAAATTCCTTCCAGTAGCACCTTAGAGACCAACTAAATTTGTTCTTGGTATGAGCTTTCGTGTGCATGCACACTTCTTCAGATACACCGAAACAGAAGTCACCAGACCCTTATATATAGTGAGAGGGTGGGGAGGGGTATATAAGGGTCTGGTGACTTCTGTTTCAGTGTATCTGAAGAAGTGTGCATGCACACGAAAGCTCATACCAAGAACAAACTTGTTGTTCAGTCGTGTCCGACTCTTCGTGACCCCATGAACCAGAGCACGCCAGGCACGCCTATCCTTCACTGCCTCTCGCAGTTTGGCCAAACTCATGTTAGTAGCTTCGAGAACACTGTCCAACCATCTCATCCTCTGTCGTCCCCTTCTCCTTGTGCCCTCAATCTTTCCCAACATCAGGGTCTTTTCTAGGGAGTCTTCGCTTCTCATGAGGTGGCCTAAGTACTGGAGCCTCAACTTCAGGATCTGTCCTTCCAGTGAGCACTCAGGGCTGATTTCCTTCAGAATGGAGAGGTTTGATCTTCTTGCAGTCCATGGGACTCTCAAGAGTCTCCTCCAGCACCATAATTCAAAAGCATCAATTCTTCAGCGATCAGCCTTCTTTATGGTCCAGCTCTCACTTCCGTACATTACTACTGGGAAAACCATAGCTTTAACTATACGGACCTTTGTTGGCAAGAACAAACTTAGTTGGTCTCTAAGATGCTACTGGAAGGAATTTTTTTCTTTTGTTTCGACTACAGCAGACCAACACGGCTCCCTACCTGTAAATAAAGTTACAGATACACTAAGACAGTTCAGCACATCTTAAAGATTTTGGGTTGACTTGTAGCCAACCAAGTTATCCTCAGAGTGGACCATAGAAATGGTCGTTATCTTCAATGGATCTACTTCGAGGAGTGCTAACAGTAGTTACTGCCCTTTTATTATTACTTTATATACTGGAGAAATAATTTGGCCCATCACTTTGCTGCTTGAGATTCCCACAACGGACACCCTACCAAATATTGCCAAGGCAATCTCTGAACACAGCTTTAAAAATAATCCACATAAATGTTCATCTCAAGAATGGCACTTGAACATTGCGGCTTCATTTAGTAGTTATAACTCCAGTTTTAATTTGTGTAAGCTGTGTACAGTACCTGTGTACTACTGTAGAAGGTTAGACATTTCTCAGTGGTTTTCTTCAGTGAACCTCGTTCATGTTGTAACTTTCGATTTTCACAACACCTCATTGGTTTATGCTGTATATAATTAAGGTACATGAATATGTCAGTGTCTATTGCACTATGCATTTTATGATGGAAAGTTATAGACACTGCTAAAGATTAAAATACCTCTCTGCGCAAGATTATTTTAATATTAGGGCCAGGTTTTTGTTTTAGATACTACTTGTGGAAACCGAGAGAATTGTCATTAAGAAACAGCAGAAGTGTGCCTTTTGTAATCTTACGTGCAGAAATTTTAAGAGTGTTGTTTCTATAAAACATGCAGAAATGCTAATCTTGCTGTTTTATTTTGCTGAGTAATGGTTTGCTGACTGAACAGTAGTTTTATCCAGGGAATAACTGCATTTCTTTTGACCCAACCCCCTCCATCAGTTTACATTTTCTTTAAAAAAATTAACCAAAAAGTAACTTGGCAGAATGGTGCACCCTATCCACTATTTTAAAACATTTTTAAGACGATGGAGAGTCCTATATTTGTATTTTCAAAGTATTTTCCTAGAAATTAAAAGAGCATTTGCTTGTACAAGATTAACAGGTTTTTTTTAGTTGACTGCATATTCCCATGGAAGGAAGGCTATAAAGTAGAAACCAGTTTGAGAGATGAGACAAACCTCAGACATAATTAAAGTCATATTGTGCTGTTAGAGCTGCAGATTCATATCAATAAATGTCTAATATTAGCTGACATTCTATTCACTCTCTTGTGTATTGCTTTCGTGTAGTTCCCTCACACAATAGCTTTTTGGTGTTTTAGTTTTCTGGATTTTGCGTCCGATGGCAGGTGTGTTCTTACAGCTTGAATGGGGTACCTCTCTAAAACTCTTCGGCAAAGAGCTTTGGAGAAGAGTGGTAAAGAGAGAGAAGGGGCAGTAATAAGGGACAAGCTCCTGCAGGCTTGACATCTAATGGGACTCAGCTATACAGCTGCAAATAAAATGTTTTAAATGTGTTGTAAAGTGCAATACACAAATGTGACACTAGATGGCATCAGTGAGCTATGCCAAATTCAATGTATTTTTTCAAAACACTTTTTTTTTTAAAAAAAGCATTTTTACAATATTTTTTATATGTGTGTAGATTCCACCATGGTCTCAACTTGAGACAGGTAATTTGGCTTGTGCTTAGATTAACTTAATTAATTAACTTAATCCCTGCAATAGAGACCTTTACAGTGCCTGTAAAGAGGGCAGACAGAAGTGACACAGTTCTTCCATCCAATTGCTCTCTCTGAAGAGTGACCACAGTGCACAACACCTGAGAAGGTTTTTGTCAGCTTCCAGTCCCAGAATGAACAGGGAGACAAAATCTTCCAATATGGAATTTTTCAGCCTTTGTGAAATTTGCTGGTCTCCAGTTTGGCTCAGCAGTTAGCACATGCAGAGGCCACCCATCCTCTATGCCAGCCAGGATCATAATGAGTTGAGAGCAGGAAGGAATTTTCCATGCTGTTCAGATTGGCTGAGGGTGGGCATGTTTTTCACCTTCCTTAGGGGACGCGTGAACAATTCATAACTGGGGTACCTAATTGTACCATGGTGGACCATGCAGTGAAAAGGTGTCAATGGGGGAGTAAGTGCCTCATAGAGTTATGCACCACACTCAACACTCTTGGATCTGGGACAGAGGTCTTCCCAGGCTTAAGAAGGTGCCTGCGATATTGGTGCAGCAGGTGGAGTAGAGAACGCCCAGCAGTTTTGGGGACCCTGCTGGAGATGCTGTTAGGTAAAGGTAAAGGGACCCCTGACCATTAGGTCCAGTAGTGTCCGACTCTGGGGTTGCGGCGCTCATCTCGCTTTATTGGCCGAGGGAGCCGGCGTACAGCTCATGTGGCCAGCATGACAAAGCCGCTTCTGGCGAACCAGAGCAGCGCACGGAAACGCCGTTTACCTTCCTGCTGGAGCGGTGCCTATTTATCTATTTGCACTTTGACATGCTTTCAAACTGCTAGGTGGGAAGGAGCTGGGACCGAGCAACGGGAGCTCACCCCATTGCAGGGATTCGAACCGCTGACCTTGTGATCTGCTTCTGGCGAACCAGAGCAGTGCACGGAAACGTCGTTTACCTTCCTGCTGGAGTGGTACCTATTTATCTACTTGCACTTTGACGTGCTTTCAAACTGCTAGGTGGGCAGGAGCTGGGACCGAGCAACGGGAGCTCACCCCGTCGCAGGGATTCGAACCACCGACCTTGTGATCAGCAAGCCCTAGGCTCTGTGGTTTAACCCACAGCGCCACCTGGGTCCCTGGGAGATGCCGTTAGCTGAACTGTATTCTAAATCACAGGGTTTCACCATAGATAGAAAGCACAATAACTGCGACCACAATGGCATTGACAGCAAGGCAGGTAAAAGTTGAGAGAGAACCGCCTTCCTCCGCACGCTCATATTTGACTGGTTTCTTTTCTTTCGAAATTGCTTTTATTTGATTTTACAGATATAAATTTCAAAAGGGATTAATTATTACCTGTAGCTCTTTCTTGGCAGTTGCAACTTTCTCTCCCATGCTTCCCAGCGTCAATGGGCGTTTTTGAAGTACAGCGCTGCCTCAACATGCCCCCTCCATAAGGATAACCTTTGGAAAGGTACACTTGGTGGCAGTGAATTAAGCTCACTACAAACTGGGTCCAGATTTTAGAAGGGTCTGTGCCTACCAGTTCACTGTTATGAGTGACTGGCACAACTCTAGGTATCATCTTGTGATCTGAATGATGTGAAGTGGGTTGACTTTGATGCTAACCCTTTTCTTTTCACACCGAAGAGAGAAAAGCTGTAGGGGGATGCCTTGGTCACGATCAGAGCCGGAGGATTCTGTCGGGGCCTCATTCGAACATGCAGATAAGGAGGTAAAGGTGGCTCTGCAGAAACCCATGGACCATCACTCCCTCCAGTCACAAGAGGGAAAGCCAGAAGATCGGTGGCCTTGATTTTTTTTTTTTTTTGCCTTCAGGGCAACCCATTAGGCCTGCTTACGGTAGTTCACAAATCCAACAATCAGTTCAAAGCTCTGCTAGGCATGCTGGGTCCCCCAGTCCTGAGCTGGGGTTGGAAGAAAACCACAAGACCCCAAAGGCCACCAAGCATGTTGCAGGGATTTCTGTTGTTAGAATGAAAAACGAAAGCAGAGATCAAAACATGAGAGGTTTTGTGCCTGGAATTGTGGTTAACTTTGTCCCACCTTTGGTTTTGAAATTAGTGAATCTGTACGGACACCAGCTCAACAAAGATTTGTGTCCACGTTATGTTTCATTAGTTCTGCCTGCCAATGCCTATTTTCAAGCCAGCTAGAGGCACTACTGGTTGCAACATACTAGGGACATCTCCCACCAATCCCAGCCAGCATGGACAATAGTCAAGGCTGAGGGAGTTGTAGTCCAACAATGTCTGGAGAGCCATAGATTCCCCACTCCTGCATCAAATCATTCACTCCTGAGAGACAGAGTGTTGCACTAGAGGACACTGTTTTAGGGGCCACCTTTGGATTTTTTAGTGAGTGCCGTGGGCACATAACACCAATCACTTCTCTTCCCCTGGATCATCAACCACTCCCCAAGAGAGGCAGAGAGAGAAGCGCTTACACACACACACACAGACACACACACACACACAGACACACACACACTTTCCCAAAGGAACTGGGTAAAAGTTGGAATTAATCTGAGACTTGATAAGCACAAAGAAGAAAGAGGAAGTGGGAAAGAGTGTCACTCTTTCAACTTCCTCTTGCCACTCTATCATGACCAAAGGTGCAGTGGAGGTCCTAAGGTTTTTTCGGGGTGTGATGGCAGTAACCCTTGCACTCGATTGTCTGTGGGTTCTATCTGGCAAAGTTGCAATACTGCTTATGCCCCCTCCCCAAAATCTTTCATAGATATAATGAAATAGGATTTTGATTCTACAGCACTTTCTGAACTCAGCTTTCCACTGCAGTTCTTTGGATCTGTGATTTTGTTAAGATTTTGCTTGCACTTAATAGGTGACTTTAAATAGTGCTCTGCCAATTTTTGGGAGGATAAAGGGATTACTTTTCATAAAACCACACTGAGGTGTGCCTTCCCAAGAAAACAATTTATGAATGGAGCATGAAGAGGTTAACATACAATGCGTTCCTTTCTTTCTTTAGCCTGTTAATAGCAGTTGCATCTAGCCTCTGTCGTCATCTCCTAATTTTCTTAGTTCAAAGGGATGCTATAGGGACATTAGCAAGTTGTGGTGTGTGGAAAAACACACCAATACTCATTATTTCTCAAGAAACAACAGGATGTACATGGATTGTGGCTAACGCCATGTGTGCACCGCTACCCAAACTAGCAGTTCACTGGATGCAGAGTAAATGGCAGTGCGTACACAGCAATAGACGGCATAGCTGTCCAAGGAAACCTTGTCAAGGGGCCAGTTCACATACAAGGGGAAATGTCCTTGATGTGTGTGCACGGGTGTTAGCAGGACTCAGCACTATAAAATACAAATAAAGCATGCATGTCTCAAAGTAGTTGAGAACCTGTGATAAACATGTGCCAAGAAGGTATGGGCTACAATCCAGCACATTGCCCCAAGCTTTGGAGATGTAGATCCCCTTTTCACACTTCGTGGTATTTAGCTGCCAATGTTATAGAACTGTAGAGCCCCCAAATTTCATCTAGTCCAATCCCCTGCCATGCAGGAATTGCAGCTAAAGAGTCCCTGAGAGATGGCCACCCAACCTCCATTTAAAAACCTCTGTTGGAGAGTCCATCGCCTTCTGAGGGTATGACATACAGTATAGCAGCTAAGTTGAATTCGGTATATATCAGTTAATCCAGAACTGGTTAATTCTTCCTTATGAAAGGCATTGGAAACATTTTTAAAAGGCACTTACTCTCTGCCCCTAACCTATATCTATATAGCATTTGAAACACCAGAGCCATGTTCTCTGGGGCAGTAGACTGCTGCTCATAGCTGTCAACCCTCCCCTTTTTTTGCGGGAAACTCCCTTATTCCAATGCCGTTTCCCGCTGCTATCCTGGATTGTTGATATCCCTTAAATTCCCCGGATTTCAAAGGAAGCAGCTCCTCTCCCTCCCTGCCGGCCAGGGAGTCTCCTCAGCTGCCAATAAGGAGTCTGAGACCGACTGGGGGCGGAGCTTGCATGCCTTGTGCAGCCAGACCCTCACGCCCAACCAGACAGACAGCCTGCCTGCCGTCTACGCGCTCGCTCTTTCGCTCACCTGTTCGCGCGCAGCTTCTGGAGCGCAGGGTGGCGAGGCTACTTGGTGCCATTGCACCGCCCTCACGGCATCCCTTATTTTCAAATCCGAAAGTTTGGAAAAATCCCTTATTTTCAAATCCAAAAGTTGGCAGCTATGCTGCTGCTGTGCAAATGCCAGGGCCAGCTCATTCATGAGGCAAGGTGAGGCGACCACCTCAGGTGGCAGGAATGAATCGCCTGCTGCCACCGCTGCAACTATGACACACTCCTTGGATGCCGGATCTGCTGTCTCCTCAGTGGCCCCCTCCCCCCCCATTCTTCCCTGGTTGGGGGCAGCATCATTTTGTGGTGCCTCAGGTTCCAAAATGTATTGGGCAGCCCTGGCAAATACAGAAAGCATATAGGCTTGTGTCAATGCTCCCCCCCCCCCTTGCAACACATCAGTGCTTGAAAATTGCCTAATGGTTTTCTTGTCAAAACTTGCAACAGACAAATTGCTCAATATGCATAACGAAAGACAGGAGCAATACTTCTCTTAATTTATTTATTGACAACTCCCAGGAGATGGCATTAATTGCTGTACTAAAAATGCAGCTCCAATGATCATTACTCTGGGTGCGTTGATTTACTTTCTTTAGTTGAGTATGAAGACCACCTTTTATTTTTCTTTGAGGAAATAGCCAACATCTTTTTATCTCAGCTTTTTGAAGAAATTGCGTGGTCTCATTCTTCCCTTGCTCACATCCCTATAAACTCTCAAATACATTTTCATTATTGTTTTTTAGACCTGCGCAGTTTCACAGTTCGGAAGCCCCTCCCAAGCTACTGATCTGGCCACTGGGCTCGCTTTCAAGCTGCTGTTCCCAGATATATCCCTCTGGGGTTAGAATTATTAGGGCAGTCAAATTCCATAAGCGATTTGAAGTTGTGTACAACTGGAGAGGTGTGCTTCAAGATCCTTTGGAAAGTCACAGAGGATACTTGGATTTCAGCTTGAATAACGCACATTTGACAATGATCTGAGAGCTATGCCCCAGTCAGCACACCTTGTGGAGAGGGAACGGGGCACATTTCTCAGACTGTATCAGTTTGGGCGGCAAAATGTTCTGCTGATACTAAGAAATGCTAGATCCCGGGCTGAGTGCTATATGAGGCACTTGAGAGCCTTCTCGGTAGTGGCACCCGCCCTGTGGAACGTCCTCCCTTCAGATGTCAAAGAGAACAACAACTACCAGACCTTTAGAAGACATCTGAAGGCAACCCTGTTTAGGGAGGCTTTTAATGTTTAATAGATTATTGTATTTTAATGTTCTGTTGGAAGCCGCCCAGAGTGGCTGGGGAGACCCAGCCAGATGGGCGGGGTATAAATAATAAATTATTATTATTATTATTATTATTATTATTATTATTATTATTTATTATAAAATGTAATAGGTTGCAGTCTGCGTATCTTTCATATAAATTTTGCTACTGCTTTTTGGAAGAAGCCAATTTCTTATGTTTGTTTAAAATAAATTTGTTTAAAACATTTCCATCCTATCTATTCATGGCTCGAGGGGGTAGACGGTACTGCTGCTGGTGGTCTCTTGTTTTTCCTCTGTCCCATCCCTGTATGCACAACCTAACCACCTGCATTTTCACTGCCAGCCAAACAGCAGGAAGCTATTGGTAAAATTCCAGAGGAAAAGCCAAGCACCACTCAAAAGGACACAATTCTTCAAGGTGATGGGATTCACGAACGGACTGTTCCTATTACCAGGTAACTTCCTTGACCAATTCAGATACCGTACCACTGAAAGCCATGCAGGTAAAGTATCCTGCATTTCACTTCCTCTTTTATATCTAGGTGATTTGCCTGCTATACACACGGAAAATTATTGTATTGCTAATTTTCCTTGATCACTATTTCAAAATGCAGGCAGTACATCATATTGTTTAATTCGCACCAGCATTAAAATCCCCTACCTGTGGAAAGCCAGGTTGTCTGGGAGAACAGCTGTAGTCTAGTTTTCTTCCTAATATCCTAGTTGTCTATATATCGAGAGGGATTTTTTTTTGGGGGGGTGCGTATTGGTGTGAGGAGGAAATGGGTTCCAGCTAGGCAAAAGTATGCTGGGGCAGGGACAGGGGCATTGCCCATGGAGAAGCGTGGCCTAGGACCAGATAAAGGGTCTTAGTGGGCCAGATTTGGCTTTAGGATTCCCCACCTCTGTACTATGAAATCTGTTAAGAACATCTGATGTTCTGATGACTGCTAAGAACCTCATATAATACCCCATTCACTCATTGATCCCCTTGATGCAGTTGGATTATCCATAACTCAAAGAGGAGCCAGCCATCAGGGGAAATAAAGGAGCAAAAAGTGGCAAATATTAATGCAATCTAAGTCTTTTGGGGGGTGGGGTGAGGGCTATTAGAACCACTTCAAAACAGCCAGTGTTCACTCCCTAGCAAATTTTCAGCACAGCCATTTAGTACAAAAAAAATTATACCAAGGGAGGGGCAGAATATGAGATAGATTTCAGGAAACTTAGTTGTGAGTGAAGAAATAGATCAGTCTAGAAACTGATGCAAATTAATTTCCAAGCCTTAATTTACTAGATTGCTTCCATTTCATTGGTGCTGGGCAAGTGGAGAAGAATCTTTCCTTGGGCTCCCCTACTCATCAGTAGTATGTGGGATAAACAGCAACACTGCGGCCTGCTTATGGTTTGTCGACTGTGTCCCAAAAACTCTTGTTTCCATTGTGACCTTCCTTCCTGCTTTAATGCTTAAGAACCCCTCAAATCATGGCTGGAGCAGAGTGGCCCAAGAGCGACAGGGCAGGTGTCATCTTGGATGTACAGAGGGAAGTTTATATTGAGACCACAGAGAGAACCTGCGTCTATGAAACAGCGGAGAAGAGTGCAGCAAGTAAGCCACCTATTGCATGATCTTGCCTGGAGTCAAGACCAATCAGTTTTGTCAAAACTTTAGTGGGGCTTCAATTTTTAGATTGCATTTTGTCTTCGAAATCTGAAATGTTATTATGCCAAGTTTCTTCCTCCCAAACACAGCTAAAGGCACCTCTGCGGCCATCCAGAAGAGAGAAATGGCAATAGCTAGCAAATGTAAGAGGAAGAGGTTTAGGGACTTATTTCTATGATCTATGACATGGGTAGGCAAATTAAGGCCCGGGGGCCAGATCCGGCCCACGGACAGTCTGGGAATCAGCATGTTTTGACATCTGTAGAATGTGTGCTTTTATTTAAAATGCATCTCTTGGTTATTTGTGGGGCATAGGAATTCGTTCATCATCCCCCCCCCAAAAAAAAAAAATAGTACGGCCCTCCACAAGGTCTAAGGGACAGTGGACTGGTCCCCTGCTGAAAAAGTTTGCTGACCCCTGATCTATGAGCACAAATGTCCTGGAAGTCATCTTCCAAGACAGTGATGGCTAACCTTGACACTCCAGATGTTTTGGAACTACAACTCCCATCATCCCTAGCTAATAGGATCAGTGGTCAGGGATGATGGGAGTTGTAGTCCCAAAACATCTGGAGTGTCAAGGTTAGCCATCACTGTTCCAAGAACTGTGCAACTGTCACAACTGCAATTTGTTTCTCATCCATCCTTGTTTCCAATATTATTCTTTTTTAAGCAGCTGAAACATAACACTTTTGTTTCATCAGGCCCACCGTACATGCAGGTGACCATTGAAGATGTGCAGGTTCGGTGTGGGGAGATGGCAAAGTTTCATGCTATTATTGAAGGAGACCCTCAGCCAACCATTGCATGGTTTAAGGTAGGCAGCAGACGTTCCCAGACAGAGGTGTGAATAAAGGGGAAGGAGATTGAATAAATCTACAGCGTAGTAAAATGGGCATGGGGTAAGAGATGAGTTCATATACAGTCTCCACTTCTGCATGTAGGAATGTTTGGAACGTGGATGATGATTTATAATTTAATAAATCTCATCCTAACTTGCGCTTGCAAGTTCAAATAGCAGAGTAACATTCCCTTTTAAAATACACACAGCGGAAGTTGCTTTGATTCACTAGAATCAGCTTAATCTAGTTTCCTGGTTTGTCACTATATATTTCCCCTTTATCCCTCTTCAAATAAGACACAGCACACGTCTTCTATAAAAAGATATAAAGCGTTTACTCACGGACATTCAATTGAAGAGACAGGAAGACTCCCAAAAGAAGGCAGGCTTATGCATAGTAAAGATATTTACAATAGGAATCTCTCCATGTGGGAGAGAAGTCCATTAGGCCCCAGTTGGCTGGAAGCCAACTGAACATCCTCCTCGCAGTCCAAGTGAGAGAGAGCAGAGAGAGAAAGAGGGAGAATGGCTGCTGGCCTGTGGGTTTTACTCATACCTTCCCAGGTGAAGCCACTCCCACTTCTAGCTTGCAAAAGGAAGTTATCTCAATCCAGGTGACCAGGAAGTTGTGGCTGGAGGACTGAGATACCTTCTAGCATTGTTGTACTTGACTGCTCTAGTGTTTACATCCCACACTGCATTTGTGGACAGAAAAATGATGCTCCATGGATGTACTGAAAGCATGAAGATACATTTCAGTGGTGCATTGGGAATCACCAAGTAACAGTATCTCCCTCTGCCAGAGTCCTCACTGGATTCTGAAGTCACCAGATGGATTTTCCAGAGTGGAGCTCAAAATGTTGGAATTTGTGGTTCTTCTGGAGGTGTATTTTATAGAAATTTATCCTTAAAAAAAGAAAAGAATTAAAAACATTTTCGAATGGGATTGTCGAGGAGATTGTCCTGGACATGATGGATTGTGTATAAGATTTTATTTTTTATTTTTTTCATGAGCAATGTTTGTTCATTTCCCCCCCCCCATTTTTTTATTGATGTTAACAATTTTAAGCACTTAACAATACCGTTAAATTTTCATCCTTCCCCCTCTCACTGAGGAAAGCAAGTTTCCATCCCCCTCTCTCACAGGGAAAACCATAAACATTATACATTTAACGTAGCTCACATCTTAAATATCATTGCTTAGGCCTGGCCCATTTCTGTGGGCTAGATATTCCTCCTTTCCTCAATTTCATATTTCGGTTGACTTCTTCAAGTCCCCCTCTGTTGAATTCATTATCTCTCCTCTTTATCAGTTTTCCAAATTCATAATGTGTATAAGATTTTATATACCTAGGTAGTCTTGGTTTAGTTGTATCTGCCTTCCTCAGTGGCCTTCATGTGCTGTATTTCTCTCATCCTTCCAGGGTATTTCATTGTTGATAGACAGTGAAAGAGTCCATCAGTTCAGTGAAGGCACAAGATACTCTTTGATTCTGTACAACGCTAGAACCGAAGATGGTGGTGTCTACACTTGCATCGCTAAAAATACAGGAGGGGAGGTCTTATGCAAAGCTGAACTCGTGGTCCAAGAAGGTAACTATGGAAGTGTGAACTGGTCCTTGCACTGCTTACATTTGCCTTTCTCATTTGTTCTTACCTACTTATTAGTGGCATGCAGTGTCTCAACAGACTTTCGCCTAGCTCACACTCCATTCTTCTGCCTCAAACTGCCTCCTCCAAAATATCTTGTGACCACCTGAAATTTGGAGATAATCATGCTGACCTATCTCGTAGGATTATTCTTGCTTGTAGGATTATTAAAGCAGATCTGATTGTTGAAGTGTTTTTGTTTTTTACAATCGACATAACTCCAAAGAAAGGTGCCCCTTCGTGATGACATCATAATCACTTTCCCTCGTATAAAATGCAGTGCTTTGGATACCCTCCCCCCCTCACAAAAGTGCTGGAATGTATGATGTGTAGAATGCTTTCAACAAAGGTTAAGTGTATTGACACATGATGCAAGAGCGTGATCGTGCAGAGGCCGGTTACTTTACTTGTCCTTGTTGTTTGAATTGCTATAGATAAGAAGAGCCAAGAGGCGAAGAAACAGAGCAGTAGAAGAAAGCTTCATTCTTTCTATGATGTTAAGCAAGAAATAGGAAGGTAAAAACTATTTTTCACTTGATATTCCAGTCGGGTCATAATTATTGTTTTGTGTGGGTGTCTGAGGCATGGGAAAGAACTGAATAGGAAAGTTGCTTGCGTGTGGAGGTCACCAAGCCACCCCCCCTAATAAATTCACACATGAGACATAATTTTTGTTTGGGTTTTTGGCATGTTTTTGGCCACAACTTTTTATTCAAATGCAAAACACGTGAGTGGTTGCGTAGGCATTGGTTCATCTGTCCACAGGACAGAGCTGACCACTAGTCAGCGAAAGACTAGCTGTCCAGCCGGACAGAGCTGACTTCCACGTCAGCGGGGGGGGGGGACCCGCTCCGGGGAGAGTTGAATGGAGGCTGGGCTGCGGTCGCCTTCCCTTTCCCCAGAGGTCCCAGGGGCTCATGCACGGCCCTGCAACCCGACCGGGTTCGGACAAGCATATTTTGAGCCGCTGGATTCCTCTAACGGAATTCCCCACGCACCATGTTCACTTATGGAGGGCCACTGCGCTCCATTAACCAACACAACCAATGCCTAACTGCCAACCTTACAAGTTGTGACTAATTGCTATATAGTAGGCAAAAACCAGATGGCACGGCCAATCAGCCAAATGGACAAAATTCCTACTAGGCCCCCACCTCAACGGCAGACGACCCCAACAGGCATAGCAAGGTCAACGCACGCCTATACCAGGGAGGGAGGGTGGGGATCCGAAGTTCTCAGAAAGAGGGAAGTCGCACCACGTGCAGACTCTTTTAAAGGGACGCTGGGCTGTCACTCAAATTGGATACACGTGCTTCTGCCCAGCAACATGTTCCGGTCAAGCTGGCTGTGGCCAGCTAGCCAAACCCACAGGGAGGTGGCTTTTTGCCCCACCGCAACCCCAGCTCTCTTTGAGAACTCGCTTTCTGCCACAGATTGGAGATTTGAATCAGCCTGTCTTGTTTTTTTTGTATTTTGTTTCTTAAATCTTCACAGGGGTTCCTTTGGATTGATTAAAAGAGTGGTTCACAAAGGCAACCGAGTGTCATGCGCAGCCAAATTTATCGCCCTGCGAAGCAAAACAAGGGATCGAGCCTATCAGGAGAGGGATATTCTAGCCACAGTGTCCCATGACAGAATCACCCAGCTGCTGGATCAGTTTGAAACACGGAAAACCTTGATTCTGATTTTGGAGCTGTATCCTTTTTTTTTGCTGAATCCTGGAGGGGGAATGTATGTTAACCCTGCTTGCGGTATGATGACGAAGAGAGCTGGTGTTCAGCACTGCTGCAGGCTTTGAAGACAGTGTAATGAACCTGAACGTCAAACCTGGAATCTATACAAAAAAATGCACAGAATATTTGTGTCATTGCCAAATATGCTTTGGCATTGTTTACTCTTTTTTTGGGCATTGTTAATTAATTAATTGTTTTTAAGCAAGGTGCCTTAAAAACTAACACATTTATTATGGAAGAATCCTTTGCATCACAAGCATGGTACCGTAAGCACATGTGTTGGTGTCAAAGGGAAATGAAATGCAGGAAGAAGAGACAGTGGCAGTTATGTTATTTGCAGTGAACATTCACAAATAATGGGTAGCAGATAATGCAAACTTCCATCATTGATATGCATTTTGATTTTTTTTTTTAAAAAAACAACTATTCCAGTTCAAGCTAGAGATGACAGAACAGAACTCTGTGCTAAGTTGTAATTTTGAGGCTTCACATTACATTTCATACTCCCTCTGACGTGTCTTTATTTGAGTCTGCTTACCCCTTAATTGGGTAGGTGGCACTGTGGCCAGGCACCGTCCCCCGTCACAATCCTGCGGTGGCTGGGTTGGGAGGCCTGGTCAGCACATGTGGTCTGCACATACATAGTGCCACAGAAAAAAAGGTGGGAGTCATATAATATTTCATATAACATAAAACTTAGGGAAGAATGAAAACAACACATCAGCCTCATAAACAGTAAAACAACCTTAGCAATACTTTAACAATAAACAACTAGGCTCCCAGTACATTTCCAAGCACATTTCAACGTGTTGGTGCTGACCTTTAAAGCCCTAAACGACCTCGGTCCTGTATACCTGAAGGAGCGTCTCCACCCCCATCATTCAGGCCGGACACTGAGGTCCAGCTCTGAGGGCCTTCTGGCAGTTCCCTCACTGCAAGAAATGAAACTACAGGGAACCAGGCAGAGGGCCTTCTCAGTAGTGGCGCCCACCCTGTGGCATGTGCTCCCGTCAGATGTCAAAGAGATAAATATTTATATGACACCTTCCTTAGGCATCTGAAAGCAGTTCTGTACGCTTTTAATGTGTCACATTCTGTTCTGTTGTTTTTGTTGTGTTTCCGTTTATTCTGTTGGAAGCTGCTCAGATGGGCAGAGTACAAAAAAATAAATTATTATGATTATAATTATGATTAATTCCCACCCACTAATTATTTCTAGAATTGTTCTGCTACACATTATTTGTGGGTGCTTACTGCTAATAACGGGACGCTGGTGGCACTGTGGTCTAAACCACAGAGCCTAGGGCTTGCCAATCAGAAGGTCAGCGGTTCGAATTCCTGCAACGGGGTGAGCTCCCGTTGCTCGGTCCCTGCTCCTGCCAACCTAGCAATTCGAAAGCATGTCAAAGTGCAAGTAGATAAATAGGTGGGAAGGTAAACGGCGTTTCCGTGCGCTGCTCTGGTTCTCCAGAAGCGGCTTAGTCATGCTGGCCACATGACCTGGAAGCTGTACGCCGGCTCCCTCGGCCAATAAAGCAAGATGAGCGCCGCAACCCCAGAGGTCGTCCATGACTGGACCTAATGGTCAGAGGTCCCTTTACCTTTACTGCTAATAACATCATAATATAACATAATATAACATAATAACATAATCATTCCACTGACCTCACTGTTCTCTCTCGGTCTCTCTCACTCACTCTCATACACAAACAATTAAGTAAGTATATTTGTACTAGAAACTCAAGAGGTGTTTGGGGCCAGAGAATAATTGATCAGTTGCTTTTTATTGCTCCATAACAAAAAGGATGTTGTGTTCCTTAGTGTGATAGATGCTCCAATGAAGAGCTTCTGGACCGGTTGTTCAAGAAGAATGTGGTGACTGAAGCAGAGGTGATGCTCCTTCCTTGTGTTTCTTTTGGGAAGGATGTAGGGTTTTTAGTCAAGATACTATTGTTGTATTTTAATGCTCTGTTGAAAGCCGCCCAGAGTGGCTGGGGAAACCCAGCCAGATGGGTGGGGTATAAATAATAAATTATTATTATTATTATTATTATTATTATTATTATTATTATTATTATTATTATAGTATCCCACAACAGTTCTGAAATCAGAGATATACTTGTGGCATCTAGATATATCCACTGATAACCTTATATTTCCCCCTCTCCCCCGCTTACAGGTCAAGTTCTACATCAGACAACTTTTAGAAGGGATTGAATATCTGCATAAGAATAAAGTGCTTCATTTGGATATTAAGGTAACGTTTAAAAAGGGCTGCATGTTCGGTTCACTGCATCATTTACGAATTGCTTCAGAGAATCTGGGAAGTTTTCTACGAAGCCAAGTTTGGATATTGTTTGTTTTGACCTGTGTGGGGATTCTCTGCTCTGAGTATAGATTCCCACTGAAAAACAAACACGTTATAACATTTGGGTCTGATATTTTCCCTCTAGGAAAAGCCACAAAAGCAGGATAAAGTCCCTGGGTTCTCCCAAGGGCCTGAAGGGTAGGCAGGTAGGAGAAAGTATGGGTTGATACTACAAGAGAGAGGACCCTTGCTTGTTTTACGGGTGGTATCTCCTAGACTCCTCTGTATAAAATACTCTTCTCTCTGCTTCAACAGCCTGCAAACATCTTGATGGTTTATGATGACAGAGATGACATTAAGATCTGTGATTTTGGATTCGCTCAAAAGATAAACCCATCTGAGCCTCAGTACAGTAAATATGGGTCTCCAGAATTTGTCTCACCTGAAATTCTCTCCCAGTCACCTGTATCGACAGCATCTGACATCTGGTAAAATATATTTTCCCCTTGGGCTCTTTGTTTGTTTGCTTGCTTGTAAATGGAAATATATTTAGGGCTCTAAGTCAGTTGAAGAACAAACTGGAGGTAGTGAAATGACTAGCAGCCATTTAGCATTTTTATAGCACTGTCAAATGTTCAGATTGCTGCACTTGCATTATCTAGTTGCATCTAGTTATCACCCCTAGTTATCAACTGAACTTTCTCCCACCTCCCACTCAGGCACTTTTTCTTCTAGCCTGGCTCCGGTACCAGGAGGGTGACTGAATGCACAGAGTAAGGCAGAGGAACAGAGAGAGCTCAGCCCTCCTCACCTGTATATGCTCCTTTGATGTAAGAAAATTAGGCCCTGTCTCTTGCCTCATGGGGCAGACCTGAGACAACTAAATGGCTGTTCTAGTTTAAGTGGTGGGGGCAGTGGGAAGAGGCAGGCTCCGTGCAAGGCGGTGGAGAAGCAGGGGAAGGAGGGAGGAGCACTGGGGGCAGCAGTTGCAGGGTGCAGCCTCGAGTGCGGGGATCTTTCGAGGTAAAGTGGACAGGGGGAGCGGTGGTAGAGTCACGTTTATTATGCGCAGAGCTTGGGATGCAAGCACACACCACGAGCCAAGGAGGTGGTGTGTCACGGAGCCAGCGAAGAGAGCTCCAGACTGCGGGAAAGCATCCGGAGCCTTCCCGCCTCCGACAGGTGCTGGAGGCACACAGGCACCAAGCCCCCGCTCTGCCTCGCTTACCTCCCCGCTCTCCCCGGACTCTTCGCCTGGCGCCCTCCCCTGCTTGGCGCCCTGGCTCGCCGCGCCACTTTGCCCAACGGTAAAGACGTCCCTGAGGGCAAACAAAGCCTGTTCAGGGCAGTGTTTTCTGAGGTGCAGCCACACTTGGAATATTGTGCCCATGTCTGGTTGCTGCATCCAGGAAGCATGTGCAGAAGTGGGAAAATTGAAGAAAGAGGCAATCGGAGTGACCAGGGGGCTGGAGTCCACCCACCCTCCAAAATAAAAAAATAAGCAAAATAAGGATTTCACTGTGAAACCGCCCGCCCATGTCAAACAGTGCAGTTCTTAATATGCCAGCCTCATCTCAATAGTATATGTCAGGGGAGCTGGGCTGCATCCCCCATGTGGTCGCGCGAAATAAGAGTCCAATCCATCAAGCTTTTCAAAGGCTTTAATCTACACTAATTGCTTTACAAGCGGAGCAGGTCGTAAACTTGCTCATCCGTCATCATCAGATTCCGAAACTGGTTTCCTTCTGTTTTCCCACAAGGAAGCCCATCGGGGAAAGCGGAAGCACTTTGTCCTTCTCTTTTTCTGTTCCCCCTTTTCGTAACGAGGTCTCTGACTGCTTGGCTGAAGCCTCTCCACCCCCCCCCTCTCCACTGCTTTGCCCCGAATGGGAAGTGGATGAATCAGTCTTCAAGATCGGGGGCTGCTCTCGATAACTGCTTAATGCTGGACTGGAGGAGGGATGCAGCCCCCTGACAGTATACTATTTGAATTCCTTAAAGGGCTTCTGTAGGGCTTGCCAAGCTGTTTCTGGACCTACATTCCATTCATGGTTGTGTCCCAAATAATTGGCTCAACCCATATGTATTGGATTTCTTATCAAGAAAGTTCTAAGATCGTGACATAGTTGTTGTTAGGTCAACTATTAATATGATTGCTGCAGGATCAACCCAGATGGTCATTTAGATGACCACCACATTAACATATTGAAATTGTCAACACATATTTTATGCAAATTAAAATCTTTTGCTGATACACACCTTTCCCCCCCTTTCAGGCCTGTTGGTGTTATTTGCTATTTAAGGTAAGCACTTCAAATTAAAATAGCATTCTATGCGGATACATCTTTGTCACTTTATAGTATAGAAAAATATGGTCTTAGATCAGAATATAAAATAAATTGGCTAAAGTCAGAACTTGTTACCATTAAGTGATCTTCTATATTAAAGGAATATAGAATTGAATTTTAGTATAAATTCATCTAGTAACCTAGTCAGGTATATTGGAATAAAACTGTTGTCTGGACACAAGCAAATTTGCAAAAATTAATTACTTCAAAACTAAACATACAATCTGGTATTGGAATGTGGGTGAAAATTAAGTCATTGTGATTAGCTGGAACATAAAACAGTGAAAATGACACTGCTCTTCAAATTTTTGTTTCTATTTATTTTCTTTATTTATAAACAAGTGCAGTAGTTGGGAATTGAAAAGCTAGCTAAAAATTCTGGATAGTTTTATGCTGAAAATAAGTGACCCAGAATTGAGTCCTGTACTATGCGAGCAACATCATACTTGGTTGGTTTATTGGCACCTAACCTGTGCTTATGTGTCCTATCTGGCCACTGTAAACATAAATGAGTTCCAAGGTCAACGAAGGTCCCAGAGTGTTTCTAGTTCATCAAGGAAGTTTGTTTTTTAACCACAAAGGGGATTAAATACAAGGGTGATACATACATGAGAGCCAGTGTGGTGTAGTGGTTAAGAGCAGTAGACTCGTAATCTGGTGAACGGGGTTCGTGTCTCCGCTCCTCCCCATGCAGCTGCTGGGTGACCTTGGGCTAGTCACACTTCTCTGAAGTCTCTCAGCCTCACTCACCTCACAGAGTGTTTGTTGTGGGGGAGGAAGGGAAAGGGAGATTGTTAGCCACTTTGAGACTCCTTCAGGTAGTGATAAAGCGGGATATCAAATCCAAACTCTTCTTCTTCTTCTATACATACATGTACAGATCTGTGGATCAGGGCTGTACTGTTTCCCCTCCATTGTTATTACCTGTAAGGTGGGGATAAATGTTTAAAATGTCTACATTTCATTTCAAACAATTAGCTTGACATGCAAGTCTCCATTTGCTGGGGAAAATGACAGAGCAACCCTACTAAATATTCAGAATGGAACAGTTTCATGGGATATTCCTGATTTTGTGCATCTGAGCAAAGAGGCACAGGATTTTATCAGAACGATACTGCAACCGTCTCCAGAGTGAGTATTCTTTTTAATTTCCCCAGTGATATAATTCAAGGGTGTGTGTGTGTGTCTGTGTGTCTGTGTCTGTCTCACTTCTCCAGGTCTTAGAATCGTAGCCATTCAGGCACAACAAGTAGCTGCAGAGTTGCATGGTTAGGCTCACCAGCTGCCACACTAGAACAATTCGTCTAAGCCAGGGGTGGCCAACTTCCAAGAGACTGCGATCTACTCACAGAGTTAAAAACTGGCAGTGATCTACCCCCTTTTGGGGGGGTTCAGGTTGAGGTTGTTGAGCTTTTTTTAGGAAGGAAAGCCATCCATGTTTTGGTGGGTTCGGGTCAAAGTTGAGATTTTTTTTAGGAAGGAAAGCCCCGTTTGGGGGGCTTCAGGGCAAAGATGTAGAGCTTTTCTTTAGGGGAGCCAACGTTGCTGAGCTTCTGTGTGGGAATCCAGTGATCTACCAGTGATCTACCACAGACGTCCAGTGATCTACCAGTAGATCACGATCTACCTGTTGGACATGCCTGATCTAAGCAAACCAGGATTCTTGGCTGTTCAGCATATTGGAAAATATTGTTGGTAGACAGGATCATACCAAGCTAAAACCTGTTTTTCTCTCTTCCCAGGGCAAGGCCTAGTGCTATGGAGTGTCTCTCCCACACATGGTTTATGGTAAGCCCTCATAAGTTCCCCATTCAATAGATGGACCCTTAACCATCAGTGCTAGTGTTTTCTGGCACATGAAAGTCACTTTTCTGAAACATGTGATGCCAAATTCTTTTTAAATTGATGTTTTAATGTTTATATTTATGTTAATTTATTCCTCCCCCCCCCTTTACAGCATAACCTCCCACTTGAAGAAGCTCACTTCATAGATACAAAGCAGCTCAAATTTTTTGTGTCCCGGAGCAAATGGCAGGTTAGTAGGCACCGGCCCAATCGCTGGACTGTGCTTCAACATGTTTTTGTTCCTTATTCAGTTTCTAGAGAATTGCAGAACCTGCAGTTCAGGAGATCTGTTCTTCTCTCTAACATATGTGTTTTCAACTGCCCATTTGTCATATTTACACATTCCAACTTTAGCAGTACATGTTAAAAAATCTTAGCTGCACACCTAAAAACACATTATTATTATTATTATTATTATTATTATTATTATTATTATTATTATTATTATTATTATATTTGTATACTACTCTTCATCCAAAGATCACAGGGTGGTTCACAACATAAAAATATAAAATGAGAACACAAAATATGTAATAAAAACAAAGCAAAAACAAAACAATAGCCCTCCTCCCACAAACACATTTAAAAGGACATAGAATGTTAATCAGCCAAAGGCAAGGTTAAAGAGAAACGTTTTCTCCTAGCACTTAAATATATGTAATGAAGTTGCCAGGTGAGCGTCCCAGGGGAGAGCATTCCACAAACGGGGAGCCATCACAGAATATTATACGCAAAAGGAGCTCAATATGATATTGCAAATAACAGACTTTGATTGCCATTGGTTCACTATACAGTGGACGCTCGGGTCGCTATTCGGCACTTCTGCACATGCGCAATGCGCAATTTAGTGCTTCTGTGCATGTGCGAGTGCCGAAACCCGGAAGTAACCTGTTCCGGTAGTTCAGTTTCCTTATTTGAAAAAAACCCAAACCCATTAAAACTGCTGCCGGCTAATGTGCACGGATCAAAAATTCTGTTACCCAAGAAGCTCATCTGAACATCCATTGGAGCCTCTTGTTGTGCCTTAACTGGTTTCCTCCTTTCAGTTGTTTTAACCCCTTTGCCTTGTGTTTTATTCCAATGCCCAGCGTTCTCTTATGAGCTATAAATCTGTGCTGGTGATGAGACCCATCCCAGAAATCCTGGAGAAAACTCATAAGACCACCTCTCTTGGCATCTCCCGACACCTGTTGGAAGAGAGCAGCTCATCGAGCACCAGCGGGTCATCTTCAGACAATGAGATTTCGGCCTCCACAGGAAGAAGGCACTTTGGCCCTACGCCGGGACTTCACTTATCTGTGCTTGAGGGATCAGATTACCCAGAATACCAGGAGTTCATAGCAGAGGCTAAGCATTCTGAATCCTCGCTGCCACCGCTGCTTACAAGACCTAAACAAGCTTCAGCAAAGAGGCAGCAGGGTGATCAGACACGGCAAGAAGGTGAAGAATTAATGCCCCGGGGACCAATGTTTGACACAGCTTCTTCACAAGATAAAGCTGGTTTATTGGTACCTGGAGAAGGGGGAATTGAAAGCACTGAAGCAGGAAGATCCCCTGGATGCGTCCCCAGACATAGTGTCATAAAAAGTACTTTCTACAGCCAGCCTTCTGAGAGCCTTGCAGATGTGCCTTCATCACCAGGCAAAGAGCACAGGAAGCATTTAGAAAGAGCAAAGAGAACCTATAGGAAAGCCGGTTATTCAAAATCAGCTTTAAGTGGCCTCCGTGAACCCCTTCTAGAACAGTTCGAATTGGGAGAGGGAGGATTGTCTGGGGATGAGGAAACTGAGTGGGGCAGAGAAGCTGGAGTTGGCCCTCTGATGACCAAATCGGCTTCTTTTGATACTGCGCAGAAATCGCCACGAGTTACTTTTCAAGTTTCCAGCAGAAGCCGTTCGCTGGACGACTACAAGATGAGAGCTACAAGCTTTGCTGAGGAGCAATACATTGAGGAAGAAGAGAGCGACTTAATTCCCGAGGGCAGTGCTTTTGAGGCTTGCAGCGAAAAGGGCTCAGAAAAGACTTCTGCAAAGGAAGGCTCAAAGAAAATTGTGAAGGGTGCTTCTGAGGTGCCATTTGCACAACTTGGTGAGAGGCACAGCTCGTCATTGGCTGCTCAGCAGCAAGAGGAGGCATTGATTTCAACAACGCCATCTGAAAAAGAAGAGGGCCTGCTTCAGAAACCAGAGCTACCTCTTGCGACAAAGTCGGGAACATCTACCTTAGGAAGGGAAGACTTGGTTCTAACTGCTCAGCAGCCAGAAACAGTCCCACTGGTCTCTCAAGACAGTGGGAAGGGGGTAGGCCTCCCTCGTAATACAATGCTGTCTTCTGTCCAGGGCAAAGGAGGACCTGCTGCTTTGCAGGGGGCATTTAAAAGTGGAGACCAGTTTCCTCAAGTTCCTTCTCTTCAGGGTCAGCAAATTCAACAAGTTGTTAAGACAAAGGGCAAAAGCCCAGGGGTCCTGCAGACTATGCCAGTGGTGGAAGGCTCTTTGGTTTTACCTCAGAAGCCTTCAGAAATGACACCAGTCCTCCTGGAGAGTAAAAGCTCAAGTCTTCCGGGCTCACAGGCAGCTGTATCCGTCCCTGGAGGGAAAGAGCAGCAGATTCTACCACAGAAACCATCAGCACCCAGCCAGGCATTAAAGGGCAAAGGCACAGGTAGTTTAACTATTTCTCAAGTGAAAGCTGCCCCAGTTTCAAACTCTGAGCCTAAGCATTCATACCAAACACCTCCCATGCACAGTGAGATGAAAGTTCCTGTTAGAGAAGGTGAAGTTCCTGCTGGCTTAGAGACTTTGCCTACTTTTATATCAATCTCTCATGCAGAAAGCCAAAAGCCTCCGAAGTCCTTCATTCACAGCAAAGCAGGGCCTGCTCCTGGTGAGATGGGAGAACCTTCTCAACAAGCAGATACTGTCCAAGCATTGGTCCATGAGGGGGAACACCGTAAACATCTACAGCAGAAACCTTTTGCCCCAGGAAAGAGAAAGCTTGACGCCTTTCCCGGAGAGAGGCAAATCTTAATGGCTTCACAAGGCAAAGCTATTCCAATTTCTCTCTCTGAACTGGATAAACAAGAACTCATTTATCATACACAACTTGCTTCCAGTGAGGACGAGTCTGTTTTCCAGAAAGACCTAGGGCCATCTGTTTCAGGTTTCTCCCAAGCAAGAGTTGTGCCATTTTCAGCCTCTGGGGGAGAAATCCCGGTTACTCAAAAGGAAACCCCATATTCCATTGGACAAGGAAGAACCAGGGGACATGGTCATCAGAAACCTGCTATTTATAGTGACACAGAGGCTGAAGCCCTGGAGTACTTAGTTGATGAGATGGTTTGCCTGTCAAAAGAGATGACTGCTTTAGCAGAGTCTGTTTCTGATCCAGAGGGATCCAGGAGACACATTTCTCCATCCAGGGAGGAGTTCTACCAAGGCTCACCTGGGCAAGCAGTAAGACCAGCCACCAGATACCTTGTTCGGAGAGGAAAAAGAGAAGGGGGCATTGGCTTAGCAGATCCCTCAGAAGCAGATATTATATACCCTGGAGAAGAAAAGTATTTCAGTGTGCTACCTTCCATGGGCAAGAAAGCCAGGATGTCTCCCCCTTTTGAAGGCATGGGTTATGCAGAAATGCCCATGGTATCTCATTTTGCTAGTTCTGGTTTTGGGGACAGATTCTCCTATTTCTGTGACAGCCAAAGCAGTGACCAAATGTGCGAAATCCGCTTAGTGCAGATTCAGGACCTCTCAGAGGACATGCCACGTCCTGACAGCAAGACAGCAAAATTTGACATCTCTGAGGTAGAGCCTGCCTTTCTCAACCTGTATGAACTCTATGACATTGTGTACTTCCCATTTGAGTTCCTTAGCTTCAGAAAAGCCCCTGAGAATCTACCCAGCAAAAGACGTTTGCCTATGGGCGAAAAGGCAAAGTTGCTACCGGGATTGAAATCTCATTCACATCAGGATAAAAAAATATGTGCCAGGGATGATAACTTGAAAGGTGAGGCTGTACAGGAAGCTCCCAGAGATGAAGAGAAAACTCCACTTGAGTTGGACATAGAGCCAAAAGAAGCCAAAGCACCACGGCTAGGAAATAGGTCTGATTCAGAAGGTAACATACCAGCTGGGTCTCAACAAATCTATGGTCTCCTGGAAGACCCAGCCAAACAGCGGAGGAGCTCTTTACAAGACAGAGTGGGGCTCTTCAGGCCCTTTGTCAGATCTCAGTCCATGGAGTTGGTAGAGCAAAGTCTAAAGAAGAAGGTAAAAGCATCAGTCACCCATCTCTCAAGAATGTTGACGAGAAAGTCATCTTCTGATCAGGAAAGCAGGGAAGGTAATAATTTTATATGGGTTGAGGGAATGCAATGTGTGCATGTTTCCTTTCTTAGGCTCAGGGCAGGGGTCAGCAACCTTTTTCAGCCGTGGGCCGGTCCACCGTCCCTCAGACCATGTGGTGGGCCAGATTATATTTTGAAAAAATAAATGAACAAATTCCTATGCCCCACAAATAACCCAGAGATGCATTTTAAATATAAGGACACATTCTACTCATGTAAAAACACGCTGATTCCCGGACCGTCCACATGCCGGATTTAGAAGGCGATTGGGCCAGATCCGGCCCCCGGGCCTTAGTTTGCCTACCCCTGGCTCAGGGTAAAGGAGGTATGAAGACCTGGCTCAGTGAAAGGTGACCATGAGAAGTTACCAGGTACAGGTATCTGAGAACCTGCTATAGCAACCCTAAAACGTTGCTCTGAAGACAGGACCACCTTCACTAGACACTTAACTGTACCCTACAAAAAGTCCCAAACACACCTTGTAGTTAAGCACAGTAACTGAAAAGGCAGTGGCTGGAGTAGGAGCATTTCTTCTTCATCTTCACTCAAGCATGTAATTATGTACACCATTTTACATGGCTTTTCCAAAGGCTTAAGTGGCCCTATTGGTTTTTTTTGGCCGTCTCATTGTATGAGTTACAGGTAGGTAGCCGTGTTGGTTTGCCATAGTCAAAACAAAATAAAAAATAAAAAAAATTCCTTCCAGTAGCACCTTAAACTCTACGCCAAAGGATAAATGGACATCAATCTGACATCAGGAATCACAAGACAGAGAAACCAGTAGGAGAACACTTCAATCTCCCAGGACACTCTATACAAGATCTCAAAGTAGCTGTCTTATTGCAAAGGAATTTCAGAAATAGACTGGAAAGAGAAGTTGCTGAATTGCAACTCATTACCAAGCTTTAAACCATGGAGAGACCTGGTTTGAATAGAGACATTGGATTCTTATCTCATTATACATGATATAGCTATTTTTAGCCATCTCACCCCTTGCTTTTTCCTGCAAGACCAAATGCAGTCGTTAACAGTCGCCAACAGGTTTACCACACCTATCAGCCAATCACCCATCTGAGTAATCCCCCTCCCACCCTCTCACTATATATAAGGGTCTGGTGACTTCTGTCTCGTGTATCTGAAGAAGTGTGCATGCACACGAAAGCTCATACCAAGAACAAACTTAGTTGGTCTCTAAGGTGCTACTGGAAGGAATTTTTTCATTGTATGAGTTCAGGGCAGGTGCCAATGATGTAGATTCACAGAATAATAGATCTGTAGATCTGTAAGGGATCCTGAGGGTCATCTAGTCCAAGCACCTGCAATGCAGCTGAGCCATACAGGAATCAAACCTGCAACCTTGGTGTCATCAGCAGCATGCTCTAACCAACTGAGCTGTCCAGGCTGTCCTAAAAATGTTAAATCACTAATGCCTAAAGCGCCCATCACTTGGTTGTCTTTACAGTGGTTCATTTCATTTTCAACAGGCTCAGAGGAGCGGAAGGGTGAGCTACAAGAAAGAGCATCCTTGACAGAGGCTTCTGGAGGTTTGAAAAAGAAAACAGGGTTCCCTTCATTCACTCTTCCAAGCCTCAAAACAAAGGAGAAAGGTACTATCACTTTGTTTGTCTGTCTGTCTGTCTGTCTGTCTGTCTGTCTGTCTGTCTGTTTGTTTGTTGCATTAAAACTAGAACCTGGGAAAGCACAGCTTGAAAACTGTAGAAACATTGTACGATTGAAGCTTCTTTATTAAATTAGCCATAGTACAAATTGCACCAACACAAAAGACCAGCTAGGATTGCTAGATTGCAACCTGGAGATCTGGAAATGCGAGAGAATGGGGCTTACTCCTCTGGTGCTCTTTGTCCATTTAGAAATGTGTGCTAGAGAAGGTAAAACCCAGCGCATTTCAGGTATCTGCTTTCCGCCTCACTGATCTGTGTTCTCTAAAGCTCTTTTCCTTTTCAGCACCTTCTTTTGCCGAAGAGCTCACTGACCAGACCATTGCCTTGGGGCAGTCTCTGACGCTGTCCTGCCGGACATCTGCCCATTCGTCACCCAACGTCGAATGGTTCAAAGGTGATGTAACCTCCACACCTGTGCACCTGCGATGAATCTGTAACAGGGATGGTTTGGGGCAAAGCAAGGAGGGAATGGCAGGATATTTTCTCTATTTGCTAGACCCTTTTCTTCAACAAATCCCTTCCCACACTTTAACATGTGCATTACATGTGCATGATCAGGGATGCAATGGTGGGAGAAAGAGGGTAGCGAATGAATGAGGTAGGAGGGGAAGCCAGCATTTCCCTACCTGAAATATGCATCATTAGGCAGGCACCTTTGCTATATTGTTTTAGATACCTCCTGAACTTTTTGTTTTGGCAAACCCACCCAGGCTTATAATATAAATACCTATACGTCTTTTAAAAGTTTGCTGTTTCTCTCCTTTTTTATTCTTCTTGATTTATTTTTATTAGTTTTCAAATTAGTTTTTAATTTTAGTTTTATGCATATATTTCTTTTTCGCTTAGACTGAATCTTAGCCGTTATTAGTCTTCCAGTTTTATTTGTACACCACATGGAGAACTGCTTGATCAAGTAGCTTATAAATTTCCTATTTAAATAAATCTAGAGCCTATAAATGGGAAGCGGGTGGCGCTGTGGGTTAAACCACAGAGCCTAGGGCTTGCCGATTGGAAGGTCGGCGGTTCGAATCCCCTTGACGGGGTGAGCTCCCGTTGCTTAGTCCCTGCTCCTGCCAACCTAGCAGATCGAAAGCACGTCAAAGTGCAAGTAGATAAATAGGTACTGCTGCAGCGGGAAGGTAAACAGCGTTTCTGTGCGCTTCTCTGGTTCGCCAGAAGCGGCTTAGTCATGCTGGCCACATGCCCCGGAAGCTGTACGCCGGCTCCCTCGGCCTGTAAAGTGAGATGAGCGCCGCAACCCCAGAGTCGTCCGTGACTGGACCTAATGGTCAGAGGTCCCTTTACCTTTTTAGAGCCTATAAAAGGAAAGGCTGCTCAAAAGGATAGCTGTTTTGTTATCAAGTGGACATAGGCACTGTCATCCATCCCAGCCAGGGGAAAGAAAATCATCATTTATTCTGAACCCAGGAACCAAGAGGGAATAGGAAGGATTCCCATTTCTTTTCAAGCCTCATGGCTTCCAGGCCTACTCTAGAGGAGAGTCGCTCCCACCCTCTGCTCCCTACATTCTAGGGCTGACATAATGCCTCTACTCAAGATTCTTCACGTACATCCGTCTGTGATTTCATAAGAGGTTCATCTAACCTTGACCCATTCATATTTTTATTTTTTTTGGCATTTCATTTCCACCTTCCAGATGGAGCAGCCATTCGTAGTACAGACAGGATCCTGATCTCCTCTACGCTCAAACACTTCCAGCTTTTAACAATATTAGCAGCCACATCCAATGATTTTGGCACTTATACATGTGTAGCCACCAACGCCCAGGGCACAGTTTCCACCTCCTGTGTAATAAGGAAAGCAGGTAAAAGAACAAATTATTTCCCCCTTTGATCCTTTGAACTTGTAGCATAGCATTTCCCAAATGATCTTTGGCAGGAAAGTCCTAGCACGGCTTTCTCTCTGACATGCCAACTTTCCATGTGCAGCAACATTTTTTGTGTAGGACAGCATTCAGAAATAGAGCCTTTCTGCTTTCTCTGAATCAATACAGTCTATCAGGAATCATTCACAAAAGTCTATGACTGGAAGTCCATGTCTATACCTCCATAAATACCTGAGAACATTCAGGCAATTAGTATGACTCATGCAGGAAGGAGAAAGAGGCAGCACTTATCAGATGGGCTTGAGCAATGTGTTTGTCAAGTCCTGAGGTGTTTGGAATTATTACCTGCTAAATAACTGACAAGCAACAAGCACTGGCACAGGACAGCCAAATTGGACTTACCACTAATTGGCATGAAATCAGCACATCTAGTTTCTGCAATACAAATAGGAGCTGTGATCTGTGGATGAGGCAACTCAAGCATTATCAGCACCATGTGATAGAAAATGGGGTTAGCTCTTTTCCCCATGGCAAAATCCTAATGAAAATTGCCCCCCTCACTGAAAGCAGTAGTCACACAGTAGGGTAGCTTCTACTGGTGGCAGAAATTTCTGTGGGCAAATAGTAGTTGTATAAGGGGAGCATTTTCATTAGGTTTGTGGCATGGGGGAAAAGACTAATGCTTCCTCACCCTCTCCCAGCTTCCAATCAAGCTCAGTCCCCTTCCTCTTGGCAGCTATTTATGCTTTAAATATCTATGGTGTTGATGCTTGTTTATTATGGTGACTGGGAGTGGCCGCTGGGACCACATAACACCGGTCCTGAGAGAACTACATTGGCTCCCAGTACGTTTCCGAGCACAATTCAAAGTGTTGGTGCTGACCTTGAAAGCCCTAAACGGCCTCGGCCCTGTATACTTGAAGGAGCGTCTCCACCCCCATCGTTCAGCCCGGACACTGAGGTCCAGTGCTGAGGGCCTTCTGGCGGTTCCCTCAATGCGAGAAGCAAAGCTACAGGGAACCAGGCAGAGGGCCTTCTCGGTAGTGGCGCCCGTCCTGTGGAACGCCCTCCCAGCAGAGGTTAAAGTGATAAACAACTATCCTACATTCAGAAAATACCTGAAGGCAGCCCTGTTTAGGGAAGTTTTTAACTGGTGATTTTGATGTATTTTAATATTTGTTGGAGGCCACCCCAGAGTGGCTGGGGAGACCCGGCCAGATGGACGGGGTACAAATAATAAATTATTATTATTATTATTATTATTATTATTATTATTATTATTACTAAATTGATATACTACCCTTCATCCGAATATCTCAGGATGCTCTACAGCATCAAGCACAAAAGCTAAAGTTTGGTCCTAAGTTTACACTGTGGATTGCTTCATTCTACCAGTCACAGACTTAAATTTTGTCTTCCACTTTGACAGAGACACCTTCCAACCCACCATCTCCTGATATTGTTGAGGTTCTTGAAGATGGAGTGGAGTTGGCCTGGAAGCCAGTGGAACTGAGCACCCCCGTTACTTACTCTGTACTATGCAAAAAAGATGGTAAATAAATTGTACAAACTGCTTCCTTGAACAAACTGACCCTTCCAGCTATGATTCTATGCTTCAGCCTGAGGTTTCTGTAGGAAGGGACTTCCTGCATTGTCATTCTGTACTAGAAACATTGCTGAGGCGTCTCCCAGGCCCCACCACAACTACAGAATCATAAAATAACCCAGAGCACTGCCACAAGACATGTATCATAAGGTCAAACTATAAAATCATATCATCTTAGAGTTGGAAGGAACCCAAGGGTCTTCTAGTCTAACCCCCAGCAATGCAGGAATCTCAGCTAAAGCATCCATGACAGATGGCCATCCAACATCTGACTTAAAATTCTAACGAAGGAGAGTCCACAACCTCCCGAGGGAGACTGTTCCACTGTTGAACAGCTCTTACCATCAACTATATTTAGTCAGAATCTCCTTTCTTGTAACTTGAAGCCATTGGTTTGAGTCCTATCTTCCAGAGCTGGAGAAAACAAGCTTGCTCCATCTTCCATGTGACAGCTTTTTAGATAAAAGCCAAACATGATAGAGCCAGCCTTGCCAATAGCTTCCCCACCCCACCCCGTTCTACTAACAAATAGTAATTGAGGGTGGGGTGCTTGTTGCTTCAAATCCTACAAAATATGTTGCACAAAGGACTACAACAGGACAATAGAAAGTGAATGTGGAAAGCATTTCAGAGAATCCAGAGCAATATGATTGTAATCATATTGCTCTGGATTCTCTGAAATGCTTTTCATAATGAAAGCTCTGCACTCCTGAGAAATCTGGATTTGTGTTCTAAGCTTTTTCAGTTCTCTTCGGCAGAGAGAGGCTTTTAAAAACAATCTGGTTCCTTTCCCAATCTTGAGA
Organism: Darevskia mixta; assembly: GCA_034641385.1. Classification (NCBI taxonomy): domain Eukaryota; kingdom Metazoa; phylum Chordata; class Lepidosauria; order Squamata; family Lacertidae; genus Darevskia; species Darevskia mixta. The sequence continues at coordinate 950,741 of JAWWNH010000003.1, forward strand.
AAGTATGAGGCTGCTTTCAAGGAAACAGATTGAAGTAACATAAAATTCATTTTAAAAAATGAAATCCCATAAATAGGGGAGAAGGACGGATGCAGAACTGAATATTGTGCTTTTGAGAGATCACACACGTCTCTTTAATAGTGCACCTGTCTAAAGTGGTAGAAGACAGAATATTCATTTCTGCAATAGCTGGAAATCTCCCTCCCTGTGCATCCTAATCCAAGCCCATCTGGTAAAAAATAATAATAATAAAAAAATCCTTCCAGTAGCACCTTAGAGACCGACTAAGTTTGTTCTTGGTATGAGCTTTCGTGTGCATGCATGTATCTGAAGAAGTGTGCATGCACACGAAAGCTCATACCAAGAACAAACTTAGTTGGTCTCTAAGGTGCTACTGGAAGGAATTTTTTTATTTTTTATTTTGTTTCAACTATGGCAGACTGACATGGCTACCTACCGTCTTTCCCCCTTTTTAAGACACCGTCTTATAATTTTTTTCCCTCAAAAAAACACAGGGTGGCTTATTTTCGGGGGATGTCTTATTTTTATTACGTCAGTATGGTACGGTACAGCCTCCCCCACATGCTGAGCAGGCGGGGCAGAACTCCGCAAGAGGCGCGTTCCCCCCCCCCGGTGCCTCTCACTGGTTCGCTGGCTCCCTGCGCATGCAGGAGGGGCTGAGGAGGCGACGGGAACAATGGCGGCACCACGGCTTACTTTTGGGGTATGTCTTACTTCTCACAAAGGTACAAAAACCCTGCCATGGCTTACTTTATGACTACGTATTAAAAGGGAAACAGGGTACCTGTAACTATGGTCAAAATATGACATGGTTACATGCAGCCCACTGTATTTAAATACTAAACTTTATTCTTCTCTTTTGTTGGCCCAGACGGTGAATGGAAGACTCTGGCCAGTGACATCTCGGAGTGCTGCTACACTGCTGAGCATCTCCCTCGGGGTTTGGTGTTATCCTTCCGGTTTGCCTGCGTCAGCAAAAGTGGTGTAGGGCCGTATAGCAACCCAACTGCCAAAGTGAGAATTGGTGACACGGATCCAGCAGGTAACAACATAATCCACACTGAATAGAGTTCCTGTACTTTTCCTCTTCAGCAGCATAAGCCTGGAAATGCCATTTATAGCCACGTGAGCTGACAGGTTTCCATTGTTTCCTTCTCATTCAGACTAGAATCCTTATCTTTGCATTTCTGCCTTTGTTCCTCCATGGAAAGAACTCTCCAAAACACCACAGCTAAGGAGGGAGGGGGATGAGCAGGTCTCATGACTTCTGCCATTTCACTGGAATCCAGGAGACTTAGCCATGCCTACAAACCCAACTGCATATGTGTCAGGGATCTGCCTCCCCATGCCAGTCCAGCTCTGAGTGTTTATAGACAGCCGCCACCTGTTTTAACAACAGATTCATCTTCGAGTGAAACCAGCAGTCCCTCGGGGGAGAAGCAGTTAGTGGCTGGGAGACCTGGAACCACCCAGCAGGCTAGATCGGAGGGAGAGACGTCAGATCCGGAGCATAGATTACGTAAGAGGAGGAGGAGGCAATTTAGGCTGCCAAGATTGTGGTGTTGGCGCCAAAACAGGAGGGAGGCACTTCCCGATTCTGCTAGTGAGTGAACGGACATGATAAGATTAAGCTCTGCACTGTATATAATTGAGCACTGATTAAAAGAACTAAAAGACAGATGGCGTGGCTCTCTTATTGAACAACCGACAAAGGGAAACCTGACAATATGCAAGGCCCAGGCCTTCTCTTCATGTTGTTGTTGTTCTTGCTGCTGTCCTAGTTGCTGCTCCTTGTTCTCCATTGGAGGTCAAGTCTGAGCACCATCTTGTTTTCAGGAGCAGCTTTCTATGGGGCAGGATGGACTAGAGAGAAAGGCAATTCAGTTGACATTTAAAGACAGGTTTACATATTTCACACTTTATGAAACGATACGCCTAGCATAATTGTGGCTCGGGACCTCCAAAATGTTATTATTTGAGGACCTTAAGGTCCTACACGGGGCATACCAGGAGAGGTGGTCCTGGAATAGGGTGGGCTCTGAAAATACACATCTCAGGTGTAAAAGATCAGGGTAAAGAGGACCATCTTCAGCATTCACCGAAAGCTGTGTAGCAAAGAAGTCACATACATCTCTGTGTGGAGGGAATTCCACAATTTAGGCCCTTCTCAGTACTGGCCCCGACTTGGTGGAACGGTCTGTCACAAGAGACCAGGGCCCTGTGGGATTTGGCATCTTTCCGCAGGGCCTGCAAGACGGAGCTGTTCCGCCTGGCCTTTGGGTTGGTTTTAGTTTACCCCTGATGTTTCATTCCTTTATGGTTTGATTGGTGGGCTACTTAAAAATGAGGCTGCATTTTAAACTTTAAATCGTATTTTAACCTGCATTTTAATTGATTGTTTTGTATGTTCTGTTGTGATTTTATTTGTGTTGGCCGCTCTGAGCCCGGTCTTGGCTGGGAAGGGCGGGGTATAAATAAAAAAATATTATTATTATTATTATTATTATTATTATTATTATTATTATTATTCCCGTCATTTGTTTTAACTGTTCTGAATTTTGAATAGGTGTAACCCACCCTGGGATCTGCTGGTGATGGGTGCACAATAAATTCAGTAATAGTAATAGTGACGGTTGCAATTATATTATAATAGCAGCATAGGCCTCAGATCTGCCATTTGGCATGGCAGTTACTGCCTTTGCTGGGGGGGGCACTGCTGCTGTTGTTATTAGCATTATTAGATTACTTACTCACCCTTTACCATAAGGTCCTAGGGTGGCTTAGAACAATAAAATAAACATAGCATAGATAGCCCAGAACACATGGAAGCCTTTATAATTTCTTTAAACTGCACATTAATGCTGTGCTGAGCTCCATCCAACAATTTCACAGGACTCCTCCTCACCTCCTAGCCCCTCAAAAGAGGTAGTCATTTTTCTAAAAGTTTTGGTGACATTTTCAGGGGTGGTTTATGAGCATTTGGAACTTAACTTTAATAATCAGCGGTCATGGGGTGGCTAAGGGGTGTTCTTACAGCCTTGCATTGCTTTCTGGCATCTCTGCAAGACACCTCTCCAGCTGGCACCCTTCCTGGAATGCCCCTGGGATGTTGAAACGTCCTTCCATGGTCATGGGATATTTGGGAAACGAACAACACTCTTGATTGTCTAGGGCTTAATGAACTGAAAGCAGCCTTGGAAACCGATGCTGGGGATTTGCATTGCACCATCAGCTATTTCCCTCTTTCAACACTGATTGCGTGCTTTGGCATTTTCCTTACTTCTGCCTCTGCTTCTCCCATCCCACCCCTCACCCCGCAGCATTCCAGTCTGTGGACCCAGAGGACAGCCAAATGACAGCTCCTGCTCAGCCAACCCACCAGACGTATGCCTTCCAGACGGAAATTAAAAGGTACCGATTTCCATTGGCTCACTGCTCCTTAGTAACCACTTAATCGGATTCCTCCAAGTTCTATATGTGGAGAAATTTAGCCTGCTAAGCAGGAAGCAAGCTTTTTAAGAAAGGAAAATGGTGCTCTGGGCAGGCATGGTTCACTCATTGCGTATAGGTGTTGATGAGGAATAATGTGCCCTTAAGAACTGGGTCCTTAAGGACCCAGGTGGCGCTGTGGGTTAAACCACAGAGCCTAGGGCTTGCTGATCAGAAAGTCGGCGGTTCAAATCCCCGTGACGGGGTGAGCTCCCGTTGCTCGGTCCCAGCTCCTGCCCACCTAGCAGTTCGAAAGCACGTCAAAGTGCAAGTAGATAAATAGGTACTGCTCTGGCGGGAAGGTAAACGGTGTTTCCGTGCGCTGCTCTGGTTCACCAGAAGCGGCTTTGTCATGCTGGCCACATGACCCGGAGGCTGTCTTTGGACAAACGCCGGCTCCCTCGGCCAATAAAGCGAGATGAGCGCCGCAACCCCAGAGTTGGACACAACTGGACCTAATGGTCAGGGGTCCCTTTACCTTTTAAGAACTGCCCTACTCCCCCTATTTGCTCTCGAAAAGGCCCCCCTGCAGCAGCACCAAATCCCACCCCAGTTGTGGCTATGTAGTATTTAAGGGCCTCTATAGGGGACGCGGGTGGCGCTGTGGCCTAAACCACAAAGCCTAGGGTTTGCCGATCAGAAGGTTGGCGGTTTGAATCCCCGCAACGGGGTGAGCTCCCGTTGCTCGGTCCCTGCTCCTGCCCACCTAGCAGTTCAAAAGCACGTCAAAGTGCAAGTAGATAAATAGGTACCACTCCGGTGGGAAGGTAAACGGCGTTTCTGTGCACTGCTCTGGTTCGCCAGAAGCGGCTTAATCATGCTGGCCACATGAACCGGAAACTGTCTGCGGACAAATGCCGGCTCCCCTGGCCTATAGACCGAGATGAGTGTGCAACCCCAGAGTCGTCCGCGACTGGACCTAACGGTCAGGGGTACCTTTATAGGCCAGAAAGGCTGGTAATAAATTAAGTAAATAAGGGGATGTGCATTTTCCCCTATGTACAATGGTAATAGCTTGCCTGGATATGCAGTACTGCATTTGTATCTGGACTGCCGATAGAGGGGCATGCAGAATGAGGAGGAGTCAGAGCTGGAGAGGGGAGGAAATAGCCATAAAACCTTCCACACCTCTTTTTTTTTAAGGGGGAGGGTAGAAGATAAATCTGACCTTGTGCTGTCAGACACTCCTAGGGTGTCTTTCATTGCCTGGCTTACACATTTACAGCTGTGCCTGGTTTTTATCAGTGGGAAAATGTGATTGACAAAACTCATTGACAACAACAGAAAATACACAACGGAATCAAAGATTCAAGTTAGATGCAGTGTGGGCAGAGGGTAGAGTTTTTGTTGCTTGCAATTACCTTGCAATTGAGAGCCAGTGTGGTGAAGTGGTTAAGAGCGGTGGACCCGTAATCTAGTGAACCAGGTTCGCGTCTCCGCTCCTCCACATGCAGCTGCTGGGTGACCTTGGGCCAGTCACACTTCTCTGAAGTCTCTCAGCCCCACTCACCTCACAGAGTGTTTGTTGTGGGGGAGGAAGGGAAAGGAGATTGTTAGCCGCTTTGAGACTCCTTCGGGTAGTGATAAAGCAGGATATCAAATCCAAACTCTTCTTCTTCTTCCCCTTCTTTGCTGCTCCACCTCGGGACAGAGGGCGCTTCAGCATCATCAAGCAGTGCAGAGAAAAGCTCAGCGGAAATGCTTTGGCTGCCAAGATCATTCCCTATAGGCAAGAAGATAAGGAAGATGTGCTTCAGGAGTATCACATCCTGAGGAAGCTTCACCACACCAACATCGGGCAGCTGCAGGGGGCCTACGTGAGCCCACGCCACCTGGTGCTGATCACAGAACTTTGTGTTGGCCCTGAGCTTCTCAATGCTTTAGCTGGAAGGTAAGTCTGCTTGTCCAACAAACATCAGCCACAAAAGCTGTGGAGACCTCTTTTCTTCTCCTCCTCAGAATACAGTTTTCAGAGGTTCTATTGTAAAATTTCCATAGGCAACCCAGTGTGAAGGTGCCAGATGAAGAAGACCAGTATAGACCAGTAGTCTTCAACATTTTCCAAAGCAGGACCCACCTTTAAAACAGGAAGAAGTGGTAGTCACAGAAGGGATGGGGTCTCCTGTTGCAATAACCCCTGGCTTTGGCTGGAAAACTACTTCCTTATTTTACATTACTTAAGTATAGTGTGTGTTTTTACAAGATTGGTTACCAAAACATGAAACCTGAAAATCCCCAGAAATCTGGCAGATTATATACACCCCCCCTCTCTCTCTCTCTGTGTGTGTGTGTGTATCTACACTACATGTGCATATTTATGTATTATACACACAGAGACACACACAGTAAGAAAGGTCTGAGAAATGTATCTTTTAAAATAATCTCTGTCTTTTCTTTAGTGATATGCTCACACTAACACCCATCCAATGCTATGTAGAAAACATGCCCTTTGAGTTTGCTTTCAGTCAAGTATTTATGTGCATTCCTTGCTTAGCTGATTATAGTCTTATGGCAGGCATCTCCAAACTCGGCCCTCCAGATGTTTTGGAACTACAACTCCCATCACCCCTAGCTAACAGGACCAGTGATCAGGGATGATGGGAATTGTAGTCCCAAAACATCTGGAGGGCCGGGTTTGGGGATGCCTGGCCTTATGGAGAATTAAGAAAGTGTCGTGGTGTAACCAGGTTCTCTTTTGTAGGTCATCCTATTCAGAGGTGGAAGTCAGAGACTATCTGTGGCAGATTCTTAGTGCTGTTGAATACCTCCATGCTCAGAATATCCTGCACTTGGATCTGAGGTCTGAAAATATGATTATCACTGAACCAAACCTGCTCAAACTCCTGGACTTTGGCAATGCACAGTTCTATGAACCCGACAGAATCATTACCCTCGATGGGTGCACGGACTATGTAGAAACTATGGGTGAGTAATCAGTGATTTGTTATGTGCCTTATCTTGGATCAAGGGTCTGAAAGGCCTGGTGAACTCAGTGATCACGGGGCCAAATGAAGATGCCATGTCTTGAGTTGGACAGTTGGGCCATGTAACCCAGTCTACTCTAGTTGGCTGTGGCACTCTAAAGCTTCAGATGGGGTTTCTTCAAAGTCATGCTACCTAAGATATCTTTGACTAGAAAAGCAAGGGTTTTAAGCTGGGTCTTTCCACTTGCAGAGTGCGTGTTCCACCTTGGCGGCCCTTCCCCCAACTCAGAGCAAGACTACAGAGCCACATATCCAAACTATTGTGTTGTCAGTTGTAGCCCCACATCGCAAATAGCTTAACTTCAGTATTGCACTCAGCTCAATGACCCTAGCTCCAGTCCAGCCAGTTAGTCATTATTATAGATGGAATTTGCTGTCCTCATGTTCTCTGTGGCAAAAGCCAGGGTTGTGGAGTCAGGAAATCAAAGAGCAACAAAGCACAGCTGGCCTTAAGAGGCAGGAGACACTTCCAGTGAGTGGCAGAAACTCCACTCCTTGGGAGCAGGATGAAGAGCAGAGAGAAGGGAGAAGGAAAGACCATATAGAATCATAGAATCATAGAGTTGGAAGAGACCCCAAGGGCCATCCAGTCCAACCCCCTGCCAAGCAGGAAACACCATCAAAGCATTCCTGACAGGTGGCTGTCAAGCCTCTGCTTAAAGACCTCCAAAGAAGGAGACTCCACCACACTCCTTGGCAGCAAATTCCACTGTCGAACAGCTCTTACTGTCAAGAAATTCTTCCTAATGTTTAGGTGGAATCTTCTTTCTTGTAGTTTGAATCCATTGCTCCGTGTCCACTTCTCTGGAGCAGCAGAAAACAACCTTTCTCACTCCTCTATATGACAGACGATATGTTTCCATCCATATGTTTCTATACAGTGCACAGTGGATGTTTATAATTTTGGAGGTAGTGTGCAAAAAATCAACTTGTTTGGTTTGCATATTGCTTCAGGTAGTGTGAATTAAGTAACTTTGCCTCCCCTTCCCACAACTGCATCACTAACCTTTCCTTATCCTCCTTTCCCCTGAAATTCTTGTCCTATATTTGATTTTCCCTTCCCTCTTTTGTCATCCACATTCCCCCCTCTCCCACCCTTCCTCATTTTATTGCCTCCCTTCTTTTGTTCATAAGTTAGATCTATTAATATAAATCTGTGTTTATGTTGCTTAAAAAGAACGAAGAAGATAGGTGCTTAAAAGCCGAGTACTTCCAATTTATAGGGCTTTTTCTTAAAAATAAATAAATTAACTACAATGGGAATTAAAAAGACATACTTCCATCCATTCCAAATCCCAGTTTGTTAATTATCTTTATGGTTCTCATTGCATAAGGTACACTGGATATTATTTTAGTGCAAATAAATTAACCTTAGCAAGGGTTAACCTTTGCTTGCTCTGCTTACTGGCTCCACCTAGAATCATGATAAGTGAAGCAACGTTTTATAACCACTAGTTTTTTCTGCAAGAGCTAGCTTGTGCTTCTGTATCGCAGAGCTCTGAGAGATGGCTTTCTGGGTGGCGGTCCTATGTGCCATCCTGGCATGCATATTGGGGGGGCTCTACCTGGTGGGGGCGTTCCGCCAGAGGAGAGCCAAAGAACCCCCTTTAGATAAAGGCCTCATTCCGTGGCTTGGACATGGATTGCACTTCCAAAAGGACGGCATTGATTTTTTGCAAGGAATGCAGAAGAAGCATGGGGATATCTTCACGGTACTGCTTGGAGGACACTATTTCACCTTTGTGATGGACCCACTCTCCTATGGAGCTATTGTGAAGGAAGCAAGAACCAGGCTGGATTTCACTTTATATGTATCACAAATTGTGGCCCAAGTGTTTGGGTTTCAGCATTCAGAAATGACTCATAAGATACTAGAGGCAGCCAACACAAAGCACCTCAGGGGCAATGGGCTCATGGCGATGACCCAGGCCATGATGGACAGCTTGCATAGAGTGATGTGGCATAGCCTGAGTTCAGCAGGAGGGCAGAAGTCCTGGAGACAGGATGGATTGTACCACTTCAGCTACAACATGGTCTTTAAGGCTGGATATATTGCTGTGTTTGGAAATGCACAAACTAAAGGTGAAAAGGACAAAGAAGATGCTGAGAGGAGGGACCTAGCTGACTCTGAAGATGTATTCGTAGAGTTTTGCAAATTTGATAATTTTTTCCCGGGATTAGCTTCTTCCACGCTGTCTCCCAGGGATAAAAACGAAGTAGAGTCTCTGAAGAGACACTTCTGGAACATCATGTCTGTAAAAGAAGTATATAAAAAGGAAAATATCAGTGGCTGGATAACTGACCTGCAAGAGCAGCTGGATGAGGCTGGGATTCCTGAATGCATGCAGGGACGGCTTTTTTTTACGTTGCTCTGGGCATTTCAAGCTAATTCTGGCCCAGCTTCCTTCTGGCTTCTTGCCTACCTGATGAAAAATCCCAAGGCAATGGATGAGGTGAGGAAAGAAGTGGACAGAGTGGTGGGAGAATCTGGCCAGGAAGTGAGGGCAGGGGGTGCAGTGCTTAATGTCACCAAGGAGATGTTAGACAAGACCCCCATCTTGGACAGTGCTGTGCAAGAGACTTTGAGACTGGCAACAACACCACTGTTGATCAGGGCTGTGATGGTGGATGTAGAAATCCAGATGAACGATGGAAGAAAATATCTTCTGCGCAAAGGAGACAGGGTTGCACTTTTCCCCTTTGTGGCAGCACATATGGATCCAGAAATCCACCCAGATCCCCATGTTTTTAAATATGACAGGTTCCTCAGCCTAGATGGCACAAAAAAGAAATTCTATAAGAATGGGGAAAAGGTGAAATATTTCTCCATGCCTTGGGGTGCAGGGTCCATGTGCCCTGGGCGATACTTTGCTACCAATGAGCTAAAACTCTTTGCCTTCCTGATGCTGACATACTTTGATATGCAGCTGGTTAACATGGAGGAGGAAATCCCCCCCGTAATCAAGAACCGCTATGGGTTTGGTGTGATGCAGCCCACACACGATGTTCAGTTCAGGTATCGACTTCGCCACTGAAGTTAGCAGGCAGAGCAAGCAACGTGGTATCACGTGCCTGTGAATCTTCAGGCCAAATTAAGTTTAAAAAGAAATCAATCGTATGTTTCTATGTGTGGGGCAAAACCTGTGGACGAATGTGCTCTTTGCCCAATAAAGTTTGGTAGAAGCAAGTATCACTCAATGATGCATTTTATCTTTCCATCTGTCTTGAATGCTTTAGTTGAGATTCCTGCATTGCTGGGGGTTGGACTAGATGACCCTCAGGTTCCCTTCTGACTATACCATTCTATGATACTATTATCTCACCCCCTTTCTTTACCATTGTTAAGAAATAAAAGTGGAGACAGATGGCCTTTCAACTTTTTGGGGCTGTTCTGTGGAATATTTGATGTACATTAGATCGGAATATTGGTCCTCTCTTTCCTGTATGATGGTTGCCACAAACTCTCTTCCTTGCTTACATGTTATAAATGTTGCATCTCTAAGGAATAAAACTCATGCTTGCTACTAGGGATGGGGTCCACTGCCCTGCAACTGGTCGCATTTCCCCCACATACCCTTGCCTATACCTGGTTTGTTGTAATCTACATTCTGTAAAAAGAATGTCAGGTCTGTCCAGTCTGGTTTGTGAACATTTCATAATCGTTTGCAATTCTCCTGGTTGTCTTGCGAAAGATGCTTATTCAATACATTTTGGCACTTTCAGTTTTGCTACTGTTGATCATTGCCCGTCAACAAGTATCCATTTTCATGTCTCCAGGGATATTGCCATTTGTCTGTCTTGTGGTATCTTGAAAACAAGAAGCCCAAATAATTGGTGCTAGATTGGGGAGAAAGAGAGTTAGTACTTTGCTTTACTTTTTGGCTCTTATTAAAGTTTACTCATTAATTGATCCTCAATTGTGTTGTGGGTCCTGACTGGTTTTTGTTTATTGTTTTGGTGATGCTGACTCTTTGTAGTAGTTTCTCAAAGGGTTTGTAAAGCTTGCTTTCTTAACTTTTACTTTGAAGGAAAATAATTCACTTCGACTGTAACTGCATGGATTAATACTATACCAGGAGAAGCCAACCTGAATATTATTGCAAAACTTGTAAGAGAGGAATGAAAACAAGCACGTCAAAGTGCAAGTAGATAAATATGTACCGCTGCAGCAGGAAGGTAAACAGTGTTTCCGTGCGCTGCTCTGGTTCTCCAGAAGCGGCTTAGTCATGCTGGCCACATGACCCGGAAGCTGTACGCCGGCTCCCTCGGCCAATAAAGCGAGATGAGCGCCGCAACTCCAGAGTCGGTCACAACTGGACCTAATGATCAGGGGTCCCTTTACCTTTACCTTTTTAAGCATTTCTGTAAGCAACATATTGAATGCACTCACATTTTTCAAAGAAAACACATTTCCTTTAAGAAGGAAGTTGTTTTATTTCTTTAAAAATGCAATTTGTGCAATATAAACAAGAAACTAGTATAGTCGGAACACCTTCTTCAAGCAGCCTCAGGGTAGTAACAACAGGGAGGCAGGAGGCAGTCCCAGCAACAGCCCTGACTCAGACCAGCGCTTCTGATGTAGGAGAAGCTGCAGCACTTCCTCAATTACTGGAAAGTCATGACCAGGAGCATACAGGCTAGAGTTTGAGCAGCTCTCTCCCTTCCCCCACCCCCATTTCATTTATTCTGCTCACTCCAAGAAATCACAAAAACATCTCCTGATGTTTCAGGCGATCCAGCATTTGCTGGATATCAGGGCAATAGAGCCTGTGCCAGAATCATAAGGAGGAACCTGGCTGCTACGCTATTCTCATTATGGTTTAAAGAAGTTGGGGAAATGGAGGGTCATCCTGGATCTCAAGAGGGTCAATTGATATCTGAAGCAAAAGAAATTCAGAATGTAGACCTTGAAGACCATCCTAGAAGGCCTCATGCCTGGGGACTTTGTTGCTTCCCTGGACCCGATCAATGCCTACCTCCACATACCAGTTTACCCAGCCCATTGCAGATTTCTGCATTTTGCATACCAGGGCAGGAATATCCAGTACAAATGCCTCACCTTGGATTGGTCCTCAGCCCCAGGATGTTCTTGGTAGCTGTGTGGCCCATCTAAGGAACAACATCTGGACAATATCTTGATCAGCTCAGACTCTCGCCAATAGGCTGAGAGACCCTAGAAAAACACTGCCACCAAAGCATATACATGCAAAGAAGGTGGAACCAAGTGGCAGGTCCTCATGCAGGAGGCCACCAACGTCCTGTCTAGGGCAGAACAGTATCTAGAATCTCTATCAGCAGAGCATGTATCAGGCGCCTCCAACATTTGAGCAGACACTCCCAAGTGGGTGTGGAGCTTTTTCCCACAGGTGTTCCAGCAAAGAGTGGGTCGCTGTGGTCTTCCAAGAGTAGACCTGTTCCCAAATTCAGAAGACCAAATGGTGGAGCTCTTCTCCTGATTCAGGACTCAAGGAGTGATGGGCATGGATGCTCTGACCTCTGTCTGTCAGGGTACGGGGCTTCTATACACCTTTCCTCCCACTGCTCTAATCGAGACTTCTCAGGGATGTTAGATTTGCACCAGATGAGATTATTGTAGTGACTCCCTTCTTGCCAAGGGGGGGGGGCTGGTTCACAAAACTGGCCTTATCAGTGGCAGACCCTTAGCCCCTACCCTACAGGAGGGACCTGGTGTCACAGCGATAAGTCCACCACCCAGAGTCAGATTGGCTACAACCCCATACCTGTTGTTGAGAGGGAGGGCCTAAGAGAATTAGGATGGTAATCACTACCATCCTAGCTTCCTGCAGACACTCCACTCCACCCAGCACATCTGTAAATTCACCTGGTAGACCTTCGTCAGCTGGGCACATAGAAAGAAGGTGGATTCCCTAGTGGGACAGATACCAGACATCCTGGCCTTCCTACAGGATGACTTGGACCAAGGTCTCTGCCCCAACACCCTCCATAACAGGTGGCAGCCTTGGGGTCAGGATTCAGATCAGCAGGAGCCCCTCTGGCTTCCCTGTCCTTGGTCAAATGCTTCTTGAAGTGGGCAGTGCAAATGAAACCACCTATGGTGTAGGTTCCCCACCTGGGACCTCCATAGCCTCCCTGACATTTGTTAGCTGGAAGGCTCTTTTTTTGGTGGCTATCTCCTCAGTCCAGCAGGTATCAGAGATTACAGCTCTTTCAATCCGCAAAGAGATATGTATCATTCAGAAGGATTCTGTCACACTTCAATTAAACCCCATCTTCATCCCAAAGGTTAATTCCATCTTTCACAGGGCTCAAGAAGTGGTCTTCCCTTCCTTCTGCCCAAAACCCAAGTTGGATAGGGAGATGGAATGGCATTCTCTAGATATGTGGAGGGCCATCAGGGTCTAAGGTGCACAGAGGAATTGTCTCCATGATTGTCTCCTTGCAGCCCAGATCCAGGGGGGCACAAGGCCTCCGCAGTGTCATTAGCACGCTGGATAAAAGCTGGCATTACCAGATGTTATGAGAGGGGGGCCTCTTTGGGAAGCAGAGTCCATTATTTGGGACCCAATCCCCTCTGGGTGGCATATGCAAGGCAACCACCTGGTCCTTGCCTTCCAGCTTTGGGAGGCATTGCAAGCTAGACACGCCTCAGCCAAGGTCTCCTTTGGAAGCCGAGTGCTTCGACAGGTGGTTAACACCAATGAGGTAAGAGCCCACAGTGACACATCCTACACAGGATTCTCTTCCTCCACTACAGGAGAAGCGAATGTTGGAACTTACCGTAATAAGTTCCTTAAGCCAGTGTGGTGTAGTGGTTAAGAGCGGTAGACTCGTAATCTGGTGAACCGGGTTCGCGTCTCCGCTCCTCCACATGCAGCTGCTGGGTGACCTTGGGCTAGTCCCACTTCTCTGAAGTCTCTCAGCCCCACTGTCCATCAGGACAAGAGCCAGTGTGGTGTAGTGGTTAAGAGCGGTAGACTCGTAATCTGGTGAACCGGGTTCGTGTCTCTGCTCCTCCCCATGCAGCTGCTGGGTGACCTTGGGCTAGTCACACCTCTTTGAAGTCTCTCAGCCCCACTCACCTCACAGAGTGTTTGTTGTGGCGGAGGAAGGGAAAGGAGAATGTTAGCCACTTTGAGACTCCTTCGGGTAGTGATAAAGTGGGGTATCAAATCCAAACTCCTCCTCCTCCTCCTCCTCCTCCTCCTCCTCCTCCTCCTCCTCTTCTTCTTCTTCTCTATAGGGAGGAAGAACACCAGGCCCTCCCAAGTGACCGCAGTGCAGGGGCGGCCATCAGATGCAGACAGTTGAGCATTCCCTGGGAGCCCCAGGGACTGGCTGACACAGAATGTTATGTTCCCACCGTGGGACCACTGTGTCCTTTTCCCTTAGCAGGTTGTGCTCTTTTCCTTCCTTTTTCTGATAAGTTGTTTATTTTTTGGCTATTGGTTTACTAGCTTACGCACAAATCGAACTAGCGAGGGGGTCACCCTGTCCTCCCGGTGTACCCTCTCAAAAGTTTGACTTCCTGCCAGTGGAGAGGTGGGTGGCAACAGCCCACACAGGACCCCCTCCCTCCTTACAGAGGAGGAGCTTATTATGGTAAGTACCAACATTTGCATTTCTATGGAAGCTTCCCTAATACAAATGTGTCTCCTTAGCTTCAGAACTTCTGGCAGATAAAGGAGCTGTTCCACAGACAGACATCTGGGCTGTTGGAGTAACAGCTTTCATCATGTAAGTCTTTTCAAGTTTTTTTTTTCCTTGGGTGCGTGGCTGTTTGGGAATGGGATAATTAACTAAAAATCCACCAAAGCACAGCAGATCTGGAGGAAAAAAATGCAAAGGAGGCTTGGAGCAGAAATTCACCAGGATTCTGTTACTTCACACAATAATAGCCAGTGTGTAATAATGGCTTCTTGACCTCTGATGGCTAAGAAATGCATAAACATTATTTGTCTCTATTTGCCCCTCCTGCTTCCACTGCTCCTCTACTGTCCACTTGAGTCAGGTGGCCACCTCTTAACTGATCATGTATCATTAAGATTTCTAAGGCTGCAATCCAAAACACACATACAAATGGAGCCGGGCTAGGCCAGTTTGCATGGAGTGGAAGCGTCCTTCGACTCCTGGTAGCAGAGCGATGTTTGTGTCACTCCGCCAGTGCAGACCTCGCCCCTCCATCTACAGAATGTGTGGGTGAAAGTATCCCCATGGGCAAAGCCCCCAAAGTGGGGCATTTTGAAGACCTACAGGATCCCAAGGTGCTCGCACAGCCAGCAAAGGCTGAAATCGGATATGATCTGAGCCAGATCACTGTGCCAGCCTGAAGGCTGGTGCAGGAATTGGACCTGATCTGCCTGCCACCCCCCAACTTTCCAATGTTGCTGCTGCTGCCTTGAGTGACCAGACTGTGACTGCAGTGGTAGTGCTCCTACTCTGCAGAAGCATGGTGGTGGTAGAAATTTCCTCCCAGCCACTGTTAAGGGCTTGGAACAAGAAGGGTTTTGCAGACAAGCAACATTTTGATACCTGTCATGGTGCTGTCAGGCAAGGAATGTCCAGAGTGAGGAATTAACTCTTTATTGTCAAAAGTACACTTGCAAATTAGGGAAGGCATGTCCATCAGTCCTACGTCTCTCAGCTTCTCCTAGATGTGCACCTGAAGAGGCAGTTGCTGCAACTGAGAGTCCCCTCCCAACTTTGTCTTATGTATCTCCCCCACCCATGCTGCATGCAAGCAGGCGGAGACTACGCCTATGCGTAAGCTCCTGCTGCTCCTGCTTCAGCCCTCTTCTGGTCCTGGGAGACAGTGGAGCAGGAGAGGTGGGGGCAGGAAGAGGAGGTGTGGAAGCCATTGACTCTACACCAGCTTAACCTGTCTCTCCCTCCTCCTGCGCCTGTTCTTCACTCTCCAATGCTGCAGCTTCTCCTGCCTCTGGCTCTCATCTCCTGGCTGCTACAGCTTTCCCCAGCTCATGTATCCCTTCTTCCAAGTCAGTCTCCAACCCCCCTTCTCTCTGTGCCCAATCATCAGACTCCAGTCACCACTCCTCAGTGTCTCCTGTCAGTCCCTGACAATACCTGAGGTGGGGCAGATGTGCTTATCTAAACCCAATTAGCCATAAGCTCTCCTGGTGCCTTAGAAACCTTGCTCTTCATAGCTCCCTATGGAGATCGGAGAGCCTCTTCTGTGAAATGGGAATGAGAATCAGGTGCTTGTCAAAAGTTGGATGGAGATGAATGAAAATTGGAAAGTGCTTAACGTGATAACAGAGCTTGGGGTGGTAGCTCCTTTCCTCACCTGCCATAGAAGCGCCATCTAGAGTAGCTGTAGGCAACTGCAAGTTTGTGGGCCAAACTGAAGATCAGCAAACAACCCAAAAAATCAGCTGGGGTGGAGGCACAAGCAAGCTGTATGGTGGGCAGCTGCTAGGCAGTCAGGAGCCGGCTAAAGAAGAGAGAAATGGAGAGATAAAGAACAGAAATGGGTAGAAGAGATACAGGAGTAAGTGAAAGGACCCCAGTGTGTGGCAGGAGACAAAGGGCAGCAGTGGGATAGAGGAGGGAGAGGTGAAAGGAGCCCATAAGGCAAGTCTTGGAGGGTCAGAAGGAGGCAAGAAGCTGAAGGGGGAGCAGAGAAAGGGCATGAAGGGAGATAAAAGGCTGCATTGAGACAGAAGGAAAAAAGGGAAGAGAGGGAAAGAGACAGAATGGAGAAAACAAAATAAAAAAAATCCTTCCAGTAGCACCTTAGAGACCAACTAAGTTTGTTCTTGGTATGAGCTTTCGTGTGCATGCATGCACACGAAAGCTCATACCAAGAACAAACTTAGTTGGTCTCTAAGGTGCTAGTGGAAGGAATTTTTTTATTTTGTTTTGACTATGACAGACCAACACGGCTATCTACCTGTAACTGGAAGAATGGAGAAAGAGAGAATGCTGCCACTCCTTGGTATAGGAGGCAGGCTAGTCAAGCCCTGGTTGAGACTGTAGCTAGAAGAGAAGGCAAGTGAGGGGAGGCTGTGAATTGGCCATGAGAGCATGATGGGGTCTGGGATGGCTATGATCCAAGCCCAGGCAGAGTGACAGCTCTACTTCCTGATGGTGGTGGTGATGGGAGAGAACCAATAAATGAGGAGGAATGGGAAGCCTTGGAGAAGCCCTTAAAGACTAAGTGGTGAGTGAGCCTGTGGGTGCTTCCACTTTTCCATGCACCTTGCATGGGATTGGACCAAGGAGATCATCCCTCCCAGAAGAACTTACTTGACAATGGCAGGGGTCATCTGGACTGAGCACAAGTCTAGTTAATAAAGCATTGATGAAAGATATTTAAAACAGTATCTGTGTGCTTCCCTGGAACAGTGTTGGAGACTGTGAGGTTTTTCTGTGCTGCTTTGCTTCTGCCCAAGTTGATAGTAAAGGGGGAAAAGAACCATTTCTAATACCCTTCTCCTCTGTCCTCAGGCTGAGTGCTGAATACCCGATCAGCTCTGAGGCTGCCTGTGACTTTGGGAGACTTGTGAAGAGAGAGAAAATCAAGTTCAACAAATGCTATGCGGGCCTTTCAGGAGGAGCCGTTTCATTCCTACAAAGCACACTATCCTCTAATCCATGGTGCGAAGGTCCCTCTTTATCTAAGGCAGCCTTTCTCAAGAATTAGTTAGTTTATTATTTGTGTGTGTGTGTGTGTGTGTGTGTGTGTGTGTGTGTGTGTCTCCACTGTATCTCACACAAAAAGAGAGCCTTGTTCAAGTGATCTCAGTTTAACTAATGAACCCCCCCAAAGCAGTTGTGCTAGGAGATCAGTAATAAAGAGGAAAGACACAGGTTATGGAGTAAACTAAGGTAAAGGTAAAGGAACCCCTGACCATTAGGTCCAGTCGTGTCCGACTCTGGGGTTGCGGCCCTCATCTCGCTTTATTGGCCGAGAGCCGGCGTACAGTTCCAGGTCATGTGGCCAGCATGACTAAGCCGCTTCTGACGAACCAGAGCAGCGCACAGAAACGCCGTTTACCTTCCTGCCAGAGCGGTTCCTATTTATCTACTTGCATTTTGACGTGCTTTCGAACTGCTAGGTTGGCAGGAGCAGGGACCGAGCAACGGGAGCTCACCCCGTCGCAGGGATTCGAACTGCCGACCTTCTGATCAGCAAGCCCTAGGCTCTGTGGTTTAACCCACAGCGCCACCTGGGTCCCTATGGAGTAAACTAGGCCTAGTTTATTAACCAATAGCTTAAGCACTTGAGAACATTGGAGCCTGAATCATAGAATTCTAGTTGGAAGAGACCCCAAGGGTCATCTAGTCCAAGTCCCTGCAATGCAAGAATTCTGCCCACAGTCATCCTTGGGTAGCTCGAACCACCAACCTTCTGGTTAACAGCCTGAAACACTGATCCATTGTGCCACAGGAGCCTCTTAGTAATTTATAACACTTCCAAACTGTGTAATGGAAATTAGTGCATGAGTCTACCCTGCAGGAAGTCAAGCTAGCCTTATTCCCAGCAACTTTCCCCCCTGCCACACCCATAAGGCGAGGAGGGAGGTGTTCCTGATTCATGCCACCGTCAATCCACATAACTCAAAGTGACGGTTAACTTCAAAAGCCCCATGAGTTACCAAGCCCTGCGTTCATCTCTAGAATCACAGTTCAACAGAAAAATGCCTCTGCGTTCTCACCATTTGTGCCCACCTCTTTCCTGCGCAGCACCTGCTAAGTGACCAAAAGCCGATAAAAGCAATAAACCTCATTATTCAGCGCCCATCGCTCACTGCTCTAAGGTTGTCATGCAGTATAGAGCAGGCAAAGAAAATCCCCTTCTGCAAGCCAGTTACAGTAGAAGACAAAAAGTCCTAGTCAATCCCAGCTAATATCACCCTGAATGCAGGGGAGGGGGGACTGGGTGCCACCTCCGCATTGTGGAAAAGGAAGAGAAGGAGAAGGCAGGAAAACCTTTTAGATCTTCCACCCTCCCCTCTGTGCTGGTAATTGCCAGTATGACCCATTTCCCTCCCCTCCACAAACAGGTGGAGCCAGGTGGAAGAGAACAGTATTGGTGTGTGGTTAGAGTATAGTGAGACTAGGCTACAATGGGATGCACTGGAATAAATGTTACCAAGAACTCTGGCCACAAGTTTTAACAAAAGAATAAGTTTACTCGTGAGTAAATTCAAATATCATATCAATCCTGTTAGGAATTACAGTCTTGTACAGAATTACAGGGGAAACGCATAGAAAAACACAGGAAAACTTTGGATACACATTGATCCACTTATCTAAGACGCTACATCTACCAAAGATTCAAAAGAAACAGAAATTATATATTATTCACATTCTTTTCAAAAAAAAATGAGCTGAAGAAGGCATCTGCTCCGAAACAGGGCCCTGTCCTGGTTTCCAGTTTTCGCATCATACATCTGATTCACATCTCAGAAGCCCTTACTTCAACCTCCAAAAGACTTTTCTTTGTGAAACTATTATTTTCGTTTAAGACTGTAATTCCTAACAGGATTGATATGATATTTGAATTTACTCACGAGTAAACTTATTCTTTTGTTAAAACTTGTGGCCAGAGTTCTTGGTAACATTCATTCCAGTGTATTTTGCAACAAGAACTCCAACTTTTTTACAATGGCGAAAAGCCTAGCATCCCAAAAGAATGGCGGTAGGCACTTGCCTGTTCTCCAGCTACTTGGCTCTGCTGAATTCTGCAGGTAGGTAAGAGCAGACGACACTTGTCTGTAGCACATCACTAGTTGGGTGCAGTGTACTCACAGGCCAGCACACTCCCAATACATCACAACATCCTTCTGTCCATCCCACTCAACTGGCAGTAGTTCTCTAATGCCTCAGGCAAGAGTCCCCCCTCCCCAAGATCTACCTGAAATCCTTTTAAACGGAGAAGTGAGAGATTTGATTTCTCCCCCCCCCCACCTTCCGATTGTGTTCTTCTGCTGAGCTGAAGCATGGTGGAATAATCGCTCTAAGGTCCTCAGATAATAACATTTTGGAGGTCCCAAGCCACAAGGATGCTAGGCTGGCCGCAACTAGGGCCAGGGCCTTCTCAGTACTGGCCCCGACTTGGTGGAACGGTCTGTCAGAAGAGACTAGGGCCCTGCGGGATTTGGCATTTTCCGCAGGGCCTGCAAGACAGAGCTGTTCCGCCTGGCCTTTGGGTTGGTTTTAGTTTAACCCTGATGTTTCATTCCTTTATGGTTTGATTGGTGGGCTACTTAAAAATGAGGCTGCATTTTAAACTTTAAATCGCATTTTAACTTGCATTTTAATTGATTGTTTTGTATGTTTTGTTGTGATTTTATGGGTGTTAGCCACTCTGAGCCTGATCTTGGCTGGGAAGAGCGGGGTATAAATAAAAATTTATTATTATTATTATTAATACTAAGCAGGGGTAAAGTATAGAGTCTATCCCATGACTGCGAGCAGATGAGAAACGTGCAGAATTAGTTCCCTTCACTTGGAGATAGCAAAACAACTGATCCTAGGACCTGTCATTCTTTTTTTCTACTAGGAGGCGGCCAACCGCATCTGAATGCCTTCAGTCTCCATGGCTGCAGGAAACAGGTTTGGATGAGAGGCAACAAGCAACAGTTACTTTCTCCACCACTAAACTGAGGAACTTTCTAGCTGAGAGGGAAAGAAAAAGGGCTCTACTCTGTTCCAAGTATGGCCTGATGACCGTGTAGTGAAACACACTCAGAGAGAATCACTCTCAGACTTCCATCTCCACATGATCCTACTCACACCTAGGAATGTTTTATTATAATTTCTGGCTTCTGGACTGAAAAGGGATGGTCACAAGTAGGTGTGAGTCAAAGGATTGCTGCTCATCTGCATATTTATGTATCCACAGTAATCATAATCTGTATTTTCATGAATGGATACGAAGTCGCAGGTCATGCACATCTCTCATTTATCCTACAATATTGTTTAATGACATTGTTTATGTCATTATGGTGTGGAACATTCGTGGTGTACTTAAGGTAGGAGGCAATAATAATGGGTTAGATGAAACATTATGGGAAATTTCCTGTCTCTCAAGAACAGTTCAGTGTTGGGATCTGTGGCTAACTTCTGGAATCTCCTTCTTTGGTGATTGTGTAGTTTTGGATGCTCCAATCTGAAAATGTAAGAAAGGCCTTGAAAATTGTTCCCAGGAACACAATTTTATAAACTCTCTGAGCTAAGCAGAACACTGGTGCTCAGCAGCTTAAAAAAGAGAGAGAGAGAATGTCGCAAAACATACAATTGATTTGTCAACAGGAGTCTGTAAAATAAGAGTAAGGTGTGATCCTTCCATGCAACCAAGAACCTCCTTTGGGGCTTGGACTAATGTTGGCCAGAATGACTGTCTAGCTAAGAAACTTGTTTTGACAGTTCAGGAAATGGATTTCTTATTGAATATTATTATAATCTAAGCTGTAATCAAACCCCCCTCCTATTTTGCTGTGGAAGGCTGACTTGATATTGTGCTGCTTCAAACTTCATTCAGAACCTGTTGTTTTCAACTGATTGGGTTGTCAGTCTTTATGGCCTTTATAGTACTTTGCATAGCTCTCTGTTACAAGCTAGGTAAAGGTAAAGGGACCCCTGACCATTAGGTCCAGTCGTGTCCGACTCTGGGGTTGCGGCGCTCATCTCGCTTTATTGGCCGAGAGCCGGCGTACAGCTTCCAGGTCATGTGGCCAGCATGACTAAGCCGCTTCTGGCGAACCGGAGCAGCGCACGGAAACGGCGTTTACCTTCCCGCCAGAGTGGTTCCTATTTATCTACTTGCACTTTGACGTGCTTTCGAACTGCTAGGTGGGCAGGAGCTGGGACCGAGCAACGGGAACTCACCCTGTCACAGGGATTCGAACCGCCGACCTTCTGATCAGCAAGCCCTAGGCTCTGTGGTTTAACACACAGCACCACCTAGGTCCCATCTGTTACAAGCTACCTGTGCTATATTTCAGAGAAACACTATTTCAGTGAAGCAGAGCTTTCCAATGAAAATGTTGGTGGCACACTTTTTAGACATGCATCATATCGTGACACAGTTTTACTAGCAAACTGGAGGTTAAACTAACCCCTTTCCAGCCCTAGTGTGTAGGTGTGTCGCTGGAAGTCTTCACACTGCAGCTGACACACTAACATGTTGCAACACACAGTTTGGAAAGCTCTGCAGTAATGGAACCATTAGCTTGTTCTCTGTGGTTAATTAACTTCAGAGTCTGCTGTGGGTGCAATATAATAATATATGTTAATGCAGATCACCTTGTACTTCTCTGGGGATGCCCAACAGGTCCTCAGAAGTACTTCTATCACCCCATCAGCTATGAATCATTGCTTGATGATCCCATTAATTATAAGCAGCTGGAGAGTCAAAGATGTCATTTACGTGCATCAGTTTCGCATGCAAAGAGTTTTGTCCATATATGAGAATATTTCATAGTCTTATCTGCGAGTGTATTTGAGGTCTTTTACCGTAGCACAAGTAGTGGGCTGCATGCAGCCTTGCAGTCCAGGATGACTTCCAAGCAAAGACACGAGTTTCTGTTATCTGGCTAAGTTATTCCTTGTTTGGCACAATTGTAATCTCAGTAGCCATCAGTATATTCCCTCTTTTGCTGTGCCTGCTGGACTTGATGTGGTATTTCTTCTGGAACAACCAAATTTATGTACTGCCTTGGAAACCTGTTGTTTTCAGCTAGTTTGATTGGCAATCTATATGCCTTATATTGTTGACATTTTTGAATATGCCACTGGAACAAAGAAGCTGAATTATTTCTGACCTTTTGATTCCACACACACATTCAAGAGGCCAAACCTAACTGTCCAGGGGTCCTTTACCTTTACCAAGGCTGTAAAAATGTGTCTGGTTGTGAACCAGACTGATTCTTAACAATTGTGAGCTGTTAAGTACTAGCAGAAATCCATGGACTTGGGTGAAAGAACTACCGGTAGGCCTTAAGATAACAAACTAAGAACGAAGGTATAGTTTATCCCATTTCCTTTTCTGGAGCAAGCCACTTTGCCTTAATGTCTTTAGAGGAACTTTAATCAAGCCAACAAGAACAGACCACTGAGCTTTAAATTCTGAAGTGTTAGTGCAGAGAGTCTGAATGTTGAGAATACATGAAGAAAATTATTTCTGCTGTCAGAAGTTTTCTTCTGTAAAATAGCCTACATGCAAGGTGAGCTGACATAAGAGTTCACAAGGAGGGAAGGTCTTGGCTCCTTTTTTGAAGTTGTCATGGTTTTAATTGGTTTGAAGTTTTAGTTGATATGTGGAGGTAAACATCATTTGAGGAGGAAGGTATTTTAATGTAGGGTTTGTATTTTTACTCTGCTAGCAGCATCTGGACTAACAGCATCTTTTCTTATGTATATGATGTGAACGAAGTGACTTACCTTTTTTCCTATTTGCATGTATTTTGAGCACAACTAAAGATATTTATGAATATTGAGCTGTTTTGTTAAATAAATTATTTTAATAAAGATTTTATGCCAGAGTTGTTGGTGCTGACTATGTTACGATAGATTGAAAGGGTTTCTTGGGATGAAAATTAATGCACACAGTTGAAATAACCAGTTAGCAAATCACTCTGCATGACACAGCTCCTTTTATTACATGTCTAAGCAACCTGCCTGAAATATACTCAGAGTCAAGTGTGAATTTCATGCTCTTTATTCAGCTCATAGTAGTAAGGAATGAATCTTTCCCCAAAATGTCTGCTATATATACATTATTTACACAATGGGCCCCACGTGATTGGCTAAATCTGGGCTACTCCTGTAGGCCAATCAGGTTGCGGATTCACTTCATCCAGGAGCCTGATTGGCTGCTCTTGCAGGCCAATCAGGTCGCTGATTCACTTCCACCTGGAGCTGGATTAGGTGGCTCCTGCGGACCAATCAGACTGCTGCATTCTGGATCCTATTGTTCTAGGACCAATCAGACTGCTGCATTTTGGATCCTATTGTTCTAGGATTCAGCTCAGTACATAACACTGCCCAACACAGTTGCTTTATCTTTATCTTTATTGTTTCCTCATATTCTATTCATTTCCCGTAAGTATTTCTTTTCAATTTTAAAGGTTTTACATTCATGTAGAAACAAAGGTACAGACAAACAAAATAATAATTATAATAAAAATTACAAAACATAGGAGCAGCACAGAGGTGGTATTTTCCATATAAGTTGAGAGCAGATGATGTGGGGAAAATAAAAGCAGTTAAAAGCATGCATTCTTAATTACGCTTAAGCCTTTACACCTAAGAGCACTCATCTCATCAATAGATACGTGACTTTCAAGATATTGGAGCCAGAGTCACAGCTCGGCTCAGGGACATTACCTTGCACAACAATAAATAAAAGAGATAAAGTTGATTGCAGATGCAAAGACGAATGTTGACATGTACCTGGAACTCTTGCACCTTGCAAATAATGAGGCAAAGTCCAATACATGTTATGAAAGGTAGCTAGTGTACAAAACAGCTTGTGCCCTTATTTGGTGCAGGCCATTCTGCTTGCTGATGTCAACTGCAGAGCGAAGCTAGTGGGAAACGAGCTGCTTGGGGTGACAGCAACAGTAGCCTAGCGAGGGCGGGATGTAGGGGGCGGGGAGCCCCGGGTTCCAGGGGAGGGGGTGACATGGCGCGACCCCGTCCTGCCCCGCCAAGCCCCACAGGCAGGCCCCGAGCAAGCCGCGGACCGAGGCAGCCTCACCCCGCAGCCTGCTCGCAAACCTGGGCGGCCTGCAAGTTAGCCGCGGAGTGAGGCCGCCCCGCCCCGCGGCCCGTCCGGGACCCGCCCACCGGTGGCGCGGGCCGCTCCGCAACACCGTAGTGCCGCGGGCCGCCGGCGAGCACCGAGCAAGCTGCGGAGCGAGGCTGCCCCGCCCCAGGGCCCGTCTGACGGCAGCGCTGCCAGACCCAATACTGCTTTTCTGCTAACCCTTAACTCCATTGCTTCGAAAGCAGCAGGCCTGAACTTGGTGCCTTAGATAGATAAATCTTAGCACAGAATATTAGCTTACATGCTATCAATTCTTCCACACTTTAAAAAGTTATAAGGCCCACAGTCTCCAATTCATTCCATAACGATGGGAAAATAAAACTCTACAATAAAATGAATTGTTAAATGATAATGGCTTCTACCAAACATTCTGTGCAAGCGTTATGTGCTCCCACGAGCTTTTACCCACTTCCACAAACATACAATTGATCTCTTTTTAAACTTACTTTGGCCTGAAGATTCACAGGCACGTGATACCACGTTGCTTGCTCTGCCTGCTAACTTCAGTGGCGAAGTCGATACCTGAACTGAACATCGTGTGTGGGCTGCATCACACCAAACCCATAGCGGTTCTTGATTACGGGGGGGATTTCCTCCTCCATGTTAACCAGCTGCATGTCAAAGTATGTCAGCATCAGGAAGGCAAAGAGTTTAACCTCATTGGTAGCAAAGTATCGCCCAGGGCACATGGAAGTCCCTGCACCCCATGGCATGGTGAAATATTTCACCTTTTCCCCATTCTTATAGAATTCTTTTTTCCTGCCATCTAGGCTGAGGAACCTGTCATATTTGAAAACATGGGGATCTGGGTGGATTTCTGGATTTATATGTGCTGCCACAAAGGGGAAAAGTGCGAGTCTGTCTCCTTTGCGCAGAAGGTATTTTCTTCCATCGTTCATCTTGAGTTCTAGATCCACCATCACAGCCCTGACCAGCATAGGGGCTGCTGCCAGTCTCAAAGTCTCTTCCACAGCACTGTCCAAGATGGGGGTCTTGTCTAACATCTCCTTGGTGACATTAAGCACTGCACCCCCTGCCCTCACTTCCTGGCCAGATTCTCCCACCACTCTGTCCACTTCTTTCCTCACCTCATCCATTGCCTTGGGATTTTTCATCAGGTAGGCAAGAAGCCAGAAGGAAGCTGGGCCAGTATTACCTTGAGCTGCCCACAGGAGCAGAAAGAGAAATCTATCCCGCATGTATTCAGGCATCCCAGCCTCAGCCAGCTGCTCTTGCTGGTCAGTTACCCAACCACTGATGTTACTCCTCTCATATACATCCTTCACAGCCATGATTTTCCAGAAGAGTCTCTTCAGAGACTCAGCTTCCTTTCTCTCTCCATGAGACAGCGTGGAAGAAGCAAATCCTGGGAAGAGTTTATCATATTTGCGAAACTCTACAAACACATCTTCAGAGCCAGTTAAGTCATGCCTCTCAGCATCTTCCTTGTTCTTTTCACCTTTGCTGGTTGCATTTCCAAACAGGGCTAGATATCCAGCCCTAAAGACCATGTTGTAGCTGAAGTGGAACAATCCATCCTGTTTCCAGGATTTCTGCCCTCCTGCTGAACTCAGGCTATGGGACATCACTCTATGCAAGTTGTCCATCATGGCCTGGGTCATCACCACGAGCCCATTGCCTTTGAGGTGCTTTATGCTGGCTGTCTCTATTATCTTATGAGTGCTTAGTTCAGGTTGAAAACCAAACACCTGGGCCACAAGTTGTGTTGCATATGCATTGAAATCCAGCTTGCTTCTTGCTTCCTTCACAATGGCTCCATAGGAGAGTGGGTCCATCACAAAAGTGAAATAGTGTCCTCCAAGCAGTACCGTGAAGATATCCCCATGCTTCTTCTGCATCCTTTGCAAGAAGTCAACGCCGTCTTTTCGGTAGCCCAATGCATGTCCAAGCCACGGAATGAGGCCTTTATCTAAAGGGGGTTCTTTGGCTCTCCTCTGGCGGAACGCCCCCACCAGGTAGAGCCCCCCCAATATGCATGCCAGGACGGCACATAGGACCGCCACCCAGAAAGCCATCTCTCAGAGCTCTGCGATACAGAAGCACAAGCTAGCTCTTGCAGAAAAAACTAGTGGTTATAAAACGTTGCTTCACTTAGCATGATTCTAGGTGGAGCCAGTAAGCAGAGCAGGCAAAGGTTAACCCTTGATAAGGTTAATTTATTTGCACTAAAATACTATCTGAACTAGAGCTTGCAACAGACGGAAGTGTTTTTAATTCTAGTTGTGGTTTATGTTTTTTGAATGTAGATTGAAAGTGCACAGCTTTTAAATATTTCTTTATTTTTAATCAATAGAAATGCAGATTTAACTCTGCAATAGATGGATCTGACATGGGAACAAAAGGGGAAGCAACAAGGGGGGGAGGGGAAATGTGGATGACTTTGCAAGATGGAATCAAACGTAAGGTATGAAGTTCACGGCAAAGGGAGATCTGGAAGTGACTGGTGGTGCTGCAAATAAGGGAACAGAAGGGTTGAAGCACTAATAGTTACCTGTTTGGCGTGGGGTGTGTGGACAGGGACACATGAGCTTAAGTAAGCACTATACCTTTAAACCACATTCAAAGCACATTTCCCACCTCAAAGAATTCTGGGCACTGTAGCTTGTTAAGGGTTCTTTAAATTCACATTCAATATATTCCCGCTTGGGGTGGAGCATATGCCCACACCGCTTGGGGTGGGTGCGCAGGATGGGCCCCTGTGGGGGGTGGAGGGTGCCTCCTGTGTACCACAGTCCAGGTGAGTGGGGGGGATCATTCTCATATATTGCCTTTCTAGTGTTTGCTTTGTGACAGTTTGTGAATTTGGCGGTCTCTTTTGCCCTCCTCCAGCTATGCTTCTGCCGTCTGGGCCCCTGTGCATGTTTATCCCCTTCACATCCTGACAAATTCAAGTGGCACTTGCTTGGTGTGAGGAGAATCCTGCAATGTCAGCAGCACAGGGCGCTGGAGTTCTAAAATTCCTTAGGCTTCTTGTCTTCTTTCTCCCAAAGGGATGCCGTATTTTTTCGCTCCATAAGACGCACTTTTTTCCTCCTAAAAAGTAAGGGGAAATGTCTGTGCGTCTTATGGAGCGAATGTGTGGTCCCTGGAGCCAAATTGCCTAGGGGCCAAAAGCAGATTGTGCTCTTTTTTTTTTTTACAAAGAGAGAAGAGGGTGTTGAAAGGAAGCCGCTGAACAGCTGTTTAGCAAGCGATTGGGGAGAGAGATAAGGCTCCCTTTCCAGCCCCGCCCCCTTGCCGAGGCCTCCATTGTTGAATGCAGAGGGAGGCTGTTTGTTTCCCCAGCGACATGTGACTGGCTGATTAGATTATCTGTCTGGAAACTGTAGAAATGGCTCCCTTTCCTGGAGGACTAGAAGCTGCAAACTGTGAGTTGAACCCCATAAAGATGGGGCTTTTCCTCTTTGAAAAAGAAGCTGCACCACTTTGAGCTGATCCTCAAAAAAACGGCTTTTCCCTTTGCAAAAAAAGCTGCACCACTTTGAGCTGATCCTTAAAAAAAACAGGGCTTTTCCCTTTGCAAAAGAAGCTGCACCACTTTGAGCTGATCCTCAAAAAAGCAGGGCTTTTCCCTTTGCAAAAGAAGCTGCACCACTTTGAGCTGATCCTCAAAAAAACAGGGCTTTTCCCTTTGCAAAAAAAAAGCTGCACCACTTTGAGCTGATCCTCAAAAAAACAGGGCTTTCCCCCTTTCCTCCTCTAAAAACCAGGTCCGTCTTATGTTCAGGTGCGTCTTATGGAGCGAAAAATACGGTAAATGGCTTGCGGGTATCCATACTAGCAAGTCTTGGAAAGGGTATACAGTGGTACCTCTAGTAACAAATTTAATGCTTTCCAGAGGTCCGTTCTTAACCTGAAACTGTTCTTAACTAGAGGCGTGCTTTCGCTAATGGAGCCTCTTGCTGCCGCTGCGCCGCCAGCACACGATTTCCGTTCTCATCCTGGGGCAAAGTTCTCAACTTGAGCCAACTCTTCCAGGTTAGTGGAGTTTGTAACCTGAGGCGTTTGTAACTCAAGGTGCCACTGTATTAATCTCAGGAGTACTGTCATTTTAGTAGCCACCAGGTAGTCCATTATAGAGAGGTTCCAACATTTGACATCTGCATTAATAGTACTCCATACCTTCCCGTAGTTGACTTCATAAAGTCAGCTCATTCTTTTTGTCGCTGACACGCCCAGCTAATAAAAACTTTTCCTTGCCACAGGAATGTTAAGCAATCGAACGAAAGCTGTTTGGGGAATGTTGAAAAACAATTTCAGATTACGAAAGCTTACAGCCACATCAGAAACTAAACCAATCAAACCTGATCCAATGAAATCTGCATTAAAGTAAAACCAAAAATCACTGGGAGCTGTTTCAAGTGACACTGGTTTTGGGGCTCGGTCTGCCAAATGTTTATTTCAAAGAGACATGATAGAACCTGCGCTGCTCATGCTTTGTGTTCTGCAATGATCTCCACTGATTGTACAGGTTTTTGCTTTTCTTCAAAAGCTCGCTAACAAGCAGTAGCTGAGAGCAATGATGGTGCTATTATGCAGTCTTCTTCAGCACCTTGAGAACTTTGTTTCCAGGAAGATAGGAATTGAGGGAGAGTTAGAGGTTGACTGCCCCACCCTACAGAAGGGAAAGTGTGTTCTTTTAAATGCACCAAGGGAATGGAAGCAAAGTCCAATCGTGCTGGTGCTACTGCTGTCAACCATAAATTTTACCAGCTTTATTGCAGAGACAGAGGTCTTACTGTGTGGTCTTTCTTGCACATTATCCAGGAATGTGATATGCGTGCGCACAATGATAAAATAAACACATACAAGATGATAGCTCAGTTGGTTGCTGCTAATGCCAAGGCTGCAGGTATGATCCCCGTAAGGGACAGCCGCATATTCCTGCATTGCAGGGAGTTGGACTTTTTTGGGGAGGGGGCCAGTTGGCCATCCCCCAGAGGGGAGGCAGAGGGACCAGCGGCGAGGAAGGACTGGCTGGCTTCGGAGAGGCGCTGCCCTCCACGCTGCCAACTGCAGCTCGGGCCTGCGCTTGCGAGTGGCAGAGGCGGGCGGCGGCAGCGGAGGGATGAGCGGCCCAAAAGCAGCCCTTTCTTGCCGCTGGTCCCACCGGTGCCGCCCTCCTCTCGCAAGGGCAGGCATAGGAGCCGTGGTTGGGAGAGGTGCTGTGCTGCGCTGTGCCTCTCCCAACTGGACCTAATGGTCAGGGGAACCTTTACCTTTAACCTCCGGACTGTCTGAGATACCGGTAACTCCACCACCCAGCTTCTAGAGTGTCAGGGACTAGCAGGATGCTGATGAGTATGAACCAGGGGGAGCGGGACTGGAGAATCAGAGGCAGGTGAAGATTCAGAGCTGGAGGAAGAGGCAGGCCAGGCAAGTGAAGGGCCAGGTGCTTCCCCACCCTCCCCTGCACCACTGTCTCCAAGCAGGGGCGTAGCAAGGGGCGGGGGGGGGGGCAGGCCGCCCCGGGCAGTGCCCTGGTGGGGGTGACACTTGGGGCGGGGGATGTAGTTCCACCTTGCTTCGACGCTATGTCTGGGGCAGTTCAGTAGAATTTGTTTCATTGAACTGGAGAAGTGTTCACAAAGTTCAGGTATGACTGTTCTAGCAGTGTTGAATCAAGGCCGCACTCCTGCTTAGTGCTATGGGCCATAAAGGTAAAGGTAAAGGGACCCCTGACCATTAGGTCCAGTCGTGTCCGACTCCGGGGTTGCGGCGCTCATCTCGCTTTATTGGCCGAGAGCTGGCGTACAGCTTCCAGGTCATGTGGCCAGCATGACAAAGCCGCTTCTGGCAAACCAGAGCAGCACACGGAAACGCCGTTTACCTTCCCGCCGGAGCGGTTCCTATTTATCTACTTGCACTTTGACATGCTTTCGAACTGCTAGGTTGGCAGGAGCAGGGACCGAGCAACAGGAGCTCACCCCGTCGCAGGGATTCGAACCGCCGACCTTCTGATCAGCAAGCCCTAGGCTCTGTGGTTTAACCCACAGCGCCACCTGGGTCTTGCTATGGGCCATATTTAGCTGTAAATTGACCTTGTTCACCACCAGGGAGTGCTCCATGTCACAGTTGGTACTGTAGTAGCACCATGTGACAATAACACAGTTCAGTGCTGATCGCCTGGTGACAACCAAGTCCAGGTGGTGCCAGTGGCTTGGCCTTGGATGTCTCCAGGACATTCAGTGTTTTGCCTTGGTGGAGAAGAACGTGTTCATGATGCAAAGGCTGTGATACGGGCACAACTCAAGCTGCCTTTTTCGTTCTCATTCATGCTGCCAATGCCAAAGTGGCTTATGCAGTTGTCACATGTGCGATGACCGTCCTCAACTCCGGCATTGAAATCTCCCAGGAGGAATAGGTGTTCATGGTCTGGGCCCCTCCTGACAGCCTGGTCTAGTTACTCGTAGAACTGGTCCTTGGTCTGAATATAAGAGCACATAGTGGGAGCTCATACGCTCAAGATGGTAACTGGAAAGGAGCTGGTTGAGAAGCAGAGGGAAATCAAATGTTCTGAGTCCTTGGCCAGTGGTTCTATTGCAGACAGAAGGGAGTTCCTCACTGCTGTTGTAAGAATATCAAGGTCATATATTTATATATATAATTGTTATTAATGTACCAAGCAAACAAGGCCACATGTCTGAAAACAGCACAGAAAGACAGGCCTCACACCATTTTGACTCCTAGCTGGCCAGGTACCAGATGGCCCATTTCCCTCACAAAGGACAGTCGTTAGCCCTGTATTTGCGCTGCCCTGCTAGGGCAGGAAATCAGGAAACCTTTTGTTTTCCAGAAATGTGTGTCTGGGAGGGGTCGAGGAGGGATGACCAGGTGTGGAAAATTCTCAAGTTACCTCCTCTGACCCTCCCAAGTTGTGATGTAGTTCTGATGTATCTGGGGGTGGGCTGGACTCCAAGGGGGGAATTTCAAAAGTCTATATAGGGGCTGGCACACCATTGTTCTGGGTCTTTTCCCCTGCTCATGTGTCTGTGTGTGTGTGTGTGTGTGTGTGTGTGTGTGTGTGTGTGAGAGAGAGAGAGAGAGAGAGAGAGAGAGAGAGAGAGAGGAAAGCACCCTGTTGCAACAGTGAAAATAAAGATTTTGCTTCTCAATTTTTCTCTGGTTGGCCTCTGTAATTTACTCCTTCCGATGGAGAACCTCAAAAGGCTCTTGCGTACCCCATAAGGGAATAAGAGCAGATTTCTGTTTATTTCACTGCAAAGCCTATGCCATGAATATGTGGTTCTTCTGGATGTGCTCCTTCCCAGAGAAAGTTGTAGCTGTCTCAGAGGCAGCCATTTGAAGCGGGTCTGTTCTTCTGTAGAGGGGCAACATCAGTGTTAAGTATTTTCAGCTCATATTCAATGATGGCCTTCTTCCGTGAGTTGTTGACATGCAGCAGGTCAGTGGACAAGCCAGGATACATGGTCCTGGCGTTTCAGCTTGCTAGGCGCAAGAAGGTTGGTTTCTTTTCTTTTTTGCCTGGTGCAGTAGTTTGATCCACTTGTTGTGTGATACTCTGAGCTCCGAGCACCCATTGAAGCAGGTGGACAGTGGTGGGTCAGGATTGTTATAAGGTTGAGCTTATAACTCCTAACTGCTTCCTTGTTTTTGCTGAGTTTACAGCACTGAAGTGACCTCTCTGGGGTACAGGCCTGGGCAGTGTGTATGGAGGTCCTGGGCTTTTCAGATGACAAGCAGCAGATATCATTATCACAATTACCTGTTATGATATACCCGGCCTGGAGCAGGTTGTAAGACTGCCCCAAAAGCCAGAGCACATCAGTTGAGCACATACCCGGCTACAGAGAGTCCAGAGTGCCAGTAATATGTGATTGTTCCCAGATAGAAAGAAACAATACACACAGCCGTTATTTAGGCTAATCTAGTTTATTCCAAGTAATTGTGCAGAGACACCTCTGCTGCCAGCCCGTGTAAACGGTGCTGCCATTTTGC
The DNA here is from genome assembly GCA_034641385.1 of Darevskia mixta. Taxonomy (NCBI): domain Eukaryota; kingdom Metazoa; phylum Chordata; class Lepidosauria; order Squamata; family Lacertidae; genus Darevskia; species Darevskia mixta. Next base: position 982,991 of record JAWWNH010000003.1, read on the forward strand.
CGTCCGTCTTGCTTCAGGACAAGCAGTAAAGTGAAAACAAAGCAACTTTCTCACAGGTCTGTGTGATAGGCAAATGTAATACCAGTCCAGCCTGCAGCTTTAGCCACTTGGCTTGGACATAATTCACAACATTACCATCATCATTGCTACAACAATTACTAAAGCAACCAGAGGTTGATTTTAACTAGATCAAGATCAAATTTTATTACGGTCATAGACCAGCATTTAAAATCTGAAAAGTGCTTTACAGAGCTAAAAGAAATTAAAACTCAGAATGAATATAGAAGTCTAAAAATTTAAAAGGGGCTAAAAATATCCAGGAGGAGGGTCCAGCTTGCCTTTTCCCAGCTTCTGCTCTAGGTCTTCATTCCATTCCCGAACAGAAGAGCTGCTACCCACAGCCCAACACCAAGATCGATATTCCACTGACTGGTTTGTTCTGGGAGGGTAGACTGTGCCTGCAGATCTGCGTGCAGAATCTAGCCACCATCCGGGTTATCATTTGCTCTTTGCCTAGTAAAAGGGCATTTAGTTTGGTCTTATCTGGAAGGTCAGCTAACCTCTCCAATAGGGGGGCAATGATGTCTCTGCAGGCCTTGTCATACAAAGGGCATCTAAATAATAGATGCTCGGGGCTACCTACTTCCCCCAGTGAGCAGGAGCAGAGTCTCTGATCGTATGGGAAATTTTTTTTAACTATCTTGTTTATGTGTGAGAGTGCTGAAAACTTCAAGGCATGACTAATGCAAAAGCAACAACAGTCAGATTAATATCAGGGCTGCAGTATGAGTTAATGATCCCGTGAGTAGTTGTGAGGCATCACCAGCTTCAAGAAGATCTGAAGTCTCTTGCAACACAAAATAACAATCCTTAGAAACACATTATTATAGATTTCCGATTACGGGTTTCTAAGCTAATGAAATTCCAAAAGGAGAACCAGTTTTGCAGTTTCTACTCCCTCCCCAAAGCTGGATCAGGGAGGTAAACACCAGTTACCCTGCTATGGTGCCCCCTTCTTGATCATTTGTGCAAAATGAACGCTCCCTACAATAAATTGTTGAAATTGTTGAAATAGCTGCAGTTAAAAGAGGCAGGTTTAACTAAAAGCATCCATGTATAGTGATGGGACCACATGGCAATTGAAAAGCACTTAGAAATGGATGATGCGATTATTAAAACACAGCACGGGTTTCTAAAAAACAAGTCATGCCAAATGAATCTCATTTCTTTTTTCTTTATTTTAGCTCTTGCTGTGATTCATGTGGAAATTGTTCAGTTTGGTTGTGTGTTTTTTAATGTTTTATTTAGTCTTTATGACTACTTTTGCTATGTTGCAGTTACATATTTTTTTATACAAAATAAAAAATAAAAAAATTCCTTCCAGTAGCACCTTAGAGACCAACTAAGTAAAACGCTATCAGCATGGTTTGAACTGTGGAAAGGCGGCATACTAATAAAATTATGTACCGGTAAGTATGCATGTATATGGGAGGATGCAGTCATGTGGGGATAGAATAAAGCTGCATAAATAATTCCATTTTTTTCCAATAAATGCAGCCAAAACCTACAGGATATGCTGCAATTATCTGAATGTTAGGACCTTACATTTCTGCCACCAGATGGGGTAGAAGGCTCGATCCATGTACAATGTGTGGCACAATTCTTCTCGGCCCTAACCTGTCCCTATTGCCAAGGGTAGCTGCCAGCCAGGTTGAGCACTGGCCAAAGGCGCAGGAATCCAGAGGGCAGCAGGAAGGCATGCAGGATGAGAGAGATTCATCTCCTATGCAGAGAGATGCTGGTTTAGCACCACTTGCCTGCCCACCCAGGCCCAGTAACAATCCACCATCCTCATTACTCACTGCACATGAGAGCTGCACCACTTCTGTTCAAAAGCAGGCAGGCCAGACACCTTCCCGCGTCTTGTTTTCAGTACCACAAGAATCACTCACTGCTAGAGTTGCCGTATTTCAAAAAGTCACATCTAAGTGTCGTTTTGGTCCACCACCTTGATTCAAAAGGGCCAAACATAAACAGAGACTGCTGCCCTCACATTGAGACCCCTCATGCCGTTTGGCAACCATCTCACAAGAAGCATCTGAACACATAGAGAGGAAATGGACAACATACATAGTAGATTTATTTATATCCCACTTTTGTTCAAGGTGGCATAGTTCTCCTCTTCCCCATTATATCATCACAACAGTCCTGGGAGGTAGGTTAGACTGAGACACTGGTCCAAGGCATAGCTGTCAACCCTCCCTTTTTTGCAGGAAACTCCCTTATTCCAATGCCGTTTCCTGCTGCTATCCCGGATTGTTGCTATCCCTTCAATTTCCCGGATTTCAAAGGAAGCAGCTCCTCTCCCTCCCTGGGAGAGCTCCTCAGCTGCGTTGCTCAGCTGCCAATAAGGAGTTTGAGACCGACTGGGGGCGGAGCTTGCATGCCTTGTGCAGCCAGACCCTCACGCCCAACCAGACAGACAGCCTGCCTGCCGTCTATGCGCTCGCTCTTTCGCTCATCCGTTCGCACGCAGCCTCTGGAGCACAGGGTGGCGAGGCTACTTGGTGCCATTGCACCGCCCTCGCGGCATCCCTTATTTTCAAATCCGAAAGTGTGAAAAAATCCCTTATTTTCAAATCCGAAAGGTGACAGCTAAGGTCCAAGGCCACCCTGTGAACTTCTAGGCTATGTGGGCATTTGAGTCCTTGCCTCCCAAGTCCTAATCCATTTCATACCCTTCTACCTTAGTCCACACTCTTGAAAAAGAAGATGTAGAAGTGAACAAGCTGGGGGGTGGGCTGGAAGCTTATTATCTACTTCGTTCACAGACCTGCGTAGCACCTTTAAGACTAATTTAGGCTTGCCAAATTCAGGGAGTAAGCCGCATGGAATTCAGTGCGGCTTAATTCTGAGCAGACATGTAGGCGTGCACAGTTATTCCAGACAAACCAACATCTATCCATGTAAGATTAAGTCACAATGAGTATGTTTGTGGGTTGTCACTGATAGTGTAGCCTCAGGAGCCAAGAGTGCAGTCCTTAAAATGATGAAATAGATCCTGGTAGAATTCAATCCTATACATGTCTACTCAGCCTAGGATTGCAGATTATCCTACATGTATAGGACTGCAGGTTATGCTCTATCTCTGACGGGAATGCACTGTCAGACATAGAATTTAAGAGACATAAAATTTTCGGGACATGTTGAAACAATGGAGAGGGTGAGGGACTTATGTGTTAATATAATCTAGCAGTCTTTTAAGATTCCGTAAGTAACTTCTTGGTTGTAACACACAGAAATGAGTGAAACGGACTACCCAGTACATTTCCGAGCACAATTCAAAGTGTTGGTGCTGACCTTTAAAGCCCTAAACAGCCTCGGTCCTGTATACCTGAAGGAGCATCTCCACCCCCACCGTTCAGCCCAGACACTGAGATCCAGCACCGAGGGCCTTCTGGCGGTTCCCTCGCTGCGAGAAGCGAAGCTACAGGGAACCAGGCAGAGGGCCTTCTCGGTGGTGGCACCCGCCCTGTGGAACGCCCTCCCATCAGAGGTTAAAGCAATAAACAACCACATGACCTTTAGAAAACACCTGAAGGCAGCCCTGTTCAGGGAGGTTTTTAATCTGTGATATTTTAATGTATCTTTATATTTGTTGGAAGCTGCCCAGAGTGGCTGGGGAGACCCGGCCAGATGGGCGGGGTACAAATAATAAATTATTATTATTATTATTATTATTATTATTATTATTATTATTACCTCAGAAGGTGGTGGGCTCTCCTTCCTTAGAGCTTTTTAAGCAGAGGTTGGATGACCATCTGTCATGGAATGGACATTTATGCAGAAAACACAAAAGCATAAAAGCTGTGTAAGCATCAGCCTGACACTGAAAGCACAATAAAACAGATGTCAGGCAAATCTCTCTGGCTATAGCTATAGTAGGAGAAACATTACTGCCGTGGAAGCAGAAAACGGTAATTACTAATGTGTGAGAGCATTATCATGGTCATTGGGCAAAAGTTTGCCTTATAGACTTAGCAAACAGAGATGTGTAAGACTATTGTAATCTCAGTTCTCTTTTAAATGGTGAATTTTAGAGGGCAGAGCTCTTTGAGTGCTGATGTACAAATCAGGAAATGCCCTGTTGTTCAAACCTTTTCTCTTATGTCTTAGGGTAGCCATCCTCTTTCAACGTTAGCATCCCAAACTATGAGTTCTTAGAATGCCTTACAAGATTGTTGTCAAGGTAAGAAGGTAGCCCTTTTACTGTGTATCATGCATGTTGAATCTGAACAATCCTCCAATATATTGGCAATTTTATCTGCACTGCCATGCTGTGACATACAGTTGAGACAACAGAGCTGGCCCAAACATGTGCAGTGAGTTTTGTAGCTGGGCAATGGTCTATGTCTCTGCACTCTGAAGTTATGTACACGCTATACCTTTAAAGCACATTCGAAACACATTTCCCCCTCAAAGAATTCTGGGCACTGTAGTTTGCCAAGGGTTGGTGGGAACTAATTCTGTGAACAGGTAAACAACAGTGCCCAGAATTCTTTGAGAGGGAAATCTTTCTTGAATGTGCTTTAAAGATACAGGGTCTGACACTGGGTCCACTGCAACATATCACCTTTCTCTAAAGCTCTCTATAAATGCTAAGTATAATCAGTATTATTCTTTACAGTATCAATTATATACCTGCATACAGTAATGAGGAATAAAAACTTAATTTTTGAAAATTCAATTTTTACAAGAGACAAACTGAAATATCAATGGTTATTTTATAGCAGAGGGTGTGGGGAAACCAGCTAAATCATAGGAAGGGGGGACCTTCATTTTCGCAGGGCATTTTGACACAAACCTTATTCCTGAGGTTACATTTTGCTGCTTTGCTGTGCATCCTACTTCCTGCCCGAACTGACCGGTCCATGGGCCAAAGCTTTCCCACCCCTCTTTTATATATTATTTCACCCAGGAATAAACAGAATTAGGAACTGCCAGTCATGGCTCTGAAAGCGAAACTGGGATTATTTCACTTTACAACCGCAGCCGATATCTGAACTTGATATCATGAGAAGGATGTGTAGCTCCAAACCCACAGCGGCTTCCATCGACTGGTGGGATTTCCTCTTCTGCATTAACCAGTTCCATGTCAAAGCAGGTGAGCATCAGGATCACAAACATCTTCAATTCACTAACAGCAAAGAATCGCCCGGGGCAAATAGACGCCCCTCCACCAAAAGGAAGAGTGTATTGTTTGAGCTTTTTCCCATTCTTATAGAACTCTCTTTTGGTGCCATCTGGGTTCAAGAACCGGTCGTATTTGAATGTGTGAGGATCAGGGTAGATTTCTGGATCCATATGCAGTCCAAGGAAAGGGAAAATAAGAAGTTGGTCTCCTTTACGAAAAATATATTCCCTCCCATCAGACATTTTAAGATCTGTATCCTGCATCACACTTCTGAACAGGAACGGACTCACTTTCAAGCGCAGAGTTTCTTCTATTGTACTGTCCAGAAGAGGAGTCTTTATTGTCTCCAGGGACACATCAATGATGGGGCTTCCTGGATTCACTTCCTGACCAGTCTCTCTCAGTACTCGGTCCACTTCTTCCCTCACTGCCTTCATTGCTTCTGGATACTTCAGGAGATGCACAAGAACCCAGAAGGTAGCTGGACCCGTGTTGGCTTGAGATGCCCAGAGGAGAAGAAACATGAATTGTGTCCTCATCTTTTCAGTCATCCCAGTCTCAGCCATTTGTTGATCTTGCTCAGCTATCCACTTGCTGATATTATCCTTCTTGCATATCTTTTCTACAGACAGTTTGTCCCAGAAGAAGTTCCTCAGCCTTTCCGTGTCCTTTTTGCCCTGAGGATCCAAGATCCCGAGGGCCATTTGGGGAAATAAGTGATCAAATTTCTGAAAATTCCCAAAGAACTCACCACATTGTGTTAATGTATTCTCCTTAGCATTTTCCTTGTCTAGCTCAGTTCCAAACAAAGCCAGAAAGGCAGCCTGGAATATTGTTTTGTAGCTAAAGTGCAGGACCCCATCCTGCTGCCAGTGTCTCTTATCCTCACCTGAATCCTGGCTGTGGAACATCACAGTCTTCAAGTTCTCCATCATCACCTGATTTAAGACAGCCAGACCCTTACCTCTCAGATATTCCTTGCTTATTTTTTTCAAAATATGGTGATGAGAGTCAGTTGGTTGAAAAGCAAAAACGTTTAACACTATCATTGATCCAAACTTATCAAAATCCAATTTGTCAGGTGATTCTTTCAGTATTGGTTCATAGGAATCGACATCCGCCAGAAAATGTATGTAATTGCCGCCAACCAGCACTGTGAAAATATCCCCATGTTTCTTCCGCATCACTTCCAAAAATTCAGCAGGGTTTTTCTTGAATTTAGTCGCATGTCCTAGCCATGGAATGAAGCCTTTGTCCAGAGGAGGTTCCTTGGGTTTCCTCTTGCGAAATGCTCCTACTGTATAGAGCCAACCAAGTAGGATTGCATAGAGGGATGCTAAGAAAGCGCAAAGCGCAGTCTCCCAGAAATTCATCACTGGTGCTCTGGAAGAAAGACTGTAAAGTTAAATGGAACAAGAGGCGTACTTATAAAGCAGTCAAACAGATGGCAGATCAGGTTGTGCAACTGTCTAATTCCATTTCTGGGCGGTCAAAGGGAGTTGTGCTTTTGCTCCTGCTTCAGCCAGTAATGACATTCCAGTATTCATGTTTCCGTCCTTCCTTATGTCCATATTCTACCTGCTCCCACTGTTTGAAAAACAAAAACCCTGAGCCACATTAGATATCGCTGTGGAAAACTATATGCCATTACATATTCCTGCCCAAATAGAGCAGCCTTGAATATGGAGCAAGTTCAATGGGTGCTCATGGTAATGGTTCCAAGTTGCGCACCACGCCTGGTATAATGCCGCAAAAATTCTCCTCCTGAAAAAAGAGGGGGTGGCGGCAATGTTGTTGTTGATCCCTGGAATGTGGCATGTTGAAAAAGTGATGCTAGCTTCCAAGCATTCCAAGCCAAAGTGCCAAACCGGACACATCGCTCATTCCAAGTGGAAAGATTGCCTCTCACCCTCAGCCTTCTTATTAATGCAGGGGCCCATTAATCCAGCCACAGTTAACATTAAGGAGGTCCCGGCAAGCCTTGCAGTTGTTGGATGCCCAGTAGTGGGTGGCCTTTCATAAATAACTAGCTGACCCGGCCACGCCTTGCTGTGGCTATGTGTGTGAATGCTGTGGTGTTGATGGCTGTGTCTGTGTGTGGTGGTAGGAGAGGAGAGGGCCGACAGCGGCTGTGGGGATGGTGTCCGGCCTGCCTTTCATGGCAGCTGCAGTGGGGAAGTGGGCAGCGGGCAGCCCAGGCTGGCTCTGATGGCGGCATCGTGAGCGGCTGTGGAGAAGGGCTGGGGCCTGCCTTTCATGGTGGCAGGGTGGCTAAGGGGCCTGAGCGGCGGTTGGGCTGGGCCTGCATTTGATGGCGTTAACGGCGACGACCCGGGCTGTGGTGACAGGCTGGCCTAGAAGTTCCCCTGTTCAACTTCCATCTGCCCCTTCTCTGTCCCCAGCCCCATTTTCAATTACCCTCTTCTCGGCCCCCCCTCTTTTCTATTACCCTCTTCTCGGCCCCCCTCCTTTTCAATTACCGGTTTGTGAGCTTGCAAATGGCCGACGGAGCTCTGAGGTTTTGCTGTGATGTATAAAAGCTGCGCCATTGTTTTGCTTTTGTAGCTGTAGTACCAGTATAGCCGTCGCTAGAGGGCGCTGTTTTGCTGATGACATCTAATGCCTGCGACGGTTGTTTTTTTTGCATTTAAACTTTATTTTAGGTATGACAGGTGTGGTTTTTATGAATTTTTATTATGCCAGATTAGTATGCCATGGTAATGGAACGCTGTGTCCTAATTTGATGCGATTTGGTCCAGCGGTTACGCAGCAAGGGTGTTTTGGACAAACACACAATGGGAACATTTTTATATATATAGATGGCTGTACCATCACCTGGCCTGTAATACTACCCCTGGTAGTTGGGCAGTATTGTTAATACTGTACTGAATATCTGTGGCTCTCCAGAATTTTAGATGGGAATGTCTTCCCAGATCTCCCTTTCACAGGGGCGAAACTGGGCTTTATTTCACCCAAAGTCAAAGACCCAGTTTGGCAAAAGCAAAAGCAAAACAAAAACCACACGCATTTGTTTTTTTTTTTAAAAATTATAATCTATTTATTGAATTTTCCAATACAAATCACAGCAAATCACATTGAAATTATTTCAAATTACATTTCAAATTACAATCCAAATTAATTATACAATTCCCAATTAAAAGAAACATTCCAATTATGCCTAATTATTATAGTAAATTATATATATATATGGACTTCCCATGCCTTGGACGCCGGAGCTTCCCTGATCACCTCCATCGATTGCTTTTCAAAATTATTTCCAATATTTCCACAGCCGCTGATATATGCCAGCAAGCAGGCTAAATTATAATAAACAATGTCTCTGTGTGGATGAGGTCGATCTTCTTAATTCCAAATGCCACATTCCGACCATCGCCATCTTCTCATCCTGTTGTTCACCAAACTTCTTCACACTGCTACTCTCCCCCGCTTGCTTTGCACATACCCCTTTCCAGGAGTGCCAGTCTCTAATATAAATCAAATTTCAATAAACAACCAGAACTGGCTTCTCCCTATGGAGTAGTGCTCTGCCTCACGGGCTCCCCACACCGATTCAATTCTTGCAGCGCCATTGCTTGCGAAGTCGGAAGTTGGAGGTCCTCCATTACTAATAAATCTTTCAGAGTCTTATTTTTCATTCCACACGGTTTATAAATATAAAATCAGATCTTTTCTGCCAAAATCAATCTCAGTCTTTAAAGTCCGCTTGCTATTTCCAAGTAAAAGTGGTTTTTCGGGGGGGGGGGGGTTCGCCCGTGTTAAGTATAATATTGAGGCAAAACAAACATAGGGTCCAGTGCTTCCCCCCCTTTCTTTCCCACTTTCACATACCATTATAAAGTCAATCTCTTCTTCCAGTTTTCTTCTTAGCTGCTCAGGGCTGGAACCATTAGCAATATTCTCTTTACTCCTTTGTCCGAGGCATGCCCAAAACTTTCTGCCTAATTAAAATTCCAGGTTCTGGGACTCGTGCACGAACAGGGTGGCTTCCAGGAGTTCCGGCCCCCACGGGTGCTATCAGCCCAGGGCCCCCCCCCCCCGCTTCCCCCGAAGGGTCGGAATGGGTTAAGGGGCATCTGCGGGCCAGTGGCCCCTCCCGTCGTCCCGGGAGGGTTAGGGAAGCTGCATACTCCCAAAGCAGCCGCCAGGGGAAGGCAAGAAAAGACGGACTAGGTGTTTCCGTTTCCCTAGATGGGTTTCCTGGCGGGAGAATCGCAAACCGGTAGTTCAGGTAGTGGCACCCGCCCTGTGGAACGCCCTCCCTTCAGATGTCAAAGAGAACAACAACTACCAGACCTTTAGAAGACATCTGAAGGCAGCCCTGTTTAGGGAGGCTTTTAATGTTTAATAGATTATTGTATTTTAATGTTCTGTTGGAAGCCGCCCAGAGTGGCTGGGGAGACCCAGCCAGATGGGTGGGGTATAAATAATAAATTATTATTATTATTATTATTATTATTATTATTATTATTATTATTATTTATTATATCGCTATGGAATATAATAAATAATCCTTCTTTCCATATTTCCTGTTTCCCCTATTTTGCAGTTTCACTAAAGCATCCTTATGCTTGGCGCTGTAACCTACCTTCCTGTTTCCCTTATTTAATAATAATAATAATAATAATAATAATAATAATAATAATAATAATAATAATAATTTATTTATACCCCGCCCATCTGGCTGGGTTTCCCCAGCCACTCTGGGCGGCTTTCAACAGAGCATTAAAATACAATAATCTATAAAACATTAAAAGCCTCCCTAAACAGGGCTGCCTTCAGATGGTGCCTTTATATATGACAGATGGTGTCCATCACAATGACCTTGTTTTTCACTTATCAGAAATCAAATTTCACTGAGAAGAAATTGAACATTCCTCTTCAACCAGCTGACTAACACCCTATATCCTTTTAAATATGTTGAGAGGGGGCATTATTGGGTTTGTTTGTTTTTTGCTCTTGCTCTTGTTTTTATTATGTAAATAAATTAATAACGTCTTTGAGGTTTTTGCCTTTTAAAAAATGAGGTGGTATAGAAATAATAATAATAATAATAATAATAATAATAATAATAATAGCGTGCATTTGATCCGCCAGCGTATACTTCTGAGAGGAACTGAACCTCTAACGTACAGACAGAGCTTGCATTTGTTTAAATGCGTCCATAATTTTATCCCTTATACCCCATAAAGAACTCACACCAAGCATTGGCAGAAAGATTGGTTTATTACAAGGAAAATTAAATGAGTATATAGTTTTAAACAGTGAGTTACAAAACAGTTTTATGTCATGCATATCATGCATATACACTAGTCTTAAAGAATAAAACAAATCAGCAACGTCCCGAAGTGGCTCTAACCCATGTCATGAACCCACAGAAAATAGGGGCAGGTGCAAAGTTGCTGTTGCAGAGTGTGACTCCTTTCTGTGCCTCAAAGGTAACTTCAGAAGTGCTTGGAGAAGGAGGCCACAAACAACTCCTCTCCATATCAGCATTACTCTCCCAGAGGAACCAGTGTGTTTACCTGCCTCATTCTGTACCGAAAATGCTGACAACCCCAGACTATATTCCTTTGATAACACTCTAAAGCAGGTGGCTCGATAAGGACAATTTGTTGTTGTTGTTCAGTCGTTCAGTCGTGTCCGACTCTTCATGACCCCATGGACCAGAGCATGCCAGGCATGCCTATCCTTCACTGCCTCTCGCAGTTTGGCCAAACTCATGTTAGTAGCTTCGAGAACACTGTCCAACCATCTCATCTTCTGTCGTCCCCTTCTCCTTGTGCCCTCAATCTTTCCCAACATCAGGGTCTTTTCTAGGGAGTCTTCTCTTCTCATGGACAATTAATTGGACGCAATCCCAGACAGCGTGAAAAGAATCATACACTTGTTACTTCTTCCAATTCAAGAGACCTTGGGCCTCAGACATAGGCAGCTGGGAGCCATCCATAGATTGAAACATTTATAAACTAATACTTTGCTTTCTAATATCAATACATGAAGCAAGCACACTTATACAGAAGCAGGATCAATACAAAGATACATATATTTGGTTATAATACATAAAACATAGGGAGAAGAATTTCCTTTTAAAAAGAGGCTTTTTTACTTAAGGGGGGGCATAGGGATAAGACTCTAAAAATATATTTCTAAATAGTATCCTTTAATTCTCTGCAGTCTCTGCAGCTGCATCTTTATCTAGGAATGAAACCTTAAATGTTGCAAACTATATGCAGGTCTCTTTAGCCTTGACATCTGGAGAGACCAGTAGCCATGAATGTTGCAGCTCAGGTATGCAGGTCTACTGTTGCAATTCTCTCCAGCCAGACCTTATCTAAGACAGCTGTGTGACCTTGCCATCATTTGCAGAACAATACCTTCTTTGGACAGATACATGAAGCACTTCTCAGTTTAATCACAGCTTTAAATGCATATAAAATCAATACAGCTGGCCTATATAAAATCAATAAGTATAAAATATACAATAGCTGCCTAGGAATACAGTGTATGACCCTTCAATTCTAACACAGGCATAGGCAAACTCGGCCCTCCAGATGTTTTGGGACTACAACTACATCCCTAGCTAACAGGACCAGTGGTCAAGGATGATGGGAGTTGTAGTCCCAAAACATCTGGAGGGCCGAGTTTGGGGATGCCTGGTCTAAAAGATCAGTTCCACTTGCATTAACCCAGGGGTTTGCAAACCTTTTCAGCAGGGGGCCGGTCCACTGTCCCTCAGACCTTGGGGGGGGGGCGGACTATATTTTGAAATAATAATAATAATGAACCAATTCCTGTGCCCCACAAATAACCCAGAGGTGCATTTTAAATAAAAGCACACATTCTACTCAATTAAAAACACGCTGGTTCCTGGACTGTCCACAGGCTAGATTTAGAAGGCGATTTGCTCCAAAGTAGTGGTTTCACTTACGCTGATGTTACTGTTTGTGTTCCTATGCACTCTTAAATGTGCTTTTGTTTCTTTGTTGTTTTTCCTGAATGCTTTGTGGCACCTTAAGGAGCAAGGAAGGGTATGATAGCATAAGCATTGGTGTTGCAGACAGTGAGGTCCAAAGGGAATTAAATGCATGACTAGCAATTGCCTCGTTAATACCAGCAGTTCACAACAAGCATGGTCTCAAGTGACCGTGATTAATACTTCAATCATAGGTGTGCAAGACTACGTTGTAAAGCAGCAGTAAGGAATCTGGAGCCCTCTTGATGTTGTAGAACTCCAGCTCCCATCACCCCTAACCACTCACCATGCTAGCTGGGGCTCATGGGGGGGGCAGTCCAACAAGATCTGGACACCACAGGCAGGCTGCCCATGTTGCAAGGCAAAAACATGTAGCTTAGTTGTCTTAAAATAGTGAATATTAGAGTTTGAAACATTTTAAGTGCTGGTATCAAGTAGTGTGCTCCACCTGTTGTGGACTACAACTTCCATCAGCCCCTAGCCAGCATGGCCAATGGTAAGGGGTTAAGGGGTGTTGCAGTCTGGAGGGTACTACATTGCCTGTCCCTGAGGGAGAGACTAAGAAACTAAACGAGAAATCAGGAAGTCCCTCTCCCCAGCTTTAAATCATGCCTCTATAAATCATGAATCTATAAATTGGCCTTAGACCACTACTTTCATAGCAGACAGCAGGCCCATGCAGAGCTTGTCTGTGGCCCGGGGTGGAAGTCTTGTTAGAATAAAGTTATAAATTAAAACAAAAAAAGCCTATTCCTGGGCAAGTGTACCCAGCGGCCCGCCACCCTCCATGGGCCTGGCTGACTCCCATGAATTCATGAATTGGTCAGAGAAGGTTGGCTGTGAGCCAACAAGAACTGCATTATTCTATCTCTCCCTATTTTAGAGGCTGCATACCTCCCAACTTCACTTTATCTGATGAAAGAGGTTGTAACCTGTGAAAACGTATCCTATTCAATAAGCTAGAGGTGCCAATGTACTTTTTGTCCTTTGCCAATACTAAATAACACAGACACTCTCTGTAATTATACTACTCCCTAGCGAAAGGACTTTTAGAAGATTAACCAGTTTTAGAAGATTAACCAGTTTAGTTTTCAATTTGGGGTATATCACATGGTATTTCCCATTCTTAAAGAACTCTCTTTTGGTGCCATCTGGGTTCAAGAACCTGTCGTATTTGAATGTTTGGGGATCAGAGTGGATTTCTGGGTCCATATGCAGCGCAAGGAAAGGGAAAAGAAGTAGATGATCTCCTTTACGAAGAATGTATTCTCTCCCATCAGACATTTTAAGATCTGTATCCTGCATCACACTTCTGAACAGGAACGAAGTTGCTTTCAAGCGCAGAGTTTCTTCTATTGTACTGTCCAGAAGAGGAGTCTTTATTGTTTCCAGGGACACATCAATGATGGGGCTTCCTGGATTCAATTCCTGACCAGTCTCTCTCAGTACTCGGTCCACTTCTTCCCTCACTGCCTTCATTGCTTCTGGATACTTCAGGAGATGCACAAGAACCCAGAAGGCAGCTGGACCACTCTTAGTTTGAGATGCCCAGAGGAGAAGAAACATGAATTGTGTCCTCATCTTTTCAGTCATCCCAATCTCAGCCATTTGTTGATCTTGCTCAGCTATCCACTTGCTGATATTATCCTTCTTGCATATCTTTTCTACTGACAGTTTCTCCCAGAAGAAGTTCCTCAGCCTTTCCGTGTCCTTTTTGCCCTGAGTGTCCAGGATCCCAAGGGCCATTTGGGGAAATAAGTGATCAAATTTCTGAAAATTCCCAAAGAAATCTCCACATTGTGTTTGTTTATTCTCCTTAGTGTTTCCTTCGCTCCCAACATCTTCGTCTGGCTCAGTTCCAAACAAAGCCAGAAAGGCAGCCTGGAAAATTGTATTATAGCTAAAGTGCAGGAGCCCATCCTGTTGCCAGTGTCTCTTATTCTCACCTGAATCCCAGCTATGAAGCATCACCGTCTTCAACTTCTCCATCATCACCTGGTTAAGGTCAGCTAGACTCTTGCCTCTCAGATACTTCTTGCTATTTTGTTTCATAATTTTATGATGCGATTGGGATGCATGGAACCTAAAAGCATTAGAAACTATTTTCAATCCAAACGTATCAAAATCCAGCTTGTCTTTTGACTTCTTTATTATATCCCGGTAAGTGCAAGGGTCCAACACAAAATGTAAGTAATTGCCACCAACCAGCACTGTGAAAATATCTCCGTGTTTCTTCCGCATGCATTCCAAAAATTCTGCAGGTTTCTTCTTGAAATGCATCCCATGTCCTAGCCATGGAATGAAGCCTTTGTCCAGAGGAGGTTCCTTGGGTTTCCTCTTGCAAAATGCTCCTACTGCATAGAGTCCACCAAGTAGGATTGCAAAGAGGGATGCTAAGAAAGCGCAAAACACAGTCTCCCAGGAATCCATGACTGGTGTTCAGAAGCCACGCTGCTCAGCCAACCCAAATATTTATTATTTATACCCCGCCCATCTGGCTGGGTTTCCCCAGCCACTCTGGGCGGCTTTCAACAGAACATTAAAATACAATAATCTATTAAACATTAAAAGCCTCCCTAAACAGGGCTGCCTTCAGATGTCTTCTAAAGGTCTGGTAGTTGTTGTTCTCTTTGACATCTGAAGGGAGGGCGTTCCACAGGGCAGGTGCCACTACTCAGCTCTACTTATAATACACCTGCTCAGCAGACCTGCGTAAAACTGGCTCAGCTCATTTGAGTTGGCAGGCTCTCCTCACTTTTGCATCATTACAGCATTTCATTATTCACTCAGACCTACATCTTTAGGAGATTTATGCTCTGCTTGTTCACAGGCTGAAAAACCACTGAAGCACGTGAAGTGGAAATTATTGCGGGGAGTATGTTACGACAGCTTGCTAGCTAAGGGAGTAAGATTCTGTTAAAGCGAGTTCTCCCCTAAAGAGAGAGCTGCCGTTGCGGTGGGGCAAAAAGCCACATCCCTTTTGGGGGGTTTGGCTTGCTGGCCACAGCAGTATTGACCAGCTTGTTGCTGGGCAAATTTGCATGTTGCAATTGTGATGGACAGCCCAGTGTCCTTTAAATAGATCTGCACGTGGCTCTATTTCCCCTCTCTGCTGCGAGCTACGGATCTCCCGCCCCCCCCTCCCTGGTATAGGCCTGGTTGACCTTGCTGTTGCCTGTTATGGGGTCGTCTGCTGTTGAGGCGGGGGCCTAGTAGGAATTTTTCCATTTGGCTGATTGGCTGTGCCACTTGGTTTTCGCCTACTACATAGCAACTAGTCACAACTTGTAAGGTTGGCGGTTAGGCATTGGTTCTGTGGTATGGGAGGCCGGTGCCCTCCAAAAGTGATGATGGTGATGGGAATTCCGTTAAAGGAATCCAGGGGCTCAACATGCTTTTCCGAACCCGGTGGGTTGCAGGGCCACGCAAGAGCCCCTGTGAACCCCTGGGGAGGGGGAGGCTCTGATTTCACCAGCCTCCGCTAACTCACCCCAGCTAATGGTTTCCCTGCGCTGACACGTGGTCAGCTCTGTCCCGCTGGACAGCTAGTCTGCGCTGACTGGAGTCAGCTCTGTCCCGTCGGACAGCGTGAACCAATGCCTACGCAACCACTCACGTGTTTTGTATTTCAATAAAGTTGTGGCCAAAAATATGCCAAAAACCCAAACAAAAATTGATGTCTCTTGTGTGAATTATTGGTGGGAGTGGCTTGGTGACCTCCACACGCAACTGAATTATATGGTTACCAGCTCCCTGGGTCAGCAACTGTGGTACAGAACCACTCGGTCTGTGATTCACTTTCAGTATTAGGCCAGTAGCATGGCAATTATGTTTTGTAGTATATTATAGGTTTTCCTAAATTTCGTAGTGCCAGATCCTCCTCGTATTTCTTCGGTTTAGCAAAAGTTAGAATTAATTGAGGTTTGACTAAACTATGCCAAACAGGGAAAGCCCTTGAATCAACTTTTGCTGATGGGTCAGGTCAGCTTGGCAGAACTAGCTGGGGGGGGGGTCCTTGGAGTCCCATGCTCTACTGACAGAGCTATCCCCAATCATTAAAAGACTGAAGACATAATAAAAATATCATGCTCTAACTTTAGCAGCCAAGAAAGAGTTAAACGACCGAGGGAGTTCTGATTACCAGAAATTTTTATTTTATTTTTAACTTTCTGTTTCCTTGACGAAAGTAAATTTCCTACATCACATCTCCCCCTGTGGGAAAGGAATGTGGATAGTTAAGGAGTGCTGTGGGGACAGGAGATAGAAGTTCTTAAAGTGGAGACTGTGAAGATCTTAAGGTGGAGACTGAGCTGTTAAAAGACCAAGAACACTCGTTATGGCAAATACATCCTTGGGCAGTCCATTGGCTTTTTGGCATCTTACAGCAATTAAGAGAGATCAGAGCTGGGACTGATGAAATGGTGAATGAAGATGGACCAGAGAAGGATGAAATGAAAAATATGCTTAAAGAAGATACAGACGCTTTGGAGAACATCATCGATAAAGGATTGCCAGAACAGGAGAGTGAAATGGTAGAGTTGGAGTTGGACGACTGTTAACGAAGGGGGAATTGGAAACATTCATTTTTACCAAGGCATTTGGTAGCTGAAGGATACAACGTAAGAAGAGCCTGCTGAATCAGGCCAATTTAGTCCAGCATCCTTTTCTCACAGAGGCCGACTTGGTGCCTGTGGGAAACTAGGGGGCAGGATTTCAGCACAAGAGTACTCTCCTGTCTTGTGGAATACGGCAATTGGTATTCATAAGTGTTGATGCCTCCAGCTGTGGAGTATAAGAGCATCCTGCTCCACTTGAAATGTGCCTACGGGTTCCTCCTTAAGAAGCGGCAAACATTAAGAACACATTGTTTATGACATCTAAATTATGGTGTTGAACCAGATCATGAACTCAAAAGGTAACTCCCGGTTACTTCAGGTTGGTAGCTAATTCCAAAGATAATAGGAGGAGAGGAGAGAGGTAAGAGACTGTGATTGAATAAGGTTTATCTGCTAGATGTGAATCAATCCAGTTCAGTCCTAGATCAGCTGCTACCAATCTGGTAGAAAAATGATTTGCGTACCCTGCCACCATAATTGTTCATAACCTTATAAGGAGTAGCCATAAGGGATTTTTTTTCTTCCTTTCAAGTAAGTGTTCACCCAACATAGCAATCACTCTTTGTCATCTTTCAGTGGAGCACAGGTCATTGCCTAGTAAACAAACACAGGGTACAAATTCATGGCTGGTGATGGGGTGGATGAGGTCTGGCAGTGATATTTGGGGTGACATAAGCATACCCATGTTTTCATCCTTGCTTTCATTTCATTCTCAGGACCACAATTTCATTCTCAAGGCACCTGGTGAGTTCTGTTTAATTCACAATTTATCTTACCCTCAGGGTACATCAGTCAATGATGCTATCCCTGCTGAGTTGTCTTCAGTTAAATATGCCACCTTTGAACAAGCGGTCAAGTTAATAAGGAGTTTTGGGAAAGGTGCATTGCTGGCTAAATGCAACGTGGAAGCTGCCTTTCACTTGCTTCCTGTGCATCCACAAGATTTTAAATTGCTTGGGTTCCATTTCGATGGAAAATATTATGTGGATAAGGCCATGCCCATGGGTTGTTCCATATCTTGCGCAGCGTTTGAATATCTTGTTCAGCATTTGAAGCTTTCAGTACTTTCCTGGACTGGGCTTTGTGAGCTCCAAAGGAAATTAAATGCATGGCTAGCAGTTGCCTCATTATTACCAGCTGTTCACAACAAGCATGGTCTCAAGTGACCGTGATTAATACTTAAGGCAGAGGTCGGCAATCTAAGGCCCATGGACTGGTTCCGGCCCATGAGCTTCCTGGAACCGGCCCAAGGACATTCCGTGGATCAGCATGGAGATTCCGTGCTTTTTTCCCCCCGCGGCACCATTTTTTTTCTTGCCACGGTGACCAATATCCGGGTCGGAATAGCGCCAGAAATAGCGTGTGCATACACGCTATTTCCGGCGCACTTCCGGGATGGAGGAGCGCCTGTGCGCATGCGCACACACTATTTCCGGCGCTCTTCAGACCCGGAAGAGTGCTGGAAATAGCTTGAGCGTGCGCATGGGTGCACATGCTCCGGACCACCGAGAGGTCTGCCGGGGAGTGGCCTGGACCGGCCTCAAAAAACGTTGCCGACCCCTGACTTATGGTAAGGTAAAAGTAAATACAGCGGTACCTCCGTTACGAACTTAATCCGTTCCAGAAGTCCGTTCTTAAACCAAAACCATTCTTAAACCGAGGTGCGTTTTCCCTAATGAGGCCTCCCGCCGCTGGTGCCCTTCCACCGTTCGGATTCCGTTCTTAGACCGAGGTAAAGTTCACAAACCGGGACACTACTTCCGGTTTTGTGGAGTTCATAAACCGAATAGTTCTTAAACAGGGCTGTTCTTAAACGGAGGAACAGTGGTACCTCGGGTTACAGACGCTTCAGGTTACATACGCTTCAGGTTACAGACTCAGAAATATTACCTCAGGTTAAGAACTTTGCTTCAGGATGAGAACAGAAATCGTGCGGTGGTGACGCGGTGGCAGCGGGAGGCCCCATTAGCTAAAGTGGTACCTCAGGTTAAGAACAGTTTCAGGTTAAGAACGAACCTCCAGAACGAATTAAATTCTTAACCCAATGTACCACTGTAGTACTTAATGTGTTGTGCTTAATGACATTGTATCACTGGGGTTTGGGCCCTGAAACTTCAAGGTCTGAGATGCTCCTGCCTTGACAACCCTAGTGGCAGTAGGTGGCAGTCTGTGTGTGTAAAATAGCAAATGCAAAATGTGAAGACTTTGCAAAGAGACTTAGGCATGTCTTTTGCTGTGCAGGAGCTAAAGAACCAGGCAGTCGCTACTGGTCTGTTTGTCATCCCCGGGCTGTTATTTATTAATATACAGTGACCATAAATAAAAATATAAAATGAATTGGCTAATATAAGCATAAAATAATCATATTACAGCTGCAGCAGGTAAAAAATCCCTATAGACAGTACTTTTAACACAAGAATGCTTTATTGTTTGTGTGAAACTCCACCTGTTTTTCAATTGCTTGTATATTTTCCTCACAGGAGTTGAAGGCTGTGTATATTGTTCCCCCCTCCCCTCTTTTTATCTTCACAACGGCCCTGTGAGGTAGGCTAGGCTGATAGTTGGTAGTTCAGACACCAAAGTTGTGAAACTGCACACATGTGAGAGCACTTTTGCTTGCTTTTATTTATCAGAGTTGTTTTGTTGTAAATATCAGGACTATTAAATGTAGTTAAAGCAAGGAGGGCTACTTTTCTGGCTTTGTGTGTGTGTTTCTTTTTCTTTACAGAAGCCTGCAAGTGCAATGGGTCTGGCTGTTAACTAGACAGTTGGTGGTGGTCCGAGCCCCCTCAGGGACAGCTGTGGGCAGGATTCCTGCAATGCAGGGCCTCGGCCTAGATGGCCCTGAGGGTCCCTTCCAGCTCTATAATTTTGTGGTTCCATGAATGCCATTATATATTTGTATTTTGCTTTTCCACGCAGTTGCTCAAGTTTGTGTACATTGCCCTCTGCTGCCCCTTTTTATCTTTGCAGCATGCCTATGGGTTAGGTAGGTTAAGTTAATTTAATTTAAGTTAATTTATAATTTATAAAGAACAGTTATTGCTAATTGGTAGCAGTGTGTAAGGGACCCAGGTGGCGCTGTGGGTTAAACCACAGAGCCTAGGGCTTGCTGATCAGAAGGTCGGCAATTCGAATCCCTGCGACGGGGTGAGCTCCCGTTGCTCAGTCCCTGCTCCTGCCCACCTAGCAGTTCGAAAGCACATCAAAAGTGCAAGTAGATAAATAGGAACCGCTCTGGCGGGAAGGTAAACGGCGTTTCCGTGCACTGCTCTGGTTCGCCAGAAGCGGCTTTGTCATGCTGGACACATGACCCGGAAGCTGCACGCCGGCTCCCTCGGCCAGTAACGCGAGATGAGCGCCGCAACCCCAGAGTCGGTCACGACTGGACCTAATGGTCAGGGGTCCCTTTACCTTTACCTAGCAGTGTGTACGTGCCTGCAAGGCAAGGGGCAATATTCACATACCAGGTTCAGAGTTAATCAGCATGAATAGCAGGGTATCCACAGTAAATGATGATACAATTTGCCCCTCTGCCAGTGGAGAGGCTACTTCGCTTGTTCCTGAGCTCCTCCAGCCAGTGGAGCCGGTGGTTAGGATTGCCACTGCCCCAGTTTCAGCTCTACTATCTGCAATATTTTAAAAGCCATACTATTTCCTTGTGCTTTTAATAAGAATTAATTCCTCAGCATGCTCAGCTGTGGCCGGTATTGGCTACAGTCATCCTCACGGCAGCTTTAGCTAATTGACCCAGGTGTCTTATTTTAGCACACTGAAGTAAGTTTAATCATACAAGTAATTGACTGTGTTATAACTGAACACAGGTCATGCATAGGTTTTGCTCATCTTTGTACTGAAGCTGTGTCAGATGATACTTACAGCATGATTCAACTATTATGGATGGCGGCGTTTATTTTTATGGTGTTTAAAATAGCTATATGTACCAGAGTTATGTAGCCTAACAATTGTTAACTAATTCCTCAGCATTTAGGTAAAGGTAAAGGTAAAGGTGAACCTAGCAGTTCGAAAGCATGTCAAAGTGCAAGTAGATAAATAGGAACCGCTCTGGCGGGAAGGTAAACGGCGTTTCCGTGCGCTGCTCTGGTTCGCCAGAAGCAGCTTTGTCATGCTGGCCACATGGCCCGGAAGCTGTACGCCGGCTCTTGGCCACTAAAGCGAGATGAGCGCCGCAACCCCAGAGTCGGACACGACTGGACCTAATGGTCAGGGGTCCCTTTACCTTTAAAGGTAAAGGTAAAGGACCCCTGGATGGTTAAGTCCAGTCAAAGGCGACTATGGGGTACGGCACTCATCTTTTCAGGCCGAGGTAGCCAGCGTTGGTCCACAGACAGCTTTCCAGGTCATGTGGCCAGCATGACTAAACCGTTTCTGGCACAGCAGGACACTGTGACGAGTGCCAGAGCACACGGAAGTGCCATTTACCTTCCCACTGCAGCAGTACCTGTTTATCTACTTGCACTGGTGTGCTTTTGAACTGCTAGGTTGGCAGAAGCTGGGACAGAGCAATGGGAGCTCACCACCATGGCATGGATTCAAACTGCCGACCTTTTGATCGGCAAGCCCAACAGGCTCAGTGGTTTAGGCTACAGCACCACCTGCGTCCTCAGCATTCAGAGACACTGAATCTCTTTCTGGGTTTGGCTACCTAAGTATACACAGACCGTAGCTAAAGTGGCTGCAACAGTTTAGTTGAAAATGAGAAAAGAGGACCATGTACCACCGGATAAGTTATTCAGCTGCTGATTAAATAGCATAATGCAACATAGATTAAACATCACAACATATGAAGCAAGCTTGCCTTTTGAACTATATAAATACATAACAGAGTTTAAAAAAGCATGTAACTAAAAGATAGGGGAGGAACCTCTTGTCGAAGATACCAAAGGAAAATGACCCAGTACCCAGAGTGGTGAAGAGACTGAAAGAAAGGCAGCAAAGCTGAAAAAATTGCACAGCGAATTTCTTTTTATAAAAGTTGGATTTTCGGAGTCTTAAAAATACCGGTAGCAAACAGAAACTGAACAGGGCAATCATGATTCATGTAAGGAATGTTATATTCACAGTGTTTTGCCAATGTCTCATAAGAAAGTGTGTGAAAAAAGCACAGCCATTCCACAGTAAACACCCAGTTCTATCAATGCTTCTGTTTGGCTGGACAGTACTACATTGGCTATCCCTGAGGGAGAGACTAAGAAACTAAACTAGAAATCAGGAAGTCCCCTCTCCCCAGCTTTAAATCATGCCTCTGCCATGAATCTATAAATTGGCCTTAGACCACTACTTTCATAGCAGACAGCAGGCCCATGCAGAGCTTGTCTGTGGCCCGCAGTGGAAGTCTTGTTAGAATAAAGTTATAAATTCAAACCAAAAAAAGCCTATTCCTGGGCAAGTGTACTCAGCGGCCCGTCACCCTCCATGGGCCTGGCTGACTCCCAGGAATTCATGAATTGGTCAGAGAAGGTTGACTGTGAGCCAACAAGAACTGCATTATTCTATCTCTCCCTATTCTAGAGGCTGCACACCTGCCCACTTCACTTTATCTGATGAAAGAGGTTGTAGCCTGTGAAAACGTATCCTACTCAATAAGCTAGAGGTGCCAATGTACTTTTTGTCCTTTGCCAATACTAAATAACACAGACACTCTCTGTAATTATACTACTCCCTAGCGAAAGGACTTTTAGAAGATTAACCAGTTTAGTTTTCAATTTGGGGTATATCACAGCTAATTGTTGCAAGCCAATGTATAAAAGTCAGGTTTAAGTTTAGAAGCGCAATCGATACCTAAACTGAATATCTTGAGAAGGATGCACAATTCCAAACCCACAGCGGCTTCCATCGACTGGTGGGATTTCCTCTTCTGCATTAACCAGTTCCATGTCAAAGCAGGTGAGCATCAGGATCACAAACATCTTCAATTCACTAACAGCAAAGAATCGCCCGGGGCAAATAGACGCCCCTCCACCAAAAGGCATAGTGTATTGTTTGAGCTTTTTCCCATTCTTAAAGAACTCTCTTTTGGTGCCATCTGGGTTCAAGAACCTGTTGTATTTGAATGTGTGAGGATCCGGGTAGATTTCTGGATCCATATGCAGTCCAAGGAAAGGGAAAAGAAGTAGATGGTCTCCTTTACGAAGAATGTATTCTCTCCCATCAGACATTTTAAGATCTGTATCCTGCATCACACTTCTGAACAGGAACGGATTCGCTTTCAAGCGCAGAGTTTCTTCTATTGTACTGTCCAGAAGAGGAGTCTTTATTGTTTCCAGGAACACATCAATGATGGGGCTTCCTGGATTCAATTCCTGACCAGTCTCTCTCAGTACTCGGTCCACTTCTTCCCTCACTGCCTTCATTGCTTCTGGATACTTCAGGAGATGCACAAGAACCCAGAAGGTAGCTGGACCCGTGTTGGCTTGAGATGCCCAGAGGAGAAGAAACATGAATTGTGTCCTCGTCTTTTCAGTCACCCCAATCTCAGCCATTTGCTGATCTTGCTCAACTATCCAATTGCTGATGTTATCCTTCTGATAGATCTTTTCTACTGACAGTATATCCCAGAAGAAGTTCCTCAGTCTTTCTGTCTCCATTTTGCTCTGAGGGTCCAGAATACCAAAAACCATTTGGGGAAATAAGTGATCAAATTTCTGAAAATTCCCAAAGAAATCTCCACATTGTGTTAGTTTATTTTCCTTAGCGCTTCCTTCGATCTCAACAGCTTCCTCTGGCTCAGTTCCAAACAAAGCCAGAAAGGCAGCCTGGAAAATTGTATTGTAGCTAAAGTGCAGGACCCCATCCTGCTGCCACTGTCTCTTATTCTCACCTGAATCCCAGCTATGAAGCATCACCGTCTTCAACTTCTCCATCATCACCTGGTTCAGGTCAGCTAGACTCTTGCCTCTCAGATACTTCTTGCTATTTTGTTGCACAATTTTATGATGCAGTTGGGATGCGTGGAACCTAAAAGCATTAGAAACTATTTTCAATCCAAACGTATCAAAATCCAGCTTGTCTTTTGACTTCTTTATTATATCCCGGTAAGTGCAAGGGTCCAACACAAAATGTAAGTAATTGCCGCCAACCAGCACTGTGAAAATATCTCCGTGTTTCTTCCGCATGCATTCCAAAAATTCTGTAGGTTTCTTCTTGAAATGCATCCCATGTCCTAGCCATGGAATGAAGCCTTTGTCCAGAGGAGGTTCCTTGGGTTTCCTTTTGCGAAATGCTCCTACTGCATAGAGTCCACCAAGTAGGATTGCAAAGAGGGATGCTAAGAAAACACAAAGCGCAGTCTCCCAGGAATCCATGACTGGTGTTCAGAAGCCAAGCTGCTCAGCCAACCCAAAAAATGAATCCTCAGCTCTACTTATAATGCACCTGCTTGGCAGACCTGCGTAAAACTGCCTCAGCTCATTTGAGTTGGCAGGCTCGTCTCACTTTTGCATCATTACAGCATTGCATTATTCACTCAGACCTACATCTTTATGAGATTTATGCTCCGCTTGTTCACAAGCTGAAAAACCACTGAAGCACGTGAAGTGGAAATTATTGCGGGGAGTATGTTACGACAGCTTGCTACCTAGGGGAGTAAGATTCTGTTAACTGAAGTATATGGTTACGAGCTCCCTGAGTCAGCAGCCATGGTACAGAACCACTCAAGTCTGTGATTCACTTTCAGTATTAGCTCAGTAGCATGGCAATTATGTTTTGTAGTCTATTGTTACAGGTTCTCCTAAAGCCTCTCCTCCTTCCAGAGGGGAGTAGTTGTGAGCGGGAGCCGGTTCCTGCGTCGACGGGGGGGGGGGCGTTTTGGCCCCCTGCAGTAGCTGTCCTGGCTGCCGTGCCGCGCCCCTGGCAGCCACCCAATCAGCTGGCTGGGGGGGGGGGGTTGGCCGCTCCTATGCGGCCGCGGCAGCACTGACCCCTCATTGTGTTCCTGATTTCGTCAGATCACCCTCCCACCCTCCCTTAGATTATTAAAATCTACGCTTCAGACATTGCTATGGACCTTTGGTTGGTTGCCCAAGGGGCCTGGTAGGAATTTTTATCCATTTGGCAAATTGGCACCAGCCTCTTGGTTTTTGCCTACCTCTAGCAAATCGTCACAACTTTATGGTATTGGCAGTTAGGCATTGGAATATGTGCGGTCTATTGGAGGGCAGGGTGTGGCCATCGCCTACCCCTCTACTTGTTGGGTATTCCGTTAAAGGAATCCAGCGGTCGTGGATCCTGTCCAATGCCCTGCTGGTGGCTAGGGCCTTGGCACGACCCCAGTGACATCAGGGGAAGTCATGGAGACATGTTTTGTCATTTGATCCAATGCCTAAGCCAATACCACTCACATGCTCTAACCAATAAAAGTTGTGGCCTTTTTTAGCCCATTAGCCTAAATACTCTGTGTCCTTGTGTCTTTATTACTCACAAGCGGGTGGCGGATCCTCGACTCACAAATTCCTTAGTGCCAGAACCTCCTCGTATTTCTTCGGTTTAGCAAAAGTTAGAATTAATTGAGGTTTGACTAAACTATGCCAAACACGGAAAGCCCTTGATTCAGCTTTTGCTGATGAGTCAGGTCAGCTTGGCAGAACTAGCTGAGGGGGGGGGGGTCATTGGAGGAACAGAAGGCCAATGATGGCTAGGCATTATTAGCCCATCAAGGAAGCCATTAAGAGGTACCAGCTGTGGAGAGGGGCCAGACAAGAAGGGTTTAGGAATTCAGGTTTGGATGACATAGGCTGGGGGAAATAGTTTTGCTGGGTTAGCAGCAAGCCTGCTGCACCTACGGGAAGAGCAAGAGACCCTCTACTGTGTGTAATGCTGGTATTCTCCCTAGGGGCGTAGGAAGGGAGGGACGGAGGGGGCGGGCCGCCCCAGGTTCCACTCTGGGAGAGGTGACAAAATAGCCCCTGCCTCCCCCCAGCTATAGAGCAGCCGAGGGCACGGGATGCCACTCTTGTGTGCCGTCCATACGGGATGCTGCTTGCGTGGCAGCCTGTGCGGTCACCGGGCAAGCGGCAGCCCGTATGGCCACTGCACGCGAGCGGCAGCCTGTACAGAGTGTGAATGTGTGGCATTCCGTATGGACTGCGCATGCGCGGGATGCCGCACATGTGCAGTCTGTACGGGCTGCTCCGCCCCGGGTACCGGAGAGGGTTCCTCCGCCACTGATTCTCCCACCCCACCCCCAATCCAAGCTCAGCTTCTATTAATGTGTACATAAACCATATATCATAAAGACACCACTGACTCCACTGTGCCTTATTGTCCCACAGGAAACTCAGACCCCCTGGAACCCCTGGAATCTTGCACTTCTGTGGCTGGCGTGTGACAATGTAAATCAAGCCAGTGTGATCGAGATTTGACTTGTTCCTACTTGGAGATGTTAATTGCTTTCCAATCACATGTTCCTTCATGTTCTTGGGAAGCAGTCACTTTACCCAACTGCTGCCAACAAAGCCTATTATAAAAGTCCATCTGAAAAGCCGCCCAGAGTGGCTGAGGAAACCCAGCCAGATGGGCGGGGTATAAATAAATTATTTATTTATTTATTTATTTATTTATTTATTTATTTATTTATTTATTTATTTGTTGTTTTATTATTATTAGTTTCCAGGCCCGATTCAAAGGGTTGGTTTTGACTTACAAAGCCTTAAACAGCTCAGGATCACAGTACCTCAAGGTCTGCATCTCCCCATATGAACATGAGGCCCTTCATGATACTGTAGGTCTGGAGGGTAGCAACACGAGAATGGGACTTTTCCCGAGAGTGTACAGTATTTAAAGGGGATTTTGTACCTTGAATTTACTCCAGATAGGTTTATTATGCTGCCTGTTGAACTTTTGACTCTAGTGTCCAGGTTTCGTTCAGGTCTTGATAATTCAACTGGTTTATTAATGGAGTTCTGTCGCAGGGTTTATCAAAAGGGGTTTCCCTAGCATGGCTCTTATAACATGCATGCAGCAGTCTTTCTCATAGGCCAAGGAGAGAGGGGGACGGTGGAGGCTTTGTGCTTAAAAGTTGCACAATTTTTTCTCTATACCCAAGCACTACACATCCCCCTTGCAAACACAAAAATACATAGTGTGTTGTGATGTGTCCGTTCGTGTTTGCATCAAAGCATACTCTCGCTCATCCACTCTTTGGGCTTGAAAAACTTCACGTTCAGAATGATTAGCACTTTGGTCCTTAACTGCATTGCTGTCAGGGCTGGAGTCAGGCATAGGTCCGAACTGTGCTCTGCTGCAGCCTCTTCCTGTTCATTAAACCCTGTCACCTTTTCTACTTCTGACAGCTTCTCCTCCCCCCAGTCTGCTCCTTCTCCCTCTGACCACTCATCATCATCCCACCACCAATTCCCTGGCTCTGAGCCTTCTTCTCCTGGGGGTTCCCTAGGGGGTTCCCCGGCTGATGCCTCCCACCATTCCTCTGCTTCCAGCCAGTCCCTGACAGTTTGTGCTTGTTGAGTAGATATGTTTTGGCTGTGTGGCAGCTGGTTGTCACTGCAGCCCTTAAATGGATGCTCCTGCTGGACTCCTCTTCCTGCCACCCACCTAGCCTCAAATTTGGAGCGGGGTTAGCTGGCACACCCAACCCCACTTTTTCCATTCCCAGGCTGGCTTGGGCTGATGATAGTTGTACTGCAGTATAACACCAACGCGGGTGGCGCTGTGGGTTAAACCACAGAGCCTAGGGCTTGCCGATCAGAAGGTCAGCGGTTCGAATCCCTGTGACGGGGTGAGCTCCCGTTGCTTGGTCCCTGCTCCTGCCAACCTAGCAGTTCGAAAGCACGTCAAAGTCCAAGTAGATAAATAGGTACCGCTCTGGCGGGAAGGTAAACGGCGTTTCCGTGCGCTGCCACATGACCCGGAAGCTGTATGCCGGCTCCCTCGGCCAGTAAAGCGAGATGAGCACCACAACCCCAGAGTTGTCCACAACTGGACCTAACTGTCGGGGTCCCTTTACCTTTATAACACCAACACATGGGTGAAGGCTGGTCTGTGCTGTCGTTGCTGAGTACTCCCATTATAACTGCATGAAGAACCTGCTGCTCCAACAGGCCGAAGGAACATCGTCACACCATCATAACTTTTCTGCAGTTGGGTCTGTTGTTCTGCTTTGCATTTTCTGTTATGAGCCCCAGACAGATTTTCCAAAGATGTTTTTGTAAATACACCTGTCTTAAATCTTGCATAGTGTTATGAGTTTGGGCAGTTGGGGGGTAGGCCTGAACTCCCTTCTAATTCCTGGACCTAGCACGGATTCAATTCTGGGAACAGCCAGGCTAGCTTCCTGGTGAGGTAATAATGGCCCTCTAAGTATAGGCCATTAAGGTAGCAAAGGAAGTCGTTCTTTGCCAGATACCAAATGGGTGGGGGCACCTCTCTCAAACTCGCTCATAGTTAGAAAGACAAAGGCCAGAGTTGAGAGTCAAGTTGTGTGACCTAGAAGCCAGGCTGCAGGCTGAGCAGCTGAGAGAGACAGAACCATGCCTGATTCCTGTTGGGAATGGAAGAAGCAAGACCCTCTTGGGATGTTAATGCTGCAAGCCCCTGCATCATAGGCTCAGGAGATAGGGTTGGCCTGCAACCATACACTGCTGCAATAGGAGGTGTTGGCCTCACCTGTACTACTGTATTGGCTGTCATAAATGCCAGGTGCAAGGCTTTGTCAGACGCTTGCTGCACCTCTGCTATTTCAAGGTAAGGGTGATTTTCAGAGTGGGCGTTCGTTTAATGAAACCTCCAGGAAATCAAATAAGCATATCAGATGTAACCAAAACAGCTCGGAAGGGGGAAAGTTAAAACAGAGACTGAGTACAAGGAAAGAGACCGCGGTGGACCTCTAGGGTGAAGACACCATGAGCAAAAAGATAAGGAGAGGGCATGGGCCTGAGAAGGGAAAACCCACAGAATCAATTCCCACACTGTGAGGAACCTTCAAAGCCTTTCCTTGCTGGGCTTTCTTAACATAATCGGGAGTTATGAAGGGAACCTAGCCTACAGCCAAACAACTCTGCTGACGTAGAACAGAGGTTGCTTTTCTAAAAGAGCTGGGTTGGAGAAGGGAGGGGGCAGAGATGGAGGGAAATCACTGGAGGCAGGGAAGAAGCCTGAAGGAAAAGCTACAGGAGAGCACTGGCAGCAAATTCACTGCCTCTCGCAGTTTGGCCAAACTCATGTTAGTAGCTTCGAGAGCACTGTCCAACCATCTCGTCCTCTGCCGTCCCCTTCTCCTTGTGCCCTCAACCTTTTCCAACATCAGGGTCTTTTCTAGGGAGTCTTCTCTTCTCATGAGGTGGCCAAAGTACTGGAGCCTCAACTTCAGGATCTGTCCTTCTAGTGAGCACTCAGGGCTGATTTCTTTAAGAATGGATAGGTTTGATCTTCTTGCAGTCCATGGGACTCTCAAGAGTCTCCTCCAGCACCATAGTTCAAAAGCATCAATTCTTCGGCGATCAACCTTCTTTATGGTCCAGCTCTCACTTCTGTACATTACTACTGGGAAAACCATAGCTTTAACTATACGGACCTTTGTTGGCAAGGTGATGTCTTTGCTTTTTAAGATGCTGTCTAGGTTTGTCATTGCTTTTCTCCCAAGAAGCAGGCGTCTTCTAATTTCGTGACTGCTGTCACCATCTGCAGTGATCATGGAACCCAAGAAAGTGAAATCTCTCACTGCCTCCATTCCTACCCTTCTATTTGCCAGGAGGTGAGGGGACCAATGGCCATGATCTTAGTTTTTTTGATGTTGAGCTTCAGACCATATTTTGCGCTCTCCTCTTTCACCCTCATTGAAAGGTTCTTTAATTCCTCCTCACTTTCTGCCATCAAGGTTGGCACCGAGAACAATAGGGCCTGTTATACTGCCAAGGTTTGCAGCCCTGCATAAGCCATGCAATTTAGCAACACTGCAAAATGAACTCGAAGTGGGAAGCAGCTCCAAAGGAACTGTTGCCTAAGCGCAATTTATCCTACGGCCAGCCCTGGGGGAGCAATTTGCCTTGGAGTGTAGGTGAGCAATCCCAAGCAGACTCTGTACTGTATATGGTTGAGACAGAAGTCCCTTGCGGAAGGCTGAATGAAAATGCTCCTTGTTAAGTCATTCCGGAGCAGCGGGAGCATTTCCATTATCTGGCAGGGGTGGGTTCCAGGTGTTTGCTTTCTGATAATTGCATCTGAACACCTGTCCGTTGTGCCTGCCCTACATATGGCTTGGGCTGTTGGGCAGCCTCTTTTAACACTCAGTTTTCATTTGCTTTGTCCCATCACTTTTGAACTTCCTTCCGCGTACCATCTATATTATGCAAGCTTTTGGAATTCTGCCAGTGTGGTGTAGTGGTTA
Organism: Darevskia mixta; assembly: GCA_034641385.1. Lineage (NCBI taxonomy): Eukaryota > Metazoa > Chordata > Lepidosauria > Squamata > Lacertidae > Darevskia > Darevskia mixta. Next base: position 1,013,155 of record JAWWNH010000003.1, read on the forward strand.
AGAGTGGTAGACTCGTAATCTGGTGAACCGGGTTCGCGTCTCCGCTCCTCCACATGCAGCTGCTGGGTGACCTTGGACTAGTCACACTTCCCTGAAGTCTCTCAGCCCCACTCACCTCACAGAGTGTTTGTTGTGGGGAGGAAGGGAAAGGAGAATGTTAGCCGCTTTGAGTCTCCTTCGGGTAGTGATAAAGCGGGATATCAAATCCAAACTCCTCCTCCTCCTCCTCCTCCTCTTCTTCTTCTTCTTGGTATTATAATAATTATTACTTTCTATTCACAACGACAAAGAGGTAACATTTGTAGATCCCCTAAATGACTGTGCCCTAGGACTGTTGGAGCAGAGGGGCAGCAACCCTAGACCTCATCTTAAATGGCACCCACTGCTGGGTGCAAGACGTAAGTGTTGTTGAACCCATTGGCAACTGCGTCCATAGCATTGCCAAGTGCGAAACATATGCAAGTGGGTAAAAAAGTAAAGGGACCCCTGACCATAAGGTCCAGTTGTGGCTGACTCTGGGGTTGCGGCGCTCATCTCGTTTTATTGGCCAAGGGAGCCAGCGTACAGCTTCCAGGTCATGTGGCCAGCATGACTAAGCCGCTTCTGGCGAACCAGAGCAGCGCACGGAAACGCTGTTTACCTTCCCGCCGGAGCGGTTCCTATTTATCTACTTGCACTTTGACATGCTTTCGAACTGCTAGGTGGGCAGGAGCTGGGACCGAGCAACGGGAACTCACCCCGTCGCAGGGATTCGAACCGCCAACCTTCTGATCAGCAAGCCCTAGGCTCTGTGGTTTAGACCACATCGCCACCCGCGTCCCATGTAAGTGGGTAGTTGCCAAGAAAACCCAACATGATAACAGAATCACAGAATTGTAGAGTTGGAAGGGCCCCAAGGGTCATCCAGACCCCTGCAAGGCAGAAATCTCAACAGAAGCATCCTCCTCATGCTTAACTTCAGTTTCAGAAGGGATCAAAGGGATACCGTCTTTCCCCCTTTTTAAGACACCGTCTTATCATTTTTTTTCTCAAAAAAACACAGGGTGGCTTATTTTCGGGGGATGTCTTATTTTTATTACGTCAGTATGGTACGGTACAGCCTCCCCCTGCGTGCTGAGCAGGCGGGGCAGAACTCCGCAAGAGGCGCGTTTCCCCCCGTGCCTCTCGCTGGTTCGCTGGCTCCCTGCGCAGGGGGAACAGGTGGGGCAGGAAGAGGCGTCTTCCCCCCCCCCCGCGCCTCTCCCTGCGCACTAAGCAGGCGGGGCAGAACTCCGCAAGAGGCGCATTTCCCCCCCGTGCCTCTCACTGGTTCGCTGGCTCCCTGCGCACGCAGGAGGGGCTGAGGAGGCGACGGGAACAATGTCGGCACCACGGCTTACTTTTGGGGTACGTCTTACTTCTCACAAAGGTAAAAAAAACCCTGCCATGGCTTACTTTATGACTACGTATTAAAAAAGGGGAAACAGGGTAGAGGAAAGGTTGCAACATTTGAGGATTTCGCTTTGGAGGAAAGATGAGCTAGGGCTTGTCCATTTGTCCTCTTCCACTTGCCCTGTGTCACGGGTCCAAGCAGTTTTCCACATGACCAGCACTTCCCAGGCACGCATCCGAGTGGCTTCCTCCCGTACCCTACTCCTTTTCCCGGGAAAACCCACTCTTTAGCTCTAAATGGGAACCAATGGGGAACGTGGTTGCTGTTTGCTCCAGCTGAGTGCTAAACAGCCCTTTTCCCTGGGGGAAAGCAGTGGAACAACAGGAAGTGTGGAGAAGCCCTAAGAAGCGGGATGATAGATTCTATCTGGCGTGGACAGACAAAAAGCTTTTCTCTCTCATAACACTGGAACTTGTGGACAACCAGTTTGTACATATCAGATAATGCTTGCCCAAAGCATTCTTCAGTAATAAAAGCACTCAGATGTGGTTGGTGTTCCACGACAGATTGATCCATGCCAGCGTTACTCTGAGTTTTATTTCTTCCCAGTAATTAATTAAGGTTGATTTTGCAACATTAGCCTCATTCAGCTTGCACACCCTGGGTAACCTGGATTGCACAAACTGGATCGGGTCACTGGCCTATCTAGCGCAAGGTCTTGTTCTTGCAGTGGTCCACCAGATCCCCAGGGGAAGCCTGGAAGCAGGATCTGAGTGCAGCAACTCTCTGCCCTCCTGCAGTGTCCAACAACAGGTATTCAGAAGCATCACTGCCTCCAACAGTGGAAGCAGAACATAATCTTGTCTTTTATGATTTCATCTAATCCACCACTCAGTGGCGTAGGAATGGGGGTGCGGTGGGTGCAGGCCGCCCCGGGTGTCATCACTGAGGGGGGTGACAAAATGGTAAAAAAAATAAATGTGTTTTAAAAATAAATAAATAATGGGCTCTGAAAAAGCTGCTTTCTATGTTGGGAGGCTGAGAAGCTGCAGCTCCCGGGAATCCAGACAAATGTCTTACCACACCCAAGGCAACCCAGGGATGTGGACAGCCCTTGTTTGCATTCTTTAAAAGTGAGGAACAGAGTTCCTTTTTGCACAAAAGGGGCTTAAAGGCAAAAGATAAAGCAGGTGAGTTCTTGGACAAATGCTGACTTCAGTCCTTTTCCAAGTACACAAAGGGCAAAACACCACAATTCAGCACTTTGCTCAAATGGCCCCATCATTTCTCATAGGGGGCTCTTCAGGGCACTTCCAGCCTGTGACGATTCTTCCATTGGGATTCAGTAACATCCTGGCAATTTCAGGTTGTGCAATTGAAGTTAGTTTGGAGCAGGGGTAGGCAACCTGAGGCCCGTGGGCCGGATGCGGCCCAATCGGCTTCTCAATCCGGCTCGTGGACGATCCAGGAATCAGCGTGTTTTTACATGAGTAGAATGTGTGCTTTTATTTAAAATGCATCTCTGGGTTATTTGTGGGACATAGGAATTCGTTCATTTTTCCCCCCTTCAAAATATTGTCTGGCCCACCACATGGTCTGATGGACGGTGGACAGGCCCACGGCTGCAAAAGGTTGCTGACCCCTGGTTTGGAGCTTTCCAGCAACTAAGCCGCTCCCCGTATGAGACAACTTAGCAACAAGAAAAGTGACAGGAAAATGTGAAATAACATGCTTGACGCAACTGTTGTATAAACTGCTAACAAACGAATTGGAATGAATGGCTGCTTACTGAACAATGTTGCCTAATTTTCTCCCACTGTTTCTGCAAACAAATCCAGATAAACACTCAATAAACAATAAAGCCAGATGAGAAACAATACTTTGTCATGCATGAATTCTCACTATGAGGAGAATGCCTTCCCTGGTGAGCGGCTTCTGTCTCCATTATAACTGACTTTCAGGGGGAAATAGAAATATATATTAAAAAATGTCCAGTAGCACCTTAAAGGTAAAGGGCCCCCTGACCATTAGGTCCAGTCGTGTCCGACTCTGGGGTTGCGGCGCTCATCTCGCTTTATTGGCCGAGGAAGCCGGCGTACAGCTTCCGGGTCATGTGGCCAGCATGACTAAGCCGCTTCTGGCGAACCAGAGCAGCGCACGGAAACGCCGTTTACCTTCCCGCCAGAGCGGTTCCTATTTATCTACTTGCACTTTGACGTGCTTTCGAACTGCTAGGTGGGCAGGAGCTGGGACCGAGCAACGGGAGCTCACCCCATCGCAGGGATTCAAACCGCCGACCTTCTGATCAGCAAGCCCTAGGCTCTGTGGTTTAACCCACAGCGCCACCTGGGTCCCTAAGTAGCACCTTGGAGACCAACTAAGTTTGTTCTTGGTATGAACTTTCGTGTGCATGCACACTTCTTCAGATACACTGAAACAGAAGTCACCAGACCCTTATATATAGCGAGAGGGTGGGGAGGGGTATTACTCAGAAGGGTGATTGGCTGATAGGTGTGGTAAACCTGTTGACGACTGTTAACGAAGGGGGGAATAGGAAACATTCTTTTTTACCAAGGCATTTGGTAGCTGAAGGATACAACATAAGAAGAGCCTGCTGAATCAGGCCAATTTAGAGGCCGACTACGGTAGGTGCCTGTGGGAAACCAGGGAGCAGGATTTCAGCACAAGAGCACTCTTCTCTCTTGTGGATTACTGCAATTGGTATTTATAAGCGTTGATGCCTCCAGCTGTGGAGGATAAGAGCATCCTGCTGCACTCGAAATGTGCCTGTGGGTTCCTCCTTATGGAGCAGCAAACATTAAGAAAGCATTGTTGAAAGCATTTATGAAAGCATTTATGAAATCCCAATTATGGTGCTTAGCCAGATCTGATCTATATGAACTCAAAAGGTAACTCCCGGTTACTTCAGGTTGGTAGCTAATTCCAAAGATAATAGGAAGAGAGGAGAGAGGTAAGAGATTGTGGTTGAATAAGGTTTATCCGCTAGATGTGAATCAATCCAGTTCAGTCCTAGATCAGAGCTAGGCTTTGGCTCAGCAGATATGTTTTGTTCAGAGTGCTGGTTTCTGGGGGTTGGAATCAGGACCCTTCTGCCTGGTTTCAGCTGCTACCACTCTGGTAGAAAAATGATTTGCGTACCCTGCCACCATAATTGTTCATAACCTTATAAGGAGTAGCCATAAGGGATTTTTTTTTCTTCCTTTCAAGTAAGTGTTCACCCAACATAGCAATCACTTTTTGTCATCTTTCAGTGGAGCACAGGTCATTGCCTAGTACAGTGTTTTTCAACCAGTGTGCCGCGAGACACCGGCTGCTGTGCCGCGGAAAAACCGTGGTTCGGGACCCCACTGCAGCCGCAGAAGCGCAGAAACCCACCGCCGACCTACCGCGCATGCACCAGCTTGGAGCTCCCCGCCGATTCCGATTGGTTGCCAGGGACCAATAGGAAGACAGAGGAAGGAGACGCAAGGGCTGTCGGTAGCCGCCGCCATTTTTCTGTTGGGCATACCAGGAGAAGCCGCCTCCGCTCGCCCATGAGCACCGCGGCTCCGGAGCGCCGCCGCTCTGGCAGGGGGCAGCCGGCTGCAGGAGCGCACCCGGCGGGGGCGGCAGCATGTGGACCCCGGCGGAGGATGAAAAATATGGCATGGGTAGGTGCCGCCGGGGCACTTCTGCTTCGGCCCCCGATCCTCCTCTTCCTTACTACCCCCCCCATGAGCCGCCGCCATTTTGTGGGTGCTGTGCCGCGAGATTTTTTTCATGCAGACAGGTGTTCCGTTGCCCAGAAAAGGTTGAGAAACACTGGCCTAGTAAACAAACACAGGGTACAACAGAGAGAGTAGGGCCTTTCATGGCTGGTGATGGGGTGGATGAGGTCTGGCACTAGGGCTTGCCGATCAGAAGGTCGGCGGTTCGAATCCCCGCGACGGGGTGAGCTCCCGTTGCTCGGTCCCTGCTCCTGCCCACCTAGCAGTTCGAAAGCACGTCAAAGTGCAAGTAGATAAATAGGAACCGCTCTGTCGGGAAGGTAAACGGCGTTTCCGTGTGCTGCTTTGGTTCGCCAGAAGCGGCTTAGTCATGCTGGCCACATGACCCGGAAGCTGTACGCCGGCTCTCGGCCAATAAAGCGAGATGAGCGCCGCAACCCCAGAGTCGGACACGACTGGACCTAATGGTCAGGAGTCCCTTTACCTTTAAGCATACCCATGTTTTCATCCTCGTTTTCATTTTGTTCTCAGGGCCCCAATTTAATTCTCAAGGACCATATCTCCCCAAATGAACCGACACGGACACTGCAATCATCGTTTAAGAACCTTTTTCGCATGCCTCCACCGTGAGAGGGCAGGAGGCTGGCAAGACGACAATGGGCCTTTTCTGCGGTGGCTCCCCGCTTGTGGAATGCCCTCCCCAGGGAGGCATATGATAGTAAAAAGCAAGAATAATAACCACACACAGTTTTAAAGGTCATAGAGCGTTTAATTAGCCAAAGGCCTGAAAGAAGAGGAATGTGTTCACCTGCCACCTAAAGATATGTAATGAATGTGTCAGGCGAATACATTTCTCTTCTTCCAGGCTTTTGGCTAATTAAACAATCTATGGCCTTTTGAACTGGGTTGTGGTGATAGTGGTATAGTTTTTTATTTTTACTAAGATATTTTTGTGGTTTCCGATTCTTTGGGGAGGAGGTTAGATGACATGCAAAGCAAGCCTACTGATAAATATGCAGCCTGGAAGGAGACCGAGATAGCCTTGAACTATCAATTCCATTTATTTAAACATTAACACGTTGGCAACAGCGAACTCCAACTGCCAAACCCAAGCCCTGAAGACAGAATCCATCTGAAATATACTCGGAGTCGAGTGTGTATTTCATGCTCTTTATTCAGCTCCTAGTAGCGAGGAATGAAAGTTCCCCCAGAATGTCTGCTTTATATACATTATTTACACAATGGGCCCCACGTGATTGGCTAATTCCGGGATACTACTGTAGGCCAATCAGGTTGCGGATTCACTTCCACCTGGAGCTGTATTGGGTGGCTCCTGGGGACCAATCAGACTGCTGCATTCCGGATCCTATTGTTCTAGGACCAATCAGACTGCTGCATTCTGAATCCTATTGTTCTAGGACCAATCAGACTGCTGCATTTTGGATCCTATTCAACTCAGTACATAACACCATCTATAAACGCCCACACAAAAAACCTTGTCCCCCGTTCCCGCGCTTGCTTTCCACTGGAGCGTTGTATACCGCACACTTCTGTGATTGGTTAGGTCGCGCCAGGCGGCGGGACCTAATTGGTGGCCGACCAGAGCCCAATACATAACACCTACATACACATATAAAGTGTATTTATAATGCATCCTGCCTGCCCCCACCCTCCACAAAAGAGGATCCTAGGAACTGTGTTTGTTAAGGGTACTGGGAGCTGCAGCTTTGTGAGGTGTAAATTACAGTTCCCAGGATTCTTTGGGGAGTAGAATTTGCACACATATATGGTGTGTACACAGGCCAAGTGTAGTCCTTCATTTCCCAGTACATTTTCCAGCGCTTTTCTTTTTGAAAAAGTCTGATTTGAGTGGGGGGTGGGGTGGGGGAGCAGGTTTGTAACACAAGACCTCCTGATCAACAATACTTAATGTGCAACCTTAATTTGCCAATGTGCGACTGAATCCAATCTGGGAACAATGGTCTGGAAACACCTTTTCTTTGTGAAAGGTCCTTATTTTGAATGTACAGTGCACATTGTGTTGCATAAATCATTTAAATTGTACAAAGCCTGCTCTGCCACAAAGAGCAAGGTTAGGACGGGGCTGGCACATGACATTCCACAAACCAAGTTCATGGGGAAATAGTTGAGGACCTTGAGGACACAGGCAGCACCCAGCCTCCACAACCACATCTCCTCTATTACCCAAAATCCAAAGCTTAAAGCGATGCTTTAACAGCAATTGGTTGGAATTCTGTTGGAATCCTTTTCTACCAGCAATGAGGTTTTCTGCTGCCTGGGCAGAATATACCGGGTATTGTTACGTGCAACCCCAATCTCAGAGCAGTGTGAGATACAAGCGCTTTCTCAGGGTTCTGTTTCCTTGGAATGAAGGTGTTGTGACTTTAGGAAATATGGTTTTGCCCAGGTGGCGCTGTGGGTTAAACCACAGAGCCTAGGGCTTGCTGATCAGAAGGTCGGCGGTTCGAATCCCCACGATGGGGTGAGCTCCCATTGCTTGGTCCCAGCTCCTGCCCACCTAGCAGTTCGAAAGCACGTCAAAGTGCAAGTAGATAAATAGGAACCACTCTGGCAGGAAGGTAAACGGCGTTTCCGTGCGCTGCTCTGGTTCGCCAGAAGCGGCTTTGTCATGCTGGCCACATGACCTGGAAGCTGTACGCCGGCTCTCGGCCAATAAAGCGAGATGAGCGCCGCAACCCCAGAGTCAGACACAATTGGACCTAATGGTCAGGGGTCCCTTTACCTTTACTATGTTATTACAAAAGTTGGGTGCCTGCCCCTCCAGTGGCAAGAGTCCATGGGGTCTTGGACACCCCCCACAAAGTCTGTGTTCCTTTGGAGAATGGAAGACACGGCAGAGCCTGTCGTGGCTTTAAGAAACATAGTTTAGTGACCTATTTACACCTTCAGTCTGCATGGAGGGAGTCCAGATCTTACAGCAGGGGTAGGCAACCTAAGGCCCGGGGGCTGGATGCGGCCCAATCGCCTTCTCAATCCGGCCCGCAGGCAGTCCGGGAATCAGCAGACTCCCTGGAAAAGACCCTGATGTTGGGAAAGATGGAGGGCACAAGGAGAAGGGGACGACAGAGGACGAGATGGTTGGACAGTGTTCTCGAAGCTATCAACATGAGTCTGACCAAACTGCGGGAGGCAGTGGAAGACAGGAGTGCCTGGCGTGCTCTGGTCCATGGGGTCACGAAGAGTAAGACATTACTAAACGACTAAACAACAACAACAACAAGTTTTTTTTTCCCTGGTGAAGGAAGCTTCCGCTTTTCTGCCTCCTTCTCAGAACACCTGAGAATTTGTTAGCTTACCTTCAGACCCTCCAAGTGCCCCTATTTTCCAGGGACAGTCCCGGATTTACAGAATCATAGAATCATAGAGTTGGAAGAGACCACAAGGGCCATCCAGTCCAACCCCCTGCCAAGCAGGAAACACCATCAAAGCATTCCTGACAGGTGGCTGTCAACCCTCTGCTTAAAGACCTCCAAAGAAGGAGACTCCACCACACTCCTTGGCAGCAAATTCCACTGTCGAACAGCTCTTACTGTCAGGAAGTTCTTCCTAATGTTTAGGTGGAATCTTCTTTCTTGTAGTTTGAATCCATTGCTCCGTGTCCACTTCTCTGGAGCAGCAGAAAACAACCTTTCTCCCTCCTCTATATGACATCCTTTTATATATTTGAACATAGCTATCATATCACCCCTTAACCTTCTCTTCTCCAGGCTAAACATACCCAGCTCCCTAAGCCGTTCCTCATAAGGCATGTCAAGAAGCCGTCTTGGTTTCTGATTTGATCCTGAAATGTTGTCCCTGTTTTCATCCTACATGAGGAGCTACCTCATGATGTCTTCCTCTGGGCTTTGGTTGAAGTGGGATGGCTGAAAATGTGGCAGACAACATGGATCAACGTGGCCCTCTTGTTTCCCTGTTCCTGCCCGGAGACATCGTTTTATTTTTATTTTTATCCTAAAAATCCCAGCAAAACCATCTCAGGAAATGAAGGATGCCGTTTACTAGAAGTTTTATGCATTGGCCTCAATCCTGTGCCACATCGTTTTCATAGAAGGCACTAAACATGATCAACTGGTCTGTGTAAGCACTAGTTAGGAGTATGTGTGTCATCTTAGCTACATTCTTAAATTGCGTCAGCCAGCACTTACACCACCGCTCTTTAATTAGCAGGTCTCCTGTGGCCAATTCTGTTTAGTTCTGCTGCCTGGAGCATTATGTCCTGCAATTGCAAGGCACATGCTTCTAGAATCATAGGATACTGTGATGAAACACATAATAGAGGCCAAAAAAAACCCCATGTTGTTGTTTAGTCGTGTCCGACTCTTCGAGGAAAAACCCCCATAGGTGATACTTTTGTTTAGAAACCAGAAGCCCTTTTTATTGGGTATAGTGGATGAAGAGATACCAAGGGAAGATAAAAGACTGTTTATGTATGCAACAACTGCGGCAAGAATTCTCTTAAGCCCAAAAATGGAAACAACAAGAAGTGCCAACAAAAAAGCGGCAGATGAAGATGATGGACTTTGCAGTGCAATGACAAACCTAGACAGCATCTTAAAAAGCAAAGACATCACCTTGCCGACAAAAGTCTGTATAGTTCAAGCTATGGTTTTCCCAGTAGTGATGTATGGAAGTGAGAGCTGGACCATAAAGAAGGCTGATCGCTGAAGAATTGATGCTTTTGAATTATGCTGCTGGAGGAGACTCTTGAGAGTCCCATGGACTGCAAGAAGATCAAACCTATCAATTCTTAAGGAAATCAGCCCTGAGTGCTCATTGAAAGGACAGATCCTGAAGCTGAGGCTCCAATACTTTGGCCACCTCATGAGAAGAGATGACTCGCTGGAAAAGACCCTGATGTTGGGAAAGATGGAGGGCACAAGGAGAAGGGGACAACAGAGGACGAGATGGTTGGGCAGTGTTCTCGAAGCTACCAACATGAGTCTGACCAAACTGCGGGAGGCAGTGGAAAACAGGAGTGACGGGCGTGCTCTGGTCCATGGGGTCACGAAGAGTCGGACACGACTAAATGACTAAACAACAACAAGATAAGATTTCTTTATTGTCATTGTACAAGTACAACGTTGTACAAGTGCAACGAAATTGAATGCCATCCCATAAAAACAAAACAAAAAACAGCACAGAAAAAACCACATTTCCAGACACACATGCACATACGTACACACCCATCCCAACTCTCCAAGGTCATATTATCTAGTTACAGCATTTAAGATGGTTATAGCTCTTGGGTAGAAACTATTCTTCAATCTATTTGTTCTTCATCTGATTGTTCTATATCTCTTGCCTGAAGGCAGTGGTGCAAAAAGACTATATCCCGGATGAGAGGGATCATGTAAAATATTGTTTACTTTTTTAAGGCAACGGGAACTGTATTCTGCTTCGGGGCGGGAGTGGGGAGTGGGGTTTGGCTTCTCTTTCTCAAGAGCAAGATGGCCAGAAATTGACATTTTCTCTGTAGCTTTAGAACGGTAACTTTAAGAGTTTGAGTTTCCTTCCCCCTCCTCCGTCCCATTCCTTCTTTCCTCATGTGTCGTGTCTTTTTCGCTTGTGAGCAGGGACCATCTTAATACTTTTTTTTTTTATGTCTCCCCTGCCTTAGAATACCAGTTGTTGGGCGAACACAAGCAGAACAGGGTTCAATTGCTTGAACAGCCAGCCCAGCTTCTTGTTTATGGCCTAGGTATGGGTAACAAGGGACCCAGGTGGCGCTATGGGTTAAACCACAGAGCCTAGGGCTTGCTGATCAGAAGGTCGGCAGTTCGAATCCCTGCAACGGGGTGAGCTCCCGTTGCTCGGTCCCTGCTCCTGCCAACACATTCAAAGTGTTGGTGCTGACCTTTAAAGCCCTAAACAGCTTCGGTCCTGTATACCTGAAGGAGCGTCTCCACCCCCACCATTCAGCCCGGACACTGAGGTCCAGCGCCGAGGGCCTTCTGGCGGTTCCCTCACTGCGAGAAGCAAAGCTACAGGGAACCAGGCAGAGGGCCTTCTCGGTAGTTGTGCCCGCCCTGTGGAACGCCCTCCCATCAGAGGTCAAAGTGATTAATAACTATCTAACATTTAGGAAATACCTGAAGGCAGCCCTGTTTAGGGAAGTTTTTAATCTGTAATATGTTAATGTATTGTTTTGTTTTGTTTTTAATATTGCTGGAAGCCGCCCAGAGTGGCTGGGGAGACCCAGCCAGATGGGCGGGGTACAAATAATAAATTATTATTATTATTATTATTATTATTATTATTATTATAATCTAGCAGTTCGAAAGCACCTCAAAGTGCAAGTAGATAAATAGGTACCGCTCCGGCGGGAAGGTAAACGGCGTTTCCGTGCGCTGCTCTTGTTCGCCAGAAGCGGCTACGTCATGCTGGCCACATGACCTGAAAGCTGTATGCCGGCTCTCGGCCAATAAAGCGAGATGAGCGCCGCAACCCCAGAGTCGGACACGACTGGACCAAATTGTCAGGGGTCCCTTTACCTTTACTAAACCATATATCATAAAGACACCACAGTCTCTGCTGACCCTCATTCCAAGGAAAAGGAACCCCTGCAAAGCGCCTGGAATCCCTGGAGTCTTGCACCGCTCGGAGATTGGGGTGGCTTGCAACATTATGTTCTCTTCTCCCTGACATTCTGCCAGTCAAACTTGCAGCCTCCCAGAAATTGGATTCGGGTTAAAAAAAGCAAATGAAAGCCAGGGGGTGACGATACATGCAACTGCAAATAACGTATTGTCTGAACCTTGCAACATATCACAAGAGCACAGAGCATACCGCCGCAGCTTTGAACTCTGTCCATTCGTCATTAATCACTTGCTATCTATAGGCCGACCTTGAAAGCAACGCAGAAAGTTACAACATGTAAAGCAGGGAGTGCCTTTGGGGTGAAAGGATAATTGGACTGCAGAGATAAGGTATTACAAGTAAATTGTAAATTTATGATGACAATCCATGGTATGTTACACTAGTTCTGCTCAGGGCCAGATTTAGGTTTGATGAGACCCTAAGGTACTGAAGGTAATGGGGCCCTTTATATGTCCAGCTGTCCTTTGTCAACAACAAATTGTCGCTGTTTCTGGTGCTGAATATATAAAGACACCTGCTTCTTGGGAGAAAAGCAATGACAAACCTAGACAGCATCTTAAAAAGTAGAGACATCACCTTGCCGACAAAGGTCCGTATAGTTAAAGCTATGGTTTTCCCAGTAGTGATGTATGGAAGTGAGAGCTGGACCATAAAGAAGGCAGATCGCCAAAGAATGGATGCTTTTGAATTCTGGTGCTGGAGGAGACTCTTGAGAGTCCCATGGACTGCAAGAAGATCAAACCTATCCGTTCTGAAAGAAATCAGCCCTGAGTGCTCATTGGAAGGACAGATCCTGAAGTTGAGGCTCCAATACTTTGGCCACCTCATGAGAAGAGAAGACTCCCTGGAAAAGACCCTGATGTTGGGAAAGATGGAGGGCACAAGGGGAAGGGGACGACAGAGGACGAGATGGTTGGACAGTGTTCTCGAAGCTACCAACATGAGTCTGACCAAACTGTGGGAGGCAGTGGAAGACAGGAGTACCTGGCGTGCTCTGGTCCATGGGGTCACGAAGATTCGGACACAACTAAACGACTAAACAACAACAACAAATATGCTATATGGTAATTTATGGACTTAATAGGAGCCTGCACAACACAAAACACTGTTGCTGTATGTAGGTTTTATTTTATTTGTTTTTTACCTTATATTTTGGAAATGTACGTCCAGGTTTTTTTCCTTTAATTTTTTTGGGGGCCCGCAAGGGAGTGGGGCCCTAAGCTATAGCTTGTTTAGCTTATACGTAAATCCGGAACTGGTTCTGCTCAAGGTAGACTCATTGAAATGAATGGACAAGGCTAACTTAGGCCTGTTAATTTCACAGAATCATAGTTAGAATGGGTCCCAAGGGTCATTTAGATCAACCCTCTGCAGTGGAGGAATCTTGAACCCACAACCTTGAGATTAAAGTGCTCTACCAACTGAGCTATCCTCCGAGATAAATGGGTCTACTGTGAGAAGGGCTATACTGGGATACAACCCATGGATGGATTCTAAGTGTAATACTTGTCAATTTCTCAACACTTGTTGCAGCAATATTTTATCATTTGGTGTGGGGGGGGGGGTAGCCCAGTGAACACTAATTGCATTTCTGCTTTATTGCAGAACCACCTCATGCAGTGAATTGTTCTCTTGGGAAAGACTTTCAGTCACCTCTGGCATACAGAATTTCTTTTGCAAAACCTTTTGCTGGCGAGTGGACATAACCTTTTGGGGCAAGGAAGAGGTAAGAGCTCATAGCCACCTAGGTCAGGTGAAGCAATCACTGCATGAGGTAGTTCTTTCCCAGCATCCTTTGTTTTCCCCAGTTGTGTAACACCGTTTGCTGAAGAGCAAGCATCAGATGTGGGGGAAATCAATTTTGGGGAGGGTGACGGTTCGGCCTCTTTGCTTAAATGGGTGACTACCTAAGTAAACACTGATTTCCAGTCAGAATGCGATTGCAGAGGAGGGAAGATCAGAGAGCATTTGGCTGCTGATCTCCATAGTCTGTGCAGTGGCACAAACCAGAGTTGGGGTTGGGATGGAAACCTCTTAGATCAGTGGTTCCCAATTAAGGGTCCGGGGACCCCTGGGGGGTCTGAGGAATGCACCCAGGGGGTCTGCAGCTGCATCCCTTGCCTCCCCCAACTAAATGTCTGTCATTTTTGCATGGTAAAGGTAAAGGTAAAGGGACCCCTGACCATTAGGTCCAGTCGTGACCGACTCTGGGGTTGCGGCGCTCATCTCGCCTTATTTGCCAAGGGAGCCGGCGTACAGCTTCCAGGTCATGTGGCCAGCATGACAAACTGCTTCTGGCGAACCAGAGCAGCGCATGGAAACGCCGTTTACCTTCCCCGTTGGGCAGTACCTATTTATCTACTTGTGCTTTTGAACTACAGTGGTACCTCGGGTTAAGTACTTAATTCGTTCCGGAGGTCCGTTCTTAACCTGAAGCGTACTTAACCTGAAGCACCACTTTAGCTAATGGGACCTCCTGCTGCCGCTGCGCCGCCAGAGCACGATTTCTGTTCTTAGCGGAGTTCTTAACCTGAAGCGTACTTAAACCGAGGTACCACTGTACTAGGTTGGCAGGAGCAGGGACCAAGCAACGGGAGCTCACCCCGTCGCGGGGATTCGAACCGCTGACCTTCTGAATGGCAAGCCCTAGGCTCAGTGGTTTAACCCACAGCGCCACCCACGTCCCTTTCTGCATGGTAAGATCGCACATTTTATGGTCTGCTTTATCGCTGTGTGATTTTTCAATATATCGGCCAAAATCGGTTCTAAAATCACACCGCGATAATTATTTCGACCCAGCAATACACAGCAATATATCGCTCCTTGCACGAGGAAGAGCAGGCCAGCCGATTTCAAGGCGCCGCCAATATCGCACGATGATAACGCTGCTTATCTGAGCTGCGAGGTGCTGCTGCCCTCCCCTAATGCTGGCAGAGAACAGGGCAGCTGATTGCTCTCACTTCAAGGCACCGTGGCGCCACCTTCCCCTGGCACTGAGGCGGAGCAGCTTTTCTCAGCGGTAAAGCAGCAGCAGCCACAGTGGATGTGCATCTTCACTGGCTGTCCCGCTGATGGCAACTTGATGCACCCCCCATCTCCCCCCACTCAAACCATGCGGTGGAGGTGACTCTGCGTCTCCACGACTGCTTCTTCCCTCAACCCATGCTTATATTTATAAAATTCCCGGCTCTCAAATCCATCTTTTATTGAGAATTTTAATGTTTACTCTTTTTTTTTTTTGCAAACTGCTTTGAATCATAGAATTGTAGTGCCGGAGGGGACGCCAAGGATCATCCAGTCCAAGGATCCCCAACCTCGGCCCTCCAGATGTTTTGGGACTACAATTCCCATCATCCCTGAGCACTGGTCCTGTTAGCTAGGGATCATGGGAGGCTAATTTAGGCCTGCTAATTTCACAGAATCATAGAATGGGTCCCAAGGGTCATTTAGATCAACCCACTGCAGTGCAGGAATCTTGAACCCACAACCTTGAGATTAAGATTAAGCTATCCTCTGAGATAAATGGGTCTACTCTGAGAAGGGCTATACTGGGATACAACCCATGGATGGATTCTAAGTGTAATACTTGTCAATTTCTCAACACTTGTTGCAGCAATATTTTATCATTTGGGGGGAGGGGTAGCCCAGTGAACACTAATTGCATTTCTACTTTATTGCAGAACCACCTCATGCAGTGAGTTGTTCTCTTTTCCCCTCGCCCCAGGCGGGGCTGGGAAAGACTCGCTGCCTAAAACCGCCTGGAGAGATGCTGCCAGTCCGTGTAGGCAACACTAGGCTAGATAGACCAACGATTTCATTCGGGGGGGTGTGAAAAGGCAGCTTCCTAGGTCCCTTCCCTATGATTGGCCAGGATACAGTGATCGACATTTGAAAAGCCCAGCAGGTGAGGGAGGCAATTCGGGAGGAAAACCCCGTCTGGCCCACCAATAGGGGGAAGATCTGTAGCAGCGCGATGCTTTCTGGGAGTTGTAGTTTCCTTCTAGAGCCTCTGCAACGTTCCGTCCAGGACGGCTGCTGGGGTGAGACTTGGGGGTGCAAAGGGGGAAATTAAACCCCAAGGAGAAGTGAGTGGGGTATTTTTTTTTGGGGGGGGGAGACCTTCTAAGCAGGTTTTAAAGAGAACAGGCAGGTGCTTTTTTTTTTGCATTTTTATTAAAATTTTCTTGATTTACAAAAGTATGTGCAATGTCTCGTATTTTTTCCATGTACTGTATCATTTTTACAAATCAATTTCATTTGTTGAGACAGGGATTATCTGAATGGGAGAAACTCCGTTAATTGCACTACTATTTTACGCTTATGCCATAGCTGTCAACTTTCCCCTTTTTTAAAGGGAAATTCCCTTATTCCGAATAAGGCTTCCTCGTGAGAAAGGGGAAAGGTTGACAGCTATGGCTTATGCCCTACTTTGCTCAAGGCTGCGTGCACGCGGATCTGTTTCCGCACTTTAATCCTCACAAAACGGTCCTGCAAGGTAGGCGAGGTGTTCCTGGTCGCCCAGGGAGCGTCATGGCCATTGCACGGATTTGAACCCGTGTCCGCACTTGTCAGCTGCGCTTGATCGCGCAATAGAAGGGTTTCTCTTTGAGTCGCTTAAGAAAGGCGGAGTCCTGTCTTCTTTTCTCCTTAAAGTATTTTTATTAGATTAAGGATTCTTTTCTCCTTAAGGTATTTTTTTAAAAAACGATCCGCTCCTTAGATTATTCTTCGATGCGACGGCTCGGCTACGCTTCTCTTGGGAAATGTTGTATATTATGTGCAATGCCGCATTTATATCCTCAGGCAAACTGTTTTGAGGAAGGGAAGAGTTTGCTGAAAAAAATAAGTCCTAAAGCGTTCAGTGGAGTTGTACTCCCAGCCAGTTATCAATAAAGAAATAAGATTTATATTGTAATGTGTATATTGTAAACCGCCAGGGGATCCTCGGATGGAGGGTGGTACAGTATATAATAATAATAATAATAATAATAATAATAATAATAATAATAATAATAATAATAATTACTATTTACACCTTTTCCTTCTGGATCCTTCCTTAGTGTGTTAAAAGACTTAGTGTATGACTTCAAGGCAATTTATTTGTCTTGCATAAGCAACAGCTCAAGCCATTTGCACATAACAAAATATGTATTTTATCAAAGTAATTGTTGAACTGAAATACAATTAAGAAGTATATTAATAGTGAAATGATTATTAAGCTGTAACTTAAAATGATTTTTTTATTCATAACAAACTTAATAATGCAAACACATTGGCATTTGGCAATAGCAAAAGTTCCTTTAGAAACACAATTTACAAAGACTCATAATCTAGTCTCTAGAAACTTGCTATAACGTGAAATAATAATAGGTGATATATGATGCAAACTACTAATAATTATAAATAGCTTTATTAATATGAACTTAAGCGTTATAACGTGTACAGTGCAATTGTAGTTAATATCATAGGAGCCTACACAACACAAAACACTGTTGCTGTATGTAGGTTTTATTTTATTTGTTTTTTATCTTATATTTTGGAAATGTACATCCAGGTTTTTTTCCCCTTTAATTTTTTTGGGGGCCCCCAAGAGAGTGGGGCCCTAAGCTATAGCTTGTTTAGCTCATGCGTAAATCCGGCACTGGATAAAAGGTTCTGGACTCTGACTGAGCGTGGCTCTCCAGGGTCCGAGATCTTTCTCACCGCCTAAAACTTAGAATCACAGAATTGTCGAGTTTGGAAGGGACCCTGAAGATCATCCAATCCAACCCCCTCCAATATAGGAATATGCAGCTGTCCCATCGAACCTGCCACCTTGGCATTAAGTCCTTTTTGAACGAGAGGGAGTCGACTCCGAAGCATGTCTCTTCCGTAACACTTCAAGAGTATTTGTGCAGCTCCTTAGAAATCCCTGCCAAGACTTCCCCCCCTTCCATTTCACAGCCTGTAGTACTGTCTGCTACTGGAACTCTCTCTGTGTCTCTCTCTTTCTGAAACTGTGCCCTGCCTGAGTTTGTGCCACCCCACTTTTTATGCTGGGGATCTCTATTTTTGCCTTTGGGATCTCCCAAAGTGGGAAGTATCACCCGCCCTCCCGGGAGGCAGTGGGATTACCTAGGGAAGGGGTGCCTAAACATTTTTCAAAGAGGGCCAGATTAATGAAGTGAGCATTTTACCCCAGGACATACACTGCCACGGGGGCCGGATTAAATCGACCGGCAGGCCGGATTGGGCCCTCAAAACGGACTTTGGACATGCCTGACCTAGGGGGTCACTAAGAGAAAAGTGGGGCAGTGGAGGTATAAATGCCTGTCTGGTTTCAAACAGCCGGTACCACTGAATCAAGTTCCCAAATTTTGCTGAATTGATTAAACTAAATTCACAATTCTAACTGGGTTTTGAATAAATGTGCAATTAATTGCATTTTTTAAAATTGGGTTATTATCTTCCTTAGCAGGTCGTGCAGGACGCTGTTCTGAATAATGTGGGTTTTTTTAGTAGGGTGGGGGGAACTGGGGATGAGTTTGGGAATCCTTGCGCTTTGATGTTCCACATTCACCTTGATGACTCTGCTGCCGTGACCTCACTTGTGTTCCCCCCCCCCCCCCAAAAAATATCCTCTGCTGCTTCCCTGAGCACTGAGGTGACCGGGGAACCAGCAACAATCTGGTTTTCCTTGCAGCCCAGCAATCTTTCCCAATATGGCTCCCAAAATTGGGCGCCCCCTCATGGATCTTCTCAGCTATGGGTCTTCTCAATTTTGCACCCTGTGCGGGGGAACTGCCCTAAATCTGGCGCTGCCTGCTTTGTATATCCTACCTAATAGCTAATACTGCATTCAAACTAACTCTGCCCAGTTTCCGCTTATGAATTAAATACTGTGGGCGCCATATTGCTCCTCCCCATTCATACAAACATTTGTGTTCCATTTTCAAGTGCTCCGTGGGGCTAGGCAAGCTTTCTCCATGTGAGAGACTGAGATGAGGGGGCCCGCATGCAATAAGGCGTCTCTATAAAACACCGTAGTCACAGATTTGGTATCTTCTATGGTAACCGTGGTCTAGCAAATCCCCGGAAGAATTAGGCAAGCAGATCTATGGATCAGGTTTCTATGATTAGAGTGAGGGATATGTTTGGTTCTGCAAACAACTTTCTTCCTCCAAACTTTTCAAGTAACAGTCCAAGTAACTTCTCTGTACCAGAAATATAATTCACCTAGTGCAGGCACGTCCAACAGGTAGATCGTGATCTACCGGTAGATCACTGGACCTCTGGTAGATCACCGGTAGATCAGTGGCTCCCCCCCCCAAAGAAGCTAAAAAACTTTGGCTCCCCTAAAAAAAGGTCAACATCTTTGCCCTGCACCCCTAAAATGACCTGAACCACCAAAAATAGGGCTTTCCTTCCTAAAAAAGCTCAATGTCGCTTTACTTTTCCCTAAAGAAGCTCAACAACTTTTACACGAACTCCCCAAAACAGGGCTTTCCTTCCTAAAAAAAAAGCTCAACAACTTTGACCTGAACCCCCAAAAAGGGGGTAGATCACTGCCAGTTTTTAACGCTGTGAGTAGATCTCAGCCTCTTGGAAGTTGGCCACCCCTGACCTAGTGTATTGGGAGCGGTTAAAATAATGTTCCTTCTATAGTGGAGCTGGGGAACCTCAGGCCTGGCGGGGGATATGCGGCCCCCAAGACCTCTCCATTTGGCCCTTGGAACTCCCTAGGCCACACCCACTCACTGCTCTCCTGTAAAGCTTTTGTCTTGTTAGACTGTATCTTTGAACTGTGATATTATTTTCTGGGTTGCTGGTATCGATATTCATATTATTGTTCTATCTGTCTAGATTTGAAATACCATGTGAAGCATTTGTGCATTTGTGTAGTTTATTACAACAAAATTAGAAAGTAAACGTAGCTGGGATAGCTGAGTCGGCAGAGCGTGAGACTCTTAATCTTAGGGTCACGGGACCGAGCCCCACGCGGGGCAAAAGATTCCTGCATTGCAGGGGGCTGGGACTAGATGGCCCTCATGGTCCCTACTGTGAGATATTCTTCAGGGGAAAATCTGGAATTTTTTCCAGGTAGGTTAGGAATGAGTATCTTTCATCTTTTTTCACTTCCTTCCTTGCAGTTAACATGGCGTCCGGTTCAGAAAATCCTCTCTCTAGCTACGAGACGGACGACAGCCAAACCTCAAAGCTGATCAGAAAGTCCCGGGAGTCTCCGTTTGTCCCAATTGGTGAGTTGCTCTGACACAGAATCATTTCGCCATTGCCCTCCTTTTGCGATCTAGGGAAGAAACACAATTTCCCTCTTAGGCAATGGGTGTAAACAAAGTATTGGGCAGTCAGGAAATTCCCTTGAGATGTTCCTTCCTTGTTGTACCCAGTACAGTACAACCTCAACTTACTGTATTTTTCGCTCCATAACGCACACTTTTTTCCTCCTAAAAAGGAAGGGGAAAAGTCTGTGTGTGTTATGGCGTGAAGGAACTGGCCGGCAGCGGGATCCCTCGGCTGCCACTGCAGTCGTAAGCAGAGGGATGCCTCTGCCACCGGAGCCATGGCTCCCGGCGGGGCGGGAGAGGAATGGACAGCCCAAAAGCAGCGCTTTCGGGATGTCCGTTCCTCTCCCGTCTCGCCGGGCCGCGCCTGCCAGGACAGCGGGAAAGGGGGCGGGAAAGGAACGGACAGCCCGAAAGCAGGATTTATTCAGACTATATTTAAAAGAACTTTGTTCTCATATGAAATCTTAGACATGCTTTGATTAACTTTGGCAATGTAATACGCTACAAAGGTTTATGATAAGTCAAACGATAAACAAATATGCAGTCAACAAGGAAACGAAGGACCCATATTGAGGGTCGTGGAAGTCTCAACATATGGAGGAACTTTACTTTATATATAACATTTTCTTTGTAATTGATGTGATCTGTTTTTTCCTTTTGTTCTTTTTGTGGTGAAGGGACCTAATATTTTAAAAAATCATTAAAGATTAAATTGCAAAAAAAGAATCTAGTGTTTCCTTCCAACTCTACTATTGAAACTGAGAGGCGTTTGAAAAGCACTTTGTGACGCTGTAGGCTTGAGGGTTTTCAGATGCTCAGTGCAAGCAACTTCCACGAACCTTAGCAACGTTTTGGATCGCAGGCGTGGCTAGTTCCCTCTCTCTTTCTTTCTCTTGCACACACTTTTATCAAGAGTTCTGTTCAGGGTGTTGCCATGGCTGGCAAACAAGGAATTCAAAAACCTACAGTGCGCTTCTCACCCTCTGTTCCCCTTTTCTAGGCATTTCGGGTTTTGCAGCCGTGGTGGCCTATGGGCTGTACAAGCTGAAGCACAGAGGGGACACCAAGATGTCCGTCCACCTGATTCATATGCGTGTCGCAGCACAAGGCTTCATTGTGGGGGCCATGACCTGCGGTACGTACTGAAATGGGAGACTGCTGTGCCTTGTTCTGATAAGCGGCAAATAGTTTTTCCCTTAAAACCTTTGTTTCAGCTTACCAAGGTACCTGAGAGAGGGTGGATTGATTTGGGCTGCTCTTGTGCTGTGCAAACTGTTTCCTAAAGTAAGTGGCAAGAGCCTTCTATCAGGTGGAGGATCAACATTCAAAGTTGGAGTTAACTCTCCATTAGCAAAAACATGATATTCACAAACTTGGATGTCAGGCCTAATGAGCACAGTAGCTCATCCTCGGTAGGTCTGGCCCCATGAATCAGCTGCTGAGACTGAAAGTCTCTGCCTTCCCACAGCAGTCTTAAGTTCCCTCCCCTCCAGGGCTTTTCCCAAGCAATCGGAGACTGTGCCTCAGTGCAGCCAAGCTCTCCTCCGCCCTTTTCATGCCGCTTCTGGTTCTGGGAGTCAGAGGGGAAGGGAGCTTGTTGCAGCAGGAAGTGGACACACCCATGACTCTTCACAAGCCTGACTTATCTCTGCCTCTTGGCCTCTCCTGCTTCCGTCTCTGCCTCTGATTCTGGACTTCTCTCTACCACAAATTCCCCCTGCTCACTAAGCCTCGTTACCTCTTCAGCTTCCAACACCTCCCCCTCCCAGTCTGCTCCCTCTGCTCCCTCTGACCACTCATCACTGCCCCACCATCACTCCCCGAGCTCTGAGCCTTCTTCCCACGGTGGTTCCCAAGCTGGTTCTTCCGCATCCATTACACAGAAATAGAAACAGGCAAACTGATCCCTGGCAAAGTGTTCTGGACCTTTCCCCCCGCCCTGATTTTACCTTACAAGATGTGTGTCCCACATAGTAAGAATACACAACAGATCACACTGTTAAATCTGACTTCCTTGGTAGGTTGTGGTACCCACTGTTTGGGATAGATCTTCCAGCAAGGATGTAGTTTTTGTTGCCGTCTCTTTCCCCAGTCAAAGAAATATGGCTTTGAACTCAAACCCTCCTATCTAACACGCCTTTCTCTTTCTCTCTTCCAGGTGTCATTTATTCCATGTATCAAGACTACTGGGTGAAGCCCAAGCCCTAGGAAGCGGTCAATTGAAGCCTGTCCGGAGTTCTTATGTACCCTAGAGATAGATCTCACACGGAAATGGTGCTGCAATAATAACAACTTTGCACAATCTCATGCACAGCGTTAAACTCTACGCTGCCAGTGTGGCTCTGCATTAGGTTGTTGGCTGCAAAAGCGGTTCTTCTCTCTCGTCTTGAGTGAGGCCATCAGTTGATAAATTTTCACAGCATGCAACCCTTTTTCACTAAGCCTACCCGACACTAAGGCACTCTGTGGCTTAGAGGTCCAGAGTTTCCCCTTCAGAGGTTGCTCCTCTTGGTTGTGAACTAGCAAAGCAACAAAGTGAGGGATATACCTGTGTCCGTGCCATGCCTGTTCAAGAGACAGGTGGTCAACCTCTCTTAACTCTGAATTAGAGACAATTGTGGTGGAAGATTAACTCATACGATGTGGGCCTTAAATAGCAGATTGTAAATAGTTTAATCTTTATTTAGTTTTTAATGTTTGATGCTTTACTATGTTTTTGTATATGCTTTAAGATGCCCAGAGTGGCTGGGGAAACCCAGCCAGATGGGCGGGGTATAAATAATAAAATAATGGTGGTGATTATAATGAAAATGATTATGATGATGATTTACCGTATTACCCCAAAATTATATTCTAAAACTTCCACTTCTTTTCACTCTGGAGGGCATCACAGCTTCTTGAATTCTCCTTCTCCTTCTCCTCCTTCTCCTTCTCTTTCTCCTTCTCCTTCTCCTTCTCCTCCTCCTCCTCCTTCTCCTTCTCCTGCTCCTCCTCCACCTACTCCTCCTCCACCTCCTTCTTCCTCTCTCTCTCTCTCTCTCTCTCTCTCTCTCTCTCTCTCTCTTGCAATTACCAAAGCAAAACACACTTTTATTTGGTAGCTTAGATGGAAAACACAGAATAAAAAGGTAAAGGACCCCTGGACGGTTACGTCCAGTCGAAGGCAACTATGGGGTTGCGGCACTCATCTTGCTTCCAGGCCGAGGGAGCTGGCGTTAGTCCGCAGACAGCTTTCTGGGTCCTGTGGCCAGCCTGACTAAACCGCTTCTGGTGCAACGGGACACCATGATGGAAACCAGAGCGCACGGAAACGCCGTTTACCTTCCAACTGCAGTGGTACCTATTTATCTGCTTGCACTGGCGTGCTTTTGAACTGCTATGTTGGCAGGAGCTGGGACAGAGCAACGGGAGCTCACTCTGTTGCGGGGATTCGAACCGCCGACCTTCCGATCGGCAAGCCCAAGAGGCTCAGTGGTTTAGACCACAGTGCCACCCACGTTCACAGAACGTTGAAGAAGAAGAAGAAGAAGAAGAAGAAGAAGAAGAAGAAGAAGAAGAAGAAGAAGAAGAAGAAGAGTAGTTTGGATTTGATATCCCGCTTTATCACTACCCGAAGGAGTCTCAAAGCGGCTAAGAATCTCCTTTCCTTTCCTCCCCCACAACAAACACTCTGTGATGTGAGTGGGACTGAGAGACTTCAGAGAAGTGTGACTAGCCCAAGGTCACCCGGCAGCTGCATGTGGAGGAGCGGAGACGCCAACCCGGTTCACCAGATTACAAGACTACCGCTCTTAACCACTACACCACACTGGATGAATGCTGGAAGATTAAGGACAGGCAAAAGTTAGCATCTTGCCTTGCAACAGACAGAGAACTGGTCTTCAACTGGAGGAGGAGGAGGAGGAGGAGAAGAAGAAGAAGAAGAAGAAGAAGAAGAAGAAGAAGAAGAAGAAGAGGAGGAGGCGGAGGAGGAGGAGTTTGGATTTGATGTCTCGCTTTATCACTACCCGAAGGAGTCTCAAAGCGGCTCACATTCTCCTTTCCCTTCCTCCCCCATAACAAGCACTCTGTGAGGTGAGTGGGGCTGAGAGACTTCAGAGAAGTTTGACTAGCCCAAGTTCACCCAGCAGCTGCATGTGGAGGAGCGGAGATGCGAATCCGGTTCCCCAGATTATGAGTCCACCGCTCTTAACCACTACACCACACTGGCTCACTTAGCAGTGCAGCAAGGTCCTTCAAACATTCGGATTCCCCCTGGTAGCGAGCCAAAATTTGTCATTGCCACCAATTCTGAGCCTGCCCTGAGTGGGGCAGTTCTTGATTGTGACACCATGCCAAGCCCCTGGCTTCCTGTCTGGCTCAAAGCTGG
This sequence comes from Darevskia mixta, assembly GCA_034641385.1. Lineage (NCBI taxonomy): Eukaryota > Metazoa > Chordata > Lepidosauria > Squamata > Lacertidae > Darevskia > Darevskia mixta. The sequence continues at coordinate 1,037,548 of JAWWNH010000003.1, forward strand.
CAGAGGAGGAGTGGTTGGGAGTCATCCTCACCAATGACAAGATGGTCTCACTGCTCCTGAGCTTCATCATGAAATTTGGGAAATCACTTGCCTCCCTCCAGGAGGAAAATGCATCTGTTAGTGCAGTGTTTCTCAACCAGTGTGCCTCCAGATGTTTTGGGACTACAACTCCCATCATCCCTCGCTAGCAATACCAGTGGTCAGGGATGATGGGAATTGTAGTCCCAAAACATCTGGAGGCACACTGGTTGGGAAACACTGTGTTAGTGGCCAGGTGATGCTGGTTATATCTTTTTTTTTTTCTTTATTCGACCGATAGTCAGAAATACATTTCTCAATAAAAACATCGAAAAGATACACAAGTAAAAAACACGGGCAGCACTATTAACATTATACAGGTAAACCCACATCGAGGCATTTGATTTTACGCTTCCGACACTTAAGCGCCAGGAAGAGGAATTTAGGCACCAATAAGGCTATTTTCCCAGAGGGCTTGTTCAGCAGATATGCAACCTGCCTTTCTCTTGATCGAAAACTAAGATGGGATAAATATGGGGCTATGAGATATTGCCTTAGCTCAGCATAAAAGGGGCAACTCAGTAGGATATGTTCCGTAGATTCTACCTCTCCTAGATCACAATGGCACGTTCTCTGACTATATGGAACTCCTCTCCCCCTTAATACCGCCGAGTCAAGAACATTCAGCCTGGCCGCAGTGAGAAGTCTACGATATTCCAGATATTTGATATCCGCAAGATAGTGGGCTGGTACGGCCTGGTACACCTGCTCCCCCAGAAACATCCCAGGTTTCACACGCGCTGGTTATATCCTGTTCTACGCTCATAAGTCACCAGCCGAAAATTCAACCCAATAATGAGCAGCAATTAAATCCGCCTTCTTCAAATCTCTGGTTGGGCAACAGCTGTTATCTTGTAGTTTTTCAGGCCTGCTTTCCCCTCTTTTCCTAAGCAAGGAAACAGTCTAGTTTGAATTGTTGTTTGTTGGCAGGCAGTGTTGAAACATCAATAAGTTTAAAAGGTTTGGAAGTCCTTAGAATGGAATTAAAAACCAAAAAAAGACAAAATGTTTAAAAAAGGCAGTAGACCTGCAGCTGCTGATTTTGCAGCAACCTGCCCTTGTGAGTCAATAAATGTTCCTATCCGGTGGTTCGCAACTAATAGATGTAACCTTACAGCTGTGACCAAACTGGGATTTCAAATCTGTAAAATTCTTTTGTTCCTCGGCTTTATCATGGTGTTCTGAGTGATATTGATGGACACAGTGTAATTCTAACCCAATGACTCTGTTTTTATTAAACATATTATTATAACCAACATCGTCTTTTTATTACCTGTTTTGATGGTAACAAGCATCTCTTGATTAAACTGCAAGTATTATATATATGTGACGCGAGTGGCGCTGTGGGTGAAGCCACAGAGCCTAGGGCTTGCCGATCAGAAAGTCGGTGGTTCGAATCCCAGCGACGGGGTGAGCTCCCGTTGCTCGGTCCCTGCTCCTGCCAACCTAGCAGTTTGAAAGCACGTCAAAGTGCAAGTGGATAAATAGGTACCGCTGTAGCGGGAAGGTAAACAGCGTTTCCATGCGCTGCTCTGGTTCGCCAGAAGCGGCTTAGTCATGCTGGCCACATGACCCGGAAGCTGTATGCCAGCTCCCTTGGCCAATAAAGCGAGATGAGCGCCGCAACCCCCGAGTCGGTCACGAGTGGACCTAACGGTCAGGGGTCCCTTTACCTTTACCTATTATATATATGATTGGTTTTATATACAAACGCTGTGAGCAAGTCTCACACCACTCTTTTTTGTGGTTTTTAACCTTCATTTTCACATTCTTTTTTTCCTATTAATGGCTATTAATCCTGTCTGCCAGTTCTCTGCCCCACAATTAGCGTTATGGAACTGAGAACCCTGTGCTTGCATCGTTACATGTATTTTCAATTCCCTTTTGCCACTTCCTCTCTCAGTCAAAATCCAGCCTGGGCCTGCCTTTTGCTGATTTCGGTCTGTCAGGTACCAAGCACATGGGTGGAATTATTACGTAGTAAATAGCTGGGATCTTTTAAAAAAGTATTAGGTGAGCTAGCGAAAGTGGCCGTGTGTCTCAAGTCTAAAGGCCCTGTTTCAAAACTCGCCTCGGCCACGAATCCACAAGATTATAATCAAATAATTCAGTGTCTAAGAAGGGATTCGGAGAAATGGATAATGAGTAAGCTCTTCTGTTTGCATTGGTCAGAAGGTGCTTTCCACTAGAGGGCAGCAGCTGTGTTGTTTAATGCCGCAACCACCAGTACAGCGAGGGGCAGTTCAGGTGATATGTTAGCCAGGTTCTCTCCGAAACTGATCATAAACCTGTGTGAGGGCTCTGCCCTTTCAGTTGGTTGGAGCATTGCAGTCGGATGTTCCTTAACACTGCTGCATGCCACCCCAATCTCTGAGAAATGCGAGATTCCCGCGGTTCCAGACTCTTGGAATGAGGGACAGCAGAGACTGTGGTGGCTTAATATGGTCTGTTCACACATATAGTCATAGCTGTCAACCCTCCCCCCCCCTTTTTTTGGGCGGGAAACTCCCTTATTCCAATGCCGTTTCCCGCTGCTATCCCGGATTGTTGATATCCCTTAAATTCCCCAGATTTCAAAGGAAGCAGCTCCTCTCCCTCCCTGCCGGCCAGGGAGGCTCCTCAGCTGCGTTGCTCGGCTGCCAATAAGGAGTCTGAGACCGACTGGGGGCGGAGCTTGCATGCCTTGTGCAGCCAGACCCTCACGCCCAACCAGACAGACAGCCTGCCTGCCGTCTACGCGCTCGCTCTTTTGCTCACCCGTTCGCGCGCAGCCTCTGGAGCGCAGGGTGGCGAGGCTACTTGGTGCCATTGCACCGCCCTCGCGGCATCCCTTATTTTCAAATCCAAAAGTTTGGAAAAATCCCTTATTTTCAAATCCAAAAGTTGACAGCTATGAGGGCTCTGCCGTTTCAGTCGGTTGGAGCATTGCACAGTCGGATGTTCCTTAACACTGCTGCATGCCACCCCAATCTCCGAGAAATGCGAGATTCCCATGGTTCCAGGCGCTTGGAATGAGGGACAGCAGAGACTGTGGTGGCTTAATATGGTCTGTTCACACATATAGGCGACCTGAGGCTACGGTGGAGGGGCTCACAGCATCAACACCCCAGAAGGGCTTGTTTCTCCCATAGCCACAGCCCTGGGTCCAACAGAAAACAGGCATGGCTCTCACTCCCAGGTTTCTGCCTGCTTCTAGCCCAGATCACATACACACTCCAACTTTTGTCCTTCTCACCACCAGCCAGGTGAGCGACCTTTGACCTCTGGCACAGAACAGCTTCCTTTCTTATAGAGCCAGTGTGGTGTAGTGGTTAAGAGCGGTGGACTCGTAATCTGGTGAACCGGGTTCGCGTCCCCGCTCCTCCACATGCAGCTGCTGGGTGACCTTGGGCTAGTCACACTTCTCTGAAGTCTCTCAGCCCCACTCACCTCACAGAGTGTTTGTTGTGGGGGAGGAAGGGAAAGGAGAATGTGAGCCGCTTTGAGACTCCTTCGGGTAGTGATAAAGCAGGATATCAAATCCAAACTCTTCTTCTTCTTATACCAAGGATCCATACTTAGGGGGCAATTATGGCCCTTGCCAGCCTAATTCAACAACTGAATGCTCCATTGTATTTAAATCCTTGCTGGATCCAAGATATCCCATAATATCCCCCGAGGCAGCTGGGATATAGGATCAGAATTTCCCTTCTCCTAGGTGGGCTACCTTCCTGGGTTGTAAGCTCCCATGACCCCATGGATGTGTAGAATCATAGAGTTGGAGGGGAACATGAGCATCATCTAGTCCAACCCCCTGCAATGCAGGAATCTTTTGCCCAATGTGGATTATTTTATTTTATTTTATTTTATTTTATTTTATTTTATTTTAGCTGTCCTTCACCCTAAGCTCCACGGGCAGGTTACAGCAATTAAAAACACAGCATGAATATTAAAATGCAATATTACGCAATATTCAAACCAGTTTAAAAAATAACTTGAAAGAGGGCAGGATATAGCAGAACCATAGAAACGTAGAGTTGGAGGGAAACATGAGCATCATCTAGTCCAACCCCCTGCAATGCAGGAATCTTTTGCCCAATGTGGATTATTTTATTTTATTTTATTTTATTTAGTTGGAGGGAAACATGAGCATCATCTGGTCCACCCCCTGCAATGCAGGAATTTTCTTTGTCCAATGTGGGGTTTGAACCCATGAGCCCTGAGATTAAGAGTCTCATGCTCTACCAAGTGAGCTACCCAGTTGCCCTTGAGTAATACTAAATAAATTGTAGCACAGGCGTGGGTTGCGCAAGCCCGCCCCATGCTAGATAAATTCGATAAATTAGCTAGAGAAATGGCTCGTGGAGAAGATCAGTCGTGACCAGGACCTTCCAAATTGGGTGGGCAACATTAGACCCTTCCCTCGATGGTGCAGGAGACAGCAGCACTTATTCTGGTGTGGCCAGAATACGGGGAAGTTAAGCACCTTCTTCACCCACCACTGCTCCCTGCCATTATCCAAAATCACAGGCTGCTTGGCATCATTAAATAAGAAAAACATGAATTGAAATAATTCTGCCGGGCCTCTCTGCGGCACGCTTTTGCTTGTAATGTGTAGCCCGTCCTGATGAGACCTAGCTCTTTGGTCGACGAAGCTGGTGACATCTGCTGCAAACCAATTAGCACTTGCCATTCAGGCTGTGGCTCCAGGCAGGGCAAGATGCCAACACATAACTCAGTGAAGCCAAGAGGCGCTGGATCACCACAGAGAATGCCATGGGACCCCTTTGTCTAGCTCGCCTGTTTCCTCCAACCACTTCCTTCACCCCTGGGTTTCCAGTGTGGCCTTCACAGATATTGGCACAAATTGGGGAGGGGGGAGTTATATATCTCCTTGGAGACAATGACTGCTGAGCTGCACCCATCATTGTAAGGTCGGAGGGGTGATGGTGATGCCTCCCCAGATGCTGCCATTGTGATGCCATAAAAACATTTGGCAGCTGAGAGGGTATAAATGTTGGCCAAGTCAAAAGCCGAGGCAGTTGCAGCAGTGGAGGCACTCAGCTCGGGTGGTCTCCTGCCCCGTGGTGGCAAAATGGCCAGCAGAAGGAGGCGATCGCCCAGCGCTGGGATGCTGTGGAGCAAGGAAAAGGCAAGTTCAAGTTTACTTGCTGGTGGGATCGCACTTGAAGGTGGCTGAAGTTCAGCTCTGAAGCAGGTGGAGTCTGGCAATGGACCTGGCGCGGCTGTTGGGGGTGGATGGATGCCGGAAGAGTTTGCATTCAGTGTTGGTTGATGCCGCAAGGCAAATATACTGACCGAGGGGATGCAAACTGGTTTGAAAGCCTAGTTTTTTTGTTAACAGGCAGCCAAACCGAGGAGGGAAGCTGCCCCTTTGGCGGCGGGTGAGTGTCCCTAGGCGGAATGATGTGAGGAGGGAGAGTTGCCCATCGGCAGCTAGTGGTGGCGCCTACGGTGAAGCCAGGTTCACATTTGGAAGTCAGCGGAGGCCGAGAGGTCGAAGCTGGCTGACATTTGTGAACGCTATCTGGTGACATTCACCTTTGTCTTTACCCCTCAATTTAATGTCAACAGGCCTACCGATTGAGAACGTCAGCTGGCTGACATTCGTAGAGCTCTTGACGTTACGTCGACGGCCAAAGCGAGGAGGGAAACTGCCCGGCCAGCCCTAGAGGTGGAAAGCAGGGAAACCAGTCCAGTTCGTCGATACTGGTGGCCCTCCACTTCTGCAACCTGCCTAACGGCAGGCCAGTCAGGGATGAAGTTGTCAGAAAGAAGCCGGTGGAAGGGTTTGGAGGGATGCTGGTGGATAGTCGCCATCCCATCACCGTTTTGATTTTGCCTTTCAGGGACATCCAATGCCAGCGAGGTTTCCCCCAAGACCAGCCGGTGGCGGCAAGATGGCAGGCGGAAGGAGGCGATTGCCTGGCGCTGGGATGCTGTGGAGCAAGGAGAAGGCAAGTTCCTGTTGACTTGCTAGTGGGATCGCTACTTGAAGGCCGCCGATATTCAGCTCTGAAGCTGGTTGACGTCTGGCAATGGACCTGGCCAGGCTGTTTGGTGGTGGATGGCTGCCGGAAGAGTTTGCATTCAGTGCCAGTTGATGCCGCAAGGCAAATATACTGCCCGAGGGGATGCAAACTGGTTTGGAAGCCTTGTTTGTTAACAGGCAGCCAAACCGAGGAGGGAAGCTGCCGCTAGGGCAGCGGGTGAATGCCCCTAGGCGGTAACCCCTGCGATCTGCATTTGCATTTAAATGATGTCAGTGGACGCCCTAAGCTGAAGCTGGCTGATATTTGTAGGTGCAGGCCAGCTGGTAGTGGGCGGGATAGTTGCCCCTTTGGCTTCTAGTGGAGGCGTCTAGGTGAAGCCAGTGTTCATACTGGCTGGCATCACCCATTTTGGTCCATCAAGTTAATGACAAAAGGCCTACCAATTGAAGGGCCTCTTGACATTAAACGGGTGGCCAAGCAGAGAGGAGGGAAGCTGCCCGGCACGGCCTAGGAGGTGCTCAACTGGAGCCAGCGGACTTCGCATTTGGACGCCAGCGGATGCCGCAAGGCAGATGAAGCTGGCTTCTATTTGTGAACAAAAACTGGTTATCCTTCACCTCCGCCTGCCCATTGCGCAGGCCTGCCAGGGATGAAGTTGCCAGGTATTAGTCAGTGGAGTGGTCTGGGTTGACGCTGTCGGACGGTGGCCATCCCACTCATCTGTTTTCCTTTGCCTTTCAGGGATGTCCAGAGCCAGTGAGGTTTCCCCCGGGACCAGCCGTGAAAGTCATGAAGAGAACCGCAGGACTTAAGCCAGGCAGCTCCAGTTTTCTAAATAAATGGCTTTCTGATTTCTTTTTCTAAATAAACGTTTTTTCTGAAATCAGATCTGTGTTTGTGCCATGTTTTTATTATATGGTAAATCTCTAGTGATGTCACAGGAAGAGGGGGCTGCACCCCCTTGTGACATCATAGGGAGTTGGTAGCCAATGACCACAGCTGGGAAACATCTGCATAGCCCTCCCAGGCCTCACAATGGGGGGCACCTCAATTTTAATAAATGATTGCTGAGGTGCCCCTCCATTGTGAGGCCAGGGAGGGCTGTGCAGATGTTTCCCCAGCTGTGGCCGTTGGTTATGGACTCCCTATGATGTCATAGACATCTACCAACTCCCTGTGATGTCACAAACGGACATGGCGAATGAGGGGTAAGAGGCAGTTTCGGAGAGGGGGGGAGCAGCCCTGGGAGTTTGGGGACAGGCAGCGCCATCTGGGGGCACAGAAACGAGTTGCCAACATTTGTGCCCTCTGGGCTCCTGGGCTCATCTCACCCAAGCAGCTGCCAAGAAAATAAAAATAAATCCCAACTGTTTTTCTCACACCACCACTTATTGGTGGTTTGAGATAAGGGGTGTGAATACAGAGAGGAATGTTTTTTGTTTTCCCCCCAATGTTTTTTATTGAATTTTTTGTAATGAACAATAAAATAAAGATAATTACATAAAATGTCATTTCTCAGTTTGTACATTTACAATTAAAGACATTTCATATACCACAACATTTGTCTGTTTGTATTAATTCTGTTTACATCTATCTATATATACCTTGTGGTTTCCCTTCTTATTTAATCGAGAAAACAAAACCAACCATACAAACCTCACTTCCCATTCCACCCCGACATACACAAGATAACAACTTAAAAAAAAAAAAGATTGAATAATTCTGGGCACCACAGTTCAAGAAGGATACTGACAAGCTGGAACATGTCCAGAGGAGGGCAACCAAAATGGTCAAAGGTCTGGAAACGATGCCTTATGAGGAATGGCTTAGGGAGCTGGGTATGTTTAGCCTGGAGAAGAGAAGGTTAAGGGGTGATATGATAGCCATGTTCAAATATATAAAAGGATGTCATATAGAGGAGGGAGAAAGGTTGTTTTCTGCTGCTCCTGAGAAGCGGACACGGAGCAATGGATTCAAACTACAAGAAAGAAGATTCCACCTAAACATTAGAAAGAACTTCCTGACAGTAAGAGCTGTTCGACAGTGGAATTGGCTGCCAAGGAGTGTGGTGGAGTCTCCTTCTTTGGAGGTCTTTAAGCAGAGGCTTGACAGCCACCTGTCAGGAATGCTTTGAGGGTGTTTCCTGCTTGGCAGGGGGTTGGACTGGATGGCCCTTGGGGTCTCTTCCAACTCTATGATTCTATGATTCTATGATTCTATAATACCGGTAATCATAATCATAATCATAAAATAAAATGACAAGTGTGACTTCCTGTCACTCCCCTTGCATATATTTTCTTAAGTTTGAATGTACACAAATAGTTCATTTTTCCTCAATATATTTCTACTACAATCCTAGAAATTTTTACCTAGTTCTTCTATTCATTTATCCTTGACTTAACCCTTGAATGCTGGCATGGGTATATGCTTTTTGGTAAGTTTTTGTACGTATCTTCGGTAGCTGTCCCATTTTTCTGCAAATTTTTGTTTACAATTTCCTCTAAGTGAATTTGTTAGTTGAGCCAATTCTGTGAATTCCCGTAATTCAGTCTGCCAATCAGTGATGCTTGGAGCTTCTTGGTCCTTCCAGTTTTTGGCTATCAAAATTCGTGCCGCAGCTGTGGCGTATAGAAACTGTTCCCTTAATGGCTTTGGAATGTCCTTGTCTAAAATACTTAAGAGAAATGCCTCCGGTTTTTTAATGAATGTAATTCCCATCATCTTTTTTAGTTCATCATATATAATTCCCCAAAATTTCTTAATTTTACAACATGTCCCCCACATATGCATCCTGAAGGAGCGTCTCCACTCCCACCGGTCAGCCCGGACACTGAGATCCAGCGCCGAGGGCCTTCTGGCGGTTCCCTCACTGCGAGAAGCGAAGCTACAGGGAACCAGGCAGAGGGCCTTCTCGGTGGTGGCACCCGCCCTGTGGAATGCCCTCTCATCAGAGGTCAAAGCGATAAACAACCACATGACCTTTAGAAAACACCTGAAGGCGTTTTCAGGGAAGTTTTTAATCTGTGATATTTTAATGTATTTTTATATTTGTTGGAAGCCGCCCAGAGTGGCTGGGGAGACCACTCTGTTATTATATCTCTGTTATTTGCTCCACACCTCCAGCAAGCATTTGCAAGGTTTTTATACATTTTCGCCAATCTGGATGGAGTGAGGTAACCATCTATGGAACATTTTCATCATGTTTTCCCTTATATTGTAACAAGCTATAAATTTCATGTTAACATTCAAAAGTGTTTCCCAATCTTTTAACATGATTGGATACCCCACGTCTTGGGCCCATTTGATCATTGGAACCTTTATCTCTTCATCCATTACTTCGTACTCTAATAAGAGTCTATACATTCGTGATATTATCTTTATATTATTATTCAATAATTCCCTTTCAAATCTTGAAGGTTCCTTGTCAAAGCCTATTTTTTATCATTTTGATATATTTCATCTACTTGGAAATACTCCAACCAGCTTGAAAATTGCTCCTTTATGGCCTCATATCCTATTAATTTCATTTGACCTCTTCTCTTCTCTTAGTAAGGTGTTATATGTTATCCACTTTTCTTTCATATTTTTTTTAAAACCGCTATTGCTTCTGTTGGTGAAATCCATCTTGGGGTTTTAGGTTCTAGATATCGTTTGTATTTTCCCCATGTGAATACAGAGGGAAATGTAATGTAAAATGACCCCGCAGTGAAAGCAAACCCTCCAAGGTCTCCTATTTTCCAGGGACAGTCACCCAACCACAGGGCTTAAGCCAGCCAGCTTCTGTTTTCTAAATAAATGTATTTCTAATTCTCCCCCCCCCCCAAATAAACGTCTTTTTGAAAACAAATGTTTGTTTTGTGCCATGTTCAATATATGGGAAATTTCCCAATATATGGGAAATTATAATAAATAATAACACCTCAGCTCCAAAAGCAAATGGACTTGCAGCACCATTGGACTTGGTCTCAATGCAGCAACGAAGGAGTAGATGGGCCATTGGCCTGATATATAGAGATATATAGAGAAATAGGGGAGGGAACAAGCGGTCATTAGATCTGGGACCATCATCTTCTTTCGTTCTTTCTTCCTGGGGGCGAATGCAGGGCGACCGCCAGCTGGTGGCGCCAGAGAGTCGATGAGTGGCACAGCTAACTCAGCCTGGTTTTGCCTCTCTACTCTTCCCTGTCGAATCTGACAGAGGCAACACTGACGCCGAGGAAGATGGCAAGTAGTGCCACCGCCCCAGACTGGGTGCAAGTAAGAAGCAAGCAGGCAAACGGCGGGTTCAGACTGCAAGAAAGGAGATTCCGGCAAATCATTAGGGAAAACTTCCTGGCAGTAAGAGCTGTTGGACAGTAGGCTTAGAAGGTGGTGGACTCTCCTTCCTTAGAGGTTTTTAAGCAGAGGTTGGGTGGCTAAAGCCATGGATGCTTTAGCTGTGATTGCTTCATTGCAGGGGGCTGGACTAGGTAAAAGGTAAAGGACCCCTGGACAGTTAAGTCCAGTCAAAGGCGACTATGCCGTTGCGGCGCTCATCTTGCTTTCAGGCCGAGGGAGCCGGCATTTGTCCACAGACAGGTTTCCGGGTCATGTGGCCAGCGTGACTAAACTGTTTCTGGCACAATGGAACACCGTGACGGAAACCAGAGCGCACAGAAACACCATTTACCTTCCCGCCGAAACGGTACCTATTTATCTACTTGCACTGGTGTGCTTTCGAACTGCTGGGTTGGCAGGAGCTGGGACAGAGCAACGGGAGCTCACTCCGTCACGGGGATTCGAACCGCCGACCTTCTGATCAGCAAGCCCAAGAGGCTCAGTGGTTTAGACCACAGCGCCACCCACGTCCCATGTGCACAGCTACAAACACTTGTGGTTTTTAACAGCAAGATTCTGGTGGCACTTTCTGCCCCCCTCCACCAAGTGCTGCTAGCAGCTCCTTTTGGGGAAAGCCAACTGGAAAAGTGCAGTAACTTCTGTGGGAGCTCTAAATTAAGCCACGGCCAGGCCAAGAGGCGGATCGTATTTCTCTCCTCTCTGCCTTTTGCCATGACAGCCTTTTTTTTTTTTTTAACCTCCCAGGGGACTCCTTTGCCCGGCTTCGTTTAGTGCTGCCTGGATCCCACATCCCTCCCCAGGGGATTTGGAAGGGCGACAACCCCTATGACTTTCTGCTGATGGGAACAAATGACCCTCTATGTGACATCGCAGCAAAGTTTCTTGTGTTGGCGAGACCCCAAACTGCGGCCCATCAAAGAGATGACATACCTCTCTCTGCGAGTTATCAGAGGCCGCGATTTGGGAGTTCGGTTTGGGTATGGCAAAAGCACGACAGAAGACTTCCCCCCGCCATCCTATTTATGTGCCAGATGCTTTGATGTGGGCAGATCTCAGAAGAAGAAGAAGAAGAAGAAGAAGAAGAAGAAGAAGAAGAAGAAGAAGAAGAAGAAGAAGAGTTTGGATTTGATATCCCGCTTTATCACTACCCGAAGGAGTCTCAAAGCGGCTAACATTCTCCTTTCCCTTCCTCCCCCACAACAAACACTCTGTGAGGTGAGTGGGGCTGAGAGACTTCAGAGAAGTGTGACTGGTCCAAGGTCACCCAGCAGCTGCGTGTGGAGGAGCAGAGACGCGAACCCGGTTCACCAGATTACGAGTCTACTGCTCTTAAGATAAGATAAGATGATAAGATAAGATAAGATAAGATAAGATAAGATAAGATAAGATAAGATAAGATAAGATAAGATAAGATAAGATAAGATAAGATAAGATATTTATTTTCATTGTCCCCTTGCGGGAACAATGAAATTACTTGGTTGCTCTATCCACTCAGATAAGGCACTCCACATAAATTTAAAATAACTACAAAACACTAATTAAACAGTACAATACAATATAACAAGTAAAATAAAATGACTTCAAAGTCCAGACTTTCCATTCAAGGCCGAAATTGCTTTGGAGAAGAAACTGTTCCTGAGACGGCTTGTTCTCACCTTCATTGTCCTGTATCTCCGTCCCGATGGCAGGAGCTCGACGAAACAGTGACCAGGGTGCGATGGATCTCCTACTATGTCCAGTGCCTTTCTGTGGCACCTGGTGGTATACATTTGCTCTAAGGTGTAACCACTACACCACACTGGCTCTCCATCGTTTCATAGGGGAAAGCAAGGGCCATCCCTGTGTAACTGTGAACACCCCCCCGCACCAATTTTGTGCAAACCATCACTCACTAGAGCAGGATTAGCCAAAGCTGGGCTCTCCAGAGGTGGATGAACTGCAGCTCCCATTAGCCCCTAGGCAGCATTGCCAATGGTTAGAGCTGATGGGAGCTGTAGCCGGCCAAGCTAAGCTTCCTGATGTATATTTTGTTCTAGGAGGCTTAGTTGTTCAAAATCGTGTATACACTTCCTGAGTTAATGCGAAATGCATTATGAACTGTATAGAAATTTATTTATGTGCACTACTACAGCGTCAAGAATGTTACTCGACTCAAAATGGGGAAAGAAGCAGAAGTCTCAGGAAAGGAAAAATGGATACAGAAACTTATGGAATATGCAGAAGTGGCAAAATTTACCAGAAGAATAAGAAATCAAGATAACAAACTTTTTATAAAACAATGGCAATGGTTTATTAAATATATTTACAGATAAATTGTAAACAGATAAGAAAACTGGCAGGATTATTGTAATAAACTACAGTATTATAAGAGCATATATTTAAAGTGGATGAATAAATAAGCAAATTAAGTTGATTTGGATATGCAAGAGATATTAAAAATAAATTTAAGGAACAGCGGGAAGAGGGGGAAGGAAGTCAAGTTTTGAAATGTTAAGACGATTGTAAAATTGGTGAAATGTATAAATTTGAAAAAGTATAAATATTTTTTTTAAAAAACAACAACAACCCAAGACAAGGATCTGGTGCAGGCTGTCCGAAACACAAGTGTGATATGTTAGATGTGTGAAAACTGAACCCGGCAACCACATTGCCATCATGAAAATGCCTGCAGGCACAGCGTGGGCGAGGGCTGCAGAGAGCAGGCAAAGTCCCGGAACGCTGGGCATTGCTGAAAACGTGAGCAGGCTGTCTGCCTCTGAGCAGCACCCTCTTAAGCCTTTGAAACCGGACCCAGCGCAGCCTGTGCTTTTTCGAAGGAAAGAATGCCGTCCTTGCAAACAAGGGATTGAGAGAGCAGCTGTGGTCGCAATCCTGTGCCCAGCGGGTGATCTGCCTGGACACCTATTTATACCTCCTTATTTTAACAAGGATGGCACAGGGCAAATGCAAGCAAAGGGTGGGGCCGGGGGATATGTGGAGGAACAGATTCCAAAACCACCATTCCCCTTCACCTTCCAGGCACTGCTGCTGTCCTGTGGCAGGAAAACTCAGCTTCTATGCCTTGCTTACTGGGCTCTGGGAAGGTCCCGTGAGACCTCATGAGATCTCAGACGCATAGCTGTCAACCCTCCCTTTTTTGGCGGGAAACTCCCTTATTCCAATGCCGTTTCCCGCTGCTATCCCGGATTGTTGATATCCCTTAAATTTCCCGGATTTCAAAGGAAGCAGCTCCTCTCCCTCCCTGCCGGCCAGGGAGGCTCCTCAGCTGCGTTGCTCGGCTGCCAATAAGGAGTCTGAGACCGACTGGGGGCGGAGCTTGCATGCCTTGTGCAGCCAGACCCTCACGCCCAACCAGACAGACAGCCTGCCTGCCGTCTATGCGCTCGCTCTTTCGCTCACCCATTCGCGTGCGCAGCCTCTGGAGTGCAGGGTGGCGAGGCTACTTGGTGCCATTGCACCACCCTCGCAGCATCCCTTGTTTTCAAATCCAAAAGTTGACAGCTATGCTCAGACGGCCCCTCCTGACTGTTTTCCCCAGCTCGCCATTTGTCTATTTGTTTTCCCGCCACCCAATTGTATAAGTAAATCGTGCATTAGTTGCAGGTCTACTGCAATTAAATCAGTAAATCAATAAATCAACCGCTGTGCCCTAGTGATGTCACAGAACTCTCCCCCCCCCGCCCCGTCCATTGTCAATGCCAAAAAATAAATCACAAAGTTCTAGGCCTGAGGTCTAACATAGGAGAGATAGGAGAGAGGACAGGATCCAAGGTGAATTCCTTGTTGCCCTTTGCTCCAATCAAGCAGTGAACTCCGGACGTCTGGCAGGACAGTGACCCCCACTTTTGCAGCCACAATAAGAGTCCTTTCTTTCGAGACAAAAGGTCTGATTTGCCATTGATTTCCAAGGCAGTTTCTTGGCCGCTTCACTCCCACTCTGGCTGTTCCCCGCATTTGTATCATCTTCCAGATGTCCCCTTCTTCACAATGCACCCAATTGTGCCTTTTGGCTGCAGAAGAACCAGCTCGGTTGGGTTACAACAACACTGCTCATCCTGTTTTTCTCCAGCTCCCCCCAGGCCCTGCTTAAATTCACCTGCTATTCCACAAGCGGCCTTGCTATGTAACGTACCTGCGAAGGCAATTCTGTCCCGACCATTTAGCAGGAGGGGGGAATGTGCTGATCCGCTCCATGCCCACAAAGACACCCCACCTGTGGCACCCTTGCCAAAAGAGGTTGTGGATGGGCCAGAAGCTAAAAGGCAGGTTGGAACCAGAGTCGAGACGGGAGGTTCACCTGAGCTCAGTTAGCCACCAGAAAGATCTCTGGTCCGTTAGCTTTGGGAGCAAAGCAAGACTTGGGAGGCAACAGAGGCAACAGGAGAAGAAGGAAGTGGAACTGGGTCACACCAGGACGGAAGACTGATTTGGAGATTTCAAGGTATGTTTGAGAGCACTTTGAGCAGACCCAACAAGCCATGTATTGTGTCTCACCAGACATTTATGGAAACAAGTTCTGCTGGATTAAACCAAAGGCCCATCTAGTCTAGCAATACTAGCAATATAAACCAGGAGAGACTGAATAGGAGTCCATTCTGAAACAGGAGTTATGAACAGATATACAGTGGTACCTCGACTTACGAGCAACTCGACTTACGTATTTTTCGAGTTATGAATGACTTCCGGAAGAAAAAAAATGGCCGCCACAACCGAATTTTTTGACTTCCAAAAGGAAGTCGCGGCCGCTTTAATAGGATTTTTTCGACTTACCGATTTTTGAATAGGATTTTTTCGACTTACGAATTTTTTTCGCTCAATGCATTCCTATGGGGATTCGACTTACGAATGTTTTTGACTAACGAAAATCGCGTCGGAATGCATTATCTTCGTAAGTTGAGGTCCCACTGTATAGGAATATAGTCACATCTTTATTTGCTTGTGTTTACGTCTTGAGAGTCCTGCCAAGTGCAAACCCCCAGTGAGTTTTCAAAAGCTTATCGGAAGCTTCCCACGATTGCCGGTATTAGTGATTTCTCCTCTTAGACCTCTTGTGCATTTCCACTGCCTAAATGGAGAGTTCAACCCCTTTGCATTCAGCTTCTGGAAATTTTTGGAAAATGAACATTATCTGACAAAACTAGAAAGCGGTTCCACTCTTCACAAAATTCCCTTTATCTATTTTGTGGTTTCTTCTCTGCAATGGTGATAAGTTATTCTTCTCAATGGTTACCTCCATTTCCACACTGTGATGGAATTCCTTTGTTGAGATTCTCAGGGTTTGTGTTTGAAATTTGAGTTCCGTTTTCTTGACTAATGTGTCTGGGGTAAGGATTGGGGAGAAATGTGATCCAGTTTGCATTTAAAGGCAAGCTCAACAATTCACACTTTCAAAAAACCAGCGCGCGAACTGAAAAACAGCCATTCTTCAAAATTCGCACCTCTCTGAATTTTGCAATGTAGTTCTCCAGTCAAGTAATGTGTACAAATATCCATGTACTGGGGTGCAGTTTGCATGGAAATGCATCTATTGGTGAAAGTGACATAAAATGTATTATTTTAGGGGGTGTTTTTGCAAACATGTTCGTCATAGGCAAAATTGCATACACACATACGAATACTGTGAGAAATTCACTGTTGAATTTTCATGAGAACTCTTTTTTTTAAAAAAAAATGCAAATTGATGTGGAAATGTGGAGAACTGAACTTAAGCTTGAAACATTAAGAAACTGAGGAAAATTAAAAAATGAGATATTCATCCATCCCTATTTCTGGGGAGACATAAGCCAGAATCTCAATTTGATATCCACGAATGGTTAATTTCTCACCTGCCCAGCACCTGAAACTTACTGCTTCCTTCACTCTCAATCTTATACATTTGACTAATACATCCCAAAGGGTAGTTCAGCCTTTTTTCTTCTTGGATCCTGCTGCCCGAGACTGTCGCCTCATCTTGCCACATGGGTGGACCCTGAATATCACAGTAAAGTAAGAATCAATATCTAAATCAATATCATTGCAAACAATACAGGCAGCCCCGTGTTTACTCATGGGTTATGTTCCAAGGCACCGCACACATCGGACTCACTTATAAATTTCAAACAAAAATAATTAATACAGTGGTACCTTGGTTTACGAACTTAATCCGTTCCGGAAGTCCGTTCTTAAACCAAAGCGTTCTTAAACCAAGGCACACTTTCCCATAGCAGCAGGGGACTCAATTTACACTCAACAGGAAGCAGAACATGTTCTGCTTCCAAGGCAAAGTTCACAAACCGAAACACCTACTTCTGGGTTTGCAGTGTTTGTTCTTAATCCAAGTTGTTCATAAACTAAGCTGTTCTTAAACCAAGGTACCACTGTATAACATTTTCCAATTAATAGCCAATTATCATTGGGCTTCCCCTCCACCCCGCCATGGTTTCCTTTTCAAATATTGCTGCATATTATAGTTAATCCCACCACAATTTTCTCAGATACGGTTTTACTGCTGTTCTTATTCAAAGCCCACTTGCGTTTTAACATGTTTACAATAGTTAAAAAACAACAACCAGTCTACAAACATTTCCCACTCCTCCTTAAAGTCAGCCTCATCCTGCTCTCTAATTTTACCTGTTAAACTCGCCAATTCAGCATGTTCCATCAATTTCAGCTGCCGATCCATTTTAGTAGGTACCACCGCATCTTGCCATTTTTGCGCATTTTAATATTCTCGCTGCGGTTGTGGCATATAAAAATGAATTCATCTGCAGAGCAAAGCGTATGCAACAACTTTTTAATCCATCAACATGTTAAGGTATCCACCAAGATAAGCCACAGCTTGCTGCCATTGAGTATTTCACCAAATACCAACCGCAGAGTATTGCTCACATTCAAAAATGTTCCAATATGATAATCCCTAGCTGTAGATTTTAAACGAAGTGGCTCATTCTGAGTCAATTTACACTATAAATGCTTCATTTGCTGTAGTTATTGTATTTTTCCATGTATAAGACGCCCTCATGTAAAGACCCCATTAAAGGTAAAGGGACCCCTGACCGTTAGGTCCAGTCGCGAACGACTCTGGGGTTGCGGCGCTCATCTTGCTTTATTGGCCGAGGGAGCCGGCGTACAGCTTCCAAGTCATATGGCCAGCATGACTAAGCCGCTTCTGGCGAACCAGAGCAGCGCACAGAAACACCGTTTACCTTCCCGCCACCTATTTATCTACTTGCACTTTGACATGCTTTCGAACTGCTAGGTGGACAGGAGCTGGGACCGAACAACGGGAGCTCACCCCGTCGCGGGGATTCGAACCGCCGACCTTCTGATCAGCAAGCCCTAGGCTCAGTGGTTTAGACCACAGTGCCACCCACTTCCCAAAAAACCCATTGGGGACCCCAAATTTAGAAAATGGGCATATGCACTATCTGTGTATAAGACGCCCCCAGATTTTTAACCTTATTTTAAAGTAAAAACAGCAATCTAATCTTATGCATGGAAAAGTACAGTATATTATGTCACTTTATGAGAACAGCGGGCTATAATTTTTCTAAGCCAGCCTTGCCCAACCTGGTGCCCTCCTCCAAATGTTTGGGGATCCTGGCTGGGATTTGATGGGAGGGCACCGGGTTGGCGAAGGCTGTTCTGAACAATCAGAAACAAACCACACACTTTCCCTTTAAGCTGGAACCTTTAGAGTCTTCTGAGTTCACTCAGGCTCTGCATCAGCTTCCACCTCAGCCTTAGGCTGGCAGGAAGACACAGTGAGTGAGCCAAGAGTTTTCTGCTGCCCATTTTGCTGATGGGTTCCTTGCCACCCCCACCCCCCACCCCAGGCCTCTCTTTGCTGCACTGCAGAGCCAAGGACCAGATCTCGCTTCCCTTTAAGGAAGGAGAAATGAGTTTTCATTCCCTCTGCCTGGGGGAGCTTTAACAACAGCAGGAAGAGGTAACTCAAGGGTAAGTGCTCGCCGTTTCGCATTGTTTAAATTTTACTTCTTTGCACCTTTCTTCCATCCAGACGTGCACCAGGTCCCAAACTGGCTTAGATACAATAGGGCGGTGGCTTCCTGTGTCTAAAAGCCATAGCTCAGAATTAAATCAAGGCTGGAGAGCCTTTTGCAGCCATTCAGGTGGGGACACAGGAGAGGACCTTCTTGGTGGTGGCTCCCAGACTTTGGAACTCCCTCCCTGGAGAAGCTGATTGGTTCTATCCTTGCTGTTCTTCTGCTGGCAGAAGACCTTGTCCCAACAGACTTTTGGGAACTGACTACTTTTAATGAGGGGGCTAGTGCCATGTTTTTCATAGAATCATAGAATCCTAGAGTTGGAAGAGACCACAAGGGCCATCCAGTCCAACCCCCTGCCAAGCAGGAAACACCATCAAAGCATTCCTGACAGGTGGCTGTCAAGCCTCTGCTTAAAGACCTCTAAAGAAAGAGACTCCACTACCCTCCTTGGCAGCAAATTCCACTGTCAAACAGCTCTTACCGTCAGGAAGTTCTTTCTAATGTTTAGGTGGAATCTTCTTTCTTGTAGTTTGAATCCATTGCTCCGTGTCCGCTTCTCTGGAGCAGCAGAAAACAACCTTTCCTTTGTTTTTGTTGTGATCGTATGTTTTTAGTATATCTAGTAGATTTTATATATCAATACTAGCTGGCCCGGCCACACATTGTTAATAAATAAAATAATATAAATTCTTCCAGTGTGGTGTAGTGCTTAAGAGCGGTGGACTCATAATCTGGTGAACCAAGTTCGATTCCCCACTCCTCCACATGCAGCTGCTGGGTGACCTTGGGCTAGTCACACTTCCTTGAAGTCTCTCAGCCCCACTCACCTCACAGAGTGTTTGTTGTGGGGGGAGGAAGAGAAAGGAGAATGTTACCCGCTTTGGGACTCCTTCGGGTAGTGATAAAAGCGGGATATCAAATCCAAACTCTTCTTACTTTTCTCTTCTTCCGATTAGTTAATGGGGAGACACTGAACCATTCATCCTGCTTTGCATCCTTCTTCGGTGCATTTCTGAACCACAAAAAGCCCCGGGGTTTATTGTAAAGTGGATTTGTTGCACTAGCGCCCTTTCATCCAATTCAGCTGCGCATGGCTAAGGTTCTGGCATATGCGCCTGAACCCCTCCTGCAAAATAATGACAGTCACGCTGGAGACAAGCACCCTGGTGCATTTCCTTAGCTGCATATTCAGGGTTGGTGTCGAGTGGCCCTGATTTACTGCTCCAGAGCTGTCCTCCCACACTTACGGGCAGCAGCAAAGTGCACCCCAGGGAAGCAACTCAATCCTGCTGGCCCGGGACTTGCAGCAGCAGCAGCCAGGTAGCAATGCTGTGAGCGTGCCGATATCTGTGCGCCGCGAGCCGGCTGCCTTGGGGCTGCTGGCTTCCTCCTTGCTCCTCAGCCCTCCTCTCTCACATTGCCCTGAATTAACTTTGGCTGCTACCGCTGCTGCTGTTTTGGGCTGTCTTCAGCAGTCCTTTTGACAGGCAGCTCCTGGGCCAGCCCCTCTCTCTGCAGTGGTCCTCCAAAATAAAAAATATCTGCAGCCAGCCACCTTCCACGCTTTGCTAAACTGACACCAGGGACCTGCCAAGGAGGGGGGGAGCACCCACTGGCCTATCGCTGCTTTAAAACAAACACACAAACAAAAACCACTGGGCCAGGTGCTTTTTAACAGGAGGACTTATTCTCTGTCTCCTTCATTCATGTCTATCTAAACTTGGGACTTTCAAACAGAAGTTACCCCGACCTCCTGGTCTTCCTCCTCTTATCCTGGACACCTCCCCCCTTTATTCTCCAGGCCGGTGGTGGTGCTGAACTCTGCCAGCTTGTTTCTCAAGGTCAGTGAGAGGGGATCTGCATGCTGCCAAGGGGGTTTGGGTAGGGCAAAGATCTGGCGCGTGGTTTAAGTTGCCAGCCGGTTGTCCCCTGCAGCCGCCCCAGCCGCCACCGCTTCTGTGTGGGATTCGCTAGTGGCACAGCTGCCGGCTAGCGAAGGGTTAAACGGCATGTGCGCTCAGCTGGAAGGAGAGAGTTGTGCGGAGGGCAACTCGGAGGGGGCTGATTCTGGCCATGGCATTCATCCACGGTGCGGGAGCTTCGCTATACTGGCATTGCAAAGGTGAGAGGTCTTTGGGACATCACATGCAGGTGTGTTCACTGGAGGAGAAACGACGGCAACGAAAAAGAGGCAGGCAAAGAAAGCTCGTTCGAAAGGGCCGTAAAACTTCCACGCTCGGTGCATCTCCGAGAGCCTGTCAAGAGACTGCCCCCCAGGAAAACGATCGCCTCTGCTATCACATTGCACCGCGGGCTGCAGATAGAGCAATTACTAAGCTAAAATTGGACAGGACGGCTGCTTTGCAGATGATTTCCCTCTCCGCCCCGCCTCACCCCAGCTCCGGTGGCATTGCCTGACTTATGCTATTTAAGTCCCCGGCTCCATTAACTGTCTCCCTCCCTCGCCACCGTGATCAATAATGCAGCTTCCCTTTAAAAAAACACTCGGCGTAATCGATGCAGGATAGAGAGGAGGTTAGCCAGTAGAATTAACACACCTGATCGTTTCTTCCAGTGTATTTTTTTTAAAAAAAAATTGATGCAGAGGTAGTGGTGCAATTAGGTCATTCTGGCCTCTGGCCTTACTGGGGCCGTATACCATATTTTTCCATGTATAAGGCTAGGTTCCCCCCCCCCTCAAAAATAATGTACAAAATTTGGGGGCGTCTTATACACGGATAGATTCCCCCCTCCACCATTTTCTTAAATCGGAGTCTCCCAAAATAGGGGTGTCTTATACATGGGGGCATCTTATAGACGGAAAAATACGGTATGTGTCTGTGCAGGCAGTGGAGTGGAGGGTTGGCCCTCTTTAGATGGCATTATTTTACTTTAAAAATGTGGCAAGCCAGCTCTGCTGCATTGAGGGCACCTCCTAACTTGCTGCCTACCCTCCAGTTTTTCTTTGATGAAATTAGGTACTTCATTTTCAATATTATTATTATTATTATTACTGCTGCTGCTGCTGCTGCTACTCCACACATCTGACTGGGTTGCCCCAGCCACTCTGGGCGGCTTCCAACATATATAAAAACATAATAAAACATTAAACATTTTTTTAAAAAACCTTCCTGATACTGATCTGCCTGCAGATGTCTTCTAAAGCTTGTCTAGTTACTTATCTCCTTGGCTCGGGTGGTCGCATAACTCCATATCTTCCAACATTTCTCTGATGAAAGCACGGGGGCGCTGTGGTCTAAACCACTGAGCCTCTTGGGCTTGCCGATCAGAAGGTC
The DNA here is from genome assembly GCA_034641385.1 of Darevskia mixta. Lineage (NCBI taxonomy): Eukaryota > Metazoa > Chordata > Lepidosauria > Squamata > Lacertidae > Darevskia > Darevskia mixta. Next base: position 1,059,241 of record JAWWNH010000003.1, read on the forward strand.
AGCGGTTCAAATCCCCGCAATGGGGTGAGTTCCCGTTGCTCGGTCCCAGCTCCTGCCAACCTAGCAGTTTGAAAGCACGCCAGTGCAAGTAGATAAATAGGTACCGCTGCGGAGGGAAGGTAAACAGTGTTTCCATGCACTCTGGTTTCCATCACGGTGTTCCGTTGTGCCAGAAGCGGTTTAGTCCTGCTGGCCACATGACCCGGAAAGCTGTCTGTGGACAAACGCCGGCTCCCTCGGCCTGAAAGCAAGATGAGCGCCGCAACCCCAGAGTCACCTTTGACTGGACTTATCTGTCCAGGAGTCCATTACCTTTTGCCTCTTTTTAAAAGGAAAAGTGGGACATTCCGAGATCAAATCAGAAATCGGGACGGCTTCTGTAAATCCCGGACTGTCCCTGGAAAATAGGAAAACTTGGCGGGTCCATCGTTCTGCCCTGGCCTTCCCTGCTTCAAAGATATTCCCTGATGGCAACCTCTATGCAGGGACGCGGGTGGTGCTGTGGTCTTGCCGATCAGAAGGTCAGTGGTCCAAATCCCCGTGACGGGGTGAGCTCGGTCCCGTTGCTCGGTCCCTGCTCCTGCCAACCTAGCAGTTCGAAAGCACGTCAAAGTGCAAGTAGATAAATAGGTACCGCTCCGGTAGGAAGGTAAACGGCATTTCTGTGCGCTGCTCTGGTTCGCCAGAAGCGGCTTAGTCATGCTGGCCACATGACCAGGAAGCTGTACGCCAGCTCCCTCGGCCAATAAAACGAGATGAGCGCCGCAAAAACAGAGTCGGTCATGACTGTACCTAATGGTCAGGGGTCCCTTTACCTTTACCTTTAACCCCTATGCAGAAGCAGAAATTAACTGTAAAGACTAGGAACTGCAACAACCCGTAGCTCTAACCACTGTGAGCTTACTGTTAGCTCTTCCAGCTACAATAAACCATATTCGTGAAGGCATAACAAAAAGTTGTGTACGTGGTTGCAAGGGCCTGCTAAAAAAAATTATGGCCCCGATCCAGGCAGAAGTTAAAGCACCCTTAAGTAGCAGCACTGAGTTCAATCAAAGAACTGAGCCCATGGCTGGCTCTGTCCCAGGGATGGAGGACCTGTGGGGCTCCCAGGTGTTACCAAACTACAACTCCCATCATTCCAAATTCAAACCACTGGGGCTGATGCAATTTGGAGTTCAAGAACATCTGGAGGGCTGTAGGTTTCCCACCCCTTGTTGTATCCCACTGAAATCAATAGCATGTAGATTTCAGAGTGCCAGGCTGGTGTTAGAAGCTATAGGATCTGGGTTGTTGTTATTATTATTATTATTATTATTATTATTATTATTATTACTGGATTTTGGTTTGATGAGGCCCTAAACTACTGAAGGTAATGGGGCCCTTTCTATGTCCAGCTGTCCTTTGTCAACAACAAATTGTCACTGTTTTTTTGTGTTGGATATATGCTATATGGTAATTTATGGACCTAATAGGTATCTAAACCAGTGATATTTTAGGGAGCAGGCTAGCAGGCGGGGCCAGTTACCATAGTTACCATACCAGTTATCATAGGAGCCTACACAACACACAAACACACTGTTGCTGTATGTAGGTTTTATTTTATTTGTTTTTTATCTTATATTTTGCAAATGTACATCCAGTTTTTCCCCTTTATTATTTTTTTGGGGGGCCCCCAAGAGAGTGGGGCCCTAAGCTATAGCTTGTTTAGCTTATACGTAAATCCGGCACTGATTATTATAGGACTCTCTGACGCGCAGCGGGAATTATTTAAGCAGAGTTTTGATTGAAAGAAGTAAAAAAAAATTATTAAGCTTAAAATAAACTTCTTCTTAGAATAGATCACATATAGAATACAGGCTCTTCTCTATACTGGCACACACTCTGAGAGAAACTAGTCATCGCAGTCAAGGTAAGTACCTCACACAGCACAGACACAGACTAGAATGGCAGTTACACCTTAGAACGTCAGTTATGGCAGTTGGTCACCAACAGCTGCTCCTGCTCTCAAGCGTCTTTGTCACATGACACTCTCTCCTCCCCTACCCCAGGGCTAGCCTAAGACATTTTGCTGCCCGAGGCAAAAGGCAGAATGACACATTTCCCCATGTACAGTACAAGCAAATCTTACATGGGTGGTTTGGATCCAAGGGTTCTGTGTGCGCACGGAAATTGTGGATTCCTGATTCCTTGGAACTGCCCTTGCAGGTGATGTGCGGCAGGGTATGGTTGAAATCATGCAAATTAAACACACATAAGATGCAATCGTACAGTACAAAGAGCCAGTACAATCATACAATACAGGAGAACCTTTCTTCAGCCCTGTATATGGGGCAGCTGATGCCACTGTACTGAAAGGCCTAGTGTGCAAATACTACTACTACCGGGTACTACTACTACTACTACTATAATATAATATTTTTATACCCAGCCCTTTTGGCTGGGTTGCCCCAGACACTCTGGGTGGTTTCCAATACATATGAAAACATCATAAAACATCAAACATTAATAGTAACAATCTGATTCAATATATATAAAAAATCACAATAACTTTAAAATAAACAACATATCAAAGCAATATTCAACAATCCATTAGAGTCTAATAGTAAACAGTAAAATTAAAGGACAGCAAATAATAATTAAACAGTTTACACTTATCAATTAAAATAAAGAATTGCCAATCTATAATCAATTTAAAAAAACAGCAAATCACCATGCATAAAATTCCACAAAACATTCAAAACCATGTAAAAGGATCAAATTGAGAAACATGGGACACACAACTTATCATTTATTTTTAAATATCTTAAAAAATAACTACGGGCTCAAGAAGGCAGTGATTCCCATTCTGAGGGCTGGCTCCCTTGTGTGCATGAAGTTTGTAGGACACCTCGAGAACATCTACTCGGTCATACTTTGGGAAGTTGCCTGTCTGCATGGGGGCTGGGGCTGGGTGTGGGCTTCCATTAAGTTATTAACTCTATGGAAATATGACCCATGGGAAGATAATAGCAGCCGGGACTCCTGTGGACAGCTGATAGCAGCGACTTCGATGCCAGATATAGTTGTGGGGAGGATGATATCTCAGCCAGAGCTGAGAGTGCATAGGTGGCAGTTCACAGTGCATTGTGGGTAGAATGCACACTATCTATAAATGTATATCCATGCACAAAAATAAGTTGGAGTGGAATACCCCCCCCCACACACACACACTATTTATCTTTCTGCTGGGAAAAGCTTCACTTCTTGAATTTTTGCATGCCAGCCTTCTGTTAAGGGTGCAGGAACTGGCCACGGGGTGGCTGGGTGAATGCAGCAGAAAATACACATTAGACTAAGTAAAGGGACCCCTGACCATTAGGTCCAGTCGTGACCGACTCTGGGGTTGCGGCGCTCATCTCGCATTATTGGCCGAGGGAGCCGGTGTACAGCTTCCAGGTCATGTGGCCAGCAGAGGCTTGACAGCCACCTGTCAGGAATGCTTTGATGGTGTTTCCTGCTTGGCAGGGGGTTGGACTGGATGGCCCTTGTGGTCTCTTCCAACTCTATGATTCTATGATTCTATGACTAAGCCACTTCTGGCAAACCAGAGCAGCGCACGGAAACGCCGTTTACCTTCCCGCTGCAGTGGTACCTATTTATCTACTTGCACTTTGACGTGCTTTCGAACCGCTAGGTTGGCAGGAGCAGAGACCGAGCAACGGGAGCTCACCCCGTCACAGGGACTCAAACCGCCGACCTTCTGATCGGCAAGCCCTAGGCTCTGTGGTTTAACCCACAGCGCCACCCGCGTCCCATTAGACTAGGGGCATCTGAATATTGTGCTGGGAATATTCACCCTGCGCGTGTATGAATGAAGACAGCTCTGCGGGCGGAATAATTCCCGCGATGCCTTGGAGCCCACAACCAGCTCTGTGAAATGTGAAGGTATCTCCCCCTGCTTCCTTCCCTCTGCAGATCTGGATCCCCTGGGCGTTGGCTCCTGTAGCAGCAGCGATCCTCCAACATGGGCATTAAAGCGCAGCTGCCCACTTACGAGCTGGGGCTCTACGCTCTGGTCGTGGCAGGTGCCATCGTTTACAGCGGGCAGGAGATCTTCGAAAGCTCCAGAGGTAACTGTTTCCGTCCAGTCAAGGCCAAGAGAATGGGACTTTGAGTCAGTTGGGCCAGAGGAGAGGACACCTCCCTTTTCCCACTTGCCCTATAAAACAAGGGCGGGAAGCCTTTTTTTTTTTTTTCAGCCGAGGGCCACATTCCCTTCTGGGCAAGCTCCTTGGGGGCCACATGCCAGGGTGGGTGGGGCTGTAAGCCAAAGCTGATTTACTTCCGCCTCCCTCTCTATTTACCCTCCCGCCGGAGCGGTACCTATTTATCTACTTGCACTTTGACATGCTTTCGAACTGTTAGGTTGGCAGGAGCAGGGACCGAGCAACGGGAGTTCACCCCATCACGGGGATTCGAACCGCCGACCTTCTGATCGGCAAGCCCTAGGCTCTGTGGTTTAACCCACAGCACCAGCCGCGTCCCTATAATTAGTTACACTGTGCTATTAGCACCCTGTGCTAATACACAAGCCTTGGGATTTAACAGAGACAGTGGTGCAATGATACAGGGAGGCTGGGAGGGCAGCGCTGTCACGCCAACTTAAAGTTTGGCTGCATTTGGGAAGGAGGATTAAGACGGTAAAACGGAAGGACAGAGCCTGTTGAGCAAAAGCCAAGCATTTGGCCAGATTCCCTGAAGTTTTGAAGTTGCTCCATAACGCTTGGAGTAAAGGTCAGCATTCTGGCACCTGCACAGGCTCCCTGGAGTCGCCAGGGCACGTGCAGTAGAGTGGTGGGTTTCTAAGCTCAGCCCTAGTGCGCCATTGCGCAGATGTTGCACACAAAGGTGCAGGCCTCTGTGCGTGGCTCATTCCCCGCCACCCCGCTGCCTCTGTTGAGTCAATTTGAGTTGGAGTTGATGGTGTGTTGCCGTAGCAACATGGCGATGTGCCACTTTGCTTTCCGTACCTGTGCGGCTCCACCCCCTGACTTAACCCTGGCTCCACCCTTTGTCTATGCCAGGTACCAGAAGCTACCCAGAGCATGCAGTTGTGTACTACAAAATAACCTTAACAGATTGTGGACATGGCTCTTTCCCCCGGTGACCAAATAAGGGCAGCGGACAGTGTGGCAAGTCACTGAGTCACCGCGGTATACCATCCAGCTGAGTTGCTGCAGCATACCAGCATGGAGAAAGGGAAGGGTGCAGTGGAGAGACTGGCATAGTGCAAACACAGCAGCGGAGCCAATCTGGTGATCCTGCCAAGGTGTTTGCACCAACTTTGCCACTGCCTTGCCTCTCCCCTCCCCTCCTTCCTGGTATGGTGCAGGAGGATGCCAGGTGATTGACGCAGTTGCCTGGGGGTGATGGGGGTCATAGTTCAGAATGCCTGGAGGGCACTAGATTGGCAGAGCTGAGCCAGGGTATTTCCTCGATGCGACCCAGTGCTTTCCCCAACAGGTAACACATTTTCTCTTTTCAGACAGCATGAACCGAAAAGCTTTCCGAGAGAACATTAAACCAGGATGGCATTACTTTGGCAGGAAAATGGTGAGCGGTGCAATTTTCTGGGCGATCTTTGGCCAGTCGCTGCTTACAAGGGAGCTGGGCCGGGCCAGGCTGCAATGAATATTCATACCTGCTTAAAATTTGCCAAAATTTCCTATTGCCTCCAGAGCTGTCGGAGGGGCTGTTCAGTGAATGTGCATGGAGGGGGGATGTGGGTGTAGTATGTGTGAATTGTGTAGGCAGAGATGAAGACTGGGAGATGTATGGGTAAGTGCATCTGGGTGGGTCTACATCTAGGTGCGTGGCCCCTTCATGGGGAATGTTGTGGGGGCTGGAGCACACACAGCCCCACACGCTTGGTACCTATGATACTGGTATTGATAAATATGTGGGTAAAGGTAAAGGTACCCCTGACCGTTAGGTCCAATCTTGGATTACTTTGGGGTTGCGGTGCTCATCTCATTTTATTGGCCGAGGGAGCCGGCATACAGCTTCCGGGTCATGTGGCCAGCATGACTAAGCTGCTTCTGGCGAACCAGAGCAGCGCACGGAAATGCCGTTTATCTTCCCGCCGGAGCAGTACCTATTAATCTACTTGCACTTTGTGCTTTCAAACTGCTAGGTTGGCAGGAGCAGGGACCGAGCAACGGGAGCTCACCCGTCACGGGGATTCGAACCGCCAACCTTCTGATCGGCAAGCCCTAGGCTCAGTGGTTTAACCTACAGCGGCACTCGCGTCCCTTAAAATATGCCGGTACAACTGTATAAAATCATGTACCGGTGGGAGGTCTTTCCACACCCCTGGGGCCCTTATCCAATCATCATCATCATCATCTATATATATAAAAATGTTCCCATTGTGTGCGCGGCAGACACCACTGTGCTCCGTAACCGCTGGACCAAATCGCATCAAATTTAGGACACAGCATACCATGACCATCAAGGAAGGATCTGGCATAATAAAAATTCAAAAAACCCACACCTAACATACCTAAAATAAAGAAAAAACGCAAAAAAAATTGGCGCACACATTATATGCCATCATCATCTTCCAATAGAAAGGCTCATCGCAGGGCAGCGTCATATCTCAATGGACTCTTCAGGCCAGGGCCGCAAGGATGTCTGGGAAATATAGTTCAAAGAAGCGATGGCCTGCCTCTTTCCCTGATAGTCGACTCGGCTTTTAATAGGCTTTTAATAGCCGCAAGGCACGCTGGGAAATGGGGGCAGCTGCCTCTCACAGTTAACTAGGCCGGACCTGCAAGGTGTTGTAAGAATATCAAGGTCTTATCTATATATATAATTGTTCATAAGTGTGCCAAGCAAAACAAGGCCACATGTCTGAAGACAGGCCACAGGCCTGCCTCCATTTTCACTCCCAAACTGACAAACTGTTTCTCTGCAAGGATTGGCTGGGAAACAGGGAAATGTAAATATCTCTTTTGTCAAAGGCACGCTGGGAAATGGAGGCCGCTGCCTCTCGCAGTTAACTAGGCCGGACCCGCAAGGCACACTGGGAAATGGAGTCAAGGCGCCCTGTGGGTGAACTAAGCTCTTTCGCCCAAACCGCAAGGCATGCTGGGAAACGGTGGGCTTATTATCCCAACCAACCGCGTGGCGTCAGAGGCCTCCTTCCTTGGCTTTTTCTGCCACAGGCCGCAAGAGGGCACCTGAGCGTGTGCAGAGTGCACACGACCCAGGCGGGGGTAGGTGGGGGTTTATTTTGGCTGCGGCTGCTACTGATGGTAATAAGCATAAAATCAGCCACAGCAAGGCGTGACCGGGCCCGCTAGTAATAATAATAAAAAAACAAAATAAAAAATAAAAAAATTCCTTCCACAAACTTAGCACCTTAGAGACCAACTAAGTTTGTTCTTGGAATGAGCTTTCGTGTGCATGCACACTTCTTCAGATATGCACACGAAAGCTCATACCAAGAACAAACTTAGTTGGTCTCTAAGGTGCTACTGGAAGGAATTTTTTCATTTTTTATTTTGTTTTGACTATGGCAGACCAACACGGCTACCTACCTGTAACTAATAATAATAATGTTATTTATACCCCGCCCATCTGGCTGGGTTTCCCCAGCCACTCTGGGTGGCTCCCAACAGAAATATTAAAAACACGAGTGGTGGTTCACTGCTGCCGTCAGACCTGCCTGAGGCAGCGACCCCACTCTGCCTAATGATTGGGTTGGCCCTATTAAGCCTATGCAATGCACTTAGTTTTGCCTGCCGTTTGAACCCTTGTTTGCATATTTCCATGCAGCTCCACAGCAACCAGGGATGCGGTTGCTTCTTCCAGACAGGGAACGGCTTAATAATGCAAACTGGCCAATCAGATACCACAAATGGGTAGCTGGCGACCAGGCGTGTTTGTCTTTTCACATCAGATTTTCCATGCAAAGGGTAAATCAACAGAAAATGGACAGGACGGGTGGGTTAGAGCAGTGGTCCTCAACCCCCGGTCCGCGGCCCGGTACCGGTCCGTGGATCAAATGGTACCGGGCCGCCCAAGGAACATTAAATTATTTCAATTTTATTTACTGTGGTGTTAAAATGTTAAATCACTTTATATTCATTTTTGGGTGTAACTGTATTTTATTTTGAAGGCATGTTTAAATACAATTAAATTAAAATTATGACATCAAAACAATCTAAAATATAAACAATCAATGTCCCCCCCCCTCAGCGGGCCGCAGTAAAATTATCAAACGTTGACCGGTCTGCGACGATAAAAAGGTTGGGGGGCACTGGGTTAGAGCAGTGCTCTTCAACCTTGGGTCCCCAGATGTTGTTGGACTCCAGTACCCATAATCCCCAGTCATCTTAGCCAATGGTCAGGGATGATGGGAGTTGTAGTCCACCAACATCTGGGGACCCAAGGTTGAAGAACACTGGGTTAGAGGATCAAATTTTGAAGCTGATGATGCCGTGTGAATGCCCAGAAAAACTTGTGTGAATAACCAGCACCGATCCCGCAATAAACACCTATCTGGGATCACCCAGAAAGTTGGGTCAACTTTTTCTCCGGCAAACAGGACCGGATTGTGTGTGAGGCAGGGCTTGTGAAAGCAAAAAATCTGAGCTTCTGTGGTCTTACTGGTTTAGTTCTCTGTCCTTGCAGGATGCGGCTGACTTTGAATGGGCCATGTGGTTCACTTCCTTCAGAAACTTCATCATCTTTGCCCTCTCTGGGCATATCCTCTTCGCCAAGATCTGCTCCATGACGACTCCTCAAGTAAGCAAGTACAGTACTCTGGCCCTTTAACGTTAAGTAAGGCTTACATCACCACCTGCTGGCAGGTTTTTGTTACAAGCAATTGGAGAAAATTGGTTCAGATCTATGGAACTCAACCCAAACAAAGCCCTAAGCCAGTGATGGCTAACCTTGACACTCCAGATGTTTTGGGACTACAACTCCCATCATCCCTGACCCACTGATCCTGTTAGCTAGGGATGATGGGAGTTGTAGTTCCAAAACATCTGGGGTGTCAAGGTTAGCCATCACTGCCCTAAGCACTTTTAAGTCCCATTAATATTAGTGAAAGAGTTCAGCGCCTGCTTATGTCTGTCCCAGGACTGAAAAGTGTTTCATCTGTGGCTGGATCGTGACCAAGGTCAACAAAAATTATATGAAGACAAATCAGTGGAAATTAAAAGAAAGATGGAAGTAAGAAGCTGAAATAATAACAATAAAAAGGCATGGGTTAGAATCAATGATGGATTCTGTAGAAACAACATATAAATATATTCATGTAAATATAATAGTGTTGACTCAAGCCTGTCTAAATGTGTTGAACATATTGATCAAAACGGGTCAGCTTAGACTCTCCTGTGATAGTTAAATAGGCACGCATACAGACACACACACCAGAGCTACCTAGTGAATTAATTTCGAGCAGCCAAAATGAATTTACTTTAGCAGCATTGAACAAGCAATGTGATCAGTCACAGTAATGGACCTGAGGATCATTGTACTGGATACACCTAGAAACTAGTCATATAGTGAGCAATCTGGGGGGGCAGGGGGATAGGAAGCCTTGAGGGAGTCAAGATCCTGGGGGATAAGTCTGCAATCCTAACTCAACTTACCAGGGAGAAAGCCCCTGTGAATGCATCGGGGTTTATTTCTGAGTAGAGATGGTTGAGATTGCACCGGAAGCCTCAACTTTGACATTTCGTATCTAAGGGACCGCCTCTCCTGGTATGCTCCATGTAGGACCTTAAGGTCCTCAAATAATAACATTTTGGAGGTCCTGAGCCACAAGGATGCTAGGCTGGCCACAACTAGGGCCAGGGCCTTCTCAGTACTGGCCCCGACTTGGTGGAACGGTCTGTCACAAGAGACCAGGGCCCTGCGGGATTTGGCATCTTTCCGCAGGGCCTGCAAGACGGAGCTGTTCCACCTGGCCTTTGGGTTGGTTTTAGTTTAACCCTGATGTTTCATTCCTTTATGGTTCGATTGGTGGGCTACTTAAAAATGAGGCTGCATTTTAAACTTTAAATCGTAGTTTAACCTGCATTTTAATTGATTGTTTTGTATGTTTTGTTGTGATTTTATGGGTGTTAGCCGCTCTGAGCCCGGTCTTGGCTGGGAAGGGTGGGGTATAAATAAAATATTATTATTATTATTATTATTATTATTATTATTGTTGTTATTATTATTATTATTATGCATCATTGCTGTGTACAGATTCTCCTGGCATGTAAAATGTAGCCATTCTGATCCATGCGAAAAACCAGAAACCACAAATGCTCATGGCTGGCCAATGGAGGGACCTGAACCAATGTCCCCAAAGTGTGGCAGGCTCCCCAAGTTCTCCAGAACTCTCCACCAGGAAAGATGTTACAGAAATCAGAGCAGGTGTGCTGAACCTCTGGCTTGCTAGATGTTGCTGAACTACAACTCCCAGCACCCCCATGTTGGCTGAGGCAGACGGGAGCTGCAGCCGAGCCTTATCTGGGAGGGGGCAAAGATTCCAGACCCCTGAAGCAGAGGTTGAGGGGAACCAGGACAAATGATAAAGCCGTGCTTCTTTGTCCCAGAATCCAATCCTATTTGGAGCACTTGGAATAATAACAATTTATTATTTATACCCCGCCCATCTGGCTGGGTTTCCCCAGCCACTCTGGGCGGCTCCCAACAGAATATTAAAAACATGATAAAACACCAGACATTAAAAACTTCCCTAAACAGGGCTGCCTTCAGATGTCTTCTAAGTCAGATAGTTCTTTATTTCCTTGACATCTGAAGGGAGGGCGTTCCACAGGGCGGGCGCCACAACCGAGAAGGCCCTCTGCCTGGTTCCCTGTAACCTCACTTCTCACAGGGAGGGAACCGCCAGAAGGCCCTCGGAGCCGGACCTCCGTGTCCGGGCTGAATGATGGGGTGGAGATGCTCAAATCCAAACTCTTCTTCTTCTTCAGATATACTGGGAGTGTGCGTGAGAGAGAGGGGGGGGCCCACTTCGGCCTGCATTTTTGCACACTATTTTCACTATTTTAAATTTTAAATTGTATTTTAACCGGACCACAAAGGCCTGCGATAAAAGTAGACAAACGGTTATTTCATTCTCTCACAGCACAGGTCTGTGGTTTACATGGCGTACGGGCTACTGGCCGTGCTGGGAACAATGGGCAGCACTTACCTGATGATCGTCCTGTCCCACTGCTTGGTCATCTACACCGTCTCGCTGGTTAAGCAGAAGTGGCTGTGCTTCATCGCGGGTCTTTGCAGCCTGGCTTCCTTCAAGGTGGAGCCGTTCAGCACCTGGCAGGTATGTCGGTGTGCAGCTACCCCACCTGCCCAAGAGGGACTTGGTTGGCCGAGTCCTTGGGACCAGACCAGACGTGGTCAATGTGGTGGCCCCCAAATGTTCTTGGGCTCCCATCGTCCCTGACCATTGGTCATGCTGGCTGGGGCCAAGGAGAGCTGGAACCCAACAGTCTCTGGAAGGAAGCACATTGGCTATCTCTGGGTTAGGGGGCTCGAGAGGGCCCAGATCCAAGGCAGGGTACAAATCCCTCACTGGGTGAAGTGGACCCCTAACCATTAGGTCCAGTCATGACCGACTCTGGGGTTGCGCCGCTCATCTCACTTTATTGGCCGAGGGAGCCGGCGTACAGCTTCCAGGTCACGTGGCCAGCATGACTAAGCCGCTTCTGGCGAACCAGAGCAGCGCAAGGAAACGCTGTTTACCTTCCCGCTGCAGCGGTACATATTTATCTACTTGCATTTTGACGTGCTTTCGAACTGCTAGGTGGGCAGGATCAGGGACTGAACAACGGGAGCTCACCCCGTCATGGGGATTTGAACCGCCGACCTTCTGATCGGCAAGCCCTAGGCTCTGTGGTTTAACCCACAGCGCCACCCGTGTCCCACTCGGGGAGGCTAAGCAAGTTATTATTGTCGTCCAGCCTAGCCTATCCCACAGGGCTGGCATTGAGGGGCAATTTGTTGTTGTTGTTGTTGATTGAATTTATATACCGCCCTATACTCGGAGGTCTTAGGGCAGTTCACATAAAAGGATCACAGTATATAAAATAAAAAGCAATAACCCAATAATTACACACACACCGCCCCCCCAAAAGAGCCACATTTTAAAAGGGTATGGGATGCTGATCAGGTCAACCAAAGGCCTGGTTAAAAAGGAACGTTTTTGCCTGGCGCCTAAAGGTGTATAATAAAGTGCCAGGCAAATTTCTTGGGGGAGAGCATTCCACAGATGGGGAGCCACTGCAGAGAAGGCCCCGTTCTCGTGTTGCCACCCTCCGGACCTCTTGTTGGCATCTGTCTGTCTCGAGACGACGGAGTGTGCCTCCAGGAGTGAAGTCACATCGCTGGAGAATCACAGCGCCTGCTGTGGCTGCAGAGACCAGTAACTCGCAACTGCTGCCTCCTGCAATGTTTTTGTTGCATTAGCAGCACCGAGGTGACATCTCTGGGGCACAGGTGACAAGACCCCTCTCTCAGCTTTGCTGATATAGCCCAAAGAAAAGCAGAGCAAAGCTTGGCTACTGGAGTTGCTGGAAGGAGGCATACAAGGCGCCATCCAACCGTCTTAGGGACTTCACTCCAGATTTGTGTAGGGTTTACTCCTTAGCCTTTTCTTCTCCCGAAGATGTCCTGCAAGGCTGCAGGTACCCTGTTTCCCCTTTTTTAATACGTAGTCATAAAGTAACCCATGACAGGTTTTTTTTACCTTTGTGAGAAGTAAGACGTACCCCAAAAGTAAGCCATGGTGCCGCCATTGTTCCCATCGCCTCCTCAGCCCCTCCTGCGTGTGCAGGGAGCCAGCAAACAAGTGAGAGGCACGGGGGGGAAACGCGCCTCTTGCGGAGTTCTGCCCCGCCTGCTTAGCGTGCAGAGAGAGGCGCGGGGGGGGGGAAGACGCCTCTTCCTGCCCCGCCTGTTCCCCGTGCGCAGGGAGCCAGCGAACCAGCGAGAGGCGCGGGGGGGGGGAATCCCGCCTCTTGCGGAGTTCTGCCCCGCCTGCTCAGCGCGCAGGGGGAGGCTGTACCGTACCATACTGACGTAATAAAAATAGGACATCCCCCCGAAAATAAGCCACCCTGTGTTTTTTTGAGGGAAAAAATTTATAAGACGGTGTCTTAAAAAGGGGGGAAGACGGTATCAATTTTTCTTTGGGGTTTACTCATGAAACCTTTCTCTCGAATGAGTATAACCACAAGGCAGCAGAGGTTCAGGATCAGAGTTTTCCTTCTCCTAGATGGGCTCACTTCCCTCTACAGCTCGGGCAGAAACCGCCTTCTTGACTGTTGGACCCACTCTTGGCCTCGTCTGCTCAACCCACCAATGGGATGATGTTAATAAGGGATATATGATAATATAGCTTGTTCAAAACTACGTTCAGATCAGGGCTGCCTGAAAGGTCTAGTGCAGAGGGCGAACTGAGAGGTTTCTATGCACCAGACGAGACTCTGAAGCAACCTCGTTTCCTTGGTATATGTGGTAACTATTCTCTTTTGTCCAGAATGGGTTTGTAACAGGAAATTTTGATCTTCAAGATGTTCTCTTTTACGGAGGAACCTGCTTCAGTATCATGCGCTGCATGAGTTTTGCCCTGGAGAACTGCGAGAGGAAGGAAGGCAACTATTCCATCTTCGCCCTCCTGAAATACAATTTCTACCTCCCCTTCTTTTTCTTCGGACCTGTCATGACCTTTGACCGGTTCTATGACCAGGTGGGCTGGATTCACTGTCATGCTCTTTGCTGCTTTCTTTCTTTCTTTCTTTCTTTCTTTCTTTCTTTCTTTCTTTCTTTCATGATTTTTATTCATTTTACATATAATCACATTACATAACATCATATCTTCATATCCGATCTCTTTGGCTCTACTGAGCCTTACAACTTCCCTCCCTCCCTTTACAAACTTACATTTTTCCTCTTTGCATTTCACTTCCTTTTCTGTTCTTAGTATATCATTACCTAAATTATTTCATTATTTATCCTGAATAGGTAACAGTTTCTTCTGTGTGGTGTAGTGGTTAAGAGCAGTAGACTCGTAATCTGGGGAACCGGGTTCGCGTCTCCGCTCCTCCACATGCAGCTGCTGGGTGACCTTGGGCTAGTCACACTTCTCTGAAGTCTCTCAGCCCCACTCACCTCACAGAGTTTTTGTTGTGGGAGGAGGAAGGGAAAGGAGAATGTGAGCCGCTTTGAGACTCCTTCGGGTAGCGATAAAGTGGGATATCAAATCCAAATTCCTCCTCTTCTTCTTCTTCTTACAAATCTTCAGATAACCCTGCTAGCGATGTTAATTGCTTACAGTTTGCCGCTCCTTTCTTGGATGGGGGGCTGTTGGGCAACCCTCTTCCCCCCGATAGTCACTTGCGGTATGTGATGTTCCCTCTGGGTCCATGAACAAAACACATGTCCTTTCATCTCCCCCTTTTTTCCTTGACCACAGGTGCACATCAGTGAGATGCGGCGCAAAGACTATGAGATGTGGCACATCTGTGTCCATGCTTTCGTCCATCTTGTGGCCATCATGGCAGTGGATGCCTTTTTCCACTTCTTCTATATCCTGACCCTTCCTTCGGACATGAAGTTTGTCAACCACCTCTCAGATTGGGCGTTGGGTGAGTGAGTCCTCAGTTCTGTGCACGGGGAGTAAAGGAAGCCCCTTTCTTATTTTCTTTTCGGGGTGTTTCCCATGTAGATCATTCCCCCGTGCTCTTAAGATTACTTTCACAGGAGACATTCCAGTAGAATGCAGGGATGGGGGGAAATGTTGGAAGCAGTTTGCGTTTTAATGAGACACCAATTCCCGCTTCTCAAACCAATCAGCAAAGCAAAGCAAAATTCTCCTCTGAAATTTGCACTTCTCCGAATTTTGCAATGCAGTCCTCACGCCAGATAACATGTGCAAAAATGCCTACATTACTGACAGTAGCATGCAAAGAAAAGCATGTATATTGGTCAAAATTGCATACAAAGATGTGAACTTTAGGAGAAATTTGCATTAAAATGTGGATGGCTTTTCAGGATGATTTTTTCAAAACAACAACAACAAAATATCTTACATTTCTGAGCAGATGTGGAGAACTGGATTTAACATTGGGAAAACATGAAACACTGACTGAAATGGATGGTTTTGTTCATCCATAGGAACAAGGAAAGTTGCTTTATACTGAGTCAGGACATTGACCCATATACCGTATTTTTCGCTCCATAAGACATACTTTTTTCCTCCTAAAAAGTAAGGGGAAATGTCTGTGTGTCTTATGGAGCGAATGTGTGGTCCCTGGAGCTAAACTGCCCAGGAGCAAAAGCAGATCGTGCTTTTAAAAAGAGAGAGAGAGAGAGAGAGAGAGAGAGAGAGAGAGAGAGAGAGAGAGAGAGAGAGAAGGGGGTGTTGAAAGGAAGCCCGCTGAGCAGTTGCTCAGCAAACGATCGGGGAGAGAGATAAGGAAGAGAGATTCCAGCCCCGCCCCCTTGCAGAGGGAGGCTGTTTCCCCAGCGACATGTGACTGGCTGATTAGATTGAACTTCCTGACAGTAAGAGCTGTTCGACAGTGGAATTTGCTGCCAAGGAGTGTGGTGGAGTCTCCTTCATTGGAGGTCTTTAAGCAGAGGCTTGACAGCCATCTATCAAGAATGCTTTGATGGTGTTCCTGCTTGGCAGGGGGTTGGACTGGATGGCCCTTGTGGTCTCTTCCAACTCTATGATTCCAACAGACATGATTCTATCTGTCTGGAAACTATAGAAATGGCTCCCTTTACTGAAGCTGCAGAACTGAGTTAAACCCCATAAAACAGGATTTTTTTCCCCTTTGCAAAGTAAGCTCAACAACTTTGAGCTGATCCTCAAAAAAATGGGGCTTTTCTCCTTTGCAAAAGAAGCTGCAGAAATCTGAGCTGATCCACAAAAAATGGGGCTTTTCCCCCTCTAAAAACTAGGTGCGGCCTATGGTCTGGTGCGCCTTATAGAGCGAAAAATACGGTAGCTCAGTCCTGTCTACACTGACGGGCAGTTTTCATATAGGGAGTCTTCCTCTGTCTTACCTGGAGATGCTGAGGATCGAACCTGGGACCTTCTGCATCCAAAACAGACAGCTGTTCCCCAATATGCTGCACACAGTCCTGTGCCCTTGCTTCCTTGCATGTCAACCTGCTGCCCCTCTCCTTCCTCTTCTGTTCCGCAGCTGGCCTGGCTTACTCCAACCTGGTCTACGACTGGGTAAAAGCCGCAGTGATGTTTGGGGTCATCAACACCATCGCCAGGCTGGATCACCTGGACCCCCCTCAGCCGCCCAAATGCATCACCATGCTCTACGTCTTTGCAGAAACGTGAGTATAACCACGGATATTTTCACTGTCTCCGACTGCTTGGAAAACCCCTGGAGAGGAGAAGACTTAGGCAGCTGTGGAGAGGCAGGGGGAGACTTTCAGCCTTAGGAACTGCTTCGTGGAGGCAAGACCTGCCGGAGATGAGCTGCTGTGCTCATTAGGCCTGACACTCCTGCGCAGATCCTGTTTTGGCTAATAAAGAGTTAACTTCACTTGTGCGGTGTGATTTCCTGCTGGCTCACTCCAGCCAGACGTTTTGTAGTAGTGGCGGTGAGGAAGTCCCACGTCTTCCCACGGCTCGCCTGCCCCAGCCCACTTAACAACCCTGTGGAACACCCTTCCATCAGATGTCAAGAAAATAAGCAGCTATCCTATTTTTAAGAGACATCTGAAGGCAGCCCTTTTTAGGGAAGTTTTTAATATTTAAGGCTGTATTGTTTTTAACACCCGATTGGGAGCCGCCCAGAGTGGCTGGGGAAACTCAGCCAGATGGGCGGGGTACAAATTATAAATTTGTTGTTTAGTTGTTCAGTCATGTCCGACTCTTCGTGACCCCATGGATCAGAGCACGCCAGGCACTCCAGTCTTCCACTGCCTCCCGCAGTTTAGTCAGACTCATGTTGGTAGCTTTGATAACACTGTCCAACCATCTCGTCCTCTGTCGTCCCCTTCCCTTGTGCCCTCCATCTTTCCCAACATCAGGGCCTTTTCCAGGGAGTCTTCTCTTCTCATGAGGTGGCCAAAGTCTTGGAGCCTCAGCTTCAGGATCTGCCCTTCCAGTGAGCACTCAGGGCTGATTTCCTTAAAAATGGATAGGTTTGATCTTCTTGCAGTCCATGAGACTCTCAAGAGTCTCCTCCAGCACATTATTCAAATAAATTATTATTATTATTATTATTATTATTATTATTATTATTATTATTAGAGAAGAAGGACTTTGCTGAAGGGTAGAGATGAAATCCTGCTGTCTAGACGGCACAATCCCATTCCCTGTTGAGAACACAGCAGCGCAACCAACACAGTCCTCTCACCTGTCAGCTGACACTGTCAGTGATGGGCGGGTTTGGGGGAAATGGCCTGGCTGGCCATATTGGACTTCCTAGTAGAAACAACAACAGACAGTCACGGCAACTATACAAAGGATAATATACAAAACTGTGAACAGCTATAGATGAAAATGTATTGAATCATGAACTAAACTGACAATGTCATACAAAAAGCATACATAGGTATTTCCTCAGAGGCAAAAGCCTGTATATACTTTCAGACATTAAAGTGCTAATTCAAAGTGCAATGTATAGTGTTGGAGATGGTTAAGCAAAGTCCATCAAACGTATGGGTCTGTCTTCCCGACGGGTGGCCAGCTTCGAATCTTCCCGTTTCACCAGCAGTTTCGTCAAGGACTGGACTTTATCATCAACACAGAACTAGGATATTCCACATAGCTAAGCTATTCTAAGAAACTCAAACACTCATCATTCAAATAAAGCTAATAATGCAGAAGGTTCCAGGTTTGATCCCTGGCATCTCCAGGAAGGTCTGGGAGCGACTTCCTGCCCGGACCCCTGGAGAGCTGCTGCCAGTCAGTGCAAGTGATCCTGCATTCAATGGGCTGACTTGGTGTAAGGCAGCGCCCTGTGTTCTTGCGATTGCGGCCCACTAAGTGTTCAGTTCAACCTCTTGCACAGAACCATAGAATTGTAGATTCTAGTCTAGTCCAACCTCTTGCAACACAGGAATCCCACCCAATGTGTCGCTCGAACCCAGGACCCCTAGAGTAAGAGTCTATTCTCTACTGACTGAGCTTGTGCTCTTTGCTGTCAATGGGAATCCAAATACTATGGAAATTGTAAAACTATTTCCAGCCCCCACAAAAAAATAAATAAACAAGAAGTCAATGAAAATACAGCAGCTACAGTCAATAAAACAAAGTCATTGGCCATCAGAAAAATAAATAGACTTTTGAACTCCTTGCATGAACACACACATACACCTTGTTTCTAAGAGGGGCAGTTCAAAGCTTGCCTCTTGAAAATAAAAATCTCATTTCCCCAGTAACTCTAAATCCACTGTTTGTTTCTATGGTATTGTTGGGTTTTTCATTGCCTTCAGTATTTTTATATTCTTCTGACTGGCTTTGAAAGGCACCTTGAACTGTGGAGGAGGCAGCATTTAACGGCACACTTGAGAACCGTGAAAGATTCCTTGCAGTATATATTGTTTAGACGGGCCTTTGAAATATGAAGTTTCTCTTTCTTAACCAATCAGTCTTTATTGAGCTTTTCAACGATGTTTTTACAGAGAGGCCTTTTGCTGATATTATTCTTGCATGCTGTGTAGTGCCTGGATTTTTTTTTTTTTAATGAAAGCGTGAATTATAAATTGGTAAATAAAATAAAATCGGGTTGTGTTACTTCACCCACAGGAACCTTGGCAACAGTGCATGGCTTAGAGCACTTTGCAGCAGCCATGTGCCCTGAAGCGAATAGATGTGGAACCAGGGGCAATAAATAAAGCAAAAGCTTCTGTTTTTTAATCTAACTTTTGCATTTGTCTCGCAGGCACTTCGACAGAGGGATTAACGACTGGCTATGCAAGTAAGTTTCCTTTCCGGCGATGGCACTTAATGTTCCTTGGGGTCCCTGGGAGATTTCCTGCTCTCATAACAGACTACACAAACACAATAAACATAACCAGCTGCGTTATAACACAAATAAAGTCTGTTATTTACTGTATCATATTAACATATCAACAAAGACCACAAACTTGACATAGGTCAACAGTGTGATGCAGCAGCTAAAAAAGCCAATGCAATTCTGGGCTGCATCAATAGGAGTATAGCATCCAGATCAAGGGAAGTAATAGTACCACTGTATTCCGCTCTGGTCAGACCTCACCTGGAATATTGTGTCCAGTTCTGGGCACCACAGTTCAAGAAGGATACTGACAAGCTGGAACGTGTCCAGAGGAGGGCAACCAAAATGGTCAAAGGCCTGGAAACGATGCCTTATGAGGAACGGCTTAGGGAGCTGGGTATGTTTAGCCTGGAGAAGAGAAGGTTAAGGGGTGATATGATAGCCATGTTCAAATATATAAAAGGATGTCATATAGAGGAGGGAGAAAAGTTGTTTTCTGCTGCTCCTGAGAAGAGGACACGGAGCAATGGATTCAAACTACAAGAAAGAAGATTCCACCTAAACATTAGGAAGAACTTCCTGACAGTAAGAGCTGTTTGACAGTGGAATTGGCTGCCAAGGAGTGTGGTGGAGTCTCCTTCTTTGGAGGTCTTTAAGCAGAGGCTTGACAGTCACCTGTCAGGAATGCTTTGATGGTGTTTCCTGCTTGGCAGGGGGTTGGACTGGATGGCCCTTGTGGTCTCTTCCAACTCTATGATTCTATGAAAGATAAGTCATAAAGTTCAACTGAAGGAACAGAAGACCCAGTGAATCAGTTGTCTCTCCAATCAGCTCTTGAAAGAAGTTCAAACATATACTAAAGTCCATTCCACATGTGTTTGTTCATGTAGTCCAAAAACATTCCATACGTCGGAAATCCTTGTCGTCTTATGGAATTACAATACCCTACGTATGGATTGTTTTTGGATACAGTAAATAACAGACTTTATTTGTGTTATAACGCAGCCGGATACGCTTATTGTGTTTGTGTAGTATCTTGTACGTAGCCAAAGGTTTGATGTTGTGTTGCTCATAAACTATTTGGACTGGGTTTCATCAGTATGCGGATGATACCCAGCTCTACCTCTCTTTCAAATCAGAACCAGTGAAGGCGGTGAAGGTCCTGTGTGAGTGTCTGGAGGTGGTTGGAGGATGGATGGTGGCTAACAGATTGAGGTTGAATCCTGACAAGACAGAAGTACTGTTTTGGGGGGACAGGAGGCAGGCAGGTGTGGAGGACTCCCTGGTCCTGAATGGGGTAACTGTGCCCCTGAAGGACCAGGTGCGCAGCCTGGGAGTCATTCTGGACTCACAGCTGTCCATGAAGGCGCAGGTTAATTCTGTATCCAGGGCAGCAGTCTACCAGCTCCATCTGGTACGCAGGCTGAGACCCTACCTGCCTGCGGACTGTCTCGCCAGAGTGGTGCATGCTCTAGCTATCTCTCGCTTGGATTACTGCAATGCGCTCAACATGGGACTACCTTTGAAGGTGACCCGGAAACTACAACTAATCCAGAATGTGGCAGCTAGACTGGTGACTGGGAGCAGCCGCTGAGATCACATAACACCGGTCTTGAAAGACCTACACTGGCTCCCAGTACGTTTCCGAGCACAATTCAAAGTGTTGGTGCTGACCTTTAAAGCCCTAAATGGCTTCGGCCCAGTATACCTGAAGGAGCGTCTCCACCCCCATCATTCTGCCCGGACACTGAGGTCCAGCTCCAAGCACCTTCTGGCGGTTCCCTCACTACAAGAAGCCAAGTTACAGGAAACCAGGCAGAGGGCCTTCTCGGTAGTGGCACCCGCCCTGTGGAATGCCCTCCCTTCAGATGTCAAAGAGAACAACAACTACCAGACCTTTAGAAGACATCTGAAGGCAGCCCTGTTTAGGGAGGCTTTTAATGTTTGATAGATTATTGTATTTTAATGTTCTGTTGAAAGCCGCCCAGAGTGGCTGGGGAAACCCAGCCAGATGGACGGGGTATAAATATATTATTATTATTATTATTATTATTATTATTATTATTATTATTATTATTATTCACAGTCGGTGGTGGAGAAATAAGCGAATATTCATCTAGTGCCCACCATTTTGACCTTATCGAATCATAGAATTGTCCAGTTCAGGTTCTGCCCTTTGGAGCAGCAGAAAAGAAGCTTGCTCCATCTTGGGGACATGAAAACTCAAGCCCACCTTCTCACTGTGTGTGTGTGTGCTTTGACTCCTAGGTACATCTACGATTATATTGGGGGCAACCACGACATCATCTTGAAGGAGCTGGTGGCCACCATCGCCACCTTTCTTGTGACCACCCTCTGGCTTGGTCCTTGCGAATTAGTTTACATCTGGTCGATCTGCAACTGCTTCGGCCTCAATTTCGAGCTGTGGGTGCAGCAGTTTTTTCAGCTGAAGCCGTTCGCCGCCATAGAGGTATAAGCGTTGGTCCTTAACGCATTGCTAGACCCTTAAGGCCTGCTGGGATGAGGGTGGGGGTCCCTTCAGATGTTACTGTGTTACATGTGTCCAGCCAGCACTAGCATATGTTCGTAGACACATTGCAGAGAGGTTAAGGATCTTTTACTGGCGTTACGGCAGGCACATGTTATCTTTTTCTTTTCTGGCGATCCCTCGTAGCCGAGTAAGATTGTCTTCCATAAACACAATTTTAATAATGAGTCCGTAAGTGACCGTGGAGGCCAATTCTGGATCCACACGTCCTTTCACAGTGGGGACATAGGTTTCTGGGCGGGAGTTGATCATGGTGAGGGTTTGCCAAGCGTGCCTTCCTCTTAGCATGTTTCTCCCTTTCATCCTGAGTTCAAGTGTCTTCAAAGCCCATGACACCTTTGGCAAAGGCTGTTCTCCAACTGGAGCGCTCGCAGGCCAGTGTTTCCCAGTTTTCGGCGTTTATACTACATTTTTTTTAGATTTGCATTGAGGGAGTCTTTAAAACTTTTTTGTTGACCACCAGCATTACGCTTTCCATTTTTAAGTTTGGAATAGAGTAGTTGCTTTGGAAGACGATCATCAGGCATCCGCACAACATGACCAGTCCAACGAAGTTGGTGTTGAAGAATCATTGCTTCCACACTGGCGATCTTCGTTTATTCCAGTACACTGGCATTAGCTCACAAGTCTTCCCAAGTGATGTGTAAGATTTTTCGGAGACACCATTGATGGAATCTTTCGAGGAGTTGGAGATGACGTTTATAAGTGGATATACTTGTTATGGATGTGTGTTAACCCTTTAACTTATGCCCACGAGAAACTCTCACACAATTCTCTTCCCCTGGGCAGGCCAGAATGTCGGAGGCAATGTCTCGGCGGATCAGAGGCTTCTTTGGGGCAGCCAACTTCTGGGCTATCGTTCTGTACAACATCCTTGCCCTCAATAGCCTCGAATTCGCCATTCTCGTCGCCACGAGAATTCTCCAAACAGGTAACGTTCCTCCAGCAGAGTGGGCCCAACCCCTTTCGATGGGCCGAAAGCCATATTTTCCATGGTCGTACCCGTTAGCCAGCTTACATGACAAACCCATTAGAGACACGGATCAATATTTGGAACTGAGCACCTGCTGTTTCTGAGGCTCCTCTGCCTCTTGCCCTCCTTACTTCTCTCCAGTAGCACACACTACTCCTTCTGTCCTTGGTCCTTGTGTGGGGCGTCCTAGGCCCTTCCATCCTCCCCATAAAACTCTGCCTCAGAACTAGGTCAAGAGTATGCAGAGGCGTAGGAAGGTCAGGTGGTACCCGGTGAGGAAAATTTCTTGTCACCCCCCCCCCCACACACATTGATTTTTATTTTTTTGCCTGCAAAAATGGTTTTACGTTATTTCATATTTTCTTACAAAGGAATAATAATAAGTAAAAATAAACTTTTATTTATATCCCGCCCTTCCCAGCCGAAGTCGGGCTCAGGGCGGCTAACATCAGATACATAACATTGATATAAAATCAAACAATAATTAAATTACCTCCTAAAAACATGTCAAAATCAAATTAAAGTCTAATTAGATTGCTTTCCACAGGGTTAGGGTTGGGAACAGTAAGTGCTCCACTGAATTGAAATTTCAGCCTTCCCGACATAGGAAAACGGCCAAGTAAACAGCTATTTTCGTGGAGGAGGGTCAAGATATTAACTGATATGCATGAAATTTCATATATAGCTATATAATCCCTAGTGTAGTAAGATAAGACCTTTGGAGCAGGCATTTTTTTAAAAAAAAGTTTTTTATGAACCACCCTAGTAGGGCAGTAATTGTTCCTTGATAATTTGTCACCCCCTCCACGATGAAACCTGGGGCGGCCCGCCCCCCGCCCCCTACTTCCTATGCCCCTGAGAGTATGAGGAACCTCAGGCTAACACAGCCTTCCTCAACCTTGGGGCCCAAGATGTTGTTGGACTACAACTCCCATCATCCCTGACCACTGGTCCTGGTAGCTAGGGTTGATGGGATTTGTAGTCCAACAGCATCTGGGGGCCCAAGTGTGAGAAAGGTGGGGCTAATAGAAGGGGAGGGGTGGGGAACCTCAGGCTCAGGGTCCAAATGTGCCCCCCCAAAATCCTCTCTGTCTATCCCTCAGGACTTCCCCCCAGCCACATCTCTCACTGTCCCTGCTTCACATCCCGAGCGTTTTTGCCTATCTGGAATTTGTCCTTGAACTCTGAGCATGCCTTTTGGGCCAAGGGTAGAGTGTGCACGTGAGCGTGTGCAGAGAGGGAATGACTGCTAAACCAGTCTAAAAACTGTGGCCCAGATATGCTCAGTCTCTCATAACATTCCCGTTGCCCTGTGGCCATGTTGATCTCTTCTCCTTCGCTCTCCTCCTCAGGTTTCCCCTTCAGCACTTTATCCATCTGGTTCATCACTTACTGCGGTGTGCAGCTGATCAAGGAGAGAGAACGTTTCCTGGCTCTCCAGGAGGAGAAAGGAGACAAGGACAAGACAGAGTAAAGGAGAAGCAGAGAGGCCAGCCCGCAAAATGGCCGCCGCGGCTTTTTGACATGCTAGGCCAAAGTGACCCCTCAGCCCTGAGCGCCTGTATGCTGCCACGAAGATCTCCTGTAGCCACGTACAAGCTCACCTGTGTAATGAACTCCTTTCCCCATTTAAATTAAAAAAGATATTTTCTATAAGACTGAAACACAAGGGCTGCCAAGTTATTTCTGTAAAGAGCCGCTATGTTGTGAGTGTGCCGGGATTCAGACCTCGCCGTTCTTCGGGAGCACCTCTAATCTATGGCCAGCTTCTGGCTCTGCGGGAAGGTTGCATATTGTCATAAACCATTAAAGAGTAGGTAATATAGAGGAAAGAGTGACCTGTTGTGTTCAGGTTCAGCTCATGGGCTTCCCAGGGGTGTAGCCATAGCCATAGCCCCAGGAACATGATTTTGAGGTGGTGCAAACTAAGCACGGATCCCCGTTCCACCTTGTCTGCTGCTGGGGGGCCTCTGGCCCTGAAGCCCGGCCTGGCCTTGCTACCACGCTCTAGGTCCCCTTGCTGAATGGCCTCCTGGCCAACAGGCCCTCCAAGTGCCCCTATATTCCAGGGACATCCCTGATTTAGAGAAGCCGTCCCGGTTTCTGATTTGTTCACGGAATGTCCCGCTTTTCCTTAAAGGTAAAGGTAAAGGGACCCCTGACCATTAGGTCCAGTCGTGTCCGACTCTGGGGTTGCGGCGCTCATCTCGCTTTATTGGCCGAGAGCCGGCGTACAGCTTCCGGGTCATGTGGCCAGCATGACTAAGCCGCTTCTGGTGAACCAGAGCAGCGCACAGAAACGCCGTTTACCTTCCCGCCAGAGCGGTTCCTATTTATCTACTTGCACTTTGACGTGCTTTCGAACTGCTAGGTTGGCAGGAGCAGGGACCGAGCAACGGGAGCTCACCCCGTCGCAGGGATTCAAACTGCCGACCTTCTGATCAGCAAGCCCTAGGCTCTGTGGTTTAACCCACAGCGCCACCTGGGTCCCTCCGCTTTTCCTTAGGACGTCCCCACAGCACCACCTGGGTCCCTCCGCTATTTCCATCGGAGAAATGTTGGAGGGTATGGAGTTATCCGACCCCCCGAGCCGTCTGAAGGCAATCCTGTATAGGGAAGTTTAATGTTTTGTTATGTTTTTATATATGTTGGAAGCCGCCCAGAGTGGCTGGGGCAACCCAGTAAGATGTGTGGGGTATAAATAGTAAAATTATCATTATGGAATAGGAAGTCCCTGTTTTCATCGGAGAAATGTTGGAGGGTATGGGCCAGTGTTGGGGGGGATGTATCAAGGGCTGCGTTGGCCGACTGGGCTCCCCACTGCGTGGGCAGGCGGCATAGCATGGCCCCATAAACCCTCTCTGCCCTGTGCCTGCCTGGTAGTGTAAGCAGCGAGGGCTGCACTGGTGCAACGGGTTTTGTTCACCCTCCATGCCCTGCCCTGGGCACCAGCAAAGGACGCAATGCCACTGGGGCTTCCCATAGAGGCATCGGGTTAGCTACTGTGAGATGAGGATGATGAACTAGATGGGCCTCCAGGTTGATCCAGCAGGCTAATTTTATGTTCTTATCAAACATAAAAATTTTCAGCCAGAACTCGGTTCCAGCAGTGCTCAGGTGGGAGTCATTGCCTGCCTGCCTGCTTTATTTATTCATACATACATACATACATACATACATACATACATACATACATACCCCGCCCATCTGGCTGGGTTTCCCCAGCCACTCTGGACGGCTTTCAACAAAATATTAAAATACAACAGTCTGTTAAACATTAAAACCTTCCCTAAACAGGGCTGCCTTCAGATGTCTTCTAAAAGTCTGGTAGTTGTTTTTCTCTTTGACATCTGACTGGGAGGGCGTTCCACAGGGCGGGTGCCACTACTGAGAAGGCCCTCTGCCTAGTTCCCTGTAACTTGGCTTCTCGCAGGAAGGGAACTGCCAGAAGGCCCTCAGAGCTGGACCTCAGTGTCCGGGCTGAACGATAGGGGTGGAGACGCTCCTTCAGGTCTACTGGACCAAGGCTGTTTATAAGAGAACAGGGGGTACGCTCCTCTTTTTCTAGAAAAATAACACTGCAAAGAAGTATTTTTTTGGGGGGGTAGTGTATCAAGAAAGCTCTCACACACATCTGCTCATCTGTCAAACCTGACCCATGAGGGGTGGCAGAGATAATTTGCCACTGTTTGTCCTTGGCTCTGATGCCACCTACTGTCCGTCTCCTTGCCTTCCCCCCACAACTAATTATAAAGAACACTTCCAAGTTCATGTTCTCCTCTTTCTTAAAAAAAATCTCCTAAATCGCCACCTTCACCATGAAGATGATGACACTGAAGGCTGAGCTGCCCCTTCCCCCAAACCTTCAAAGGGTCATTTCCCCCTTCAGGGAAACTGGGTCATCCAGTCCCTGGTGTTGAAGTCATGGGACCACTTGGTGCCCTCCGCCATGACGCATCAATAAAAGCCCGACGATGATGAACGGATTCCACACCCCGTTCCAGAAGAACTAGCCGTCCCTCCACAATGCGGCTAAATTTAAACCAAGAGCTGGGCTTTCTGGAATGCTACAG
The DNA here is from genome assembly GCA_034641385.1 of Darevskia mixta. Lineage (NCBI taxonomy): Eukaryota > Metazoa > Chordata > Lepidosauria > Squamata > Lacertidae > Darevskia > Darevskia mixta. The sequence continues at coordinate 1,085,836 of JAWWNH010000003.1, forward strand.
AAGGATCTAAAGTTAGATACCATCAGAAGGAAGTGCAGCTCGCTGAACAGGCAGAATGAAGGGTTGGGCGGGCAAGTCTTCCCTCTCACATGGTTGCAGCCTCTTCCCGGCAACAGAGATGAAAGGTCTTCGTTGGGGTTAGCCCAGCTAATTAGGAACTAATAGTGGTTTATCGAAACGCTCCAACTTTGAACCACGCGGTGTCAAACTGGTTTGTTTCTGCTAGCCATGAGTAAGACTAACCACAGTTTAGGGTTCTACTATAGGTGACGCTGTGGGTTAAACCACAGAGCCTAGGGCTTGCTGATCAGAAGGTCGGTGGTTCGAATCCCTGCGACGGGGTGAGCTCCCGTTGCTCGGTCCCAGCTCCCGTCAACCTAACAGTTCGAAAGCACGTCAAAGTGCAAGTAGATAAATAGGAACCGCTCTGGCGGGAAGGTAAACGGCGTTTCCGTGCGCTGCTCTGGTTCGCCAGAAGCGGCTTTGTCATGCTGCCCACATGACCCGGAAGCTGTACGCCGGCTCCCTCAGCCAATAAAGCGAGATGAGCGCCGCAACCCCAGAGTCGTCCGCGACTGGACCTAATGGTCAGGGGTCCCTTTACCTTTACCTATAGCACTATAGGTACTATAGGTATCTACATTGCTTTTTATCATTTTATCAATAGTATTACATTGCTTTTTATCATTCATTCATTCATTCCCGGCCCTTTTTCCCTGACAGGGACTCAAGGCAGCTTTCAGATCAGCTAAAAACATAGGGGCAGGGGAAACAATGATAAAAAACCAACAACAATTAAACATTAATATAATTAAAACCTAATAATAATAATAATAATAATAATAATAATAATAATAATATTTATACCCCACCCATCTGGCTGGGTTTCCCCAGCCGCTCTGGGCAGCTCCCAACAAAATATTAAAAATACAATAAAACATCAAACATTAAAAACTTCCCTAAACAGGGCTGCCTTCAGATGTCTTCTAAAAGTCAGATAGTTGTTTATTTCCTTGACATCTGGTGGGCGGGTGTTCCACAGGGCGGGCGCCACCACCAAGAAGGCCCTCTGCCTGGTTCCCTGTTACTTCACTTCTCGCAGCGAGGGAACCGCCAGAAGGCCCTTGGAGCTGGACCTCAGTGTCCAGGTTGAACGATGGGGGTGGAGACGCTCCTTTAGGTATACTGGGCCGAGGCCGTTTAGGGCTTTAAAGGTCAGCACCAACACTTTGAATTGTGCTTGGAAATGTACTGGGAGCCAATGTAGGTCTTTCAGGACTGGTGTTACATGGTCCCAGCGGTGTTATGTGGTCTCAGTAGCCACTCCCAGTCACCAGTCTGTCTGCCGCATTCTGGATTAGTTGTAGTTTCTGGGTCACCTTCAAAGGTAGCCCCACGCAGAGCACAAATATAAAAGGTCTATTACAGGGGTGGCCAACACCCAAGAGACTGTGATCTACTCACAGAGTTAAAAACTGGCAGTGATCTACCCCCTTTGGGGGGGGGTTCAGGTCAAAATTTTAGGGAGGAAGGCCCATTTTTTAGGGGTTCAGGTCAAAGTTGTAGGGCTTTTTTTAGGGGGTAGGAAACCCCCGTTTCTTTGGGGTGCAGGGCAAAAATGTTAAGTTTTTTTTAGGTGAGCCAAAGTTGTTGAGCTTCTTTGGGGGGGACCAGTGATCTGCCAGTGATCTACCACAGACACCCAGTGATCCACCAGTAGATCCCGATCTAACTGTTGGATGTGCCTGATCTATTAGAATCAAATGGATAATTGTAATAAAAACAACATGGCTTCCCAAAAGCCTGTGGGAACAAGTTCTTCACCAGGTGGCGGAAAGACAGCAAGGAGGGAGCCAGTCTGGTTTCTCTAGGCAGAGAGTTCCAAAGTCTAGGAGAAGCCACTACTGAGAAGGCCCTGAATGGCACTGAACTGTGGTTAATCGACAAAGAGGAGTGAGAGAGTCCCCTCGAACCCTCGTGGCTGTGCAATGTGGATCTCACACATTAATTTGCCATCCTTGGAGCTGATGGGGTGACAGGGACATTTGAAAGATTAAAGAGCTCATCAGATGTTAAGTCCCCTTGCAAAGGGGCAAATTAATGCAGATGGGAAAATATAATCCACAGAGAGGATTAAGAACATGGCTTGGAGCCGGGACAATGCGCTGCTCTGGAAAGACCTGCTAACCCTTTGTTTGCCAAAAAAAAAAAGTCAAGGGGAGGGCAGACTGGATTAGGAATTCCAGCTGTTGCCCCAGACTACACTTGTAAGTGGGACTAATCAGGACATCTGTTTACTGAGAGCCAATGTGGTGCAGTGGTTAAAGGACTAGGACCTGGGAGAACAGGGTTCAAATCCCCACTTGGCCATGAAGCTCACTGGGCAATATTGGAGACCAGTCACTGCCTCTCAGCCTTAACCTACCTCGCAGGGCTGTTGTGAGGTTTAAATGGGGAGGGGGAGAACCCTTTTGGAGAAAAAAAGGTGAGATATAAATGCAATAAAATAAATAATACTCTGTGTCAAGGACACCCAAGTCCGCTCCACTGAAATTAGGTCCCCAAGTCTGAGGGAGGTGTGTAAAGGTAAAGGTAAAGGGACCCCTGACCATTACGGTAGTTCCAGTCGTGTCCGACTCTGGGGTTGCGGTGCTCATCTCGCTTTATTGGCTGAGAGCCGGCGTACAGCTTCCAGGTCATGTGGCCAGCATGACAAAGCCGCTTCTGGCGAACCAGAGCAGCGCACGGAAATGCCATTTACCTTCCCGCCGGAGCGGTACCTATTTATCTACTTGCACTTTGACATGCTTTCGAACTGCTAGGTGGGCAGGAGCTGGGACCGAGCAACGGGAGCTCACACCGTCGCGGGGATTCGAACCGCCAACCTTCTGATCAGCAAGCCCTAGGCTCTGTGGTTTAACCCACAGTGCCACCTGGGTCCCTGAGGGAGGTGTGTACGTATATTTAATTTACTTGCAAAACATCTTTTGAGATGCAGCTTTAAAAAAACAAACAAACCCCAAGCCCCTGCGATTTTGAAAATAACCATCTTAGCTATCTGCCATGACAGCTGTCAGCCTTAAATCCTAACTGCAAAACAGGCACGGGTGTCATCAGCATATTGTACTACACCTCATCATCATCATCATCATCATGCAATATGTAAATGCCTAGTAAAGTTCCCCGTTAATTAATGCCATAAAAGCTGAAAGATATCCTAAGCTATTAGTGGAACGGTATTACCCGAGCTTTAAAAATTTGGCTGGATTTTCAGCATTTCGGACTCTCAAATCCATAAAACTTTATGGTATTCTTGGATTTACATCTTGCCTTTGCTCTATGGAGCTCAAGGCAGTGCTGAGGAGGAGGAGGAGGAGAAGAAGAAGAAGAAGAAGAAGAAGAAGAAGAAGAAGAAGAAGAAGAAGAAGAAGAGGAGGAGGAGGAGGAGGTGGAGGAGGAGGAGGAGGAGGAGTTTGGATTTGCTATCCCGCTTTATCACTACCCGAAGGAGTCTCAAAGCGGCTCACATTCTCCTTTCCCTTCCTCCCCCACAACAAACACTCTGTGAGGTGTGTGGGGCTGAGAGACTTCAGAGAAGTGTGACTAGCCCAAGGTCACCCAGCAGCTGCATGGGGAGGAGCGGAGACGCGAACCCGGTTCACCAGATTACGAGTCCACCGCTCTTAACCACTACACCACACGGGCTCATCCTCCCCATGATCTTCACAACAGCCTTGTGAGGCAGGTTTGGGTGAAGCAGGATGGGTGCCCAGGACCCAAGCGAGCACCATGCCTGAGTGGATATTGAATAAGCTAATATATAGGCCACTGTGAATGCTTGGGACAAAGCGATATAAATATCATAGTCTCTGCTGGACGTTCTTCCTTTAGCTTCAGCTTGGCCCCTAACAATCATTCCACATATTTGTGGCACCCAGACAGAGAGTGTCGCCAGCGCTTATGTATCCAAAATGGTACCACCAACAAGCAAGAGGGATATACCTGCAGCTTTGCGGGTACCCTCAAAGTCCGCAGAGGTACAAAAAGGGAATCCTGACTGGCTATTTTGGGGGGCAGGGCGTGTAAAAGCAGGAGGGACGGGTAATGGAGTGGAGTATCCTGAGGCAGGGCGTGGCTGGCTGACCGGAATACTGAGAACAGAAGCACTTCATACTGCAACATTTTGTTGCTGGTCCCAGCGACAAAATGAGCAGTCAAGTCCTGCTAGTATGGTGGAAATGCCAGAAATAGGGCTTATGATCTCAGTGTTCTGTGTGGGGGAAATAGGAAGCCAGGAGCAGGATGGGGAATGAAATCTGAACAGAATGAAACCCAGCCTCTTTTCGAAGCTGTCTGGAATAGGCTGCTAAAAGGTTTCTGGCTTGGCGTGATGGGTATGGTGGTCCTCACCTTAGGGACTAGCAGCTTGCCTGTTTCCCCATCTGCTCACTTGTAAACAAAAAGTTTGTTGCAAAGGGCCCCATAACACAACCGCACTTGCTCCTGACGAGGAAACGAATCCTGCATATGGCTGCCCATGGAACAGCCGATCACTTGAGGGAACACGGCGCAAACAATTATGTACATGTGAATAAATCATAGAATCATAGAGTTGGAAGAGACCCCAAGGGCCATCCAGTCCAACCCCCTGCCAAGCAGGAAACACCATCAAAGCATTCCTGACAGGTGGCTGTCAAGCCTCTGCTTAAAGACCTCCAAAGAAGGAGACTCCACCACACTCCTTGGCAGCAAATTCCACTGTCAAACAGCTCTTACTGTCAGGAAGTTCTTCCTAATGTTTAGGTGGAATCTTCTTTCTTGTAGTTTGAATCCATTGCTCCATGTCCGCTTCTCTGGAGCAGCAGAAAACAACCTTTCTCCCTCCTCTATATGACATCCTTTTATATATTTGAACATGGCTATCATATCACCCCTTAACCTTCTCTTCTCCAGGCTAAACATACCCAGCTCCCTGAGCCGTTCCTCATAAGGCATCGTTTCCAGGCCTTTGACCATTTTGGTTGCCCTCCTCTGGACACGTTCCAGCTTGTCAGTATCCTTCTTGAACTGTGGTGCCCAGAACTGGACACAGTATTCCAGGTGAGGTCTGACCAGAGCGGAATACAGTGATACTATTACTTCCCTTGATCTAGATGCTATACTCCTATTGATGCAGCCCAGAATTGCATTGGCTTTTTTAGCTGCTGCATCACACTGTTGACTCATGTCAAGTTTGTGGTCTACCAAGACTCCTAGATCCTTTTCACATGTACTGCTCTCAAGCCAGGTGTCACCCATCCTGTATCAAAATCAAAATCAAATCAGTTAAACCTTACTCCCAAGTAAGAAAGAATGGCTTCTCAAAACAATAGAATACATTGAACTAGCATACTTATCTGAAAAGCTAAAAGATAACCCGAGAAGCAAATTTGGTGAAGAGTGGAATAGATTCCCATGTTATCTAAAAGAGAAGTGTGACATGAACACGGTGTATGTTTCAGACGAACTCTTGTGATATAAATAAAAACAATATAAAATCTTGTGATATAATAACGAACAGGAATAAAAATGTACGGGACAAGTGGTAGATTAAGAGGTGTCAGAGTTAAAATAGATTAGTAAAACCTCATCGTTGAGAATCAAAGGAAAGAAGGAACAGGGAAGTTAACAATCATCTTTTAAGAAAGTTTAATTGATCTTGTAATTGGTGTTTTTTGTATCTTTTATGCTTAGGAAGATCATATAAATGGAATTATGTTGGTTATAATAGTAATAAGCAGAAGTTATGCAATGTGGGAAGAACTGTAGGAGTTTTGTGTAGGAGTTTTGTGTGTTGTGTGAAGTTTGTTATTGTTGGTCTTGTGATGTGTAAGGCAGTGCTTTGTGGTGTATTGTAATGTATGGTAATGTTTTGTATTTTGAATAAAAATAAAGTTTATAATTAAAAAATAATAATCAAATCAGATAAACCATCCCTGGGGGAAGCAAGCATCAGGATCATTTGTGACTTGGACGGATTTCCTTCTTTCGCGCCAAACGTCAGATGCATTTCTTCGCTGTTTACTCAACTCTGACTTGGCAGTATATTTTTAGAGCATTAATCTTTGCTCCGGATTTAGCAAAGGAGACCAGGGATGTGGGGTGTGTGTGTGTGTGTGTGTGTGTGTGTGTGTGCAGTCAAGACTATCCCCACGGCTTCTGAGCTTGATTTTAGGGTCTTTGAGTCACTCCGAGGCAGAATCTGTTTCACACACACACACAGTTACTAAGGCAGCTGGTCACCAGCTTTTCTGCCGAAAGTCCTTCAGGAAAAGGCTTCCCCGATAGTGAATCACGAAAGCGTCTGCCATGGATCTAGAATTACACTTACAGCTGTTACTCAGCCCCCCTCGTGCCACCCCACCCACCAACAACAGCCACCCCTCCCCGGCAGGCCAGTTTGTCATATTAAAAGGTGATCGGCTTACATATGCTGCCGAATGGATTCCCTAAGCTCCGTAATGCTGCAGCTATATATAAAAAGCCCCTCTTGCTGTGGAAACTGAGCTACACAGCCAGCTGCACGGGCAGCAAGTCTCTCATATTCTCTGAGCTCCATCTGGGAGCAGAAAAAGGGGGACCTCGGGTTCAAAGGAGTGGGAAGAGAAGACCAAGGAAGCAACCGGAGTCATGGCCTTGCCGATGGAACAAGCGGAGGAGTTGCGTCTCTACCAGCAAACCCTCCTCCAGGATGGTCTAAAAGACATGCTAGACCACAACAAGTTCCTCGACTGCGTCTTGAAGGTCAAAGGGAAAGAATTCCCCTGCCACCGCCTGGTCCTTGCCGCCTGCAGCCCCTACTTCAGGGCTATGTTCCTCTCGGACATGGAGGAAAGCAAGAAAAAGGAGATCGACTTGGAGGACGTGGATCCAGAAGTCATGGGGAAGATCCTTCACTACATCTACACTTCGGAACTAGACATCACCGAGCAGAATGTCCAGGACATCTTCACGGTGGCCAACATGTTCCAGATCCCTTCCATCTTCACCGTCTGCGTCTCCTTCCTGCAAAAGAGGCTTTGCCTCAGCAACTGCCTGGCCATTTTCAGGCTGGGCTTGATGCTGGACTGCGCACGTCTAGCCATAGCGGCGAGGGATTTCATAAGTGACCGCTTCGCCCTCATCTCCCGGGACGAGGAGTTCAGCCAGCTCTCTCCCGACGAGCTCATCGCCGTCATCTCCACCGACTCGCTCAACGTAGAGAAGGAGGAGACCGTCTTCGAGGTGGTGATGAAGTGGGCCACGGCCAGGGACAGCGAGGCCCGGGCGAAGGCGCTCCCCGTGGTCTTTGAGAGCATCCGCTTCCGGCTCATGGACAAAGGTTACTTCAAGGACCACGTGGAGAAGCACGCCTTGGTCAAGTCCAGCCCAGAGCTCCTCAAGAAGGTCCAGATGGTCAAGGATGCCCATGATGGGAAGTTCACGGTGGTGAGAAAGACGACGGGGAAGAAAAAGGGGGAGAAGAAACCTGGCGACAATGTCATCAACGGAGAGGTAGAGCAAGAAGCAGGAGAGAAAGAGGAAGAGGAGGAGGGTCTCCCAGGGATCTTGAATGACACAATGCGCTTTGGGATGTTCCTACAAGACCTTATTTTCATGGTCAGTGACTCAGGGGCAGTGGCCTACGATCCGGGGGCCAACGAGTGCTATTTCGCCTCCGTCTCCGCTCAGATCCCAAAGAATCACGTCAGCCTGGTCACCCGTGAGAACCAGATCTTCATAGCAGGTGGAATTTACTACAACGAGGACAATAAAGAGGACCCCATGAACTCCTATTTCTTGCAGGTACCACTCGTTGTTTTCTTTCTCTTGGCTTGTGAATGATGTACACAACTTGCTGCTCCCGGGCCAAGAGTCATGCAGTACTAGATTTCCCTTGGAGTGGTATGGGTCCAGTTTCAGATGTGCCCTGGTTCAAACTGGCCTGACGCCCTGTTTTAAGTGTGTGGCGCAGCAGGGATGGTGGCGAGTTCAGAACAATAGCATTGCATCGCCTTGCATTGCATTACCTAGATGGTTATTGCTTTGTTCATAATCTAACGGTTGTCTGACTAGATGAGGCAGGAGATCCACATAGCCAGGGGTCCAGCTTCCCTTTATCCGAACACAAGTGGGACCTGCAACAAAAGGTTGCAGTATGAAGTGCTTCTGCGCAGTATTCCAGTCACATCTTGGCGAGGGGGCCAAGAAGGTCTCTTTACAACTCTCAGTACCCTTAATGAACTACTGTTCCCAAAATTCTTTGCAGGAAGCTATGACTGTTTATAGGGGATGCTGGTGGGGCTGTGGTCTATACCACTGAGCCTAGGGCTTGCCGAACAGAAGGTCGGCTGTTCGAATCCCTGCAACTGGGTGAGCTCCCGTTGCTCGGTCCCAGCTCCTGCCAACCTAGCAGCTCGAAAGCATGTCAAAGTGAAAGTAGATAAATAGATACCACTCCAGCAGGAAGGTAAACGGCGTATCCGTGCGCTGCTCTGGGTCCTGCCGACTCCATCGTTCTATGTTCTGCTGCCCGACAACAACCAGAGCTATATCACAGTCCTAAAAACCCTAGCAGCAGGGTGGGCGGGCGGAAACCCTGCTCAACACAGTGTGATGTACTTCTGAGGGGATATACAGCATCCCCTCTGATCAAAATTGGGATGCTCGTGTTTTTTGGCCCGAACTCTTGAGGGAGTCAGCTGACTTGGGTGAGCGTGAGAGGCCAAAAAATGGGATATTCTGGGATCCAATCAGAAGCAAAGGTTGGCTTCTGTAATTCCAGGATGTCCTGCTCAAATCTAGATGGCTGAGGGGTATGATACAGGTCCACGCTCTTAGGAGTCTTCTTCTTCCTGTATAGCAGGAGTGGGAGACTTCAGGCCCAGGGTCCAAATGTGACCTTCCAGGCCTTTCTATCAGACCTTATGGACTCTCCCCAGGCCGTAGCCCTGCCTCATCCCGCTTGAGTGTTTTGGCCTGGCTGGAAAGTGTCCTCAATCTCTGATGGTACCTCTTGGCTTCCTGGATGGAGGATAAAGGGGTGTTCAGAAACAAAAGCCAGTGTGGTGTAGTGGTTAAGAGCGGTAGACTCGTAATCTGGGGAACCGGGTTTGCTTCCCCGCTCCTCCACATGCAGCTGCTGGGTGACCTTGGGCTAGTCACACTTCTTTGAAGTCTCTCAGCCCCACTCACCTCACAGAGTGTTTGTTGTGGGGGAGGAAGGGAAAGGAGAATGTTAGCTGCTTTGAGACTCCTTTGGGTAGTGATAAAGCGGGATATCAAATCCAAACTCAAATCCTAGCTGTCCCTGCCTACCATGGACGTGTGGCCCTCAGAAGGTTGTGCAGGTGGGAATGTGGTCCTCAGTTCTGCCATGATGCTTCTCTGCCTTATTGCTTCTCTGCAGTATGACCACTTGGACTCAGACTGGCTCGGGATGCCTCCCCTCCCATCTCCGCGCTGCCTGTTTGGACTCGGTGAGGCCGAAAACTCCATCTTTGTGGTTGGCGGGAAAGAGCTGAAGGAAGGAGAAGAGACCTTGGACTCGGTCCTGTGCTATGATCGGCTGTGAGTACGAAACAAAGTCGTTCATTTCAGGCTGGGGCCTAAAACTTGAGCCAGCCAATACAAGACTCCTAAGCAGATTTTCGTGAGGGACAGTCCACGTTACTCCCCTGAGGCCATTGTTCAATTTTGACAGGCAAAACTGTGGGTGCCACAATTTAAGGATGTTGACGAGCTGCAACGTGTGCAGAGGAGGGCAACCAAGATGACCAAGGGCCTTATGAGGAACGGTTGAGGGAGTTGGGTATGTTTAGCCTGGAAAAGAGGAGACTGAGAGGAGATATGAGAGCCATCTTCAAATATCTCAAGGGCGGTCAAATGGAGGATGAAGCAAGCTTGTTTTCTTCTGCTCTGGAGGCTAGGACCCAAACCAATGGATTCAAGTTACGAGAAAGGAGATTCCGACTAAACTTTAGGAAGAACTTTTTGACAGTGAGAGCTGTTCAACAGTGGAACAGTCTCCCTAGGGAGGCGGGTGCATCTTGGACCTTTTTAAAGAGAGTTCGGATGGCCATCTGTCAAAGATGCTTTAGTTGAGATTCTGCATCGCAGGGGGTTGGACTAATGACCCTCAGAATCATTTCCTACTCTACATTTCTACGGTTATATGAAAATGGAGGTCGAATCGGCCTCCGTTTTACCTGTCAAAATCAACAAGGGCCTCAGGGGAATAATTTGTCAACATTGGGATTAGCATATTTACTTATTTAAAGCATTTCCATAACACACAAACATTCAAAACAAAACAACGTCTGGGTAGTTTGCAGCAGCAGATAACAACCCATAACTTACTTTTTAATTATGCTTTAATTGTGTCACCACTTTTATTGTTCTGTACTATGTTTGCATTTAATTTGTTCCTTGTGAGCCACCCAGAGAATTCGGATTGTGCAGCAAATAGATACAAAAGCCATCCATTAAAATAGTTAACCACAGCAAAAGGCAGCAGTAGAAACGATTGCAATAGATTTTTTAAAAGCACGTCTGAGGTTAAAAGCCTGGGAAAATAGGGAGATATTTGCTTGGTGCCTAAAAGACATTCATGGAAGTGAGAAGAAATTTTAGTATGCTGGTGTGAAAGGGGCAAAGAAATGCAGAAAAGAAGGGTGAAGGGAAGTCTGAGGCTGCAATCAGACTTCCCTCAGTGTCTCCTTTCCTTCAGTTATCGAAGTTAGTTTGCAAATCTTTTTAAACAAAAATTAACCAGTGTGTTCTCCTAATGGGCACATTTATACCGGGTATGCAGTTTTTTGTGTGCAATATACACAATTTTTGCCATGCAATTTCCCCTAATGCAACAATTTCTGGATGTTATTTTCATACGGGGGAATGGTGGGGGAGGGCTGGGGGGCCTGGGGGAGAAAGCTGAAGGCTGCCTGAAATAATATCCCTCTTCTGTCCATCAGGTCCTTTAAATGGGGCGAAGCGGACTCCCTTCCTTACCCAGTCTATGGCCACAGTGTGGTGTCCCAGAATGACCTCATCTACGCCATCGGAGGCAAAGGAAATGACAAGTAAGTGAAAGCAGGGTTAGAAACGGAGATATGAAAGCTAGGAGCTAAATGGCACCTTGAACCGAGGTTATGGGCGCAACAACGGAATGTCTAGGTGCGGTTTTCTAAAATCACAAGAATACAAAGCTGAAACTGAATGCACTGCAGCTAAAATATTATGTTTATTTTTCACATGCTCTAGTAGTCCTTCACTCGCCCCCCCTAATATTCTTAAGAGGGTCTCTTCTCCAGTCTTCAGAGAGTAGCTGGAAACAGTGAGGCAGAAAAAGGCCCTCTGTTCCTTCCACTCTGCAGTTTTAATCTGAAATCTTAGGGGTGTTCATGGTGAGTTCCAGCACCTCTTTTTCAAGAAAAATGGCACTGGATTTGACACAAGAGGAGCTGTTCACATCTGGTTGGCTGGCTGGCATCCGTCTGTCTCGGGAGACAATGGAGGGGTGAGCCTTTGGGGGTGCAGTTGAATTGTCAAATAAACGGCCTCGGTCTAGTATATCTGAATGAGCGTCTCCACCCCCATCATTCAGCCCGGACACTGAGGTCCAGCGCCGAGGGCCTTCTGGCGGTTCCCTCACTGCGAGAAGCCAAGTTACAGGGAACCAGGCAGAGGGCCTTCTCAGTAGTGGCACCCACCCTGTGGAAAGCCCTCCCTTCAGATGTCAAAGAGAACAACTACTACCAGACCTTTAGAAGACATCTGAAGGCAGCCCTGTTTAGGGAAGCTTTTAATCTGTAATATGTCAATGTATTGTTTTTTAATATTTGCTGGAAGCCGCCCAGAGTGGCTGGGGAGACCCAGCCAGATGGGCGGGGTACAAATAATAAATTATTATTATTATTATTATTTTGGTGCATTTTAACTATTGCTTTTAAACCAGGGGTCAGCAACCTTTTTCAGCAGGGGGCCAGTCCACCGTCCCTCAGACCATGTGGTGGGCCGGACTATATTTTGAAAAATAAAATGAACGAATTCCTATGCCCCACAAATAACCCAGAGATGCATTTTAAATAAAAGGACACATTCTACTCATGTAAAAACACCAGGCAGGCCCCACAAATAACCCAGAGTTTCATTTTAAATAAAAGGGCACATTCTACTTATGTAAAAACACGCTGATTCCCGGACCATCCGTGGACCGGATTGAGAAGGCGATTGGGCCGCATCCGGCCCACGGGCCTTAGGTTGCTGACACCTGTTTTAAACAGTTTGTTCTTATTGCTCTGTATTTTATAATGTTGTTTTTAAATGTCGTATTTTATAATGTTGTTTTTAAATGTTGTAAACCGCTTTGAACCTCAGCTTGGGAGGGAGGTGGGATTATAAAAGCATTAAATAAACTAAACAAATCTCACCTCTGCCCTTTCTACGCCAGGAAGTGCCTGAACACTCTCCTTGTCTACAACCCAAAGAAATTTGAGTGGAAAGAATTGGCTCCCATGAAAACAGCGCGATCGCTGTTAGGGACGACGTTACACAACGGGAAAATTTACGTGGTGGCCGGAGTGACCGATTCCGGCTTGACCAGCTCAGTGGAAGTTTATGACATTGCAGCCAATAAGTAAGTGCCTTGCCTGGCAGCACACAGAATTGTAGAGTTGGAAGGGACCCCAACGGTCATCTAGTCCAACCCCCTGCAATGCAGGAATCACAGCTCAAGAATCACCATCCAATCTCTGTTTATAAACCTCCAATGAAGGCGAGTCCACCACCTTCCGAGTTAGTTTGTTCCACTGTCGAATCCTTCTTACCCTCAGGCAGTGTTTCCCGAATGTTTAGCTGGAATCTCCTTTCTTGTAATTTGAATCTTTGGGTTTGAATCCTGCCCTCCTGACCAGGATTTCCCAGAACTATTGAACCCCGGAGCACGTTTCTCACCAACGCAGCTAAAATCCCTGTGCTGCAGAAGTTTATTTGCAAAGTGTGCAAGGATCAGAATGATCATACAGAGGAGGTTCCCCGTTGCACTCTGTGTGAGTCACTGATCTGTGTGATGCTTACAGCCTGCTCTGCGCAACCACTCATACAGAGATGCAGCAGGTATACAAACCTTTGGCCAGGCACCTCTGCTGTGCTTCTGCATTAGGACTAGACAGGATAGTTCAATCCCACCCAGAATTCCCTGTCCAGAGGAGAGTCTCGATGGAAGGAATCTGGCCCAGAGTGGTGCCCATTTCTTTGTGCTTATGCCCCATTGCATGCCCCATATCTGGTGCTCTTAATGCATATAGGGATGTCAGCCAGGGAACATGCAGGCAGAGAGGTCTGCATCCTCACGCTCACCTGGTTTTCTGTGCCTTGTCAGGTGGGAACCCTTCCCGGAATTCCCCCAGGAGCGTAGCTCGGTCAGCCTGGTCAGCTTGGCAGGTACTCTCTACCTGATTGGAGGCTTTGCCACCGTGGAGACAGAGTCGGGGGAACTGGTGCCAACAGAGCTCAACGATGTTTGGAGGTAAGACACACTGACATGTTCAGCCTTGCTGGCATTCATGGGAGGGAAGCAAATATTTCTCATTTATGAAAGGTGTTTTGTTGATTATGCTAGTGCCTATTATACCAGGAGATGACTTTTACCTATGCTACATAGGTAAAGGTAAAGGGACCCCTGACCATTAGGTTCAGTCATGGACGACTCTGGGGTTGCAGTGCTCATCTCGCTTTATTGGCCGAGGGACAGATTCCGGGTCATGTAACCAGCATGACTAAGCTGCTTCTGGCGAACCAGAGCAGCGCACGGAAACGCCGTTTACCTTCCCGCCGGAGTGGTACCTATTTATCTACTTGCACTTTGACGTGCTTCTGAACTGCTAGGTTGGCAGGAGCAGGGACCGAACAACGGGAGCTCACCCCGTCGTGGGGATTCGAACCGCCAACCTTCTGATCGGCAAGCTCTATTGTAGAGTTGGAAGGGACCCTGAGGGTCATCTAGGCCAACGCCCTCCAATGCAGGAATATTCAGCTGTCCCATACGACAGATCGAACCTGCAACCTTGGCGCTATTAGCACCACGCTCTAACCAACTGAGCTATCCCTACTAGCTCTGAACAGCAAATGATGCCACAGAGCCACGATGATGAGTTGCCATTGATAGAAACACGCCCCACCCCCTTCTCCATGAAAGCGCTCAAAAACTATCTATCTAAAACATGGAGGGAGGAAGTTAAAAGAACATTTTGATGTTAACAGAATTGTAGCGTGGAACTTGGGAACTCCCTGCCTTGTGATATCAAGCAGGCTCTGTCGCTGCAACTCTTTTTTTTTTTGGCGCCTGCTAAAAACCATTCCTATTTAGACAAGCCTGCCCAGGTGCTTAGAAAGTCGAGGCAACTTTAGTTTCAGTATTTCAACTTTTTGAATGTCTTCAAGTACGGTTGTGAATTTTTCTGGATTTATTGTTTTATCTTTTTTGTAAAGCACTGTGAGCGTTCCCCCCCTTTTCTTTTACAATCAAGGGATCAAGTGCAAAGAGTTTATGAAAATCAGTAAACCAATGTACTGGCGCCTGTGCGTTTTACACCAGTTGATAGAAGAACTGTAGGTCCATTCACCCCACCTGGTCTCATCCAATTCTGTTCCTGACTTTTCCAGGTACGACGAAGAAGGGAAGAAGTGGGAAGGCGTTCTCCGAGAGATCCAGTACGCGTCAGGCGCGACATTTCTTCCCGTGCGGCTCAACGTTCTGCGATTAACAAAGATGTGATTGCACCCCAATATCACTTATACCAAGATCTCGTTCTCTCCCTGCCTCCCCAAATTCTTTCTTTTGTAAGTCAGTTTTGATGGGTGTCACTTTTTTTTTGTTAGCTAAAACATTTTGAAAAACTGCTACATTTGCTGCTTCCTGTCTTATTTACTCGGTTTCGCTAATGAGCACTGGAATAATGAAAGGCAATAATGGACAGGCTGGCATTTGTGCAATAAATTTGTGGAAGGGAATTTGTGCAAGCAGGAAACCCATCAAGTTTGGCAGCAGCTGGTAGGCAGTTCCCTAAATCTTAGCACGACATATGCAGTTCCCTAAATCTTAACACAACTTCACCCTCTTTTATCTGAGAGCCAGTGTGGTGTAGTGGTTAAGAGCGGTGGACTCGTAATCTGGTGAACCGGGTTCACGTCTCCGCTCCTCCACATGCAGCTGCTGGGTGACCTTGGGCTAGTCACGCTTCTTTGAAGTCTCTCAGCCCCACTCACCTCACAGAGTGTTTGTTGGGGGGGAAGAAGGGAAAGGAGAATGTTAGCCGCTTTGAGACTCCTTCGGGTAGTGATAAAGCGGGATATCAAATCCAAAAACTGCTCTTATCTACTGACCTGGGAGGGAGCAGCGGCCACAGAGAAGACGAGTCGCTCAGGAAAGGCAGACAAGACCTTGCAATCTTGCCAAAACCCAAAGCTACGTAGCCCAGCTGTTCTCTGTACCCTGAAGACATAGCCACCAATTTCCTATTACTGAGGGACTCCCCGGAGTCTTTTCTGCTTCTACCCAGACAGATGGACAGGGGAAAAAACCTCAGGTATATCTAGGTCAGGGGTCAGCAACCTTTTTCAGCCGTGGGCCGGTCCACTGTCCCTCAGACCATGTGGGGGGCCGGACTATATTTTGGAAAAAAAATATGAACAAATTCCTATGCCCCGCAAATAACCCAGAGATGCATTTTAAATAAAAGCACACATTCTACTCATGTAAAAAATACTAGGCAGGCCCCCACAAATGCCCCAGAGATGTGTTTTTAATAAAAGGACACATTCTACTCATGTAAAAACACGCTGATTCCCAGACCGTCCGCGGGCCGGACTTAGAAGGTGATTGGGTCAGATTTGGCCCGCGGGCCTTAGGTTGCCTACCCCTGATCTAGGTATTTGATTACAGGTAGGTAGCCGTGTTGGTCTGTCATAGTCAAAACAAAATAAAAAATAAAAAAAATTATTTCCAGTAGCACCTTAGAGACCAACTAAGTTTGTTCTTGGTATGAGCTTTCATGTGCATGCACACTTCAAAGCTCATACCAAGAACAAACTAAGTTGGTCTCTAAGGTGCTACTGGAAGGAATTTTTTATTTTTTATTAGGTATTTGATGTCATCGATGTCTGGGAATCTGAAATCTGTAGGTGACTTACCTGGCTCACTGACTGAGAGTGACAGTATCCGACGCTTGCGCCTGATGCTTGCTTAAGTGCCCACTGTGTCTTTGCAAGAGAGGAAGTAGGGAACAGGTTTTCTGCGCCCCCATTCTTTGGTTCTGCCTCGACTAGCTGCCCTGCCCACCCCCCACCCCCAGCTCCAGGGTCCCCTCAGCTCTGCAGCTCTTTGTCTGGTAGCCCAGGGAAGATGGAACAATCTGAAGATGTTCTGGAAATGGGGAGGCACCGGCCCTCTTGACTCTGCTCCTTCTCCCACAGATGCCTATATCTTTCTCCTGGGGTAGCTAAACCCTCAGGTCAAACCATGTGATCCAGTAACCTCAGACTCAAATCGTTTGTTCCGTCTTATATTCCCAACTTTCCCCTGAACATATCGACAATAGATGCTGAGGCTCACAAACAACTAGACACACAGAGATTTCCCTCCTGGAAAAAGAACGGCACGCGTACTCAGATCAAGAAAGTTCCGTTTTATTTAGGTGTAAGATTTGGAAACAGCTCTCCAATTCCTCCCCGCCCACCCACACCCCCCAAAAAAATGTTCCTTAACAAAACAGAACATTTTGGTGACCATTAAGCAAGGTCCCACTGCCCATTGAGTGTTTGATATTAATTGGAAGAAGCAGGGCCTGAATAATTTATTTATATATTTTTTTAAAATAAAAATAAAAGCATTAGGAATGTTTACGGTTCACATGACAGATCAGAGACCCTCAATGCTCATTTCCAATTCCCTAAAAAAAGAAGACGACATTGTTACCAAGGAGCCTGTCATAGTATAGGAGCCGATACCAGGGAGCTTTTCATAGTGAAACCTTAAGAAAGTTAGCAGGCCGGTACGATAGGACGGGGGGGGGGGGGGAACAGGCTCAATTTTGTAGTCAGCCAAAGTTCTGAAGGATGGGTGACACCTGGCTTGAGAGCAGTACATGTGAAAAGGATCTAGGAGTCTTGGTAGACCACAAACTTGACATGAGTCAACAGTGTGATGCAGCAGCTAAAAAAGCCAATGCAATTCTGGGCTGCATCAATAGGAGTATAGCATCTAGATCAAGGGAAGCAATAGTACCACTGTATTCCGCTCTGGTCAGACCTCACCTGGAATACTGTGTCCAGTTCTGGGCACCACAGTTCAAGAAGGATACTGACAAGCTGGAACGGGTCCAGAGGAGGGCAACCAAAATGGTCAAAGGCCTGGAAACGATGCCTTATGAGGAACGGCTTAGGGAGCTGGGTATGTTTAGCCTGGAGAAGAGAAGGTTAAGGGGTGATATGATAGCCATGTTCAAATATATAAAAGGATGTCATATAGAGGAGGGAGAAAAGTTGTTTTCTGCTGCTCCAGAGAAGCGGACACGGAGCAATGGATTCAAACTACAAGAAAGAAGATTCCACCTAAACATTAGAAAGAACTTCCTGACAGTAAGAGCTGTTCGACAGTGGAATTTGCTGCCAGGGAGTGTGGTGGAGTCTCCTACTTTGGAGGTCTTTAAGCAGAGGCTTGACAGCCATCTGTCAAGAATGCTTTGATGGTGTTCCTGCTTGGCAGGGGGTTGGACTGGATGGCCCTTGTGGTCTCTTCCAACTCTATGATTCTATGATAGGACAGGGGGGGAAAACAGGCTCAATTTTGTAGTCAGCCAAAGTTCTGAAGGATGTTTTGAACTCACGCTCACCTGTCTTTTCTGTAATGTTGCAGGAGAGGCGGGGGCAACCTGCCCCCCCCCAAATCCCCTGTAGAAATGCCTTTACCTCTAGCTAGCAAGCAGCTCTAAGAAGCCTCAAATAATCTATTCATAGGAAGCCTGGACATTTCCTTCTAACCTTTACTTCAAACTTTTGTTGACTGGTGTCCTCGCAAAGTAGTAAAACACCAGAGCTGTGAACCGGCTTCACGTTTCAGAATCAGTTTTATGAGATGCAGGGTAGCCAAGCCACTCTTTCTCACTCACTGCCTCCCCGACTCTCCATTTTTAAATTGGCCTACCTCACAGGGCTGTTGTCAGAACGCGGACATCGGACGTGGAGAGGGTCGTGCAAGAAAACCTCCTTTCGCATCTCCTGGGGCAGGAATCCCTAGCATGCTCTCTTCCTAATGCTGCGGTCAGGATTCAGGAGAGACAAAGTGCTTCCCCACACAGAGGTTATTAGACTAGGGCAGGTACGTCTAACAGGTAGATGATCGTGACCTATTGGTAGATCGGTAGACCACTGGACACCTGTGATAGATAGCTGGCTCCCCCCAAAGAAGCTCATCAAGTTTGGCTCCCCTAAAAAAAGCTTATTATTGCCCTGCACCCCCAAAAAACGGGCCTTCCTCTTCCCTAAAAAAAAAGCTCAACAACTTTGACCTGAAGTCCAACAAAGGGGGTAGATCACTGCCAGTCTTTAACTCCGTGAGTAGATCACAGTCTCTTGGGAGTTGGCCACCCCTGGACTTGGGAGCTGGCCACCCACAAGAGGCAATAATGGCCTTAGATGGCTTTGAAGGAGGATTGGGCAAATGGATGGAGGAAAGGGCTACTGAGAGCTACTAGACATGGCAGCTATGCTCTGCCGACACTGCCAGAGGTCTCTGAATGGAGGCTGTTGGAAATCACAAAGCGGGAGAGAGGTGGAAGCTTTGGGCAAGCGTCTTGTTGGCCACCGTGAGAACAGGATGCTGGGCTAGATGGGCCTTTGGCCTGATCCAAAAGGACTCTTCATAGAGTTGGGAGGGACCCCCAAGGGTCATCTAGCCCAACCCCCTGCAAATGCAGGAATCTCAACCAAAGCATCCAGGACAAATGGCCACCCAACCTCTGCTTAAAAACCTCCAAGGAAGGAGAGTCCACCACCTCTCGTGGGAGTCTGCTGTCAAACAGCTCTCGCTGCCAGAAAGTTATTCCTGAAGTTTAGTCAGAACATCCTTTCTTGTCACTTGAAGCACTTGGTTCGGGTCCTACCCTCCGGAGCAGGAGAAAACAAGCTTGTTCTCTCTTCCATAGCCCTTGATATATTTGAAGACGGCTATCTTATCTCTTAGGGAACCAGGTGGCGCTGTGGGTTAAACCACAGAGCCTAGGGGTTGCTGATCAGAAGGTCAGCGGTTTGAATCCCTGCGACGAGGTGAGCTCCCGTTGCTCGGTCCCAGCTCCTGCCCACCTAGCAGTTCGAAAGCACATCAAAGTGCAAGTAGAGAAATAGGTACCGCTCCGCCGGGAAGGTAAACGGCGTTTCCGTGCGCTGCTCTGGTTCGCCAGAAGCGGCTTTGTCATGCTGGCCACATAACCCGGAAGCTGTACGCCGGCTCTCGGCCAATAAAGCGAGATGAGCACCGCAACTCCAGAGTCGGACACGACTGGACCTAATGGTCAGGGGCCCCTTTACCTTTACCTTATCTCTTGAGAGTCCCATGGACTGCAAGAAGATCAAACCTATCCATTCTGAAGGAAATCAGCCCTGAGTGCTCACTGGAAGGACAGATCCTGAAGCTGAGGCTCCAAGACTTTGGCCACCTCATGAGAAGAGAAGACTCCCTGGAAAAGACCCTGATGTTGGGAAAGATGGAGGGCACAAGGAGAAGGGGACGACAGAGGATGAGATGGTTGGACAGTGTTCTCGAAGCTACTAACATGAGTTTGGCCAAACTGCGGGAGGCAGTGGAAGACAGGAGTGCCTGGCGTGCTCTGGTCCAGGGGGTCACGAAGAGTCGGACATGACTAAACGACTAAACAACAACATCTTATCTCCTCTCGGTCTCCTCTTTTCCAGGCTAAACACGCCCGACTCCCTGAACTGTTCTTCTGACGTTCTTCATGATACACACGTCCTTTTGGTATGCCAGGGATAAAAAGAGTGTTACATGCAGCATTGTCCAAGTGTCCAGCCTCCCTAAATCAGGAGGAGAAAAGGCATACCAGCGTCCTGTACACAATCGTCCATTCATTCACAGGAGCCTAAAAAGGATGTGGAAAACCCTCCTTCCCCTTTCCAGGATCAAAACAGATTCACACAGGAAATAGTCAGGCAGGCACCTGAATTGGAACGAGGGGGAAAAATGGGGGACTGTGTGTTGAGATTCCCGCATTGCAGGGGGTTGGACTGGATGACCCTCAGGGGTCCCTTCCAACTCTACAATTCTATGATTCTCCGAAACGCAGGCATCACACAGGCACACTCAGTAGGGATCCTGCCTCGCCACCAAAAAGGTCCTATTCAGCTATATCCCTGGTTTTGAAGACTACCTGCACTTTTGCAAGAATATCCACACAGGGGATGTAGAGACTTTGGGGAGGGGCCATAGCTCAGTGACAGAACATCTGCTTGGACTTCAGAAGATCCCGGGTTCAACTCCCAATGGCATGCCAAGTTTAAAGGATCACTGGCTTGCAGGAGACCTACCTGAGACCCTGCAACAGCTGCTCCCAGTCAGGGCAGAGTCGGGTAGAGGAATCAGGTTTGGTTGGACTCCAGCTCCCATCATCCCCAGCCAGCATGGCCCATAGCAAGGGATGCTGGGAGTTGCAGTCCTACTGCACCTGGAGGAAGAAACCAGCATCTCACCCCTGGCGTAAGCAATTCTGGGCTCTGGGTGGGTAATCCGAGTTGCAACAAGGCAGGTCTCCGTGTGCCTGGCTTGTTTTTGGAACAGCGCTTTTGAAAAGCTAAGGATCTCATGAATACTCCTGCAGAACCACAGCTTAAGATGTCCAGGCGTTGGACCTTGGAGAGTCCAACCTCCGATATGCCACTTTTCCCAGCAATGTGTTTGCCTTACATAGAACAGGCCAGCTCTTTATTTCCCCAAGCCATCATGGGCCAACTTTCGACAGGTGGGTGGGAACACCTGCGTTGGGGTCAGATGCTGTCGCAGTGATTGGGTGGTTCCGCAGACCTGCCGAATGGTCCGCAGGGGTGTGGGAAGATAGTGGTCAAGCAGGAATGAACTCTCTGCTCAGCCGCTGATGGGATATTCTGCAGAATGAGAATGAGAGGGCTGAAGCTGAGAAGGAATGGCTTGCATATGGGCAATGGGAGCCATTTTTACGGCAACGGTGAGACCCAAAACTTTGGGTGGGTGGGATCTCCTGGTTTATTCGGAGAAGGACTCACTTCTGGATAATTTGGGGGTGGGGTGGGAAGCGGTCCCTGGCACTTCTAAGGGTCCTCCTCTCTGGGGGGCTACAGCCGCAAATTCAACACAACTCTCTGGAAGCTTCTGGAACAATACTCCATGTTACCTACATGCAGGTGGTTTGATTTTAAGGGGAGAAAACTGGGGACACTCCCCCTACCTACTCCCCCCTCCCCAGCTTGCTCTCCTGCCAGCAATGCAGTCGGTCTTTTCTCCATCTGGGATGCCGCTAACACACACGGATCCTTCGCAGCCAATGGCACCTTCCATACATGCACGGACTAGCATTACGTGGCCAAAAGAGGGGGGGGGACAGCCCTGCCTCCTCCCTCTTAGGCTCAGTTTTGCCCTCATGCAACTCAGCAGGGTGGGAGAAGGTGGCGGCCTAGTGAGAATTTGCTCTGCCTGCCGCTGGCTCTGGCGCCACCTACTGGTGGGCTCCCCACCTTCGGCCCTACCAGTCCCAATGGGAACTAAACGCCACTGGCCAACGGTGCCAAAGCTGCTCCGCACCCCCCCCCACCGCGCCCTTCAATTTGAGGATAAACAGAAGACACGCAAGAAGTCGCTGTGGTCATTGACCACAGAGTGCTGCTTCCCTTGCAAGTTAGAAAGTAAAAGCATATGCAGGTTATTCACACGACTGTTAAAACGAAAGTTTGCAATATATTTTGCAGAACGTTTCTGACGCCGCTTCTTTCTTTTTTGAACCAATGTTCTCAGAACTCAGATCATCCTCCCCCCCAACCCCGCCCCCCCCAACCCCAGATCTATATAGAATAAAGTGCTTCGTTGTAAATATTTTCTGTTTGTAACGCTAAAAGAGAGAGTCCCCGATACACGCGTCTTTTTAGTTTCGCTTCGTTCTTGGCATATTTGGGAAACGGGCTTCAAACGCTGTAAAAAGCAACGCGTTCAGGATATTACCTTTGTGGATAATATTCAATGTAATTGTCATGTTACGTTGCCTTTTTGTCTTTCTCCAAACTGATATGAGGTTGTTGGGGTTTTTTGGGGGGGAGTGCAGGAAATACACCCCCTCTCCCCACCGCTAACCATCACTCTGTAAAGTCTCTTGAAGAGGTTGCCGTGGACAGTCAAACCGGGAAGCCGCTCTTACGAAGAGGCCCGCGACGTCTTCTTCCCAAAGGCTTCGATGCGTTTCGTCCCGACACACCTGGCAATTATTGCACCGTCTCGACCTTTTCCCCCACCCCCCCAAGCCACAACTTTCTTGCTGCATCTTTTCCTGTCCGTTTGTTATGGCTGTTGTTCCAGGGACCAGCCCTGCTTCAGTTCACACTAAAGACACACACATACACACACACACACACACACACACACACACACAAGACCCAAATACGTAGAGAGGCAAAGTGGTCTGGGCGTCTTAGTTGAAGAGGAGCCGCGTAGGTTCAGGCAAAGGAGGAGAAATCGCCGAATCGAACACCCAACGAGACTCATAAGTTGCCCATTGCACACGGACCTGTCCGTGCGCGTGTGGGTTTTTTGTTTTTTGTTTGCATGCCGATGGGGCAAATCCGCCCAATGCGCTGCGGCTGCTCAGGTTCTGCCTGTTTTCCGTAGGGCTTGAATGAGGCGTCTTGTCTTTGAAATGAACAGAACCGGCTTAGCGGTGGCACGTGGGCGAACTGGCCTGCTAATTTCATTCGCCCGCAACAGAGTCCGGAATACCCTTACCAGCATCCAAACGAGGAAGAGTTAATATGATGGATTAATAAAGTGCAAAAAGGTTAAAATAATAAATTCTTTATGTTACAAAAAAAAGGCCAGAGATCCTTCCCCAGGCCAGCTCAGAAGCATTTGGCAGAGGAGAAAGTAGGCAGGTAGGACTCTAACGGAGTTTGCTTAGTGCATTAGCCCACTGACAAATTACTGGAATTAACAGAAGGCTGTAGATCAAGCGCCGGTTTGCCCCTATGCCCGTATTTCCATTTCTCGGGTACACAGAGACTCTTCCATAGAGCCTGCTGGTCTTAAAGCCATGCAAACCGGCAAGGGTGAGAGGGGGTAATCAAGAGAAGGCCTCTTCTCCTCTGGTGCAATTTCACGGACCACCAACCAATTTCAGCCTCGTCTCTCCCACTGTGTGGGGAGGAACGGGTCCCTCGAGCGACGGAGAACGAGAAGTCACAAGTCACGCTGATACCGAAAGATGGAGGAAGGGAAGGGCTGTAGGCTCAGTGGTTAGAGCATCTGCTTTGCAAGCAGAACGTCCCAGGTTCAATCCCCCAAGGCATCTCCTGGTGGGGCTGGTAGAGACCTGGAATTCTAGGGAGCTGCTGCCAGCCAGTGTAGACAATCTTGTTTTGGGATGGAGGCAGCTTCCTGGGCTCTTAAGGAATGGAAAGCTGGCCTCCGGGGGACACAACGTCCAGCCACTTCCACAAATCATGGCATCAAACAGACCCCGGACTTGCTATTTCCCTGCAGCTCAACTGAGAGAGGAGGTTTCACTTCCCCCCATTCCTTTAGAGAGAAAAACGAGAAGCCGCGATGGATCTCTTCCAAGCTCGTTGGCTTGCATGAAAGCTTCTCAGCCCCAACCAAGCTCCAAGGTGGAGGACAAGGGACCTTCAGGCCCTCCAAGTGCTGATGGCCCATAGTGGGTCAGGAGTGAAGGGAGGTGGTTGTCCAGCAACACCCAGAAGGCCACAGGTTCAAGGGAAACATAAACACTTCCAGGGAGGGACGCCCATATGCCTCTGCAAAGTGGTTGTTGGGAAGAAGAAGAGGAGATTGGATTTCATATCCCGCTTTATCACTACCCGAAGGAGTCTCAAAGTGGCTCACATTCTCCTTTCCCTTCCTCCCCCCACAACAAAAGTGGGGCTGAGAGACTTCAGAGAAGTGTGACTAGCCCAAGGTCACCCAGCAGCTGCATGGGGAGGAGAGGAGACGCGAACCCGGTTCACCAGATTACGAGTCCACCGCTCTTAACCACTACACCACACTGGCAAATGGGGAGAGAGTGCTGCTCAGGGGCTTCACCTTAGGGCATCTGGTTGGGCCACTGTGAGAACAGGATGCTAGACTAGATAGGCTGATACAGCAGGACTCTTGTTATGTGCTCAACCTCTCCTTTCCACCATGCGTGGAGAATGCTTTCATCCGAGCCATCAAAACCAACAAGGTCTGTTGAACAGCCTTTAGCGCATCCCAAGATCTCCAGAGCAAAAAGGAGAACGGCAGCGGCATTTGGTCTACAGCCTTACACACGTGAAGAAAGCACAACGTAACCTTCAAATTCTATGCAACTCAAGCAGCAAAGATGGCTTGGTCCTCCTGCTCAGAGTTGAGAACCTCAACCACTTCAAGCTGGAGGCAAAAGACCAGGCCCTGTTAAAGAAGAAAAACCCAAAGCAACGGCTGCCATTGATATCCGTGACTGACACCTGCTGGGCACTTACTGAATTACAGGCCGGTTCTGCACCCTCACGCTCAACAGCTCGGGCAGGGCCTAGTTGTTCAAGTTCACTCTGCTGCCTGGGAAGAGAGGCGGTGGCGGCGGCAAGAGCGGCGGAGGGGGGATGCTCTGTGCGTGCACGTGCATGAGGGGCAAAGGGAGCGCATGGGAATGTGGCGTGCCGTGCAGCGGGACGCCCGTGGTCAGGTGAGGCGAGCCGGCGGCCTGGGGAGCGGCGAGGCCGATGGCGCTGTTGCCGTTGGGGTCCGAGGCCACGGGGTTGCTCACCCGGAAACACTTCTCCTTGTGGGCCTTGAGCATGTTGGAGAAGCGGAAGCGCTGCCCGCAGACGTCGCAAGGGTAGGGCTTCTCCCCTGTGTGCGTCCGGCGGTGGCGCTTCATGTTGGGCCGGCTGGTGAAGCTCTTCCCACAGATCTCGCAGATGTATGGCTTTTCGCCTGGGGAAAAGGGAGAAGAAAGAAGAAGAAGAAGAAGGACCACATTCCCACCTGCACAACCTTCTGAGGGCCACATGTCCATGGTAGGCAGGGACAGCTAGGATTTGAGTTTGGATTTGATATCCCGCTTTATCACTACCCGAAGGAGTCTCCAAGCGGCTCACATTCTCCTTCCCCTTCCTCCCCCACAACAAACACTCTGTGAGGTGAGTGGGGCTGAGAGACTTCAGAGAAGTGTGACTAGCCCAAGGTCACCCAGCAGCTGCATGTGGAGCAGCAGAGACACGAACCCGGTTCCCCAGATTACGAGTCTACCGCTCTTAACCACTACACCACACTGGCGGGAAAGGCTGTGTCATTGAAATTCTACTCAATATTGATTCGGAGCAGAACTCCAATGTATAGTTAGCAGAGTAACAACTTAAACACGTTGCAGGATTCCCAAAAAACAGGCCAGAGGCAATTGTATTTCATCCAGCAGAGCTTTACTGCTACTGAAGGCAAATGAGCAGAATGGTCACAAATCCACTACAATCAGGATTGGCCCTGTCCATCAGAAATCCAGTTGCAGCAGACTTAACTTAAACTTGCAATAAGTTATAAAAGTCAAAACAAAATAAAAAATAAAAAAATTCCTTCCAGTAGCACCTTAGAGACCAACTGAGTTTGTTATTGGTATGAGCTTTCGTGTGCATGCACACTTCTTCAGATAAGTCTAAACTTATAATAAGTCTAAAGCATACTATGTACAGCAATGGTGTCCAATTTTTTTCCAAAGAGGGCTGGATTTGATGAAGTGAAGGGCCATGGGGGCCGCCCAAAGAGCCAACCAAACTTGTTAACCTTTTTTAGGGTTGATGTTGTTGAGGGTTTTTTTTAAGGATTTTACCCCAGGAAATAAACTGCCATAGGGGCCAGATTAAAATGACCGGCAGGCCGGATTAGGCCCCCGAAACGGACTTTGGACATGCCTGATGTACAGAACACCAAACCAGAAGGGAAAGAGATAGAAAGAGAAAGAGAAAACAAGACTCCTTCTTGCCCTACTTTTATAGTCAAAAACAAAAAAGAGCCAATACAGCTCTGCCGTGACAATTCCCTGAAACGAGATGTGAGTGATATGAAAGTAATAAACTTAAACTAAACACAACTCCAAAATTATATAAGGGTAGAATCTCCTACACGAACTAGATAAGATAAGAGCGTAAATTTGCAAAAGAACCTCTGAACTAAAGTCAACCCTGATGAGGTGCCGGCTAGTTACTCGTTTCACTGGACCTAATGTCTGTTTCCTCAGAGGGAAAAAGATTCAAAAAACTCAATTAGAGCTAAAAAGAGCTATAAGGATTTAAACATGAATAGCAAAGAGCAGTTGGGGAAACTTACTCCAAAATATGGTTAACATTACGTAAACAAAAGGTTTGCTAACCTAAAAACTTTAAATTGCCGAGTGTCATTATTTTGAAAAGAAAAACAGAACGATGCAATGGGACAGAATATGGGACAGGACAGAAGAGGTAGGTTGGTGACGTTACAGGCACTGGTCAGTCAGTACTGTGCGCAGCTGTGGAAATGAGGCTGGACTTAATGGGAAAGCAAGAAACGCAAACTTGGCTGGTTTGTCCACCCCAAGCCATGGATCCCTTACCTGTGTGTGTTTTCATGTGCTCGTCAAAGTACTGCTTCATGTTGAAGTCCTTCCCGCACCACTGGCACATGAACTGCTTGTGACCGATGTGGATGCTCATGTGAGAGCGGAGTTGGTACTTGTATTGGAACCTCTCGTTGCAGTTCTGGAAAGGGAGAGAATGGAGGGACGGAATAAGAAAATAATAATAATAAATTTTTATTCATACCCCGCCCTTCCCGGTCCAAAAGCCGGGCTCAGGGCGGCTAAGAACAAATACAAAACAATGATTAAAAACAACTTTAAAAAACAGCTAAAAACAGCATAAAAAACAAACGTCAGTGGGATCACCAGGGCTAACTGGCCAAGTTAGTCTTGCTAGGCCAGTAGGGAGACCAGGGAAGAATTTTAATGTGGGGACCCAGAAGAGTTTCTTCAGAAAAAAGGGAAGGGGGAAAAGGAATAGGGGATCAGGCTAGATTGAAGGCCAGGCGGAATAACTCTGTCTTACAGGCCCTGCGGAAGGAGGTCAGGTCCCACAGGGCCCTAGTCTCATGGGACAGAGCATTCCACCAGATCGGAGCCAACAATGAAAAAGCCCTGGCCCTTGTGGAAAAGGCAGGAAGTTTGCATGACAGAAAGATCTCTGTTGTATTAAACCAAAAGGTCCATTTCATTCAGCAGTTTTATTTATATCCTGCCTTTCCTCCCAGGAGCTCAAAAACGACATATTATGCTCCTAACCTTCCCACGGCATCTTACCCACAAAACAACCCTGCGAGGGAGGTTGGGCTAAGACAGGCTTCCTCAACCTCGGCCCTCCAGATGTTTTGAGACTACAGTTCCCATCATCCCTGACCACTGGTCCTGCTAGCTAGGGATCATGGGAGTTGTAGGCCCAAAACATCTGGAGGGCCGAGGTCGAGGAAGCCTGGACTAAGAAAATGCGGCCGGCCCAGATTCACGCAGGGAGTTTCAAACACTCAACCTTGCTGCGTGGAAGCAGGATGGCTACGGCAGAGACGTAGGAAGTGGGGGGCGGTTCGCCCCAGGTTCCATCATGGAGGGGGTGGCAAATTATCAAGGAACAATTACTGCCCTACTAGGGTGGTTCATAAAAAACTTTTTTAAAAAATGCCTGCTCCAAAGGTCTTATCTTACTACACTAGGGATTATATAGCTATATATGAAATTCCATGCATATCAGTTAATATCTTGACCCTCTTCCACGAAAATAGCTGTTTACTTGGCCGTTTTCCTATGTCGTGAAGGCTGAAATTTCAATTCAGTGGAGCACTTACTGTTCCCAACCCCAACCCTGCGGAAAGCCATCCAATTAGACTTTAATTTGATTTTGACATGTTTTTAGGGGGTAATTTAATAATTGTTTGATTTTATACCCATGTTATGTATCTGATGTTAGTCGCCCTGAGCCCGACTTCGGCCGGGGAGGGCGGGATATAAATAAAAGTTTATTATTACTTATTATTATTCCTTTGTAAGAAAATATGAAATAACGTAAAACCATTTTTGCAGGCAAAAAAAATAAATAAATAAAATCAATTGGGGGGGGTGACAAGAAATTTTCCGCACCGGATACCACCTGACCTTCCTACGCCTCTGGGCTATGGGCTGCAGAAGAAGAGGATTGAAACGATGCCTTATGAGGAACGGCTTAGGGAGCTGGGTATGTTTAGCCTGGAGAAGAGAAGGTTAAGGGGTGATATGATAGCCATATTCAAATATATAAAAGGATGTCATATAGAGGAGGGAGAAAGGTGGTTTTCTGCTGCTCCTGAGAAGCGGACACGGAGCAATGGATTCAAACTACAAGAAAGAAGATTCCACCTAAACATTAGGAAGAACATCCTGACAGTCAGAGCTGTTCGACAGTGGAATTTGCTGCCAAGGAGTGTGGTGGAGTCTCCTTCTTTGGAGGTCTTTAAGCAGAGGCTTGACAGCCACCTGTCAGGAATGCTTTGATGGTGTTTCCTGCTTGGCAGGGGGTTGGACTGGATGGCCCTTGTGGTCTCTTCCAACTCTAGGATTCTATGATTCTAGAACTTGAATACAGAACCACCAGTCCAAGTTCAAGCGGAACCTGTTTCTCACCTCACATTTGAAAGGCTTCTCCCCCGAGTGCTGCAGAGAGTGCACCTTCAAAGACATACTTCGCTTGAACGACTTCCCACACGTCTCACAGGTGAACGGCATGTCCTTGGTGTGAGCTGCAAAACAAGGGAGAATCGCGGTTACCAGGTAAATCTGTACAGTTAGGAATGAGCCAAAACAAACGGCCAGCAAAATCCTACTGGTTCAGCTCCCGCCGGAACTAAGAGCTGGCAGCGTCCGGTCGTGCAAGCTGCTGCAAAATCTGAACGGCCTCCAAAACCTGCACTTAGAAAACTAGCAGGTCAGGGAGGAGAATGTACAGTGTTTCCCAAACTTGGGTCCCTAGCTGTATTTGGACTACAGTTCCCATCATCCTTGACCACTGGCCCTGCTAGACAGGGGTGATGGGAGTTGTAGTCCAAAAACAGCTGGAGACCCAAGTTTGCGAAACCCTGTGCTAGAAATGTTCTTCCTGACTCTTAAAGAAAATCTGAAGAAGTGTGCATGCACACGAAAGCTCATACCAAGAACAAACTTAGTTGGTCTCTAAGGTGCTACTGAAAGGAATTTTTTTATTTTTTATTTTGTTTTGACTATGGCAGACCAACACGGCTACCTACCTGTATCTTGAAGAAAATGTTTTTTTAAAAATTGGTTTTAACAATGTCACAAGCAATAGGGAAGCTTTTAATGTTTGATGGATTATTGTATTTTAATATTTTGTTGGAAGCCGCCCAGAGTGGCTGGGGAAGCCCAGCCAGATGGGCGGGGTATAAATAAATTATTTATTATTATTATTATTATTATTATTATTATTATTATTATTATTATACAGGATCCACAACTGAAAATACAGCAAGGACTGCAAAGAAAAACAATAGTGGCCATAGTTCAGTAAAAATTAAGGCTAGAAGTAGCTGTCTATCTGTGGGCAACACCGTATTTACTCGAGTCTAATGCACCATCGAATCTAATGCACACCTTAATTTCCCAACGTAATTTGGCCAAAAAAGGTGAGTATTAGATTTGAGTAAATATGATAGATATAGATAGATAGATAGATAGATAGATAGATAAATAGATAGATAGATAGATAAGTGAGCAGTAAAGCGTGGTCTCTCTCTCTCCTTTCTGCATTCTGGAGTGGTACAGCTCAGCAAGATTGGCATTGCTAAAAAAAAAAGACCCCTAAAGTGTTTCGCCAAAGATAATCCAAACCAGATTTTCTCAACCTTTGGTCTCCATCTGTTTTCGGACTACAACTCCCATCATCCCTGACCGCTGGTCTCGATAGTTAGGGATGATGGGAGTTGTAGTCCAAAAACATCTGCAGGCCACCAGGTTGGGTGTGTGTGTGTGTGTGTGTGTGTGTGTGGATTGAATCGTCCTTTTAAAGGCACCGACAAAAGCAAACGCTGAAAAGGGGTTACATGAAATCGTTAGAATGTAAGAATGCATCCAGGCTTGGAAGGTTTCCTGGGGCAAAGCCCAGGACCCTGATTTGCACCTGAGAAGGTGGGCCATCTGCACAGCGCTGAAACGCTGCCTGGCGCCGGGTGCTCCTCAGGGGGGTGGCATCCCTGCTGCTGCTGCGCACGGGCCCCCCTCCCCGGCCCCACTCACCGACCATGTGCTTGCGGACATGCGCCATCGTGTAGAACTTCTTCTCACAAATCTCGCAGGAGAACTTCTTCTCTGCGTAGCCGTGGACGATCTTGTTGTGCTCGTGGAGAGACCACAGCTTCTTGAAGGCTTTTCCGCAAGTGATGCACTGCAGAGGAGATGGGGAGAGTCAGGAGGACCTGAGCCTAGCAAAAACGTATGTGCAATTCATAGAGTTAGAAGGGACTCCGTGAGGATCATCTACAAGGCAGGATTTAGGTTTGATGAGGCCCTGAGCTACTGAAGGTAATGGGGCCCTTTCTATGTCCAGCTGTCCTTTGTCAGCAACAAACTGTCGCTGTTTTTTGTGCTGAATATTTGTTTTTTTATCTTATATTTTGGAAATGTACATCCAGATTTTTTCACTTTAAATTTTTTGGGGGTGCCCAAGAGAGTAGGGCCCTAAACTTTGCTTGTTTAGATTATACGTAAATCCGGCACTGATCTCCAACCCCCTGCTGTGCAGCAATCATTCACCCAACATGGGGCTCGAAATTACGACCCTGAGATTAAGAGTCTCATCCTCTACCGACTGAGCTATCCCACAGTTGCTTTATACAGTCGTACCTCTGGTTACACTTGCTTCAGGTTGCGTTCCTCACGGGATATGAACGCACCAAACCTGGAAGTACCGGAACGGGTTACTTCTGGGTTCAGCAATTCGTGCATGCACAGAAGCGCTAAATCACAGTTCGCGCATGCACAGACGCAGCGCGTCAGGTTACGGGCTTTTCATGTTGCGAATGGGGCTCCGGAATGGATCCTGTTCACAACCAGAGGTTTTTATTGCACTGTGAGTTATCACGTCAAGGTGCTTCGAAGGGAGCGGCTCATAAACGGTGCTTTGCACCGAGAACGGGTCCCAGATTCAGTCGTGGTTTTGCATGTTTTGTGGTATGTTATGCATTGCAATTTGCTGTTATTCTTATTGGTTAAAGGTAAAGGTAAAGGGACCCCTGACCATTAGGTCCAGTCGCGGACGACTCTGGGGTTGCGGCGCTCATCTCGCTTTATTGGCCGAGGGAGCTGGCGTACAGCTTCCGGGTCATGTGGCCAGCATGACTAAGCTGCTTCTAGCGAACCAGAGCAGCGCATGGAAACGCCGTTTACCTTCCCGCCGGAGCGGTACCTATTTATTTACTTGCACTGCGTGCTTTCAAACTGCTAGGTTGGCAGGAGCTGGGACCGAACAACGGGAGTTCACCCATCACGGGGATTCGAACCGCTGGCCTTCTGATCGGCAAGCCCTAGGCTCTGTGGTTTAACCCACAGCGCCACCTGGAGTAGTAATTCTTTACTTTAACTGATATGTAAACTGTTTACTATTAGATTTTAATGGATTATTGAATATTACTTCATTTGATATAACTTGTTTGTTTTAAAGTTATTGTGATTTCTTGTAATATATTGGATCAGATTATTACTATTGACGCTTGATGGTTTAGTATGTTTTTATAGGCACTGGAAGCTGCCCAGAGTGGCTGGGTATAAATAAATAACCATTATTATTAGTCTCTCCAGGGATGGGAGATTCCCCTGCCTGAAACCCAGGACGGCTGAGGCCAGTCAGTGGGTCTGTCTCAGCATAAAGTCCTACGTAACGACTCCTATCCGTTCTCGTCTCACAGAGGGCGCCCCATGCGCCAAAGCCTGCGAAGGGCGGCCTGGCTGAAATGCAGTCCCTCGAGGGGCAGTGGGCTCCCTCTCACCTGGATGTTCTTCTCGCAGTCCGTCTGGTGGTGCAGCAGCAGCTCGCTCTCCAGCAAAAACCGCTTGCCGCACTTGTCGCAGATCTGCATGCGGCTGTGGGTGACGTTCATGTGCTTCTCCAGGTACCAGCGGTTGTTGAAAACCCGGGGGCACTTCTTGCAGGGGTAGTGCTGCTTCTCCTCGAGCTTCACCTTCTGCCCCACTCCGTCCGGCTCCTTCTTCCTCTTCCTGCCTCTCTGGTCTTCCCCTTCCTCCTCCGCTTCCTCTGCTTCCTCGTCTTCCATTGTCACGGCAACCGCCTCCTGGGACCTGGTAGACACGGCAGCCTGGGCGGCCTTGGAGGGCCTGGTGGCCTTATGGGGCGGCCCGGACCTCTCCCTCTTGATCTCCGCCACCTCCTCACTGTCTTCCTCCTCCTCTTCCTCCTCCTCGGTGGTCTCTTCCAGCTCTTCCTCCTCGCTGTGCTCCTCCTCTTCCTCCTCCTCCCCCACCTCGCCGTCATCCTCTTCCTCCTCTCCTTCCCCGTTCTCTTCCTCCTCGCCATCCTCGTCCGCGCCATGCCCTTCCCCTTCGGGCCGCCCAATCACCGTGGCGATGCCGGCCGTCTGGTCAGCAGCCGGAGACTTCCCCTCCGTCCCTTTGGAGACGTTGAGGGTTTGATTGTTGAGGTTGACCTCCACGATGATCTGCTCTCCCCGGTTGTAAGAACTTTGGCTGCCCAGGGCCTCATCGGGCTCTTCGCCCTCCACCTTGCAGATGGGCGGTCCACCATCTTTCTCCTCCTTGTAATACTTTTTGCCAGCCACGGCGGGGAGGTTCGGGTTGCCCCCGCACGCCGCGCCGTCCTCAACCCGCACCGAGTAGGGGTCGTTCCCTTCCCGGGCGTAGATCTTGGGGTGCGGCGCCGGATCCATCTCCTGCTTGATGTTGCAGTAGTACTGCGACGGGGCGCCCTTGCTGCAGCTGTCCGGAGGCAGCGCCATGTTGCTGGCCATGGCTAAGCCGAGGGACCTGGTGCTGATCAGCTCCTGGCAGGAGGACGCGATGTCGCTCATCTGCAGGACGGCGGCCGCGTTCAGGACGTCCTGCACGTTGCAGGCATTGACCAGGAGCTTGGAGGTGTAGATGAAGTTGAGGATCTGCTGGAGGCCCTGGGAGGTCAAGGCCTCCAGGGAGAGCTCTACCCGCTGCAGCTGCTTGTTCTGGGTGAAGAGGGAGTGGAAGAAGTGGCTGTAGGCGGCGAGGACCCCCTTGTGAGCCGGGAAGACGTTCCTCTGCTGCAGGAGGACGATGTCCACGTCGCACAGGTCCGGTTGAAAGAGGCGCTGCTCGTTCAGTCTGTCCATCAAACACGTGAAGTGGAGGGCTACATCCTCCACCAGAGAGTACTCGGCGGCCGGGTAGTCAGTTGTCTTTTCGACTATCAGCTGTGGGAAGGAATGAGAGGAAGGTTAAGAAGCAGCAGGTGGTGGTGGGACTCCACCTTCTTCTTGCCCTTGGAATGGATGGAGCCCAAGATAGTTCAGGTGGCTTCCATCCTTACGTCCCCACCAAGATATCTGAAATGCAACCAGGAACGGAGCAGGCTTGCTTATTAGGGCAAACGGACTCTCTCTCGGAGAGAGTGTTAACCTATTCACTTCGGAGTGTTAACCTATTCACCTATTCTCTCTCTCTCTCTCTCTCTCTCTCTCATTTTTATTAAATTTTCTGTTTTACAATTTAGAATATTCATTCAGACAACCTTAATGACCGTTCCCCACATCAAATGGGGTGCGCATTTTGCGTGGTCGCGAGTGGCCCGCTAGGATCATGTTGCAGCTCCTGGCAGTTGGGTATGGCACCGCCTTCCCAGGCTGGATACCTGTGGTCTCCACCTACTCCAGCAGCCGCCCAATCCCGGCTGGGGAGGTGTTGCCGGGGGGATTGGCCAGGTAGAAGGAGGGAACATACAGTACAAAACAGAAGTCAGTCATACCTGGGAAGCAGCCGTTGGATCCAGAGCTTCCCCACCCTCCACTCCCTCAATTAACGCTTATTATGCAGATTAACCTTTTATTTTCCACAGCCACACAGGCACGCAGGCGCTGCTATGACAAGGTCGCTGTTAAAGGGCCAGAAAGGAGTTTCCCTGCATTGGCAGGTTTCGCCTTTCCCGTAGCAATTCGTCACAACTTTCGCGGTTGCAGGCCTTGGGCGGAATCCTTTAGTCATCTACCTAAAATGGGGGGGAGCATGGGGCGGTGACCCCCGCCCCCATTGCGGCGGCGATACAAGGGTTCCCGTTAAAGGGGTCTTAGGGGGAGGCATTGACCATACGCCCAGAGGTCGTCATTGCCCTCCCCCTCCAGCGGCGGCGAACAGGGGGGCGGGCTATCTGGCTGAACATATGTTTTCCAGAGCTAGCCCACTCCCCACACATGCTGGATAACCCTGAAAATTACCCAGAACCCCGGCTGGGGGGCTGGGAAGGATAAACGCCCAATGCCTGAGCCAAGGTCTCTCTACATCTGAATATTAATAAAGTTGTGGCCAATTTAATCCCATAGAACATTGTCATGTGTCGTTATTCCCCTTAGGGGCTGCCCCGGGTTCAGGGGACTCCGCCTGACCATGCAAAATATCAATAACTTCTTTGTTTTCATGTGTGAGTGGGGTGGGTGGGTGTTTTGGATCAGGTTAGCCATATTGATTTGTCTTGAACGGACCCAGATTTCCCGGGGGGGGGGAGCAAGGGGAGGGAGAATCACACCTGAGGTTAGCAAAAATAAAACCACACACGCACACACAGCCGCACCACTGACCGTCACACAGGGTTCCCGACAACTATCACTCAGAAGATCCTTGCACACCTTCTCCAAGGTAATTACAGCCCATTAAAAACGGGGACTCGTTTGCTTCATTAAGAGACCTCATTAGGATGAGTTAAGGCACACACTCTAGTGGGCTTTAACAATAATAATAAATTATTGCCAGGGGCAAAATATCACCTCCAAAACTTTAAAGTCACATTGAAGAAGCTCTTGGTTGCAACTTGCAACTGGTAAAAGAGCAGCCGCTCCGGGATGAAAAAGTTATTTGATGCAGAGCCGTAAATCTGCTCAAAAGAAAGAAGCTCTCTGGGGTTTTGATTGCAGACAGGTAGGGGGAGGCAGCTGGAGAAAGAGGCCGAGGCGTCGTCGGTCGCCTGCAGACTGACAGTATTTTGCATGAGGGATTCAGTCCCGTCCCGTCCCCCACAAATCTGGGTTTGCACAGTTAGGGTAGATTAAAGCGTTCCAATGCAAAACAACAACTCACTGAACAACAATAGAAAAGAGGGTTTGCAGTTAGGCAAGTAAAGGGGGAATGCGATGAACGTGAACAAAAGATCAATGGGAGGATGTAACACTGTGTGCTGGTCCAAGGGTAATCCAAGAGGCAAGGTCTGGGTCTGGTCCGAAGTCTAAGGAGTCTATGAGGGGTCCGTCCGATGAAGCTGAGGCAGGGTGCAGGGCAGGAAACTAGGCGAGGGCAGGAACACAGGCAGGAACTGGCAACCAGCAATGTTGCTCCTGCAACTTGGGGCTGGGGCTGGCCGGCTTTTATTTCCCCCAAGGCATAGGACGGCCCTGATCCTCTGGTGACTTGCCTCTCCTGGCCTGGAGGCGAGCACTCCTCCTGCGGGAACTCAGTTCCCTTCGCCTCTCTGCCCTGAGGCTCCACAGCTCAGGAGAGGCTGGAGGGTTACCAGACCCAGAGGCAACCTCAGCTTCCCCTGACACGGCTAGGAGTGGAGCACCTGCAGGCAATGGGTCCTCCATCCCATCAGGAGCCCGTCAGGGTGCCTTCAGACCCTTCAGACTCAAGCCCTGGCCCCGACTCTGCTGATTCTGGAGGCGGGGAATCCTGTGCAGGCTGGGATCCCTCAGGTTCAGCATCTGAGTCTGAATCCCAGGGTCATCACACCCTGCAACAAAAGGATATCAGGACAAATGTTCTTCATTGCATAACGAGGGAAGGGAAGCTTGGGAGCCTGAGGGCCGCATTCCTTTTGAGGCAGTCTTCTGG
Organism: Darevskia mixta; assembly: GCA_034641385.1. Classification (NCBI taxonomy): domain Eukaryota; kingdom Metazoa; phylum Chordata; class Lepidosauria; order Squamata; family Lacertidae; genus Darevskia; species Darevskia mixta. The sequence goes on from JAWWNH010000003.1 coordinate 1,122,231, forward strand.
GGGCCACGTGCTACAGGCAAAAGCAGATGGAGCGACGAATGCAAACATTACCTTTGTATATAATTCTCGTTTCTACACACAGACACACACCCTCTCTATCCAGGAAGGCAAGAGGTGAGATCAGGCCTCAAGGACACATTTCACTCTGCCAAACAGAATCAAGGAAGGTGCAAAGCAAGGCTGGTGTGTTGTGTGGCCTGGGAGGAGGGTTCCGGGCAGAGAAGAAGCCTCCCCCCTGGGCGGTTGCCTCCAGAGAACAAGATAGATAAATAAACGGCTGAAACTTCGTTAGAGAAATAAGCCCCGAGCTGACTTCTGAGCTGCTTTGGAACGACAGCAAAATAATCGACCAAAGCCGAGCGAGTGGGTTTTTGGCATCTCTTCCTTGGCAGCTGCCTTCCTCAAAAAAAAATCATTGCATAATCTGAGCCTGATCTGAGCATGCAGACACACACACACACATTCTCTCTCTACTGACTCTTTGGAGTTTATTCTTCCCTCCCTTCCCCTCCCTCAGTCTGACTTGATTCTGCAGTTGACAGTTTTGCAGCTGAGCTGCGTTGGCACGTGACTAGGGGGACTCTATATTATCTTTTCCCTTGTTGTTTTTAATTGCACAAGCTAGTGCCGGGCAGCTCCGCTTGCTTTTTAAATGCTTCGGGGAGAAAGACCCTGAGCTGATCAACCAGATAGCGTAGAGAGGGAGAAAGAGAGTTGTTGTTAAAGTCATATGGGGGCGGGGGGGGAGACGCAGGTGCCCCTTGCCAGCGCACTATTTCGAAAAACGAGCCAGATTAAATAGCAGAGAGGGTCGCGGTGACCCACCAGTGTGCAATAGGAGCCTGCGGCCAGGCTGAAACTAAAGACCTTGGTCCTCACCAGGAGCAAATTCTGGGTGGGCAAGTGAATCTGCTGGTCCGAACAGAGTGGGCAAATCCACACTCTATTGGCTGCAATAGTTCATACTCATAGAATTGTAGAGTAGGAAGGGGCCCTAAGGTGCCATCTAGACCAACCCCTTGCCATGCAGGAATATGCCGTTGTTCCTTACAGGGATCGAACCTGCAACCTTGGCATTATCACCACCATGCTCTAACCAACCGAGCTATTCTGGCACCCGTTAGGTGTAGCTTTCACAGACAAAGGCACTTGGTGGGTTTAAGCAACAGAGGAAAGGCAATTCTTACGGCTTCGTTTGCTTTTCCTCCGTCTCTGCAGCACCCCTCAGAAAACCAGCAAGGAGGAAATGTATCAGCACAAGATTGTAAAAGAAACTAACCTATCCATCGAATGCCACACAGCTAAGGAACGTGTGGCCCTCCAGCATAGCTGTCAACTTTCGGATTTGAAAATAAGGGATTATTTCAAACTTTCGGATTTGAAAATAAGGGATGCCACGAGGGCGGTGCAATGGCACCAAGTAGCCTCGCCACCCTGCGCTCCAGAGGCTGCGCGCGAATGGGTGAGCGAAAGAGCGAGCGCATAGACGGCAGGCAGGCTGTCTGTCTGGTTGGGCGTGAGGGTCTGGCTGCACAAGGCATGCAAGCTCCGCCCCCAGTCGGTCTCAGACTCCTTATTGGCAGCCGAGCAACGCAGCTGAGGAGCCTCCCTGGCCGGCAGGGAGGGAGAGGAGCTGCTTCCTTTGAAATCCGGGAAATTTAAGGGATATCAACAATCCGGGATAGCAGCGGGAAACGGCATTGGAATAAGGGAGTTTCCCGCAAAAAAAGGGAGGATTGACAGCTATGCCCTCCAGATGCTGTTGGACTCCAGCTCTCATCAGCCCCAGCCAGCAGAAACAATGGTCAGAGAGGGTGGGAGTTGTGGTCCCACAATACCGAGAAGGCCGTCCGCTCCCCAGCCCTGATCAATGCACACACATTGAACTGCTGATGTTGCTGGCCTCTGTCTGTCTCAAGAGACAATGGAGTGTGCCTCCGGGGGTGAAGACAAACCTCTGTGTTAGGAGCACCAAAGTGACCTCCCTGGGGCGTGTCTGGAGGTCCTGGGCTGCCCAGGCAACAAGAACCCCCCCCCGGCCTCGCTGGTGTGGCCCAAAGGAAAGCAGAGCAAGACACTGGCAGTAGGAACATAGCCTTACCACTAGCTCCATGTTGCCCACACTGGCAGGCAGCAGCTCTCCAGCATTTCAGGCAGGATTCAATTCAGGACCTGGGACCTTCTGGCAGTGAAGCAGACCCTCCACCACTAAGCTACGTCCCCCAGTAAGATCCCCACTGTGCCGTGCAAACGAGTCCTTGCGATATCGCGACCCTCGTTTTTGCACCGCCCCTGAAGCACACGCACCCTAATGGCGTTTTGCTCCTGAAGGAGATTCTGCTGCTTTGAAGCATGCTATATGTGGCTCCGAGCCTGACGAGGCAAGACTGAAAAGACCCCATTCCAGGTCTTCGCCTGAGCAAACGCTTCCCCCAAAGGGGTCGGATTAATCGTAGCTGATCCTAGCGGTTCCCTGCATCCCTCTGGGGCACGAGACCAGCCCATGATGTCACAGGAGGAGGAGGAAGCCCCGCTCGGGTGCAAAATCCTGTTGGTGCCGCCTTGCACTGCTCCCAAGAGGCATTCAAGGTCACTCTGATCCCTGAGACTTCTCTCCCTCCCTCCCTCTCTCATTCCCAGAGAAGGCCATTGTCACAGCTGAACAGCTGCCCAGAGTGACAGAAGCACAGACTTGTAAGCTAAAGTCTCCCCCACTCCCTGCCTGAGAGATCTACATTGGCTCCCAGTACGTTTCCGAGCACAATTCAAAGTGTTGGTGCTGACCTTTAAAGCCCTAAACGGCCTCGGTCCTGTATACCTGAAGGAGCGTCTCCACCCCCACCGTTCAGCCCGGACACTGAGGTCCAGCTCCGAGGGCCTTCTGGCGGTTCCCTTACTGTGAGAAGCAAAGCTACAGGGAACCAGGCAGAGGGCCTTCTCGGTAGTGGCACCTGCCCTGTGGAACCCAATCTAATATCACTGGGGCACCAGATGAAGGCCTTTTTATCATCTGCCCAGATTTTTCATCATCATCTAGCATGAGGTTGACTTGGGTTCCTGTTTCAATCTGTCCTGCTGAATTGTAGGGTTGTTTAATCTCAGGCTTCCTCACCCTCGGCCCTCCAGATGTTTTGAGACTACAGTTCCCATCATCCCTGACCACTAGTCCTGCTGGCTAGGGATCATGGGAGTTGTAGGCCAAAAACATCTGGAGGGCCGAGGTTGAGGAAGCCTGCTTTATCTTCCGTTTTGTTTTTAGCTGATGCTGCACTCTCTTTTTATTGGCATTGCGTTTCTCATTTCTGTCAACTTGCTCGTTTATTAACTATATCAGAGTAGTGTACAGCGATTCGAAAACCAAACAGAAAAATCCCATTAAAATCAGTACAGAACAATCATTAAAATGACTGGCTACTCGAGGGGCATTAAAAAAAACCCAAACCACTTAGGTCTGTCAGCACAAAAACATTTTTTCCGAGAGATGCTGGAAAGTCCGTTGCATCTATGCTGGAAGAGAGTTCCACAACATGGAACCGGCAACACTAAATGCCTTACTTTTAGCAGAAAACAATAGGGCTTCTGTAACATGGGGAACGAGGACCCAGGTGGCGCTGTGGGTTAAACCACAGAGCCTAGGGCTTGCTGATCACAAGGTCGGCGGTTCGAATCCCTGTGACGGGGTGAGCTCCCGTTGCTCGGTCCCAGCTCCTGCCCACCTAGCAGTTCGAAAGCACGTCAAAGTGCAAGTAGATAAATAGGTACCACTGCGGCAGGAAGGTAAACGGCGTTTCCGTGCGCTGCTCTGGTTCGCCAGAAGCGGCTTTGTCATGCTGGCCACATGACCTGGAAGCTGTACGCCGGCTCCTTCGGCTAATAAAGCGAGATGAGCGCCGCAACCCCAGAGTCGGACACGACTGGACCTAATGGTCAGGGGTCCCTTTACCTTTACCTTTAACATGGGGAATAACTACCAGTAACAGTGCTTCTTCGGATGATATCAATGATGGAGCTTGGAACATAAGTCCTTAAGGTACCCTGGACTCAAGTTGTTCATGGCTTTGTACATCTATTCAAGGCTTACAGCAGCTTGTTCGTGTCACGGCAAACGAGTCCATGTCTTGCAAACTAAAAGATGCGATGCAAAAGCAAAAATAAAAATGGAGAGGTAATGTTATGGGGTGTCTAGGGGAGAGCAGCGAAAACTGCTCACCATTCCCCAAAATCAACAGCACAGACCTAGCTATTACATATCACCTCTTATTCATAAAGGCAGTCTGGGCTATTTCAGACCATCCGCCGTTATACAGTTAACAAGAAAGAAGTCATAGCAACCTGTGGTTGTTGTTGTTGTTGTTGTTTTGGGGGGAGAGATTATCTGTAGTAACTGTTCAGGAATTTGTTGCTTTATTTTGCTCGAATAAATTAAGAACATGGGTATTTGAACCATCGCCAGCAATCAGGCTTTGATCCTTGCTCACGCTGAGCAAACCAGTTATTTGGGGAGATTAATTCTGTAGGAGAAGGTAGCTTAAATTTAACAGGGAGAGAAAAAAATCTGGTCTGCAGTCTGTATACATGAAGCAAGTCTGCTTAAAATGTACCAATTACACATTCTTTTCCCAGGTTCAGAGAACGACAGAGAACTTTGGAAGGCATAGAAATCTCCCCCCCCCCAACCCGATCCCAGGAAATCTAGTAGTCACACAGACACACAAACCTCTGAGATTCCTCCAGGCAGTACTGCTGGCAGGCACTGTGACCACGAGACTCATTTTAAAAAGGCACAAGCTGAGATTCTCACAAAGCAAGAGTTCCGCATTGGATGCCAGTGAGATCTCAGAATATAGCCCCGAATAATGCACCTTCCTAATCATTATAGGTACGAACGCACAGGGCGCTGCTGGGATTTGAAAGCCCCAAATGCACCACTGCTTGGCTGCTCCGTCCGCAGCCACACCCAAATCTGAAAGCAGAGTTCCCACTTCGCTGCCCTTTCTCATAACCCACCTGTCAGGGTCATGCCTTCCCCTGCCAGTCCGGCACTGAGTGGGTACCGGCAGCCTCAGCCTCTGTTGTCGACGGACACGTGTCCCAGTGAGTCTGCCAGCTCCTCCCCGGGGGGGGGGGGAGTCACCAGGGAGGAGCCAGGTGGGAAGGGGTCTCCAGGATGATGCAGAGAGACCCAGCACCACTCAGCAGACCCACTCCGAGGGGGAGACACCGCTTCCGGCGCCTGCTTTACGCAGAAGGGTCAGGGGAGAAAGGAGGCGTCACTTTAGGGTGCCGAGACTCTGGTGTTGGCGCCATAACAGGAGGGGGGCACTTCCGGATTCTGCTAGCAACTAGATGGTCATGTTTTAGGATAGCTCCGCACTGTACATACTTCGCACAATAAAATAGTTGAAAGACAAGACGGACTTGGTCTTTACTCATGAGCAATCGTTAGCGAACCTGACACCACCGATGGGAGATGGGTGGAAATTCAGTTTGACAGCTGAAGCTCCTGAAATTGCACTTTCTGAAACAATATGCGAGGGAAGACAAGAGCCATCCTTCGAAATTCGTACTTCTCTGAATGTCACGAGACGCGCCCACAAAAATTTGTACCCCGCTCATCTGATCAGGTTGAAAAGAGCCTACCAAAAACAACCATATTGAGGGAAATTGCTTTGAGGAGAAAATAAATTGTCCGTTATGCCAAATGGCATACTGGTGTGTGTCTGCTAGGAGAATTCTGCACTAAAATGCTGGCGGTTTCTCATGAGGTGTAGATAGATACATTTGTTGTTGTTTAGTCGTGTCCGACTCTTTGTGAGCCCATGGACCAGAGCATGCCAGGCCCTCCTGTCTTCCACTGCCTCCCACAGTTTGGTCAGACTCATGTTGGTAGCACTGTCCAACCATCTCGTCCTCTGCCGTCCCCTTCTCCTTGTGCCCTCCATCTTTCCCAACATCAGGGTCTTTTCCAGGGAGTCTTCTCTTCTCATGAGGTGGCCAAAGTATTGGAGCCTCAGCTTCAGGATCTGTCCTTCCAGTGAGCACTCAGGGCTGATTTCCTTCAGAATGGATAGGTACATAGATAGATACAAAATTTTAAAAAAATCATTCCAGTAGCACGTTAGAGACCAACTAAGTTTGTTATGTATGCACACGAAAGCTCATACCAATAACAAACTTAGTTGGTCTCTAAGGTGCTACTGGAAGGAAATTTTTTATTTTGTTTCGACTATGGCAGACCAACACGGCTACCTACCTGTAGACAGACAGATATGGATATAAATCGCAAACTAGATGTGCAAATGTGGAGAACTGAATGTTGGATTGCAAAAACAAGGAGCAGAAACGGACTCGTTGGGCTGCCACATAGGCTGCCCGCCTTCCCCCCAACGTATTGCAGGAACTGACCCAGGAAGGTAAAGGTAAAGGGACCCCTGACCATTAGGTCCAGTCGTGTCCGACTCTGGGGTTGCGGCGTTCATCTTGTTTTATTGGCCGAGGGAGCTGGCGTACAGCTTCCTGGTCATGTGGCCAGCATGGCTAAGCCGCTTCTGGCGAACCAGAGCAGCGCACGGAAACGCCGTTTACCTTCCCGCCGGAGCGGTTCCTATTTATCTACTTGCACTTTGACGTGCTTTCGAACTGCTAGGTGGGCAGGAGCTGGGACCGAGCAACGGGAGCTCACCCCGTCGCAGGGATTCGAACCGCCGACCTTGTGATCAGCAAGCCCTAGGCTCTGTGATTTAACCCACAGCGCCACCTGGGTCCCTGGACCCAGGAAAGGCTCTCCTTTAAAAGGGGACCTAAGGGGCCGCAACCCTTCCGAGGGCACCTAGCTTTTATGCACTCTGCAAAACTCTCCCTTTCTGCGGCCCACCAACTCCGAAGGAAGACACCAGAGGCCTGCAGCTCTCCTCTTGGCGTTCCCCCAAAGCCCAGAGGCCTTGGAGGGGCCTGCAAGTGAGAGCAGCCAGCCTTGCTTATCCAGGGTCGGCTGCGGTCCAGGCTCTCCAGAGAGGCCGAGTGAAGGTCAGCGCGAATGGATTTTTGAGGCAGGCTGGCCGGCCTCATCCCGTCTCCGTCAACAGGGTTTTACGAGGGGGAGATGCATGAGGGGTTACAGCGAGTTCACTATGTGCAAAGTGCTTGGGGGGGGGACTTCTTTTCTTTCTAAAAGGGGGACATGGCAGGAGCAAAAAGGGAAGGGGGGAACCAGACGGAGGACAGAACCAGACAGATGGAGAAAAGGAGGCAGCCGCCAAAAAAACGGCCTCAGATTGCAACCGCCTTCTCCACGTAATAGGTAGCTGTGAACCAGAGATGGGGAGACTCAGGGCCAGGGGCCAAATGTGGCCCTCAGGACCCTCTGCCCGGCCCTCATAACCCTCCTCAGGCCACACCCCTCGCTGACAAGAGGCGTCGCCAGAGTTCGAGGACACATTCCCGGGAGGCGGAAACGAGGCCTAGCAAGACACAATGCCAAACCATGGTTTAGTGTTACGTGAACCAGCCCCAAGGAGGCTGTCCGTTCCCCCTCCTCTAGGTGCTTCCGCTATTTTGGAGTAGGATGCAACCATGCACCACAAAATTGTAGGCAATTGTAGGCATTCGGACGTGCCTGGAAACCAGGTTTCCGCAAACGAAAGTCAGAAGCCCAGAATTTTGGCTCCTGAGCTGAAGGAGGAGGCAGTATATACAAGGCTGAAGCGCCTCAGGGCCCGTTTGTGAAACATCAAAGTAGGCAGGCATAACATCTGAACAGACCCAGCGTCAGTAACCTGAGGCAACTCTTGGCCAACTAAGAATTCGAACTCAGCTCTTCCCGGCTCAAGCCCAACACCTTTGTCACTCCAGAATACTAGCTCAAGTTTTTAAGTCTAGTTTCCCTCCACCCCTTTATTGGGTGACTTGCACTTGTAAATGTGGTCTAGATTAGAAGAGAGAGATGACAACTAACAGGGGAAAGAACTGAAACCCGCCCCCGCCCCCCCAAAAAACCCCATACCATTTTCTTTTTCTATGCAGACAAGCAAACGGAGAAGTGACAGAGCCTTCATCCCTCAGAGCTGTGGGGGAAATCGCAGCGAAGCATTCAATGAAAAACATTTGAAGAACGCCTAATGTTTTGACACATTGAGTTCACAGGGAAAGAGGGTTTGCCTTGTATCCTGTTGCCGCAGATGTATGGTATGACAAGCAGGGATCTTTCAAACGAAACCTTATCAGCTCAGTCACAGCACGGCCCAAACTCCTGTTTTTCTCATCGGAGAAGTCAGCTAGGCAACCAAGAACCGACAAATAAGAATTGCCACCTTTTTGGGTTTCTAAAGTTCCATCACCATAGGGGCAGAGTTCCTTAGTAGCTTAGCTCAATTTTTATTTTATTTTTTATTTATAAATCATTTTTATTAATTTTATACAAATACAATAATAAAATTCACACATTCTCTTCTCTTCTTATACCTTTTTGGCTGTTTTTATAGCCGTGTCTTCCTTCAAACCTTCCTTGTGACTTTCTGATATTCATGTCTTACATTTATATTTCTTATATCAATCCTTGTTCTATTATATTTCTCTCAGAATTAATCACTATAAGTTCATACTAACAATGATATTTCTTCCTTGATCTACAAAGCTTCTTGCAGTCCTACCAACGTATTCAGATGAATATTTTCCTTTAAATAATCTGCAAATTTAGTCCAGTCTTTGACGAACTTCTGGTCCCGCTGTTCTCGGATTCTCCCCGTCATTTTGTCCAATTCTGCGTATTCCATTAATTTCATTCTCCATTCTTCCATTGTCGGTGTTTGTTCTTATTTCCATTTTTGTGCTATTTAATTTTTTACCGGTATTTTTTTAATTTTTTAATGAAGCCATGCCTCTGAGCTTGCACAGAGTACATTTCCCTTGAGAGTCAGTGTGATATAGCGACTGGAGCAAAGGACTGGACAGGGGACATTGGGTTTCAAATCCTCACTCGGTCTTGAAAGATCACAAGATGACTCCAGTATTATATTACTATTACTATTACTATTACTATTACTATTACATTATTACCCCCTCCTTCCACAATACAGTGGACCCTCGGGTAACGTAACCTTCGGGTAACGTAACTTTCGGATTGCGAACGCGGCAAACCAGGAAGTGTATACTTCCGGGTTTCGCTTTGCGCATGCGCAGAAGTGCTCTGCGTGCCGCACATGTGCACAGAAGCAGCGCCTCATGTTGCAGACTTTTCAGGGTACGTAAGGACCCCCTGTACCCAATAACCCCCTCCTTCCACAATACATTTTAAAGGGCATCCGATGTCAAAAGGCCTGGTTGGAAAGGAACATATTTGCCTGGCGCCTAAAGGTGTATAATGAAGGCGTCAGACGAACTTTTCCGGGGAGGGCATTCCACAAACGGGGACCCACTGCAAAAAAGGCCCCGTTCTTGTGTTGCTGCCCTCCGGACCTCTTGTGGAGGAGGCACACGAAAGAGGGTCTCAGAAGATGATCTCAGGGTCCAGGTAGGTTCATATGGAAAGAGGCGGTCCTTGAGGTATTGCGGTCCTGAGCCGTTTAAGGCTTTATAGGTCAAAACCAGGACTTTGAATTGGGCCCGGAAACTAATTGATAACCAATGCAGTAGGACCAGGATCAGTGTTATATGCTCAAACCGTCTTGCCCTGGTAAGCGTAAGCAACCTAGCGGCTGAATTCTGCACTGCATTAATCTAACCTGGAGTTTACCAGAGCATAGACAACAGTAGTTAGGCTGTCCCTGTCCAGGTAAGGGTGCAGCTGGGCCACCTGAACCTCCCAGAATTCAGGGGGAGGCAGGGAACCGGTTTTTAATGTACGGTGTTATGTACTGAGCTGAATCCTAGAACAATAGGATCCAGAATGCAGCAGTCTGATTGGTCCGCAGGAGCTACCCAATCCAGCTCCAGGTGGAAGTGATTTGGCAACCTGATTGGCCTGCAGGAGCAGCCAACCAGGATCCTGGATGAAGTGAATCAGCAACCTGACTGGCCTGCAGGAGCAGCCAATCAGGATCCTGGATGGAGTGAATCAGCAACCTGATTGGCCTGCAGGAGCAGCCAATCAGGATCCTGGATGAAGTGAATCAGCAACCTGATTGGCCTGCAGGAGCAGCCCGGAATTAGCCAATCACACGAGGCCCATTGTGTAAATAATGTATATATAGCAGATGTTTGGGGAAAAGATTCATTCTTTGCTACTACGAGCTGAATAAAGAGCATGAAATTCACACTCGACTCAGAGTATATTTCAGGTGTGTGTGCAGCCAAAGATAAGAGTCCAAAACTTATAAGGATCCAGTCAAAAGGAACCAGAGTAGTTTAGGTCTCCCTTCCTGCTTGCCTTTTGCTCTCTCCAGGAAGAAGCCACTGCTCCAGCAAATCGACTTTGGGCAGCCCCCTTTTTGCAAGATGCCTTGAACCAAGGGCTCCCTAGCCATGTTCCTCTGCTTTGGGCTCTCCTCGGCCCATCCCTGACAGCGGCAATCTCTCGCGCTCCCCAGCTCAGCGCCGTGCTAATTCGAGCAAAACGATGATTGCCCTCCCCTCCTTCAAAAGCCTGGCACTTGACTGCCATTTCCAGAAAAGTGCTCAAATTACTAGCTGCGTTATTAAGGGCACAATGCCACGTCTCTGGCAATCGCATAATGGCACACTTTTATTAAAAGAGCAGGGAAGCAGGGGAGAGAGAGAGAGAGGAGCAGAGAGCGAGGAGAGCTTTGCACCATCACCGTGAGATCGGCGGATCAGGGTCCCGCCATCCGGAACAGCTTTCCTAGAGAGCCCAGATTACTTAAATTAAATAAAAAAATAAAATAAATAAATTCCCTTTTTACATAACAGGGCTTTTGCTCGTCGCCACGCACACACAGGCAGAACCGCAGGAGAAAGGCCCGCCTGCATTCTCCAAGTGCCGCTAATCCCACGGTTTGCCCTGAAAAGCATGTTAGCCTCACGGGGCCCAGCCTTGCAGGCTTGGCAAACGCCAAAGACTCCCACCGGCTGGATGCGAGTGCCAGGGTTATGCTTGGAATGCAAGGCCTGCGCTGGAGGCTGGAACAGTTGCAAAAGACGCCGGAGTCCAGAGGCACAGCAACCCTTTTTTTTTTTCTTTTTCTTTAGCTTGAAAAGAGGTCTCCAATGTGACTCCTACTCTGGAAGAAGGGTGCAATTTCTACTACTCTACCAGCAGCAGTTGGGACCTCAGTAGGGGTGTGTGTGTGTCTGTTTGTGCACTCAGCTTCCAAGATACGACCCTAAAGGCTTGCTTCTCGCAAACAGCAGATAATAATAATAATAATAATAATAATAATAATAATAATAATAATTTTTATTTATACCCCGCCCATCTGGCCGGGTCCCCCCAGCCACTCTGGGCAGCCTCCAACAGACACCAAAATACATTAAAATATCACAAATTAAAAACTTCCCTAAATAGGGCTGCCTTGATGTATTTTCTGAATGTCAGATAGTTGTTTATCGCTCTGACCTCTGATGGGAGGGTGTTCCACAGGGCGGGCGCCACTACCGAGAAGGCCTTCTGATGAAGTAACAGGCCTGTTTCTAAGCCACCAGGTTAGATAGTTAATAGATTGTTCACACGGCCGAATGCAAAAAAAAATTAAAAATTCCTGAGCATAGAAAAGAAGCGTACAGTGGACACTCGGGTTGCGAACGTGATCCGTGCGGGAGGCACGTTTGCAACCCGCAGCGTTCGCAACCAGCAGCATCAAGTCTGCGCACGCACGGGTCGTGATTCGGTGCTTCTGCGCATGCGCTGAAACCGGGAAGTAACCCGTTCTGGTATTTCCAGGTTCAGCGCGGTGCCAAACCCAAAAACGCGCAACCTGAAGCGGCCGTAACCCGAGGTATGACTGTATCTGGAAGAAGTGGCCTAGCCCAGTCTTATCCCTGACATATTCTGCGCACGGGGACCTCCTTCCCACATGGAATTGCTCGACACCACTTGTAACTTGGAGTGGTACAGTCCAGAAACACACCTACGATATTATCCGCTGTTTGCAAAAGTTAGGTCTGAGTGGCAGCTGGAAAGAAGCCTACCAGCATGGCTGATGGGGGACGGGTTGCTCAGAGGAGAACGCCCAGGATGATCACCGTTTGTTACCAAAAAGTTACGGCACCCCAGGACTGAGTGCATCAGAGCATGCACAGAGTTACTCTTCAGCTTCTTTTCCTGAGAGACCTCTGGTCCGAGTGCCTAACTTAGCACCTTCCCCTTTGTGAAGGAAGGGAGAGAGACTGTCTGGGTGAGCCTTGGGTCCCCCGGATGTTGTTGAACTACAGTTCCCATCATCCCCCTGACCACTGGGTAATCTGGCTGGGGATGATGGGAGTTGTAGTCCAGTAACGCCCGGGGACCTTGAAAAACACAGAATTCTGCACTTTAGCTTGCCTGCCTTGGGAAGAGAAAATCCCAGTGCAAACACAAAGCTGTCACTTGATTGGGAATGGGATGGAATATGGAGAAGCGCAACAAGCTCACCATCAAAGCAGCGGCTGTACAGCACCACACACACACACACACACACATACACACTTACTTCCTAAATGCACCTCTGCACCACAGAACCAGTCGCCTCTATAACTTGTTGCAGAGCCGGTCTCCATGTGGTGGCACAATTGCAAACACACAGGCTGTTTATTTACGGCAGGCATGTCCAACAGGTAGATTGTGATCTACTGGTAGATCACTGGACGTTTGTGGTAGATCACTGGTAGATCACTGGCTCCCCCACAAAGAAGCTCAGCAACTTTGGCTCCCCTAAAAAAAGCTCTACATCTTTGCCCTGAAGCCCCCAAAACAGGGCTTTCCTTAAAAAAAAAAAGCTCAACTTTGACCCAAACCCCCAAAAACATGAATGGCTTCCTTTCCTCTCCAACTCATGTGCCATCTTACCTATCATCCCTTTCTATTGCCAGTCATCGTTTTGCCTTTATCAAAGCACGTTTTAATGTTTTCCCTTCGAATTCCCTTTTTCATAGATTTTCTAGGGGCCAAGACTCGGTTTTATGTTCCTGTGATAATAGATCGATCGAAACACTTCACCATATAGTATTTATATGTCCTTTATATTGTGTTGTCCGGAAGAACTTACTGTTACCATTAATCCACAAGTTGCCTGGGCACCCGGCAGATTTTCGCCTGGCCTTTTTATTGCAAGATACAGATCAGCATGTAACTTTACAAATGGCGAAATTTTTAACGTCCGTTTTGACATATAAACGTCGTAATGGACTGTTGTTTGGAACCTGCAAATTCCTTATAGTATCTATTTCTAATTTGTACTCTTTTAAGTTTTACTGGTTCTAATTTTTTTTAATCAAATTGTACTGTGTACAATTTGTTCTGTTGTTCTTATGAGCTTAAAGCTGAAATAAAGTGATTGGATTGGCTTTCTTTCCTAAAAAAAAACTCAACTACCTCGAACTGAACCCCCCAAAAGGGGGTAGATCACTGCCAGTTTTTAACTCTGTGAGTAGATCACAGTCTCTTGGCCACCCCTGGTTTACGGCATCCCACCTTTTCTCTGAAGGAGGCAGAGACAGTTATCCTGCTCCTCATTTAATCAACACAGCAGCTTAGGCTGAGAGGCAGTGAGCTTCGTGGCCCAGTAGAGGTTCAAGCCCTGGTCTCCCAGATCTTAGTGCAATGCTCTCGCCACTAGGCCACACTGTCTCTACCACGCAGGCAGCCGCCATTCTTCCTTGATGTGCTCGTGCGGCTCTACTGGAACTCCCCTTGCCACTTCTGCCCACAGCCTTGTGTCCTCCAGTCCTAGCAGGAGCCGCAAAGGGGTCTACGTGCTCTGGTCAAGCCTGTAAAAAAATTAATCTGGGGGTGGAGGGTGGCGTGGGAAAGAAGGGGTTGTGAATCGAGGAAGTCCCCTCCTGTTATGTACTGAGCTGAATCCTAGAACAATAGGATCCAAAATGCAGCAGTCTGATTGGTCCACAGGAGCCACCCAATCCAGCTCCAGGTGGAAGTGAATCAGCGACCTGATTGGCCTGCAAGAGCAGCCAATCAGGCTCCTGGATGAAGTGAATCCGCAACCTGATTGGCCTACAGGAATAGCCCGGAATTAGCCAATCACGTGGGGGCCCATTGTGTAAATAATGTATATATAGCAGACGTTTTGGGGAAAGATTCATTCCTTGCTACTATGAGCTGAATAAAGAGCATGAAATTCACACTGGACTCCGAGTATATTTCACCTCCCCTGCAATATACCGTAGGGACAATACTAACCTAACAGGGCAGGTGTAAAGATCATGTACTAGATCATATCTGGACTCTGCTTTGAACACTATGTAATTGCTAAGCAGGACAGTCACATTTTCTCTATCTCCTAAGTAAAAGGAAGAGGGCAGCCATAGCTTAATGCCTCGTTCCACAGAGTACAGAACTCCTTTATTGCTAAAATTAAATGTGAGATTCAGCATAAATGCTCTGTTGGTTATAGCTGGCGCCCACAATGAAGCAAGTAATTGTTTGATGTTCACCAAATGCTTTTTGTTGGCCTTTTTAGTAGGTTGCATTAGTGTTCACTCACTTGGAGCTCTTTCAGATTTAGGTGGTGGTGGGGGAGACACATTCAAGAAATGCTCCCCCCCCCCTTCCTCATTTGCTGCCTGCTCTTTCTTTGACCTGCCAGGGGTTCAGCAGCTTTTTAAAAAGTGGGATGGCCTTCCTTCTTGGGACAGTGCTCCTAGCCAATCAGGGATCACTTAGTGGACAGGATGACATCATGATATAGGGCAGCCAATCAGATCTGACCTGGAAAGGATGCCAAAGAATTGGGGTGGGGGATATGAAACAGCCAGCCCAATGAACAGACATGTTTCCTGCAATGCTTGCAGAAGAAGAGTTTGGATTTGATATCCCACTTTATCACTACCCGAAGGAGTCTCAAAGCGGCTCACATTCTCCTTTCCCTTCCTCCCCCACAACAAACACTCTGTGAGGTGAGTGGGGCTGAGAGACTTCAGAGAAGTGGGACTAGCCCAAGGTCACCCAGCAGCTGCATGTGGAGGAACGGGGAAGCGAACCCGGTTCACCAGATTACGAGTCTACTGCTCTTAACCACTATACCACACTTGACTCTTGGTTTGAATGGACAAACACATCTGGCACCTTTTGACATCGACATAGCGAAAGGAAAAGGAAAAACCCAAAGAGGGAAGCCTTTTTGCCAGGGCCAAAAATACCCCTCTATTTCCTATCCGTGCCCCACAAAAAACAACAACAGGAAATAAAATACCACATTACTCCACATCAGGCCTAATGAAGGAGCAAGCCTTGACATCTGCTGGGAGGGGATTCCACAGAATGGGTGCTGCTACCAAGAAGGCCCTCTGCCTGTTTCCCTGCAACCTCACTTCTGGCAGTGAGGGAACCGCCAAAAGGTCCTCGGAGCTGGACCTCAGTGTCCGGGCTGAACGATGGGGGTGGAGACGCTCCTTCAGGTATACAGGACCGAGGCCGTTTAGGGCTTTAAAGGTCAGCACCAACACTTTAATTGATTGAAATATTCTGGGAGCCAATGTAGTTCTCTCAGGACCGGTGTTATGTGGTCCCGGCGGCCACTCCCAGTCACCAGTCTAGCTGCCGCATTCTGGATTAATTGTACTTTCCGGGTCACCTTCAAAGGTAGCCCCACGTAGAGCGCATTGCAGTAGTCCAAGCGGGAGATAACTAGAGCATGCACCACTCTGGCGAGACAGTCTGCGGGCCAAAGGCCGTTTAGGGTTCTAAAAATCAGCTCCCAGTTTCCCCCTGAAAAACCACAGCTGAGTTGCGCTAAGACTGTTATCCACTGTAACCACTATTTTTTTTCTAAATCTTAATGCTGCATAGACAATCCTTGTTTTCTGTTACTGAAACCAGGTAGGGCTGCCACCTGTTTTCCTGACGTAATTCCTGTTAACCACGGTGTGTCAACCAGGGACCTAGCAGGTGGCGATCTTCCCCATCACTAACTCTCCACCTGTTGGATTCAATCCCACAGTGAGTACAGAAACAGGGGCCCTGGCCACCCCCACCCCCCCAGTGTCGAGGGTCAGACACAGAGAATGCATTCGGCCCCTGTGCCTGATTCCCAAGCACACATTATAATACTGTACTTATGTGTGATTATGATGTTGATGAGAAATTCAATGTCACATTTTGCTGATGTTTCCATCTAGACGAAACAATCCCCCATCTCCTCCCAGTGTTAGAAACTCAGATATATAAGCTAGGGGACACGGGTGGCGCTGTGGTCTAAACCAATGAGCCTCTTGGGCTTGCCAGATTGGAAGGTCGGCGGTTCGAATCCCCACGACGGGGTGAGTTCCCATTGCTCTGTCCCAGCTCCTGCCAACCTAGCAGTTCGAAAGCACGCCAGTGCAAGTAGATAAATAGGTACCACTGTGGCGGGAAGGTAAACGGCGTTACCGTGCGCTCTGCTTTCCGTCGCGGTGTTCTGCTGTGCCAGAAGCAGTTTAGTCATGCTGGCCACATGACCCAGAAAGCTGTCTGTGGACAAACGCCGGCTCCCTCGGCCTGAAAGCAAGATGAGCGCCGCAACCCCATAGTCGCCTTTGACTGGACTCAACCGTCCAGGGGTCCTTTACCTTTTTACCTTAAGCCATGGTTGGCAACATGGAATGTCTAGTTGCCATTTGGGGAAAAGACGTGTCTAAAGTCTTATTTTTCAAATGATGGACTAATTGTTTCTCAGTTAAACACCTGGCTAGTTCAGAGGGCAACCCTGAGCCAGGTTAAGAACTTTGAGAACTTAAAAGAAGAAAAGTCACTTTTATCCAGGAACTGCCCACATATATATTGGCCTATTCCTGCCTCTTTTTCTTAACGGTGATCACAGACCATTCGTAACGGTGAGTGGGGTGAATACAAGCCACAGCAATTAATTATAACATTGTTCACTGCTCCTGCTCAGAAAAAGCATTTCGGTTCCTGAAATTCATTCCCGATGGTGCAGATAAAATAGAACGGATGGAATTCTACAGGATGGGGTATTAGTGGGGGGGGGAGCCAAGATCCAATGCTCCCCAGGCATGCACCTCCAGAGCGTTGAGATGTCAGGCACCATCCTGCTGCCCAGGCATCTTCACTTGGTCGCAAGTGGCCGATAGCCAGGTGCAAAATCCACCTACCGAATTTCAACCGCTGTCCTCTCTCCATATGCTGTTTTGGAGGACTCTACCCCCAAAGCGGGTGGCGCTGTGGTCTAAACCATAGAGCCTAGGGCTTGCCGATCAGAAGGTCGCCGGTTCGAATCCCCGCGATGGGGTGAGCTCCCGTTGCTTGGTCTCAGCTCCTGCCAACCTAGCAGTTCAAAAGCACGTCAAAGTGCAAGTAGATAAATAGGTACCGCTCCGGCGGGAAGGTAAATGGTGTTTCCGTGCGCTGCTCTGGTTCGCCAGAAGCGGCTTAGTCATGCTGGCCACATGACCCGGAAGCTGTCTGCAGACAAACGCCGGCTCCCTCGGCCAGTAAAGCAAGATGAGCGCCGCAACCCCAGAGTCGTCCGCGACTGGACCTAATGGTCAGGGGTCCCTTTACCTTTACCCCCCAAGTCAATTACAGGGGTGCATAGGGGAGGGGAAGCCCTGCTCACACAGAAGCCTTTCTTGTGAGTTTCTGCTTACAGGACTAGCTAGCCGAATCCCACCCATTATTCCTATTCCCATTATTCCTTCACCAGCGGATCCCAGAGCGGGTTGGAACAGTTTGAAACCCTGCATTAAAACCAGCTAAAACAAATCACAGTGGCGGGAACAGGTCCTGAAAACACACACCTCAAGTGTCACAAGGCCAGGGCAGAAAAAGGTGTGTCTTTAGCACCTTAGAAAGCTGGATTCAGGAGGTTAAACCACTAGCCAGATGGGACGCTGACATCAGATGACCTAAGAATGTAGCCTGCCCTGTGATGGCCCATTCACACACGCCAGCCAGCTTGACAGTGCTGCGATTGTGGAGCGAACAAGCGTTTGCATGAGGAACAAGCTCTACAGCGCAGGCCAAACTATGCAAAGACTGACGATCCGAGTTTTGGATTACAGCTTTTCCACACCAAAAAAACCCATCATCGCCACCACCCCTGTTTGCAAACCAGATGTAGAACTTACACACACACAACCGAAACCCAGAAATCCATATACAACTTTTCGGTTCCGGATCCTACCCATGGTTAAGATTTCTTCCTCCGCACTGCTGAAGAACTGTAGGCCTTTCTTGCAATCCAGGGCTTCTCATGGCAAAAATAACCCTTTCAGTGCCTCTCACCCCAAGCATCCAGATAGTGTCACTTCCAATAAAATGTATATTCCTGATCTTGTCCCTGCCCTTGAGCCGTGTGTGTGTGTGTGTGTGTGTGTGTGTGTGTGTGTGTTATAAGGCTCCAGCCCTCCCTCTTCTAAGCTGCCACCTTCTCGAATTTGCAAACGCAAGGTCTCCCACCTCCCCAAGTGCAGAAACACACCTTCATTTCTGCAAAAGGAGAAAAGGAAGAGGGGGGGCGGAACCCCCCTCGAAACCAATGCAAACTTGAGCAGACTTGCTACACAAAAGGGGGGGAGGTGGCTGGCAGAGGAAACTGTCACAAATCCGATAGAAGACCCTCTTGCAATTCAATACCTCCGAGCATATGGGTTTTTTCTCTTCCTGAACCGACACACCACCCCATCGGAACCCACACTTTGCCTGAAAGCTCCTCCTAGACAATTCATCTAAAACACGGATGTTTTAGACAAGCAGCCCCGTCAACTTGTAACGATTGCATTTGCGGGGTGAGCTAATCCATTGCCACAGCGTCGGCCCAGCTATGAAGGAATTTTAACTCTTCGCATGCAACAAGACAGCTATTGTATGTTCTCCTCCCAGCATCTCTGCACATCCCGGCTCCCCCCCCCCCACTTGCAAAAAAAAGGAGAGAGCCTATATATGCAGGGGAGATATATAATTATAGATGCAAATAATAAAAAAGAGAGAGCCCTACCCCGCTTCTGATCCACCTTGGCTTGCACGCACGCACACACATCTGCGCTTTTTGCAATGTGGACACACAGAAGTAAGGAAAATGCTAACCGGGCGGGGGGGGGGGGGAGAGAAAGAGAGACAGAATAATTGCAGCGATCGAGGCAAGTTTGCAACGCCCTGGCAAAGGAGAGCAACTGTTTCGACCCAAAATAAATAACGAAATAAGGCAGAAAGCGAGAGAGAGAAATGAAGGATCGGATCCTGTACCATTTTGATGCGAGGGTCTCGGGTCAATTGAGCCCCGGTGCTCCTCTCCTTGCAGGGGGGTTGTGATCTCCATGAAAATGTTGGAATGTGACAGATTAGATCTTTCTTTTTTCTTTTTTAAGGTTTGTTTCTCCTCCTCCTCCTCCCTCTTTTTTTCCTTCCCCCTTTCCCTCTGCAGTGGTTCCTTCTGCTCGGCTGCAGCGGGGGGGGGGGTGGCCCTGCGCCCTCGTCTCTCCTCCGCCGCCGCGGCTGCCTCTGGCTCGCTTGCTGGCTGCCGCTCCTCCTCCGCTCCCTCCCGCCCGCCCCTTTGGCTGCTGCTTCACGCCGGCCCCCCCATCGCCCTGTCAGCCCCGGAGGAAGAGGCAGGCGAGCCTGGCAGCGCGCTGCCGATGCCAGAACCTCGGGCCCAGCTGATTGGAGGCGCCGCCTCCGGTGCGCCTGCGCGCGAACCTTTCCTCTCCCTCGCTCTCCAATTTAAAGGGACTTTTGCAAGGCGCGCTCCCACCCAGCCAAATAGCCCGCCTGCACAGGGGTGGCCGCTCCTTCCAGTGCCGGGTTTATGTATAAGCTAAACAAGCTATGGTGACAGCAGTCACGAAATTAGAAGACGCCTGCTTCTTGGGAGAAAAGCAATGACAAACCTAGACAGCATATTAAAAAGCAAAGACATCACCTTGCCAACAAAGGTCCCTATAGTTAAAGCTATGGTTTTCCCAATAGTAATGTACGGAAGTGAGAGCTGGACCATCAAGAAGGCTGATCGCCGAAGAATTGATGCTTTTGAATTATGGTGCTGGAGGAGACTCTTGAGAGTCCCATGGACTGCAAGAAGATCAAACCTATCCATTCTTAAAGAAATCAGCCCTGCGTGCTCACTAGAAGGACAGATCCTGAAGTTGAGGCTCCAGTACTTTGGCCACCTCATGAGAAGAGAAGACTCCCTAGAAAAGACCCTGATGTTGGGAAAGATGGAGGGCACAAGGAGAAGGGGACGACAGAAGATGAGATGGTTGGACAGTGTTCTCGAAGCTACTAACATGAGTTTGGCCAAACTGCGAGAGGCAGTGAAGGATAGGCGTGCCTGGCGTGCTCTGGTCCATGGGGTCATGAAGAGTCGGACACGACTGAACGACTGAACAACAACAACAAACAAGCTATAGCTTAGGGCCCCACTCTCTTGGGCCCCCCTAATAATAATAATAATAATAAATTCTATTTATACCCCGCCCTTCCCAGCCAAAACCAGGCTCAGAGCGGCTAACATCAATAAAATTACAATAAAGTATAAAAGAAAGAAAAAAATTAAAGGAAAAAAACAATAACTGGATGTACATTTCCAAAATATAAGATAAAAAACAAAGAAGAAGGTACTTCAGAAGGTCATAACCACAGCCCAAAATATTATTGGTCATCCTCTCCCATCTCTGGAAGAACTATACAGTTCCCGTTGCCTTAAAAAGGCTAACAATATTTTAAAGGATCCATCTCATCCAGGATATAGTCTCTTTGCACCACTGCCTTTGGGTAGAAGATATAGAACAATTAGATCAAGAACAAATAGATTGAAGAACAGTTTCTACCCAAGAGCTACCGGTATAACCATCTTAAATGCTGTAACCAGATAATATGACCTTGGAGAGCTGTGATGGGTGTATGTGTGGTTTTTTTTAGTGTGTGTGTGTTTTGTGCTGTTTTTTGTTTCTTTCTGTTTTTTAAACGGGATGGCATGCAATTTCGTTGCACTTGTATAGCGTTGTGCTTGTACTTGTGCAATGACAATAAATTATCTTATCTTATCTTATCTTATCTTATCTTATCTTATCTTATCTTATCTTATCTTATCTTATCTTATCTTAGCAATCGAGGCAACCTGACCTATAAAGATGGCAGACATGAGAAACGGCTGACCCAGTTGCATAGCTGTCAACTTTCAGATTTGAAAATAAGGGATTTTTTCAAACTTTCGGATTTGAAAATAA
Organism: Darevskia mixta; assembly: GCA_034641385.1. Lineage (NCBI taxonomy): Eukaryota > Metazoa > Chordata > Lepidosauria > Squamata > Lacertidae > Darevskia > Darevskia mixta. The sequence goes on from JAWWNH010000003.1 coordinate 1,143,498, forward strand.
GGGATGCCGCGAGGGTGGTGCAATGGCACCAAGTAGCCTCGCCACCCTGCGCTCCAGAGGCTGCGCGCGAACAGGTGAGCGAAAGAGCGAGCATGTAGACGGCAGGCAGGCTGTCTGTCTGGTTGGGCATGAGGGTCTGGCTGCACAAGGCATGCAAGCTCCACCCCCAGTCGGTCTCAGACTCCTTATTGGCAGCCGAGCAACGCAGCTGAGGAGCCTCCCTGGCCGGCAGGGAGGGAGAGGATGACCAATAATCTTTCGGGCTGTGGTTATGACCCTCTGGAGTACCTTCCTCTCCATGGCTGTGCAACTAGAGAACCAAATACAATATGCAAGAATGCTCTCTATGGAGCCTTGGTAGAAGGACACCAGCAGTCTCTCGCTCAGATTGTTATTCTTTAAAAGTCTGAGGAAATAAATTCTCTGCTGGGCCTTCTTTACCAGAGCAGTAGGATTTGCGCTCCAAGTCATAGATGACATAGATGACAGCTTCCTCCAAACTGGTGTTTTTTGGGGGGTGGGGAAGGGTAGCTGTATGATTTTTGCAGTAGACCTCAAAAACCAATTTTTCCAGCCCCTTCCCACCAGATAGGTCTTAATTCACCCTCTGCACAGCCCCGTCAGAGGTCGGTATTGAGCACTTTGGAATCACTGTCCACCCATAAACAGGACTGCTTGACATCTGGTCCTCATTTCCATTAAGCTTCAGCTGCCTTGTGCGCTAACCCATTCCAGATGTCTGTTGCCCTCTGCAAAGGCATTTTTGACACAAGCCTGGTATTTATTCCGCCTCCCGTTTCCACCTCCCCACGCTTAAAATTCTATCCTTGTCTTTAACTTTCCTCGGGGGCTGAAAAGCTCCACCAGCTTTTCAGATGCCTCTCTCAATTTAAAAAAAACAGAGTAAAGAAACAAACAATAGTTCTTCTAAATACTTGGCAGGGAAGCCAGCCAGCCTCATGACCTGCTGCTGTCAAAACTTCCGTGGGCATTGGAAACTCAAGAGTGCTTATGGCGCAGTATGCAAATACGATATTGTTGTGGATCTGGAAATTCCCTTCTGATGACTAGGGGTGGGCCAATCTGTCAAATTCAGTTTCTGGTTTTCCTAATGCTAAATTCAGCTCTTCATTTTCCACATCGGTTGGCAATAATAATAATAATAATAATAACAATAATAATAATAAATCACTCATTTTGTGCAAGTTTCTCCAGATAAGACATGTTTTTTGTATGCAGCTTCGCCTAACGCAATCATGTTTGCAAATCAATTTCCCCAGTATAACAAATTTTTGGTGCACTAGTAAAAAAATCACCCAAAAATGTGTTATATTGGGCAAATAGCTTTGCAAAAATGTCTACATTGGGCAAAATTTAGTAAACATTTCTACACATACTTCATCTTAGTATATGCCGGTATGCATTTTTATACCAATTACTTGACTGGAGAACTGCAGTGCAAAATTCAGGGAAGTCTGCGCTTTGAAAGATGGCGGCGTTTCGCTTCATGTGTTGTTCTGGGAAGTGCAAATTAGTTAGATTCGCCTTTGAAAGTGAGCGAAATTGGATTTCTTCCCCATCCCTACTGATGATTCTATAGTGGTCTGCTGAATCAGAACGGACCTACCCACCTCGTCCAAACACAAAGGCAGGCTTTTCTTATTTGAGGGGGGAAGTATTTCAGAAAACCCCCCTGAACCAAGGAGATGTACAAGTTTTAGAACAGGCATAGGCAAACTCGGCCCTCCAGATGTTTTGGGACAACTCCCATCATCCCTAGCTAACAGGATGGTCAGGGATGATGGGAATTGTAGTCCCAAAACATCTGGAGGGCCAAGTTTGCCTATGCCTGCTTTAGAAGACATCTGAAGGCAGCTCTGTATAGGGAAGCTTTTTGATGTTTAATGTTTAATTATAGTTTTATATATGTTGGAAGTTGCTCAGAGTGGCTGGGGCATTAATAATAATAAAATAATAACAATAATAATAAATTTTATTTATACCCAGCCGAAACCGGGCTCAGGGCGGCTAACACCAATAACAATTACAATAAAATATAAAAGAAAGAAAAAACGTTAATTAAAATACAGGTTAAAATTTAAATGCCGCTTCATTTATCACCCATAATCAAAACCATAAGGGGAGGAAACATCAGACTGAGTCCAACCCGAAGGCCAGGCGGAACAGCTCTGTCTTGCAGGCCCTGCGGAAAGATGTCAAATCCTGCAGGGCCCTGGTTTCTTGTGACAGAGCGTTCCACCAAGTTGGGGCCAGTATTGAAAAGGCCCTGGCCCTAGTTGAAACCAGTCTAACAACCTTGTGGCTTGGGACCTCCAAAATGTTGTTATATAATAATAATAATAATAATAATAATAATAATAATAATAATAATGGAATAGGACATCCCTATTTTCATCAGAGAAATCTTGGAGGGTATGTAATTCCACAACACCCTCTGCGTACCTTGGTAGGCCTGCCCAGGGGTCTCCAGGTTCCGTCACATGCTGATGATGTAATCAGTGTGCGCTGCTTTTAGATGTCTCTGAGCAGGAAAGGCCATGGGTTCTTTCCTCTTCCCAATTCCCCCGAGGAACCAGTTTTGTTTGAACAGGCCATAGCCTGCCCTAAATATTTATGGGCACATGACACGCACGCTGCTTCATTGGGCATCATCGTTCTCTTTTGCATTGCACTCCTGGCGGTGAAGCGTTTGACACAGATTGGTTGAACCGGTGGTTGTGGCATATAATGTTTGCCACCGCTCCAGCTGGCAGCCACTCAGGGAGCGAAACCAGAATGTCCACAAGGCACCCCCCACACGAAGCAAGGGGAAATTGCTAGTTTGGCTGGCGTTATGAAACCACACAGGTGGGACGCTTGAGGTGCAAGGAAATCACAGATCGACAGGTTGGCTGGAAAGGGATGGTGGAGCCCAGGGATCAGCAAACTTTTTCAGCAGGGGGGGCCGGTCCACTGTCCCTCAGACCTTGTAGGGGGCCGGACACTGCATGCACACTTCTTCAGATTAGAAAGAGCTGGGGGGTGCCTAAACTGTTATGCTGGGGGATGTCCCGGAAGGGGCCACTCCTGGATTCTGGAACAGATTTGAGCGGTCATAAACTTTAGAGCTCTTCACTGTACATAGCATGTTGATAAAACTGTAAATAAGGAGAAGGCTGCATACTCGCAGGGGATCACCACAGCAACCTTACAGCCACCCTTTGCTCACAACTGATAAAACCATCATGTAAGGTTGGAAGGAGTTTCGTTTCGTCTCCCACATTCAGGAAAAACAACAGCCTGCGTCCTAGTTACGGTACACATTACTTTTGGCTGCTACGGAGATGTACCAACCAGCTGCTGGAAACAGCATGCTTCAGGTACGCAGCCAAGACATTCCAGAGCTCTCTCCCCTGCCCAATTTATTTTCATAAATCCTTATCATCTATGCTTGCGAAACTGCCAATGTCCAAGACACACAGACTCAGCACAATTACAGCAGGTGATGGGGAGGTGGAAGACGAGAGCAGCACCTTCGCTTGTGGGCCAAGGAGATACTTTGATCTCACAGGGAATTTTATTTACTTCTTACGACACACTCCGTTCTTTTGAGGCTCCTGAAAGGTGCAGAGATGGGACCGTTCCACTTTCTAGCCAGTTTGTTGATTACATACATACCTCATGCAAGCATATTGTGCGGTGTTTTTTAAAAGGACACATATTTTTTCAGACAAGCAACGTGGCCTGCCGTGACCTCCATTCTGCCTGCCCTTTGTTGTAGCTGTAGTTGCTAGCTTATTTTCCTAAAAGGGAATGTAGGATTGCTATCTTACGCTGTGCCACTCGCTCTCTTGGTAAATGCTGCAACCTCACATTGAGAACCTGCTGTAATGTCTTTGAATTATCTCATTGCTTTTGCACTGATTGGGCCAGAATGTTGGAAGGTTTTCTTCTTACCAAGCAACGGGAGAATTCTGCTTGCGTGTTTCCCCTTCTATCGCTTTTTTTTTTTTTAAAAGGACAAAAGATAGAGACTTTTGCTTTTTATCTTTGTACTTAATACTTAAAATTCAGGGAGGGCTGCCTGGAATTTCCTTCAGAAGCACCAGCCACTTCAGCCCATTCCAATCCCTCCCTACGGGCTATGGACCTGATCCAGCCAGCTTCACAGATACTGAAGGATGAGAGTCGATGGCATCCATCAAACCGTTGGAATTAGAGCTCATGCTGTGATTTTAGAGGTCTATATGGGTGAGACATGTTTTGTTGCAGTTGGGGCAGATGAAATGAACCATGGCGTTTCTTCTCTGCGCTCCTCCCGGCGGTAATTCGTCCTCTGGTCACTGTTACGGATAAACAACCTGACTGTCTTGTCTCCAGGCACTGCGGTAGTCTGCAAGAGATTCCCACATGGCGGGGATGAGGTTGCCAGTCTTCCCATCACATTTGCAGACATCAATGTTGGTCTGCCAACGGGTCTGGTGTCCGAAGCCAGCTCCCCATAGAGCACATCCTTGGGGGAATCCTGCAATCTTCCATTCTGTGGACATGACCGAGCCAGCGTAGATGTTGCTGAGGAGTGTGAACATGCTGGGAATGTGGGAGCACATCTGTGTTTGAGACTCTGTCCTGCCACGTGATGCCCAAAATCTTCCTGACGCAGCACATGTGTAAGGCATTGTGGCATTGTAATCCATCAATATCTGGAGGGACACAAGCTCCTCACCCCTGCTATACGCTGACAGGCAGAAACCTCTAAGATTCAGATAAGAATCTTTCCCAATCCTACTTTAAGATGCCAGGGACTGAACCTGGGATCTATTGCATGCAAAACATCCCTGAGGTGTGTTGAGAAATGGCATTCAGGTCAAGGTCACCCAGGAAGTTTTGTGCCTGAGTTGGGATTTTAATCTGGGTCTCCTTGGAACTTGTCCAAGCACTCTTGAACACTTACAACATACAGGCTCTTCACATAACCACTCTGGGAAGGAGAATGCATGTTAAATAGTTTCAGCTAGTGTATGGGCTGCTCTTGGGAAAAGCAGAAAGGCCCCAAACCTCAACAAACAAATAAATGCAGATGATATATTGTACAGTGTTGCTTGGTTATTGAACAGCATAACAAGGCTTGGTCGAATCCACACTGAATATTTCATTTGCGGGCAGAAGCTTTCAACGGATTTGAGAGGTGCTTTGGAGAATGAGGGACGTGCCATATGGAGCATACACATTTTTCCACCCTCACGATCGGATCCACCAGGCTACATTCAGAATAAAAGAGCAAATGACTAAGGCAACCAGGTGTGGCACAGAATTATTAAAGCAAGCCAACCATGTGGAACCCTGGCTGAAAGCTTAAAGTTCTGCCACATTGTGCTTGTGAACATCAGCTGAGAATTTGGAAAACCTGGCGTTCAGGCCAGACGGATTGTGGTGGTGGGTTTTACTTCTGCAGGTTTTTATTAGCATTTCAAAAAGCACCAACTGCAATCATCTAGCACAGGGGTCAGCAAACTTTTTCAGCAGGGGGCCGGTCCCCTGTCCCTCAGACCTTGTGGGGGGCCGGACTATTTTTTTTGGGGGGGGGATGAACAAATTCCTATGCCCCACAAATAACGCAGAGATGCATTTTAAATAAAAGCACACATTCTACTCATGTAAAAACACGCTGATTCCCGGATCGTCCGCGGGCCGGATTGAGAAGGCGATTGGGCTGGATCCGGCCCCCGGTCTTAGTTTGCCTACCCATGATCTAGCACATCAGGAAAAGGTTTGGAGCCATGCTGACTGGTGATGATGAGTCAGGAGTCTTAACATTATCTGTAAGGCCACAGGTTCCCCACTCCTGGGCTAGACGAACCTCATTTTCCGATGATGGTGCGTTACTATAGGCATGGGAGCATTCAACAGAATGACAAACATGACACAGGTGTTACAGGTCACTCCAGCAGACCCCTCGCCCTCCATGTCTCTGGTCCTATGCACACCAAGAGACAAACGTGGGCCTCCCCCGCTAAATGCCCTCGCAAACACCCCATTTGCGAGGTCTGTTCGCGAGCTCCCAGCATCTGCACTGAGCTAAGTCTTGCAGATAATGGTTGGATGCATTCCACTTTATTACAGGGAGAAGCAACACTATACTCAGTGATTGCTCAAGATATGTGGAGGCTAACTGGGACGATTAGATATAATCCTTTTCAGTATGCTCAACCTGAGTATTAGTACAGTGGTACCTCAGGTTAAGTACTTAATTCGTTCCGGAGGTCCGTTCTTAACCTGAAGCGTACTTAACCTGAAGCACCACTTTAGCTAATGGGACCTCCTGCTGCCGCTGCGCCACCAGAGCACGATTTCTGTTCTTAGCGGAGTTGTTAACCTGAAGCGTACTTAACCTGAAGCATACCAGTACTTAACCCGAGGTACCACTGTATAGGGATTTATAGCAATTAAAACAAGTTTGCAACAAGTTTGCCTACAAAATAATAAATAAAATAGTTGTTTTGCCATTGACATATAAGCCAAGTTGACAATTTATTATTATTATTATTATTATTATTATTATTAAAATATAATAAAATAGCTGGTTTGAATTAAATGACTGAATTAAATAACTGATGTAACCCAATCTCTTTAAGTCGCATAAGCTTGAAAACAATCTCAGTTCTATCAACCCAGGTTTGCATTTGAGGTAATGGAGGATGCCATGAGTTTGATGAGCACCGAATGACCAATATCCAATATACTTAAATGGTTTATATTTTTAATTGCAATGGGGGGGGGGGGAGAATCACATTTTCAAATGTACAGCTCGTAACAAAAAAAATCCCGGTTTGATAACATTTAAGAAATGTACAGCATTTCAAAATAATAGAAAGTTAAATTCAGTATCACGGCTACAGTTACAGACAGCATTTCCCCCTCTGCTGTCACACCCAGTTATCAGAAGGGCTAGGTCTGCTGTTAGAAAACATCGCTATTTCATATGAAAATTTGTTTACACTGAAATGTTCATTTACAAACAATTCTTTAACTGCTGAATCAAAGCACTGGAAGAAATACAGTGCTTTTGAATTGAAAATGAGTGTTTGTAAACCCATTTACAAACAGTTTGCTGTCACTATCAAGACTCTTTTTGGTGCTGAACACTGAAAATGAACTCCCATGTCTTCCTTTGTTTTATACCTACAGTATAAAATCTTAACAGTATAAATACCTGGTGGTATTCTGAAGCCAGTGGGAAAAATCAAACATCAAATTATCTTGTACAGGTCTCATTCACTGAAGGGTGGGTGGTCAGAAAGTCCCCACTGAAACTATTCCCAGTGTTCGAAGACATGACTAAGAATGTCAAAGGCTCTTTAGGTTAGCTTTTAACAAATCCAGGACGCAACATTATTCCTACATTCTTATAGCATGGATACAGAATTGAAATAGAACGCTATACTATCATCTTTTGAGGCTTAACATACACCTTTATACATTTTTAAACTTTTTCCAAGAAAGAGCTGCGAAGCTTTGCACCTGAACCTAAGTATTAGATGTTGTACTGCAGAAAGACAGAAATACCTGCCTTAAATCTTTTTATCCACCTCCGCTCGTGTAAAGGCTTATACCATGTACATACAGGTCCCCACTGAAATGATACAAGCTTTTTTAGGTAACTACAAAGAAGGTAGTCTCGGAACAGTATTCTCCTCCTCCTCCTCCTTCACAGTCTCATGGCTGCCAGCGTATTTTTGAGAAAAGGCTAGAAGCCTTTTGTTATCCCCTAGAGGTAATTCTGACATATCAGGCCTCTCTCAGTACATAAGGATATCTGCAAATCCAAATCTCTCATGATTGAGAAATCTAACTCCAGGATTCAGAAGACAGCATATGAAAAAGTTGTGCTCAGAAGTTGTAAGGCCTCACCTCACTAGGCATCTGTCAGTTTTACTTAGGAATACTGAGGAAAATAGGGTCTGCACAGTACTGATGGGGGAAAACCCCTGTTAAATACAATCCGTGTTTCCAATGGTTATGGCTTTCAGCTGTATCTGCTGCTTTCACTGGGGCTTCGGTTGTTAGAATAACTGCGGTCACTTTCACTGTCTGAGCCGTAGGATCTAGGGGGTGAAAAGCCAAGACACAAGTGAAGGTGTAGACTGCTGAAATGTCACATTTTCAAGTACAAAGTTCTGCAGCAGTCCCCATTATTGATTATTTAACATTTCATTATGTTAAATATGCTCCTCCCCCCACAAAAAGCTTGCTTATTTCAAGCATGGATTTTCTCAAACTCTCAAATGGATGAAAGCTCAACTACTCTTAATTAGAGGTATATTTCAGGATTCCCCCCACCCAGGTTGTCTTTCGCCAATTTTAAACCTACCACCTAACTTGGTACACAGCCAACACCTACTTTGATTCAAAGCATCATATAAAAAAGAGGTAACAGAATAAGAAGCCTGGCGTAAGAGAGTAAGAAGGGACAATTTTTAAAATATTGATTTTCTTCAACACCCAAACATGGGGCAATTACACCTTTTCAGGCAATGTGGTGGAAAGGAGATCTAACACCTAACAAGGTTGTTAATGGAAAACTACACATCAGGACCACTACAGGGAATAAAAAGCAGTGATCAGGTGTTCTCAGAAACATTTAGACAGAATATGAAGAGACATTTGTGTCACTTCTCAAGTTCAACAGCTGTCACCAAAGGTAACCTATTTTGCTGCGTGTTCTAGCTACCAATAAAAATCAAAATGTAATAACCTAGTTCTTTGTTCCTCTATTAGTCCAGTGAGGCAGAGTAAGTTCTGAATCAGTTATGGATTAGATGTGGGCTAACAAACTGAAATCTAATTGAGACAAGACAGACGTGCCTTTGTTCAATAGGAGAGTTGATCTGTTTTGGCTATTTTGATCACGTGTGTAGCCTGGGATCCCCTGGGATGCAACGTGGTAGTTGTAGCTTCGAAGCACCTTTCCACCACTATGGTTTCTGGAGAAAGTAGATCTGGCCACTTTGCACAAGCCTTGGTCAGATCCAGAGCGGCTTACTTGTAATACGCTCTACTAGGTGAGGCATTCTGAACTGTGAAGTGTTTGGACACTTCAAATTGTTGTCACTGGAATATGTGATCACACTGGCTTCACAGTGGAACATGTGATCACATGACAGTGGTACCCCTAGCTACGAATTTAATTCATTCCGGAGGTCCGTTCTTAACCTGAAACTGTTCTTAACTAGAGGTGTGCTTTCGCTAATGGAGCCTCTTGCTGCCCCTGCGCCGCCGGCACACGATTTCCGTTCTCATCCTGGGGCAAAGTTCTCAACTCGAGGTAACTCTTCCAGGTTAGCGGAGTTTGTAACCTGAAGCGTTTGTAACCTGAGGTGTTTGTAACTTGAGTTACCACTGTAGTTTTTGGGTACAGTCTGAGGAGCTTATTACCGTCAAAGCCCTAAATGACTTGAGTTCAGGTGACAAGGAACACCTCTTCTAATAGGAAACAGCTTGCCTGTTAAGGTAATTAGAAATGATCTTGCTTTGTGTTCTGCTGTTGTCACACGTGTAGCTGAAGCTTGCATGGGACACAGAACTTTTCCGCAGTGACACACAAGTTGTGGCACTCCCAGCTTTTGGTACTGGGTAACTGTGCTGCCTTGGCATTTTACTTTTGCTCTGCTGCTTGTTAATGATTTTGGACATTTAATGTTTTACTGCACTCTAATTTATATTGTTTTGTTTTATATTATAATTATGTTTGGAGCTCTTGGGTCGCTCCTATTTTTGTGGAATTTTGGCAACTGCACAAGATTCATAAACGATTCACATTACTGCTAGGGACACAAGTAGTTTGAACAGAGGTGAGAGGCAAATGTCATTTGCATTTGTCTATATAGTAAGTTCCTCAGTCTAGCTGCCAAAAACCACATACCTGGACCGTCTGTCATAACTGCGAGATCTGTGGTAACTGTCACTCCTTTTGCTTCTACTTCGGCTCCGGCTCCTGCTGTAGTAACTGTCATAGGTATAGGACCTGCTTTTATGGGTGAAAAACCAAGCAATGACTTACTTTGTTTAACACGGAATCTCCCTAAATAAACTTAGGAGACATCAAAGCTTTCTTATTCACGGAAAATATATTTGGTTTAAATACAATATGCTAGAGAATTAAAAACTAAACTCAAATGGGGGAAAAAAATCTATGTAGCTATGTTTCCATTATTCTCTTTCAATTTTGATGTAAAATAAGCCTGTTTAGAAAAGTAAGCCACAGCACCTTATTATCAATGCATCATTTAGATTTACTGTTACTAACCCATTATATACCAGTCATATTTCAAAAATGATCTCTTAGCATACCTTGATCGACTGTGGTGATCGTAAGAGCTGCTTCTGGACCGACTTCTACTATAAGTGCGACTATTAAACAAGAAAAGAATGACATGACATTTTTAAACTGTAAGAAAGATGTCCCAATATTGTGCTTGCTTATTTTGCATTAAAGCCAGTTATAACCATTTCCCCAAGTGACAAAATATGTACTTATTTTTAAACCATACTAAATCTACAGAGTGCCTCTGCTAAGAAACCAAACTAGGCTTCAAGCAGATGTCTGCAGTAAGTTATCCTCTTCTCTCCAGCACTTCCCTATCCCTTTTACTGGTACTAACCTGTGACTCCTGCAACTGTCGTAAGAACTACTTCGACTTCTTGAGTGGCCTCTGCTGTACCATCCTCTGCTCCGGCTTCGTGTGTAACTCCGTGACCTAGAGATTTCAAGAGCATGTACTGAAAAGCTGTGCAAAGTAAGGCCCAGCTAAACACAGGGTTTGTTTTAAAGTTTCCAGAGAACATAAGTGACCAACAGGCTATCCCCACTGAGCAAGGAACACTGAAATAGCTTATAAGTATCAGGCAGGAGCCTTCACACCACTCCTTTCGGCACATGCTAAAAACATTTTTGTTTACACAAGCCTACACAGATACCACCCCTTCATGGATCACTGCCTTGTCATGGCGAAGGGACTTGAATAACTCCAAGAAGCTATGAGCTATGCCGTGCAGGGCCACCCAAGACAGACAGGTCATAGCCGAGAGTTTAGACTACCGTATATTCCGGCGTATAAGACGACTGGGCGCATAAGACGACCCCCAACTTTTCCAGTTAAAATATAGAGTTTGGGATATACTCGTCGTATAAGAAATACGACCCGGCGTATAAGACAACCCCTGACTTTTGAGAAGATTTTCTTGGGTTAAAAAGTAGTCTTATACGTAGTCTTATACAGTAAATGTGATCCACCTGGAGAAGGAACTGGCAAACCACTCCAGTATTTTGCCAAGAAAACTCCATGGACATAAAAAAGGAGAGGTTTTGAGAAGAAAATGAGACTTTCCAAGGCATGCTCTGGTTCATGGGGCCACGGTGAGTCCAACACGACTAAGATGACTAAACAACACCACCACCAGAGATACCTTCAATGCTGATGTGGTTTTGGTTTCTTGCGGGTTCTAGTTTTCTGAACAATTTAATTGTTTTTACTAACAATTGTTATGTTTTATTCTTTGCCATCAAGTGGTATATACATTTCATGAAAGAAATACAGGCAACTGAGCGTTTGCGTGTGCTTAAGGCACACACAACCACTGACATGCATGCTGTTTTTGACACTAGAAGGGGGAGGAATAGGGGTGGGGGCAGGGACGGAATGGGCACATGTGCATCCCAATGACTGTCCATAAAGAAATAGCTATGCCTGTTTGTAAAATGCAAGTAATTTTACTTACCTGTAAGAAGAGGTGGAACTTCCTGATCGACTTCTGGAGTGACTGTAGGAATGGGATCTTGCTCTGTGCCTGGATTTAGGGTCTGACTTGCTTCGTGACCGGCTAGGGCTCCTTGACTGGCTGTTTTCCCGTGCAGGAGAATCCTCCTCGCTAGAGCTCTCGTGGTTCCTTGGTCTCCGATTCAGCCGGGCGGTCTTTCTAACTTCATCAAACAGGGAGCCTGGTCTAATTTTGTTTTTGCTTTTAATTTCTATCCTTAAACCTTGTGGCTTTGACTCAGACGATGAGGCCACGTTTTTGGCTTCGGAAGGGTTACTGGCAGCTGCCGGAGCTGCAACCTGCAGGTTCCCTACTCCCTGTAACGGTTTCCATTTATTATCAGCGACGCTGCTCTGAGGATTTTCCACCAGCTCAGTCTTCAGCACGCTTTCCACAGCAGTAATGCTTGTGACGGGCTTAGGTCTTTGTTTCTCTCTGTGTGTGTTGCCTTCTTTGCTACCAGTCAATTCTCTAGCATCAAGTCCTGGTTTTGCACTCTCTGCTTCAGAGCTACTTGGCACATCTGTGCTCTTACCAACTTTAATGTCCTGCAAGTTCACCTTCAGACTTACTGGAGAAAGTTCTACATCAACCTTCACGGGCGAATTATGCTCTGGAGTACAAATCTCCATGTCATCCATCTGGGTAACATCCACCTCATTTTCATTATTTACTTTGGCAGCACCAGCGCTTTCCAAAATGTCAGTATTTTTTCCTGAATTTAGAGCATGTGCTGATGTTGCCTCTTCCCCATTAACTTTACAAACTTTCTTAACGGCAGGTGATGCATGGCCTACAGTTTTATTCTCTTCACTGAGCTTTTTGTCATTCCCCGTTTGGTCTTGGAGCATTTTGTTTTCAGAATCCTGATCTTGCTTTTTATCTGTTTTTGTCACGACCGGCTTCTCTCTCTCATCCTTGGTGCGTGGCTTTACAGCGATGTCCTCTTCTTCCTCCTCCTCTTCTCCAAACTCCAGAGGCGGCTGCCAGTGAAATGTTTCCTTTCGTTTTTGGGCCTTATGCTTCTTTTCTTTTTTACCCTTGGATTTCTCCTTCGCTTTTTTGGAATGTGCCTTTTTGAAGTTCTTTTTGGAGCCATGCTTTTGCTTTTTGGATTTTCCCCTGGCTCCGGAATTGGAATGGGAGCTCTCCGTCTCGGAAGGGGAGAACTGCTTGCTTGTCTTGAGTGTACCTGAGGAGGAATCCAACTTTGCCTTGTATTTGGTGAGGCTGACATCTGTGTCAGAGTCTGATGTAGCTTCACCTTCCTCCTTGCTAGAAGACAATCTTGAATCTTCCTTAGAGTTCCTGTTTCCGCCTCTTTCTGAATTTGATTCAGAGTCCCACTTACTATCGGCACGTGTTTTCCTTTTTGCTTTACGGCCACTTCTTGGGGAGTTCAGTTTCTCCTCCAAAAGTCTTTTTTTTGAATGTTCACTGCCCCACTCAGACCCGGGCTTTTCTTCATTCCCATCGCAAGCAGAGCTGCTTTTCTTTCGCTTCCGGCTTGCTTTTTCTTGCTGCAATGGCCCTTTTCCCTGCACTGGCTGTGGTTTTGTCACCTGCTCACTATCTGTGGAGAAGTCCAAAGAGGATCTACTCACACTCTCCCTGTGCTTCTGAGAAGCCGCATCTTTTGCATACAGAAGAGTACTTTCAGAACTGCTTTGTCTCTTCTTTGACAAGTGCCCACTTTCCTTTGTTTTGCTTTTCTGTTGGTCATCCTCACTTAGAGAAAAATAAGATGACGACCCACTGTAGCATGACCGGTCACTGGGGAATTTATGCACTGAATGGGATCTAACAGTTGATCGAGATCTTGAGCTGGATGGACTTCTTGATCTGGAGTAAGACTTGGAGTAGGATCTACTTCGAGATGTCCTGCTCCTCGACCTTCGCCAACTCTCTGAGCTTCTATCACTGTGATTTTTCGAATAATCACTGCGGTCACTATCTGAACTTTTTCGTCGCTTGCGGTACGAAGAGGATGTGCTTGTATCTTTGACACTTACTAAATTGTAGGTAGTCTGAGTAGGCATCAAGTGAGTGGTCTTTGCTTTCATTTCCTGAATTCGCTCATAGGATGGTTTCCAAGGCTTTTGCCCAGGTTTCCATCTAGAAGGCGGAGGACTGTCACTAAGTGATATGACTGGAATGCTTTCGGCAACAACGGGCTGTATCACAACTTTATCATTTTGTGGCAATGCTGACATGACAGGTTCGACTGCAACAGGCTTGAATTCATTTAAACGAGCTGCGACATTTTTTGGTGAACTGGACGCCATCTTAAGATGCTTGGAACTGGACCTAGATCTTGATCTGCTCCTAGACTGAGAAGACTTAAAAGCCATTCTTGACCTAGAACTTCTTCTGGAATAAGATCTGGACCTGGTCCTGGTTCTGGATCTGGACCTAGACCTGTAGTATGACCGGGAGTCCCTGCTTGACGGGGACAATGAGCTCTGCTTATCTCTATCAGATTTAGACCAGTCCCTTCTGGAGGAGTCATCTCTAGAAGAAAGTGAGGAAGAGCGGGACACCCTCTCACGATCACAAGGCGATTTTGTCCTTCTAGCAGAAGAACGAGAAGATTCTTTCTCTGTTGAAGTAGATAACCTCTTCTTTTTAATTTGCTTCTGCTTCTTGAAGTGTTTTTGCTTTTTGGCCTTCTTTTTGTGCTTTGCCTTTTTCTCCTTCCGGTGTTTCTTGTGGTGGCGACCGTATTTAGCACTACTTAGGTCAGAATAACCATTATGTGACCATGACCTTGACCTCTGAGACAGACTTCTTTCATCCCACCTTCCTGGGTCACTCAGCCTAAGAAACAAATGAATAAAATGTTTATCTGTATCTTGTGAGCACCCTGAGATCTTTGGATGAAATATATAATTAATTAATTAATTAATTAATTAATTATAATAAGCACCTCCTTGACTATGCTTGCTTGGCTTCTAAAGTTCTCTAGCAAGAGTTTGGGTTTTCAGGAGCCATACAGCATGGGCCTAAAGACCTGGGTACATGATCTGCAGATGCCTGGAAGTACTGGGCTGGTACAGGCATCTTCCTAAAAAGGCCCTCAACAATTAGTGCACATGAAATTAAGAGCAGTATCTCTACCTCAAGTAAAGAAAACCAAAATGACAGAACTACATCTGAGTGGATAAACAAAGCCTCAGTTCACATGCCTCAAAGGAGTCGCTCAAATATGATCCAACAAAATTGTGTTAATACTCAGGAACATGTCCTCAGAGCAACTAACTTGGCTGACTGTTCAGATGAATAGTTTTTTGCATAAGTGTGTACCCATGGAATTCATTCCAAAAGCAATCCCATGGGGGGGGGGGATTGTTAAAGCTACGGGTGGTTGTTCACTGGGAATGAAAACAGCTGGGGGGGAGGAGCTTCACAAAATGCAAATAACTATAGTTTCATGAAACAGATTTTGGGGCAGACTCAACAGATTTTCATAAACAAAAATCGTTCCATTTTAGAATTATTTTTAACCTGCTCATATAGTTCCTTTACAATGCAGCCCCGAACTCTTAATACTCAAGAAGTTTCTGAAAGCGAGTAAGATTAACATATGTCACCGTTTCAGATAACAGGACGTAAACGAGACGCAAAGCACCCAAGTAAAATTTCCCTACCCAATCAGCCCTACTCTCTTATTTGTAGCCATCCTCTATAATAATTCCCTATGTCCCTGCGTCCGCGTCCGTGTGTCAGTGGAAATTTCCACTGCGCATGTCCCAGACGGACGGACGCAGGGATTGGACGACGGGAGAGGGGGGCGTGTCTGTGGTCCCGCCCTCGCCCGCCCACGACCCACTCACTCACACACACACACACCAGCCGCCGCCGTTTGCCCTTACCTCCCCACACCTCACCTCCCCATCCGCATTTCCCCCCCGTCCTTCGCCTTCCACGCCGGCCTCTCCTCCCCACCCGCATTCCCCCCCCGTCCTTCGCCTTCCACGCATCGGCCGCCCTGCGCGCCCTGTAACATCGGACAGTGAGGCTTTGAGGCTTTAACTTCGGGCGCCCTGCGCGACCTGTAACATCGGGCGCGCCTTCTCTCTCTCCTTCCAGCTGCGTTACCTGCCACACACACACACACACCCCACGCACACACACCCCAGCCTTCTCTCTCTCCTTCCAGCGAAGCCGCGGCTGCGGTGCCGCATCCTCGGCCAGGCCTGGCCCGGCCCCCGGGGAGGAGGGCGAGCGAGCGCGCAGGAAGGGAGGAGCGGGGCGGGCTCCCACATCCCCGCCCACACAGGCCGCTGGGGGAGGCAAGAGGGAAGGGGACGCCTCCCTCTAGAGCCCGTTTTAAACGGACTAAATTCACTAGTCTAAAAATAAACTCTCTTACCAGGTACAAAGTCTATCTAAACTGCAGTGCAACAGATGACTTACAGAACCTGCTATTACCACTCTCTTTATTCATCTTGTGCCTATATGTAATCGACTTACTATTTTATGGGACAAGAATAATTTAAGAGAGCTAGTCTTACTTGTCTCCTTTACTCCATTTTTCTCCACTGGGTGGCCTATAGGCTCTTAACCTCTGCATTTCTTCTTTCCAGTGTGGAGGAGTTTCACTGCTCTCATCATTATCAGATTCTGAACATGAGCGAGAACGAGGTGGTGTATGGTATCGCTAGAAAAATACAACAGCACAAGCAGAATTGTACACAAAATCCATAATACAGTAGTGCTCATACACAATCATCAAGGCTTATCTACGATTAAAAACAAATGTCTGGGGGCAACTGTATACTGAGCATATGTTACACCCAAATCTGGAGATTACTTGCAGATTTTCTGTGCAGGTAAGCAAACCTTGCCAGAGGAACTCTGCAGGAAGAGAAAATGTAGGTACAAGCGGAGACCTTGTTCAAAAGGGCTTTTGTGACAGGAGAACATAGAGCCCACAAGAAGCTAAAATACAGCATCTGCCTAGTGGGCTTTAAAAAACCATCTCCACTTCTACTCTCTCTGTTCTTTGCCGTATAAAGGTTCTGCAAGCAACAGGTAAACACTGCTATACACTTTGATAATATTTTTCAGTTGTTTATTGCTACTCCACCGTTTGAGGTCTCACATTCTCAGCCAATTTATAATGCCTTACTATCAATCCCCATCTCCATTTAGAAGACAAGCCTATATCACTATTTTTTTGTTTTGATTCAGTGCTATTTTTAATAAGGTAACTTGTTTATTTCTTTAAAAAAAATTGGTGTGTTTTTAGCTCCACTCATTTTTTATTCATGTTGGGAGCTGTCCTGGATCCCGCACTAGGAGAAATAAAATAAATAATACTTTGTAATTAACCTCTTCATTCCTGCTTCCTCATCCAGGGACAAGTATGAATTTTCATATGCAAGTGGTCAGCAAACAGAGGTAGCTTTCAAACACTGGCCAAAATAAAGCTCTCATGTAAGTTACAAAGCTTGAATATGGAATATGGGGAATATGGAAAACATACTATTGTGCCTCTCCCTCTGATTTTTCTTCCAGATTTAGATACTGAAGGCTTCTGGTCATTCAAAACCGGGGCTACATCAAGCAGCTTCCTTAAATATTAAGAATTATACAGGTATAAGGAAAACAGCACTGGCAATAATATATGTTTCTTGCAGTCAAATGTTAAAGACAGCCAAAACTGAGCAAGTGACTCAAATGGCCACACACTTAATTGCGTAGCTTTTTCTTTGCTAAGACACAGTTCAGAACCATCTGGTTGGCACCCCCTCCCCTCCCCCAAGTTACATAATTTTCACCCAAGGCAAATGAGTCTCTACAGCTCCTAGCTGAGGGGTGCAATCACATACTGTAAAAGCATGCCTTCATCTGGCTCCCCAGCTGGATCAGCTGGATATCAAAGTTTTCACTGGGGTGCCCCCAAGAAAGACGCCTCTTTAAGGAATCCAGTAGAGAAGAATCTGACTCTTCCTGAAAGGAGTTTCCCCAAAGATGCTGAATTGCTATGAGACTAACCTGACCAGGGGCCTACACCACATGGTCCAAGAATGAAATGGGCATGTAGGATTTCTTCACCCTTTGCTGCATATACACAACTAGGTATGAGAGAAGTATCTGGGGACCAGGAATTACTCCTTTTGGAAACATCAGGGGTTATAATGGTCAGGGCATAAGGGAGTTCATGCTGAGGATCCTTCTAAACCAAAAGCTGGCTAACATTTAGAGAAAACAAAAACTGGAATCCAATACTTCGTATCTATTCTGCACCCTTCTCCCAATTTTTTTTAACATCAACTAGTGCAATAGCTGGCTAGACGAGACATTTCTTCCATCAAAAAATAAAGACCTTGGTTTCTTACATGTAAAATACATTTTTTTCAGCCATGGGAGTACGCAAGCATCCCATTGAAATTCAGGCATATGAACAGCATCTCTGTAATGCTGAGGTATTATTGCAAGTTACAACGATCCTCCACTAACTCCATAACTGCAAAAACACAATTAGCTCAAGGATTGCTTAAAAGGAGCAGTCCCACAGAGAAGAAACAAATACAACAAGAATAAAATTGTTGCATACGGCTCAGGCTCTGTATTTATAACTGGTGCGTCTCTTCTGAGCAAAAATCTGTTTTCCGGTACTGGAGGAATTTCTTCAGGACGGACCACGGGCTTGTCCCTCTTCGCATTTGAGTCCACAGCTTTTTCATTTTCTTCGCTTCTGCTAGGATGGCTGAATAGAAAGGGCAATTTAGAATACACACACACAAAATTTTTGAAACCCAAATGAGAACTGCATGTGTCAGACTATATCCTGTATGTGACAACTTTCTACATCAAGTTCCCTTGCATTGTAAGAAGCTTTTCTCAAACTTAATAGCCTGATGATGAATCAAACTCCTAAATTTTTTACTTCCTGAATTTCTTTACGTCAGCACAATTTACTTCTCCAGACAAGCAGAGAATTAAGGTCTGCAGGTTATCTGCTTCTATTCCTTTAGATAAGCTGCATTAATTTACTCGAGGGCAAAAAGTAGAATTCAAAGAGCTCCAGTAATGACATAGATTCCCAAATGCAGGGGTATGCAATGGCTCTGTATGTAGCTTAAACTAGGCAATCTGAGGGGCTCCCTCTTACCAAAGTGTGGTGTCAATAACTCTCCCCTGCTCCCCACTCTGTTTCTATGTTACTCTGTGTCAAAAAACAACAACAACCCCAAACCAAACCAGAGCCCTTCAGAATTCAGCAACCACATTCAAGAGAGCTTCATGTTGTAAGACCTGTTTGTAGGGATGTAAAAGCTTAGGGGTTGGCTGTTTTTAGATTCTCCATTATAGCAAATGGGAGAACACAAGTGTTTGATTTTACACAGAGTAGATTGGAAACTCACACATAGGTCAAAGCAGAAGAACACAGAGCAATTCAGAAAGAAATAAGAATTTAAGAATTCACAGATACAAGGCAAATACTGGGACCCATGAATACCCCTACTCATTTTACTGTGATGTGCTTTAGCTTAAATGGTTAGGGCTGGTTCCTCAGTCCTAAATGTCAGCATCAATTTATGTAACATGTCAAAGTCAACTTCACATGTTATGCTCTGGAATATTATTTCCTAATGCAAGAAGTCTGACAGTGAGACAGTTATCTTCACTGCAAGCCAAGAATCTTAAAACTTGGTGCTCAAGAGAAGCTTACAGGTCTATGCACAAAAGTGAATAAAACGTTAAAACCTTGATAAAAAGGCTTCTTCATCTCTTCTTGTGATAATGTATTAGATACCTTCTTACGCTTGATGCCCGTTTGTTCTTGGGTTCCTCCTTTTTCTTCTCTTCCCTTCGCCGCTTCCTTGACTGTTTAGCTTTCATTCTCCTCTTGCGTTTCCTTTTCCTACTTCTCTCACTTTCAGATTCACTGTCAGATGATGATTCTGATGAAGTAGACGAGCTGCTGGTGGAAGTATCTGAAGCTTTTGAGTGAGCAGACACCTTTCTCTTCTTCTCCAATGCTTAGGATGGGAAAATTAATACATTTTTATAATTCACACTGGGAACATATGGATTCGCATTCAGCATGGGTAAAACCACAAACACAATGAACTCTGGGGATCATGATTAGATCATTACACTTTGTTTCTAAATATTTGAGATAGTATGCTAGTTATAGCCAAACTGAGTGACCACTGGGCAGACATAAAAAGGCTACACTGGCAATGTGGCATTAACCAAATGCTAGACAATTTAATGCTGGACAATGCAGCCATGGTTTACTGCCATTTGCCTTGAGAAAATGCATCCAGATACATCCACAGAAACTCAACCTGCTGGTTATTTGTGGGAAGACAGGCACTGTGCTGTATATGTCAGCAACCGATATTGTAAAAGTATTTAACTATCAATGTCACCCCCAGCAAACATACATCTTAATTCCTGCCTTATTTTTAAATAGCCCTGAAGATTTATTTCATCCAGGTTCTTCTAGAGGATTCAGTGATTGTGCCCAAACTTAACTTTTCCTTCCTGCTTTCATTTTCCTATCTTACAGATGGCATAAGAATGGATACTCATAGTGCTTTATTACTTAATGTAAAAACTGCAACTGCTGAGGGTATACACACACAATACAAAACTTTGGGATGCAATTTATCTGCACTTGCTAGTCTTAACAGTGCCCAGTGCAGAAGTTTCTGCACAGGCATCAATGAAGTCCTCTTCTTTCCAAGGCCCTCAATAACATCTCTTTCTCTGGCCACTACTTCCATCAGGAGTAAGTGTGCAGCTCCAACACAGCCAGCCCCCCTCTTCTGTCTAGCAACCTGCTCCATAAGTTATGCCACTGGTAGTGATGACTGTGGTACAAATGAGGCCAAGGGCACACTGGGGAGAAAAGAAGGTCTTCAATGAGCAACACACTCTCCTGTGGGAAAAGTTATGCCCTACATCTGGACGGATCAAGGTCTTATCCAGAGTAAAAAATAATAGGCGATCTTAAAAAACAAAATCATAAAGAGGAGGGTGCTGACAGATGCATTGTGTTATAGCAAGGGTGGCTAACGCATGCCCAGAGGCTCCACCCAGCCTTCAAGGGATTTTCTGTGGCCCCCTACTCCAATCTGTCTTATTCTTATTACTGCTCCTATGGGTCATGATGCCCTAAGGTTTGTTGTAGCCCCTAAAGGGACTATGTGCCCCCAGTCTATTTTGTCATTTAAAAAAACACACACACAAAAACTGACCATTCCAACAGGTCCCATGCACTTATTCTATGATGCCAAAAGGTTTATGATCCCAAGATACCCCAAGATTTGTCTTTAATTGTTAAAAATAAAATGACCACATACCCCCCTACACTTTGGCCCACAAGAGGACTGACCATGGGCCAATGCAGCTCTTGGCCTGAAAATGGTTAGCCACTCACGTTAGAGAGTAAACTCATTCTATGCAGACAACTTTATCATGAAAATGTCCTGTTTTACTATGATTCAAGCTTAGAAAATTTGATCCATTATTTAAACATAAAATTTAATGAGGAAGCACACTTCTAACATTCCTATATTATCCTAGGTTTAACAAAGGAGTATTTTCCAATATGCTTATTTGGTAAATATTCAGCAGCCCACATTCTCCCAAATGTAGCAACACAATATGACCAAACTCAGTATAATGTTACAAAATGGAAACATAGTAAAAGCACATAAAAAGGGGTTACTTTAACTTGCAGAATACCTAGATCTAATACAAATTATGCTATTATCTCACAGATTTCGAGGAAGTATGCAATGGCTTACCATCCTTTGCCGATTTTGTAACCAGCAACCCACAGTCAATAACTCGCACATCTGCATATGGCCTACTGGCAGTATCAGTTTTCAGATTTTCTATTTGTTCTATTACTTCAAAACCAGAAATAACCAATCCAAAGACAACATGTACACTGCAGAAATATAAGATGCAAAAAAGTGCACTGGTTAATATGCAAGCAGCAATTGCTTGGAGTGACTTCATGCAACAAATGTTATCCTTAACACAGAAAATTCATTTAAAAAGAGGTTGGGTTAAGAATGCTTTAAAATTATTGGCAAAATGCAGAGCCAATATGCTATGTTTTATGTCAGACACATATGGAGTCACACATTACACACTTTTAATTACACACATAGGTTGTTTTTAAGGTGAAGTAAATTGGGCTTTTTAAAAAGCAGTTTTTGCCTATCCTGTTCATTTTCTTTATGTGTTCAGACTGTCCTTCCTACAGCAACCAATATGTATCTCATGTGCATATCGTAAAGAGAACAGGAGAGGCATTATTGTCCTTTTAATTTTAGAATAACAACTCTAAATGATCTTATATGATACAAGGATAAAAAGTGGGGTGGAAGAGCAGAACAACAATGTATAATTTACAGAATCCACTGAAGTTTGGGATTGAGCAGAGATTTGAGCCTTCCTGGTTTAAAAGTGCATGTTCAAGAGAAATTTCCAGTTGATTTGGCCCAAATGGCCCTAAAGCGCAAGAGTACAAATATCTGTATCTTACCCATCAAGATGAGGAGCAGGCTTTGTAGTTCTGCTTAACATCAACATGAGATGATTTTTGTGTGTGGAAAAAAATCAGTTGTTCAGATGAGGAGGTAAAAAGGCAGAGTGGCACATAAAACAAAAAAGGAAGGGAAAAAAAGGGCCAAGTTAATAATTTTTGCTTACAAAGCTTAAGATTCATATGAAATTCAGGAAATGGAATATATTTTCAATAGTTACTATTACTACAGCATAAAGCCTCACTTCAGTTATTCCTCCAGTTCAGGCGAAATGCATGCAGACACAGCACATACATTAATAACTCAGTTTCACTGTGGCTGATATTGGGCAAATAATTGTACATGTGCACAAATTTCATCTATTGCAACAAGATTCATACTGCCATCTGGTTCTTACCAATAACACTAAAATACGGCAATAATAATTTAGGTGCTTGTATCAACACCGTATGCGACACAAAACTTTAATTATTAGACAAAAAAAGGGGATAAAATCAGATTCTGCAAAACAAATTGGTTCCCCACTATTCTTCTGGGTCTGCAAATCAGCTTCAAATCTTTTCACTAGAGACTGGTCTACAGCCACTGTTCTAGAGAAGTATCGGTAAAATTTATGGACAGTCAAGTAACACCAAAGGTTAGCACTGAATTCTTGTTGGCATCTAATCACAACTAAGTCCCACTGAATTCAATGGGACTTCCATCCAGGTAAGTTTGCATAAGACTGCAGCCTTAGCTGAGACTCTTCATTTATTAAACTCCAAGTCCTGTTTCTGTCTACTCCTACAATGGCTTGCATTTTAAGGAGATTAAAAAATAATAATCAGGAGGTAAATGCTCTATTTGAAATTTCACTCCTCTAAACACCGTACCGGTCACTACTAAATCCTTTCAAGTCATACATTCCAACAGTTCCCATCTGTCAACGGCTCAAGAAGAGGATGATAAAACAGATTTCAGGGGAAAGTTATAACCCATGTATAGCACACACCCCTTCTGCATACCACGCAGAGAATTTCTGTCACAAAAAGCAAGAACCACCACAGAGTTCATTATTTTGATTAAGAGTCCTTCTCCGAAGTCCTTTTAACTTATGTTCCACTCTTCAAGATAATCAAATATTCCTGTTAAAAGTTTCCTATAAACCAGCCGGTTTATTATTAGGGTCCACTGTTCTTGGCTGGCCTTGGTAACCAAGTAAAAAAGCAATGCTTGTTTGGGTACCTCGCCTGAACAGCAGCCAAAGGAGCCCCCTGCCTCCCTACAGGAAAGAGAGGTTCGGAGCTTGCCCACCTGGTCTCTGCTTGACCAGGGTGCTCAAGGGACTGTCACCAAGAAGCAGCCAAGGACTCTTCCCATTTGTTCTGGAGTAAGAAAGGGTGGCAGACTTACTGGCCTGGCCCTGCACTGTGGGAGGTGGGGCAAGACTGCTGTGCAGCAATACTGGGAGCCTCAGTCGCCAGACAGCAGTGGTATACAACATGGTGAGCAGAAATGTTGAAGGACAGAAAGTTTTGCACCGCACAAACCTAAATGTGGGAAACCTGTGATTTGCTATATGTCCTGAAAGACGTCTGGCTACACCTGAGCATCATACCTGAGGCAAATGCTTACCTTTCAGAGAACTATCCAGAACAGTGAATATTTAGCTGGTGATTAAGTGTTCCTAACACCTAAGAACATTGAAAAACTAGTGAAGGAGCACAATGTGCTACCAAGTATTACCTTGCTGGTACTTGGGCTTTGGGCATCCTGTTATGATTACTGTTGTTCCAACTATGTGGGTAATGGGCAGCCAACTTCCCAGCAAGATTATGTATGAACCGCCCTTCAGTAAAAGGAACGACCATTTTGATAATCTGATTCTTTACAGAGATCACATGGTGTAGCATGTGATATACAGGAAAGTTTTACTGCATCAATGGATGCACTGGATAGCTACTGGCATGTCACTCAGCCTCAGTTCCCTTATCAATAAAATGGAACCAATCTAGCAGAACTGCTGCAAGGATGAATAATGCATACTGTGAAACAATCCACATTCTATGAATTAAAACAGAAGTTTAAGACAAGTTTGATTACAATTCATAAAATAGGTATCAGAAACTACAGTCCAAACACCACCAGCTTCCAAATGGAAGTCTGATAATTAACTATTAAGGGTTTGAATATTTCACCATAAAATAATATTTCTTATCTTAATGTTTAAGGGATTTTAGAATATTTTCACTACACAGACATACAAGTTTATTAACATTTTCAGGAAGACAAAAGTGCTCTGGACCAACAATTAGAATAATTTTTCTTTGTTTATTTATCCCCCTCCCCGTGCTTTAAATATTCTGATAAACTTGAAACTTTGTATTTGCATGTTGTTAAATAAGATGGCAGATGCCTGTAAATACAATGTTTTAACCAATGTTTCCTCCTTCCTCTGGAAGTCCATTATAGAATTGCAGTTTAAGAACACAAGCTGGTGATCTACCCATTCCACACATTTTCAAAGGTGTAAGCATAATTTCATCCTAGTGAAAAGCACTGCATAGAGAATGTTGCTTGCTCCTCTTCCCCGAAAAAGCAAAGCAACTAGCTTTCTACAAGTAATTAATATATTTTGATATTCTATCACAAAATAACACCTTGGGGTTTTTTCCCCCAAGCTGAGAGAATGAATACTTATTTAGGGGTTAAAATAGTGTTGTCATATAGACAAACTGCTCTGCTCAAAGCAGGTACTTCCCCCCAAGAAGAACTTCAATACCACAAGATTTAATGCACATATGATCAGAAAAGGACAAGAAAGACAGAAAAAAGAGAAGAGAAAGAACACAGCCTTAGAGGAATAAGACATTACCTTTGGAGCGCACGATGTAACACTGTTTCTGTAAATTTTACACAAAAATGGCAAGAAATAAATTGTAGTACAATTCCAGACAAAATTGAGTCTATGTTTAATACAAATTTAAAATATTTTTCAAGTGAATGCAGTTTTCAAAGTGTATGCAAAACCAAGAACACTTTAAAAAGAAGGGCTCTAAATTTTCTTCATGTACATATTTAGAAGGTTAAAGTAAGTTGAGGGTTATACCAGTAAAGATATGTCCTGCTTATGTACTGAAGTGTCACTACAAACAATGCACTCTATTAAACCTTTGCCTAGAAAAGAACTTTTCTGAAAATTTTCAAGAGTATGCAACTGCACATGTGTAGAATTCAGTGTAAGTGATTTTGGCATCTGAGGATGAATTTGTATTGTACAGAATATCATGGGTTGTATCCAATGCGAGTCAGACTCCAAGAAGACCGACTGAAATTAATATACATGACTACCTTAGGTCTACTAAATTTAAGTTAGCTGCAACCCTATGCCCCTGTTATAAGAGACCATTGAAAGGAAGATAAGCTAATAAAGAATGTTAAAAACACAAAAGTCCATACTTTCTTGAGTAACTATGGACACTCATTTTAAAGTCTTTTTCACCTCACAGAAACTCCAGCAGTACAGAAAACATTAAAGGCAGTAAAGCTTTAACATACAAAAAAGCCAATCATATGAAAAGAGACAGCATTCCCTAAACTTAACATAGTCAGGAGCGATGGGCCAGAAAAACAGTAACGTTGATCCAGTTTTTAAAACTTTTGTGCCAGCATATAAAATGAACCATGTGGTGATATTGCAGTTTCAATACTTTTACACTAAAGATTTTGTACTGGAGGCGTTACTGTTATTCTTTCAATACATCAAAGATTACCAGCAAGCATTTTTGAAGAGATCCTTTATCACTTATATTTATTTAAAATAATTTATATGCCGCTTAATTGTAAAAACTTCTAAGCGGTTTACCTGAAATATAATTCACTAAGACTTACGGGGCTGGAAGTCCTTGTTAATGACTTCCTGCGAATAAGCAGTGTTGTGAACCAGCACTCATTGATTCTTGGGGGTGGGGAGAATGAGAGCTGGTCTGCATGTAACGCTAAGCCAAGGCTTGTGGTTTGTTCTTCTGGTTTCCAGTCAAGGCAGAGCAAAACAAAACAGGAGTGATTCGGAAGTATGTACTAGTAGACTGCTTATTCACAGAAAGGCATAAGCCACAAACCATGGTTTACTGTGATGTGTGTATCGGCCCATGTGTGACACCGAACACACTGGGTCAGTTTTATTTGAATTTACTCATTACAGCAATTCAGCTGTGTTATTCATATTTAAGTTGAGATGAACAGAACTGTTTAGAAGTTAAGAAACAGTTTAAGTAGGAATCAATCATTTGTTAATGGTGTGAAAAATATTGTAGGAGAGCTACACTAGAAGACCTTGTACCTTGAAATTAACTGCTCCAAGAAATGCACTACTGTACATACACAGAAACTTTCATCACAAGCAAGACCAGGTACACCACCCGCAAAATCCATTGCTTTAGATTTCTCTTAGTAGAATGCCACCGTCCACAAATGAAAGCACAAAGTAGAAAGGTCACAAGGTTGAACACCCCCTAGCCTCCGCTCCCAAAACATAATCCCTGTCTACCATAGCTCTAGCATCTAAAAATTTGACCTCCCCACCCTCCAGCTATGTTTTAGAAAAAGCTGTAGAACTGTTCCAAATACTTGCAGCTGTTCATAAACTAAGCTTCAGCAGATTTAACTGCATGCCAGTTGCATGTTTGGACAAACACTGAATTCTTAAAACAGTGTTTAAAGGCCAAATATTTACTTATTTTTGTGTGTGTGCATGCATAAGGGGGAAGGAAAAATGTGCATTCACATACTCATGCTATAATCTATTTTATGTATCCCCTGAGCTTGTGTGCACCCAGCTGAATATTCTAACACCCCACCACCACCTCCCTTTTAACAGCAGATCTCCCTCTAGGCCATATCACAAAACTTCTTTTGGAACTCGACTCAATTCCAGAACTGCAAGGTACTGTGGAACCTGGACGATATGGCTTAAAAGCTGTACTTCCTGGCCTGATCGAAAACATTGTAGCTCAGTATACAACACTTAAACACATCCTTATGAGACTAGTAACTCGTGAAAATATTTACAAAACATTGGCCAGGATCCTAACAGCTCATAGTGTAAGCAGAAAAACTTCCACTCATAGGGGCAGATTTTTTGTTCCAACTACAGTCCTTCATTCTGTGTTCCTGATCTTCAGCAAGAGATTTTCGAGGGGTGTTTCCACAAAGCGCTGTAAAATCCCCCTTTTGTATGCAGAAGCCCCACATGTGCTCCTTTAATTCTCAGGAAAATATCTCTTTACTGTATTTAAAAAACCAAAGCCACAAAATCTGTGGGGCTCCTGGTATAAATAGTAGTTTTGTTAATAGCCTAAGACTGATCACTTAGTAGGGGTGTGCACTGGTCACGAGTCAACTTTTTATCCATGGCTTTGGGAAGCAGCCTGATCTGTTCTGGAGTTCTCTGTTACCCCAAGGGCCACTGGCTAGAGGGGCTTCTGCCCCTGCTCTGCCAAGTCTTCTCCCATGTGGGGAGGAGGTTTCTCTCCATTGATTTGCACAGAGCAAGAGCGGTGGCAGACAGATGTGTGGGTCCTCCCTCAAATCATTGTGAATGGAATGCCCTGGGGAAATAATTCAGTTTTTAAGAACGACTTGTCAGTTAACAATATCCTCCAACCTGTCCAATTCTCCTCTTGACTTCAGAGTGTTAACCTATTCACCTATTCTCTCTCTCTCTCTCTCTCTCTCTCTCTGTGTGTGTGTGTGTGTGTGTGTGTGTGTGTGAGAGAGAGAGAGAGAGAGAGAGAGAGAGAGAGAGAGAGAGAGAGAGAGAGCAGCCACTCTTTTAAAACTGCAGGATTTGGGGCACTCAAAGTTTACACAACAACTCAAGAATTAGGGATCTCTGATCCAACTTGAGACATCTTGTTAAGGCCTTAAAATGACTCAGGTGTTTGAAAACCTCACCTGAATCATCCCTATTCATCTCATAATTCAATAACTACACAGTTAATGCACAACCCTACAATCTAGTGTGTGTGCTGAAAGTCAGCCTGCATCCACCTACATAGTACTTTCAGATTGCAAAGCAGCGGTGTTAATTCTATGGGCACAGAGTAGAGGTGTGAACATATGAAGATATTTCAGAGTGTTTCCTAAGTTTCCTATATTTCCAGAAAGCGTTTTTTAAAAAAACAAAACAGAATTTAAGAGAGATTTCTTGAGTACACACACAGCAAAAAAAATACTATTTGGGGAGTTCACTGGAGGTACCGGTAGCTACTTAGAGGGAAGCACCTAAAAATGTTAGCATACTGCGCTTGGTGCACCTCTCAATTATAATCATTTGCATCCATGAAGGCTAGGAGCTTCAATTGCAATTCTGTGCAAATGGAACTCAAGATGTACAGGAGCTGTTGTAGCTCCATGCTGCCTCTCTGCTCAGAGCAACACTGCTGACCCGGATGCGGAAGGCTTCCTGGGAAGTCCCCTCTGTACCTCATCAGCACCAACTACTTGCTCTTCCCCTGTGGATGCCATGTGCTCAACACCAGAGCACTCAACTCCTGATTTTGAAGTCAACAGCTTTCAATAAGCTGCACAGAGGTAATAAAGGGGTCACTCTGCTCTCCTTGTGCCAGAGCTGCATCCATCTTTTTAAAACCCATATAGCCTAAGCCACTCAACCCTTTCCAGTTCAAATATCAATAATGTGTAAGGAGCCCCCAGAAAAGATGGGGCTCCTTACACAGTCCTAGAAATATGATAGCTACTGGGATCAGTTTCTATATGTATGAGTCTGAGAACCGTGTCTACATAAGATTAAATTTCCCCTTCACTCTTGGATTAGAGTGAAATATAAACCTATTTATTAACAGCATTTTACAGAATTAAGACAATTTAAACTCTGGTGTTGGCTGTTATTAAAAGCTGGTCTATAAGATCCAGCTACTAATAGTTTGCCTATTAATCAAACAATCCTGTAGGTAATATGAAAGAAACTTTAGAGCCCATTGGTAGCTTCTTGATCAATGTACTATCAGCTGTTATTTCTCTAGTTCAGATAAGCTTAAAAATGGAAAAAAGTGTGAGCAAGAGAGAAGGTAGCAAGGATAGTGAACAAACTGCTTGTGCTCATGACTAAATATATGATTAATCCAAGTGTTAAGTTTCAAGAGAAGCCATCTTTCTGCCAAACTAGTTAAACAGAATTCACAACAAACCTACATCTCTTTGCCCAATGAAGTACAGTATTTTCCTGCGTATAAGACTACTTTTTAACCCAGGAAAATCTTCTCAAAAGTCGGGGGTCGTCTTATACGCCAGGTCGTATTTCTTATACGGCGAGTATATCCCAAACTCTATATTTTAACTGGAAAGATTGGGGGTCGTCTTATACGCCCAGTCGTCTTATATGCTGGAAAATACGGTATGAAGCAAATCCATTTCCAATTCTTCTTCTGGTTATATTCAATTTCCATTTTTCAGACTTTTTTTTTTTTTAAAGGAAACAACCTAAATATGCCTCTTATCTGAACTTCATGAAGGCAGAGATATATTGAAACAAGAAGAGTCTAGTCCTGGACAAGATACTCCTTTAACTCGGCTGTGAAGCGCCATTCATTCTTACCCAACAAGAAAGATGGCAAAGTTTTATAAAGTTTTGAATAGCGCAACCTGAATTGCAATTCTTCTAAAGCACTTCTGACAACACACCAGCTTGAAAACAAAACATAAAAACCAGATCCTCCTAAACACAAGTCTACAGTGAATAAAGCTTGCGTTTTTTTAAAATGTTAATATAAAATAATGGAAAATATTTTCAATACCGAAAGGGGCACATTGAAAACAGAATGACTGGGAAGTCACTTCAGCTTAAGAGCTGTGCGGTAGTCACAATATTTTTATGAATCAGGGATGAAGTATTATTGACGAAAACTTGTGAAGTACATTACTTTGCCATTCAGTTTATCTGTCCAAACTTAAAGCGATTTAAGATGTGCAGGATAACCCATTTGGAATGTCTGTACTATGTCATAACATAGTATTGTTAGTAACATAGTAGCATTGTTATGATATTTTCTCCAATTCCGAGTGGCCTAGCTGCGAGAGGATTGGTAAGACATTTATGTCTCTCACACAGAAGCGTGAGAATGCTGCTATGTAAACATCCTGT
This sequence comes from Darevskia mixta, assembly GCA_034641385.1. Lineage (NCBI taxonomy): Eukaryota > Metazoa > Chordata > Lepidosauria > Squamata > Lacertidae > Darevskia > Darevskia mixta. Next base: position 1,173,978 of record JAWWNH010000003.1, read on the forward strand.
GTTGTACAGTTGTACAGTCAACATATTGAAATCTTTTATGACAAACCTAAAGTACTGTCAAAAGAAAAATTCCCTTCGAAAATTTATTTTACGTTTTGCAATTAACTCTGGTCAATAAGATGCTGTTTTGTCTTTTCTTCCCTTTTATTGTTATCTTCAGAATGCAATAAAATTATTGTAAAAATTGTCCTCAAGATGATCAGTCAGCTAGTATACATGTATATTGTACTGAGTAGTCTGCTTCAGATGTTTCTCACTATGCATTCAGGGAATCCATGGAAGGGAGCAGGACCCTCTGGTCCCATGCCCAGTATGAACATTCCTTCTTGCTCTGCTCCTGATTATAATAGAATCTAACCCCCCCCCTCTACAGGTGTCAAACAAAGGTCTCAAAAAGAGCCTCTGTGAATCTAGCTAGCTGTACATGTACAGATTCCCCCTTTAGACCTTTGGCAACTGAGAGAATGGAGGGATACTTCTGATACGGGCATTTTAACAGTTCTGAGCTGAACTGGGACAAAATTTGTCACAGAAGTGGGATTTAAAAGATAATTTACTTGAACTATTTCAAAAATACTATTTTTATGCCAAGCAAATTCAATTATTCTAGAAAAAATATATCTAAAAAAGAATTGTTTTCTGTAATTTGTGGGATGAATGAGTTTTTGACTGCCCTTTGCTTTTTTCTGCAACAAATACTTTTGATGATTGATTTTAGCAATACCATCTTTCTCATGAACAGCGCTTCTTCATTTAAGAAAACTCAGCTCTCACATTACATCTACTTACATGAAAAACTGGGAACCATTGGTATGTTTCCCTCTGTTTGCCATCGACAAAAGGAATGCTCTATCGTGTTTCAGAATAAAGTTTTCATCTGTTTCAAGAAAGAAGAAAAGACAGGCTAGTTAGCTTCTCTGGGCTGAATGAAGTACTTCAAAAAAGATCAGTAGCTTAACAAGGAGGAATTCTCCAGCTGTTCATCAGGGAAATTTGAAAACTTAAAAAGCAATCTACATAATAAGAGCAGATATAGGTTGCACAATAAACAAATCAGCAACATTTGTTAAATAATATTAGGAGTTTTGTTGTTAGTCGTAACAGCTTTAAAATTAAAAAAAACCCAACAAATAGATTTTACCAAGCTGCCTTCGACTGTTAGCCTGCACATTGGTCCATTCAGTCCAGGTCTGTTTGCTCTGACAGGAAACAGATCTCTTGCAAATACTGGTATCTTGGACATGCAAACTATGCACACTATCACCAAACTATACCTGGATTGTTCAGTCCAACCCTACTGACTATGGAGAAGGGGTCGGGAAATACCACAGGGTGGCTTTCCACAATTTAAGAAATTCATTTGTCATTTAATGCCCCCTTTCCTTTGTGAAATAAGACAGCATATTTGGCTGACTCTAAGTATAGTCCTCTTCCATTCCAGGACTTAAAATGATGACAGCCCCCCCTGGAGTACTAATAAATTAGCAATATATTAGCAAGAGAGTAAGAATGGTGCTGGGTGGTAGTAATTCACAAACCATTAATGACCAGCATATTAAAAGGCTGAACTGCATAATTACAAAATAAAAAATTCCTTCCAGTAGCACCTTAGAGACCAACTGAGTTTGTTATTGGTATGAGCTTTCGTGTGCATGCACATGAAAGCTCATACTAATAACAAACTCAATTGGTCTCTAAGGTGCTACTGGAAGGATTTTTTTAATTTTTTATTTTGTTTTGACTACGGCAGACCAACACGGCTACCTACCTGTAACTAATGCATAATTACAGTGAGGGTTGGATACTTTTGTTTATAAAACCTGAGTGCAATACTGACCATCTACAGAGAAAACCACACCCAAAACATATTATCTCTCAAAACCCACTTCAGTACAGTTTTCCCACCAACTGAAAAAGCGAATGAAAATAATTTCCACAAAACAGAGGAGAAAGCCCTGTGCCCTCCTTTCAAGCTTTGGTCTGAGTACGTCGTTAGGAGTAAAACATTAATTTGATGAAGGGTATAGGGGAGCTGAGCAAAACTAATTTTAGTCAGGTGATCCCTTTCATATGTACACAAAAGTATAATTATGACTGAACTGTTTAACAGCAAAGCTGCAAATACACAGTACCATAATATTTGTACTTACCTATCATAAAATCTTAGAGAAAAAGAACCAAAAACCTTTAGAGTAAGAATTTGTCTATACACTACACCAGTATCTGTTGCCACCTAACTAAATTTAAGCATCCTCAGAGCATAGCTTTGGTCAGCATATTTTGATTTGGTGCATATTCCAACCAACCACTTTCAGCACAAGTTTGCAACCAATATTCCAACCAGAACCATCCTGTTTAAGAATCAATGACTAATAATTGGAAGTTCTTGGAAACAGTTCATTCACAGGTTTAGTAAAGGACAAACATAAATGTATTGCTCCTATGAAAAACAGCTACATGCTGAAAAATATTTTGAGAATTCAATATACATACAAACCTTGAAAGGGTGGGGGATAGGGGAAGGGGAAACGTTTCAAGACAAGTATTTCGAATCCCAATTATTTCTTTTGCCAAGGAGAAGACCACCTTAGAGTCTCTCAAACTATATTTAGGCTTTTCTCCAAACTATATTTACCCAGCCACAAATTCATTACCAGTGGTCCAAATGTTTATTAGGAAGGGGGCAGGGGAACAGTTTGAATTTGTGTTGAGCATTTGTCTCTTACCTTTTCATTTTGCAAAAGACCACATTCTCTATAAACAAAAGAATATGTTGACAGTTTTAGGCAGGAAGATAGGAGTTGTCATGAATCAAGTTGCCTAGCCTCCATGCTGAAGTCATGTTTAACCACTACATAAGCCGCAATAAGTTTTGACAGTTAATGCTAACATTACAATATATTCATTTACAAGTCATGCACATAGATAGTATCCATGCAACGTTACTTTCATGCAAAGGTGATCTAAGTAGACCTTCTCATTAAATGCATCATGAATAAAAACTCTCAAAACTGAAGCAAGAGATCAAGAACTATTAGACCTTACCTTTAAAATATCCTCCATAAACAGATTCACCTCCTTTTCCATTACCTAGTTATTTAAAAAGTATGCATTAAACCATGTCAAATTGGAATTATTCACATGGTTAGTATAGTGATAGGTCTGTCTACAGGTATAATTCTGAACTCTTGATGTGCAAAAGATTAAATAGGACCAGCTTAATTAAATGTTTTAATTGCATAGTTTATCATTCAACCTCATGGTAAAGCTCAATTACAGAAAGCTTACAGCTAAATAAGACTATCCAAAACAAAGCTAACATACAAGGATGGAAAGTTGCCCCAACACTTTGTTCAGAACCACTTATTTCACAGCTTGCTGTTATTGCCTTAATGTTGCCCGATTATATCCCTGACCACTGGCCATGCTGACTGAGATTGATGGAGTCTAACACCTGAAGGGCCACAGGTTCTCCATCCCTGCCCTAAATTCATTTGACACCAAGCAAACTCTCAGCAGTGGTGGACTCAGGCCAGAACAGAAGAGCACCCAAGTGTGCTAACTGGCATGAGCCTACGATTTTGAGGGGAAGTACTCCAAGTCCACCAGGAAGAGGCAAAGGGGGGAACCTTTGTAAATATTATTGAAATGGGGCCTATATTTTCCATCTGGCATGGATAGACTTCACATTTACTTTCCAAGTAAGCCTTCAGTGCAGGATAAAGGTAGCCATTTTGAAGCAGGGGTGAAGAAACCCACAGCAACCAAAGTGCAGTTTAATGAACGGCGCAGTAGTGGACATTCACACGCCAATTCTGAACACATTATGTCTAAGTGCCACTTAAGGTCACTTCACCTAACAAGATTTCTTCACATCTCACTTGTGTGAACTTTCTGTGAGAAGGCACGTATGATTACTGCACGTATGTAATCCACTAGATCTACACTCAGCAGATTATGCACAACCATATGAATATTTCTGGTGACATTTGAAATTAAACAAATTGTCTTGTCAGTCAAAACACATCTGTGCCCAAATTCTAATTTGAACTTCTTCATGCATGAAGAATGTTACATGATAATATTCAGGAGCAATTAAGTTCTTACACCTGTGACTTCCATGAAGGAATTTTATCATGTCTGGACATAGATAACTGACATGTCAATGTTTTAAATTTCAGATAAATGCAACAATTAGCATCTCATCTTACTATTTTATTGCTTTGAAGATGGATAATATCTGGTAATTAAACTTTAATTTTATTTATTTCTTTAATTTGTATACCACCCTTCCTCCCAAATGAGCCCAGTGCAGCAAACACTACAGTAGTAAAACTTCCAATTAAAAATAAAAACATAATTCTAAAAAACACTACAAGGCAAATTCCCTCACTACTTGAGTGGGGCAGGGTAGATGGGGGGATCATAATCTCCCTCAGACTCTACCTTCACTGAAGTCTCCTCCTTGTATCATGAAGTTTTTAACCACACGGTGGAATGTGGAGCCTTTGTAGCAGAGCTTTTTCCCAGTTGTTTTTCCAATTCCTTTTTCCCCTGCAGGGAGGAAACATATGTAAGTTACTATCTTAAAAATTCCCAAAGTAATAATTTTGCTCTAAAGTTGAACAGAAATACAAAGCCAAGCATTAACACACTGCAAAATAATCGGGTTTACAGATAAAAGGAACACTGGTACTTTTCTACTATATTATACACCAAGATATTTAGAGATTTGCCAATTCTTCCACTCGTCCCACAAGCTTTAACACTGCAAATGAGATGTGGCCAACTTCTAGGCTTTTAATGATCACATCAGCATTTTCTTTTTCTTCTATCACTTGGCATATGTTGTTTCCCTCCAGGGTTGTTTTCAGAAAGATTAGGAGAGTTTAAATAGAATTTAATCTCCTGGACTCAAGAGAGATATCACATTCGCATTACCACAACTCCCATTTGGCTGATCTCTGATTTTCAGTGCAAGGAGTAGTAGACAGTAAAAAGGGGTAACAAAACATGCAAAGAAGCCTCCTGTCAAATGCACCTCTGTCAGCAATTGTGGGCACTGGAATGATGTGCACAACTTACCTAAACATAGTAACAATTATTCAATTATGGAAATTATTCAATTATGGAAAGAAAGATTACCTGTACATAGGCAGAGAAAGTTTTTGCAAGTCCTTGGACACACATCAGAGAAAAGTTGAAATATGATACGACCAACTGTAATAAGAATAAATATATAGTTACTTTGCAATTTTGTAATATTCAGGATAAAATAGTCACATTTCCTCAGTGATTGTACTTCCATATGTTCTTGCTGGAGATAAACAAAACACAATACAAGTTTAGTTGTAATTATGTAACAGGTAATTATTTGGAAAGTTTAAATGCACTGCCAAAAACAGAAGACTGAATGGACACCTATTCTGTATGTTTGGGGGGGGGGGTGGATGTACAACCAGAGAGTAATGATGTGCTTGATTACCATTTTTATTTCCCACAGGTGATTAAGGAAGTCTGATTCTTATACAGGGCTAATATTGATCCAAGTTATCATCTGTTATCCTTTAGTACACAACAGGCTTAGGTAGTGGAGGGGAAAGGAGCCCAGGTAAGCACCTACTACAAGGTATTTTTCTTCCAGAACATCTTCACTTCCTTTAGAACGCAGTAATATATAGGTTGCCTTCAAGTGCCCTTGGTACTGTAGTACTTAACAGCAAAGCAACTTTTTCATTTGTGCATTACCTGAAGCTTGAAAAAATGCAAATGCAAGTGCTTCAGTGAATGCTAATAACAGTAGGTAACTGCACAGCCTACTATAGCCTTCATGTGTCCTGCGAGTCAGGGCATGGTAAGAATGAGTAGGATTCGTGACCTAGGACCTGCCTTTACCTGCCTTTGTTGGCTCCTCTATAACCTCCCCACCCTGCCAATAAGCATATTGGCATTAGAAAGGGAAAGACACTTATGACTTCTGATACTGCTACCCTGCAGTGGAGCTTTGGAGAAACCTGTGAAGAGTGGGCGGATTCCGTGTTGCTGTCCCCAACAGCAGCCATTAGCTTACACTCATTCTACCCTTCTATCTCTTCCCAGAGCTCTGGAACGGATCCCGTGAGCAACCGGAGGTACCACTGTAACTTTAAGTTGCAACACTTCAGACTGCAGGAGAGGTCTCATAAGACTGAATATTCTCCACACCACCAAGAACAAATGACAAACAAAATCCTTTCATACAGAAAACACACGTCAGGGACAAGGTATTTTGCCTCATTTGGTCATCTGATGCTTGTGTGAACTAAGCCTGGGTGTTGCCCATCTCATATCATTCTTCCCCACCAACGAAGATCAGGAACTTTCCACTCAGCAATATTTTATTATTCAGTACTATGCACCATATACAGAAAAGCCTTTCTCACTACTTTCTGTCCCTGGATAACTCTGTAACAATTCACTTCCATCCTCACTGGCCTTTGTGCACACCAACTGCCCAACATTTCTGGCTATGCTCCCTGCAATATTCATCATTGTCCACCACAGTGGGGGGAAATCCACACCACTACTTTTAAATTACTGACCGTATAGTCTTAAAAATACTTTGAACATTAAAGAAATGTGAGGGTAGGTGGAGGAGTACGTAGTACATCAACTATACTACATTATTGATTTTAGAGAGGCCCTTCTTTATAACTTAATTTGAAACAGTGTCATTTACTTTTTTTAAAAAAAGATTTAATACATGTTCTAATCAGTTCATGTGGAATACTTTTAGAACAGACTAAGAACAGTAATCTATAGAATGACTATGAAGCACAGGAGGATCTTTAAGAAAACCCTGATCACCTAACTGCTTCTACAATTTCGAAATATGAATTCCTGTGCACTCTGCCACTTCCCTCAGCTGCTATAATAAAGTTATACTAGGCACTCACCTAGTCCGAGAACACACAACTTAGAAGTACCCTTTTATATCTTTTAATTTTCTTACAATGGCATGCAGATGGCATGAGGTACTAACACCACTAAGACTACTCCTAAAGAATCTAATTTAGCACTATGGTAATTAGAACATTTTACATGCCAGTAAAATCCATTTTTTTTCTACTGTAGGCAAGTCAAAGTGGAGAGATGGAGAGTCTCATCTGAAAGTCGTCCCTTCCCCTACTTAGATTTCCTGTCAAGTATATGTCACTAAATATTGCTTCTTACCCTCAAATGCTTCTTGCTCCTTGAGCAGGATGCTTCCCTTTCCACCCTAAATCACTACATACTGAAGAACTTACCAGTGTTTTTTGAAAGAATGTTATCACCAAACAGAAAAAGTGTTGAGTCCCTGTTTTATTATTCTAATGTATAATGTTTGAGCCATTAAAAGTGCATGAAGCAGTAAAAAAAGAAACTACTGCAACCACATAAGGCAAAAATAACCATTAAAAAATCAAATCAATATCCAAATACTTTAAAAGTAGTAGCAATAAAACAAGACACTGAATAGAATCCAGAGCAGCATAGATGTTTCTGAAGGCCTGATATTTCTGCTACATTTTCACTTTTCTTTTAAAGATTAGCAAGAATGTTTCAGACATCTTAGATCATTAATCCATACTGCACATACCATTTTCACTACTGTGAAATCTGGGCAGTCTAGCAAGCCGAGGTGTCTATAGTTGAGGGTCACCAATACAAAATAATGACCCTCCACTTTCCCCACATACTGGTTATACCATTTCCCTAAGCTACACTACTAACTTCAGCTGCTCAACAAGGACAGCTCAAGACTGCCTTCCAGATGTGACTAAAAGCAGAGTCCAAAAGATATTGACTAAGGACAGATCATTAATCCACTCCTATAGCACTCTGTGTGAAGGAGAATGAGTAGTACAGAATTACCACACATTTGGGGTGGTATTGAACCTCACTAATTTCTTCTCTGCCTAAAAAATGAAAGGAAATTGCAAATTCGGAATCTGCAGACAGGTAAAGGACAAGTGTTAGAAAGACCAAGTTAAAAAGAAAAACACACACTATACTATTAACAGCCAATTACTCTGCATCACCTCTTCATTAAACTATTTGTGAGGGGCGCATATGATCTCTTACAAGTGATTTACCATACCAGTTCTAACAGGTAAGCATGTTCTAGGGATAGAAAACAGAAAAATCCCAGTTCCCATTAATAAGGGGAAATGACAGATGTGAAGACGTGCATGCCAGAAGAATTAAAATCAAAGTTCCTGGAGATTCCTGTGGTTAGAAAACCATGAATATTAGTGCCGGTTGTGTGTTTGTTTGGTTTTTAAATATGCCACCTGATGGAATATCAGCAGCCTCCCCTGTCGCATCCCACTAAGAGGGAATAACCAAGAAACTTGACTGCCAGAGACCAGAAGAGAACAGGACCACATATCCTTAAGAAACTTTACTTTTTGTGACCTTTGCCTGAGAAATGGGGTACAAATATAGTGAAGAATCACTTGTCAAAGTTTTGCATGATTCTGCTTTCCCTTCTGGCCATGAGAGCAAACACATACTCTTTAGGGATTAGCATGCATCCTCAAAATTACATATACAGGCATCCCCACTGCGTTAAACTTGGGCGTGTTCAGCGTTATGCACTTGGCTAAATAATAATAAATAAATAAAAGTGGGTGGAACAGAAGCAGGCATCCAGGAAATTTATTTTTTTCAATCTCACCCGCTACTGAAACCACTATACTGTACACAATTTCACGTACACCTTCGGTACCCAGGAATATAACCCCCGTGTAAGTGGGGAGTAGCCTATACATCAATTTACAATATTTGTTCATCCTATCACACTGAGAGGTTTTGGAGTTTACCCCCAGCAGATCTCTAAATTAACTCCTGTCTCTCACAATATCCAGAGAGTTTTTAACATACGAGTGTTTAAACCCTACCCTATCAACCCTTCTCAAATTCAAATCCTTCCTTATCCCAATGTATATTTTTATCCCCCACCCCGCCACTCATTCGAACAAAGCTCCCTCATCTCACAGGGATTGCAGACAGGCTTTTACTACACCACCCTATAACATTGGTTCAGTTTATCTATTGATATTAAAATGCTTAAGACACCACATATGACTATTGAAACAATTTCCGAAGTGACTATACACGGCTAAAAATTAACAAAGCCTATTACATATTCAGAGTGCTGCACAGAGGGGAAAAAGACAATTCCACAGTAATGTGAAATATGGCAGTCATCTATCTAGACATTTAACCTAAAGGAACACACTGGCTGCACATACTTCTGCTTCAGGGCTTGACCTAATTCAAACATCTTTTCAATCATACAGCAATCTCTGATCCCCTCCAACTCTTACCTGGTTCCCGATTTATTTCTATGTCGAAGAAGCACTGAGGCCGATCCTGTGCCCCCATGGCAGCAGGAAGCCCAAGCACCTCTCCTCCTCACCACCTTGAGAAAAAGAGAAGCATTTCAGATTTCAAGCTGTTCAACAATAGTTGTATATAACGTCACAGAGAAGCAGAAGGTTATTTATTGCAGCTTGAAAACAATCCTCCACCCACATGACGTAGCAGCCAATGATAACTGGTACTGCAGATTTCACAGGAGCCACATGGAAATTACACTTTCTATTTTTAATGAAAAATTGAACAAGGGAGGAGACAAGCTCCTGCCACCCACATTCTGTTAGGAAGTACTGTAAAAAGAAGAGCCTGCTAATTCTAGCACTAAGGATTCCAGGGTAGGGAACAATGGGCTTCATTCAGCTTTTGGAACAGAGTATCAAGCACTCAAGCCCCTTAAGGATTTTATGAGCGGAGATGTAAAATTTTTAGCTTTCCTCATCTGCTAAAGGGAAGAGCAAACACTTGCACCCCCAACTTTGTTTGAGGAGGGAGTTTGCAAGGCAAATTAAATTTCCTTTCTGATCTGCGTCACCTTAAAAAATACTGGATAAAAAATACTGCTCTCCTCTCTTTGGAAACTGTATGTGACAGAGGCCCTTCCTAGTCCTTCAATATGCTGCCACAACTATTTACAACCTATTCCTACAAGCATTTTATTTTAAGGTGATTCACAGTTAACATACTTAATATACTTAATAATAACACACAGCACATTTCTTTAATAACACACAGCACATTTCTGGGGCAAATGAAGGAGACATACGCCTCACTGCTTGGCATACTATGAACCCCATGAGAGCTGAATTAATTTATACACAGTAGCAAAACTTTGATTTCTCAATCCTGAGGAGGATGTGGTTTGTTCCAAGGACTAAATACTGTACTCTTTCAAGATCACACGGAAATGTGTTACTGTGAGCCCAAAAAGGCTTCCTCGTCTATAAATACCATTCAGAATGTTTAGAATTTGACTTTCCTGAGCAATTTTAATCTTATGTTTTAGCATTTCAGCTTCTGTATGTTTTAAAGTATGGTTGTCCTCCCCCCCCCCGCCTTGATCTTACTGTTTTATATTTTTTGCAAACCGCTTTGCTTATTTTTCTAGTCCTCAAGCAGTGTATAAATTTTATTAAACAGACAAAGAAGTGGGAGAGGAGACCCTATCGTTTCAAAGGAAAGCTGTTAAAGCTAAATGTTTATATTTTGGGCTGCCCATCATCCTGAGGGGAGGGCTTCCTGCAGGGGTGGGGGGGGGACCCATGGGGCGTTTCCAAAGCAAGGCAACAGAAACCAGGCAGAAGGTCCTGCTAGGCTCAAACCCAGGCCTTTAACTCCCCACACCTGACACCTAAGCCACAATAAATCTGCCCGAGGCCTTGGGGAGCTGCTGCTGCCAGCCAGAGCCGACGACACTGGCCTAGATAGGGCCTGGAGAGTAAATAGAAAAAATAAATAAAAAGGGGGCGGGGCGGGGCGTGAAGCCATTGTGCAAAAGCGAGTGGTGTGGAGATTCCTTGAGGGGAGAGATTAAAGGCACCCGGGAAGTCTCCCGCCCCTCGCCGTGGAGTTAGGGCGGCGTTTCTTACCTGGCCGCGCTGGCGCTGACGGCGGAACCTGCTCTTTGTTTTCCCGCTCCCCACCCCGAAACGCCCCCTCCCCCGACCCTTTTGCCCGCCTCCCCTCGTCACCCAGGGGAAGGGGGGGAAAAAACTCCACAAGGAGATGCAGCAGGAGCCCTGCTAACCCCCGGACGCCATTAACGGACTTCTCTGAGGAAACGGAGCGGCCCCGCCCACTCTGCCCCTCGGCCGCGCGCCCGTACGAGCGCTTTCCTCACGACCCCCCCTCTCGCAATCCCATTGGCCAGCTGGAAAATGTTCACGCCCCTTTCCCTCCTGTCTCCAATCGGAGGCGCCCCACCCTCTCGTCTCCCGCCGCAGCAGCGAGGTGACGTTCCCAAGCCCCGCCCCCCGTCTCACATAGGCAGTGAGTCCCCGACCCCGCCCACCTGGCTCTCCCTATTAGCAGAGAGCGGGCGGGAGCGCGCGAGGAGTAAATAAATAAATAAATAAGCAAGCGGGCGACGCCGGCCACGTTGTACTATCGCGAGAAGAATTCTAGTCTCGCGATTGTTCCCCTCCCGCCTTTTTTGGGGATGTGGCAGTTGGGGGTGTGTGGCAAATACGTCGAGGGGGGGGGGAGTGGGGATAGCTTTGCAAATTATATTTCGTTTTTCAAATGCTGTCTTCTTTAGGAAACCAGATGCTTAAAATTAGGGTCGCCCAGAGTAGTTGGCATGTTTTGTTTCCCACAACCCTCTCTCACATGCGTGCAAACTGTTTCCTTGGTCTCATTGCTTCTGGGCGTGTGCAGAGTGCCATTCAGGAAGATTCTTTTAAAATATCAGTTATCGCTGAACGTTGTGGAGGTTGCGCAGGTCAAAAGTCTTATTTTTGGAGGGAAAGCAGTCTGTGGCCTGTGTGCCTCTGAGCATGTGCAAAGTGCCCCCCCTCGGCTCCCACCATAAAGGGCAAGCCTTAGGTGCAAACTTGGCTTTACGCCCTTGCTGCATTAATGCTAAATGCAAAAAAGTGCTGGCTTCATACCTTTCCTTCCTGGAAATGTTAAAATGTTACTGTTCTTTTTCTTACCCTGCTTTCCAATGTAGCATTGTAAACTGCTTTGAGCATTGTCCTCCAGTTAAGTGGGGTATACATTTTATGAAATACTGTACAGTGGTACCTCTGGTTACGTACTTAATTCGTTCCGGAGGTCCGTTCTTAACCTGAAAACGTTCTTAAACTGAAGCACCACTTTAGCTAATGGGGCCTCCCCCTGCCGCTGCGCCACCGCTTCCCCATTTCTGTACTCATCCTGAAGCAAAGTTCTTAACCCGAGGTAATATTTCTGGGTTAGCAGAGTCTGTAACCTGAATTGTATGTAACCTGAAGCGTATGTAACCCGAGGTACTACTGTAAAATAAAGAAACATCCATAAAGAAATGCAGAAGCAGCTTTGACGTGGCTCTCCTTGAAAGATGTCATTATTTCACTTCCAAACAGTTTCAAACAGGGGAAGGTGGTAGAGCGTCTGCTTTGCCTGTAGAAGATCCCAAGTTCAATCTCTGGCAGCTCCAGGCAGGGCTGGGAAAGACCCCCATCTGTAATCCTGGAGAGCTGCTGCTGCCAGTCAGTGCAAACAGTATAGACAACAGAGAGGGAGCCAGTTGAGCTTCTCCAGGGTGGGAGTTCTCCAGAGTCTGGGAGCAGCCACCGATAATATATCCCATTACCCCTTCTGCACAAATCTTGAAGGTACCACTTGTGGCCTGAAGTTCTGCCTTGTGAATCACTTGCATTTTCTTATGTTACAGCTGCCGCATAGGATGCCAACATGAAAAGCTTCCAAATTAGCACTTTATAACTCACCATGGATGAGCAGCATGAAGGGAAAGTTACTTAGCAGCTGCTACCGTACTTCTACTGCTTCAGAGTTGCTAGGGCCCAGTCCTATGTTTACTGAGGATGTTTCCAGATACAGTGGTACCTCGGGTTAAGTACGCTTCAGGTTAAGTACGCTTCAGGTTAAGAACTCCGCTAAGAACAGAAATTGTGCTCTGGCGGCGCAGCTGCAGCAGGAGGTCCCATTAGCTAAAGTGGTGCTTCAGGTTAAGTACGGTTCAGGTTAAGAATGGACCTCCGGAACGAATTAAGTACTTAACCCGAGGTACCACTGTATTGCATATGGGTCATTTAGATATTACAAATGGGTTGCTGGCAACACTTTTATTTTTATTGGATTTTCTGCGGAAAGAATAGATCTGGATCAAATTGATGGATGAAAAATGCAGGACACTGCAAAGAACCTGCTCCCACCCCATAATGAACAACCATCTAGATGCACCCTCAGAATTCCAGCTGCAAGTTAATGGGAGTTATTCCCAAGTAATTGTGCACAGGATTGCAGCTTTAAATGAGCAGCTGCCATTTCTGGGTGAAGACCTGGTATCCTTAAAATGCATGTGCTATTGCCTTTGAAGACATCTCAGAAACATCAGTTAGTATATAATACTAGTTTACTAAAACAGCTACTATGGTATATATGAAACACATTTTATCTTAATTTGATTTGATTATGAAGCTCAGTACTGTGAAACAGTCAGATAAGAGCAAAAGCCTCTAGGCACCTCTTAAAGATACTGTATCTTGAAAAGGTGAAGAGGACTTAAAACATTTCCTTGCCATCTCTTGAGAGTTTTGTAATCTCAAAAGGACACTAATAGCCTGGGGAAATGGCAACTCAGTGGAAACGGAAACTAAACCCACTCATCTCATGGATTTACATTGGTTCAAATCCAGACACCAGGTGACTGTTGTGCTTTGCTGACAAATAGGGAGGGTGCAAGTAAAGTGGCAGGGGTTTTTCCGAAAATTGTGTTTTTTTTCTGAAAAACTGCACTGCCACTACTTGGTTATTGGCCTTCTGTGCAACTCTGCAACTTGTTGCAGGGGATCCAGCATGGCACTGCCATATGACTTCATTCAGGATTGTGTTTCTTTTTGGAAGAAAGGCTTGCGACTCAAACCATAAGTATTTTTTTTGCAATCAGGAACTACATTATTTCCCCTTGCTGGAACTTCTACTGTTGTGTGGACACTGGACAATGTTTTCATGAGTATCACAGGCCTCTATAGAACTGTGACTGGTGTTGTTTCATAGAATCAACACAACTAGCACACACACACACACACACACACACACACACAGTTACAGGTAGGTAGCTGTGTTGGTCTGCCGTAGTCGAAACAAAATAAAAAAAATCCTTCCAGTAGCACCTTAGAGACCAACTAAGTTTGTTCTTGGTATGAGCTTTTGTGTGCATGCACACTTATTCAGATACCTACAGGCGCGGGTGGCGCTGTGGTCTAAACCACAGAGCCTAGGGCTTGGCGATCAGAAGGTTGGCGGTTCAAATCCCTGCGACGGGGTGAGCTCCCGTTCCTCGGTCCCTGCTCCTGCCCACCTAGCAGTTCGAAAGCACGTCAAGTGCAAGTAGATAAATAGGTACCGCTCCGGGGGGAAGGTAAACGGCGTTTCCGTGTGCTGCTCTGGTTCGCCAGAAGCAGCTTAGTCATGCTGGCCACATGACCTGGAAGCTGTCTGCGGAAGAGCGAGATGAGTGCGAAACCCCAGAGTCATCCACGACTTGACCTAACGGTCAGGGGTACCTTTACCTTTTAAGGTGCTACTGGAAGGAATTTTTTTATTTTGTTTCGACTACAGTGGACCAACACGGCTACCTGCCTGTAACTGGAACTATGGAAGGCACCACATTGAGCCGCATGAAATGAAAGTCCACACACACACACACATGCTTGCAGTATTTTGTGAGTCTACCTTGTAAAACGGGTAGCCAACACGGCTGTCCCAAGACATTCTTGAACTACAACTCCCATCAACCTCAGCCAGCATCACCAATAGTAAAGGATTATGGAAGTTAGAATCAAACAACATCTGGAGGGCACCACATTGGCTACGCCTGTAAAAATTGCATATCATTAAAAAAAAATCTTATGAATGTTAGAAGCTGGACTATCCCATGCTGTACCATCCAACATGAGTGGGATATTCCTCTAATCCTCTTGAAGAAGAGAACATGGGCATTTCAACCAAGATCTGATTGGGAGAAGGATTTCTTCTTCTAAACCCTCTTATTGTACAGTATGTTCCTGCCCAGTTCTTTGCATATGTGTAAAGCAGAAAAGGAATCACTTATAAGGAAGCAACTCAGTGTAGTGCCTCACTGCAAGGAAAAGCATTGGCCTTCTGTTTTGCAAAGCAAGCTTGAGTACTTTGCTGAAGGTGGATCCATTAAGAGATAACGGATGAGAAGCACTTTGAACATTTCAGATAAGCTAGATAAATGTTAAGTATTGTTATTGTTCTGAATGCAGATGGAGGAGGATTAGTGTCATATAGAGTGACACTTGGTGGAAGCCAAGAGAATTGGTATTGCAAGCCAGGAAAAAGAGAGAGACAAAGAAAGACTGTTCCCAATGAATGCTTTTATTTGTGTTAACTATGCGCTACAGGAGACTCTCAAAAGCTTTGGCAACCAAGGTCATTGCCTTCCCCCTTTAATCACTGCATTGTTTTATAGAGATAAAAAAGGCAGCAGCTGACTTAAGAAATATATGTGGCATTGCTTCACTTCAGACTTCACCAACCTGGTGCCCTCCAGATGTTTTGGACTCCAACTCCCATTAGCCTTGCCAGCTTGGCTGTACTGTTTTGTAGCTGCTCAACGTAAAAAAGACAGAGTGGCAACGGGTTTGGTTTTTTTAAGGGCAAGATCTAATTCCAAATATCCCTTTTAGTGCCCTAATTTTGACAGATGTTTAGACCAGAAATCTGCTATGAACATCCTTATACATGGGGCACTTCACAAACACAGGACAGTCAGAGAAGTCTTAATTTTTGGCATCTCTCCACTAGAATGTTTCACGTTTCATTTTGTGTTTAACCCACAAAATTAAAGCCATTTGATTCCATGACTTCCCAACAATCTTAGTAGATTTCTGCACCTGATCACACAATACAACAAAATTTGAGCAGACAATGCTTGAGGGTTTGATACCTTTGTTTTCACTTTGTCCTTATTCCATAAGAAGCCTGACTTTTGCAGCAAGTCTTTCAACCACAGCATGTGAAACCCTAATTACTGTAATATTGCTACCCTGGCATGATGATATTTAAGAACTATGGTTTCAAGTATGCTATTTATTTATTTATTTATTTATTTATTTGACTTGTATCCTGCTCTGAATGTTAATCTAGGATTATGATTCTACGATTCTGTGTTGCAGTTAAGATGGGTGGGTGGGTGATTGTTTCTCTGGAGCCCAGGTCCTGGATTGTTCCTCCTTTCCAGCACCACCGGATGTCCATGGTGACCACTGGGAAATACTGGGAGGAGCAGAGACCATCTCCAGAAATGATGGTGATCCTAGAGAAGCCATCCCGGTTTTTTATTTGATCCAGCAATGTTCCAGTTTTCCTTAGGACGTCCCAGTTTTCATCGGAGAAATGAGAGTATCTGAACCCTTGCAATGGTCTTGGCCCTTTCCCCTTTGATCCTGGCTTTTTCATTTCTTGGGCGCTGTCCAAAATGCACAGCCCGGCTTACAGCCCTGGCCTTCCCTTCATTTGCCCATAGGAAACAAAGGTTGATTCATCAGCTAGGGAGAGGGAGGACGACGACAAAATCCTCAGCGGCGCATTGACTTTATGAGGTCCAACCCAAATGCCAGGGACTCTTCACATGCTGGCGCCCCTCCGTTTCGGAACCGGAAGTTCAGGTTGAGCATTTGACTTCTACCTCTTAGGGCACACGGGACTTGTAAATGGAGGCTGCAGCCGCCGCCGCGCGACGCTCTCTCGCCGCCGCCGGCGTCTCTATGGCGATCCGCTCCGGCCGCCTCCATCTCTGTAGCCGGAAATGGACGGGCCAGGCGCGTTTGTTGTGGTGGACGCCGCTTCCTCCGCTGCCTGCGCGGCCGCTGTGACGGCGAGGCCCCGAGGGGAGAGGGCGAGGTGAGGCGAGAGCTCCACGAGAGGGTCAGGGGCCTCGGGGAATGGGGCGGGCAGAGACCGTTGGCTGAAGGAAGCGTGTTGGTCACACACCAGGGGTGACCGTCGGAAGGGGGCGCGGCAAGCGAGACAGCGAGGAGGGAGAGAGACCCGGTGGTGCTGAAGGGGGAATGGGCGCAATTCTGGGCCACAAAGTTCTCTGGGTGGCTCTCTGTCCCCGCGAAGCCTACCTCACGGGGCTGTTGTGAGGCGGAATGGGAGAAGACATCTGAAGGCAGCCCTGTTTAGGGAAGCTTTTAATGTTTGATGGATTATTGTATTTTAATATTTTGTTGGAAGCCGCCCAGAGTGGGCGGGGAAGCCCAGCCAGATGGGTGGGGTACACATAATAAATTATTATTATTATTATTATTATTATTATTATTATTATTAAAGGAGGAGGGGCCGCGTGTGCCACTCTTGGGGTGAAGGGCGTGAAACAAATTGCATGGATAAATCCCTCACACACACACTGTCTGCACGTGTTCATTGCCTGATTTACGTATAACCTAAAAAAGCTATAGCTTAGGGCCCCACTCTCTTGGGGGCCCCAAAAAAATTTAAAGGGGAAAAAAAACCTGGATGTATATTTCCAAACTATAAGATAAACTTCTTCTTAATTGTATTTCAGTTCAACAATTACTTTGATAAAATACGTATTTTGTTATGTGCAAATGGCTGAGGGAGCCGGCGTATAGCTTCCAGGTCATGTGGCCAGCATGACTAAGCCGCTTCTGGTGAACCAGAGCAGCGCACGGAAATGCCGTTTACCTTCTCGCCAGAGCGGTACCTATTTATCTACTTGCACTTTGACGTGCTTTCGAACTGCTAGGTTGGCAGGAGCAGGGACCGAGCAACGGGAGCTCACCCCGAACCGCCGACCTTCTGATCGGCAAGCCCTAGGCTCTGTGGTTTAGACCACACCGCCACCCACATCCCTTTCTGGCCCTGAGCAAATGGGCCATATTATAAGATGGCAAGCATGCTGGACCTAATGAAGTCCGTACTTATTCATTTCGACGCATATTCTCCCTGTTTCCGTGCTCGAAGCCTTTGTCATGCTGGCGAAAGAAGCCGGGAGTGTACAGTACTTTAAAAAAAGCAAAGGAGTAGCAAGGAAACCCACCACAGAAACAGAACGCACCAGAAGCAAACACACTCAATTTGTGAGGCTTTTGAATCATTTATTTATTTATTTATTTCGTAAAACTAATACATCACTTGATTGTAAAACAAAACAAACCCTCAAAGAGGTGTACGAAAAGTTAAGACAATAAAGCCGATAACAATTTACCTTAAGACATACAAAAAGTTAAAATAAGCATGCGGGTAGGCTGGTCTAATTAGCAGAGAGATGCCTGCAGCCCATGGGAACATAGGAAGGCACTTGTCCGGCTCAGTGTTTCCTACACTGACTGGCAGCAGCTCTCCGGTGTTTGAGATGGGAGTCTTTCCCAGCCCTACCTAGAGATGCTAGGGATTGAACCTGGGGCTTCTTGTAAGCACAAAGCAGATTCTCCACTACGGAACTGGGACCAAGGGACTCTGGGCCTTTTTGGGCGGGCAGAGGAGGGGGGAAGGGGCATTTTGGTAGAGTTAGTAGGGCTGTCATTGTCAGATCAAAAAAACATGCCTGTGTAGTCAAGGCTGGGAGATGAGTAAGTGAATCGTTGCAAACAGGTATGGTGCGCAGTGTTCAAGGTAGACGGATTGTTAGATGGAGTCCCTCAAGTTACTTATTTCAGAAAGGGTGATGGAAGAGGAATTTGTCAGGTTAGAAAGTCACTGTGAGTGGTTGGGACCCTGTGTAATGGGGTGGTTTGAGGAGACTTCTGTAGGGATTCTGAGAACTTGCTGCAGAACTGCTGATGTTTGGAAGGAAAGGGCGGGTAAACAGTGAGTTAGTTTAGTGCTACCTGTATTCCCTAGTATTCATAACAATGCATTCGGTGCCCATTTAGAACTGGATATACTGTATATGAACCTGCTGGGATTAAAGAGCTTTTCAATGTCTGCAGGATTAAAGAGTTTATCAAGCTCTAAACAGAACATTAACATGTTAAGTTGTTAGGAACGGCGTGTTCATCCTGAATACAGCGCTGCTGACAACTGAGATTCATTGAGGGAAGTTCATAGTTGGAATTATCCTTTGGAACCTGGCAGAAGTCTTGTGCAATGTGGTGGATTATTTATCTTTTAAGATTAGACAGGGATGTAGTTATGCTCTTGTTCTATAGACTGTACAGTGATGTGTGGTTAAAAATGTGGTTTCTTTTCTTTACAAAATATGAGAAACCCAACCCACTGACAGTGCTGCTTGTGTTCTTTAGCTTTAGGGCACTTGCAGAGAGGAGTAGATATAACAACAACAACAACAACAACAACAACAACAACAACAACAATAACAATAATAATTTTATTATTTGTATGCTACCTATCTGACTGGGTTGTTCCAGCCACTCTGGGCGGCTCCCAACAGAATATTATTCTCACTTGAAATGACAGCCTACTTGAATTTAAAATCAAAATCAAACCCACCCCTGTTGCACTTTCAGAAAAGACACTTCTTCCTGAACTTCCCTGGTGATAAAGATCTTCGCATTTTTTTGTGTTTTCAGTGTGAGCGCACAGTGTTTATTGTCACTGAGCTTTTTTGTATTTCTTGCCCTTTCGATATATTTTCTTAAATTTGATGTGTAAAAGTAAATAAATAAATAGAATATATTCTTCACGGGTCCTTCACTGAATCCCTCTGCTTACTTAAGACTTCCTGGCCAGGACCTTTTCAGTTGTGGCACACTAACTCTGGAATGCTCTCCGCAGCTTGGTGATGTCTTTTCATTGCCGCGTGGCGTTCAAAAATTCATTAGTTATTTTATCTATTGTTAGTCTTATAGTCCACCTTTCCTCCAAGGAGCCATACGTGGTTCTCCAGTGTGGAGCTCTGCATTGCTTTCCGTAGAATCATAGAATTGTAGAATTGGAAGGGACCCAAGGGTCATCTAGTCCAACCCCCTGCGATGCAAGAATCTCAGCTAAAGCATCCCTGACAGGTGGCCATCCAATCTGTGCTTGAAAACCTCCAAGGAAAGAGAGTTCACAACCTCCTGAGAGAGACAGTTCCACTTTTAGTCAAACTCAGGGGAAAACAACAACACATTGCTGCTGCTGTTTTATGCCGCTATATATATATTGTATGTGCATGTATTGTAACTCTTCATTTTAAACCGTGTTGGCCGCGGTGGGAGGTTTTGCTCAAAGAGGAGCAAATGAATACATTGAGTAAACGAAATACTTATTTCCAGGTTGCCCCCATGAGTTCTCCTGTGGAGGATGTCCATGATCCTCTTTGCCTGCGTGGTTCGGGTGAGGGATGGACTTCCACTCTCTGCCTCCACGGACTTCCACCTAGACCAGGACTTCTTGGAATGCAGGAAGAGGCTCAAGACCTTGTCGTCCCTTCTGACACAGTATCCAGAGCGTGGGACAGCCAGAGAACGTGACCTCAGTATACAGTAAGTCCTGTTTCAGCTTGGCAGAAATGTAGGTTTCCCCTGAAATTGCCTTGATGGGTACAATTTTATTTATTTATTTGGTAACATTTTATTTATGTATTTACACAATTTGTACCCTGCTTCATTCAAATATACAGTGGTCCCTCGACTTACGAATGACCTGACTTCTGCATTTTTTGAGTTACGAGTGAAGAAACTGGCCGCGCGCTTACGAATTTTTTCGACCTCCGAATGGAAATCGCAGCCGTTTTAGATGCGGTTTCCTCGACTTACGAAGTTTAGATGCGTTTTTTTTCGACGTACGAATTTCTCCCAATGCATTCCTATGGGGACTCGACTTACGATTTTTTCGACCTACGGCGGTCCCTTTGGAATGCATTACATTCGTAAGTCGAGGGACCAGCAAACAGAGGAACGAAAACAGTATATCTACAGTTACTAGAAAAGGTATGGTAATAAAATCCCAGCTAAAATTAAGAGATGCATAGTGTCACAATCTGAAAAACAAAAGAAAACAACAACCTACAGCCATCAGGGAAAGCCTGAATAAACAAGCAGGTTTTTTTTAAGTGGATGAACATGCCACGGTTGATGCCTCTTAGATGACATGTGCGACTCGTAGAGCTTGTTGGATTTTTCAAATTCCAAAAAGGGGTGCTAAAGTCAAGTAGGGCTCCTGGCCAAGCCTCTCTGTAACCTCTTTCTGCTTATAACCTTGTCCAAGGTTACTTCCTGATAACATGCAAGTTAAGCACACATCCACAGCTGTGGTCTCTGCTACCAGCAAGCTCAGCAAAGGGTTGTGTTTTTACAACTCTGGACAGCAGCCTACCCCCTGCATATTGAGAAAAATTCTTTAAAATCAGTGGAAGTGTAAGGCTCACAGTGTCTGTTTCAGGCAAGGGATGCAGTTATGTGCTTGAGTGGCAAACCCCATCTCCTACAGTGTTGGGATTCTAGGTGCGGAGCCGTGACTGCAGCTGTTGGTTTTTGGGGCGTTTCCCCCCCCTGCTCTGGTACCTTAGTTAAGTTTGTGTCTGGTGCTTATAGTGAATCCTGGATTTTTCTTCTTCTCAGCTTTCATTCTTCTGGAGACGTGGCCTGCATGGGGATTTGCACCAGCAGTTTCCCAGCTGCCATGGCGTTCTGCTTTCTGGAAGAGCTCCAGTGGGAGTTTGCCACTACCTATGATGCCACCAGTGTGGGCCTGGTTTCCAGACCGTATGCTTTTCTAGAATTCGGTGCGTACCATGCTTGCTCTGTCTCTCTTCAGGAATTGGTAGCAAGCATCGCATTTCAAATAAATCAAGAAGCCCGGCTAACATTCTGCCTTATACTTGCTGATATATCTTAATGGCCCTAACCTCAATTGATCGTATCTGCCAGAGAGGAAGCATAGTGATAACCATCCTGCCCAAACAGTGAAATCATCTCTTTATTTGTGATACTTATTTGGGGTTGCCCTTGGAGACTGCTTATGGTAAAAGAAGTAGAAGGGGTTGAACATTTTGCCCACATATGTGGTGCTGGAGTATTCAAGGACTTAATTGAGCCCATCCAAGTTAGGTTACAGATGAGGACCATTTGCTTCAGATGAGCTGCTTGTTCAGTGAAAGCAGCAGTTCTTAATTTTGTAGAAACTCCTTGTGTGTCCTTCTCCTCTGCATAATAACATAAGAAGGTCCCTGCTGGATCAGGCCAGTGGCCCACCTAGTCTGGCATCCTGTTCTCACAGTGGTTAACCAAACGCCCATGGGAAGCCTGCAAGCAGGACCTGAGTGCAACAGCCCTCTCTCCCCACTTGTGATTCCTAGGAACTGGTATTCAGAGGCCTACTGCCTCCAATGGTGGAAGTAGGTCATTGCCACCATGCAAACAAGACCCTCTCCCAGTGATTTCTGATGGATGTACTTGTGTACTTCCAGTAGCCCTATAGTAGTATCAAGTGGTCAGTGCTCCCCCCCCCCCCGGCCAGCCCCTGGGAAAGTACATTCCTTATTGATTTCTTATTCCATGGAAGCTGTGGCACATTTGACCAGGCTGCATCTATTCTGTGCCGAATGCAAATTCTGTACAAATCTGGCACTTGGAAAAGTTTAGTTCCACGGGCTACATGTTTCGCAAAGGGAGCATATTTGCATGCATTTTGTCAGGAGCAGGTCAGGTGTGACACACGTTGCGTCAGTGAAGTTAACTCTTTATCCAAAGAAACAAAACTGCTCAGGAGGCCAGGCCTAGTGAGCACAGCAACCCTTTCTGGTAGATCTTGCCCCAATGAGGCAGTTGTGAGGACGGAAGGTCCCTGCCTTCCCACCGTTCCCTAAATCTCCTCCAACCCTGGGTCCTTCCCAAGCAATCTGAGACTTTGTCACCTTGCCTTTTGCTCTGCCCTCTTCACACCTCTTCTGGTTCTGGGAGACCAGTGGGGAGGAGACCCCCTGGCTTTTTCAGCAGCCTGCCTGATTTCTGCCTCTTGCCCACCCCCCCCCCCAGCCTCCGCTTCTGCCTGTGATTCTGGGCTGCTTTCTACCGCAGACTCTCCCTGCTCACTAAACCTGTTACCTCTTCAGCTCCCAATACCTCCTCCTCTCAGTCTGCTCCCTCTTCTCTCTCTCTCCCATCTTCGTCCCACCACCTCTTCCCTTGCTCTGAGCCTTTTCTCTTGGGTGGGGTGGGGGGGGTGGGGTTTCCCCAGCGTGTGCCTCCTGCCACTCCTCTGCATCCAGCCAGTCCCATGGTAATTTTCTTACTTTCAGTGATTACTTTTCTTGCTTTTCTGATGCAGACAATGTCATTCAAAAAGTCAAAGGCCGTTTCAATTACACAAACTGCGCACAGATGAAGTTCAACTTGGAAAAGATCCAAGAAGAGCTTCTCTTGCGGCCTCCTGCACTTGTGAAGTTGGAAGATGCGGAGCTGAGGAATGGGATTGTGAACGGCCACACGGAGCTCTACATGGAATCTGGTGAGCTGCAATCCGCAAAGATGGATTCTTTGTCAGCCATACTCAGGGGCTGGTTGGATACTTGCTAGTTAACTTTACTGCAGTTCACTAATAGTTCCAGCTGATAGGCCCTAGTCACAGCCAAAAATACAAGAACAAATAACAAAAATACAAAGAACAAATAAAGATACAAGAACAAAGAGCTTGCAAAAGCATCCTATTCACTTCTGTAATAGCTGTGGCATATTATTTGGATGCCATAGTCTTATCAGAATTTTACGTAAAACTTTAAACACACTAAAAGTGGTTCACATGACTTGTTTTGTTAAATAACCCTGTTGGGTAGATCAGTATTGTTACCCAGATCTTGATCTCTCAAGAGGGGATACAGGAATAAGTGCTTTGCAAATGATGCTGTGTGGAACTAGTTCAGACACCAGAGTATATAAGAAACATGAGAAATGGCTGTAAACATCATAGAAGTGCTCACCAGTCTCTTTCTTTCCCTTCCTTCTTGAACTGGCCTGAAGCCCCTGCTCACAGAATGCAACCTGTGTCTGCTTTGGGAATCTTATCTCTTGTTCTCAACATTATGTGCGGAGCACTGAATCTCATCCGAGGCGTTCACCTTGCAGAGTATTCATTTCAGGTAACTGGGGAGATGACATGGGGACGAGGAGGCTGGAGGTGGGAATTACTTTGGTAGCAGTCCAGACCCCTGCTGGGTCAGGCTGGTGGCTCATCTAGTGCAGTATCTTGTTTTCACAGTGGCCAAGATATATACCTTAATGGAAACCCACAAGCAGGGTTGATTTCCATAGTCATGTTTGACATGATAATTTTTTATATTCTGCTGGAAGCTGCCCAGAGTAGCTGGGGAAACACAGCCAGATGGGTGGGCTATAATCAACAACAACAACACAATATAATTTAATCTTGCTGGGTTAATGTGGTGATCTTTGTTAAGGGAACAGTTGCTTATACAACAGCCATGTGACTGTAAAGATAATTACTTAAGATTCAGATGTTAGCAACTTCAATTTTTGAGACTTTCTAGTACACAATGAAGCTGCTATGAACTGTGTGCATGTTAAGCCTCTATGAAAAGAATATGTTATTTGTTTTTCATGCTGTTTGGTATTGGCTGCTGTTTATACTTTTGTTATTATCTGATTGCAGCAGAACCGCTTATCATATTTGACTCTGGTTTATATATTTTAACCCACCAATATCAGTTGATACGTTTTCTGATAGTTTATTTTATTATACATTTAAAATGTTATAATATCCATATTTTCAACATGAATTATTTATTTGGATCATTATATTACCTTTTGACATTTTCGGGCATTTAGACCTTAATTGTAATGATGCGTTGATTTGAAATTTTTGCTTTCGTGTCATTAGCCACTTTGGGCACATATATGTGAGAAATCAGCATACAAATTAAAATAATACCGGTAAATTAATACCTGCAAATTGGCCACTGGTAAATTTTGACTGGGGAACAACTGCGGAATCAACTTTCAAGACAGTAATGAAACCAGTAAGAGAGTTAAATAAATATCTAGGCTTATTTTATATGTTTTGCCCAGCGGGGTCCCCGCTCCGTCTTTTTAACAGAACAAGAGAAACTTAGCTATTGCAAAGTGTTCTGTGTAAGTTGAAAGCTAGTCAAATGTGAACCAATTAAACCTGACTCTGTTCAAAACAGATGAACTGTTCTATCTCAGAAGAGCTCTTGACATCTTTGATGAGTTTGACGTGAGTGCAAGCACCATTTCCCCCTCAATGGGTCTGTTGTTTGTTCAGAGCTATAAATATATATTGTTTTACAAACATTTTTTTTTAATGCTGTGGAATAATTTTGAACTAGATGAGTACTTTGGTTTACATTTGTTTCTTCAGTGGCATGACTCACTGTGTACACAGTCTTAATTGTAAGTTAAATACCGGTTTAGTTCCTTCCTGATTCTGTTGTTTTGAGTGCTGAAGTAATAAAATAAAGACCACTGTGTACCTTCTTGAAGCAAATTCATTCAGGCTTGCACACAGTCAGGGAGGTTTTCCAAATGCTTTGTGCCCCCTCCTTTTAGATGCACATGACTTAACACAGATATAAATGGGCAGGCAAGAGAGTATTTACCCCCTCTATGGTCTAATAACTTTGTTGACTTATTTGCACCGACTGAGTTAATTTGACCTTCAAATGTCATCTTCCAACAGGAAGACCGCAAAGGAATTGGAAATGTGATAGCATTTCTCCTGCCCTTTGTAGCCTGCTTTTTGTTGGTAAGTATATTATCTGTTTTCTTCCCCCGAAAACCAGGCGTGACATGATTTACAGTCTTGCAGAGAATCATAGAGTCGGAAGGGACCCCAAGGATCATCTAGTCCAACCCCTTGCAATGCAGGAATACGCAGCTGTCCCAAATGGGGATCGAACCTGCAACCTTGGCGTTATCAGCACAGCGCTCTAACCAGCTGAGCTATCTAGCCCAAGGCATGATGGTAAACAGAAAAGATAGACATA